>VDFB02047230.1:471273816-472698050 GCA_007258455.2 Sequoia sempervirens
CGGGATCCCATTTACTAAAATCAAGTTTGTGAGCCGTTGTGAAGGTAACGGGATCTCGTCTTGTAAACGGGATCCCGTTACCTTTACAACTGTCGAAATCGAAACGGGATCCCGATTATAGCACGGGATCCCGTTTATTAGTAAACGGGATCCCGTGTTATAATCGGGATCCCGTTTTTTGAAATTTGAATTTGGTTTTGCATCGTGGGCGGGTTTTTGCCAAGGTTTTCGGTTCGGGAAAAGCTTTGGAAGTCCGAACCTAAGCCTTCAACCTGGTTTGACCTGCAAATTGAAGGCCCTAACAATGTCAAAGCAAAATATCGACTTTGGACATATGGCTGACGACCTTTTTTCAAAAAATTTCTGACAAAATGAAAACCCATTTTAGATCAAACAATGCAGATTCTAAATATATAATTTGTTTTGCAATTGAATTATTATTTGTATTTTTCAATTAATTTATAATAAAATTGGTGCATAAACTTTAAATATCAGAGTTTTTTACTATTTGAATAACTTTTGATCAACATAACATTTTGACAAACGGATTGCACGAGAGCAAACTTCAGACAATTCTTTTCAATTTAAAAAAAAATTCAAAAAATGATAAGTTTAGGTCATCTTATGCATGTCGTACATGACGATTTTTCAAAACAAATTTTCCTAATAAAAAATTAACAAAAAAAAAAATATTCAATAAAAAATTACAAAAA
This sequence comes from Sequoia sempervirens, assembly GCA_007258455.2. Taxonomy (NCBI): domain Eukaryota; kingdom Viridiplantae; phylum Streptophyta; class Pinopsida; order Cupressales; family Cupressaceae; genus Sequoia; species Sequoia sempervirens. The sequence continues at coordinate 471,274,530 of VDFB02047230.1, forward strand.
AATATCAAGAGCAAGGTTCAATGAGTCATAAAACTTTTCCCAAAAGGATTTAGAAAAATACGATAATTTAAGTCAAAATATGGATGTCGTACACGTGCATGGTATGGTACAAAAAAATGACTTTTAAACAGTGGTTTTTTGAAATGCCTATTGAAACTCAATTTGTACAATCTGGGTATTGAAATAAATTATATATTTGGAAACTAGACTCCGAGCACTACATTTTATGATTAGTGACTTTTTTAAAGATTTCATCTCTAAGTGCTTCAAATTTTAAGGTCAAATGTATCAAATACTGAAAATCAGGGAAAACACTTCCACTTTTTGGCCAAAAAGTGGACTCAACTTCTTGCACACACCCTTCAGCTTGAAGATAAGAGCAAACAGCAAGGAAATTGTAAAAGAAAAACCCAAAACAATAAATGAAAGCAGAGGGCATAATCACAAATTCAATGAGAGGTTTTTGTATTTGCAAAACAAAATCCAAAAATACATAGATGAATGCAGCCATAGATGGTTTTGGAACAAATTTTTTTTCTTAACATGATTTCTCTTTTTGCTTGTTTTGAAACAAGCTTGAATCAAATTTAAATAAATTTCTTTTCTTAACAAGCAAGAGGAAAAATACAAATGAGTAAAATACATGGAGTCCTCTTATGTTGCGGCTAGAATTTTTAGGAATGCATCCTCAAAGAAATACAGAGTTTCCTCTTCAAAAGGTGTTGAGAATTTGTAATATACAAAGTTTTCAAGAGTATTTTTCATTGTTTTACAACAATGGAGCTCAAAATGAGCTTTTATCTCACAGAAAATGAAAATGGAAAGTTGAAATTTCATGCACAAAACTTACCTGTGCATTCATTATGTTGGAGAATCTTCAGAAATCGTCCAACAGTGCAAACTCTCCATGGCGGTGCCTAGCAATGAGGGTATGCAAAAAATAAAAAAGAATAAATGAGTTTGCCTGTGTTTTGCTATTAGGGTTTCTAACCCTAGTCTCATGCTGATGGCAATTTTTTCCTATCTTTTTATAGGAATATGTGCAAACTAATGTATACCATTTCCTCTTTTTGTGCCTTAGGAGATTTTATGTTGTAAATATATAAGTCTTCATGACTTTAAAAATGTTTGCTTTACTCCCTTGGCCGAGCCTTTTTATTTTTGCATTGATTTAAATGTGAAACATTTTAATTAAGTGATAATTTATAAATCACTTAATTTTAAAATGTTATTTTAAATGCAAAATAAAAAGGTGTTATTTCTTGTAAATGCATTAAGGAGTTTTAGTTGGTGATTTATGCTTTTGCAAGCATATAGGGGAAGTTGGAGAGGTTAGCCAACATATTCCAAAGATATAGGGGTTTGTTTTGACCCAATTATGACTTTGAGAGCATCTTGGAGATGTCTTTTTAGTTTGCAAACATGAGAGAATGTAGGAGAGCTTATTGTTGCTTTTGGAAGCATTTGAAGCAATTTTGGGCATTTTTCTTGTGCCTTTATGGTGGACATAGTTATGCCTTGACTTTTTCTACATGTTGGAGCTCATTTGTTGAAGATCTTGTTGCTATATTTTAAGCTTTTTAAGTGCATATGACCCCAACAGTTTCTAGATCTTGTTTTGGTGGGGAGATGGAGGATTGAGGATATAGTGTCATTTTGACTCATTTTGGAGTAGTTCTTGTTATTTTCTGCTCTGTGACTTTTGTGAGTCCTTTGTAGAAAATACGACATACTATGTAACTTAGTTTTGGACATGAAATTCAGAGAAAGCCTTGGATGCTATTGATACAAATTTTTGCCTTCTTATTCAGTGCATTATTGTGTGTCCCACATGATCGATCAAGTTTTTCTGTGAGAGTTTTTTCACCTCCTTTTAATTTTGTCTCATGATTTTGATACCTTTATGCATAGGTGTGTTAATGCAGGTTACAAATTGTGTCATAAAATGCAAAATGACTTCTAGCTATGAGGTTACCCTCCTCCTTGAGGTTTGAGCCTTGGGGCCCTTCTGTGAAATATTTATGCAGAAGACATATAGTAGTAGGTAGTGCAAGTTCATTTTCTATCATTGCAACTAAGTGTTTGAAGTTCTGAGTTTCTTTGTCCTCTTTAGGTTTGATGCATCACCATAGGATTAGCTTTTTTGAGTACATACATTCCTTCTCCCTTTTCTCTGTAAGAGCTTTAGTTTAGGTGATTCAACAAAGAGGAAGCCAACCTTTTCTGGAGGTTGACCTCTATTTACAAGTCATCCATAGCTTTAGAGGTCTTCCCATGTTTCTCTGAAATGCTAGGTCCTGCAGCTTAACATGTTAGATCTCGCAGCTTAGTTAGGGTGAAATTTTAGTTGATAACAATACCATGGTGACTCAGGACCTACAATGTCGCACACCATTTCGCTCTCAGGGATGTCATATGCAGGGATTAAGAGTTGTTCGACTAGGAACTCGCAGTCTGTTCAATCTTTTGGTATGTCAATTAGGGAACCAATTGTGGCCATTACATTAGTTGCTTTATTATGGACTCAAGGGATTTTCTTGAACTGGAAAAAAGGTGAAATTCTTCTTGGACTCATCCACTATGCGCTTGTAAGGCAACAACTTGTCATCTCTCATTAGAAACTCGTCATTAACCTATTTGATGATCAATTGGGAATCACCAAAGACTCGCAAGTGAGTGATGTTCCATTGGATAGCGATCCTGAGACCAGTGAGGAGAGATTCATATTCTACTATGTTATTTGTTTATGGGAAAGCTAACCTGAATGACTTTGGGATGTAATCACCTTGTGGGGTGACGAACAAGATACCTGCCCCAGCTCCATTGTGAGTGTACGACCCATCAAAGTAGAGTGTCCATGTAGCTGCTTCTATGACCATAAGAACCTCTTCATTAGGAAATTATGTTACCAAGGGATAGGCATCTACCAAAGGAGCGTCTGCCAACTAATCCGCTATTACTTTCCCTTTAATTGCTTTTTGGTCCACATACTCGATGTTGAACTCACTCAATAGCATAACCCACTTAGCCATGCAACCAGTCAAAGATGTTATGGATAATAGGTACTTGAGCGGATCAACTTTTGATATCAGCTTCACTGGATGGCTAAGCATATAATGATGAAGTTTCTGTGAAATGAAGACTACAACTAGGTAGGCTTTTTCCATTGGAGAATAATTGAGCTCATAACCTACTAGGGTCCAACTAATATAGTAAATAGCACACCCTTTTGAGGACTCATCATGTGCTAACAATGCCCCTAGTGCAACTAAAGTAGCTGAAATATACAACAAAAGTGGTTTACTTGGAATTGGAGGCATAAGAATGGGCGAATGAGCCAAGTACTCTTTGATTTTATTGAAACCTAGCTGACATTCAGAATCCCACTTGAAGGATGTATCCTTTTTCAGGAAATGGGTGAATGATTGGCACTTGTTAGCTGACTAAGCTATAAACCGTCTGATGGACTGTAACTTGCCTTGGAGGCTCCACAATTGTTTTAGATTGTGCGGTATAGGAATTTCCATGATTTCCTTGACTTTAGTGGGATCGACTTCTATGCCTCTTTTAGAGATGATGAAACCAATAATTTTCTTGAGGTGACTCCAAATACACACTTCTTCGGGTTCAGACATAGCTTATAGTGCTTTAGATGCTAAAAAATATTCTTCAGGATCATTGAGTGCTCTTCCCTTGTTGATTTTCCCAACAGATCATCAACATAATCCTCCATTATTATGTGAATAAGGTCATGGAAGATGGTTTTCATGGCACTTTGGTAAGTTTCCCCTGCATTTTTGAGGCGAAAGGGCATGACGTTGTAAAAAAAAGTGCCCCAAGGTGTGGTGAAGGCAGTCTTATGTTGATTCTTAGGTCCTATTCTGATCTGGTTATATCTAGAAAAACCATCCATGAGGGATGGCATCTCGTGTCCAACTAAATCAACCAACATGTAGATTTTTGGTAAGGGGAAATTGTCTTTAAGACAGACTTTGTTGAGGTTCCAAAAAATGGTGCAAATCTTGATGTTCCCATTTGGTTTAGCAACTGACACTATGTTGGAGATCCAATAAGAGTAGTCAATGAGCCTTATGAATCCAACTTCCAATAGTTTTTCCAACTCTTTCTTGACTAACAAAGCTACTTGAGGATGTTAGAAAACCAAGATCACCTGCATGCAAGATGGATACCTGTCACATGCAAAAGATATGAAGAACCAAAAAAGATGTTCTCTAAACCTCAAAGTGTAAGATGCATTAAGAGAATCAATTATTACAAAGTGATCAATCCTTATGAAGGAGATCAAGAAACCCTAAAAGGGAAACCCTAAATGAAACCCTAGTGTGCACACTTAATAATTAATAATTAATTAATAAATGTGCCTAAGTTTAGCTTAAGTAATAAAGAGGAATAAGTGATTTAATTAATTAATCAATATGATGTAATTAATTAAGCATAATAACTTATTACTCTAACACTTAAGATGAACTTAGGAAGAAGCTAAAACACTAGAATAAGATGCATGAAAGCAAAGATGGGTCCCGACAACTAGGCCTGATCAGGTACCCATTTACAAATGCAATATGAGGTAGAGAAGGAAAAACCCAGGACAAAACCCCCCTACAATGTGATAACATGCTGCAAAGAAGCACTGGAAGAACTCTGTAGAGTAACACTAGAACCGCAATCTGACAAGCAAGGAAAGATATCTCTGTCTACAACTGAAACCAAAACCGGAATCAAAATAATGTGACAGTAGACCCGATGCCACGAAACACTCGAAAACTCCAAACGGGAACAACCCTGGAATCTATGAAGCAGCAAACAATTATTGAATGATGTATTACTGAAAATGAAGTGCAAAGATGCATGATGCACTCTCCAATTGCCAAAACATCCAAGTAATCGCCAAAACAACCCATCGGGCCAAATCTAGACTAACTGATAAACCTGGGATAGATACAAAAAAAGTGCATGGACAACAACATAGAGCTCCTTAATACCTTTCCAACGCCGCAAACGAGGCAAAAATTGGACATCGTGGCAAAAAGTTATGAGCTCGGAAGTCTAAAAACAACATCTAACTTCAAATAAAAATAAATGCAGGAAAATAGTAAAATACTGAAAAATAAATAGCACTACTGGAAAGTTCTCGGAACCAGCTTTCTGGTGATATCTCGTTTGCTCGATTTTGATACCGTATGCCCAAGTTATGGCCAAAAGAAAAAAATTGCTCTTTTAGGGCAAACCAGGGTTAGGAGGGGCAAAGAGGGCTGGCCGTACGGATGACGTCATGCTAGCATCAGCAAAATGCAAGCATAAATTTGACGGTCGTTTGGCCGTTAGGGCAAAAAATTGCCCCCATCGGAAAAAAATTACCGGTGACCGGAATATGCTGAATCGGTCTGGAATATTCTAGAAGTCGGCAGCAGAATCCCAGAGAATATTCTCTGGCCGGCGGTTGAATGCAGGGCCCCCAGTCCTCCATATGACCGGGGGTGCAGTGATGAAGCCCGCAGGGGCTAGCGGAGGGGCCCAAGCGGTGGGCAGGTTGAGGAGCCCGGCGGCGGTGGCGGGCTGGTGGCTGCCCGGTGGCGGAAATCTTTTAAACTGCAGGCACCGGCCCGAATCCCCAAAAACCACATTTTTTTGATTTTTTTAAATTTTCAAGCCTCGATCTGCGTGCTGGGGAGGCCGTACGGCCCCTCAGACAATTTTTTTTGCCTCCCAGATCAACTGCACCAAAATCGACGATTTGACAAGCGTTTTTAGGGTTTTGGGATGCTGCGAACGCAATGGCAACGTCTGTTTGGGCCCAAAGTGAGCCAAAAAATAGGATACCCCCAGATCTTGCAGAAAAGATGCCTATGGAAACCCTTGCACTTGAAACTCACAGAGAGGCCATATCTTCAGATCACGAACAAGCGGTGCATGAGACTCTGATACCATGTTAGAAAACCAAGATCACCTGCATGCAAGATGGATACCATCACATGCAAAAGATATGAAGAACCAAAAAGATGTTCTCTGAACCTCAAAGTGTAAAATGCATTAAGAGAATCAATTATTACAAAGTGATCAATCCTTATGAAGGAGATCAAGAAACCCTAAAAGGGAAACCCTAAATGAAACCCTAGTGTGCACACTTAATAATTAATAATTAATTAATAAATGTGCCTAAGTTTAGCTTAAGTAATAAAGAGGAATAAGTGACTTAATTAATTAATCAATATGATGTAATTAATTAAGCATAATAACTTATTACTCTAACAGAGGATGCATTTTCCTGAGTTTTTGCTTGATGGGTTTAGCATTTGGGTGAACATCCAAATGATGTATGACTAAAGTAGGATCCAAACTTGGCATATCTAAATAGGCCCATGCAAAATTGATGATGCCATCTTTGAGAAGATGAATGATGATGGAGTGCTCTTCTTCTAATAAAGACTTGGCTACATATGTGATTTTTTGATTTTCTTTAATTCCCAAATTTACCTCTTGTGTTTCTTCGATGAGAATAGATGATTGTTCAAATAGTTGATTTCCCACAAGGGGAAGATGAACGTCCCCATCTTCCAGTGCCTCGTTGAGGTTTTAACTGTTAGATACACCCTTTATTTTTACTTTTTCTGAGTCAAGAAGTGCCTCAGGGAGGTTTTCACTAGATGACCCTGATGAGCCTAGTTTTTGGTCCAATTTTGGGTAGAATCTATAGTTTATTTGCTGGTAGATGTCATGGAATTTAATGTTAAATGTTGGTATTTTCATAATGTTTCCCTCAAACCATTGACATTGGACTTAATACTATCTCTGCAAGCTTTAATGACATTTGGCATATTATGTGGATTATCTATATTGATTTTTCATGTGGTTAATGAATGTTCCTTAAGGTGGTTATAGATGTGTAGTTATTGTGCATACTAATGTTGCCATGCAAAATTAATATGCTAAGTTGAGGAAGACACTGCCAGCTAGGAATGCACCATAACGTTCAGCAAAGGAATCACTCCAAGTCAAAGGAGGCCGACGACAGAAGATTCTTCATGCAACTGAACGTAACTGCATTATAGTGGACTTTAATGATCAAGCATGCACGAGAATTACTGTTGAGATGAATCTGCATTTGGACCTACATGTTTGACCAGATTCCATGCATGCATAACTGCCATCGCTCCATTTTCTCTGTTTTCCCTAAATGGCATCCTCCCAGTCGGGGAGTTGATTACCTTGTTTAGTTGTTAGTATAAATAATGCTCTGATACTCCTTTAGGGGGTTGCATGATTTAATATTGTATATGCACTCTCCAGTTTTCAGTAAAACAGATAGGCTACTCTTTTGTAATCATGATTTACAGTGAATAAAATAAAGTTCTGAGTTTGAGCATCTGAATTTTCATTAGTTTTAGAGCATACTTATCCAAGGGGGCCCACTTAGCGAGTAATCTGTCTTCTTAGTTTAGCATTAGTTTAGTATTACTTGCTATTTAGTACTTAGTTAGAAGTCTAGCACCGACTGTTCTTGCAGCCACTAGAATTCCATTCTGTGACTGTTCCTATAGCCAAAGCAGATAGAGTAGTTTCTTGTTTGTTGCTCAGATTTTTATTCCTGTTATACATTTCAGCTTAGCATAGTTGTTGATTGATGTTCAACATTTGTCTCATTCCTTTTCAAGCAATTTACTTTCAGTATTGTGTGTTTCTTAGTTGTAGAATGAAATTGCTACTTTGAGTTCCTAGTACACATATTGTGCTAATCCATTTCAAGTTCACATCCCTGGGTTGACAAGTTAAATGCACCTTCATGATGATTGAAATAGCTATTCAAGTTAGATGTCTAATCTTTGAATCATGGTTGTAAAGTCTTAGTTATTAAAATCATTATAGGAGGCCAACATTTTTGGTGCCGTTGTCAAGGATGGTGTTAAACTAGGGAGTATTTTGGAGTCATTGGTAGTTTTTCTTGCTATATTTTGGAAGTTCTTCTTAGTATATCCTCATTTAGGAAGTAATGACCCCCCTATTCTTTACCAATTCTTTGTGTGAGTTGACTGATAGTGAGTGATACCGCATGCATAGAGGAAGGAGAAGAGATGCTTATGGGAGATTCCTCCTAACAATACTAATCCATTCTAGCTAGTTGAATATCAGAATCTACAGAAGAAGAAGAAGATCTACACCCCTTTGTTGATGCATATCCTGATCTGACTAGTTCTGAAGTCTCCTCTGAAGATCAAAATCAGCTTGAGAACCCCTTTGCTATGGAACCACATTAAGCAGGCATGGGTGATGCAAATAGGAACATACCTAACCAACCAACTTTTCCTTTCTTCGTTGCCCATCAAAATGAAGTTGACAACATCAAGAACATTCCTGGCTCAACATTCCCAAAGTTTTATGGACTTGTCATAGAAGATCCTGATACCTTTTTATTTGAGTTTGACATACTCTGCAAGAGTTATGATTATACTACTAATGCCCATAGGTTTAAGCTATTTCCTACCACTTTGAAAGATGCTACATTAAGATGGTTCATCAGCCTAGGTAGAGATACTGTGGAAACTTGGGAAGACATGAAAACAAAATTCCTTGAGAAATACAAGAAATATTTTAGGGGAAGTGACATGAGAGGAGGTGACATTTTTATGATGCAACAAAAGGAAGATAAGAGCCTAGAAGATTACATTACAAGGTTTATATTTTTCCTGCAAAAATATCCACACCATACACTTAATGAAGACTCACAAAAGTTGTTTTTCCTGAGAAGAATCAATGATAGCTACACTGATGCCTTGGACCTCATGGGAGGAGGAGATATCTTGCAAGTTCCTTGGAAAGATATCAAGAAAATATGTCAGAACTACTCTCTACTTAGGTTGGTGATCCCATAATAGTGGTTTACAATTTTTGGCCAAATTGGACATTGAAATAATTTTTTTTAACTAAATCTTCACTTTTAGGCATCTATAGTTGCTAAACCATGAGGAATTTGAAGATGATGCAAACTAGAGTTTCATGAAATTTTGTCTGTAGATTCTAAATATATTTTTTTCAAAAATTTTGGAATCAGATTGCACTTCTCTTTCCATCTCCCTTGAAAACTAGGTTTTTTAAGAAAACAACATTTTTAAAAAGTGACGCTCACTGTATAACGCATAACATTTTTTCTATGAAGGATAAAATTCTATTTTTTTTGAATTTAGATTTGTAGCTCCGATATCTAGTGCTTCCACTTGGTTAAATAGTTTTTAATTGATTTTTTTTTAATCAAGTTTCGAAGTCAAACCAATTACAATTTAGACATATCATGACCGTATAACGCATAACATTTTTTGTATGTATCGATTTTTATTTATTTTGTTGGATCAAGGACTCCAATATTTGGTGCACTCATATTTTCAATTTTTTTTTTGATAATCTTCTATTTTTTCACATGTGCAAAAAGAGAGCTTGATTTTCAGTGAAAAACCTACATTCACAAGAAATAAAAATAAATATAATAATCAAATTAAATTTAATTAAAATTATACTTTTTTGGAAGCTTATAATAAGGAATACATACTTAGAAAAAAATAAATTTTAAATTAATTCATTTGATCCCCCAAAAGGTAAATCAAAAGTGGTTTTTAATCAGCATTTTGATAGGTGTAAAGGAGACTCTGTTATAGGTATGGTTTAAAACTAGCGGGGTTCTATCCAAGGGGGCTTGGTCTAAGGTGTCTTGATCAAACACTATTCAATTGGAATCCTTTAAATGGAACTTTTCAAGGCTTAAATCATTATATTTTCTAAAAATATGCGATTTCAACAAAAATCAGGGTCTCCCAGAAAGAGTAAACCACTATTGTGGTAGCATAGCAGCTTCAAAGAAAGGGAGAGCTTACTAATCTTCCATGGGTAAGTTAACTACCAGTGGAGTTTCAAGAATGGAGATTACTCATTTGCTGGCAGACTTCAAGCAAGATATTATAAATAATTTAGCTACCCAACTATATACATTTTAGGCCAAGAAGAAGTAAGAGGAGGCAGAGGCAATATTGACAGAGTATTGCCCCCACTATAGAAAAAAAGACTGTAGATGTAAGATGGTAGCCAATCTTGAAAGCAAGCAGGTTCCACCTAAGTTCAAGCCAATCCAGATTGAAGAAGACCAAGTCTACTATGTTGCACAAAGGAAGCCTTGGGCTCCAAGACAAGGTATGCCACCAGAGCCACTATCCTATGCTGGGCCATATTTTAATTCATATTCATTTGGTAACAAATGGAAGCCCCCATATCCACCCAAATATGTAGGATATCCACTGCAGCCTTGGAGTAACCCTCCAAATTCTTGGCCCAGTTATCAGATTTCCCCACCCCAATGGCAGCAACCTCAAGGTATTTGGCAGCAATTTCAAGGGCATTAGCAGCCACCTCTAGGAAATTGATAGCAAATAAATTAATGGAGAGGAGGGAAACAATGACCTACTTAGACAACCAGTTACATGCAACCACCTTCTCAGCCCTAGCAGCCTGCTATAATGCTTCCACCTGCTAATCCAAGCTCAAATGCACTTAAACCTACTCAACTACCAGCTCGATCCACACCCAATCCAAATAACAAACCACAACAACAACATGCATACTCTGCTAATTCAAATAAATTCCTTGCATATGTTGTGAGTGTAAGTGACATTCACTTGCATTTAGGTACTACTCTACCAACCCCTTCCAAGCCCATTATCACTGAGCTTCCTATGGAAGAGGAAGAGGAACCTCTAAATGATCCCATTTAACCAAGTGTACCTAAAAGTCCTGAACCAATCCAAGTGAAGCTGACTAAACAAGAACCACCATTTCCTCAGAGATTGGAAGTTTCCAAGTAAAAGGAAAAGAAGGAGGATGCAAATTTTGATATCTTAGATCAGCTGAAGCATATATATGTCAAGATACCTCTATTTCAGGCCATAAAGTATGTTCCAATTTATGGCAAGGCAATCAAGGAGACATGTCTTAAGAAGCCAGGTAGGAAAAAGAAGGACCCAACTATAGTTCTTGTGGTGGGACATCTAGCTGACATCATGTTGGGAAAAGTGACTATTCCCAAGTATAATGACCTAGGCAGTCCTATGGTAGCAGTTGTTATAAACAGGGTCCAAGTAAAGAATGCTCTGATTGATTTAGGGGTAGCAATAAATGTAATGACCAAAAATATCCTGCAACAACTAAATATTGCAAGCATGAGATCTACTCCTACTGTCCTGCAACTTGCTGATAGCTCTACCATTAAGCCTGATGGTGTAGTGGAGGATCTTGTGGTAGTTCTAGACTCTTGGGAGTACCCAACAGACTTTATGATTCTTTCTCCTAAAACTACACTAGGCAGGTATCCCATTATTCTTGGAAGGCCTTGGTTAGCAACTACAAATGCATACATTGGATGTCAGTTAGGTGACATGATGATTTCAGATGGGAGGAGCACTAAAAATATTGTTCTTTATCTGCCTGCTTAGCCATCTCATGATGAAGATAATCTCATATGGCCACATGTTGGTGATGAGGCCGAGAAAGTTAACTCTGTGGCATAACTTATGATGCTAGGTAGAAGATCTTTCATGCAGCTCCAAGATGAGGATGGAGTATTGACTAACATCATTCAGAACCATTGTGAAGTGGAGGAAGCATCATCTTCTCATTCTGCTACTCCAATCAAGACACTTCTGCTTGCTCTTCCTGCAACCACTGTTCCTGTAGACATTCTTTCTACGACCACTCTTCCTGCAGACAGACTTCCTGCAGACAACAGGTATGTCCCATACATTTCTTCCATATGAACTAAAGGTACCTGTAGACATCCAAATTTAGACACTTAATTTATCCAAATTTATCACTTTTCACCTAAACATCCTCTTATCCGAGTTAATTAAGTTATATTACTATTATTTAATTAATATCCTTAATTCTGCCAAATCCCTAAGGTATTTAATTAATAATTAAATACCTTACCCTCCTTAATCCTCTTTTCATCAAATAAATTAAATAAATATTACATTTATTTAATTCCTCACATGTCATTTTCATCTAATCCTAATCCATTTCCTAATCTCTTCATTAAGGATGTGCACATGCCTAATCCTTGATTAGGATGTGTCACATCCTCCAAATTTTGCAAGTTGGCTTCTAATCCTCATTAACCCCTAATTATCCTCTAATTACTGATTAGTTAACCTAATTAGTACCTTGGTCAACTCTCCCCATCCCCAAGGAATTTTTAATTCATTTTATTCACCCTAGGCTCCTCTCTTCTCCATGTGAATTTTTAATTCACTTTTATTCCTCTTAGAATCCCCTTTTTCCATGCATCTTCTAGAACCTTTGACTTGTCACATCAAGTCACATGTGAAAAATTCCCACCTTTTGGGAACTTGTCTTATCCACCAGATTCTTCCAATCATTGTGAATTTTTAATTCACTTTTATTCACCCAAGATTCTTTCCATCTCCCAATGTACTTGCAAGGTACTTGTACTTCCTCATCATCTACACATCATCTCACCCTTAGCCATCTCACATTCCACATGTCAAGATGTGAGGGCTTGTGAGTCCTCAACTCACCTTAGCCCTTCATCTTGGCCTTGTTGGATAAATCTCGACCATTGAATTCTCTAGAGAATTCAAGTTTCTCTATAAATACCCCCTCCTCTAAGGCAAAAAAAAAACACTTAGCCATTTGATAACTACATGCTACCAATTTGCATTCTTAATCATTTACCATCATCTAGCTATCCATTCTAATCATTTTGCACATACAATCTTGCATTTAGTCACTCAAGAAGCTATCTAAGGAGCACACAAAATCATCCCAAGCAAGGGCCAACCAAGGAGTATCCAACAGCAAGGAAGGTATAACCATTTGCATTTTGTTTTATCTACTTCCCTTCTTGTTTCGTCACTCTTTAGGCTAATCTTGAGGTGTCCTTAGTCTTTTATCACTTGCATTTTTAAGTTATTTTGCACGTTAGAGTAGGGTAAAATTCTAAGGTACACAATAGGAGTGGGAAGTAAAATAGGGTTGCAGATGCCTTAAGTAGGAGGCATACATTGATGACAAAGATACAGATTGAAGTGGTTGGGTTCAATGAACTTAAGGCACTGTATGCAGAAGATCCTAATTTCGCAGAGGCTTGGAAAGCTTGCAAGGAACTTGTTACAATGGACAGGACAAGGTGGCTGGATTTCATAATCCAGGATAGCATGTTATTTAAGGGAAGTCAATTGTGTATCCTGAGGAGTTCCATGAGGGAGAACCTGATAAAGGAGAAGCATAGTGGAGGAATGGCAGGACATTTTGGTCGGGATAAGACCATTTCCATTATCAGTGAGCATTATTATTGGCCTTAGTTGTCACAAGATGTGAAGAAGTTTGTACAAAGTTGCAGGGTATGTCGGATGGCTAAAGGAGTGAGCCAAAATACAGGTTATATCAGCCCTTACCTGTACCAGAGAGGCCATGGGAGGATATAAGTATGGACTTTGTTCTTGGTTTGCCAAGGACACAATGAGGGAATGATTCAGTCTTTGTGGTGGTTGATAGGTTTTCAAAAGATGGCACATTTCATTCCATGTCGAGAAGACCCATGATGCAGTCCACATTGCTGACTTTTCTTCAAAGAGGTGGTGAGGCTACTGCCAAAGAGTATTGTTTCAGATCGTGACACCAAATTTGTGGGGTACTTTTGGAGGACCGTGTGGAAGAAGACTAGAGTTGAAGTTAGGTTGCACACCATCCACAAGCAGATGGAATGACAGGTGTTAACAAGAGTGGGTAACCTCGAGATGTTTGGTAGGAGATAAACCCAAAGGGATGGGACTTGATCTTACCCTAGGCGGAATTTTCTTACAACAATTCTGTCAACAGGAGCACTGGTAGATCACTGTTCCAGATTGTGTATGGAGGTAGCCCCAAAATAGCTCCAGAATTGAGGAAGATAGACCAAGAGAAGAAAATAAGTGCTGAAGCCGAAGATTTTGCAGAGCACATCAAGAATATACATGAGAAGGTATGAGAACACATTAATAAGATGAATATGCAATATAAGGTTGAGGCAAATCAGAAAAGGAGGAATAAGGAGTTTCAGACTGGCGATGAAGTAATGGCCCACTTGAGGAAAGAAAGGTTTCCCGTGGGAACCTATAACAAATTGAAGATGAAGAAATTCAGTTCCTGTAAGATTTTGAAGAAGCATGATTCAGGGAATGCATATGAGGTAGAGTTGCTTGATGGAATCAACATTTTAGATTTGACAGAGTATCATGAAGGTGGAACAGAGGAAGCACCAGCAATAGGGTAGTATGGCATTCTAGCTCCTACTTCAGAAAGGGAGGAGATTGAAGCAATCTTGGATTATCGTGTGGGAAGGAGTACCAGAAATAGGCAATATGAAGAATATTTGGTGAAATGCAAAGGAAGGCTTGTGGAAGATTCATCCTAGCTATCTAAGGTAGCGGTTGACTGGTTGGGTTTTCCTCAACCATCTGAGATGTGACAGGTCACTTCTCAAATTACCCTGGGTGTCTGATGCAGGAGCATCTAGTGGTGTAAGGGCAATCTTGCATCACCCAAAAATAGTTAAATTTTAATTTTCTTAGTTTTTAGATGTTTTTACATTTTTGGATACCCTTTTCGTCATAATGAAATTCCCAATTTATGGTTTTTATTTTCTATTCCTGGGTTGAAAGATATTGCAATTTTAGTTTCCCAAATTTGCACCTGAAAATCTTATGAGTTAGATTTGAGGCACTTAGAGTTCCCGGAATGGCCTTGAAACTTGCCAAAATTGGCGTAGTGTATTTTGAGCGCGTTATTGACTTTGAGACCTTTCCAACGGTTCAAACGGTTCGCAAATCAGAGTCCCAGATCAAAAGTTATGGCCCTGGGAAGTTGGCGCACTTTCTAGAAGATACAATTGCAAATGTTCTTTTGAAATTTGAACTTCAAGTTGTAATTTTTCAGTGCCAAACCACCTAAACTCAAATTTGAATGTTGTTTTGGCTCCAAAACTAAAGAGGAGCTCTATTTATTGGCAGGTTTCTAATTTTTGGGTAGCTTATCGGGGACAAGCTCGCATATTGCGAAAGGGTGATTCTGTAGCTTTCTGTAACTTGCATGTGTTGTAGAACTTGGGGATTTGATATCCTCTACATGTAAGAAGCTCCATTTTCTGAATAATAAAATTATTCTCTTGTTTGTGGGTTATTTTATAAGTCTTGAGCTATGCCCTCATCAAAATTCCTTGGAAATGCTGGTTGCAAGACTAGGAGTAGATGTTTGATTTAGCCCTAGTAATGGAGTTGTGAAGCCGTGTGTCAAATTTTGTGCAAAAAATGATGGGGAAATAGGAGCTACATTTTCAAAGGCTTGATGTTGCATGATTTCCTCCCTAGTAAGTTCAAAGGGATTTTTCATGATGTCATCTATCTCATATGGTCCTAACAGAGATGATGGTTGTTGTGATGGGGTAACTTGACTTCTCAGATCAAATTCTAAAGTATTCGGATCACTTGAGGTAAATGTGACTTTGGTTTTCTCCACAATTCTCTTGTGTTGTTATCTCATTTTAACCATAAATTTTGTGTCACCTTTGGGAGATTTGTGTTGATATTTGTAATGTTTGAACTCTCTAGTTGAATCAAATCTAGGTAAAAGGGACGCTCTAAGTCTTTTTGGAGCAATGATGATAGTGGGGGATGAAAACATGGGTGATGTGGAGAGTTACCTTTGTAAATGTTTTGGGACAACACTTTTGACTCAAGTTTGATGTTTTGATGTTGGGATAAAGGATGTCAATGAACTTGTAAATATTTAGGGTAAACTTGTGACCTTCAAGATAGATAAGTTAAAATATGATAAGTAACTTAACTAAATGCATGGAAAAGGATACATTTCACATACAAAATAACTAAGTTAGGGTTTTGGATTAATTGATGTCCAAGTCAAAAAAATGTTGGTGTATTCATAAGTTTGCAAAGTTTGATGAAGTGAAGGATGAGATTTGATGGAGGGGTGAGTGAAGTTTTTTACCCAATGTTGACTTTGAATGAAGCTTTTTTTTCCAAGACCAAGGTAGTGAGAATGATGCTAGACCTCTAAAGTGTTCAAATCCTAAAATACTAATGTTGGCCTAAACGAGAGGATAGATGTGCATATGTAAATTTGATTCGTTCCTCCTATCTTGAGCACAATAGTTTCTTAACAAGAGGTTATGATTGAGATAAAGTATTAAGGCCCACTTCCTACCAAACTTGGAATTATGATACCTATGTCTGTAATGGCAACATGTAGATCTTCCCTTACAAATTTTGATTGTGTGATAGATCATTTAGAGGAGTTCAAGACCATGAAAAGGACCAAAGTTTTAGATAGGTTGATTATCATGAAGACTTAGGTTTTGACTCATAAATAACATGTACATGTGTGGATGTTTCCTTAATGCACATTCATAAAAGTTTACTAACAAATTGTTTTTGTTGAGGTAGAGTGTTCAAATACAATTTTTGATTGCTTTTGAACTAAGATTCCTAAGTTTAAAGTGACAACCAATAGACCTTCTATTGGGGATCCTAACTTTCTATGAGATCATTTAGAAGAGTTCAAGTTCACAGAAGAAAGGAAGATATTTATTGACACGTGGGTGGTGGTAATATGGGTTGTCTAGCCTCAATATCAACTTGTTCCTCTTCTTCGTCTAAGATGTTTGTTGCATTTATCCACTAGGTAGGTGTTTCTTTTGTTAAAAAAGTGAAGCTTCTCAAACTACTAATGATATTGGTTTGTTCCCCATTAATAAGTTCAAAGTTTGGCTAAATGATAGCACCTTCAAGATCAAGTTGTCCAACGGGAGAAATCGGTCTTCAAATAGTCATGTGGGGTTCAATTGTGTCAATTAATCATGCTTAAGTGAATTTATTTTACCACAAACACTTGCCTTGATTAAGTTTAGAAACCAAACTTTTATGTCAAGAACATCATAACTTTCACAATGTCCATTTTGTGAGAATCATGAGGTTGAAGCCATAATTGCCTATTTTATCTTTGGAAAATATGGATTGAGATATAATTCAAGATATTTAGAAATCTCTAAGGATAGAAATCCTCAAGACAAGTAGTAATATCAAGGCTAATTCAAGAGGTATCCATATTTAATCCAAGGTGTTTGAAATTTTGAGCAAGATAGTGAGTGTTTATTTTGTAATGTTTTGGAACCAAGCAATGTATTAAACTGACTCACAATCATTTACAATCCTAGATTGAAATGGCCATACTAGTTGAGTCCCCACTTGTATTTTCCCAAACACTAAGACATTGCAAACAGTTGGAGATTTGGCGACACTGGCTCCCCTCCACGGCACACACTTCTCGGAACCACCAAATCTCAAAATCCTAAAGATCCTAAGATCCTAAGGATTTTTCTATTTCAATAATGAATAGTACAAATGTGGGGTGGCTTTAGAATGACCTTTCTTGCACCAACAAGTATTAAGGATTTTTGGCAACTAAACAGTTTGGCTCTTAGTAACAAACCGAGAACACCTAGTCATATGCATGCCCGCTTTGCCACTTAAGGCTCTTACTATTGTTCCTATTCCTTTTAAGGCATGGTTCTAGGTGTAGTACATTATACAGTCTAGGATAGAAGGTACTTTCTCATGATATCCCAACCTTTAATATAGCCCATTGGTAAATGTGCTTGCAAGTACTTGCCTATGAGTTTCCCATTGTGGGGTGTCTCATAGTAAGTCCTCTCTTAAGGGTGACACAAAGAATAAGTGTACTTAAGTATTTCTCTTCACCCAAGATCACATGAACCACAAGGGGATTGGATACATACCATAAGTGTACACAAATAGCGAAGTACACATGGAGTGTTTCTCTTCACCAAGATCACATGAAGCACAAGGGGATTGGATACGCACTACAAGTGTGTCACAACAAAGCACACACTGATTCATTTTACCAAATAAATCTAAGATGAATTCATTTTATTCATCAAAAGAAATATTAAGTTGCCTTGCTTAATTTTAAACCCATAAGAAAGTGATGAGATGAGGGTTCAATTTTAGTCTCGTTTGAGCGTTTGTTTTAAACCCAAATGAAATTTAGTGAGGTCCTAGAACATAAAGTTAAGAGCATAACAAATTGGATTATAATTTCCCCAAAGCATCAAATGCTTGTTACAATCATAAAATATTGATAATAAAATGCTTCACTTTAACTTCGTGTCATCCAACCTACAAAACCACATTAATCTAAAAACTAGAACAATGTTCGAGACATGTTAGTACCCTGAAAAATCAAAAAATTAAAATATATGTTGAAAAATGATCATTAAACTTCTTAACAAAGTTAGGCATATTTGTACATGGTAACATCGCTATGGTGAGTAAAGGCATCCCTCTAGTGAATAAGGGTGTCGCTCTACAAAAAAACTAGAGAGCATAATAGCATTGCTATTTGGTCGGACGTCGTCATTTGTAAATCTTCGATACCTCAATAAAGTATTAGCATCATCATTTATTTAATCAGCATTGGTTCATTTAATAGGCGTCGTTGTTTGAAATTATGATAGCATCATTATATGGCGACACCCTACAAAGGCATCACTGAAATTAATTTGGGTGTCGCTTGTTCCTGCAAAAGTCAAAACGAACAGAATTCGAGATAGAAATTGATTAAATTGATGGTCTTCCCTCCTTCTAGCACCAGAATGTCAACTGAGGATACTAGTATGGGTCGATTACGCTTGATTCATGAATAATCAAAGCATAACATAGCCACTAATACTCAATCTTAAACAAGATCATTCAAATGAAAGTTAAACTAAACATTATGAATTGTGAAAGCATTTAAATGTCTACTTTAACCCATTTAAAACTTATCCCGTTTTGGAATTAGTGTTGTGTTGATGTGGAACAATGACCCTTTCCCAATCCCATGATCAATGAGCTTGTTCCAATCAATTCTACTGAAGAGAATTGATGAAACCGTTGTGGTATGTGGATGAAAACATGATTTATGCTAAATTGAACATGATGCAAGCTAAATTAACATGATTTTATGCTAAAAATAATCTAAATATGCAAAAGCTGAACTAATCCAAGTGGATTCCAAGCTAAAAGATTTAAACCCTAATCTATAAACATGCTAAATGGATGCATGGAAGCCATTAATGGAAGCTTAAAGCTAATATGCAACTAAAAATGAACTAAAATATGCTAAATGTGAGCAAAGATGAGTGTGAGTGTGAGTGATTCCAACAACATAAGTTTTCAAATTGAAAGATGGATCCATTTGTCTCCAAATAGTGTTTTATTTATAGAAAAGAAAATGAGAAATGGAGGATTGAGATTGAAAAAGCTTAATCAATGGTCAAGGATGGAGGAAATGGGAGGCATGGATCATGGATTCTCATCAACAGGTGAGAATGCAATATGAGATTTAATCAAGGGTTCTCATTCATTCCAAACAAACACACTTTAGACTTGTTTAAGAGGTCAAAAGTTAACTTTCTCAAGAGGTTTCAAGTTTAGCTTGCTCAAGAAGCCAAGTGAGAATATTCCCTTTTTCAAATGATAGGAGAGAGAATATTCTTTGGAATATTCTCATTTGTGAGAAAAAAGGTTATTTAGTTAATTAAAAGTAAATTAAATTGTGAAAAGTATTCCTTTGCAAGTGGGAGGAATTGGGTTAATTAGATAATTTCTAATTAAACAATGTTTAATCATACAATTAGGGGAACTATAAGAATTAAAAGTGATATTCATTAAATTAAATGATTTAATGAATGGGGAATGGTGAAATGACATTTAATTAAATAACTTGGGGTTATTTAATTAAATATGAAGACTTAGGGAATTAAATTAAATAGTTTGATTTATTTTATTTAATGAGATGAAATGTTAGCACGAAAGGGGGTGAATTAACCTAACTTGATAGGCTAATCCAATTAATTAAGCGAAAAGAGGATGGATTTGAGAGGAAATGATGTTAGTATACCTGATTTGATTGCATGATATCATTCATATCATTTTTCAGTATATATATGTGTGTGTGTGTGTATTTGTATATACGTATATGTATATGTATATGTATGTATGTAATATATTTATGTATATGTGTATGTATATGTATATGTATATGTATATGTGTATGTATAAGTATATGTATATGTATATGTGTATGTATATGTATATGCATACATGTATGTATGCATATACATATATATATACTTATACATACACATATACATATACATATACATATACATACACATATACATATACATATACATATACATATCTATATATCATCCATATAAGCCACTGACAACGAAATAAAGAGAATAGTTTAAATATTGCATGGTAAATAATTTCTATTTATTCAATTGCATTTACATTGAAAGTTCTTGATATCTATTGGGGCTTCAACCCTTATGGGGTTGTTGGCCCCCATTTAGGGGCCACACACTCCTTGTAAGTTATGGCCTATAATGGCTACCAACCCACTTTGGGGTTTGTGGACACCTTATAGGTTTTTCCATATAGGGTTCACAATCCCTTGGGGTCGAGCCCTCATTTTTGGGCCTACCTATCTAGGGTTTCAACCCTACACATCCATCATCCAAATAATTTCTTTTATTTTATCATATTTGTACATATATTACAATATCTTAAATATAATGAGTATATACATATCCTTAGTTGTATATTTTAAATAGTTTAATATTATTTATATTTATATGGAATGGCTGTAGCAAACCAAAGGGGCCTTAAATTTATCCTCCATCTTCTCAAATTTTCTATTCCTCAAATTTGTAAGAGAAATTTTTTCAAAGGCATTTTTTAGAATTCTTTTGCAACATTAGGCAAGTCAAGAAATTTTTTAAATTGATGTAACTTTTGATTGGAAACTTGGAATTGAATTCCATTTTTTAAAAGTGATTAGATTTTTATGCCCAATCCATTAGAAATATTTTTTTATTATAGTTATAAAGTGTCAATTTTCGTTCCAATTGGACTTGCCTATACACTAAAATTATCAAGTGGGCCAAAATTGGGGGGGTGATCTCTACTACTAAATCTAGGGGGGTGTTCTTGTGTTGTGTGCACTTCCTTCTATTTTTCAAATTCACCACTTTTATTTTTTTTTTGTAACTAATCAACTTAAAAATCATGGATACAAATCTACCTATTACTCCTTTAAATCTATTTAATTACTATCAATGGAAAACTAATATTCAACTTATACTAATAACAAGGGGTTATATAGAGTGATAATGGGGACTAAAAAATAACATTATAATGAGAGTGCTAAATTCAAGTGGTCCAATAAGTGTGATCAAAATTTTTATTCTTGTGTCTAATTGTGTCTCTTAAACTTTTCTTTCATGTTGAAGCTTTAAATACACCTAATGAAGTTTGGATATCTTTAGAAAAACTATTTGATAAGAAAGATAAAATGAGAAGACATGAGTTGAAGAAAATTTGAGCTTCTCAGTTTGATCCTCAATTCATTTGACACCTTCGAATACTTATTCGCTAGATTAAAATCACTAAGGTTGCAACTTAAAGATTGGGAAATAGAGAAAAATAATAATTAGTTAGTTATCTCTAGTCTCTCCAAGCTAGGTCTTAATTACTCAATGTTTGTTTCAACCATCTACTCCACCAAGAGTTTATGGGTGTCACTTGGAAAATTCACTCTTTAGATGACTTTATTTCCAACCCAACTAGGGAGAAAGATAAGTTAATTCATATGGGGATATTGAAGTCTATAAAATATCAATACCTTATTACTAGGAAATGAAACAACATGCTTCAAACCAAGGGAAAAATAAATCACAAAAAAGTATAGGAGACTAAGAAAGAAAGAGTGAAGTGACCCTACTATAACAAGATTAGACATAATGAGCACAAGTTTACAAAGAAATAGATTAACCACCTTTCTCATCTTCTTAATAAGAATAATATAGGGGACATTGAATCCATCAAACCATCCTCATCAAACCAAGAATCAACTAATACAAAGGATATAGATAAATCTAAGGGAAAGGCTCAATTTTTGAAATTTTCACATCATCTCCATCTTGGATTATTAACTTTTGTGCTTCACACCACATGGATTCATCACATATTTATTTATCTTCCCTAAAGCCTTCTAGCAAGTCTACTATCACCTTGGGTGATGATACTCGACCTTTCATTATAGTGAGAGGGTCTTTTGAAGTTGGAGGAGGAACATTCACAAGTTTTCTTTAGAATGTACAGGTTCACTTTTAGCTAATTCCTATCAATGTATCAGATTACTCACATTGGGAATGGTATTAGAGTCATTTTTGCTCCAAACATAGTTGATATTAGTGAGTTGATTAGTTTAATTATTTAGTAGCTATGGGAAGGTAAAATCTTCATTCTAGGTTATATACCTCACATTTTGCATCTAATTTATTTCTCTCATAGCCTAGCTTACTCATTCAAATGAGATTAGAAAGTTATAGCATGAATGGTTTGGTCAACTTAACTACTATTATCTTCAGAAACTAATTCACCGAGACACGGTCATAGGATTTCCAAGAGTCACATTCTATAATGGTCTTTGTGAATTTTGTACCATTAGTATTAATTTTGAAGAAGAAATGGACAAAGGAAAATCTTGGAGCAAAACACAATATTTCAAGCTACTCCAGAGTGATGTATATGAAGACTTTCCCATTCATCCTTTATTAAGGAAAGATATGTTCTCACCTTCATAGATTATTTTCTATATATATGGGTCTAATTTCTTAGATATAAATTAGAATTCTTTGAGAATTTTCAATATTTCAAGGCATTGGCTGAAAAAATAGGTAATATCATCAAAATTATTAGAACTAATAATGGGGGGAATATTTCAATGCTAATTTTGAATAGATTTTCATAGCAGAGGGGATAGATATGCAAATAACAGTTTCTTATGCTCTCTAGTATAATGGTGTTGTAAAACATAAGAACTAATTCTTAAAAT
Source organism: Sequoia sempervirens (assembly GCA_007258455.2). Taxonomy (NCBI): domain Eukaryota; kingdom Viridiplantae; phylum Streptophyta; class Pinopsida; order Cupressales; family Cupressaceae; genus Sequoia; species Sequoia sempervirens. Next base: position 471,297,564 of record VDFB02047230.1, read on the forward strand.
ATGTGGATAAATGTATGATACACTTTAAGGGTCTTACATTATAGTACTAGGTAGAAGCACTCAATTGTTCTTGTTACATGTACAAAAAAATTTCCTCATAAAGACTTAAATGGTATCACTCCATTTGAATATTGGGTAGGAAGAAAACCATTGATTAAGCACTTCAGGGTCTTTGAATCTTCAACTATGGCACACATACCTCAACGACATCATAAGGCTATAGATCATCAATGCAAACCTCACATCTTTTTAGTTTATCTAGATTATGTATAAGGATATTGTCTTCTCTGCCTAACTAGACATGATTTTTTCATTGAGAGGTGTTAAGTTTTATGAGGTTCCTATCGACTCTACACTTAAAATTTATCCTTTTATTAAGGACTCACTTGGTTTTGATGATTCTTCTAATGAATATAATCATTTATAGTAGGTTCCTAAGATAAATACTTCATCCCCTTAAAATTTTAAGGATATTGACGGGTAGCCATATTATTCTACATCACCACATGCTTTGGACAATGATATTTTAGCACTTGATTCACCAAATTTTCACCCTCTTTAGGTTAGATAGATACTTGATAGTGTAGGTACTTGTTAGGGAATCTAATATATGGTAGATTTACATAGTAATATTATCACAATGGAGCACATGATTTCTTAGCTTCTTCTTGCAATCCACATAAATTTCAAGAGGTGTCATGCATACCTGAGTGGGATTGGAATATGCAAGAGCAATATGAATCCTTACTTAGAAGTCACACTTGGGATTTGAATTCACTTCCTAAGTGAAGGAAGATGGTTTGATGTAAGTGGGTATATTGTACCAAGTTTGTAGTAGATGGGTCGATTGATAAGTATAACATGCATGATTGGTTGTCAAGATTTTTTCACAAGTTGCTAGCATTGACTACATTGAGACCTTTGCATCCATAGGAAAGATAACTTTTATTCAACTTACACTTGTTGTTTACATCATATTTGGTTAGGATGTGCATTAGATGGATGTGAAGAGTGATTTTATTCGTGAAGACTAGGATGTGAATTAGATGGATATGAAGAGTGATTTTATTCATGAAGACCTTGAGGAATATATCTACATGGAGCAACCACCATGGTTTGTTAGGGATTCATCATTAGTGTGTAGACTAAGGAAATTTATTTATGGTCTCAAACAAGACTAGAGGGCTTGGTATGCCAATATGAATTCCTTCCTTATAGATTTTGGTTTTACTCAATGTTATTTAGATCCTAGCATGTACTTTTTGTGTTATGATTATTCATAATTGATATTCATATATTATGTTATTGATCTACTAATCATTGAAAGTTCATCTACTATTGCAATAATAAATTCAAAGCTCCATAATAGGTTTGACATGACTAACTTGTGTTTACTATATTACTTCCTTGGTATTGAGATTTTATAATCCAATACAATGATCACTCTTGTTCAATCCACATACACTATTGATATTTTTGCTCGATTTCACATGGATGACTGCAATCCATCGCTTACTCCCTTTCTACTTGGGGTCAACCTTGAGGCTAATAGTACTACACCATTTTTTGATCTGGTACCTTGTATCACCAACTTGTTGGTAGCTTCATTTATTTAACTCACACCAAGCCTTAAATTTTATATGTTGTTAGCATGGTTTTGAGATTTATGTAAGAGCCTCATGAGGTGCATTAGATGGTAGCTAGGAGGATCCTTCACTATCTTTAGGGTACCATCAGATTTGAGATCTACAATAGAGTTGGCATAGAGGTTGATTTTGTTAGCTATATATATTCAGATTGGGTTGGTGATTCTCAAACTCATAAATTCACTTCCAATTATAGTTTCTCACTTGGATCTGGTCCTATCAATTGGTCTAGCAAAAATAGAAAATCATTTATGTATCCTACATAGAGGTCGAGTATTGAAGCGATATTAACACAACCACATAGGTTATTTGGCTTTAGTTTATTCTCACCAAGTTTGGTATTTCCTTTAGAAAACCTATGATCATTTATTGTGACAATAAAATTACTAAACAAATATACAATAATCCAATCCAGCGCTAATGAATAAAACACATTGAGACTCATATGTACATTTCATTTGGAAAATCATTCATGGTCAGATCATTGACTTGGTATTTTCCTAATTTTTAGTAGGTTGTTGACATTTTCACTAAACCTTTTACTAAGAGAAATTTGATTCATCTAGGAGTTCTTCTTTTCATTTTTTCCACTTCATCAACAACATCTTCCTTGGGGGGCCTTCTAGTCCTCTTCATTTACCCTCATTTGAGGGGCAATTTTTCCACAAGGTTTTTTCCTCTTCTTTATGAAGTTGCATTATATTATTAGGCCTTGTTGTTGGGAATCAATGCCTTATCCCCAACTATGCTATAATTAAAGAAGGGTGTTTGTGTAAATTTATGTTTTATCCTTATTTATCCATCGGGTGATCCCACAATAGTTTACAATTTTTGGCCAAACTGGACACTGAAATTATTATTTTTAACGAAATCGTCACATTCGGGCACCTATAGCAGCTAAACCGTGAGGAATTTGAAGATGATGCAAACTAGAGTCTCGTTACATTTTTTCTATAAATTCAAAAAAAAAAAATCATTTTTTTTGGAATCAGATTGCATTTCTTTTTCCATCTCCCACGAAAACTGGTTTTTTCCATAAAATAGCATTTTCAAAAAGTGATGCACACCATATAACACATAATTTTTTTTCCATGAAGGATAAAATTCTAATTCTTTCGAATTTAGATTTGTAACTCCAATATCTCATGCTTCCACTTGGTTAGATAGTTTTTTATTGAATATTTTTTCTTTAATCAAGTTTTGAAGTTAAACCAATAACAACTCAGACATAGCGCAACTGTATAACGCGTAACTTTTTTGTATATATCGAAATTCCATTTATTTATTTTTGTTGGATCAAGGACTTCAAAATCTGGTGCACTCATATTTTTCAAATTTTTTTTTGATAATTTGATATTTTTCCACATGTGCAGAATAGAGACCTTCATTTTCGGTGAAGAACCAATGTTTAATAAAACTAAAAAAGAAAATACATAATAAAATCAAAAGATATTAAAATTATATTCGTTGGATAGCTTGTTCTGAGGACCACATGATTCTAGATGGGTTTCTAAGGACTCCTCCATTTTCATCCTCAACCCAAGCTCTGAAGTGTAAAAAATTAGACTTTTTTTGTGTCTCGGGAGGGGGATGAGGGGCAAGGGAGTTCGACTGAACCCAAAGGGGTTTGCTTGAACCATGGTTCAATTGAAACCCTTCAAGGGGGTTTGGCCAAACCCCTTTGCTATGCATTTGGTTTTTTTTTTGCAGCCAAAATTCAAAGGGGTTCGCTCGAACCAGTAGGTTCGTATAAACCCCCAAAATCACTTATTTTGCTTTGGGGTCATTTTTTGCGAGTTTTCCTTCCTCACTTGAATTGTAAACCACTATTGTGGCTTCACCTATTCTATAGGATGAGAATTATCTTTTTTGATGTATAAATAGTGGAGTTGAACTCTCATTTGGGATGGATTGTGCTCAGTATTCCATACAGTTTTGCTCTATATTTCTTATCTGCATTATTCTACTATATTTAGAGAGAGAGCTTTGAGTATTTGTGAGGGTTATATAGCATATTGAGTGAAGTATATTATCAACTTGTGAGATAGGAGTTTATTGTGGCATTGTCTGAGAGATCAAAGCTAAGCTATTTGTTCGGGGAAGATAAATTATAGTCAATTGATTGGATAAGAGAATACAAGCATGAGGATAATCTTCCATTATTTGTATTAGCTTTTGAAAGATTGTTTCATGATTGCTTAAATTTTCTATTGTGAATACTTTCATTTAGGGGAAATAATATTGCTTTGAAAAGGAATTAGAAGTTGTTTATATTGTTTTGTGAAGTGCTTGTAATTACTCCATAATAAGAGGTTTTTGTTTGTCATAAGTATTAACATACTACATATGATTAAACATGGGTAGCTTAAGGGTTACTTGTAGCTAAGTTATTTGATTATAATAGATAGCTAGTAGGTTACTCCTAGGTTGAGCTTGGTATATTGAAACCTAGTGAGTAAGAGTTGTTGCTTGATTAGTGGCATTGCACTCTTAAATACAAATTTATCATATTGACAAGAGTAGATTCATAGCTTAACCCTTTTAGTTAAGGAGATTATAGTCTTGAATGGAATCATCTATTGTTATGACGATTCTTCAATTGAGGTCAATCATTGATAAGGTTATACTCTTGATAAGTATCACTTATTATGTGATATTTTACTAAGTAGATTCGGTTATAATTTAATCTATGATTATGATGAGGCTTATGTAGATATACTCTAGGATATAAAGTTATACTTGGTACTAGATTGTCTTTGGAAGTAGATAACTTGTTTATGCAAAGATAAGCTCATATGTTAAACCTAGGGATAGGAATATACAAGGAAAGGGGTAACTTGTGCTTAGGTTTATTAGTAGAGATACCATAGTGAATTGGGAAAAAGGGAGTAGGATAATCTTGGGGTAATAGATTATCCATTGGAGGGATAACCTATGCATATAATATAGTGGCCTTAAGTCAAAATGAGCTTAAGAGGTGTAAGTGAATAATGACCTTCACTTGAAATACTGAGTGAGAACAATTTGGCCAAAGTAGTGTGATTTCCTTTGGCTCCACTGTCAGTTCAGCATGTCCATGTAGTGCATGCTAGTTGCAAATTGTAGCATTACAATTTCTAGTCATGTAGGGCACAACACTAAGCTCAATGTGGTTTTTTGTATGAGTTTACTCAATAAAGCTCTTCATCGAAGGGTAGGGTCATCTATCATTGATAGATGTGTGGGGGACCGTATACGAGTCTATGGTTGGAAAAAAAAGTGCTTGATTGATGCTACTCCTCCTCAATAGGTGACAGATTCAAGGTTTTGAAAGGAAGGTCCTGGATCATCTATATCTTATGCTCTGAAGCTTAGAGGAGTATATATGTATCTTACAGTAACCAATTTTATGGGATGATGTAATCATGAATGATATACTTGAGTTCATTCAATACTAACCAATACCTTTACTTCAAGGAAGTAGATAATCAACAAAAGATTATCCAAGAGATTGGAGAACTCTTGACTTGAATCTAATTTCTGAGAAAGGCTAGGAACTTGTAAGGAAGGAGATAGTACCTTAGAATAAGGGAAGAGACTAGAATGGCTAGAAATGGAGTAATTAATAGAGTGGGCATGGTTCCATCAACCAAAATTGATGAGGTCAATTTGGATTTTTTCTTAAGATGATAAAAAGAGAACCAAACAACCTTGGTATCTCTAAAAGTTATGAGAGAATAAGATTCAAAGCATTCAGATGAAGTCACTTGGAAAGGTGATTGTGAGAAAGAAACATGTAAGAAATAAATTGGCTTGGCTTGGAAAAGGTTTGCATAGTACATAGATTGGTTGGAGTATAATTAGAACTCACCAACTTGTCAACAAAAACCAACATATGTTTAGAGGTTCCAAAAGGAAATCGAATACAATGTGACATTATGTGTTAAATCAATAGAAGTTGTAAGGAAACAACACTCTAAGTTGAAGGAATATCAACAAAATATGCTTTGTGAGTATGGAAATTCCTACACAAAAAGGATATTGGAAAGAGAATTGGAATATTAGAGAGCCTCTTAGCTTGTAAATTTTCTATTTGTTCAATATATCTCTTCACAAATGATCCAAAATGTTGAATCTATGAGATTAGAGATAGGTGTTGAATCTAACCTTGGGAAAAAATATATTCAAGGTATGCCATTAAGGCAAGAAAAAGGAAATAGAAAGCCAACAAGAAGGAATGTTAAATCATTCAAGAAAGAAAATTTTTCTATGAGTCTGACTTTTGAGATAAACAAATGTCATGAAAACACTAAGGGGGGGAAGAAAGAGAGTGGATTGACTCGAATTAAGTACCCCACCCAATGAAAATCGTAAAAATATTTTTGATTTGGAAGAACTTTTGACTTCTTTGTAATTCATGATGTCAATTAATTCATGTTTTTCATGACTAGAAGGACAAGGTATTGGAATTTTTGGAGAAAAATAGTGGAAAGGTCAAAATTTGTGACCTATTATCACACCATACCTTGTATACATATTTGATTGTAAAATAAATTGCTATTATCATTGATTATTTAAGGAAATGATATGAAAATTACTTGACCATGAAAGGGAAGATCATTGTCTATGGGATAGATAAGGTAACATTTAGATTACTCATGATTTGAAAGAAAGTATCTCTATACTCCTAGACACCTTATATGGGGATTTAGATAATGATGTAATTTCTATACATAGGTAGTACAATACTACATATTGTGAAATATATCCACGTCATGAATCGACTTGAAACTGTAGCTTACTATGCTAAGGGACCCTATGAATGATAGTGTTAGTATTGCAAAAGTAAATGTATGAAAGATACGATGTGGCATTATGTGAACCACATCAAATATCTATACTGGAATGATCATTTGATCATACTTGATACTCAAATGAAACCCTAGGTTTAGGATAACTTATTTGGGATGAGAAGTTTATTTGATTAAAGAGAGAAACCTTAGGTTAAGTTTTACCTATTGGGCTGGGATATGTATTGGACTAATCATTGATACCAATAGGTTGGGAATAACTTACTTAGTTGGGTTGTACATTTGGTCTTTATTAGAACATATAGGGTTAGAGTAACCTATAACATTGGAATAGTCATTGATTGATGACTTTATCCTAGGATTAGGGTATAATGAGGTTGTGAATCACCTAAATGATTAAGTGAATCAATTAAAATAATGAAAAACATTCACTCTTGGTAATTAGGTATGCAATTAAATTTGATATCTTCGAGGAACCAACATGATTGAACGAGGATTAATACTCGAAATTAGTAACAATTCTTATCAGGAAAAATAGATTGAGTTGAAAGATAGATTACATCTTTGGAAATAATCCAAGGATGGAAGAAATCCAAGGTGTGGATCTCCTAAGATAAAGGAGATTTATCTCTGTAAAGTGTCTAACCATTATTAGTTGGGAATTAAATGTGGCATGAGTCCACAAAATAGGTTTCCACTTAGTCAAAGAATAGACTATTATGGGATGTAAAAGAACCTATGTACCCAAAATTTTGGAAGAATTAAGGAATGAAATAAGGAAATTGATGTTAGAGTTAGGAAATTGGAATGACAAGGTGATTTGTCAAATGAGGAACCACTATAATCTGGGAAAAGAGAGTAAGAGGCTGCACAAAATATGGAAAGATAATGTCTAGTGTGCCAGAAAATGAAGATAGGATGCCATCATTGGTAGGACATGTGTACTCTCTTGAGATTCCAAATGGAGTGGTAGAACACAAGATAGTTTGACCTATCTATGTCAGCAGAACTGACATAATGTTATGGTGAACAGACTCACCAAGGTAACCAATGTTGGTTGGAAATTCTGATTTATGGGATTTTGGTCCTAAATAATATATTATGTAAGGTAGTTGCTTAGTATTCCTAAGAATGTTGTCTCAATTGTGAACAATCAAATAATTATAAGGTTGTGTGGACCATGATCATACTACAAGACGTTTAATTAAAAGAATGTGCAATATATTATTGTAGCCAAACACGCAAAAGTGTTAAACCAAATATTGAATGATTTGTTGAATACTTATAAACTTCTAACATCGAAGTTGATCCAATATATGGAAAGGAAGGTTGAAAACTCAGTTAGGATGAAATAGGCTAAGAAATAGGGTTAACCTTAGACTTGATAGTTTATCAAAAAGGAGTAATAGATCAAAGAGATCAATGAGACTTTGTCAATATAAAGCTTAAGTATGAAGTAGTATTAGAATTGACAGATGTCCAAGAGAAATGTTGTGATCAAGAGGGACAAGTGGTCAAGAGCATTATTTATTGGTCAAATAAAATAGATAAGTAGGTGATGGGCAGACTCAGTTCTAAGTTATCTGAAAGTGTAAATACCAAAGGGAAGGATGGGGCCCATGGTGTAGTGCACAATGCACCATTATTCCTTTTCTATTTCCATTATACTAAGGATAAATTTATGTGTCAATGAGAATGTGTTTTCCAGTCACTGCGACATAGGTGTCATGCAGGATACAGTTACTAGTGTACATGAGATGTACATATGAGGCACTTTGATCACCATGCTTAAAGCTCTTTGGGAGACTAAGTATGTGTGAAGCATACAATTTTTTCCTCTGTGATAACAAGGACACTTGATGCAAGGTCTAGGAGGGACAAGGTTGCAAGGAGGGATGCTACATAGGATGAATGTTTTATAAATCTTACTTATTTTTTGAATGGTAAGTAAAACTTTTATTTGAGTTTACTTAGAAGTTGAAGTGTTTTAAATCATCGAGGATGATGATTAACAAGGGGGGAAGTATGTTACACCCCAATTGTGTAATTACTATTTATTATTACTATGTAGGGTAAAAAGTAAAGGTAATGTGAATTATGTAGGTGAATAAATTGTGCTTGCACTTTGTTATCGAAAGAATTATGAATAAATTTTATTTCATTTAAATGATATGTGAAGAAATGCATATATGTGAAATGGATTGTTATTGAATTAATATTCTAACTATGAGATTTATTAGGTGTAAAGCATATTTTGTTGAATAGCTAACTACCTTGGGCATATGTTAGTGGATGCAAGTATATGTTTAATTCCTCCAAGCGGAGGAGTAGTATCACTCAAGAGAATATCTTGGTTGGGTAACCAGTAACATACCCTATCTAAGCTTACACATACTCACAATAGAATGGTTGATTCTAGACATAGTGTTGGGGAATTGGTAAGTCATCCTTAGCGTAATGTGTTTGCATTAGTAAGGGTCTCGATTACTGTTGAATTCATGCTAAGATGATGTTTACTTGTTTGATCTTGTGAGTTCTTCCTTATGTGCATGTGTGTGTATATATGCATGTGTTAATATTGTGAATATATCATTTAATCGTAATCATTCGATTATCGAATGGATTATGGCTTTGTACGATATGAATATATATGTGATTGGATATATGTATATATATACCTATACACACACACAAGTAGCAATGCTTATATAGAGGAGTGTATATATATATATATGTATGTATGTATGTACTTAATATATTATTATTGAGTGAATGACATCTTGTTCATAATACCGAATGTATTCATACTTGATTAACATGGTGTATATGTACATATATTGAGAATATATCTATAGATACATATATATCATCATTGTTCAATTATATATAAATATGTATATATATGTATATGTGTATGTATGTATACCAGAGAATTGCTTAATGGGTAATGATAATATGGATATGTGCACTCACATATCGGATGATGTATTTTATGGGCTTGTAAGCATGTGAAATCATTTATATATAGAGGGATATATTTATTAAATATATATAAACATATATATAATGAGATGATTAATAGCTCATTGGTTTACAAACCAATTCCCATCATATGCAAAGAACCTTATACACTATAGTGTAGTGCCTAAAACTTGCAAGGAAACTATAAAAGTTATGCCACCTTAGGAGGAGTTATTATCATGTTTAGAAAAGATATTATTATGAGCTTTACATAAGAAATGAGTTTAGAGTATGCAAATAAATTAATAGAAGCTTATTGGTATATATGTCATATATATGCAGATTTAAAGGCTGAATATAATACATATTGGAATTGAGTTAAGGTTGATTTACATGCAATGTAATGTGCAACAATTAAGTCAATTTGGAGAGTAAGACTTAGTCATTGCTTTGAGTTGTCTTTGACTTAGTAAACTACAAACCGCCTTGTCATTGAGCAAATATCCATAGCGAAATAAAAGCATGCAAGGATATGTTATAGTAGGTCGATGAACTAGTCAAATTGATTTATGAGATGACTCGACTCATCAAATACTAAGTTTTCATAATGCTAAGTGTTGCACTTTTGATATTGACTATTTCAAACAAGTAAAAGTCATGCCAACTCTATAGGATATTTCTACTTACTTTGGTGCCACCTTATGAATCCTATTTGTTGTAGATGTTCATTATGAAGACAATTCAAATATCACCTTTTCTATCATGTGCTGATTTGAAATGGTCTTATACTATTGTCAACTAGTGAGGTCGATCTATAGCTTTAATTATCTAAGTATACTCTTGTTTGTGTGCCACCTTTTAGCTATGTTGAGTGAGTTGTTATGCATGGAGATTGTTGTCAATACTCATGCCTATTTTATAGGATGAGAAGTCTCTTTTCTATTGTATAAATAGTGGAGTTGAACTCTCATTTGGGATGGATTGTGCTCAACATTCCATACACTTTTTCTCTTCATTTCTTATCTGCATTATTTTGCTATATTTAGAGAGAGAGCTTTGAGTATTTGTGAGTGTATTATAGCATATTGAGTGAAGTGTATTATCAACTTGCGAGATAGGGGTTTATTGTGGCATCACTTGAGAGATCAAAGCTACTCTAGTTACTATTTTGGGAAGTTGAATTACAGTCAATCGATTGGATAAGAGAATATAGGCATGCGGATAATCTTCCATTACTTGTCTTAGGTTTTTGATGCAGGAGAATCTTGGATACATCATGTTTCCACCATGCATCTTGAAGATTGATCAAATTTGGTGTCTTTACCTTGTAATAAGGTTATGTTGGTCATTTTTCTCATGAATAGGTCATTAGGAGTGTTAAAGGTTCAATTTTTGTGTTCATTTTTCAAAATATGAAAAGTTGTCTAAAAAAATTGTAAAAACTTGCAAAATTGCATAAAGCAACATATGGAATATGAAAGTTCAAGGGGGTCTAAACGATGTGAAGTAGTTAGAACTCAGTTGGAAAGTGATAAGTCCAATGTAATGCCTTTAAATAGGCCTTGTAACCATTTTTGTAAGAGTGGGTGATTGAATAAAGGAATTAGACGAATGAAAAGCTCTGATTTAATACATTTTCTTCAGAAATTATTTGTGTTCTTGTTGTGTACGGCCCTATATGGGAAATATTTAAATGGTTTTTAATTGATGGTTAATTTTAGGTTTGTTTTTTTTTTATGCAAATTGGACTAGTTTTGAATCAGATATTGTTGCTTTTGCAAAAACTGTCAAAACCCTCTATTAGGGTAAACAGTGAATAAAGAAAATTGTGTTTCTCAATTTCTAGCTAGTGAAATCTCCTCAAAATTGGCGTGTAGGGAGTTTAAGATGTGTTCTACAAGATTCCAGAGTTGTAGGTTTATAATGCTTGGATTTGGGTTGATACAATGAAGCTCTAAGTTTGTAATTTATGAAAAATCTGGAAAAACATAGTGCACAGTGAGATTTAAAGAATTTTGCTTGTGGGTTTTGAATTCTTCTTGAAGGACATTGTTTTAAGAGGTGTTAGGTGTATTATGAATCCTTTTCAAGAATAGGTTTTGTGAGTTTACAAGTTTTTGGAGTCCTTTTAATGACTGTTCTGCCAGGGTAGAATTATCACAGTTCTAATTTGAAATTAGGAATGAAAGGTTCTAGGAATGGTGTTTGATAAAACCACTTGATCAAGGTATGGGGAATGGTTTGGTAAGTTGGTGAAGGTATTTTGAATATGTCTGAGGCATCCTCAAAGGTAAAGTGGGCTTTGTTTTATTGAATTTCCTATTAATACAATCTATTGTGAGTAATGTGGAAGTCTAGTATCAAGGGTTTGTAAAAATTCATGCGTAAAGAAACTTTTGAGAGTCTAAAAGCATAAGAAGGCCCTATTTGAAGTGGTCCATGTGTTGGTTAGGAGAAATAAAGTAAAGAGAGAGGAGAACCAATAAGACCCTAGTGTTCCTAAGCCTAAATTAGGCCTATTTTGGAACAATACAGTCAATGTTTGAGAATTTATTTCCAAGGCAACATATGTTGGTTTTTGGATATGATTTAAAATACTTTTGTGGGTGCTCAAAAGGCTAAACATAGTCAGAAAGTATGATATGAAACAAATGTTATGTTTGACAGTTTCTTAAGGGTTGGCTACTAGAAGTTTAGGACAGTCATGAAAGAATGGTGAATTCAAGAAAGGGACGGTATTTGTAAAGGTTGGTTCAGTTTGTATTGAAGTTGCTAATGAGATTGAAGAAGATAATTAAACTTGTTTGGATCAGAAGGAGTGAAAACTTAGTTTTGTGCCTTTGTAGAATTCATGGCTTGAGTAAATTTCTTGTGAACTTGAAGGAATAGAAGGGATTGATTCCCTAATTGTGAAAATTGTATTCAAGTGTGATTGTTACTTCCTCTAGCATTGCATCAGTTTTGAAAGATTTTTTCCTGATTGCTTAAATTGTCTATTGTGAATACTTGCATTTAGGGGAAAATAGTATTGCTTTGAAAAGGGATTAAAAGTTGTTTATATTGCTTTGTGAAGTGCTTGTAATTACTCCATAGTAGGAGGATTTTGTTTGTCATAAGTATTAACATACTAGATAGGATTAAACATGGGTAGTTTAAGGGTTACTTGTAGCTAATTTATTTGATTATAATAGATAGCTAGTAGGTTACTCCTAGGTTAAGAGGTATATTGAAAGCTAGTGAGTAAGAGCTATTGCTTGATTAGTGGCATTGCATTCTTAAATACAAAGTTATCATATTGACAAGAGTAGATTCATAGCTGAACCCTTTTAGTTAAGGAGATTATACTCTCGAATGGAATCATCTATTGTTATGGTGATTCTTCAATTGAGTTCAATCATTGATAAGGTTATACTCTTGATGAGTATCACTTATTATGTAATATTTTACTAAGTAGAGTCAATTATTTAATCTATGATTATGATGAGGCTTATGTAGCTATACTTTGGGATATAAAGTTATACTTGGGACTAGATTGACATTGGAAATAGATAACTTTTTTATGCAAAGATAAGCTCATATGTTAAGCCTAGGGATAGGAATATCCAAGGAAAGGGGTAACTTGTGCTTAGGTTTATTAGTAGAGATACCATAGTGAATCAGAAAAAAAGGAGTAGGATAATCTTGGGGTAAGAGATTATCCATGGGAGGGATTACCTATGCATAGATTATAGTGGCCTTAAGTCATGGATAACTTTAAGAAACCCCCCCCCCTTAGCAAAGATGTAAAATCCTGGCGAATATTTCCTTTTATTTTAAAATAATTATTAATTTTCTTGGCGAATCTATGCACATTATTAAGAAAATTTGTAAAATCCTAGTGAATATTAATGAATAATTGGTAAAAATAATAAACATAGTGGTGAATCCTAGCGAATAATCACTAAAAAGATTAATTACAATGGTGAATCTCTCCTTTAAAAATTTGCATAGTTGGTCAGTGCAATTCCCCCATATTTTTTTGTTTTCTATAATATTGAAGTAGAGGCTCGAGGGCGGCAGCCACGAGTGGGGTCAAGGGGTAGCACCCCTTGTGGGAGTCAAGGAAGCAGAGCCCCCTTGTGGGGGTTGAGGGGGTAATGCCCCCTTGCAGGGTCTGGGGACAGTGGCCACAACGCGCTCCTATCACAATACAGGCAAGGTTGAGGGGCAAAGCCCCTTGCCACCAAGCATAAATTCACTATCGAAAATGAATTGGAGCACACACAAATTAAGTATTTTTTAAAAATATCACTTTAAAATTAAGACTAAATGAAAAGTGAAAATGTTACCATCGATTAGCTTTTTAATTGGATGGTCGCAGGTTAATTCTGCAACCTAATACACATGTGCCTTTTAAAAGGTTTGTTGAGGCCTGAAATTTTTTTTTAGCCACATGATTAGATTTAATCATGTGGCCCAAAACAAATTTTGAGCCTCAACAAGCATTTTAAAAGGAACATGCTTATTAGGTCACGGAATCAACTTGCTACCATCAGATTAAAAAACTCATTGATGGTAATAAATAAAAGCCCCAAAATTAAATGGTAAGTTATTATTAGTGGCGATATTGCCCCAAAATTAATGGTAGAAATATAATATTACTGGCGAATATAATTAATATTTGTAATTACAGTATAAACTACTAGCAAATTAGTTCTAATGACACATCGTTTAAATAGGCCAATTAATCGGGACAAAATTATTTTTTTGTAAAAAACCCAGTGATTCAACATCCTTTTTAGCTTGTACTTGTGAACCTAAGAATCTTACCCTACTCTAATGTGCAAAATAACTTAAAAATGCAAGTGATAAAAGACTAAGGACACTTCAAGATTAGCCTAAAGAGTGATAAAATAAGAAGGAAAATGAACAAAACAAGATATAAACAATTTCACCTTCCTTGTTGTTGATGTCTCCTTGATTGGCCCTTGCTTGGGATGATTTTGTGTGCTCCTTAGATGGCTTCTTGAGTGACTAAATGCAAGATTGTATGTGCAAAATGATTAGAATGGATAGCTAGATGATGGTAAATGATTAAGAATGCAAATTAGCAGCATGTAGTTATCAAATGGCTAAGTCTTTGAGAATGCAAATTGGCAGCATGAGGTTGCTCCAAATCAAAAAATGTTTGAAATGCCCTTGAGGAGGGGGTATTTATAGGAGAATTTGAATTCTCTAGAGAATTCAACGGTTGAGATTCATCCAACAAGGTCAAGATGAAGGGCTATGGTGAGTTGAGAACTCACAAGCCCTCACATCTTGACATGTGGATGGTGAAGTGGCTAAGGGGAGATGAGGTGTAAGTGAGGTGGAGAAGAAGTACATGATGTGGAGGAAGGACAAGTGCCTTGCAAGTACATTGGGAAATGGGAAGAATCTTGGGTGAATAAAAGTGAATTAAAAATTCACAATGATTGGAAGAATCTAGTGGATAAGACAATGTTCCCAAAAGGTGGGAGTTTGTCACATGTGACTTGATGTGACAAGTCAAAGATTCTAAAAGATGCATGAGAAAAGGAGATTCTAGAAGGAATAAAATGTGAATTAAAAATTCACATGGGGAAGAGAGGAGCCTAGGGTGAATAAAAAGGAATTAAAAATTCCTTTGGGGATGGGGAGAGTTGACCAAGGTACTAATTAGGTTTAACTAATTAGTAATTAGAGGATAATTAGGGGTTAATTAGGATTAAAATCCAACTTGCAAAAGTTGGAGGATGTGACACATCCTAATCAAGGATTAGGCATGTGCACATCCCTAATGAAGAAATTAGGAGATGGATTAGGATTAGATGAAGATGACATGTGAGGAATTAAATAAATGTAATATTTATTTAATTCATTTGATAAAAAGGAGATTAAAGAGGGTAAGGTATTTAATAAATACCTTAGGGATTTGGCAGAATTAAGGATATTATTTAAATAATAGTAATGTTACTTAATTAACTCAGATAAGAGGATGTTTAGATGAAAAGTGATAAATTTGGATAAATTAATTGTCCAAATTTGGATGTCTACACTTTGCCCCTCTTTGAGATGGTGTTACGAAGTAGCATCATTTCAAAGAATATTAAAATATAGAACCCAGGAGGAGATGGTTAGATTGAGAAGGATGCCCCAGTCATCAAACGGATGACTAGGAAGAAAGATGATGGAGGTGAAGATGAAGATTAGGAATAAGGATGCCCCCTCGAGAGGACATGCGGGTTCAAGAGAACACGGATGTGCTCTCGAAATGGATGAGACGAAGAAATGGGAGATGAGGAAGAGGATGTAAAGGGATGGATATGAAAGGATGAAAAGGCGATAGGAGGTTGGGAAACAAAAACGGATGCAGAGACGAAGATGATGTTGCCCCAGTCAAGGTACAAGCCAAAAGGGGTTGAGGATGGATGGA
Source organism: Sequoia sempervirens (assembly GCA_007258455.2). NCBI lineage: Eukaryota > Viridiplantae > Streptophyta > Pinopsida > Cupressales > Cupressaceae > Sequoia > Sequoia sempervirens. The sequence goes on from VDFB02047230.1 coordinate 471,313,394, forward strand.
GTGTTGTCAATGAAGATAGGGAAGGATACATCCCAATGAGTGGTATTGATGAGGGAAGGATGCATCCCAAAACACAACTAAAGGATAGGGAAGAGTACCTCCGGATGATGATGATGATGATGATGAAAGTATTGTTGATGAGGGAAGGATATATCCCAAATAACACTGAAGGGATATGGAAGAATAAAATGGGAGGATGATGATGATGATGATTGGATCTAGGCTTGTAACAAGACTGAGAACAAGACCAATGATATGATTAGGTGATTTGGGCTAAGGGGAATGGATGGGGATTGGATAGAGATGTGAGATAAGAATGAAGGATGAATGGATGGGGGGATGCATGCAAGATGATAGAATGGAAAATGAAATGCAATCCTAATGCAATTTTCCATCTTCGGAGCACTGATTTTTTCTATAGCATGACACCAAGTGCCAGGGTATGTGGAACCAAGGCGTAATAGTGTCTAATGCATGAAATAAACACAACAGACAAGAAGGCTATCCCAACACCCCAAAGTCACAAAGACCTTGGTCGAGCCAGGTATTGAGATAACCACAAGCACAAAAGGATGCCCCAACGTAACACAAGACCTCAGGGATCTTGGTAGGTACCACGTGGGACAACCAAGAAGACACAATCAAACAAAAGATCAAGATATGCCCCTATGTGGACCAATCAAAACACACCATAATATGAGGGATCATGGTGGCCTTGACAAGTGATGATAGGGAGCTCAAATGATAAACAAAAGCCAAAAGCATCAAAAAAATTGCAATAAATTTGAAATGTCCTTTGCCATAGGATCAAGGGGATAGATGGGATGTATGAGGTCTGTTAGGAAGGATGCATCCTGTTGAGACCGATGATGGATACTAAGCTAAAAGATCGATATGACGTAGGATATTCAAAACTGATTAGATTTGTTGATACAAGTGGGTCTTGTTTGTTAAGAACCAGCTAGATAAGGGCATATCGTGATGACACGACACAAGGGAGACAAGACATGAGACTGACACACCCTAAAGACCTAGGGGCTTGGGGGCCAATCCAAGATTAGCCTTGCCTACGTAAAAGTGCAGAGCCCTCGTAGTTCGATAAAAGGCGGATGACTGACCATGGATAAAAGTAGAAAGAGGATGATGAAGACTAATGGTGGATGACAAGGACTAGAGAGACAAAAGTAAAGATTGATGATAAAGGAGTGGATGGACAGAGTAGAAGGACCGACGCTAGGAGATAGAGGAGCAAACTGGACAAGGAAGATCGATGATGGAACCCCGGGGGCGGATCAAGTGACCAACCTTGCCTACGTGAAAGCGCAGGGGCAACGTAGTTCGACAAGAGGCTGATGACAGACCATAATGGAGACTTTGATGGATGACAGGATGGAAAAAGAAGAAAGACTGATGATAGATGATAAAGGATCCCAGGGGGTGGATCAAGTGATCGACGTTGCCTACGTGAAAGCACAGGGGCAACGTAGTTCGATGATAGGATGAGTGGAGGATGATGATAAGATGATGAGGATGATGATAGGATGAGGACAATCACATAAAGCGCAGAGATGGGATAGTTATCCAAAAAGATGAATTGGGAGGATGATATGATGGGATTGATTCTACACCAAGTTTTGGGGTTTAAAGGGCGTAAGGTGTTGACAATTAGATTTTTCCAGATTTGGCAATTTTCAAAAATTATCAAATTTTTCCATTTTAGGAAACTTCACGGATATACTTTAGAGAGTCCAAAATTTTCCAAGAAATACCCAATATTGAGATAGGATGAATTGTCAACTAACATCCCAAATTCAAGATATGCATTTTGAGTTATGATCGAAAACAATTTTTCAAAATGCTGGAAAAAAACACTAAATTGGGATTTTGAGGGTCAAGATGAAAGTTTGAGGCCCCGAAAATGTGCCAAAATGAGTTCCAACAACTTTCAAATACACCAGTTGGAAATCCACTTGTTATCTCATAATGCAACCACCCGTCAAATTTCAGCTCAAACGGACACCCGAGTCAAAAGTTATGGCCTCTAGAAGTTTCGGTGTAAAAATCAAAAATCAATTTTGAAAATTTCAACACATGGGTTTTGATGCCGGGGGGAAATTAGAAAATGGGTCGGGATTAGTTTTTTGAAAAAGACAGTAAAAAAGTGAAATTTGGCGGGGGGCAAAGGACGGTGGGATAGGGGCACACCACAGTGGGGCATATGCGCCCCGGGCTGGGGCGTAGACGCCCCAGCCGTGGGGCGGACACCCCCCGGAAGGGCGGAGCCGCCCCGACGGGGCAGACATGCCCTGGGAGGGCGAAGCCACCCCAACGGGGTGGACATGCCCCGGGAGGGCGGAGCGGCCCCGGGAGGGTGGATACGTACCCGGCGGGGCGAGCACGCCCTGGGAGGGCGGAGCCGCCCCGAGAGGGTGGATACGCCCCGAGGGGGCAGAGCCGCCCCAAGGAGGGGCAAAAACGCCCGGGGGGTGGAGCCACCCGGGGAGGGCAGAGACGCCCCGGGAGGGCGTAGATGCCCCGATGGGGCAGACACACCCCGGGGAGGGGTGGAGCCACTGCAACAAAGAAAAGCAGAAAAGAGGGACGGGGCGATGGACATTGAGAAAAGATAAGAGATTGAAAAGATGTGTAAAAGAAGCAAAAGTGATGGTGATGAGATAAATGGCATTGGGTTGCATGGAAGGAGGCCTATAGCCAAATACCAATGACAAGGGATTGTGAGATGGGATGAGGATAAAGATGAAAGAATGGATGAAGGATGGGAGGGATTGTTTGGATGGATAGGAATGTAAGGATTTGGGAGATGAAAGGGATGCTAGGATAGATGGATACGAAGATAAGGATGGGGAGATGGAAGGGATGTTATGATAGATTATGTCTCCAAGGACTATGTCACAAAGGAAGTAGATGCCCCCACTCTAGATATGTTATATATGATGAGGCATGAGGGATGGGAGACAAGTGGATGGGAAGAGGAGATAACTAGAGGAGGATAGGATGGGTGACCAAGGAATATAACAGAGCATGGATGAAGGGAATGTATACCAAGAGGTGGTCAAAGCATGTATAGATAGGTGCCCCTATTTTGATCAAGCTCACAAGAAGGATGGAGGGATGGGAGATAAATGGGATATGATGGTAGGATGCGGAAGATAGGTGGGATGGAGGGGTTTTATGAAGAGGACGGATAACAGGAAGACAGGTGTATAGCGGGAAGCATAGCAGGAAGCATAGCGGGAATGCATGTTAGGAAGTTGCCCCCCAAGTGCAGATGGAGATTTACGCATGACGCCTGTTTGCCAGGTTTTCATCATGGTACTTATCCAAAGCGCTTGCTTGCTAAGTTTTCACCATTGGACGAACTCTTTCTCTTTACTATTTATTTTTTGATGTTTTTTCAATTTTTCGGTTTTTTGGATAGTAGGGGGATGAAAATGGATAAGGATAGGGATGTGGATAAGGGAATTTAGAAGATACACGATAAGGATATGGATGAAGGACTCAAGCATCAAGTTCTATATGAGGTATTAAGAGCCCATGTTTGAAGTGGTTGTTGAATGTTGGTACAACCTTATTAGGATAAATGGATTATGCAAGAGGATGAATTAGAGGGATTTGAGAGGGGAGATACATGGGATAATGGATGGGATGCTGCAAAGGGTATGGATGGAATGATGGGGGGGATATGTGTTTAGGACCAACATTGGCACATGTGGTGATGGATGTGAAAAGATAATAGGATTAAGGGATGTAGAATGTGTGGATAATGGAGGAGAGGGGGTGGTGAAATTTGGAACATAAGGACCCAAAACAGACTTAGGAGATGAAAGGGGTGTACGACTAGCTTTTGGATTAGCAGTTTTGGATGTTCTTATAGATTTTTCATTTGATTGCATTGCATATTTTTTCTTTGGGATCCACATGGTTTTGATCTTTGCTTTGGTGGGCCTTTGTGGCCTACGGATTTGATTTAGATTTAGATTTTTCTTCTTTTCACCATGTCTTTTGGAGGTGACATGGGGAGCCGTAGATTCATGTGAATGCTCGGATTTATGCATTTTTTCTTTAACAACCAAAGTGCGTTTAGTAGCAATGGGATGAGTGTGAGGAGATGGATGATGTGGAGCGATGAAGGTAGGAATATGGGGATTATGTGTAGACAGAGGATGTGCGGGTATGTGCCTTTGTTGATCCTGATTACGGGACATGTGAGAGGGATGTTTATGATGGATGAGATGGAGGAGGTGATCTTGGGATATATGGACCCAAGATGGATGGAGTGAATGAAGGATGGGATATGGTGGATGGAGGGATGTAAGGACCTAAAATGGATGGAGCAGATGGAGGGATATGGACGGTGGTTTTGAAGTGATATGATAGAGGAGGAGGGATGGCAACATATGATCTAGTGGGGCGATGGGAAGAGCCGTCATTTCTTTTGGAAAAGGCTCATTGAGGACGTCTAGAGGTTGTACCAACATCTTTAGATTGTGAGTCTTGGGAAATAGGTCCAAGACCTTGCATGCAGACTTTTCTTTGACTTGGATGGGCTCTAAAATACCTTGCTCATGAAGGCCTAGACCTTTTCCTTGATAGTTCATTTTCTTGAGCATGGGATCCATGATAGGATTTGTGTTATTCTGAAAACATGATGCGAGTCCATTATTAGGTGGAGGATGATGGGTGGTAAATACACTGTGTTTTTCTTCTGCAAGGAGGCCACCATGGAAGAATGTGAGAGTACCAAGGGGATATGCAAGCGATGTAGGGATAGTAGTTTTAGGTGATGATGGGGGATCATGAGAGGGAGATGAAGGGATAGCAGCATGTGGATGAGTGATATCAAGAGAGGGATTAGGGGATATGATAGGATCTAGATTTGTGGTAGTGGGCTCATGCGATGGAGATGGAGATGGAGTGGTGAAAGATTGAATGACAAGGGGATCATGGGATGGAACGGATGGGGGACTATGATCTTGAAGTGGACTAGATAGGATGGTAGGATCTTGATCTAGAGAAGGGGATATGTTGGCATGCTTTGGATTATACTCTTGGCATGGTGCATCTTGTGTGGATGGAAGGATGACAGAGTGTTGGAGAGACTCTTCAAGTTGGGGAGATGGAAGGATGGAGGATTCGATGCAGTCATTAGAATGGATTTGGGCGTCGTCGATGGGTTCAATGACTCTTGGAGTAGGAGGTGGATGTTCAATGGATTCAACGGATTTAAAGGATGTGATGGGAGGAGATGGGGGCTCAGTGGATTCAGAGGGTGTGATGGTAGGAGATGGGGGCCCAGTGGATTCAGAGGGTGTGATGGTAGGAGATGGGGGCCCAGTGGATTCAGAGGATGTGATGGTAGGAGATGGGGGTTTAATGGATTCAGAGGATGTGATGGTAGGAGATGGGGGTTTAATGGATTCAGGGGATGTGATGGTTTCATTAGTGATAGGTGTTGAGTGGAGAAGGGTCTTGTCACTAATGACCGTGGATGATGGGTTGGGATGGCATGATTCCATAACTTCAAGGTATGGAGTGGGGGATGTCTTCTTTGTTATAAGTCCTTGGAGAACTTCTGGAGTGAAGAACTTGAATGCTCTAGGTTGAGATGGCATGGTGGGAGTGGATGAAGGATTATGGATTGGTGGACTAGGATTAGATGGGGGAATGGGATTGGATGCAGGACTGGAAATAGATGGGGGATTAAGGTTAGATGAAGGGTTAAGATAAGGGGATTGGGATGGTGAATTAGGACATGAGGATGCGGGTGGTGGATGGAGATATTGAACTGCGGATGTGGGATTAGGATAAGTTGATGTGGATGTTGGATTAGAATACGAAGGTATGAATGTAGGATTAGAGTGAGCAGATTGGCATGGAAGATTAGGGTAGTGGGTATATGCGGATGAAGGATTTAGATCTAGGAGGATGTGGATGGGGGATTAGGATAGGGGTATTGATATGGTAGACTAGGATAAGAGGATGCGGGTGTTGGATAAGAGGATGATGTAGATGAAGGGTATGATGGATATGACAGATATCCCTTGTCAAAGGTAGCAGAAGCAACATGATTAGGCATGGACAAAGACATAACAGGATAACTTGAGGGGGTGATTAGATTTTGGAAAGTGGGTGGAGAAAGCTTACTAGCAATGATAGTGTCAAGGGGATCTATGTCATATTCCTCTTGATCAACAAGACTTTCGTTATCATTGTCAATGTAAGTAGGGTTTCCCTTGACCACTATTAATGGAGGATAAGTATTCATGATGGTAAAAGGATAAAAAGGATGGATGAAAAGATTTTGGATGGGATTGGACTAAAGCTCAAATTGGGATTTGGGTCAAGCTCAGATCAGGATTGGACTAAAGCTCAGATTAGGATGATTGGATGATGTGATGGGATTGATTCTGACGATCGACACCGAATCTGCTTCGAGATGGAAGTAGATTGATTGGGTCGAAGGTGATGTGATTGGATTGGATTGGATAAGGTTGATTGGATTTTGATTGAATAGATCAGATTGGATAGGATTGTGGTGATAGAATGAATGTGATTTGATTGATTGGGTAATTGGATGATTTGACAAGATGATTGGATTTGATAGATTTGGATGATTAGATGGGTATGATTGGATGATGAAAGATGTGAGAGAGACCTTGAGTTTAATCAAAGGAAGTTACCCTTAGTGACCTAGAGCTTTTATTGATTAAGAGGATGATCCCAGCACCGAATCCACCTTAAGATAGGAATGGATTGATTGGGGCGAGGATGATAACTTACGACACCGAATTTACCTCAAGATGGAAGCAAATTGATTTGGGTCGAAGTTAGGGACTAATAATCAAGTTCAAGTACTATGGTCAATTTGGGGTAACCATTTTGTAATACAAGGTTAGGATGATTTGGTTATGCAAATGGTAAAATTATGGCATTTGTTAGATGAGGGTATGGACTTTTGAATGGATTAGGGAGATTAGAATGAACAGGTGGATTGAAGATGATTGCAAAGAATGAGTGGGGATTTAGAATGGTTAAACAAATATTTGGAATGACAAGATAGAGGTTTAAACGGATCAAATGGAGGTTTTGGGAGGCTTAGAGTGACAAAATGGAGGCTTAGGATGATGAGATAATGGTTGGGAATGGTTAAATGATGGTTTAGAGGCTAAAGGGACCCAAATTAGGTGATTTTAGGTGTTCAGGAGGGAAAATTCGCCCCTCTGCAGCAAACCAGGGGCGTAATCACCTCACTGCGATAAAAACAAGGGCGTAATCACCCCACTGTGGTAAAATAGGGGCGTAATCGCCCCACTACGGTAAAACAGGGGTGTAATCGCCCCACTGCGGTAAAAACAAGGGCATAATCGCCTCACTGCAGTAAAACAGAGGCTTGGTTTGATGCAAATGACTATGGCAAGGACTTTAAAATGACAATGATAAGGCCAAATTGTCAAAATTTCACTGGTTTCTCACAAGAAAACACTCTCGAGCAAACACAACCCTATGATTAGTGTTAAGGGTATGGCCAAAGGGGTCTTAATCTAAGATGCACAAGGTGTCTAGGGAGTCCTCGATATACTCTCGGTACGTGAGGCACAACCGTGAACACCAGCCCGTCACAAGCGTGAGTCGGGAACCCCAGCGAGATACTGAAGGGCTCAGACCAACTCTTCACGTCTATCTAGGTATCACCCTAGCTTCGATGCTCTGCCAATTACGATGTGACTGGATTGGGGTATAGCTTTCACTCTCCCCCCTTTATATACCTCGCCGGTACGCGTGGTTGGAATCATCCCTTGGGGTGATGAAATCCCCAAGTAGGTCCCACTATAAAGAAAGCACTAACCATCTCCAACTACTCCCCAGGCTCACACGAAGTGCAAGGGGAAAGCGAAAAAAAGCTAATGCTCCCTTTGGGTAACACAAAAAGACAAGCATAGCAAGCAATAAATATTACTCTCTCTAATTAAACTATGTTCTTAGATTAATGCAAACAACAAGGATAATTTAAAAGGTTTGAGCAAATGAATAGCACTACAAGCAAATATTAGATATTTTATCCCGCTTTCTCCATCAACTTCACAAGAATATGCTGCAAAAAGTTAGCAAAAAACACATGTATCCTTGCAAGAATAATGTGTTAGAGTAATAAGTTATTATGCTTAATTAATTACATCACATTGATTAATTAATTAAGTCACTTATTCCTCTTTATTACTTAAGCTAAACTTAGGCACATTAATAATTAATTATTAATTATTAAGTGTGCACACTAGGGTTTCATTTAGGGTTTCCCTTTTTAGGGTTTCTTGATCTCCTTCATAAGGATTGATCACATTGTAATAATGGATTCTCTTAATGCATTTTTACTGAGAGGTTTACACATAACATCTTTTTCGGTTCTGCATGTCTTTTGCATGTGACAGGTATTCATTTGCATGCAGGTGATCTTGGATTCTAACATGGTATCAGAGCTCCAGACCTGTAGCTGCCTGTTCGTGATCTGAAGATATGGCCTCTTCGTGAGTTTCGGGTGCAAGGGTTTCCACAGACATCTTTTCTGCAAGATCTGGGGGTAGCCATCTTTTCGGGACACAATGGGCTCAAACGGACGCCGCCATCGCGTTCGCAGCATCCCAAAACCCTAGAAACGCCTATCAAATCGTCGATTTTGGTGAAGTTGGCTCGGGAGGCAAAAAAAAATTTCTCTAGGGGGCCGTACGGCCTCCCCAGCACGCTTCACGAGGCATGTTTGTTTGAAAAATTTCAAAAAAAATATAAAAAAAATTGAAATTTTTATTAAAATTGTGCGCTGCGCACAAATCACAGCGCCACCATGCCACCGGGCGCGGCCACCGGGTGGCCACCCATCCGCGGCCCCTCCAGACTCCGCCGCTGCTGCCATCGCCACCAGGGCTTATACTCTGCAGCCCCGGTCTTATGGGCGACCAAACCCCCAGATCCGCCCCGGCCAGTTCCTCCGCTCCGCCCCCGGTCATATGGAGGACCGAGGGCCCTCGATCTCCGCGGGCCCATTCAGCAAAGCCGGCGGTCCTATTGCAGACCAGGAGCTCAGCGCCGGCCTCCGATGCCAGATCGCGAGCAAAATATTCCGGGAGTGCTCAGATATACCGGTGACTGGCGAATTTTTTCCGATGGGGCGACTTTTTGCACTGACAGCCGGGCCGCCAAATTTATGCTCGGATTTTGATGACGTCAGCGTACGGCCGGCCCTCATATGCCCCCTCCTAACCCTAGTTTGCCCTAAAGAAGCAGTTTTTTTCTTTTGGCCATAACTTGGGCATACGGTATCGAAATCGGGCAAACGAGATATCGCCGGAAAGCTGATTCCGAGCTCTTTCATGTAGTGCAGTTTATTTTATAGTATTTTTCTGTTTTACTGCATTTATTACTGTTTGAAGTCAGATGTAGTTTTTATGCTTCCAAGCTCATAACTTTTTGCCACGATCTCCGTTTTTCGCCTCGTTTGAAGCGTCGGAAAGGTATTAAGGAGCTCTAGGTTGCTGTCCATGCACTTTTTCTGTATCTATCCCAGGTTTATCAATTAGTCCAGATTTGGCCCGATGGGTTGTTTGGCGATTACTTGGATGTTTTGGCAGTTGGGAGAGTGCATCTTGCATCTTTGCACTTCGTTTTCAGTAATACTTCATTTAATAATCACTTTCTGCATCATAGATTCCAGAGTTGTTTCAGTTTGGAGTTTTCCAGTGTTCCGTGGCATCGGGTTTTCTATTGCTTTAATCATGATTCCTTGAGTCAATTAGTGACTCTCATCCGGTTTCAGTAGTATACAGAAGAATATTTACTTGCTTGCCTATATCAAGTTCCAGTGTTACTCTACAGAGTTCTTCCAGTGCTTCTTTGCAGCATGTACTCTCATTGTAGGGGGGTTTTGTCCCACTGGGTTTTCCTTCTCTACTCCTTTTTTGTGTTGTATTGGGTTTCTTGCACATCACTTTGTGCCATATTTTGTACTCGCACTGTATTATAAAGTGCCATGGGGGGTTGTGTAATGCCTTTGTTTTGCCATCACACCTTTGTCCGGTGAGTGTCCCTCCACGACAACAGTGAATCCAGATGATTCTAGTCTCATGTATGTGTGCTTTATTTTGCACACCACTTTTTCAGTTGCAGGTGCTTTCTTGTGCACTTTCAGATGTTCTTGGTTCCTTTTCATGCACTTCATTATTGCATTTGTAAATGGGTACCTGATCAGGCCTAGTTGTCGGGACCCATATTTGCTTTCATGCATCTTATTCTAGTGTTTTAGCTTCTTCCTAAGTTCATCTTAAGGGGGGGTGTTAGAGTAATAAGTTATTATGCTTAATTAATTACATCACATTGATTAATTAATTAAGTCACTTATTCCTCTTTATTACTTAAGCTAAACTTAGGCACATTAATAATTAATTATTAATTATTAAGTGTGCACACTAGGGTTTCATTTAGGGTTTCCCTTTTTAGGGTTTCTTGATCTCCTTCATAAGGATTGATCACATTGTAATAATGGATTCTCTTAATGCATTTTTACTGAGAGGTTTACACAGAACATCTTTTTCGGTTCTGCATGTCTTTTGCATGTGACAGGTATTCATTTGCATGCAGGTGATCTTGGATTCTAACACAATGTTAGGGAGAAAATAGCAACAAAAAACTGAAGCCAAGATAACAGTTTTACTTTTCAGGGGGCGCAGTCACCCTTCTGCAGCAAATTAGGGGTGTAATCGCCTCACTGTAGTAAAAATAGGGGCGCAATCACCTCACTGTGGTAAAAATAGGGGCGTAATCGCCCCACTACGGTAAAAATAAGGGCATAATCACCCCACTACGAAAAAGTATTAGCACCAAAAAATAATTTTCAGTCCAAGGGGGCGTAATCGCCCCACTGCAGTAAAGGTTAGCACCAAAAAATGAATTTCAACCAAGAGGGCATAATCGCCCCACTGCAGTAAAGGTTAGCACCAAAAAAATGATTTTCAGCCAAAAGGGCGTAATCGCCCCACTGCAGTAAAGGTTAGCACCAAAAAAATGATTTTCAGCCAAGAGGGCATAAACGCCCCACTACAGTAAAGTATTAGCACAAAAAATAGTTTTCAGCCAAGAGGGCATAATCACCCCACTGCAAAAAAGTATTAGCACAAAAAATAGTTTTCAGCCAAGAGGGCATAATCGCCCCACTGCAGAAAAGTGTTAGCACAAAAAACTATTTTCAGCCAAAAGGGCGTAATCGCCCCACTGCAGAAAAGTGTTAGCACAAAAAACTATTTTTAGCCAAAAGGGCGTAATCGCCCCACTGCAGTAGAAACAAGGGCGTAATCGCCTCACTACAGTAAAACAGGGGCGTAATCACCCCACTGCAGTAAAAATAGGGGTGTAATCCCCCACTGCGACGTATTCCTACAAAAATCTCAACAACAGCAAACGTGAAGTATAGGAACCTGTTTGTGGGTCCCACCGGGCATGCCAAAAATGTGAACCTAAGAATCTTACCCTACTCTAATGTGCAAAATAACTTCTTCAAGATTAGCCTAAAGAGTGATAAAACAAGAAGGAAAATGGACAAAACAAGATATAAACGATTTCACCTTCCTTGTTGTTAATGTCTCCTTGATTGGCCCTTGCTTGGGATGATTTTGTGTGCTCCTTAGATGGCTTCTTGAGTGACTAAATGCAAGATTGTATGTGCAAAATGATTAGAATGGATAGCTAGATGATGGTAAATGATTAAGAATATAATTTGGCAGCATGTAGTTATCAAATGGCTAAGTGTTTGAGAATGCAAATTGGCAGCATGTAGTTATCAAATGGCTAAGTCTTTGAGAATGCAAATTGGCAGCATGAGGTTGCTCCAAATCAAAAAGTGTTTGAAATGCCCTTGAGGAGGGGGTATTTATAGGAGAATTTGAATTCTCTAGATAATTCAACGGTTGAGATTCATCCAACAAGGTCAAGATGAAGGGCTATGGTGAGTTGAGAACTCACAAGCCCTCACATCTTGACATGTGGATGGTGAAGTGGTTAAGGGGAGATGAGGTGTAAGTGAGGTGGAGAAGAAGTACATGATGTGGAGGAAGGACAAGTACCTTGCAAGTACATTGGGAGATGGGAAGAATCTTGGGTGAATAAAAATAAATTAAAAATTCACAATGATTGAAAGAATCTGGTGGATAAGACAATGTTCCCAAAAGGTGGGAGTTTGTCACATGTGACTTGATGTGACAAGTCAAAGATTCTAGAAGATGCATGGGAAAAGGAGATTCTAGAAGGAATAAAATGTGAATTAAAAATTCACATGGGGAAGAGAGGAGCCTAGGGTGAATAAAAAGGAATTAAAAATTCCTTTGGGGATGGAGAGAGTTGACCAAGGTACTAATTAGGTTTAACTAATTAGTAATTAGAGGATAATTAGGGGTTAATTAGGATTAAAATCCAACTTGCAAAAGTTGGAGGATGTGACACATCCTAATCAAGGATTAGGCATGTGCACATCCCTAATGAAGAAATTAGGAGATGGATTAGGATTAGATGAAGATGACATGTGAGGAATTAAATAAATGTAATATTTATTTAATTCATTTGATGAAAAGGGGATTAAAGAGGGTAAGGTATTTAATAAATACCTTAGGGATTTGGCAGAATTAAGGATATTAATTAAATAATAGTAATATTACTTAATTAACTCGGATAAGAGGATGTTTAGATGAAAAGTGATAAATTTGGATAAATTAATTGTCCAAATTTGGATTTCTACAGTACTATTCACCATTTTTAGAGGTCCCAATTTCAATTATTCACCAATTGGTGAAGGTTCACCACTAAATTTTTCCATGCCTTAAGTCAAAATGAGCTTAAGAGGTGCAAGTGAATAATGACCTTCACTCAAAGTACTAAGTGAGAACACTTTGGCCAACGTAGTGTGATTGCTTTTGGCTCCACTACCAACTCACCGTGTCCATGTAGTGCATGCTAGTTGGGTATGTGCAGGATCATCATGGAAAAAACAGGCCCTTAAGTGGCAAAAAATTCAAAAAAATCAAAGTTAGGAAACTTGACATAAAAATTTGAATAAGTTATCTATATTATTTCAAAAATATGTAAGAATAGAATCTATAGAAAATTGAATATAGTTTCTAAACTACTAGGTTTTTTTTTTTTAAAGAAATCTATTTGGTGAAAATTTCAAATTTCAATGCTGATTTTAAATTTTAGGGAAAAATAAGAAGTAGGTGTCTATCGACCACCCTAACCACAATAAAATAATAATATTTTTTATAAGATTTTAGATATAAGTAGAGGACTCATGTATGGATGTGATGCATATTTTTTTGTAATTTTTTCCAAGTAAATAAGTAATTATGAATTTTTATTACAAATTTTAAAAATATAAAACTCATATGTCTAACCACCTTAACTTGGTCAAAACTTCATGAAATTCAATTTTATTTTTTTAATTCTATAGTATGCAAAGCATAGAATGTGACGCATGTTTTGGATTCAAAAATTGTGATACCATTTGAAAGTTATAGATATTTTTCAATCAGCCTAAAGTCCATCCACTTTTTTTCCACCAATTTTCAGGCCCATCCGGAGCCTCTAAGTGCCTCAAAATTGACCTTGAAGATTTTACTAAGATTTTCAAAAATTAAAATTTTAATCTCTCAAATGAAAAAAGGTATTGAAGTGATTTCTTTTCCATTGGCTTCAATTTACCATTCTGGAGGTTTGTGTAAGATTTTTTGTCCAACTGTGCATAAATGCAAACTTACAAAAGTAGTAACCCTACCAAATTTATCCCTTATTGAAAAGAAACAACTTTTTTTTGGGTGATGCAAGACTGCTCTTACACCCTGGATGCTCCTGCATTAGACACCTGAAGTAATTTGAAAAGTGACCCTGTCACTTCCCAAGAGTTAGAGGGAAACCAAGATGGTTAACCTTAGACTCAGATAACCATGATGAATTTTCAACAAGCCTTCCTCTCCATTTCACCAAGTACTCTACATATTGTCTATTTCTTGTGCTTCTTCCCACACGGCTATCCAAAATTTCTTTTATCTCCTCCTTTTCTAAAGTAGGTGTTGGAATGTTCCATTGTGCCTCTATTATTTCTTCATCAATTCCTCCCTCATGATATTTTGTTAAATCTAAGATGTTAACCATAGGTTAAATATGAATTCCATCAAGAAACTCTACCTCATATGTATTTCCTAAATATTGCTTCTTTGGGATCTTGCAAGGTCCAAACTTCTTCATCTTCAACTTGTTGGGTGTACCAACTAGAAACCTTTCCTTTTACAAATGAACCATGACTTCATCTCCTACCTGGAACTCCTTATACCTACTTTTCTAATCTTCCTTAGCCTTATATTGAGATTTCATCTTATTGATATGCTTCTTCACCTTGTCATGCAAATTCTTCAGGTGCTTAGCAAAATATTTAGCCTCAACACTACTCTTCTATCCTTTATCCATCTTTCTCAATTCAGAAGCATTCCTCAGACTACTCCCATACACAATCTAGAATGGTGATTTACTAGTTCTCATGTTGATAGAATTGTTATAAGAAAATTTTGCCTATGGTAAAATCAAATCCCATCCCTTTGGTTTATCTCCTACAAAGCATCTTAGCAAGTTACCCAAACTCCCATTGAACACCTCTATTTTTCCATCAGTTTATGGATGATGGGAAGAAATAAACTTCAAATCTGTCTTCAACTTCTTCTATAATGTTCTCCAGAAATAACCAACAAGTTTGCTATCTCTTTCTAAAACTCTACTCTTCGGTAGACCATGTGGTCTCACCACCTCTCTGAAAAACAACTCTGCAATATGAACAACATCATTGGTCTTATGACACAAAATGAAATGTGCCATCTTTGAAAATCTATCCACCACCACAAATATGGAATCATGCTCTCTCTATGTCCTCAGAAATCCAAGGAAAAAATCCATACTAATGTCCTCCCATGGCATCTTAGGTATAGGTAATGGCTGATACAATCGAGTATTCTGACTTGTTCCTTTTGCCATTTGACATACTCTGCAACTTTGTACAAACTTCTTCACGTCCTGTTGTAACTATGGCTACTAGTAATTCTCAATAACAAGAGAAATGGTCTTATCTCGACCAAAATTCCCAGCCAATCCTCCACTATGCTTCTCCTTGATTAGATTATCTCTCATAAAACTCCTTGGAATGCACAATTGGCTTCCCCTAAACAACATTCTATCTTGGATTAAGAAATCCAACCATCTTGTCTTATCCAATGTAACAGGTTCCAAATAAGCCTTCTAAGCTTCTGCAAAGTCTGGATCTTCTGGATACAAACTCTTGAGTTCATTGAACCCAACAACCTCTATATCCATCTCTATCAATAAATTTTTCCTTCTACTTAAGGCATCTACAACTCTGTTTGATCTTCCAATCCTATGCTTCAAAAAAAAAGTATAACTCTGAAAAAACTCAACCCATTTTAAGTGCTTTAGATTTAACTTCCCTTGACTATTGAGGTACTGCAAAGCTTGGTGATCAGTATATAAAACAAATTCTTTTGGAAACAAATAGTGTCTCCATTTCTTCAAAGCCTGAACTATAGCATAAAACTCCTTATCATAGATAGAATATTTCTTTTTAGCATCATTCAAATTCTCACTAAAATAGGCAACAGGCTTACCTTCTTGACTCAAAAAAACTCCTATGGTAGTGCCACTAGCATCACAATCTACTTGAAAGACCTTATTGAAATTTGGAAGTGCCAAAATAGGTTACTCCATAACTTTCTTCTTCAACATATCAAAACTTTTGGCTTCTCCTATAGTCCACTTAAACTCTTTTCTATCTCCTCTTATTGCTTCAGTTAGAGGTGCACAAATACTATTGAAATTCTTAATAAACTTTCTGTAAAAACTTGCTAGACCATGAAATAATCTTATCTCTATAACACTCCTCGAGGTAGGCCATTCAATGATAGCTCTCACCTTCTTTGGGTCCATTTTAAGACCCTTTGTTGAGACAACAAATCCCAGATACACCAATTCTCTCTTCACAAAGCTATATTTCTTCAAATTAATTAGAAGCTTCTCCTCCCTTAGCTTCTCAAAAACATTTCTAATATGCATCAGGTGCTCCTCCAATGTCTTACTAAAAATTAGAATAGCATCCAAATAAACAGTAACAATTTTTCCTAAAAATTCTTTTAATACCTCATTCATAAGCTACATAAATGTGCTCGGTGCATTGGTTAGCCCAAAAGGCATGACTAACCACTCATACAAGCCCTCCTTGGTTTTAAAGGTTGTCTTCCATTCATCTCCTTCTCTAATATAGATTTGGTGATATCCACTCTTCAAATCTATCTTCATGAAGTACTTAGCTCCACTCAAGCAATCCATAATGCCATCCATCCTTGGCAAGGGAAATTTGTACTTGATGGTGATCTTGTTGATGGCTCTAGAATCTGTACACATCTTCCATTCCCCATCCTTCTTTGGTGCTAGTACTGTAGGTACTACACATGGACTCAAACTCTCTCAAATAAATCCCTTCCGTAAGAACTCTTGCACTTGTCTATTCAACTCTTCACTCTTTGCTGGAGTCATACAATGAGCTGCCTTATTCAAAAAACTAGCTCTAGGAATCAGGTCCATCTGATGACTAATCTTTCTTACCAGAGGCAAACCTTCAGGTACGTTATGAGAAATAATAGCTTGAAACTCATTCAACAAATCTAAAACCTCTATAGGTACCTCAATAGTATCTTCTTTATCAACTCTAGGGATCAATGAAAAACACATATGCTCATGCTTCATACCTTTTAGGAACTTTCTTCCAGCAGCCAAACAAATTCTTGCATTATTGCATACCTTTTCCTCTCCCTCTTTTAAAGGCTTCAACTTATGACGAACTCCATCCTTTGTCAAAGAATAGGTGTTGGTATGTCCATCATGTACTGCTTGCCAATCAAACTGCCATGGTCTTCCTAACAACATATGACAAACATCCATAGGCATAATATCACACAATACCTCATCATTATAATTTCCAATTTTGAACTTTACTATATATTGTTCATTTACCAAATCTTTATGGTCCTTCTGTAACCAAGTAATCTGGTATGGATTTGGATGCATTCTTCTCTTCAACTACAACTTACTAACCATCTCTTCTAAAACAAGGTTATCTGTACTACCTCCATCAATAATAACATTGCAAAATTTACCTTCACACTTACATCTAGTGTGAAACAAATTCTTCTTTTGAATTGGCTCTTTCTCCTCATTCAACAAGGCTCTTCTAGTAACAAGAACCTCTCCTCTTTTTGCATCCTCAGAATGTGAAGACTCGACATCTTTGTCTACATGTGCAACTCATGCATTGACCTCAGGTCTTCTATTTTCCCTTCCTTGATGTTGAGGACACTCATATGCCCTATGCACTTCTTCTCCACATTGGAAATAGGTTCCATGAAATCCTCCTCTCCTTGGTCCTCGCCCAGATCTTCCTCTTCCTCTTCGGTCTCCATTATTTTGATCACAAGGACGATAGGTGTTATCTCCTTTCTATTTCTAGCTGCTACTAGATCCTTTTCCCTTCTTTTGGTCTTCATTTAGACCTCCATATGACTATCCACTAGTCCTTCCACCGTGACCTCCACCTCTTTGCTTACTTTCAAACCTTCTATTCAAATTCTCTTCTACCTTCAAAGCAAACTTGCATCTTCAAAGGTAGACATTCTTACCAAACTCAACTCTTCTTGAATGCTCCACTTCAACCCATTTATGTAATAGGAAACTTTCTCCTTGTTGGCCTCATAATGATCTATTCTAATCAGGACTTGGTAGAATTCTTCTGTGTACTTAATAGATTTTCCTACTTGTTTCAACCCCTGCATCTTTTTCAACAAATCCAACTCATAGTCCCCAAGAATGAACTGTCTTTTCAATTTTTCCACCATCTAATCCCATCTTGTTATTTTCTATTTTCCTCTTCTATTTCTATCCAACTAGACTTCTTTCCATCGTATGCTATCATGGCTTTCAATTTGGCCTTTGAAAATTGGCCTTTGCAAATTTGACCCTATCTGGGTCTTCTATTTCCTCATACTCAAAATACTCTTCCATGTCATTGATCCAATCAATCAGCTCCTCTAGATTTAGGTTTCTAGAAAAATTAGAAACTTATATCTTTGGCCTCTTTCCAATCTTGGAAATGGCCCTAATCAGTCTGACTTCTCAAGGATCCATTATATCCTATGCTTCCTCTTCGAATGGCTCCTCATCTTCAGCCTTATCCTCACTTTCATCTCTTCTTACATTAGATTCCCTACATAGATCCTCTTGCAGTGCTTGAACTTTTCTCTGGAGGGCTCTAAAACCCTCTTCTGTTACCCCAACATTTATCCTACCACATTTTCTTCATGGAGGCATCTTTTCTCATAGACCCACAACCACAAGTCCTGGTGCAAACTTCCTCACATTCAATGATTTGTTTACACACTTGAGAAAACCCGCTTTGATGCCACTTGATGAAGGGTACTCCCCTTAAAATATAAAACTCACAAAAACAACAAATAATGGCACAAACAAAATCCAAGAAGCAAATAAAATATTTTCTATTATCACTGAAAATGAAATTACAACATTATATTTTCCATCACATGGGCTTTCTGATTACATAAATCTACAAATCTACAACTCGGAGACACCATCTACGCTACTCTTTCCTCCCTCTGTATTCCCCCTTTACATCCTTTTATTTGGAAGGTGTAACCGTCTTAGAATCTTCTAAAAAGTGTAACCGCCCTAGAATCTTCTAGAAAGTGTAACTTCCTCAGGAAGATATTTTGAAATTTTATTAATTTTGGTATTACAACTTCGCGGGGTCATAACTTTTGATCCGACCGTCGGATTTTCTATTATAATAGCTTTTTCGCAAAGGTCTCAAGAAATATTTCATCAAAAAGTAGGGCCTAAAGGCTATCCACTTTCATTTTCCACCAATTTTCAGGCCCATCCAAAGCCTCTAAGTGCCTCAAAATTGACCCCAAAGATTTTACTAGGATTTTCAAAAATTAAAATTTTAATCTCTCAAATTACAAATGGTATTGAAGTGATTTCTTCACCATTAGCTTCAATTTACCATTTTGGAGGTCTGTGTAAGATTTTGTGTCCAACTGTGCATAAATGCAAACTTACAAAAGTAGTAACCCTACCAAATTTAGCCCTTATTGAAAAGAGAACATTTTTTTGGGTGATGCAAGATTGCTCTTACACCCTGGATGCTCTTGCATCATGATATCTATGTATTGAGAAGATTTGTAAAATTATATTGGAATGCAATGACAATTTGGAATTAATGTTATTTCAATTATGCATGTAATTTACATTATTGGAAGAAAAAAATTTATTGTTATGTTTTGGCATCATGTTTTATCACTTGAGGTGAAAACATTGTAAAGTTTACTGTGAAGAACATCGGGGTCATTACATGTGGTATTAGAGCTACTAGGTCCAACTCTGGAACCTATGAGCTCATTACGTAAACAATGCATAAACCTCATCAGAAGATAATGGTAGAAAAGTTCTTATGCCAAGATGGCAAGAGAAAATAACTGAAGTGAAAGGAAGATAAGATTCCTAGAAACTTGTTTAAGTTTGGGACTAGATAATAGTTATCCCTAGAGTGTAAACTCCTACACGAACAACTTATTATAATATTCCCTTGAATTTCGGAAGATTATGCAATCGGGTTATGTAGGAAGGTTATGAAGGATAAATAATAGGTACCTTCACCCTAAGGAATAGTTATACGACTCTAAGGGGATGGAAAGAAATGAGATAACCCCCTTATTAGTAGCTACCTATAGTTGCAAAGAGTCAAGGATTTTTGGATTTAGTAAGTACACTATGAATCTATGAATATGCATTATAGGCATAAATTGGAAACTTGAAAATGAAGTAGATAGTCAATGAAAGAGTATCCAAGAGGTTGGAGAACTCTTGACTTGAATCTAATTTTTGAGCAAGGCTAGGAACTTGTAAGGAAGGAGATAGTACCTTAGAATAAGGGAAGAGACCAAAGTGGTAAAAAATGGAGTAATTAATAAAGTGGACATGGTTCCACCAACCAAAATTGATGAGGTCAATTTGGAGTTTTGATTAAGATGAGAAAAAGAGAACCAAACAACCTTGGTATCTCTAAAATTTATGAGTGAATAAGATTCCAAGCATTGGGACGAAGTCACTTGGAAAGGTGATTGTGAGAAAGAAACCTATAAAAGATAAATCAGGTTGTCTTGGAAAAGGTTTGGATATTGCATATATTGGTTGGAATATAAGTAGAACTCACCAACGTGTCAACAAAAATCAACATATGTTTAGAGGTTCCAAAAGGAAATTATGGAATACAATGTGGCATTATGTGTCAAATCAACAGAAGTTGTAAGGAAACAACACTCTAAGTTGAAAGATATATCAACAAAAGAGGATCTATGAGTATGGATATTCCTCCACAAAAATGATATTGGAAAGAGAATTGGAATGTTAGAGAGCCTCTTAGCTTGTAAAGTTGCTAATTATAGATGATCCAAAATGTTGAATCTATGAGATTAGAGATCAATGTTGAATATAACTTTGGGAAAAGGTATATTCAAGGTATGCCATTAAGGCAAGAAAAAGGCACTAGAAAGCCAACAAAAAGGAATGTTAAATCATCCGAGAAAGCAATTTTTTCTATGAGTCTGACTTTTGAGATAAAAAAATGTCATGAAAACACTAAGGGGGGAAGAAAGAGAGTGGATTGAATTGAATTAATTACCCCACCCAAAAAAAATTGAGAAAATAATTTTGATTTGGATGAACTTTTGACTTCTTCATAAGTCATGATGTTAATTAAGTCATGTTTTTCATGACCACGGGGAAAAAGTATTGGATTTTTTGGAGAAAAATAGTGGAAAGGTCAAAATTTGTGACCTATTATCACACCATACCTTGTTTACATATTTGATTGTAAAATTAATTTCTATTATCATTGATCCCTTAAGGAAAAGATAGGCAGATTACTTGATCATGAAAGGGAAGATCATTGTCTATGGGATAGACAAGGGAAGATCTAGATTATTCATGATTTGGAAGAAAGTGTCTCTATCCTCCTATATACCTTATATGGGGATTTAGATAATGATGTAATTTCTATAAATAGGTAGTAATACTACATATTGTGAAATATATCCACGTCGTGAAGTAACTTGACGCTACAATTTACTGTGCTAAGAGACCCTAGGAATGATAGGGTTAGTATTGCAAAATTAAAGGTATGAAAGATACGATAACCCAATATACTTGAATGATATACTTGATTATAAGTAGAACTCACCAACGTGTCAACAAAAACCAACCTTATCATACCTTTATACATAGCTTGACTGCATAATCTTCTGCAATTCAAGGGAATATTATAGTAAGTTGTTATTTTAGGAGTTTCGACTCCAGGGACAACTCTTATCTAGTGCAAAACTTAAACAAGTTTCCAGGAATATTATCTTCCTTTCTCTTGCCATCTTGGCATAAGAACTTTTCTACCATTATCTTCCAATAAGGTTTACGCATTGTTTACGTAATGAGTTGATAGGCTCCAGAATTGAATCTGGTAGCTCTGATACCACATGTAACAACCCCGATGTTCTTCATAGTAAAATTTCCAATGTTTTCACCTCAAGTGATAAACCATGATGCCAAAACATAGCAATAAAAAAATTTCTTCCAATAATGTAAATTGCATGCATAATTGAAATAACATTAATTCCAAATTGTCATTGCATTCCAATATAATTTTACAAATCTTCTCAATAAATTGATATCATATTGAATGAACTAAAGTATATCATTCATGATTACATAATCCCATAAAAATGGTTGCAAGATAAATACATAGCTTCTCTGAGCTTCAAAGCATAAGATATAGATGGTCTAGGATCTGCCTTTCAAAACCTTGATTTTGTTGCCTATTGAGGAGGAGAAGCATCACTCAAGCACTTTTCCATCAACCAAAAACTCATATGTGGTCCCCCACACATATATCAATGATAGATGGCCCTACCCTTTGATGAAGAGTTTGGTTGAGTAACCCAATATGACAAACCACATTGAGCTTAGTGTTGTTCCCTACATGACTAGAACTTGTAACGCTACAATCTGCAACTAGCATGCACTACATGGACACAGTGAATTGATAGTGGAGTCAAAGGAAATCACACTACTTTGGCCAAACCATTCTCACTCAGTACTTCGAGTGAAGGTCATTATTCACTTACACCTCTCAACTAGTTTTGAATTAGGGCCACTATATTTTATGCATAGGTAATATATCCCATGGATATTCTCTTACCCCAAGATTATCCTACTCCATTTTTCCCAATTCACTATGGTATCTCTACCAATAAACCTAAGCACAAGTTACCCCTTTCCTTGGATATTCCTATCCCAAGGTTTAACAAATGAGCTTATCTTTGCATAAACAAGTTATCTACTTCCAAATACAATCTAGTCCCAATTATAACATTATATCCTAGAGTATAGCTACATAAGCCTCATCATAATCATAGACTAAATAACTAACTCTACTCAGTAAAATATCACAAAATAAGTGATACTCATCAAGAGTATAACCTTATCAATGATTGACCTCAATCAAAGAATCATCCTAACAATAGATGATTCCATTCAAGAGTAGTATAATCTCCTTAACTAAAAGGGTTAAGCTATGAATCTACTCTTGTCAATACGATAACTTTTTATTTAAGAGTGCAATGCCACTAATCAAGCAACAACTCTTACTCACTAGGTTTCAATATACCTCTCAACCTAAGAGTAACCTACTAGCTATCTATTATATAATCAAATAACTTAGCTATGAGTAACCTTTAAGCTACCCATGTTTAATCATATCTAGTATGTTAATACTTATGACAAACAAAATCCTCCTATTATGGAGTAATTACAAGCACTTCACAAAACAGTATAAACAACTTCTAATTCCTTTTCAAAGCAATACTATTTTCCCCTAAATGCAAGTATTCACAATAGAAAATTTAAGAAATCATGTAATAATCTTTCAAAATCTAAGACAAATAATGGAAGATTATCCTCATGCCTGTATTCGCTTATCTAATCGATTGACTGTAATTCAACTTCCCCAAACAACAACTAGATTAGCTTTGATTTCTCAAGCGATGCCACAATAAACCCATATCTCACAAGTTTATAATATACTTCACTCAATATGCTATAATACCCTCACAAATACTCAAATCTCTCTCTCTAAGTATAGTAGAATAATGTAGATAAGAAACATAGAGCAAAATTGTATGGAATGTTGAGCACAATCTGTCCCAAATGAGAGTTCAACTCCACTATTTATATAGTAGAAAAGAGACTTCTTATCCTATAGAATATGCATGAGTATTGACAGACAACTCACTCGACTTAGATAAAAAGGTGGCTCACAAATAAGAGTATACTCAGCTAATTAAAGCTACAAATTGACCTCACTAGTTGACAACAACATAAGACCATTTCAAATCAGCACATGATAGAAAAGGTGATATTCAAATTTTCTTCATAATGAACATCTACAACAAATAGGATTCATAAGGTGATACCAAAGTAAGCAGAAATATCCTATAGAGTTGGCACGACTTTTATTTATTTGAGACAGTCAATATCAAAAGTGCAACACTTAGCATTATGTCGGCTTAATCTTTAATGAGTCGATTCATCTCATAAATCAATCTAACTAGTTCATTGACCTGCTATAACATATTCTTGCATGCTTTGATTTTTCTATGGATATTTACTCAATGACAAGGTGGTTTGTAGTTTTCTAAGTCAAAGACAACTCAAAGCAATGACTAATTCTTACTTTCCAAATCAACTTAATTGTTGAACATTACACTGCATGTAAATTGACCTTAACTCAATGCCAATATGTATTATATTCAGCCTTTAAATCTGCATAGATATGACATATATACTAATCGGCTTCTATTTATTTATTTTCTTACTCTAAACTCATTCCTTATGTGCAACATACTAATATCTTTTCTAAACATGTTGATAACTCCTCCTAAGGTGCCGTAGCTTTTATAGTTTCCTTGCAAGTTTTAAGTGCTACACTATACAGTGTATAAGGCACTTTGCATATGATGGGCATTGGCATATATATATATATGATTTCACACGCTTACAAGCCCATAAAATACATCATCTGATGTGTGAGTGCACATATCCATATTATCATTACCCTTCAAGCAATTCACTGGTATACATACATACACATATACACATATTATATACATATACATATTTATATATAATTGAACAATCACAATATATATACACATATATTCTCAATATATGTCAATATACACCATGTCAATCAAGTATGAATACATTTGGTATTATGAACAAGATGTCATTCAATCAATAATAATATTATATATATATAGACACTCCTCTATATAATCATCACTTCTTGTGTGTGTGTGTCACATATATATTCATATCATACAAAGCAATAAAGCCATAATCCATTTGATAATCAAATGATTACGACTAAGTGATATATTCACAATATTAACACATGTGTATACACACACACATGTATGTAAGGAAGAACTCACAAGCTCAAATAGGTAAACATCATCCAAGCATGCATTCAATAGTAATCAAGACCCTTACTAATATAAACACATTATGCTAAGGATGCCTTACCAAGTCCCCAACACTATGTCTAGACTCAACCATTCTATTATGAGTGTGTGTAAGCTTAGATAGGTTATGTTATTGGTTACCTGACCAAGATCTTCTCCTGAGTGATACTTCCCCTCCACCTGGAGGAATTGAACATATACCTGTATCCACTAACATATGCCCAAGGTAGTCATCTATTCAACCAAATATTCGTCACACATAATACATCTCATAGTTAGAATATTAATTCAATAACCATCCATTTCACATATATTCATTTCTTCACATATCATTTAAATGAGATAACCTTTATTCATGCACAATTTATTCATCTACAAAATTCACATTAAATTCATTTTTTACCCTACATAGTAATAGTAAATAGTAATTACACAATTGGTGTGTAACAGTAAACAAAATGATTCAAACTCTTATTGGTGCTATTCAATGTTTGTCATCTCATTAGACCATTGGATACATCTAGATGGTTACCTATGGGATATTATGAACATGCTTTTTGTCAACATCATAGAGTTCAAGGGAATATTGCATAACATTGTATTGACCTCTAAAGCATAAGATGCAAGATTAGATTGACAATAATATGATACAAGTAACTATTGTTAATGATGGGGGAAGTCATTTAATGGATCCACCTTCTTAAATTTGAAAATCTATGTTAATTATTTTCCAATGTGTTAATTTAATGTTTGCATGGGGGAATTATTTTTTTAATTATCTTATTTTAATAAGCCTTTGAACATTTTGAAAGGTTTCATCAAAAATGAAAAATGGCATATTGAATGAAAATACGAGATGCATTATCTATTCTAGAGAAGTTACTTCAAAATCGTACACATCTTATGTTAAATTAATCGTTCTTCAAAAAGATTTTATTTGTTACTTGGTAGACCATTTATATAGAAATGTAAATAAATAACTTCTATGTTACATTGATGTGTACAAGAAAGAACAATTGAGAGAAGAATTAACAACTTATAATACCAAGTGAGTCTACAGTAGTAAAATCTAAAATAACTTATGCACATTCCTATTTTAATGAACTTTCCAAAACAAGTCCTAAAGCACCTCAAATTACAAAACCTATAGTTAATTTACATAATTTTTAGAATTGTATGCCTTTAAGATATCCTTATGGAAAAAAATTACTCTTGTGTCAAGCAAGATGAAAAGAATAAAAGTATTATAAATAATAAGGAAAAAAATATTTCAAATTCTATAGGAACTTATTCTACTTGGGTTTCAAATAAAGATTTAAATTGAAAAATTATGCCTATAGAACTTCCTCCAAAGGAGTAGGAATAATGGATAAATAAATATAAATTGACAATTCTACCACTTTCTAACATAATGTTAAAGGTTATGTCATCTATATAATGATGATAAATTTTATTATACATGATTTAGAGACGGAGTTGGAGAGATGTAGAAAGATAAAGGAAGAGGGAGAGATAAAGATCGAGATAGAAGGAGAAATAGAGAAGAGATGGAAATATAGAGATAGAGAGGAAGAGAGAGAGAGTGAAATAG
The DNA here is from genome assembly GCA_007258455.2 of Sequoia sempervirens. Taxonomy (NCBI): domain Eukaryota; kingdom Viridiplantae; phylum Streptophyta; class Pinopsida; order Cupressales; family Cupressaceae; genus Sequoia; species Sequoia sempervirens. The sequence goes on from VDFB02047230.1 coordinate 471,339,734, forward strand.
AGAGAGAGAGAGAGAGGGTGAGAGAGAAGGAGATAAAAGAGATAGAGATAGAGGGAGCTCGATAAAGGGAAAGAGAGATATAGAGAGAGAGGGAAAGAGAGATAGAGGGAGACAGAGGAAGAGGGAAATACATAGGTAGTGTTGCAAGAATGGAAAGAGGAATGAAGTGTTGCCATTGATGTCAACCAGTCAACTAGTTATCTACTAGATTTATATTTATTGTATATGTTGAGGATATTGAGAAAATTGTATTAAAAGAAGGTTGTAGGTATTCAATTGTTCAGGATGTTGTTCTGGTATTGTGAACTATGTTTCTCTGTGTTCTGATTGAGGTCTGGGAGAATTGTTGTTGGTTTGGATTTCTCTTTGTTGAATTCTTATGGCTTGTGGTTCTAGAACTGTGTTTCCTTGGTTTTATTGAAGATGGTTTCAACATTTGGAAGCATCAACCTTAATTGATCTATGTGTTTTACACTGGTTTGGTCGACCATGTGTCCAACACCATTTTTGAAGTTGATGAAGCATGTTGGATCTATTATGGGTCTAGGTGAATCATGTGTTTGGGTCTCCCTCATTCTAATTCCACCCTAGGATGTTTGGTATTGACCTAATTTGAATTTGAAGTTGGATGGCCAGCTTTGTATCTTTTCAAGGTTGGAGATATTATAAATAAAAAATGTGCTAGTGATGAAAATTGTACATAAGAAAAGAAGGAAGATAAGTGAAAGAGCAGATGTGACTTTGATGTTATTCTTAAAGTATGTAAGTTAGGTGTGTGGTTGCTCAGTGCAAAGCTTAACACCAAGTTTCTAGATGCAGTGAGCAGAAGACAAACTCTATCTTTCATGTAAGTTGATCACTGATTGTAGTGGAATCTTTGTTGCATTAGGATTGTTGTCTCTCTGTAACAAGTATTCTTTGTCTTCTTTGTATCTCTATGGTAGTGAGCCCTCTAGGTTGTAGCCCTATGGATAGTGAGTCCTTATTTCAAGCAGTGAGCCTTATCTCAGGAAGTGAGCCTTTTTGTAATTGGTTTTGATATTCTCTATAGTGTTCAGAGTTAATCCTCACCATGGTTTTTCCCTCATTGGGTTTTCCATGTAAATCTGGTGTTATTGTGTTTGTGCATTTGCATTTTATAGTTAATCACTTAATCAGTTTATGTGTTAGTTCTGATAATTGAATTTAAGGTTATAATCTAGGACAACTGATTCGCCCCCCCTCTCAGTTGTCCTATCTAACAATTGGTATTAGATATTGGTTCCTTGATGAAGAGCTTAACCACTTGAGGAAGGTCTGGGATGGCTAGCAAAATGGTCTTTCATTATCTGAGGTTTGATGGAAGAATACCTGGAGTATTACGGATATGATGTGGAGAAAGCTTATAAGAATCCCTACACTCCTCCTACTAATGGTCTGAGTACACCGAAAGAAATTAGAGCACATGAAGAGAATAACAAGGAAAATTTCATCTTGAAGAATAGTTTCGTACATTCTAAGTTGATTAAGGTTCAGAACTTGAAGACAACTAAGGAAATCTAGGATGCTTTGGAAAGAGTGCATGATGGTGATGAAAGGGTAAAAGAGGCTAAATTATAGAATTTGGAAACATACTTTGATTTTATACATATGTCTAAAGATGAGAATGTTAAAGCCTATGTACAAAGATTGGATGAGGTAGTGGTTGGAATGCGATCTCTTGGCACTACTATAGATGAAAACAAAATTATAAGGAAGATTCTCAGAACTCTTCCTGATGTTTATAATGGAAAGGTGAGTGCTATTAAGCAGACTATAGACTATAATACTTGTACTAAGGATTTTTTGTAAGATTTTTAACATCTTATGAGATGAGGAAGTTGAATCTAAGAAGTCAAGGAAAAATAGACACTGCTTTTAAAGCTACAAAAACTGAAGATCCAGATGAAGAGAACTTTGATGAAATTGAGGCTAACTTTGTCAGAAGAATGAGAAAAGGTTTTGATAAGTATGAAGGTAAATTTCCCTTTAAGTGTTTTAATTGTGGAGAAATTGGTCACTATGTTGCAAAGTGTCCGGAAAGAGCTAAAAAGAATAAACAAAGATATGAGAAAGAAAAGAAAGGAAAGAAAATTAATGGAGCTTGTACTATTTTAATGAGAAAGCTAGTATTTCAAATGAAGATTCAGAATATGAAGATCCAGATGAAAATGGATTCTTGTTCTTGGTGATTAAAGATGAACCTACTTCTACTAATTCATAAAAATAGTCAAAGGAAATTCCTCTAGAGAAGAAGGAGAAGGAGAAGGAGAAAAATGAAGGTATGTAAGTTATCTCTGCCGTACATGCTAAATAGGAAAATAATTTTGGGTAGTTGATAGTGGTTGTTCACATCACATGACTGGTGACAAGAGTAAGTTTATGAAACTTGAAAAATATGATGGAGGTATGTTTATGTTTGGAGATTCAATACTGGGGCTAAAATCTATGGGATAGGTTCAGTAAGTTTTGATAGCAAGCATCATACCGACGATGTCTACTTTGTTAAGGGTTTAAGGCATAATATATTGAGCATTGGTCAAATGTGTAGAAAGGGATATGATCTTGTGTTTAAGGATGAGAAGTGTGAAATTCAAAAAGGCTCTGAAACATTAATTACTACAGGAAAGAAATCTAAAGGAAATATTTATCAACTTAAAGGTGTTGATGGATGATGTTTTATGATAGATAAATGACAATTGGTTATGGAACAGGAGAATGTGTCACATGAATTTTGATAACCTGGCAAGGATTAGTACTATTTAGGCTGTGAGAGATCTACCGAGAATTACAAAGCCTATAAATGTTATCTATAGAAATTGCTAGTTTAGGAAGCATACAAGAAATCATTACAGATCAAGAGAACAATCTACTACTAGATTATTGGATTTGGTTCATACAGATCTTTGTGGTCCAATGAGAGTGTAAAGTCTACTTGGTGAAAGGTACTTTGAGCTTTTAATTAATGATTATTCTAGATATACATGGGTTACATTTTTAAGAGAAAAAACATAAGCATTAGATAGATTCAAGGCATTTAAGGCTATGGTTGAAAATGAAGTGAATTTGAAGATAAAATGCTTGAGATCTAACATAGGTGGTGAATTCACCTCCCATGAGTTCAATATGTTTTGTGAAGTGCATGGAATAAAGATAGTTATTTGATCTGAGAAACCTTCAGTAAAATGGAGTTGTTGAAAGTAAAAATAGGATAGTTCAAGAAGCTGCTAGGTCAATGATCATTGAAGCTAGATTACTGAAAGTTTACTGGAAAGAAGCTATTCACATTGTTGTATATGTATTCAATCGAGTTCAGGAAAGAGAAAACATTACAAAGACTCCCTATGAGCTATGGCACGGAAGAATTCCTACAGTTAAATATTTCAAGGTATTCAGAAGAAAATGCTATATCAAAAGAGATGAGGAAACATTGAGAAAGTTTTATGGAAGAAGTGATGAAGGAATATTTCTTGGATACTCTACTAAAAGCAAGGCATATAGATGTTTCAAAAAAATATTGAGGAAGATTGTAGAAAGCTCGAATGTGAAGGTTGATGAAATAGTGAAGAATTCTATTGATATTGATGGATATGTATTTGATGAACATGACTGTGCAAAAATAGAAGAAATTATGGAAGAACATGATAGAGATGAGCAGAAAGAGAAGAATGAACATAATGAAAGAGAAGAAGATGCTTCGGTGATGTCCCCTAGAACACTGAAATATGTATAGAGGAATCATTCAAAAAGTTAGATTATTGGAGACAAGACAAAAGGTGTGTTAACAAGAAGCAAAGTTGTTGTTAAAGTAAATTTATGCTTATTTTTTGAAATTGAGCTGAAGTCAGTAAGTTCAAAGCTTGTAAGGATGAACATTGGAAGGAAGCAATGAAAGAAGAACTTTTGTAGATTGAAAAGAATCAAACTTGGTAATTGGTCCCAATACTGGTAGAAAAAAATATCATTGGATCAAAATGGATATTCAGAAACAAGTTGAATGAGAACGAGAAAGTTGTTAGAAATAAAGCAAGGCTTGTGTGTAAAGGCTACTCACAAGTGGAAGGTATAGATTTTCAGGAAACTTTTTCCCTGGTAGCAAGAATGGAAGATATAAGGATGTTCTTGGCATTAGTTGCTTATAAAGATTTCAAATTCTATCAGATGGATAACAAGTCAACATTTTTGAATGGTGCACTATATGAAGAGGTCTACATGGAACAATTAAAATAATTTTAGTTAACAAATCAACCAGATATGGTGTGTAGATTGAAGAAATATTTGTATGGACTGAAGCAATCTCCTAGAGCCTGGTATGCAAGGCTAGATAAGTATTTGAATCAGCAATGATTTAACAAAGGTACGGTAGACAATAATTTGTATTTTAAAACTAAAAATGACAAAATCTTGATTGTAGTTGTATATGTTGATGACATTATCCTTGGAGGAAATGAAAAGATGTGCAAGATGTTTGCAGAAGAGATGCAGAAAGAATTTGAAATGTCCATGTTTGGCAAGATGAATTCTTTCTTGGGCTACTGATTAATCAAACTAAGAAAGGAATTTTCATTTCACAATCTAAGTATATGAGAGAGATGTTGAGAAAATTTGGGATGGATGGTTCCAAACCGGTAAGTACTCCTATGGTGACTAGTTGCAAGTTGGGTAAAGATGATGATTCACCTAAGACTGATCAAAGCAAGTATAGATCTATGATTGGTGGACTATTGTATTTGACTGCTACTAGACTGGATATTATGCATGCAGTTTGTCTTGTAGCTAGATTTCAAGAAAATCCGAAGGAAATACATGTTACTACAATTAAAAGAATATTCAGATATTGGAAAGGAACTCTAGATAATGGATTATGGTATCCTAAAGATATTTATTTTACACTCAGTGCTTATACAAATGCAGATTGGGTCGAAAGCATAGATGACAGAAAGAGTACAAGTGGTGGTGCATTCTTTCTTGGATGTAGATTGGTGGCATGGTTGATTAAGAAGCAAGATTCAATCTCTTTTTCTACTGCTAAAGCTGAGCATATTGTTGTTGCATATTGTTGTACACAAGTTTTATGGATGAAATAGACATTAAAAGATATCACAGTGCTACATCATGATCCTATTTCTATCTTCTGCAATAACACAAGTGCAATTAACATTTCAAAGAATCTTGTGATGCACTCAAGAACAAAGCATATATCTATTAGGTATCATTTCTTAAGAGAGAAGGTCATGGATAATGAAGTCAAGCTTGAGTATATTTTGACAAAGGATAAAATTGTGGATATATTTACAAAGGCTCTTCCTAAAGATACTTTTGAGTATCTCTAGGATAAGCTAAGGGTTATTGTCCATCCTTTTACAAACTAAGATGCATTTGGAGATGCATTAGTCTGGTGGATTCATGGTTCTATATTTTTTTGGACTGGTGTTTTTTGGTGGCTACCCCTCAAGGGGATTGATGACAATGAAGGAGCACAAAACTTCCATACAATCTCAACTTGACAAAAACTTATCCAATTATTGACTGTCCTTGCAACTAGGACTCTAACTTTCCCTTACAAAATCCTTGTTTCAACACACAAAATCAATGATTAAGGCATATAACTTCTTGTTTATTCTTCAAAAAAACATTAAGAAACATTAAAATGATTGTCTCAATCCCTTTCATCAACTTAACCAACTCACATATGAGAATTTTCAAGAATAGACTCTCCTAATCAACATTTAGGCCTTTTAAGACCACATAAACCACCTACCCAAAATTCCCAAGCCCATATCTCTTTACTAATGCCTCAAAAAAGTGTAAATTAGCTTGCACAATGATATCATACTAATCCCCATTCTTTTTTCATGAAATTTTATTAAACCCTTATACTAAACCATTCAATTTAGACTCCAAAAGGTGACTATTATAAGACTGTCATAACGAGACAATAACAAGAATAGGATATATCACCAATAATCTTACCAAATCCTATCTCAAAATGTATCAATATACATTTAACAACCCTTTACAAACATCTTTACCCAAATGGTATACCTTTTACACCCTCAAAATACAAGATCTTGACTGATCTTTATCAACTTCCCAATTTTTTATGCAAATATACATCTAGGGCATCAAAGTTTCACATGGTAACCTTTAACTTTTAGTTGGAATCTTTGACATATGAAATAACATACAAAAACAAGCCTTCTTACCAAAATTTAGACTGTTCCACCATGTAGAATGGAAGAAACTCAATTTTGTATCCTCATGTTACCCTAGATTAGGGTTATGGCCCACTTGGAATGATTTGCTTATAAGTTTTGAAAAATTTAATAGATTTGGATGAAACAAAGTGAAAAAGAAAATAGATTCATAGGGATATCATTACCAATGGAGGAGGAGAGTATTATTACACAGAATGTGGTTGTACAATGGCCTAAAACTTAGAAATTGTTGGTAAATTGTCATAAAAACAGAGTATTCTATTGATTTAATCTCTCTTACATCATTCCTCTGCATTCCTTGAATTTTTTGATTCTTAAAAAGGCTTAAATAAACAAACCTAATGCCTAAAACTAACTCTTCAACTACTTTGTCCCTTCACCTTCCACCTTCTTACAATTTGTTGCTTATGACAACTTTTGTCAATTTGTGTAACTTTTACATTATGTATCAAATGACACCAAAATGAATAACTAGGACCTTTTACAAGCTAAATGTATCCTTTTAGGCCTTATTACAACATAAGATCATCTATACTAAATCAAAATCTAAGATTTCCTTATTTAGGCATGTTTATGCTAAGGTGCACTTGCACCAGGGATTAGGCAAATTCTTTTTAATGTTTTCATTATGAGTATTCTATTTTCATGTCAAAGGAAGTTTCAATGGACATATTTTTTTCCTTTGCCATTGATGTCAAATGGGGAGAGAGAGACCATGTGAAAAAGAAAGAGAGAGAGAATGTGAAAGGGTATGTGTAGGATCATGATGGGCCAAAAAGTGGCAATATGATGGGTATGTGGCTAATGACTTTTATTTTACCCAAAATTGATGAAACAAAAAAGGGTTTTTAAAGGAGATTCTTAGCTTTCTACCAATATAAATTATTCTTTACTTTGAATTTAATAAGTAATTATTATTCATTTTCTATTCAAATTATGATTAAAGTCCCGATTGATACGCTGATTGAAAAAAATCTATAGCTTTCAAATGGTATCACATTTTTTGAATCCAAAACATGTGTCACATTCTATGCTTCACATACTATAGGATTTTAAAAAAAAAAATTGAATTTAATGAATTTTTGACCAACTTAAGGTGGTCAGACATATGAGTTTTTTATATTTTTAAAAAGTTGTAATAAAAAATTCATAATTAATTATTTACTTGGAAAAAAATTAGAAAAAAATATGCATCGCATCAAAACATGAGTCATCTACTTATATATAAAATCTTATAAAAAAAATATTATCATTTTATTGTGGTTAGGGTGGTTAGATAGACACCTACTTCTTATTTTTTCCTTGAAATTTAAGTACTACTACATTGAAATTTCAAATTTTCACCAAATAGATTTTTTTTTTTTTTAAAATAAACCTAGTAGTTTAGAAACTACATTCAATTTGCTACAGATTCTATTCTTACATATTTTTCAAATAATATAGATAACTTATTCAAATTTTTACGTCAAGTTGCCTAACTCTATTTTTTCTGAGTTTTTTGCCACTTAAGGGCCTATTTTTTCCATGATGATCCTACACATACCCGAAAAGGAAAAGGAAGATAATAAGAGAAATAAGGTAATGAGGAAGATGGTCTTCTAAAGGGGAGAAGAAAAATGAAAATTCTTGAGAAGTATTTTCAGAACCGATATGGTGTCTTTGATGGTTTTTCACATCATGTGTTGCCATTAATGACAAAGGGGGAGATTGTTGCAACAATGGAAAGAGGAATGAAGTGTTGGCATTAATGTCAACTAATCAACTGGTTATCTACTAGAGTTATATTGATTGTATATGTTGAGGATATTGAGAAAATTGTATTAAAAGAAGGTTGCAAGTATTCAACTGTTGAGGATGTTGTTCTAGTGTTGTGAAATATGTTTCTCTATGTTCTGATTGAGGTCCGGGAGAATTATTGTTGGTCTAGATTTCTCTTTGTTGAAGTCTTATGGCTTGTGGTTCTAGAACTATGTTTCCCTAGTTCTATTGAAGATGGTTTCGACATTTGGAAGCATCGAGCTTAATTGATATATGTGTTTTACACTAGTTTGGCCGACCATGCATCGAGCACTATTTCTAAAGTTGATGAAGCGTGTTGGATCTATTATGGGTTTCAGTGAAGCGTGTGTTTGGGTTTCCCTCATTCTAATTACACCCTAGGATTTTGACGCCGAACTAATTTGAATTTGAATTTGGATGGCCGACTTTCTATCTTTTCAAGGTTGGAGATAGTATATATACAGAATGTGCTAGCAATGAAAATTATACATAAGAAAAGAAGGAAGATAAGTGAAAGAGAAGACATGACTTTGATGCTATTCTTAAAGTATATGAGCTAGGTGTGTGGTTGTTCAGTGTGAAGCTTAACACCAATTTTTTGGATGCAGTGAGTAGAAGGAAAACTCTATCATTCATGCAAGTTGATCAGTGATTGCGGTGGAATCTTTTTTGCGTTGGGATTGTTGTCTCTCTATAACAAGTCTTCTTTTTCTTCTTTGTATCTTTGTGGCAATGAGCCCTCTGGGTTGTAGCCCTATGGATAATGAGTCCTTATTTAAGGCAGCAAGCCTTTTTATAATTGGTTTTGGTTTTGATATTCTCTATAGTGTGAATTAACCCAATGTGCTTTCTCCCTCATTGGGTTTTCTTGTAAATCTGGTGTTATTGTGTTTGTGCATTTGTATTTGATGGTTAATCACTTAATCATTTTATGTGTTAGTTTTGGTAATTGAATTTAAGGTTATAATCTATGACAACTGATTCACCCCCCACCTCTCAGTTGTCCTATCCAACAGATAGAGATAGAGAGGGATAGAGAGAAAGAGGGAGAGAGGGGTGATAGATATAGAGATGGGGATAGAGATAGGAAGGGAGAAGCAAGGAGTGTGTATTTGTGTGTGTGTGTGAATGAGATTGATATGAAGATAGAGATAGGGAGGGAGATATATATAGAGAGAGAGTGAGAAAAGGAGAGGGAGGGAGAGAAATATAGATAGGATAGAGAAGAAGTATAAAGATATAAAAGAGGGAGCGATAGAGAGAGGAATATATAGATATAGTGGGAAAGATGGAGGGGAGAAGAGAGAGATAGAGACATACATATAAAGAGATGCAAGGAGAGATAAGGAGATAGAAATAGGGGACAAAGATAGAGAGGAAGATAGAGATAGAGATGGAGAGGGAGAGAGAGAGAGGAAGAGAGAGAGAGAGAGAGATAAATATATAGAGGGGGATAGATAGGGAGATATGGAAGGAGAGAAGGGAGAGAGGGAGAGGGAGAGGGAGAGGGAGAGAAAAGAGATACAAAGAGAGGGAGTGAATGAGAGAGGGAGAGATGGAGAAATAGAAAGATAGAGATAGAGAACTTGCGATAGGTGTAGGCGTAGAGAGATATGAAGATATAAGGAGATAGAGATAAAGAGAGATATATAGATGGATAAATATGGAGAGATAGAGATAGGGAGAGATATAGAGAGGAAAATAGAGACATAGATATAGAGGTATATGAAGAGGAAGAGGAAGAGAGAGAGGGAGAGTTGTAGAGAGGAAGATAAATGAAGAGAGGAAGAGGCGGAGAAATAGATAGAGAGATAGAGAGAGGTAGGAGACATAAATATAGAGAGAGGTAAAGGGAGAGATAAAGATAGAGAGAGATAGGGAGGTAGGAATAGAGAGATAAGGAGATAAAGAGGGAGAGATAGATATTAATTAAGAGAGAGAGAGGTATATATATAGGAAGGAGAGGGAGAGATAGAGGGTAAACCCACATAGTGAGTCCCACTTGTGGGACATCTTTTTGTTGAACTTGAATAGAGGTAAAAATATAAGAGCTCCTTCATTCAAAGGTATTTCTTCAAGCAAAGGTACCTTCATTTGAAGCTACAAAAAAATTACCTTCGTTCAAAGGTCTCATTTTATTCCTTTTATGGAAATTACCAAAAAATTGACCTTTGAATGAAGGTCCCTTTTTTCCATATTTGGAAATTACCTTTGTTCAACGGATTTTTTTTGTGGGAACAACATGCTTTCAAGTGATGGTCCTTGAAAACCTTCAAACAAAGGCCCTAAAATTGACCTTTCCACCTTAGGCCTCAATTTGTCTTCAAAAAAATTGTTTCCAACCGTGGGTTGGACCATAAAATGAATGAACATAAAAAGATAATTTTTAGGATCATAGGAATCAAAGTAAGCTTTCCAAGGAGTATAGTATCAAGAATATGCTTAATTTGATTATTATATTTTTTTCTATTTTCTAATATGAAGACATATTTTTCAACAATTATGAAGGTATCTATTATGCATACATAAAAAATAGTAAAATAGATAAAATTAAAATTAAAAAATAACTATCCTCTAGGTATTGATGTTCTTATTTTAATTAAAAAATTAATTCACACTAATACAAAAAATTATGTGATATTGAATTAACACATGTTTGAATTATAACTAATATCACTTCAAAAATATAAAAAATAAATTATGAAACAAAAAAATATGGAAATATCCATGCCCTAGAAATATTTGTTATGAATCTATTATTAAAATTTTATAATTTTATCCTTCCTACAAATAAAATTATTCTATACCAAATAAACATCACTTTTTGAAAATATTGTTAGCTATAAAAAATAAGTTATTAAAAGTTGCATTAAAAATTCACAAATTATTTCTTAAAATTTGAAATATATATATATATATATATAATTTATAATTTATAGACAAAATCTCAAAAAATCACTAGTTCCTGTCATCTTCAAATTCTTAACACTTTAGTCGCTATAGGTGTCAAAGTGAAAATTTGGTGAAAATTGTTGATTTTAATGTCCTACTTTGGCCAAAAAGTGAAACACACTATTGTGGGATCACCCAAAGAGAAAAATAGAGGATGAGATGGAGTGATAGAGAGATAGAGATATATATATATATATATATATATATATATATATATACAGAGAGAGAGGGGGAGGGAGGGAGAGGAGAGGGGAGAGGGAGAGATAGCTCAATAGATAAAGAGGGAGAGTGGAAGAGGGAGAGGGAGAGAGGAAGATATCTAAATAGAGGAAGATATAAAGAGATAGAGAGGGATAGGGAGAGAGATAAGGAGATATAATAGAGATATATATAGATAGAATGAGATAGATTAGAGAGGAGCAAGAGGTAGAGAGGGAGAGAGAGAGAGAGGGGGAGAGCTAATTATATAAACAAAGAGGGAGAGGGATAGATAGGGAGAGGGAGAGATGGGTAGATAAAGATATAGGGGGAAAGAGAAAAAAAGAACATGATAGAGACCAGTAATAGAGAGGTATAGGGAGAAAGAGAGAAGGGGGAGAGAGGTAGAGATAATGAGATAAATAGAGAGGGAGAGGGAGAGATAGGTAGATAGAGATATAGGGGAAAGAGGGAAAAAGGGCATGATAGAGACTAGTAATAAAATTAGAGGTATATGGAGAGAGAGAGAGAGAGAGAGAGAGGGAGAGAGATAGAGAGATAAAGATAGATAAAGAGAGAGATATATCCTTTTTCTCTATCTCTATCTCTCCCTCTCACCATTTCTTTATATCTTCCTTTCTAAATGTTCCTCTCCATCTCTTTGTGCCTCTTATTTTTTGTTTTTGCTTTTCTAGAACTATGATCGTGCTATAATACATTTGTACTTGTACCTGCCTTGGGTATTTTCAACCCTTAGGATTAGATTTATCTTATATATCCAACCCAATGGTTTGGACTTACATGTCAATGCCCAAAGGCATGTTTTATGTAAATTATAAAAATATGACTAAATCTTGAGTGTGTTCTCCATCAAGTTTACACATCTTTCAATGTTGCTCACTAAAAGAATAGTACAACAATGTCAATCTCTCCCTTACCTTTCTAGCCATGTATTTTTTTTCTATATTTTAAATATGTTAAGTTTTGAGTCTTTAATTTATTTTGTTAGTGTCTTCCTTTTTTGTTGAAAACCTACACATAGTATTTTCATTTCATTTTTTATCCATTCATCTGAATTTGAAACAAATTACATCTTTCTATATTTTAGACTACTCTATACACATTCAAAAATTAACTTTTGATTAGTTTTCAAATAAATTTACGGGGGGCACACTTAATTATTTTTCTTTCCAAGATGTTTCCACTTTGAAAATTAGATAAATATAATATATTCATTAAAAAATTAGCATAAAAATCAAGCATAAACTACATGGTGTTAGCTAATTTTCCACTAAAGAGATTTTTAAAATGCTAAAAAAAGGTTAACATTTTAGGGGGAGTGCACTCAATGCTATGTTATATTCTTCTAACAAGAACAAGAGGACTTTGTGTGCTCCCCTTATTGGAACCCCTTAATCCCCCCCCCCAAAAAAATAAATTAGTAGTTTAGAAAATAGATTTAGAGCACTAGGACTCTATTTCCTACATCGAATATTCAAAATTTTCAACATAACTATCTTCAATTTCTCATCCAAGATTATTTTTTACCGATTTTAAAAAAATTGTGGCCACTTAAGACCCCATTTTGGTCCCCCATTTCCATGCACATATCCTTTCATGTAATTGCAAGTGTTTGTGCATAATCTTTAACTAAATGTTCAACTTCAATCATGGTAATCCTGGTATACTATGTGTTTTACAAATTCTTTATGTGCTTGTACTCTAATGATTCTTATTTCTATTTTTACACGATTCCTCTCTCTTATGATAGTCTAATTCTCTTTCACTCATATTTCTCTCATTAGTAATATATGACTTTTTCTACAATTTTTTCTTACTCCTTAACCTTTCACTAATCCTCCACATTCACAAAATATAGGTACACATCTAGATTATGGCATGTGAGCATAGGTATAAGAAATGGTTTGACCAATGATTCAAATATGTCAATTTATGATCCTTCAATCTCTCTTCTAGCCCAATAATTTATCAAAAAATTATATCATCGTTCAATACATTGGGTGCACCAACAAAACATTGCCTTGCAACTTGTGCAAGTGTGCAATGGTACAACTTAACATTGTTTGGATAATCTCCTTTATTGACCATGTGAGGGATTTGATTGTGTGCATTTTTTCTATGGAATGAACATATTTTAATACAATTTGGCATGATAAAAAGTCAAATATATCTTCAATGGCCATGTTCTCTTCTTGATACTTACTCTAACTCTTCCTTAAATCAATTCACGTCCTCTATTTTCTTCTTAAGTTGTGATATTATGTTATCAAAGAGGGAGCATATCCTAGTATAATTTTTCATCTTGAGAAAACCATGTAATTATATAGTAACATCAAGTCACAATTACTAAATTACTCAATAGCCAAAACAAGACTCTAAGAATCATCTACTTTAGTTTCCACATGTTTTCCAAAGCTATTCATGGGAAATTTAGTTGTAACATACATGTTTATTCCACTAGCTAGGAGCTCCTAATATGTTCATATTCAACATGTGACCTCAGTTGTACTATGTTGGATTCTCCAAGAAAAATATGTGTGCATGATGCTTCTCCCTAAGTATACTTAGATTCTAAAGTTCCCTTCATAGGCATATCTTATGGATAATGAATAAGAGACTACCTCTATGGTGGAGTCTAGTCCTACATCTATGTAGAATATGTAACTATGGGTGGTGCTTATTGATGCTATATGGAGGAGATAGGTACTACAATACGTGGTTATTGAGAGCTTACACTTATTGGAATTACATTTGTTTATGGTAACATATGTGCAACTATAAATTTCAAGTGATACTACACATTGGGACATACTTAGGGACAATTGGAGGTGTCTAGGAGGATCTTGTGATTACTTCCCTCTTCACTCGCTTATTTTCACATTATTTACATGTTGTTTCTTGTGTGATTTAAGTGGGTGTAGAAACCTGATCTTTCCATTATCTAATACGATTGATATTGGATCTTTTTTTCCACATCCTCTTCTTCCCCAACATTGGGTGGGGTATCACTTGGACTATCATTGTCATCATCTCTTATATATGTTATTTTCTCCAAGAAAAATTTTGGGATAGAAATAGAACTGCATGTAATAAGTATGCAATCCCCTATAAGAAAATATTGCCTCTCAAAATTTCCACATTCTTTATCATAATGACATTAGGAAAATCATACGCCTTCTATGTTGAGGTGACATATGTAAAGTGCACTCACATAAAATGCCTTAAAAAGGAAAATCCATTGTGTGGTATTATAAAAACACCTCTAAAATACACCATCATTAGTCTATGTATTGATTCTTAAGGGCTTGAGCCCATTATTTTATTTTCTATACATATATGATGATATCATGCAAACTCATTAGAGGTGCATAAACTCGTGTATTACAATTTGGCTATCTTTTCCAATAGTGTTGTTTATGATTGGGCCATATGATAATACATGAAGAATAATTAAGTAACAAAAATAGTAATTCTTACCTTCATCCCAAGTTAATTCCTATGATTTTATTTCCAAGTATGCACAATAATCATCATTTCACTTTGTTAATTGCAAGATAGCATCCAACATAAGCAAGACTGATTAGAATCTAATCCTAGGTCTCTGGATTTGCATAATGATTTGAGTTTAATATAAGCACATGCCACTCTTATTTTGGATTGGTCATTTATTCTCTTTCTTGTATCAACCTACAATTACCTCTACAAGTTATAACTAGGTGATGTATTCTCTACCCATTGACCAATGTTAGTATTTCTTTCTCAAAATATTTGTACACTTCCACATCTTCTTTCCTCATCTCATTTTAAGGTAGTGTGGGAATCTCATTGATGATCTTTGGGTTTATAGGAATTTATGTTTCATCCCTCAAATATAAAAATTTCTTCATGAAACCTACTTACAAAAAATCAAAATAGGGCTTCAACATTACCAAAGTAAAGTAACTTAAGAATCCATGTTTTGACCTATGCCTTACCATTTTGTTTCTATTTGTGTGTTGTTATACCACTACATTCTAAAATTCCTTATATTATATGTACTTATCATTAAACATAGAGAAATGATTTTGTACACTAATTTTAAATTTGAACAAGAGCCCTAGAATTTTCTTTCACTAACACTAATTTGATGTAGGTTCTATATCATCAATTCCATATATGTGGGTACAACCATCACATCTCTTGTATTATTTAATCTATCAATGTCCTCTTGTACCATTTCAACATCCCTTCTACTACTTTAAGGTGTCATGATTCCATACACTATGATGTGTGTACCTATAGTATTTTTTGTCATTTTTCTTTATAAATAATCTCTTATAATTTATTCATCGTACAATGGCTCCACTCTAAAAAGTTCTCGATGCTTAGAAGAAAGATTTATCTTTCACATGTATAGCTTGAGTATTTAATGAGTTTGATAAATAAAATGACCCTTATTATAGATTTTTGAGCACCTTGAAATCCTTAATGCACACCTCTCAAGATTAATGAGTATATAAAAATAAATCCTTGGCATCACCATGATTCAATTCTACATAAATTTTAGTAATTTTAAGATCACATCACATTAATTTTCTAAATTTTGATGTTACCTATTATCATTTCTCTACAATTTTTCCTCTAGGATGCACCCTATCATAGCTAAGTCACATTTTTCCTTTGTTAGTCACACAATCCTATTGATCTATCATATAGTGAGTATCCTCATGCATCGAAAATAACTTCTCTTATGGAATCTTTCCACATCGCATACTTTGTTCCTAAGCATCCTAGGCATGCATTCAACTAAACCTATATAGTATACCCTATACTTGTGTTTCCTTCTCTCCTAGAGGCTAATAAAGAGCATAGTCTTGAGGGCTTGTGATTTAGGTGCCTCTTCGTGTTGAGGGCATGGAATCTTTGAAAAATAGCAAGCACATATGCCAACCAAAGCAGTTTTCCAAGTAGATAATGTAGTCAATGATGGATGATCCAATAAAAGACTATCCAACCATATAGCATTAATAAACATATAAGAGAACTCAACGAAACAACAACCCATTTTTTTATTTATTCATAATTATAATGAAATTCTAATCCTTCATATGGAGTAATATCATGTGTCACAACCTTCAAGATACATATGGGCACAACTAAGTGCAAATCATAGAATTTAAAAAGTATGGCAACATGATACCAATATTGAGTCAAGAACCAACTTGAATGCTTTCAGACAATTGTATTGAATTCCTATATAAAAAAAATTCAACTTTAGGAGTGATTACAATCATCTACAATGAAGTGCAAATCTTGATGCCAACTGTAACATGTGATTAACCAAACAAGTAGAAGGAACCTTCTAAAATGAATGTGGTGATGATAGATCAATGGATCTCACTGCGATTCTTACCATGTAAATTCTCCAAAATCTAATGAAATAAAAACACATGTTCATTTATTGTCATACATTTTAAGAAATTGTCACAAACTATGAATAGTGAAACTGAGTGTTTTTCTATTATGGCCAATAGTGAGTCGGTGTTAGTGCCTAACATTGGTAATCCATGCCTTGTGCCGAATGAAATGAAATTGAAAAGGAGCAATTATCGAGGCAACCTGAGATCATCGACAATTACACTGATGTTATGAGCTCATATGGCTGCGGGGTATTCTAATGGTGGATATATCTTGGCACCCTTCACATGATCGTAATGTTATGGGCTAATGTGGCTGTGAGGGATTCTAGTGGTGGATCTGCCTTGGCACCCTTGCCTAACAAAAGTCATACCAAAATCTTCTGTGACATCTTCCGAGGGCAAGCCAACTATTGAAATGATCCATGTGGCTGGCGCCTAAACAGTTCCCGTGAATGTCAGTGATACCGTGATCATTCAGGAAGATATTGAACCGTTTGAAGTGGTAAATATGGACAATTCTGGGACCTCCACTGATATGAATCAGTGGGCTGGCTGAAAGAAAAAATTCGTATCTTCGTCATTTTGACTATGCTTTACCAAAAGCAAACCTCAACTTTCAAGGTCACACAATCTAGCATAATGGAACAGATAAACTGAGTGAATTTGATCTATCTTCAACAAATTTAACAGAGACGAGACATAATGCAACGTTTGCACTGAAAAAAGCTGAGACTGAGCAAGTACTTGAATTTTTTTACTGAGTTACGAGTAGGCAAGAACTCGCAGGGTGCAGAAAATATAGAAAACGATAAAATGGAAAAATGAAAAAGCATTAAAAACAGTTTATAGATTTTTTAATTTTATTTTTAGCTTCAAGTTTCCAGCAAAGTTCTAGCAAAGTTCTGATACTTAACCCAGTTTAAATTTAGTTTTGTTAGTATTTTTCAAGTATATTGTGTTTATGTGGTCGGGTCATTTGGTTCTACCTTTTCAAAACTATCTTAACATTAAATGGTGTGTTAAATGAATATCTTAATGTTTAATTTATACAGATGGTTGTAGCAAATAGTTGTGGCAGCTTGGATGCAACATGATGCAACAAAAAAGAACACAGATGATGCTGGTTGTGTAACAAACTATTTGTGAAGATCAAATCTCTCCAAAAATATCTTAGTATTCGATGGTGTGCTGAATAAATATCTTAGTGTTTGTTTTGTAAACCACTCGGTGTTGGATGTGCAGCAAGTAGTTTTTGGCAGCAAGGATGTAATAGGATGCAACAAAAAGGATTACAGATAATGCTAGTTGTGCAACAAACTATCTGTGAAGATCAAATCTCTCCAAAAATATCTTAGTATTGAATGGTGTACTTGTTTCACATGAATGGTTTACACTTCAATAGTATCGGATGTGCAGTAAATAGTTTGTGGCAGCTATGATACAATAGGATGCAACAAAAAGGAACACTTATGATGCTAGTTGTGCAACAAAACATTTGTGTAGATCAAATATCTCTAAAAATATTTTAGTATTGAATGGTGTGCTGAATGAATATCTTAGTGCTTGTTTCACAATGATGATTTATACTTGAATAACACTGGATGTGCAGCAAGTAGTTTGTGGCAGCTAGGATGCAATAGGAAGCAACAAAAGGAAACACAGATGAGCTGGTTGTGCAACAAACTGTTTGTCAAGATTAAATCTCTCCAAAAATAACTTAATATTAAATGGTGTGCTGAATGAATATCTTAGTGCTTGTTTCACCCAGATGGTTTACACTCAGAATACTACTCGATTTACAAGTAGCCTGTGGCAACTAAGATACAATAGGATACAACAAAAAGGTACAAATATGATGTTGGTTGCGCAACAAATATTCATAAAGATCAAATCTCTCCAAAAATATCTTAGCACTGAATGGTGCACAGAATTAATATCTTAGTGCTTATTTCACATGGATGGTTTACACTCAAATAATACTAGATGTGCAGCAAGTAGTTTGTGGCAACTAGGATGCAATAAGATTCAACAAAAAGAAACACAGATGATGCTAGTTGTGCAACAAACTATTTGTAAAGATCAAATCTCTTTGAATATCTTAGTATTGAATGGTGTGCTGAATGAATATCTTAGTGCTTGTTTAATATAGATAGTTTACACTCAAATAGTTCTTGATGTATAGCAAGTAATCTGTAATAGCTAAGATGCGATAGGACACAGCAAAAGAGAACAGAGATGATATGATGGTTGTGTAACAAACTATTTATGAAGATCAAATCTCTTCAAAAATATCTTAATATTAAATTGTGTGCTGAATGAATATCTTAGTTGTCGCTTTACACAAATCATTTACACTTGAATAATACTGAATGTGCAATAAATAATCAGTGACAATTAAAATATATAAAAAAAACAAATGATATTTGATTGTATAACATAATAATTTTAAATATAAAAATATAAACCCTTTTAAAACCCCATCTCTACCCACTTCATAACTCCATCTCAAACATCTACACATACAAATACACAGTGCCATGACAGTAATACATTCAAATTTCTGGACTTTTGACTGCAAATTTAACACTGGAATATTTACAACAGGAACTTACCCACATTCACAACGGGCACAAGCGTGGCATATATAACCCACACCTGTCGTTTATGACAACAGTGATACGTATTCACAGAGTCGGTCTAAGACTTGTAGCTTTCGAGACCAGAGATTTTCAGAAAGAAACAGAGTACCACGGAAAACTCAAACTATGAAATTTGGTATATATTAATACCTTTAAATAATTTGTGTAGTAAATTGGTCTGCAGTGTCCATTTCAGTCAGACATGCATATTCTATTATATGTTACAGTACTTTTTAAGTTAAAGTAGAAATGCATATTATATTAAATGTTTTAATGTTAAATAGAAATCTTAGTTATTTTTTAGACATTTAAATATTTAAATTTTAATAAAAAGAAAATAAGTTGATTTTCATTAATCAATTAAATTTTTAAGTTAGAATTTATTATTTGTTAGTTATTAATTTATTGTCATAATTTTTTTTATAAATTTTAAAATTGATTTTTTAATTATGTTATTTTTTTATGAATTAATTAAGATTCAAATTTTAGATTTCTTATCAACTATTGGAGTTCTCCACCACTAAACTACCAACCCATTTTGCGATCATTTTTTTACAATTTAAATGTCTTGTTTCACCAACAATTGATCATTACAAAATAATGAATTGAGGTCAATGACACTTGATGTAATTACACAATAAAATTGAATCATATATGTCGCATTCTAATCCTCTAATAATTCAAAATTCAGTATCCATAATATTTTTTTAATATAAAGAAATAATAATTCATAACAAAAAAATTATATAGATAAACAACCTTCTCACCATATATGATTAATATAGTTTTTAAATAATTTTTTTAAAAATTAAATAGTTAAATTTTTAATATATTTATAAATAAAACATAATATGACAAACAAAAATAAATAATTGTTTGCAAATCTTTCAAATTTTAATATATTCATTAAAATTGTATTTTAATTCATAAACAATAAAATATTTTTGCATTAAATTTTAATACAAGTAATTTACATCTCATGTTAGTTATATTGATGGACATGCATTAAAAGTATAATGAGTGTATGTTTTTTCCTAGTTTGAATATATATTTTAATAGATTTGTCAATTTTAGAGGCAAGATTTAGGATAGAATTTGTAAAGAATTATTCACCTATTTAAATTATAGAGAATTTATCTCAAGACTTTTGGCTGATTTTATAAGCTTGCAACATTTGAGAGATATCATATTTGTAATTCAAAGAAGATTAACATATTCATACAATAAGAGATCTATACAACCCAATATTCCCAAGAGAGATTTCAATACTCAAAATGAAAGTAAGGTGATAATTGAAAATCTAAGAGACCAATCTACCTAACTATTTAATGTTCAATCCTTCAAGGATCAGCAACCCCGCTTCCTTTGCTTTTCATAGTGGTGTTCTTCAAAATCTACATGCCCAATTAAAAGACATAATTATACTTCTATTACATACAAAAATTATTAAAGATAGAAACAATCAAGAGTTGCCTAAATCTTTGATACATACCTGTCTAAGCATAAAATTTTCATTTTGTAGAGTTGAGACTCTTTCTTCCAATTCATTGTTCCTATCTTCAAGCTCCTTTGCCTTAGTTTCTAGCTCACCCACATAAGCTTTTTTTCTTTCCCTTGCTTGTTGTGCAGATACCCTATTCCTTAGCAATCTACAATGATCCAAATTGATTAATCATCATTTTCACTACAAAATCCCATAAAAGAAAATAATTTAACCTTCTTTTTTCAAATTGCTAAAGTAAAGATAAATTTTGTTCAATAAAAATAGAATATTTATTTTACAAAAATTAAATGTTAATAAGGTGTAAAATGATTATTAACTATTTAATCATTGGATTTGACATTTAAATATAATTAGATTAAACATCATCTAATTTCAAAATAATAAAATAACTAAATACTAAATTTAAATTAATATATGTATAATATTTTTAAAATTATATAAAAGTTATCTAAATAAGAGGAGACTATACCATTAAAATTACAAGGTTCGCATTTGTATCTAACCAATTCTAATAAAGGTGTGTTACGTGTATACAAAGTTAAGAAGAGAATGATTACAATGATGAATATCAAGTTAAGTAGTTTAAAAGTTCTTTATGTGTATAAAGAACTTTATGGAAGAAATAGAACTTTTATAAGGTCTTTTAATTTTTTTCCATGTGAAAGTGAATTGAAAAGATTATTATTTTTCTAATGCAATTAGATGTATGATTTTAAAAAATAAGAAGTCTACAATTTCACTTTAAATTATTTCACACAAAAATATAGAAGACAAAAAACTAATGAATCTCTTGAAGATAAGAATTATAGGATCTATCAATCATATTATCTAAAAACAGGAAAATGAAGATAAGAACAATTATGTTTACTATTTTTTTGATGAAAATAAAAAAATTGAAGTACATGACCACCATTCTTATGAAAAAGCTAAGGAAAAGAAAGGATGTAAAGATACATGCAAGAAAATCATAGTTCATGTAAAGATGCATGCAAGAAAAACATAGTTCTTTAATGAGAAACAACATATATAGGAATTAAAGAAACTTTTAGTATATAGAAATATTTTTTTGACACTAATTAGGTTTATATGATTAGCTTTAAATCTTATATATTTACAATTTTAACATTTAAAAGAAAAGCAAAATAATACTCTAATGAAAAAATGATTTTAGCAATATATTTGTTAATAATGAAAAAGGAATATATAGATAGGATTGATATTGAATTGGATACTATTTTTAAATCGTAGTTCAATCGAATGGATGTTAGGAATGCATTGCTCAAAGGTGATTAGATGGAGATGTCTAAATGGAACAAACACATGGATTTATGAGTACCAACCAAAATGCATCATTACAATAGTATAGATATTTATATTGCTTGAAAAATGCACCAAAGATTAAGGAATGTATTGCTCAAAGGTGATTAGATGGAGATGTCTAAATGGAACAAACACATGGAATTGTGAGTACCAACCAAAATGCATCATTACAAGAGTACATATATTTATATTGCTTGAAGAATGCACCAAAGATTACATTATGCCAATATTATTTAATAGTTCAAAGTTCAAACAAGATCTAGTAAAACTCCCCTTTGACCATAATATTTAGGTGATTAGTAATGTTGAACTTGCAATTGTGGTTTTTTATGTATATTAAATAATAATTGCATGTCTCCACTATTAATGGGGTAATCCATAAAGTATCTAAGAAAAGCAATCCTTTTAGATACCACCTATTTAGGGATTGTTCAAAAATGAATTTTGATGGGGCACATACAAGTAACTAGCAGATGTAGGTGTCGAGTGGTGTTTCACTCTTCTTCTAGTCACTTTGTTAAAGGGGTTTCTTTATTTTTTATAACCAAATAAAATAATTAACCAAAATAATTTACTACTCTAGAAGGGATAAAATTGGTTGTTCCATAAAGGCTCAAAAGTTTGGTAGTGGAAAGGGAATCCCTTCTAGTGTTCAATGATTTAAGGGAAATTATAGGATTGGAGATTTGACAACTTAAATAAAATCTAGCTCTCGTGCTATTGGTTAGACAAGATTATATTTTTTAATTACTATCAAGAAAGAAATATTGTCACTAATATTCTTGCAAATGTAGGTGGGAATCAATCTCCTTCCTCTACCATGCATAATGATGTTTTCTATGAATTGAACTTAAGGTGAGTGTTGGAATGGATTCCCCTCATGAGAAATAAATTACTAATTTTAAACTTTCAATCTTGACTCATATATTAGTATGATTAGATAGGTATTTGATTATTTAAAAAACACAAATACTCAAAAGACTTTCCTCATGGAATTTTTATGTAAGTACACATTGCACCCTTAACTCATATGCCTCCAACAAGTGATCCTCATCACTAGATCCCTTTCCTTCTCAACTTAAGAAATGTCTTCTTATTTCATGGGATTTTATCTATGTCAAGTGTGTTATTTTAGGATCATCCTAATTGCTCAAGTTGCCATGAACAAGGGTTCTCTACCAAATACTTGGATTGTGAGTCCAATCAAATGCATATTGTTACAAGATTAAATTTATTCATATGACGAAGAAATTTTCAAAGCTATGTAAAACCAAGATTGTTGATTTCTTTAAAATTCAAACAAGATCCAAGAAAATTCCACTTTAACCTTATTAAAAGGGATTACTTGGCCAAAGACATAGATTTGTGTCCTAATCAAATACACCAA
Organism: Sequoia sempervirens; assembly: GCA_007258455.2. NCBI lineage: Eukaryota > Viridiplantae > Streptophyta > Pinopsida > Cupressales > Cupressaceae > Sequoia > Sequoia sempervirens. Next base: position 471,363,169 of record VDFB02047230.1, read on the forward strand.
TATATACATATGGCTTGAGGAATGCACCAAAGGTATAGGACTGATTTTAGATGGTATTAACTATTTGAAAATCATTGATATGAAAAAGACTTTCCTCGTGGTATTTCTACATAAGTAAACATTGCACCCTTAACTCATATTCCTCCAACAATTGATCCTCACCACTATCCCTTTCCTTCTCAACATTAGCAAGTTCTACTTATGTCATGGGCTTTTCTCTATGTTAATTTTTTTTTTTTTGGGATCATCCCAATTGCTCAAGTTTCCATGAACAAGGGTTCTCTACCAAATACATGGATTTGTGAGTCCAAACAAATGCATCCTTTTACAAGATTAAATTTATTTATATGACTTGAAGAAATTTCCAAAGCTATGGAGAACCGAGATTGTTTATTTCTTTAGAATTCAACCAAGATCTAATCAAACTCTCATTTAACCTTATTCAAAAAGGTTACTTAGCCAAAGACATGGATTTGTGTCCTAATCAAATACATCAATTAACACTTGAATAAATATATTCATATGGCTTGAATAATGCACCAAAGATATAGTATGCCAATAGTGTTTATTTATTCAAAGTTCAAACAATATCTAATCAAACTCCCCATTGACCCCAATATAAGTGAATTTAATTACGATGTTAGAATTGTAATTATGATTATTTGCATGTATGTAACATAATAATTATATATCTTCACTATTATTTGGAGAATCAATAAAATCTTTGTAAAATTTATCTTTTAGATACACCTAACATTGATTGTTAAAAAAATAAATTTTGATGGAGCATCTGCAAGTAACTTAGGGTTAGCAATCATTTTCTTTTAATAACTTGTGGTATGCATGGAACAAAATTCCTATTTCCTATTTCTCGAATCTCCCTTGGTCTAATTTTATATGTGTGTTCTTATTCTTCTTTCCCCTTGTGTTTGTCTAAGGTCCCCAAAGTCTTTAACTATGCAAGCAAGCCCAATCTTTTAAGTATTTATTAGTTATTGGAGGTTCAAAGTTCCTCATTTAGGCAAGCCTTCAAGTGTCTGAACCTAACCTTTCCTTGGTCCTAACCAAAATTTTGGACTTCACCATCCTTACATGCCTTTTCACTCAACCTTATTTTCCTTTATGCTTATTAGAATTCTAAACTTCCTCCTAGCATGCTTTTCCTACCGAACTCACCCTTTCCTTTTCTCTTTTCAATGATTCAAACTTCCTCATCTAGGCATACCTTTCACCCATTCCCCAACATTTTCCCCTCTCTCATCAAGACTTCAAATTTCCCTAGTCCATCATCCCTTTCCACCTAACCTTACTTCTTACCAAGCCTTTTCCATAGAATCAAACTTACTTTCACCAAATTCTTCACCTTTGAACCCCAATCCTCAATTTGTATTATGATTCGCAAGGTTTTCATGACACCCCACCTCTAACACTCCTACCATTTCCCATTCTCCATCTCACCTACCTCCAAGGATATCACAAAGCATCATTAATGCTTAGTTTTGATATTATAACTTCTAGCTAAGGAGTCCCTTGAACATATAAACATTATTTAATATATATGGTGTAGATCCACATGTAACTCCAACACTACAAATGATATCATGACTTTGGTTGTCATTAATGCAGTAATTGAAGTTTTAAATCCTACGAGATCTCTCACCATTATTGTTGGGGAACATTTACAAGTCACAAAAAATATTTCCACATACTTCTAGTGTATGTCCAAGAACACATGACATGATTCCAAGTGTAGTTTGAAGGAGAATGATACCCAATGGGTATGGGTGTTCTATGTCATGTAACTAATGTGAGATATTGGAAGCTAATGTAGATTTAGCATTCCTTCTAGAGTTATTAATGATTTAGAATCTAAACAAAACAAAATAAAAAATAGAAAACCTAATTAAAAGCATTATGAGAACTTGTGTTCAAACACATGGATTTGAGGATAAAAACCCATAAATCTATTATCATTCAAAGGGGGAAAAACCATTTTTTATCATGAGTGTAAGAGGATGAAACCCCTTTGGCTAGAGGACAATCTTAGTCAAAGGTTATATCGGAGCTTTCATTGTGGTGACCATCATCTCAATTGAGCTTGAATATTTTGCAAAGGGTCGTGAATGTCAATGTAGAATCCACATTCCATTAAAGTTGGTGTAGCAATGTTTTTAATAATTTGCAAGATCTTGTAAATATAAGAATAGCTTTTTAAAAAAAATTGTGTTTGTAACATAATTTGAAGTTAGGTAGTAATGAATTCAAAATGGTGTTTGTAATTTGCATTTTGTTATATTTGGGTAAATATTTAAATATGTTATTTATCTTAATTGTGAACCCAATTTGAAAGAGTACGGTTAGGGTTGCCATATGAATGAAAGAAGAAATTTTGGGTTTATAAAGAAATATAATATTAAAACCCTAAAATATATCTCCCAAATATGAATTTTTTTGAGGTTTTTCAATTAATTTTGGTTGCTTACTTAATCTTGAGACATTACAAATATTTATTCTACTTAAAATACATAATTCTAAATGTATACATCATAATATATGTTGAGAATATTATGATCTGGTATGAGAATTTATTTTCTAACCAACTTGTGAGTAATGGGGTTATTAGATATTGTTGCCAATGTCAATATAGAGATTCAAATTAGTTTTGAAAAATGAAACTCTATCTACAAAGCTTCAAAGATAAATTTGTTTTCTACACTTCAAGGAATTGATGAGATCATTAGTAGAAGAAAGTGCAAAATAGTTTGCATGGTACCAAAATCTATCTATGGAGTTAAACAACTCTATCATTTGTAAAATATGTGAAACTTGTTTTTCCAAACTACTTGAATTAGATAAAAACAAATAGTGGAAAACTGTAAAAAAAAGAACAAAAAAAAGAAGCATAGTCCAATTCTAATTGAAGCACATGGGAAAGAGAAATGTCCTTGTAGAATATGACCTAAACTAGTGGGTAAGAGAATATGTATTGCACCTACTTCATGCACTAGATACCTCCTCAAAACTCTTTTTAATATGAGAAGCATTCTAAAAATGATAAAAAGATGAAGGGTGCAAAATGGAAAGGAAATCCTTTCTCAACTTTAGGATTTCTCAAGCATGATAATATGGGATCTAGTTGTCATACATAGAAAACTCCAACTAATGATATTGTGAAACACACATCAATTAAAATCTATGATGAATTCAATTTCATGGTTGCTACTAGAATCACCATTCCATGTAGTAAATAAAGCAACTAACTCATTATTACCATAGGAAAGCATAAGGTATGAAATGTGTTGTATGATGTGAGAATTGAAATGGTGATGGATATAAAATGGTTTTATTTCATTAGTTATTTTTTACAAATTCATCAAAATAGGGAGCTTAAGTTTACAATTGAAGGAAAAGTTGTGTGGATAGAAAAAAGTATGGTGATGGAGGAGATGCACACTTAGTCTATATATTATTATCAAATAGAAGGTTCCAACATGCCATGGAGTTAGTTGGAAGCCAAATCTATGATGTCAATGGATCAATAGTATTATTTTCTATGGGAAAAAATAAAATTCGATGATACAAAATAATCCTTGGATGGTTAACTCAAGAGGATCACATGAGAAATCAATAGCATTAGAATTACATCAACTCAAGTATGCAAAACATTCTTATAAATGGAAATATATCTCGGTAAGCATAGAAGGTCATGTTGCATCTATAAATAATTTTCCTTATATTTATGAAAATACTTTGAATACCTTCTTATCAAAGAATTCTAGAGTTTACAACCAAGAGAAAAAAAAAATGTCATCTTGCTAACATGGCATAGAGATTTGTATAGCTACAAAACAACTATTGGAAACAATAAATAAAGAGATACAAGTTCTAATTGATTTGGATAGCATGAAAAGGATCATTTATGAGCTAATTTTAAGTTGTAGGAAGGCCAAAAAGACAAATGAAGTAAAAAAATTTGAATAAATATACACACTCTTGCAAATATGCAAGTAATGAAGAATAGTTTAGAAGGATAAAATCAAAATATTAGTATCTAATAAATATAGAGATATGGTCATAAGAATTGCATAGATGACTATAAAGGCGCCTTAGGAAGAGAAAGAAATGACTTATAAACTTGCAGGTTTAAGCTTAAATCAATCAAGGACACTTTAGAAAAGTCCCAAAGGGCACTTTCGGCAGTAGAAGAATAGCTTGATGTTGAAGCAAATGTTAGGAAGCAAGAGAATGAAACAATGGTGCAAGGAATTAAAGGCCGACAAATGTAATAGCTTAAGGACAACTACATAGATTTTGGACTAGCATGAAGAATGGTTTAAACAGGAAGCAAAATTAGCTCTTTTTCTATAATTTCCATTAGATTTATAATAACCCACTCTTTGAGATGAATGTAGGGATATCCTCTAGTTCAAGTTTATAAGGCTTGTAATAATATCATAATAGTGTAGCAAAAGCTGACTACATCACAAGAAGATTTGAGAATGGGGAATTGTGAATTCATAAAGTTGGAATAGGTAAGGAGACTCCAAGCTCATGATTTTGAAATAGAATGCATAAGGGGAAAAAACAATGTAGTTATTAATGGATTTTCTATGATTACTCCCTTGCCTCTATTTAAATCAATTTTAATGATGGAAGAATTTGATCAGGGTGGAATATGCCAAGGATACATCTATTTCTAAAGTATTAGATAGAAATGTGAAGGATGATAAGCATATGAGAGAAAATGATCTCATGTAGTATGAAGAAAAAATATTTCTTGTATTTAATTGTAAGATGGAATAGATTAAATTTTAAAGGTACTACATGATACACCCATGGTAAGCACTCTATATCCTACATAAATTGTAGGAAAAAGGGAGATAGATTCACTTCAATAAGGGTCTCATCACACATATCAGCAAGTACACTACCTGCCATATAAAGCAAGGAGAAAATGCCCTTTTCAAACCTACTCTCAACTTCACTTATCTCCCATCAAGATTGGGAAAGTGTATTCATGGATTCCATCTAAAGTCTTCCCAAGACTTCAAATTTCTCTACTCTGTCAATCCTTTTTGCCTAACCTTGCTCTTTGATGGGGCATTTCCAAAGAGTTAGACTTCCTCTCATCAATATGTTGCACTTCGAAGCCCTAATCCCCAACTTGTGGTATGGGTTGTAGTATATCCCCAACACCCCATTTATGAGATTCTTTCCTTTTCTCATTGTTCATCTCACCCACCTCATAGCACGTCACAAACTAACAGTAATGCTCAATGTTAACAATGTAGTTCTACCTAAGGGGTCCCCTACACCCAAAAATGTTATTTGATATATATGGTGTGGATCTATGAGTACCTTTAGCACTAAATTGAAAGCGCAAATTTGGCTACCATTAATGTGGTATCTAGGCTTTTAAACCCTATAAGATCTCTTTTCATTATTATGAACATTTACAAGTCACAAGAAACAAATTTTCATACTTCTAGCGTATGTCCAAGGGTACATAACATGATCTAAATTATAATTCAAAATAAAATAATGCCTAAAGGGTATGGGCGTTCTCTATCATGTACCTAGGTACATGAGATATTAGCAATTAATGGAGGTCACAATATTCCTTGTACAAAGGTATTAAGGATATAGATTCTAAATAGAAGTTAATAATAAAGAATATTCAAAAAATTGAACAAGAAAACTATTCTAAGAACTTATGGTGATCAATGCCCAGATTCAATGATGAAAATGCATGGATTTATTCTCCATCATTGAATGAAATCACTTTTGACCATGTCGATCAAAGGACAAAAACTCCTTTAGCAAAAGGACAATCTCACTCAAAGGTTGTATTAGAGCTTCCATGGTGGCAACTATCAACCAATTCAATCTTGATTGATTTATAAAGGGTCATGAATGTTAATGTAAAATCCACAACCTATCAAATTTATTGTAGGAATATTTGTAATATTTTGTAGTCATACGAATGTGAGAAAGTCTCTATAATTTATTTGTGTTTGTAACTCACTTTGAAGTTAGGTACTAATGAATACAAAATGGTTTTAGTGATATGGTTTTTGTTAGATTTGGGTAAATGATTAAATCTTCTATTTATCTTAATTATGAGGCCAATCTATAATGCTAGGGTTAGGGTAACAATGTGACTGAAAGGGGGTATTATGGATTTGTAAAGGTCAACTAAAATATTAAAACCCTAAAAATATTTGTCCCAAATAAGAAGTTAGTTGAGGGTTTCCAATTAATATTGGATACATATTTAATCATGAGACATTATAATATTTTTCTAGTTAAAATATAAAAACCTTGAACATACTTACCATAATATCTTAGGGATATTACAATAGTTATGGTGTGGGATAATACAATAGTTGTCTTCTTCGAGCCATTTTATTAAAGGGAGTTCTTTCATTTTGAATACTAAACCAAACAATTAAATAAAAGCTTCAAGTTACTCTTGAAGATATCAAATTGATTATTCCCTCTAGGTTCAAAAGTTTGGTAGATGATATCTAGAATTTATGCTTATTCTAATCAAGGGTTTTCATAGATTGTCTCACCAAATTCATGTGAGATTGGTTCATGATATAAAAATTTCTAGGATCTTTAATCACCCCCCTAATGTGAAATTAGATTAGGAATCAAATGAGAAACTATATTTTCTCCTTGACTTGTGATAATTATCTTTATTCTAGTTTAGGTATCATTGTTTTCTTGTAATAGTGGCCTATTGGATCTTTACAAATTTTGTTTTCTAATTTTATCAAAAAAAGGTAGTGGAAGGTTATTCCCTTCTAGTGATCAATGGATTAAGAATCAATGTAAGATTGTTGATTGAACAACATCTGATCTATGAAACCTAGCTCTTGTGTAATTAATCAAATGATATTGTATTTTGTTATTACTACTTGGAATGTACCATGATCACTAATACAATTGTGAATGTAAGCATGTGTTAATATCCCTTCTCTTCTAAACACAATGATGATTTGGATGAAAGAAACTTGAGGCAAGTGTTGTAATGGTAAAGATATCACTTATTTCAACTTTTAAACTCCACTCACATATTAGATTTAGATGGATATCAACTTTGTTTGAGAAAAATTGATATGTAAAAGATTGTCCTTGCATTATTTTGTATGGCAAGGTATCAGTTACACCTTTCACTCATAGAAGTCCAAGAAATTATCTCTAGCATCATTCCTTTCCTTCACAACATCTTCAATTCATTCTTGTTTCATGATTTTTTCTCTATTAAATTTCTATTACTTTTAGATAATTCAAGTTACTCAAGTTGGACCATGAAAAGGGTTTACTTAAATGAGGACTTTCCTTCTAGCACTACAATCTTTAACTAAAACTTCAAGAACTATTTAGTATTCTAGACATTTATACCTTGCACTTGGTTAAAGAGGTGTTGGACAATGAGAAGTCGCTAATTTGAAAGTTTCTTGGACAAGGGTATCTATCACTAGAATTTTGTCTAAATTTTGGAAGCTTGTATTTTTGGTTTGATGGCTAAGGAAAGAATTCTTAAAATAGACACCCCCTGTGAGAACATTTTTCTTTAGAGAAATAATATTGATGATAATGTCCCTCTTGGTCTTACTTTGATGGCACAACTCTGCCAAAATATAGAGTAACTTAACAAATTTTAACCTAATCATTATTTAATAAGAATGTCAATTTGACTTTCTATAGCCAAGAAAAATGGTGATGAGGGAATTCATGAATCATTTTTTGCTGATCCCTAAGGATGATGATGCATTGAGTCCCTAAAGTTAAGTTGGTCAATGAAAACCTTTGGTTGAATATAGAGGGAAGCTTTTGTAGAATTATTTGTTCTTTTTTCTTGCATGTTGGGGGACTATTATTTATAACATTAATATAATTTTCAAATATATATCATCTTAAAATATCTATATTAAAAAAATTAAACTATTTAATCTATTGCAAAATATATATTCAATATTAAATTAAATATTGTTATATTAGCTTAAAAATGGACAAAAATTACATTGTCAAAATTCATATATATATTTTTCATATATATATCATCTTAAAAAAAAATACTATTTAACCTACTACAAAATCAAGCATTGTTATATTAGATTAAAAATGGTCAACAATTACATATACATATATGTGTATATACACATATATATGTGCATATATATATATATATATATATATATATATATATATATATATATATATATATATATATATATATATATATATATATATATATATATATATATATATATATATATACACATATATGTATATATACATATAAATATACATATATATGTGTATTCATATATATATATACATATGAATATGTACACATATATGTATATATATAAATGTGTATTCATATGAATATGTACACATATATGTATGTATATATAAATATGTATATGTATACATATGTATATATACATATATATATATGTAATGATTAGTTAAAGAATATTTGATGTTTAATATTTAAAAAATCAAATAAATATGATATCAGATGCAAATTAACCGAGAATGATTAACAGAAGTTCTTAACTTAGAATCCTGAAAAATCAATTCTAAAACAAACAAAATGCACACCTTTTTAGACGTTTGTGTTCTTTGTCAGCAGGTGTTCTGCCTCGCTTTCTTTGGCCCCCACCACTAGTAGACTGCTGCTGGTTTTCTATCTTGACTGCAACAGAATTCACAGTTTGCCCAGGGATAAATCCCATCTCTGGTACTCTTCGTAAATCATCATCACTCTCATTTACTGCATTAAACAGTACGACACCAAATAAACTTTTATTAATGCGGGTCTGCATTACAGAGGAAGTCTGAGCGTCGACAAAAAAACTCTTTCAGTGAGTACAATCTACACAAAAAACAGAAAGTAGGGTTCTATATCCATAGCAAATAAATATCTGAGCTATGTTAAAACAGTCATATAAACGTATTTAGACTATCTACCGCTCAGATACTAAGATTCTCTCAGCAGAGTACAATATCAGTTTTGAAAACAACTCCACAATCATGTACAACTAACTTTTGGTTCTACCTTCTCTGTGTAATTGCAGAAAAATAAGAAAGAGTAATTTCAGCTGCTGGGTCAATTACCGTCCTTTTTCCGGCAGTTAAAGAAGTTGTTTTGTACTTTCAAGAGATCAGAAAATTCAGAGATTGATAAAGACTTTACACACAATACACAACAGACCCATTTCTGAAAGTTCTCCATAGCCTTGTGACCTACTGTCTGTTGAGATGTCTACAAAATATTCAACAGACTCATTTTATTCATCAAACTTTTGCAATGAAAAAAAGCCATCTTCAAGATCTACAAACCATTAGTTTTCAATAATCCATAGAGTATTCAAAAGATTATTTCTGGATTCAACTGTGTATATTTGAAAAGACGTTTCGGATCACAGTCCATATAATGTTTGATTTGCGAGTAACTTATTAGCAGCAAATCCTGTTGCCAAGAGTTTCTAGGAACACCACCCACAAGCAGATCTAGAAATTCTCACCAAACCATACAATGATTACAAATACAGTATTCTCAGTACAGCAAAATCAAATGAACAACCATTTAAACAAACAGGTACACAGCATAGATTAACAACCCATTTTACCAAAGATCTCAATACTCATTTGATCTAATTTATACAGGAGTACAAACATTTCACAACAATACCCAAGCCTTTCTCCAAACACATTATCTTGAATCTTAAAGGGAACTTACCATATGTATTGACCGCTTCATTTGGGTCCCCTGAACTGGAAGTTTTATCACCACTTGCAGATTGCTGTTGGGTAGACGTGGAAACTTCTGGAGCTTGCATTTCAAACTTTCTTTGCCTAATTCACACACCCTAACTGTCTTAACAGATGTCCTTTCCTACAACTGTAATAGAAAATTATATCCTTTTTAACATCGATTCTACACACTGGTCATTCTATTTCAATCTAATATACCATATGCTTAGATTGTGTAGCCTCCCTGCGTTGGATTCCAGATTTTCTTGGCGTTTATCCCAAAAAATACGACAGCAAAACACAGCAATAGCAATCTACGAGAATACACGTGAAAGATTAAATGAGCGGCTGACTTTACTGTCTTACCGTCCGATATCGGACATCCAACGGTTCTAATGTTGTGTCGTGGAAGGCTGATAACCTATAGAGTTGTGTGGTGATTCAAAGGCCAGAACTCATTTTATCGACCTCTCCTATGAAAACACGTAGCTGCACATAGTTTCTACACGTGTATGGATCTGAATAGATTTAAAAGAATAGTGGATATGATCCAGACCTCTAGACTAGGAAAATGTTGTTTAGTGGAGAGGAAGAAGCCAAAACAGTGCACAACTACTTTGATATGAATATTCCTGTCCAAAGCTTTTTGCAGGAAGGTCTTTAGATTTTTAGAAGTGGTGAACCACCCTTTAATGCATTCAAAGCTGTTCTTCACTTGGATTCACAAGTTATCATGTGAATGCATTCATTTCTTCTTTCATAAGATTTGCAAAGATATTTTTATTCTGTGATTTTAAGGTTTTTATCCTCATTCTTATTAGCTGATTGGTTGATCAATTGTAGATTAATATATTTTAATTAATAAATTTAAAGATTAATTATTTACAATTATAAAATCAAGATTTTTAAGTTATGATGTATCAAATGTAAAATTTGTTTTAGATTTTAAGATTCATAACTAACTACAAAATGTAATTGTTGAGAGTTTGAAATATAAGAATTAAATGTAAAAATTAAAACTTGTCTCTCTCTTGAATAACCTCAAATAATTTTGACTAATGAGATTCAACACCTTCATGCACAAGGCTCATAAATTCTGGACCAACTAACTAAGATCACTACCCAACACTGACACTTAAAGATGGTAATGTCTACCTACCAATAATATATTCAAAAATAAGTGGAATAGTAAAGATCATAGGTGTGGGTTGTGAAATTTGTTGTAAATCTCTAAAATATGCTCTTTTTTAATATTCATAAATTTTATTTAGCATTAAAATTTAGCTAATAATAGTTTAGTCGAAGTTAAAACATTAACCAACTATATTTGGTTTACAAATAATTTGATTAGCTAGACCTTATTAATGATCAACTAGTTTGATTTGTTAAATGTTTCCACATGAAGTTGATTCAAACATACCCAATTGCAATCACAAGAATATTACATTAAAATACATAATCTTGTAAAATATTTTAAGCAACACTAAAAGAGTTAATCACTCTAGTAACCCAGTTTTACTAATCAACAAAAAACTTGTGCTTAAAATTATAAAGCTTGCATTTGCACCATGTCACAAAAAGATCATATGATATCAATTCAATACTATTTAGGTGGATTTAATTTTTAGTAATTCCTAAATGCATCAATCATAATTAAATAAATAAATCCAGGCTTGACCATAATGAATCATAAAATAAGCATTGCACACTAATCGCAAACCTACTCAAAATGTAGTCATCTACAACTAGCATTCAACATAAATATCTTATATGAGTTTAGTTAGATATTACTATAGTATAAAATTATTTTGACACGATTACATATAATGATTCACAACATATTTACAACTAGTGACTATGACATATATTAGTTAGGTGGTGATAGCACAAAGTTGTGTCATCCTTTTGTGTAGACTTTTAGCAACATATGAATGTAAGCATTTTTTTACTAAAAAATTGTTTCCAACCAAAAATTTGGTGTAGTTGGATTTGTTCCAACCTAAATAAATCCAACCAAAACTTTTCCAATTCAAGGTGTTTTCTATACACATAAGTGACATCAATTTGGCACAAATTATAAAAAAATAGGTAAAATTAATTCACCACTTCTACTCATATATACATAACATTTTTTAAAATATCACAAAATACCATCTCATAAATCTTAATATGTATTTTTTTTTTAAAAAAAATTATTTAATTTTAATTGACATTGTTATTTTCTTAGTTTCACAACAAATAGATCATCTCTAAATGGTGAGGTTGATTCCATTGACCAAAAAATAAAATTATTTAAAAAAATAAATAAAAAATCACTACACTAAAAGTCTTCTTCAGGACATTATTCGGGCATCTTCAAAAAACAAGGGATTTCATTGAGTGGATTGGGAATTTTGTTGGCTCCCCCAAGATTCTGGAGGATTGGGGTTATTATCCACTTAACAATAGAGTTTAGCTCTCTACACTAAGTGAATTATTCATGGCATATATGGTAATGAAGCTTGAAAATTATAGTGTGTCATTAAATCTCTTTTGGTCATTCTATTGGGTGGCCCACTTGGAAGTGAATTGGGCCACATACTTTTCTTACCATGAAAAATTATGTTTAGATTTAGGGTCTAACTTTTTCATAAAAGAAAAAAAATTGGAGAGCCTGGGAAGCCATGAAATCTTGGCTCCTCTAGAATTTGTTTGGATTCCATAATGGTCTTTCCTTTAATCAACAGAATATTTGGTGGTCCCCTTCTTTTCAAGACACTGACCACCCTCTAATGAGGATTCCTTGGTTTCATGTCCTAAGATTTTACTAATCACAACTTATTTACAACTAATGACTACCACATATGTTAGTTAGGTTGTGATAGCATAAAGTTGTGTCATCCTTTTGGGTAGATTTTTAGGACATCTTAATATAAGCATTTTTTACTAAAAAATATTTCTAACCAAAATTCCTTTTGCGTAGATTTTTAGCACATCTGAATACATAAGCATCTTTTACTAAAAATTTAATTCTAACCAAAATTGTGTTGTAGTTGGATTTGTTCAAACCAAAAAATTTCCAATTCAAGGTGTTTTCTATACACACATGTGACATCAATTTGGTACAAATTATAAAAAATAATTTTAAAATAGATAAAATTAATATTTTCACCACTTCTCATATATATACATAACATTTTTTTAAATATTACAAAATACCATCTGATAAATCTTAATATGTAAATTTAGAATGCTTTTTAATTTAATTTTAATTAACATTGTTATTTTATTAGTTTCACAACAAAAATATCCCCATATCTAAATGTTGAGGTTGATTCCATTGAGTGGAAAAGTAAAATTATTAAAAAAAATTAAAAATTCACTACACTAAAAATCTTCTTCATGACTTTCTTTGGGTATCTTCAGAAAACAAGGGACTTCATTGAGTGGATTGGGAATTTTGTTGCTTCCCCCAGGAGTTTGGTGGATTTGAGTTATTATGCACTTAACAATAGAGTTTAACTATCTACACTAAGTGGATTATTCATGCCATTTATGGTAATGAAGCTTGAAAAATTATAGTGTGGCATTAAATCTATTTAGGTCATCCTACTAGGTGATATGCTTGGAAGTGGATTGGGCTCCATATTTTTTAAGTATCATAAAAAATTATGTTTAGATCTAGGGGTCTTTTTGATAAAAAAAAAAATTGAGAGCCTAGGAATCCATGGCTCCTCTAGAATGGTTTTGGCTTCCATAATGTTCTTTCCTTTAATCAAAAAATATATGGTGGTGGCCCAATTTTCAAGGCAATGACCACCCTCTAGCAAGGATTCCTTGGTTTCATGCCCTAAGATAATTTATTTAAAAAAAAAAAATTAAAACTACTCATGACCTTTTTTCTAGGGCCTCCATGAGTGTCCTTTCATGGAATGAAGCTAAGACCAAGTTGCAACTTTTTAATCAATATTGTAAAACATTTAACACAATTATACGGGTCATTCTAGCTTATATGATTCACAAAATTTATATCATCTTGCAAATCTTGGTGGAAAGATTAGAAGTGGTGTCCAAACATCACTTTATAGAATTATAAACCACAAAAAGGATCTATCATTAGCTCTTTAATGAGTGCTCAAAATGACACTTTAATTGATCATTTTATGTTTACAAAGACTTTATTATGTTGTTAATTAACTATGCTGGCGGTAGATTATATACTTATATGTTTGCTTGTTTTATCTTATATTTAACTAATTTGAGGATATATTAGAAATGATATTTTGCATTGAATGTGTTGTTTTTTAATGATGTTAATGACGGAATGACTATGCAATTTTAAATCTATGTTGTCATATTAGCATCCTATCTTTGAGGATTCTGTTCAGGTGATTAAATGCTTACTTCATGAGGTGGATTTGTTAAACTTTATGTTTAACAACATGGAATCAATTGCGCTCCTAAATGCTCTAGCTGGATACTGATTCATCATGATTTTGAATTGAATTCCTTAGTCGGTTTGGAAACTCCTTGTTCTAGCTATTATGAGGCAAAATTCTCTATGATACTTTCAATTCTATTTTAATTTTAGTTTGTCACTTTGTATCTTGGTGGGTAGCACCATGATTTTGAATTCAAATAATGGATAATTATTCCTATAGATATTTATCCTTAGATTTACTCTAAAGTTAGATAATCCTTTGTTGAATATTGTAATGTTGGTAATACGCACTTTTGTTCTACTCGCCTATTTGGGCCAATTTGAATGAAAATAAGGAGTTAATTTGAATCTCAGTGTTAAAGGTCCCACCAGAGGAAGAGCAGGGCCCACTCAACTGAAGGAGGTGACCTTGTGTTATGTTCTTTCGATTTAGTTAATTTCTATTCAATTTGCATCAATTGGAAAGTTAAGCATGTTGATATTTGTTTAATCATTGTTAGTGACTACAATTACTTATACTCTTAGGTTAAGTTCATTGTGTTCTCAAGGTAGTTCATTACACTTTACTGAAGATTAATATTCATTTGTTTACTATAGATTTAATTGTTGTTCATAGGAATTAGACTTAATAACCATTTTCAAATGCATGTGGTTTTAATGGGAGAAATAACGATGACTAGTGGGAAGCTAAAACTGAAGCTTGTTTGGAATTAATTCATGGAATTTAGTGTTACTATTTTCTAGATTAATATTTATTTTCTTGCAAACATAAATAGATTCTCTTTTGCAAATGTAAATAGATTCTCTTTTCAAGTAAATCTCAATTCTGAATTTTAGATTAAGAGTGAATTTGGTTATAGCTTAATTTTTCCATGAATCAATTACAATTAAGTCAAGTGGAGTTCAAACTAAGTTATTAGGGTCTGAATAAGCATTAGTTAAGAAATAAGTTAAGATTAAGTCCTTAATATTAGTTAGAAATTAGTTGTTAAGTTCCACTTCTGAAAGCTCCTGAAGGAGTCAGACCAAAACCATAAGTCACTATTTACAGTACAAAACCCGCTAATTAGTGGACATCCTTATCGCATATAGCTCTAAGATACACCCAATTTGATAATTAAAAGATTAAATGATGCAAGAAGTGACATCAATGACCTTGCCCATCATTTTTGGCACCATTGCTGGGGAAATAAAAGATTTGGATATTTAATTTTGAAGCCTTACTGTTGATAAGGAAGATAGTTTAGATTGTGGATGAGACGAGTAAGAGACCCTCTAGGAAGATTTCTTCCATGAAATATTGATTTTGATCAAGAACAAGTTCAACAGTTCATCATATTGAAAATCAATAAGTGAATCAGGAACATTATGAAGAAGAAATGGGTGACCAACCAAGAAATGATCCCCCACCAAATAATAGGACCTTTCCTATCCTATTAATCTAAATAGATGGTATGATGAGCCTCTTATGAAAAACATTTCACCTTTTGTTTTACCTACCTTTAGGGGAAAAACTTTTGAGGACCCTAACCAATTTCTCTTTGAGTATAAGGTTTTATGTCAGACCTATGACTATATAGCTAATAACCAGAAGTTAAAATTATTTCCTTTTGTTGTGAAAGAGACAGCTTTACACTGGTTCATGAGTTTAGGTGCAACAACAATCTCAACTTGCAAGAAATGGAAACTAAGTTTTTGGATAAATATCAAGATTGTTGTCGAGTAAGAGATAGGAAAGAGGAGTTGTCTCAAATGAAACTATTGGAAGATGAAAGTATGGAGGATTATGCTGATAGATTTCAGTTTGTGCATAAAAGGTGTGGTAATGGGTTGGATAATGAGATTAGTAAGACAATTTTTCTAAAAGGAATTGATGATGAGTCTAGAGAGTCTTTGAATCTTATGGGGAAGGGAGACAATAATAATCTTTCGTTAGAAGAAATTATTGAGATATGTAGAAACTAATATAAGACTAGAGTAGGGACTAGAAACTCCCAAAGAAACAAAGTTCTCACTCCTGATGTATCTCAAGTAATGGAGGAAATTGTAAATTTGAAAACTGATCTACTCCTTCATCTTAACATGCAAGGAGATAAGAAGACTACTGAACCTTTATCCATTTATTGTTCCAAATGTAGAGGTAAACATATTTTGAGAGAGTGTCCATTAAATCAAATTGATCTCTATGAAATATGTGAGAAACATCATGCAACAAGTTCTTGTAGCCTCCTACCTGAAATTAAGAATCATTTGAAGAAACAACCTAAAGTAGAGGAAGAACTTAATTATGTTGGGCAAAGATCCCAGAATACAGGATATGATGTTAATCAAGGGAAATATGGTAATAGAGCTAATTGGAAATAGAATATTTGGCCAAATGCAAACTAATGGACTCCTCCTTACCAAGCACAACCACCACCTACATTCTGGGGTCAACCAGAATAGATGAATCCTTAGTGGAATCAACCATAATGGCAGACAAACCAACCACAATGGTAGCAAAATCAAACACAATTTCAACCATAGAAAAATCAGGGGTCGAGGCGTCCATGGGAACAATCACCTCCATTAGTCACTGGTCCTAATCCTACTAGTGAACAAGTAAACCAACCTCAATTGCCAGTGCAACCTGTTACAAATCCAAAAAAATGTCGTACTAATTCAAATCCTCCTACCTTGAATGTGATAGATGCCAATGATATTCAATTAAGGAACTATAATGTCCCATCCATACCAAATGCTAAAGATCAGGAGGGTGAGAAAGAGGGAAAAAATTATTTGAAGGAAAACCAAAACTTTGATGATGTACAAAAGGTTAAGCAAGCACCTTATCCTAAGCATTAAGTAGGTCATGATAGCTCCAAACCAAATTATATGAATGTGGTAGATTCTCGACTTCTTCGTGAATTGAAAAAGATCAATATTGAGATACCATTATTATAGACCATTAAAGATATACCAAAAATAAATTAGTTGGTTAAGTCTCTTTGTATGAAAATGCTAGGTAGGAAGAAGAAATTACCTCCTACAATATAGATAGGGACTAAACGCATTGATGTTTTGTCAAGAAGTTACTACCTCAAAAATATAATGATCCTGGTAGTCATGTGATAACTTTGAGTATTGGAGGAATTGAGATAACCAACGTAATAATTGATTTAGGAGCAGCTATCAATGTCATCACATCAAACACTATTGAAATGTTGGGTATGACAAGTGTTCAGCCCACAACAACTATTTTACAGTTGGTAGATCAATATACTGCTAAACCTGAAGGTGTAATTGAAGAAATCATGGTTACTATTGATGCATGTGATTATCCAATCAACTTTTTAGTTCTTAATGCTAGAAAGAAGAATTTCAGTTATCCAATTATCTTAGGCAGACCATGGTTGGCTACTGCAACAACATTGATAGATTGCAAACAAGCACTCATTTGGAAATGTGTCATCTACTAGCTCTTGATCACCCTGCAAAACAATTCTTGAAAGGAAATCAACAACATTATCCTTACCAAGCTTATCTACAATTGTCACATCAAATTCTTGCAATAATAATAGCCATCTTATAATTCATCCACCCACTATAGCTTTATTCATTAGATATTTAATAGCAGCATGGTCTGTGTGAATGAATATCTTGTAACCAGTAATATAGTGCTTGAATTTATTAATTGCATATATTACTGCTAGAAATTATTTTTCAGTTTTGTAATTTCTTTAAGTAGGATTCAAATTTTTACTAGTATAGTAGATAACATGCATTGCTCCATTCTCATCTTTATGTCCCAAGACTGCACCAATAGAAAAATTGGACGCATCAACATGTATCTGAAATGGAACTCTCCAAATAGGTCCTTTAATATTTGGAGAAGTAGTTAAAGCATGTTTGACTATTTCAAATGATTTTGACAATCACTTGTCCATAAGAACTACACATCCCTCTTGAGAAATGTAAACAAAGGTTCAACAATTTTACTAAACCCTTCAATAAATATTTTGTAGTTACCAGCATGCCCAAGAAAATTATGAACTTCAATTTGAATTTTAGGGATCTCAATATTTTGAATGATTTCTACTTTCTTGGGGTCAACTTTTATCCCCTCTTTTGAAATGTGATGTCCCAAAACAATACCTTCTATCATCATGAGGGAACTCTTTTCATGATTAAAAGATAACCTAAGATCCTTACATCTTTGTAAAACTTTATTCAAACTTTCAAGTGCTTCTTCAAATGTTTGTGCATGTATTGTAAAATCATCCATATACACTTCTACACACGAGGTAGTTAAATATGCAAAAATTGCCAAGACAACTCTCTGAAAAGTGGTTGGTGCATTACACAGTCCAAATAGTAGAACAATATAGGCATACGCTCCCCAAGGACATGTAAAGGTAGTATTATCCTAGCGTTTAGGAGCCACTTAGATCTGGTGATAACCACTAAAGCTATCTAGGAAAGATAAATAACTACTGCCAGCTAGGTTATCAAGTACTTGATCAATAAATGGCAAAGGAAAATGATCCTTTTTAGTGGCTTTGTTTAATTCTCTGTAGTCCACACATACAAACCATTTTCCATTTTTATTGGGAACAATAACCAATGGGGAAACCCATTGACTATCAGATATTGGATAAATAAATCCTACTTTTAGCAGTTTTTCTCTCTTGTTTTACAATATCTCGAAGAGCAGAATTGATCCTTCTTTGACCTTGCCTTACTGGTTTAACATCTTCAGTATAAATATGATAAGTAAAAATAGAAGAGTGAATTCCTCTCATGTATTTATATTCCAAAGCAAATGATTCAATATGATTTTCCAATATTTGCTTTGATTCCTTTTCTTGTGAGGAAGATAAGGATGAATTAATGAAAAGAGGCTTATCCCCTGCTATTATTATTTCTTTGGTCTTATTCTTAAAATCAAGTGGATCTTCAACAAGTGTTTTTAAGGGACATACGGGTAAGTGCACCAAGATGGTTCCCAAAAAGGGGGCTTAAGTGGCCATTTTTTTTTCTAAAATCAAGAAATACTAACCTTGGACATGAAATTGAGGATAGTTACACTCAAAAAATTTAGATGGAACAAAAACAAGGATCGAAGTGCTCCGAGTCTACTTTCTAAACTACTAATTTATTTTGAAAATGGTTGAGATTAAGGGGTTCAAAAGAGGGACGTACACAAATTGGTGTTTTTTTTGTCAGAAAAACATAACATAGCAACTCTTGTACGACCCTAGGACAGTGAAATTTTTTGTAGTATTTTTAAAATCGCTATGATCAAAATTTAGCTAACAGTATCTAGTTGATGCATGATTTTTCTAATAATTTTTTAAAGAATATTGACTTTTTACTAATTTTCTAAGTGGGCACTTCCTGAAAAGCATAATTTTGGCTGTGCTCCTACAAATTTTGGAAAATAATTGATTTTTTATTTTTTATTTTTAAATTGTAGAATGGAGTCTAGTTTCTAAAAATGTAATTTATTTGAAATTTCAATGAATGGTTAATTTATAACAAAAAAAACACCAAACACTGCTTTTTGGAAAAAAAAATAGACATACAAACAAAAGAAATTATGGATGAAAGGCTTAATATTGTCAAAAAGTGAAAAAAATTACATCGTTGGATAGCTAAGAGAGAACCTAACATTACCCATGTGTTTGATTTTGTCTATATTGAACTAGATGCAATCCTAATGGTGAGCACAGACCCGATTATGTGAAAAATTGTAGAATTTGCAAAAACACGTCTCTGGCCTTGTTGGGAATGCCCTCCAAGCCTTTGGGTTGGTATTCCAAGGCAAATACTTTCAATTTTTGCTTTGTTTTTAATGTGAAATAATGCAAGCATGTTATAACGAGTTCACGCTATGAGTTTTCAAGAATTTTTTCAAAAGTGGCCACAAAATTGCTACCCAACTTCATGCACCCACCCATGTATGTGAATTTTGCTGATGTAACATTCCTTGACAATTATTCTTCTTTTTTTCTTGACCGATCTTTTTCAGAATTAAGATCTTGTTCTCCATATTCCTTGACATGTTATACCAAAGTAACCATAGCCAATTCTACAATGCCATCTCCTTCTGAATCGATATCCTCATCAACCCAAAGTTGAGTATTAGGATAAAATGATGGTTGGTCTGGAGGAAAAATTGACAATTCCTTCTACTTCTAACCATTAGAAAAAAATTTAAAAATATTAAAGAAAGGGAATGGTTGAAAACTAGAAATGGTGGTCTTGCTGGATCAACTTCAATTTTCCCTTGTTGACTCCTAATGACTCCTAACGACTCCTGATGTTCCAAAGGTTCTCAGTAATAAATTTTCTTATTAATTTTGAGCTCTCTCTGATTAACTCATTGGAATATTTTCCAACTGAGTTAATTTGCATGCTCTGATTGTCTTTTGCCTTAAATAAAAGGTATGCATTTATTGTAAGTATTATTTTTGAAATATTATTTTCTAACTTAGTTATTATGATGTGAAATTAAGTAAATGTTTTAAGTATAGAAATCTTTGCCCAGTAGTTATTAATATTGTAATAAATATGTATTAATTTTTGCAAAATATGGTGGAGAGATAACGATGTGACATTTAAATGACTTGAAAAATAATTTCAAGTAATAATGATATCTTCATATCAATGCCAATGAATTTTCTTATGTCAGCATCGCCACTAACTTTGCAAATCATAATACAAAGTACAGGGTTGTTGTGTGAATCATTTGGAGGGAATAAAGAGAAATTAATAACCGATGATTTGATGCAACGTGTGATTTTTGAAATTGTTGTGTCTTGGTGAAGACGTGCTCATTTTTTTTCTTAAACAATTGTGATCACCATTTTCCCTGTTGAGTTGCAAAACTGAAGAAATGAGGAATAGGAGAAAATCGGAGCCTCAAAATTTTAGTTAGGATCCTGAGACAAAGAGACTACTCAAAGAAGCTGGTGGCTTGATTTTATTCAAATGTATGAGGGTTTTGAACTTGAATTGGTCAAGGAATTTTTCATAAATTTTCATGTTAATGTTACTAGAGTAAGAGGGGAAGTAATAGAAGTCAGCCCCACCATCATAAGTGAACTGTCTAGTATTCCAGCTAAAGGAGAACCTTTCAACAAAGGGCATATTAGTTTGGAAGAATTGGTTTCAATATTTCATGAAGAAGCTAAAAGGTGACCTAAGATTTAGTGGCATAAAGGAAGTCAGAGGGGAATTGCTTGCAACAACCTGGAGGAGCCCTAGAAAATAGTTGTGATGTGGCTAATGAAATTATTCATTTGTGAAGGACAATATGGTACAATCTTAGGACCAGGCATGTGAATGTTAACACATTTAAGGTATGGTAATACCAAGCCTTTTGCAAAAATCAAACTACCTACCTTTCTATTTTCTCAAATTTCCTCTATGATATCTTGGGTAAAATCTAGAGGTGTATCATCTATAAGATATCATAGTTTAATACATTTGATAATCAAGCACCATTTTATGAGAAAAGATTCTGGTAGGGAAGGATGGCTGGAATTTTTTTCGGCCCCCACTATTAAGCATGGAAAAAAACCCAAGAAGGGGCTCGCGAAAAAAAGGGTAAAATTTGAAAAAGGAGAATCTTCTAAAAAGGAGCAGAAACAAAAAAAGAGGAAGCTGTAGGAATCCATTAGGGAAACCCATAGTATAAATAAAAAGTAGGATTCAAGAGAATAAAACCCTAGTACCTCTGACACCCATGTTCCAACCCCTGACAGTTTACCCGAGCAACCTACTGAATCTCCTCAGGACACTTTAGGAGGCCATGAAAAAGTCCAGACCCCTGTATAGTCTCCTGAACATGTCATAAGTCTACATGAAGATCCACTTGCAACTCCTGAAAGAACCCCCTATATTAGAATCCCATAGCTCACCTCATGTTGAGCAATCTTCTCATATTTCAATAAAAGATAGCTAGATGTTGAAAAATCTAATCATCAAATAGAGGAAAAAGAAGCTTCTGAGGAATTTAAAGATGAGGAGGTTGAATCTTCTTCTTCACATTTGCTGGTTTTTAAAAGAAGGAAGGATAAGAGCCAGTGGTCAAACAAGAGAAATCTCCTCAAATGTAGGAAGGAGAGGAAATGGAGGAAGAAGAAGAAATAGCAAAGGAAATGACAATGTCAAGAATACAAGCAGAATTAGAGGAAGAGAAAAGAATAATTCAATTTCTTGAAGAGAAACTAAAAAGAAAACACGAGGAATTTCAACAATCTGTAAATAAAGCAGAGAAAATGGAAAAAGAAATGGTAGAAAAAGAAAGTATTTTACAGGGATAGTTAAATAAAATAGAAAAGGCCTTACAACAAGCTAATGCATAGGCATTAGCCCAAGCAGAGGAGATAGCAAGGTTAAGTGCAAAAGAAATAGGAAGATTGAAGGTAGAATTAGAGCAAAAGGAGGGCAAATTAAGACAACAATCAAGTAAGTTACATTCTCATGAGGCTTCCACCTCATCTGATCCAAGGAGATACCTTTATCTCAATGTAGTGAAATTTAAACAAGAAAATAATCAGTTGAGAAATCAAAATCAATGGTTAGAAAAAGAAAGAAATGAAGTGAATGAAAGATTTCAACAAGTTGTAGAACTGCCCTTTGCAATATTTTCTATGAGAAAACCATCAGGGTTATATGCATTATTTTTTAGGGAAATATTTCTCCAATGGAAAATCAATTAGTTGGTGGTGAAGAGAAAAATAAATTATGACGATGACAATGAATTTCTTAAATATTTTTACAATAGTCATCCCACTATTCAAAACCAAATGTGTGAATATTTTCAGCATGGTTTTCTTCTTGGTCATTTTCCTCAATCCTTTCTGAATGTTTTTATTGGAGAGTTACAAATTAGATCTTTTGTATCATTGTTGCAGAATCAATTTGAATGGGAAAATCGGGTATCTCAGTACAAAGATGCATAGATGAAGTTGGATATGCCTATGAGAGATGAGACCCCCTATTCAAGGACTTTCAGAGCCAGATTCAGATATTTTGCAATGTTGCAGAATGTAGCACCAGTTTACAGGAGGAATTTGTCTAAAAGCATTCAAGTTTTCATAAATATTCAAGATCACCTTCCATACAGAGCTTTAACTACAACAAGAGAGAGGTTTCATAGTATTCCAACACCATTAAGGAGAAGAGAACCCATCTCACCAAGAAACATTACCTGGAGTCTCTCTAGAGTGAGAACTTTGATAGATGTCATCAAAGAGCAGCTAGCAAATTGGATTGGGATGAGATTCAAATCACCCTTGATCATAATTCCCACACCTACATTTGATGCATCACCACAATTCATAGGAGAAAGTTTGAGAGAATGGATGAAGGAAATTGAAACATTGAATGGATATGCTCACCCTAGGACTTACTTAGAATATATGATGTAGGATGATGATTTGGTTGATTTAATTACTTGGATGGTTAATAGAAACAAAAATTTTACTAGATCCTCAACCATGAGGACATGGTTGACAACAGGAGGGGGAGAAACAATGAGTGCTTAAAATGACACTTTAATTGATCATTTTATGTTTACAAAGACTTTATTATGATGTTAATTAACTATGCTAGCGGTAGATTATATACTTATATGTTTGCTTGTTTTATCTTATATTTAACTAATTTGAGGATATATATTAGAATTGATATTTTGTATTGAATGTGTTTCTTTTTAATGATGTTAATGATGGAATGACTATGCAATTTGAAATCTCTACTGTCATATTAGCATCCTATCTTTGAGGATTTCGTTCAGGTGATTAAATGCTTACTTCATGAGGTGGATTTGTTAAACTTTCTATTTAACAACATGGAATCAATTACGCTCCTAAATGCTCCAACTGGATACTGATTCATCATTATTTTGAATTGAATTCCTTAGTCAGTTTGGAAACTCCTTGTTCCAGCTATTATGAGGCAAAATTCTCTATGATACTTTCAATTATGTTTTAATTTTAGTTTTCTGCTTTGTATCTTGGCAGGTAGCACCATGATTTTGAATTCAAATAATGGATATTCCTATAAATATTTATCCTTAGATTTACTCTAGAGTTAGATAATCTTTCGCTGAATATTATAATGTTGGTAATACACACTTTTATTCGACTCGCCTATTTGGGCCAATTTGAATGCAAATAAGGAGTTAATTTGAATCTCGGTGTCAAAGGTCCCACCAGAGGAAGAGCAGGGCCCGCTCAACCAAAGGAGGCAACCTTGTGTTATGTTCCTTTGATTCAGTTAATTTCTGTTCAATTTGCATCAATTGGAAAGTTAAGCATGTTGATCTTTGTTTAATCATTGTTAGTGACTGCAATTACTTATACTCTTAGATTAAGTTCATTTTCTTCTCAAGGTAGTTCATTATGCTTTAATGAAGATTAATATTCATTTGTTTACTGTAGATTTAATTGTTGTTCATAGGAATTAGACTTAATAACTATTTTCAAATGCATGTGGTTTTAATGGGAGAAATAAGGAGGACTGATGGGAAGATAAAAACAAAGCTTGATTGGAATTCATTCATGGAATTTAGCATTACTGTTTTGTAGAAATTAATATTTATTTTCTTGTAAATGTAAATAGGTTCTCTTTTCAAGTAAATTTTAATTTTAAATTTTAGATTAAGAGTGAATTTGGTTATAGCTTAATTTTTCCATGAATCAATTACAATTAAGTCAAGTGGAGTCTAAACTAAGTTATTAGGGTTTGAATAAGCATTAGTTAAGAAATAAGTTAGGATTAAGTCCTTAAAATTAGTTAGAAATTAGTTGTTAAGTTCCACTCCTGAAAGCTTCTGAAATCTCCTGAAGGAGTCAAACCAAAACCAAAAGTCGTTATTTACAGTGCAAAACCCCCCAATTTGTGGAGACATCCTTATTGCAGATATCTCTAAGACACACCCGATTCGATAATTAAAAGATTAAATGATGCAAGAAGTGACATAAACGACCTTACCCATCACTCTCTCCTCATTTTCCCATGGTTCCCACCTTGAATCAATGGTGGCATATACACTCACAAATTTATATATGGAAACACCAATTTCACACCATATGGTCAAAAATTTGGGAACCGTAATTAGCTCACTTTGTCTAGTATATTATTTTCCAAAGCCTTCCCACAGGCTCTAGGTTATCCCATTTGGGATTCCTTGACCATCTAGGCTTTATGTCCCTTTTGTGGGCAACAAGAGTCCCTCAAACACCATTTTTGGTTTTGTCTCAAAGCTTAGAATGTTTGGACCTAGATTCATGACTTTTTCGATCTTTTACTTAATTAGAACCTTTTTCATGGCATGTGGTTATTTTAGTGAAAATATTTGACATATTTGGTATGCCTTCAAGGTGGAAATTATGTTCAACATATGGAAAGATAGAAATTTGAGTATTTTTGCCAATTATTTTATGCATCATCATTTTTCACTTTACATTAAAGTTATGATTTGTTATAATATTCTACTACAAATCTCTAGATACAAGGTAATAAAGTTTCACTTGAGGTATCCACTTACAATTGATTCTTGACCACTAGAGTAATTTATATTGGTTCCAAAATTTCTATGTCTCCCTCTTCCTCCAGGGGTCACTCACCTTCTCATAGGTGATGTCATGGATGTGGCCTCTCTACTAGAGGCAACTAGGAGAATTGATCTTAGAATTCTCCCCTAGCTATGAGAAGGGATTGTGGTCAGCAAGGAATTTTATGGTATGCTCTTTGATTCTCTACATCTTCATTGCCTACGAGAATAACTTTTGGGTGGCCTAGTAGAGGTTCTTCTAGCTAGTTTGATTCAAATAAATTCTCTTTGCTAGCTCTTGCCATTTTTCCTATTCATATTACTAAAGAAGAAGATAAAGAAAAGGATAATGGTGGGTGGGACCTTATCGTGGACACTCCAAACCTTGCTTATGTATTGGGTGAATTGGATCACTATGATCCTCCTCTTCTCCCCACTACTACTCTCACTACCTAGCAACTTTTTTAGTGTTTTTGTGCTCTAGGTTGTTGCAATGTATGGACTTTAGGGGTGTGGCTATTTCAACCTACTTTTTTATGAATATGAGTAACAATATTTTATAAATGGTAATATAGATACTTATTCATCAACAAATAATTCACTATACTAGAGGAGAGAATTTTGGTTAAGTTAATATTTTTTTTATAAATAACCATTGAAATTTTTGATACATCTCATCAAAATGTTACAAGATTGTCAAGAATGTAACTTTAAACATTTATTAAAAATATTTATCTAAGTTTTAATTCTTTTTATAGCACTAAAAATTTTAAATTTGTGATATAGAAAACATGCTAAGAAAATATTTTTTGTTACAAATAACTTGACATTCCATCAACCTCCATTTGTCATGAAGTTTTTTCAAAAACTTAAATATAATTTTAAAAAAATATATACCAAACTAATTTTTAAATTTATAAAAAAATAGTCATAAACTACACTAAAATACCTACATTGAACATTAGTTTACATGTTTCAAAAATAATTTAAATAAATGTGGATTTAAAGTGCTTCAAGTTAGATATTTAGACTTGCATTGTATTTTTCTTAATAAATACCAATTCTCTACTCACTCTATTGGAATAAATAAGTCAAATGGTGATGAAATTTATACATGATATTTCCTCAAGTTGGTATACATATAATTTTGATCATCTAACTTTATATACATACATAATTTCCCTTCAGTAAGATTTTATAATTTAGTTTAATATCCAAGTAATTATTATTATACAAAAAATACAACTATCAATTTCAATATTATATATTATAGATAGAGATACATCTCTACTATAGTTTTGATCTCTTTATCGTCCTTTTTCTATAAATAATGGTATTTTCTATAAAAAGGTGAAGCGTCAAAGTTGTTGTTCACTTGGATGCATGTGAAATCTACATGATAACTTATGAATGCATTCATTTCTTCTTTCCTAAGCTTTGCAAAGATATTTTTATTCTAGGTCAAACTTTATGATTTTGAGGTTTTTATCCTTTCTTATTGGTTGATTGACTGTAGACGAATGTTTAATTGTTAAATTTAAAGATTATTATGTAAAATCAAGATTTTTAAGTTAAAGATGCATTGAATGTACAATTTGTTTTAGATTTTAAGATCCACAACTAACTACAAAATGTAATTGTTGAGAATTTAAAATATAAGAATTAAATGTAAAACTTAAAACTTGTTCCTCTCTTGAAATAAACTCAAATAATTTTGGCTAATGAGATTCAACACCTTCATGCACAAGGCTCATAAATTTTGGACCAACTGACTAAGATCGTTATCCAACACTAACACATAAAGATGGTAATGTCTACCTACCAATAATCTATTCAAATACATGTGGAATAGTAAGGATCATAGACTTGGGTTGTGAAATTTGTTGTAACTCTCTAAAATAAGCTCTTTTTAATATTCATAAATTTTATTTAGCATTAAAATTTAGTTAATAATAGTTTAGTCAAAGTTAAAACATTAAACAACTATATTTGGTTTACAAATAATTTGATTAGCTAGATCTTATTAATGATTAACTAGTTTGATTTGTTAAATGTTTCCACATAAAATTGATTCAAACATAGCCAATTGCAATCAAAAGAATATTACATTAAAATACATAATCTTGTTAAATATTATAATCAACACAAAAAGAGTTTTAATCACTCTAATAACCCAATTTCACTAATCAACAAAAAAAAAATGAGCTTAAAAGTATAAAGTTTACATTTGCATCATGCCACAAAAAAATCATATGATATCAATTAAATACTATTTAGGTGGATTTAATTTTTAGTAATTCCTAAATGCATCAACCATAATTAAATAAATAAATCTAGGCTTGACCATAATGAATCATAAAATAAGCATTACACACTAATCACAAACCTACTCAAAATATAGTCATCTACAACTAGCATTCAACATAGATATCCTATATGAGTTTAGTTTCTAGATATTACTATAGTATAGAATTATTTTGTCATGATTACATATAATGATTCACAACTTATTGACAACTAGTAACTAACACATATGTTAGCTAGGTGGTGACAGCACAAAGTTGTGTCATCCTTTTTGGTAGATTTTTAGCACATTTGAATGTAAGCATTTTTTACTAAAAAATTATTTCTAACCAAAAATGTGGTGTAGTTGAATTTGTTCCAACCTAAATAAATCTAGCCAAAACTTTTCCAATTCAAGGTGTTTTCTATACATATAAGTGACATTAATTTGGTACAAATTATTAAAAAAAGTATAGATAAAATTAATATTTTCACCACTTCTACTCATATATACACGTAACATTTTTTAAATATCATAAAATACCATCTCATAAATCTTAATATGCAAACTTTTAAAACATCTTTTTATTTAATTTTAATTAACATGTTTATTTTCTTAGTTTCACAACGAATAGATCATCTCTAAATGGTGAGGTTGATTCCATTGACCAAAAATATAAAATTATTAAAAAATTTAAAAAAATCACTACATTAAAAATATTCTTTAGGATTTTTTTTGGGAATCTTCAGAAAACAATAAGGGATTTCATTCAGTAGATTGGAAATTTTGTTGCCTCCCCTAGGATTCTGAAAGATTGGGGTTATTATCCACTTAACAATAGAGTTTAGCTCTCTACACTAAGTGGATTATTCATGCCATTTATGGTAATGAAGCTTGGAAATTTATAGTGTGACATTAAATCTCTTTTGGTCATTCTATTGGTGGCCCACTTGGAAGTGGATTGAGCCTCATATTTTTCTTACCATGAAAAATTATGTTTAGATCTAGGGGACTTTTTGATTAAAAAACATTTGGAGAGCCTGGGAAGCCATGAAATTTTGGCTCCTCTAGATTTGTTTTGGCTTCCATAATGATCTTTCCTTTAATCAATAGAATATTTGGTGGTCCCCTACTTTTCAAGGTAACAATCACCCTCTAGTGAGGATTCCTTGGTTTCATGTCCTAAGATTTTACTAATCATAACTTATTTACAACTAATGATTACCACATATGTTAGTTAGGTGGTGACAACATAAAGTTGTGTCATCCTTTTGGGTAGATTTTTAGGACATCTTAATATAAGATTTTTTTACAAAAAAATATTTCTAACCAAAATTCCTTTTGGGTGGATTTTTAGCACATCTAAATACATAAGCATTTTTTACTAAAAATTTGTTTCTAACCAAAAATGTGTTGTAGTTGTCCATTTGTTCCAACCAAAAGAAATCCAATTCAAGGTGTTTTTTATACAAAGAGGTGACATCAATTTGGTACAAATTATTAAAAAAATAAAAAATTAGATAAAATAAATATTTTCACCACTTCTCATATATATACATAACATTTTTTAAAATATTACAAAATACTATCTCATAAATCTTAATATGTAAATTTAAAATACTTTTTTATTTAATTTTAATTAACGTTGTTATTTTATTAGTTTCACAAAAAAAATATCATCATCTCTAAATGTTGAGGTTGATTCCATTGAGTGGAAAAGTAAAATTATTAAAAAAATTAAAAAATTCACTACACTAAAAGTTTTCTTCATGACTTTGTTTGGGCATCTTCAGAAAACAACAAGGGACTTCATTGAGTGGATTGGAATTTTGTTGCCTCCCCCGGGAGTTTGGTGGATTGGGGTTATTATCCACTTAACAATAGAGATTAACTCTCTACACTAAGTGGATTATTCATGTTATTTATGGTAATGAAGCTTGGAAAATTATAGTGTGGCATTAAATCTATTTTGGTCATCCTACGAGTGACCTGTTTGGAAGTGGATTGGACTTCATATTTTTTAAGTATCATAAAACAATATTTTTAGATCTAGGGGAATTTTTGATAATAAAAAAAAATTGGAGAGCCTGGGAAGCCATGGCTCCTCTAGAATGGTTTTGGCTTCTGTAATGGTCTCCTTTAATCAACAAATATTTGGTGGTGCCCTAATTTTCAAGGCAATGACCACCCTCTAGTGAGGATGCCTTGGTTTAATGCCCTAGAATATTTTATTAAAAAAGGGAATTAAAACTACTCATGACCTTTTTTCTAGGACCTCCATGAGTGTCCTTTCATGGAACAAAGCTAAGACCAAGTTACAACTTTCCAATGAATATCGTAAAACTTTTGGCACAATTATAAGGGTCATTCTAGCTTATATGATTCATAAAATTTATATCATCTTGCAAACCTTGGTGGAAAGATTAGAAGTGGTGTCCAAACATCACTTTATAGAATTATAAACCATAAAAAGGATCTATCATTAGCTCTCTCCTCATTTTCCCATGGTTCCAACCTTGAATCAATGGTGGCATTTACACTCACCAATTTATATATGGAAACATAAATTTCATACTATATGGTCAAAAATTTAGGAACCATAATTAGCTCACTTTGCCTAGTATATTATTTTCCAAGGCCTTTACATTGGCTTTAGATTAAATCCCATTTGGGATTCCTTTACCATCTAGGCTCTATGTCTCTTTTGTGGGCAGTAAGAGTCCCTCAAATACATTTTTGTTTTGTCTCAAAGCTTAGAATGTTTGGACCTAGATTCATGACTTTTTCAATCTTTTAAAATTAGAAACCTTTTCATGGCATGTGGTTATTTTAGTGAAAATACTTGGCATATTTGGTATGCCTTCAAGGTGGAAATTATGTTCAACATATATGGAAAGGTAGAAATTTGACTATTTTTTCCAATTATTTTATGCATTATCATGTTTCACTTTACATTAAAGTTATGATTTTTTATAATATTCTACTACAGATCTAGGTACAAGCTAATAAAGTTTCACTTGAGGTATCCCACTTACAAGTGATTCTTTACCACTAGATTAATTTATATTGTTTCCAAATTTTATGTCTCTCTCTCCGTCCAAGGGTCACTCACCTTCTCATAGGTGATGTCATGGATGTGGCCTCTCTATTAGAGGCAACTAGGAGAATTGACTTAGACTTCTCCCCTAGCTATGAGAAGGGATCGTGGTCAGCAAGGAAATTTGTGGTATGCTATTTGATTCTCTACATCTTCATTGCCTACAAGAATAACTTTTGGGTGGCCTACTAGAGGTGCCTCTAGCTAGTTTGATTCAAATGAATTCCCTTTGCTAGCTCTTTTCATTTTTCCTATTCATATTACTAAAGAAGAAGATAAAGAAAAGGATAATGGTGGGTGGGACCTTGCCGTGGACTACAAACCTTGCTTAAATGTATTAGGTAAATTGGATCACTATGATCCTCCTCCTCTCCCCACTACTACTCTCACTACCTAGCAGTCCTTTGTGTTTTCATGCTCTAAGTTGTTGCAATTATGGAATTTATGGGCACGTGGCTATTTCAACCTACATTTTTATGAATATGAGTAACGATGTTTTATAAATGGTAATATTGACACTTATTCGTCAGCAAATAATTCACTATACTAGAGGAGAGAATTTTGGTTAAGTTAATATTTTTCTCGATAAATAATCATTGAAATGTTTGATACATCTCATCAAAATGTTACAAGATTGTCAAGAATGTGACTTTAAAAATTTATTAAAAATATTTATCTAAATTTTAATTCTTTTTTTTAGCACTAAAAAATTTAAGTTCATGATATAGAAAAAATGCTAAGAATTTTTTTTTTGTTACAAATAACTTGGCATTCTATCAAACTCCATTTATCATGAAATTTTTTCAAAATATTAAATATAGTTTTACAAAAAAGGGTATGTGTAGGATCATCATGGAAAAAATAGGCCCTTAAGTGGCAAAAAATTTAGAAAAATCAGAGTTAGGCAACTTGACATAAAAAATTCAAGTTATCTATATTATTTCAAAAATATGTAAGAATAGAATCTATAGAAAATTGAATGTAGTTTCTAAACTACTAGGTTTATTTTAAAAATAAAAAACCTATTTAGTGAAAATTTGAAATTTCAATGCAGTAGTACTTAAATTTCAGGGAAACAATAAGAAGCGGGTGTCTGTTTGACCACCCTAACCACAATAAAATGATATTATTTTTTAATAATATTTTAGATATAAGTATAAGACTCATGTCCGGATGTGATGCATATTTTTTGTAATTTTTTTCCAAGTAAATAATTAATTATGAATTTTTTATTACAACTTTTTAAAAATATAAAAACTCGTATGTCTAACCACCTTAACTTGGTCAAAACTTCATGAAATTCAATTTTATTTTATTTAATCCTCTAGTATGTGAAGCATAGAATGTGATGCATGTTTCATATTAAAAAAATGTGATACTGTTTGAAAGCTATAGATGTTTTTCAATCAACCTATCAATTAGGGATTTAGTCGTAATTCAAATAGAAAATGAATAATAATTATTTATTAAATTCAAAGTAAAGCATAATTTATATTGGTGGAAAGCTGAGAATCTCCTTTAAAAACCCTTTTTGTTTCATCAATTTTGGGTAAAAACAATTCATCAGCCACATACCCTACAAATACCCATCATATTGCCACTTTTTGGCCCATCATGATCTTGCACATACCCAAAAAAATACCAAACTAATATTTAAATTTATAAAAAATTAGTCATAAACCAAACTAAAATATCTAGATTGAACATTAGTTTACATGTTTTAAAAATAAAAATATATGCGGATTTAAAGTGCTTCAAGTTAGATATTCAGACTTGTATTGTCTCTTTTTTAATAAATACCAATGCTCTACTCACTCTATTGAAATAAACAAGTCAAATGGTGATAAAATTTATATATGATATTTCCTCAAGTCGATATACATATGATTTTTATCATCTAACTTTATATACATACATAATTCCCCTTCAGTAAGATTTTATAATTTAGTGTAATATCCAAGTAATTATTATTATACAATAAATCTAACTATCAATTTCAATATTGTAGACAGAGGTAGATCTCTTTATCATCCTTTTTCTATAAATAATGGTATCTTCTGAGGCCACTATATTATCTTTCCCATTAACAAAATTAGATTAAATATCCTACATAACTTTACAATTCCACAAATAAGACCTGAAACACAAGAAATTAGTCTTTCATGTTAACTTTTATCTCAAGTAAACCCTAACCCTCAACCTATGAATGTCACCATCACTATTAAGGTTTGTGAACAAAGAACAAAATAGTAAGAAAACTATAAAATTTACCAAAAACCATGGACAACACTTGTCGAAGTTAACAACTTAAAGATTCAAAAAAATATTTGCACAATCCCATTCATGACTAGATGTCCTATCCTTTTTAATTCTTAGTCATAGTTTTAATAATGATATTACTAGAAGAATATTGAAATAAATGCATGGAGGGACAACTAATAGGTTGAACATGTAGACACTGAAAAAACTATAACCAAAATGAAAAATGCTATAGTAGACAAGAAGATGGATCTTCAATCCTTAAACCTTATAAAATTAAATACCAATTAATGCATGTGCAACTAGACTATTAGTCTGAATCTCAAACCCTCAAAAACAATTCAATTATATATTTCAAAGTCCTTAAGAACTAGCTTATTAACTACACCAATCGACAGTAAATATTTATAAATACTTTTAACTTTAAAAAAGTTATTAGCTTATGTCATACACTATGGATACCTCAATATAATATTTTTTAAATGATAAAAAAAATACACACAACAAATAGATAATTTAATTCATTACACAATATCATATATGTATGTGCGTGTGTGTATGTATGTATCTATGTATGTACATGTATGTATGTATGTATGTATGTATGTATGTATGTATGTATGTATACAGTATATGCATATATATTTATGTGTATATATATGTATGTATATTTATGTATGTATGTGTAGACACCAAAAATTGACCACTTTTGTTCGGTCAGTTTACCCCTAATTCAACCAATTTTATATCCTCTATATTAATTAAATAATACCCTATTATTTAATTAATATTCAATTATCTCAACCTTCATCTTAATCTATTTCTTTTATTATCCCTAAATCTCAACCTAAAGTAAATAATTACCTTTAATTATTTATGGACCCATCTCATTCATCCATTAAATTGAATAAATACCCTTATTTATTTTATTTAATCCCCAAATACTCTTACCTCCAAATAGGAATTAAATATAATTCTTTAATTCCTATTTTCCTCTCACCTCATGTCACATCCTCCAAATCTCCCACTTGCACTAACCTAATCCTAATCCTCTCCTAACCTACCCACTAAGAATTTGCACACTTAATCCTTGATTAAGTAGATCAACCCTCCCATCACATCAAGCACATGGGCCTTGTACCTTCAAGGTACAATCTCCCTCTCAAGACCTCTCATTGTGCCACTTGGCACAATTTTGTGTCTTGATAGATCCCATTCCCTCTCAACTGTTGATCCTAAGATCAAATCCTAGCCCATCATCCATTTTCATCTTATCCTATATATCCAAACCTTAACCATTTTATCAAGGATCTCACTCATTTTCGTTGGAGCATGGCTATGCTACCAAAATTTCTAGTGAGAACACATCCAAATTGATAATCATGGCTAATTATACTCAACTGGAAGCTCATTACATTGGTTTGAGCTTTCTTAGCCTTATTTGAGTGTTGTTTTGATTTTGTGCTTGTTGGGTTTTTATAGAAAAATCCTTTCATTTTAAACACATTTTTACTACACACATTTTGGCATGCTTGGTGGGGCCCACATCATAGGTCTTCTAACATCACTTTTTAGTTTTCTTGAAAGTTTCATCTCCAAGTTTTTACATAGGGGAAATTCCACTCCAGACGAGTGGATCTTCTCTTTAAATGGGTGATTCCACTCTTATAGAGGTGATTCCACTTCATCTCTTCAACACCTAGACCCCCCTTTCAGAGAATAAGTGGATCCACCTCTACAAAGATGGATATGCTCCAATTAGGTGAATACACATGTGTATAGGGGTGATTCTTCCCATAGGAAAACCTATGATAGACATGTGCATTTGCACTAAATAGGTGATTCCACCTTACACAAAGGTGACTCTTTACTTGACTGATCTTTCCTCCAGATAGGTGGACCTACTACATAGGCGGATATGCTACTTGGGTAGATTTATTACTACATAGGTGACTCTAATCTACAAAGAGGCAGATATGTCACTACTTGGGTAGATACGCTACTTGGGAAGCTCTGCTCACTCTTGGGAAAATATTCTCTATTCTTGGGTGACTGCGCTCTTGGGAAATTCCATTTCTACTTGAGTGGATCTACTCTACTCTTAGGTGATTATGCTCTCTACATCAATGGTTGCATACGACTTAAATATATATATATATATTAGGTGATTTTTTTTATGTTTTCTTTATCATGTTCCTTTCTCCTCACACCCCATATCATTGGGGTAGGTGTCCCAACCTCCTTTGGGTTAATATTCATTTTTATTTGATCACTTTTCTATCTAATCATTTATAATGTAGAAAGTTATCACCCTTAACAATTTCACACAAGGTTTTTTCCCATAAATTAATAAGCCTAATTGGGTCCCAAATTTCCTAAATTATGCATTCTAAAGTACACTTTTATCATTTTTGAAAAATTTGCAAGCATTGAATAAATGCAAATAATAAATGTTATGATCTCAACACTTAATGTCAAATAAGGCTAGGACCCATATGCCCATGGGTGTATGGGTCCCCCTATCTTGTCGAGGATCAATTTTTAATTTTTTTTTTGGTGGAATTTTAGCATTTAGAATTCAAATTTCAATTGTCAGCTTTTGGAATTTATTTTTTGGGAAATTGAAACAATTGTATATAAATACATTGTTATTTTACCATTTGAAATCTAACAGGCATTAACAGGGAGATTATTGGAAAACTTATGATCAAGTGCACTATTGATCAAGTCAACAGCAAATTTTTAGTTTTATTGTAGCAATTCAAGATCCAACATCATGTAAAATCCTATGTGTTCATGTTATTGTTTTGTGAAGGCTAACATTGTTGTAGGTATCCAAGCATTCAAGCATTCAAGAAAATCTATCCAGCAAGATCCAAGATCCTTGAGATGATTTGCATGACTTCAATCCTTCAAGGAATCCATTGAAGGGTGGTGAATTGAAGCATTGTGTTTATTTATCATTTCCTTCCTTTCTATTATCATTTATCCATTGACATTTTCCATTGTGGAAGTGGAAACACTTACATGGGGTTTAACTGAGGAAGGCCCATAAAATGGCCCAAAATTTTCTCCCTCTTTGAATGTGCATGTTATAGGTTGAAGAGGATTGAAGGAAGATTGAAGAAAAATTCTCCATTATTGCATTCGTTGTCATATATCTTGTCAATCCATGAAAACTCACAAAATTTATTGATGATAACAACTTTGCAATTAGGAAACAAAAGCTCAAATCCAATATCAAAGGATTGCAAAAATAGTTTCAGGACCCCCTATCAAGGACCCATACACCCCTAGGCGACTTTGTCCCTTTGCACATGTCAAATCCTTCTTTTGGTGACAAGTAGGGTATGTGCAGGATCATCATGGAAAAAACAGGGCCTTAAGTGGCAAAAAATTCAGAAAAATCAGAGTTAAGTAACTTGACGTAAAAATTTGAATAAGTTATCTATATTATTTCAAAAATATGTAACAATAGAATTTATATCAAATTGAATGTAGTTTCTAAACTAATAGGCTTTTTCTTTTTTTTTTTAAATCTATTTGGTGAAAATTTGAAATTTCAATGAAGTAGTATTTAAATTTTAGGGAAAAAATAAAGTAGATGTCTGTCTAACCACCCTAACCACAATAAAATGATAATATTTTTTTATAAGATTTTAGACATAAGTAGAGGACTCATGTTTGGATGTGATGCATATTTTTTTGTAATTTGTTTCCAAGTAAATAATTAATTATGAATTTTTTATTACAACTTTTAAAAAATATAAAAACTCGTATGTATGAACACCTTAACTTGCTCAAAAATTCATGAAATTCATTTTTTCTTTTTTTAATCCTATAGTATGCAAAGAATAGAATGTGATGCATGTTTTCGATTCAAAAAATGTGATACCGTTTGAAAGCTATAGATTTTTTCAATCAACCTATCAATCAATACTTTATTCATAATTCAAATAGAAAATGAATAATAATTATTTATTAAATTCAAATTCA
Source organism: Sequoia sempervirens (assembly GCA_007258455.2). Lineage (NCBI taxonomy): Eukaryota > Viridiplantae > Streptophyta > Pinopsida > Cupressales > Cupressaceae > Sequoia > Sequoia sempervirens. The sequence goes on from VDFB02047230.1 coordinate 471,400,547, forward strand.
AGCATAATTTATATTGGTGGAAATCTGAGAATCTCCTTTAAAAACCCTTTTCATTTCATCAAATTTAGGTAAAAAAAATTCGTCAGCCACATACCCTACAAATACCCATCATATTGCCACTTTTTTGCCCATCATGATCCTGCACATACCCAGTACATATTAGTTTGTACTTCTTAGATCCACTTACACACTTACAGTTTCAATATAGTGTATTTTTGAAATATAACATTTTTCATAATAGGTCATATAGTCTAATTAGGTCAATCATCTTAAATAATTCCCAATTCATTTTCAAGGCCCTAAGAAAGTGGATCCAAGTATGATTGGCTCACCTTTTTGGGTTGATATTTAATCTATTTTCCTTGTTGATCCACCTTCTAATGCAACTTGAAAAAAGGATCCTAAGAAGCCCTAGGTTTAAACCCTAAACATAAGGGTTTTATTTTTCTATGTTTCATCATCTTCTTTTGTAGCTTGATATCACTTGTCAAAGAACAAAATTATAAACTAATAACATATCTTCTTCAAGTTTATGGTCAAAGATATCTTCTTATCACTAATCTAGAAACACTTCAATTTTTAAAGGGTCAATGAAAATTGTTTCCTTTGTTTGAAGTCTCTTGTTGACATATTCTCTCCCCTTGCACCATTTTGTGAGCCTAGGGATCAAAAATCATAAGGTGACCTAAGTCTTGTGGTCTATCCTAGGAGTGCTAGTTTGTATGTATACTCTCTCCTTGTGCTTTGTACAAGCCTAGAGATAAAAAATTCCTAACATATCCTTCCCTTTAGGAGTATTTCTTAGATATTTTATCACCCCAAGGGATGACCTCAACCATATTAACCAACATGTTATATGAAGGGGTGAGAATGAAATTTGTACGACAATCTAGTCACTTCTTCTTTAGCAAGGTTTTGGTGTTTGGGTGATACAAAACTAGGAGTATAGGGTTGGTCTAAATAGCTTAGTTGAAATTCTTGACCCATGTCTAAGATGTGCTAGTATTCATGGATGTGCCTCATGTACCCTCCTAGTATTTAGAGGACTCATTAGATAGCTTGTTTCAGCCTAGCATAAGATGTTTCGATCATTGCTTAGTGTAGTATGGGGTACAATATCATGCTCAAATCTACTCACCATGTATCTCCTTAAGTAGAGATAGGATCTCTTTGGGTAAGGTTTCAGGACCTCCAAAGATAGGGAAAAGCTAAGCCATTGTACCACTGGATCCCTATATATCAAATCTTGACTAAGAGGTGTCTCACACCAATCTTGAGATATTAGCCTCCGGGTTGTTGGGCCTACACTAAGTTAACACACCTACTTGATTAATATAGGCTTTTAATTTTTGGAATGTCTTCTTTTTCTTACCAGTGCATACCTTTAGTCCATCTTGTCATAATCTATCTTGTCTTTTTTATTGGATTCCTTGGTCCTTTTATCATCTATATCCATTCATCCCTAGGTGACTCCGCTCTACCCTTGGGTGGATCTTCTCTCTCTTGGGTGACTCTATTATGTTCTTGGGTAGATCCACCTAGGTAATCATCCTTGGTCTTTTTCTAGTCATCCTTGGGTGATTATGCTCTATTCTTGGGTGGATCCACCTAGGTAGTCATCTCACTTGTCATCACCCTTGGGCAACTTTGCTCTGCCCTTGGGTAGATCTACTCTTTCTTAGGTGGATCTGCCTAGTTCATAATCCCACCATTCCCTCTTGGGTGGATCCACCTAGGTCATCATACCATCATTCCTTCTTGGGCTATCCCACTTTTTTCTTGGGTGGATCCACCTAGGTCATCATCCCATCATTTCTTCTTGGGCGATCTCACTCTATTCTTGGGTGGATCCACCTAGGTCAGCATCCCATCATTTCCTCTTGGGTGATCCTATATTGTTCTTAAGTGAATCCACCTAGGTCAACATCCCATTATTCCTTCTTGGGTGATCTTTCTTTGTTCTTGGGTGGATCCACCTAGGTTATCATCCCATCCCATCATTCATTAGGTGATTTCACCTCTACTTTGTTGGATTTATTCTTGGGAAATTTCACTCTTGGGAAATCTTGTTTCTTCTTAGGAGATTATGTGTTGTTCTTTGGTGGATCTATTCCCCATCCAAAATTCAAAGAGAAATCCTTCCTATTATGGTTATCTAGTGTCCTAAGTCTAGGACCACAATCCAATCATTTTTCCACTCCATATCTCTCGCTCAAAAAAATAACTTTTATTTCATCAACCACCATCAAATTATCTAAAACATCATCCCCTTTGATCAAGGATTCAGTTAAATGCATCCTATCAACATCCAAATTATCCACAATCCAAAATACAACCTCAAATACTTAATCAAGATCCTAAATCCTAAATCAGTCATCTATCATAACACTTTCTTGGGAACTTAGTCTATTCCAAGTTAGTAATCTCTCATTCAAGCTACTTCACCTCAAGCTGGAGGTACAATTTGCATAAATATCTCCTCTTTCTTTATAACTTAGCCTATCTCAAGTAAGAAATCCATCCAATTGAACGTTGACATAGGATCTCAACCATAGTTGAGAGGATACTATCAACCATCCATCCAATAATCACCTCATTATTTTAACTACATATTTTAACTTAGGAGACCCTCCCACCATATTTATAAAATCATCCTAATCTAAGCTTAAATAAAATCCTAATCTGAGATTAATCTACATCCCAATTTGAGCTTTAGTACATCCATATCCAAGATCTTATAATAACAAAAAAAATCTTAAGATCCCTTCTTCCACACTCTTCCAATCCATTCCATTCACCTTCTAATCATCTATTTGCATCTTCGTCATCCATGCCCATCCAATCAACCATTATGAATTGTTATCCTCCCCCAACATGACCAAACATAGTAGTCAAGAGAGATGCCAATTACATTAAATATAAAAATGAAAGTATTTTTTATCAAGATAAGTATGAACTAGACCCCCTTGATGATATCATTGCTAGAAATATTTCCCCAAGAATTTTCCAACATCTAATCACTCATCCAAGCTATCTCATCATGCCTCCATGCACCCCCATTAGTATTATTTATGATACCTTTGATAAGGGAAATTTATTAGCTCCTCCATCCACATATTCATCTTATCCCCCATCCACATCCTCCTCTTATCCATCACTCACATATCCCTCTCATCCATTATCTCTACCTCCATCTTCTTGTCTAGCCATATCTCAACCTCCATCTTCACACAACAATATTATCACCTTCATCCCTAATCCAAATCCACCATCTCATTATCCCCCAAAACATCTCTTAATCCATAATCCTAATCCTCCACTCCATGATCCCAATCTTCAAGCTACTCCTAATATATTCTGCTATCTTAATCCACTATCCATGTCCTATCTCAATCCACCATTCATTTCCTCCTATCTCACTATACCTTCCACTCCCTTATACCTTAATCCTCTATCTAATCCATCATACTTCCATTCTCCATATAATCTTGATCCACTCACTAATCCTAATCCTTAACCTACTCTTAGTCCTCCATTCATTACCAGCCCTACCTCTAATCCTAATTCTCCAATCCATAGTCCTAATCATCCCACTACTCTGCCTCTTCCATCTACCCATAATCCTCCACCTAAGCCTAAAATATATAATTATCTCATTCCAAATGTCATCCAAGGACTCTTAGTCAATAATTCATTACCAAATCCACATCCTGAATTTGTGGAGTCAGTTCACCCCACTCCACTATGTCTAATCACTAGTGATGAGGCCCTTCTCCATCCCACTCCTAACACCATCCAAATTATTGAAATCATCGAACCCACTGGACCCATCAAATCCATCCAACCCCACCTCCTAATCCTAACATTATCCAACCCATTGAATCCCTTCAACCCCCATCTCCTACTCCTAACATTATCCAACCTATTGAATCCATCCAACCTTCAACTCCTACTCCTAACATTATCCAACCCATTGAAGCCACCCAAATCCAATCCCCTTCTCCTACTCCTAACATTAATCAAACACACTCCCATGAACTTCATGGATCCTCTATCCTTTCATCCACCCCATCTGAGGAGTCCATCCAACACTCATCCACCATCACACCATCCACATGGTGGTACTTGTAAAATCAATGGCCATTTCCATAAATTTTTCCTTCTGAGCGATTGAGTTTCCTCCATTTTGTCTGATCAAGGTTCAAAAAACTGCATAAAAGGCTTAAAACCCTTATATCATAAAACCCTTGGAATGCACTAAGCCATGACCCCTTCAAATGCTTTGTATTTTTCTCAAGTCATGGGTTTTCAAGTTTTTTGAACCTATGTTGTGAAGTTCTAGATTTTCATAACTTCCCGACATGAGGTTCTGTGGTTCAGATTTTTTATGACTTGGTGATCTCTATGTCATCGGCAAGACTAGATGACATCAGTGAGACCTTTGGTTGTATCTCTCTGACAGGGTGATGAAGTGAAAAGCAAGGTGAGCCCTCGGTTGGCATATCATTGGTTATCAAAAGTTCATGACCTCCGACTAAGAGGTTCTTATGTTCAAAATTTTAGTGACTTGTCGGTGGAGTGATAAGGAGTAAGGGGAACTTTGTCAACATGATAGTGTGTGGTCAGCAAGAGAATGGGCTATGTCTCTTCGACATAGCGATGAATGCACTATGGAGATTTGTCGATGAGACAATATAGTGTCAGGAAGAGTTTTGTCCATGTCTCTTTGATAGATCGATAGTTATCTTATCGGCGAGACATTGATGTATTGACAAGATTCTAGGAGAAGTCTCCTCAATGGAGCGATAAGGAGTATGGAAGTGTTGTCGATGAGACTGTATGGCATTGGTGAGACCTTTATCAATGTCTGTCTAACATGGTGATGTGAAGGCAATGTTGACTGTGACACCTAGTAAGGTTGATACACATTGATGGTATAATCAGCCGGTGAGGATGATGACGAGGGTTGACATGTGGTGAAATCCAATTGCGCAACTAGATGACTCACATCATTGTTGTGAGTCATGCTAGTGACATGTGTATCTAGTGGGACCTATCAAAGGAGGAAATGAATTGTGTCGGTAGGATAATGCCCATCAATGGGAGTGAAATTGGTGTCCCGGTGATGGTTTGATGGCTTTCTCATTGGTGTGACTTTGGTTCATCGGTGAGAATGTAATGGGTGTCCCTTCGATGGAGCGATATGATAGATCTATGGTGGAGATTGAACGATCATTAATCTAATGGTCAAGTTTAAAAGTTGCTGACAGTAAGGATGGATTGTTGGATCTTGGCACGATTGGAATGAATCAATGACCACAGTTCAAAATGTGATTTCCCTAATGGTTAGCTACTCTTGTTCGTGGGTGTTGACTGTGTAGTTATGGTGCAGTTGTTTCTCAGCTACCAGATCGATTCTAGATGGCTTGAGATCACATTCTTGCACTTATTCCAAGGCTGAAGTGATTGGTGAGCGGGGCCATTTATTTCCTGGAGTGTTATAGTGGTTTTGATCAATGTCAGGGTATGTTCTTCCAAAATGTGATCATGAATTTCCTGGGGGTGCCATGCCTATTTTCAGAACACCATCAATGCTGGAGTGTGCTCGAGGTGCCAGAGGCCTTTATGGCCAATTGTTGCTTCATTTTTGGGGAGAATTCTTACTATTTGTAATCTGGTCAAAGTTCATCCTTTATGTAACTCTGATTGAGTTAGGGTTAGGGTTTGAATTTGAATTCTCAATTTTTCCTGCACTATAAAGGAAAAATTTGTTGTTTTTGTTTGGGTTCAGACTTCTACTCTCCAACCTGAGTGATCTAGTGCAGTGTTTCCCTACCAGATTTTGTTTTTATGCTTTTTGTAATTCTTTGCTTTGAGTCAAGTTGAATAGGGTAAGTCCTATGGACATAGATAGGGAATATAATCCGCTATGCTCTATAATAACAACAAATGAATGCATTTGTATTTTGCTTCATTATATATTTCAATTTGTATGTTTTCCAAATATTTTATGCATTATCTTTTGAATCAATATAATCAAGGGTTGTGTTGATGCTTCAAACACATTTATTGTTTGAGTTATGTTTATGTTTTCCTATCATTCAAGGAGTAGTGTGATTTCTTGCATAGGGATAACGAAGGTATTGTAGTGCAGTGTGGATAACTAAGTAACATGTTGATTGTCCTTTTGTTGGTTTCCTGCTGCAAGGTGGTAGGGTTATGATAAGCCATGGTTGGTCTATTGTAGGAGTTTGTTTCATTCCTAACTCCATGTGGATTAGGCACTGTAAGTGTGGAAAAAGTAAACTAAATACAATTAAATACACCTCTTAATGAAACATTGTATCAAGATTAAACATGGATTAAACTAATTTAAAATAGAGAAAAGCTTGAAAGTGTCTCATTGTCTCCTATCTCCAAAGATTTATCAAGTTACAGAGGCTCTCAGATTTGTAAGCACCATAACTGTTTAAAATGCCTATCTAGAGAACATAATGGATGCTAAATGCAATTATGTAATGATTAAGAATGATTTCTAAGTGATATGAAGCTACTGTAAACTATCCTGATGAAAATTGATAAAAGGAAGCTACGGTAAAAACTAATGGTGATGTCGTGATATGAAATCTATTGATGCCATGATGCTATGATACTATTTCTAATGCTAATGTTAATGCTTATGATTGCTTGGTTGCTTGAGTACTAATTCATGTAGAGTAAGTTTTCATAAAAGATGATAATTCTCGGGGGTCATTTTCATGCTTCAAAAGGCTGTATATATAGATTTCTGACAATACTTTTGCACAGGGGTAACACAACAGAGGCTGGGATTAAATCTAGAGATTTGAATGGTAAGAGATGAGAAGGTGGAGCTGATCATGGGGATTGTTCATCCCCATGAAAACACCAGGCAAGATGAGAGGAAATATTTGAGGAAGAAGATTGAGAGGATTGTCTGCAAGTTTTTCCTCGAGGCTTTTCCCGTGAATGCCAGTTGCATTAATTAGATTTGAAAAAATCTAATTTTATTGGTGAGTGAATAGAGGGATTTGATTTATGCTTTTATTTAAATATTTTTGATTTATTCAAAATTAGAAAATTAGGAAGATTTAATTAAATAAAACAAATATTTGATATTTTCCCATTTAATAAAGAGGAATATGATAATAAAATAAAACTTTAGGATATCTTTATTTAATTAAGAGGAAATATGATAAGATAATTAAATAACACAAATTATTGAAGTTGTGTATTTAATTTAATAGATAGAATTCAATGGATAAAGTATAATAATGATAATAATTAAATAAAACAAAGTATTTAATTTTGTTTATTTAATTAAGAGGAAACTAATATGATAAAATAGAAGAATTAATAGTGAGCTTAATATAAATAAATATTTCTATTTATTTACTAAGTAGATGAATTAAGATTAATTAATCAAATAAGTCGTATTTAATTAAGTAGATTCTCTAGACCATTTTTAGGTGTATACATTTTTCCCCTCTTTGAAGTGATGTGTTTACACATTGCTTCAAAGAAAATTTTGTGTTGTTGTTGTTAGTATCGACGAAAAAATTTCAGTATGCCCCAGACTTGCCCCAAACATTGATTTTAGCTGTGATGATGGATATATACCCCCTCGGGAGATAAATTGATAAATTATTTATTTATTTATTTTTTGGATTTTTCGTAATTTTGTATTTTTTGTGATTTTTTGATGTTTTGATGATGAAGATTTGATGTTGAAATAATTTATCTCCTGATAAAGAATACTGATTCCGCCAGATGATTAAAGGTTTCCCTGCTTTGCCTCCTTGTGTTTGATGATTTTTGATCATGTTAGCCTTTGATTTGATATGATTAATGATTTGATCAATTAGATGATGTTTCGACCTCATGATAAGCAAGGTCTACTATTTGATTTGATGATAATTATCCTCATGATAGGCAAGGATTAATTATAGTTTGATTGATATACCTCATGATAGGAGAGGATCAATGATAAATTGATGGTTGACCTCATGATAGGTGAGGATCAATGATAGAATGATGTTTGACCTCATGATAGGCGAGGATCAATAATAGAATGATGTTTGACCTCATGATAGGTGAGTTTCATTGATAGATTGATGATAATTATCCTCATGATAGGCAAGGAATAATTATAGGTTGATGTTTGACATCATGATAGGCGAGGTTCAATGATAATCACTCACAAGATTTGATCAAAGTATCACCAAAGCTAATTAGATTGATAGGATAATTGATTTTTGATTGATTGATAATATTACTGATTTGCAATATGTTATGATCATAGGAGGATTTTAGAGTTCTTCCAAAAGATGTGGGACATGATTCCGCATTTGGTGTAGGCCGATATAGATATCATCAGTCGATGTGGAAAATCTATAATGCAGATGAAAAACTAATATCAATGCAATCTAATTTAACCATGCAAATATACATATGCAATCATTGGCATCTTAACAGTACTTTTATTGTGCTTTGTATCATCATAGAGCTTTACAAATGTTGAAAGTGAGTACAAGCATCAATGGTATAATGAAAACCAATTATGACTTTTGTACTATCATGATTTTTGATATTGCAAGTGAACACAAGCATCAAGGTATAATTAAACTGAGATGACCTAAACTTTTCTTACGTAAACAGACAAGAATTAACCACTTTCCTATGTGAATTGGAATGTCATCAGTGATACTTTGTAGAGCATGTCTCGTGACAATTCACACAGTAATGATGATTAACTCACAAACAACAAACAAAGAAAATACCATTCTTCTTCCTAGCTTCTCTAGTTCAATACATCATTGAGCTACTCCAAAGAATTGATAACAATGATCAAAAGTACAACATATCTCACATTTGTTTATAATATTCAATCAGTATTCAGATTAGATCATCCATCCTGATTTTATGATGTTTTTGTGTTTTTGAGATTTTGGATCAAACCTAACCTAAAGACCTATCCTAGGGGCCTCAGGGGCTAATCAATTATTAGCCTTGCCTACGTTATACACACATAGACCATGTAGTTTGACTAACACAGACTCATATTTTTGGATTTTAAATATTGACCTGTTTAACTTGCTTTTGAGTTTTTTGATGTGATATGGATGTTTGATGCATTTTCGATGGTGATTGATATTCCATGTTGGGTTATGTTTTGATCTTTGTTTTTGTTTATTTTGTCCAACTGTTGTTTGTCTATTTGATTAAGCTCAATGTTTATTTCCCCTAGTGAGTTCAGAATTTTTTCCCCAAGCTAGGGTGAGACATGACCACGTGATATGATATGTACATGAGGTTTCCTTGCACTTTTTTAGATTTTTTATGATTTTTTTTTTTTTTGGAATGATGTTGTAGACATAGAAAATATACAGATTGATATCGCACACTCGACTTTGATCTACTAACATCACCTCATCCTGAATTATCCCTCTATCTAACCATTTAATCAAATAGCCTTATTTGATTAAAGTCCATCATAATTCCCCTTTTAATTAAATAAATCCCTCAATTTAATTAAATCATTCTCTGTGTAATTATCTAGGTCATTTCATCTTCCTATCTTTATTTAATTAAATAATCCATATTATTTGATTAAATCTCTAAAGTCCATCTAATTAAATTAAACAAATCAAACATTTATCTAATTTAATCTAACATCACCCCCTTTGGTTGAATAAATCAAAATATTTATTTAACTAGGTCTTAATCATTTTCATCTCTTTTTTATTTATTTCAACCCACAAATCTAAATCAAATAGTCAAATCACCTAATCTCCTCTTAAATTAATCAAATCTTGATTAATTTAATCCTAATCACTCCAATCCTCTAGATTTTGCAACTTGCACAATTAAATCATTTATTTGATTTAATAATTCTCTATTTACTTTCAAAATGGCATCAAAAAGGGAATATTCCTCCAAGTTTGAAATCTCCCCCCAAAGGACTTGTCCTTCCAACAAAGCATTTAAAGCTCTTACATTGTCTCTTACATGTCTCCCACTTGGCATTTAACTCATCTTTCATCCCCCCTAAACATGTCATCTCATCAAATTCAAATTTCAAACTTGCACATTGATCAAAATGTGCTCAAGCTTCTTCCATTCACATGTTGACAAGTGGCACCTTGCCATTGATTGAATGTTAGTCCCACATTTCTTTATTTTGGACATTCATCCATCTTACATTCTATAAATAAGAGGCTAAACTCCTCATTTGATCATCCACAAATTATGCAAAGTTATTATGCTAAAATATTTAGCCATTTCCATCAAATATCATTAAATCATAGCTAGGTTATATGCAAGTTTTTTAGCTTGGAATCATTCATCATTCATCAACAAAGTGGATCACTCACCAACATATCTTCAACATTCATCAAGCTTGCATCATTGGAGTTGGGAAAGGGACAATTTTCACATCAAATTGGCACCAACTCCCTCAAGAGATTGAGAGTTTGTTTGGTTTTAGAATAGGATTTGATATTTTGTTTCAAGTTTATTGTGTTCTTCATTTCATTTCTCTTCTTTTACTTTCAAATGAATTTCTTGAGGAATCATGCTTCTAGCCATGCATTTGATCTAATAAGTTGATTGTTTCTTATGTTTTACAGGTGTTAGAATCTTGGTTCACATTTTGGCGCTAGAAGGAGGGCCTATCGAAAGATCAAATCATGTTTTTTGAGAAAATTCTATGGTTTTTGATGTTTTTGGTGTTTACAGCAAACATAACCGTTCACAGTCCAGCGTCGCCATACAAAACCGCTCAAAAATTCAAACTGCACCGCTCAAAAATTCAAACTGTACCGCTGGAATCAAAGTGCACCGCTCAAAAATCAAACTGCACTACTGGAGTCTCCAACATCGCCATATAGAGCCGCTACAAAATCAAACAGAGCTGCCATCACAAATAGAACCGCTTGGATTTCTTTCTTTTTCATGCAAACTTAAAATGGCCATATCTTGGTCATTTTTTGGTCTTTTTCGAAGCTTTTTTTTTTTGAAATGGGGTATAATTTCATAAGCTATCCAATGGTGTAGGTTATTTTCAATTTTTATAGAGTTAAAATTTTCAAACTTTTACTTAATGTCAAATCATAATGAAACTTGGTCTAACTTTTAGGGTTTTTACGCTCAATCATCTATCTAACCCTTATATCTTCTTGTTTATTGATTTAATTTGACATTTGGAGCTTTTATTACAGGTTTTGAAGGATAAGGGAGCATGGAAGTCAAAGAAAAAGCATTATCACATCATTGTAACAAGTATTTTTAAACACTACAGTGTTTGTTTAACACTTTTTGAGGATTCATTATTCCTCTTAAGGAAAAGTTGTCATCCTTTTTATGCTTAGGATATACTAATTTTATTTGGGCTTTAAAAAGAAATATTGAATTCTTGTTGCAAAAAGGTCTAAGAAGAACATTAGGATTCAAAATCTACTAGAGTTTGTTTTGGGATTAAAAATTGAACAAGGAAAATTATCACACTTACTTTGGTGCTTTTAAAACAAACTCACTTTTTTGCTTTGAGAATTTAAAATAAACAAGTGCTTGCTTTGTTTTGCAATTACATACACAAAGTAATGTCATCAAAAGATGTATGCGCTTCTCTCGTGCCTCACAACAATCTTGAGAATCAAAAGGCTTTTGGTGACATTAAGTTGCGTAAATAATTTCCCATACACACCTCAATTTGGGTTTAAAATTGAACAAAACATTGTGTGAGTGTGAATAAACTTATTGCATGTGTTCTCCCTTTGTTTCTAAACAAAGGTTGATCGAACTCTGAATATGTTTATTCGCTTTTGTTTATCTTAGAGGGCCTGCCTTGGGGAAAAAGTAATCACCCAAGGGAACGACTCAACTGGTAACACTCTAAAACCAAGAGTATTTCCAACTGGGATATAAATGTGGGTATTGGAGTAAATGCCAATATCATGTGGTTGACTCCGACGAGATGGATCTGAAAAGGGACTCTCGTCCTATGGGTCAATCTCCACTAACGGAAAGTCCTAATTAAAACCTGTGTTTTAGAATTTCCAAAATCCTTGATCTATTAATTGGTGCAAGAATGGTCATTCTGAAGCTTCCCCACACTTTTACGGTCTTTTAGTAGAAATGGAAGGCATGCCATGGGAGTTTCATGGGTTTTGATGCTTGGTTTCCCCATATAAGTGAGTGTCGTGGAGGGGAGCCAGTGGGGTCAAGCATCTAACCACTCGCTAAAGATAATCATAGCTAGACTTGTCTAATTGGGGACTCAACAAATATTGTCTTTCATATCTATAGGGTTGTGCATGTTCTTGGTATCAAAACACTTGCTTGTTCGAAAACATTGGGAAACACACATTCAAGAGGAAAATCAAATTTTCAAACCCCTTAGTTAGAGCAAATACCTTTGACAAAACCCAAGAACTATTGCTTACCCTAGGGATTATGTCCTTAGAGGTTTCTAAGTAATTGGGTTTACATCTTAAATTGCTTCTACCAAGGTAAACATTAGGTAACCATTGCCTTGATTTCCTTGAATTCCACATAGCACTTTGTGGGATGAAAAAAAGTTAGGAAATTGGACATTTAGCTTGAAAATCTAATCAAGAAAGTGTGTGGTAAAAACAATTCACTAATCAATATGAAATCAATTGAACCTCACACATGTGCTTGTGTATCTTTTGTCTTATGGTCTTTTGAGAAAACATTGATTTTTTGGTTTGAAGGGAAAAACATGTTCTTCAAAACCTTGGCCTTGTACACAAGTCCTTCTTAGGTTCATTTAGGATCAAAATTAAACACTTCATCCACCCCAAACATTTATCATCTCCATACCAAAAAATAACTTTGGAAACATCATTCTAGACTTGGGTAAATCATCAAAATCAAAATCACCTTATTTAGTTAGGTGTATGGGAATGCATCCTTTCTCATACATTTAATTGAATTAGCAATCCTTTGAACATGTTCATCCTAAGCTCACATCTAACATCTTAGGGTTTACAAGTCCATTATCCAAATCCAATCAAAACTAATCAAAATCAAATCCTAAAGTCTGGCATTCATCCAAAGTTCCTAAGAAAAATAACACCCATATCATTCACCCCTTTCATCCTTCATCTCATCATTGGTCCTAAACACCTTAGAGGTCACTTTTACAACAAGGTCAAAACACAAGAGGAACATGGAATATAAACTTGATCCATACATCATGAGTAATCCTAGTCAACCAAACTATCAAAGCCTTACAATTCCAATTGATTTTCAAAACTCACATTTATACAATCCATACATGGGATCATTATCTCCTACAAACCTCAATGGTACAACAAATGTGAGTATGCCTATTCAAAATTTTGGAACACCTTTCCTGATGGTAGATCCAAGTCCAAACCTACAAATATATCAACCAAACACTTAATGCATGAGCCTTCAAACGAACAACATCGTCCCATTAAATGCCTACATGCCAAATGTGAATGTACCAAGTACAAATTCACAAAACATGAACATTTTGAATCCAAACATGGTAAACTTTGGGATGGATATGTTTGCAAGTTATAAAAATATTGTTCAAAGTCCAAACAAGATGTTAACGACTCCAAATCAAGGTAACACCATGCAAAATCAAAGTTACCTGAATCAAGGCAATGTGATTCCCAACATCAACAATGTTCAATTTCAACCCATAATGCCAAATGTGAACATCATCCCAAATCAAAACACTGTCCAAAATCAATTTTTCCATGATCCCATGCAAACACCACAAGTGTACATCCCAAATCTACTTGAACAAAAGCCAAATCAAGGGAGTCAAATTCAAAATCAAGATCAAATTTCACTAGAACAACTTGCTTCACATACCAAGCTAATTGAATTATTGAGCCAAGAGATATCTTCACTCCAAAATTAGTACACTCTTCCTTTGGTTGAACCATGCCATCAAAGCATTGAGTTGTGTCCACAACCGCATCAAGAACAAAATCTCCAATGTCAAGAGGTTAGATATCAAGATCAACATCAACAACAAACCCAATTACCCCATCTCAAGGATCAATCTCCACATTTCAAAGATCAATCACCACATCTCCAAAATTAATCACCACAAGGTCAAGTACAAATATCACAAAGTAACAAATGAAAATACACACCACTTAGACCAATCAAATTAGTCCTACAACAATTGGTACAAGAAAATCTCATCAAGCTCCCCATCTATGGGAACTATCAAGAACCCCTAGTTAAACTACCAGGGTATAACGAGGAGCACCATTGTTATTTCCACAAAACAAAGGGACACACAACATCAAGTTGTATTTGACTCAAAAATCTCATCCAAGACCTTATTGATCAAAAGATAATCACTATTGGGGACAATGATCAAGATCTATCCATCAATGAACACCTTGAAGATGTTTCCACCTCACCCAATGATCAAATTAACATACATCAAGAGTCACTTTTCAATCATGATAAAAATCCACCAACAATACCCAATAATGATCCAATTCAAGAAATGTCAACATCATTTGACCCTATGGTTGAAAAAATTGACAATCTTTCTGCCACAATTGTTGAAAACAATGTTCAAGATCTCTCCATCAATGAGTGCATGGAAGATGTTTCCACTTCATTTAATGACCAACTCACCATACATCAAGAGCCACTTTTTAGTGATCTATTTCAAGGAGTGTTATAATTATTTGATCCCATGGACATAATCTATGATCCATCGACCAATGATCATATTGAAAATATTTCTACATTGCCTTATGAGTTAGAGGACATATCTCAAGAATTTATTCCAAAGCAAGATCAAAATATTTCACCAAAGTCTAGTAATATCCCTTTCCAAGACATATTGGCATCCTTTGACCTCATGATTTCCGATATTGAAGGAATCTTCAACTCAACACTTGATCCAAACTCACTCAAAGATCAAGAAGATATTGAGCTGCTTGCCATCCAAGAACCCTTTATAAGCAATCCATCCTTTGAAATTGACCCATGTGAAGAACTTGATCCAAAGCATGTTGAAAGAAATTCTGAAATCATTCAAGATCAAGAATACATATCTCCAAGATATTACAATGATCTAATGGACACTCTCCTATCTATACAAGATGCACATACTCCTCCATCTACCCATGAGATGCTTTCTATGGATGGACACATAGATGATCTTCATTCAGAACAAGATTTTTTTACTCCTAACATTATTACACAAAAAGAGCAAGTTATTGAGTTGACAACATCAGGATCAGACATATCCCAAATTCAGACTGAGGACATCATGTATGAAGATATCCAACATTATCCACTCAAGGAAGTAGATCAAACAGAACAAGATATTTCAGAGTCAGCAGAGCAACAAATTGAAATAACATCATCTATAGTGGTCATTTATCAGATAGTGCTTATTGAACAAGACATCTCAGAACAAGAAGAATCAAATCATGAAGGTAATAATTCCACAATACTGGGGGAAACTATGTCTCACGCAAATGTCAACATAGCAAGCACGAAGAATCCTTATGATGAAACAAGTGCCAATACTACAACCAGCCACGTCATGAATCTTCATCAAAAGTGAAAGCAGGGGATCATCATAAGATTCTTGAGAAATGGGATCTTGATCAAAGATTGGAATAATTTGTGGAATTTTGATATCATTGGATGGACTGGAAAGAATATTTTGATCTTGATGTGTAGGGCAGTCTATGCTAGCATGCTTTGGATTGAGATATTGACAAGAATCATTGGATGTTGAAGATATGATAGGAGAGGATGATTGGATGGAATTGTTAACTTGAGTGAAAGAATCTTGAGGTTTATTTTGGCTTATGGTGGATGGAGATAAATGCATGACATGATAGGATTTCTCAATATCATTTGTGTTTGAGGACTAAGATTTGGGCTTATTGAAATTTTGTAAAAATTCAAAGACATTGAACTTGGATGATGTAGTTTTTGGTGAAGAAGTTCTCATGTTCATTGTTTGGTCAAGAGGATATGGGTAGATGTCTAGCAACAGATATGTTTCTGTGGTTTCTCTTTGTATGTCTTGGAATTGTTGTTGAAGGTTTTTCATCTATTGAGTTAAAGCATTCAATTGATCCTCATCTATTTCAGCCATGGTGGTTTGAGTTTCAATTTCCTATTCTTTAGATTTTTAGTCTTTGTGACCTTGTTAAAATGGACATATGAACATTATTGTTTTCATTAGACTTTTGATCTTAGTTTGGTATAGTGTCAAGGATATTAACTCCAGTCAAATAGAATGATAGATTCTATTGATTAGACTGAGTTGATAAGTTTGATTATACGGTTTTGTTTCTTTGATTTAGGATGATTGATCCTGAAACTTAACTTACTAATCAAATGTGTTTGATTGAGACACTTTTGGATGGTAGATCTTGGTTTGATTTAAACAAATTCAATTGTAAAGTCCAGTTTATGTAGGTTTAAGACTCTTTTTTGATTTGGGAAAGTTTATGTTCTGATAAAAACCCAAATTTTGATGTTGACTGTCTGACAGGGGTTTCCAATAGCTTTTTTTTTCTTGTTTTCTTTGTGTTTTTTAGGATAATCTTATCTGAATTAATGTTTTGAAAACATAGCAAGAAATTGTAGAATAGTTGTTTTTAAGAGTTGTAATCTAAACAGATAGTGTATGTTCAAAAAGAACCACGCATGGTCCTATTTTCACTGGTTTGATAACAATAAAGCACTTCAGACAAACTCACTCTTAATAGTCAAAAGGTCATCGTTATACTTAACAACCCACATCTTAAAATTGTGTTGACTCACACAGCCGTGTCACCCCCCATGTTTTTGTCTTTTCCAGGTGTGTACTCAAGGTTATATTTCTCGATCCCCTGAGCAAATGGTCCATGGAAATTATATGGTGAGTGTCTTGGGGGCAGATTCTTCCCTCCCCTTGCACTATGAGTATTACAATGTCTAGTTACTAACTCTACTGGATACTACACTAGGTTATTAGAAAGGGTTTTTGTTCAAAGTGGCAATAATAGGCTCCCTCAGGAGACCTCCCTACCTTTAGAACAAAGGTTTTAGGGTTGGTTATCTTGCACACTTCCAGAAAAAGTGGATTTCCCCATATTTTCTTTAAATTTTATAATGGGGTGGAAAAACCTAGCTTTGGTTTGAACCCACTTAGGTCGTTCCCGTAGGGTGAGTAATTTTTCCCAATACAACAGGCCTTCTAAAGGATGTAATAGAACTTGAAGAATGCATAAAAAGGATGAGTCTGGCTTTTTGGATGACCCAGTTAAGGGGAGAGCATATGCCTATCAACCATACAAACACATAAATCACTTGTTCAATTTTAGAGCCCAAACGAAAAATTTTCTAATCTATGTGAAGATGTTGCTTCACAAAAACACATGGTGTTCATTTTTAAATCCCAAATTGAAAAGTCTGATGACTGCCCTAGATTGGTAAATTTTTAATCCAAATGAAAATGTGACTATCCTAGGATTGATTCATTTTTAAACCAATTGAAGAAGTGTCTATCCTAGATTGATTCTTTTTAATCCAACTGAAGAAATGAAATTTACTGGCCGCGGACGCGTTGGATCCAAAAAATGAATTACATAGAAGCGCTATGACAGTGGTCAAAAGTGCTATAGAAATATCCAGAAGCATTATAGAAATATCCCTAAGTGCTATAGAAATAGCTCGAAGCACTATAGGATTTTACAAACGCGCTAAAACAGATGTTGGATGTGTATTGTCGGCCTATGCTAGAAGGTAAGATTGAAGCGCTAAAACAATCTTTCAAAGTGCTATACTTTTCTTTGGAAGTGCTAGAACAAAATTCCTATGCGCTATAGTTTGTCTCAAAAGTGTTATAGAATCTTCCGATTGTGCTAAAACAATTTATGCCAGATTCTTGTATGAAAACTTTCTAGAAAAACTTGTTAAAAACATGGGGTACAGCCACATGGTGGGCGCCAAAATGTAAGTGTGGAAAAGGTAAACTAAATACTGTAGACACCCAAAATTGTCCTCTTGCAACACATGTCTCGACATTGCATCATTTAGGCATCTTGTAACACGCTCTGCCCTAGGTACCCATGTCATCATCTATTTAATTAAGTAAATTTTATTTAATTAATTAAATTCATATTCATAATCCATCCATTTCGCTAATGTTAATTAAATAATTTATATTATTTAATTAATTAAATCATTTCTATTCATTCTTCTAAGGTTAATTAAATAATTTATATTATTTAATTAATGAAATCGTAAATTCAATATTAATTAAATAAATCCAAAATTTATTTAATTAATAAAATCCTAAAAAGATCTTCTCGCTTTCTTTCCAAAATTGAAACTCCTGCGTATCTAATTAATTTATTAATTAGATAATTCATCAATTATTCTTCTCGTCTTTTTCAAGATTTATTTCCTTTAAAACAAGAAATGAAATCTTTCTATCTTTTTTGACATCTTATCTCATCTCGCTGTATTTCCTCTTTTGTCAAAAATCAAATCCTTGTCGAATCTTGTCAAATCTTATCTTCGTCAACGTCATAGCTCTATAAATACAGTCTCTCACAATCCATTTAGGAGGTTGATTCATCTAGCATCCAGACTCTGTCAAAATCAGTCTTCCATCTCTACCTATCATTCTCTCTATTTATCACATTGTCAAGTCGTTATGTTGTAGGAATGAGCACTCAACATTCCTCCATTGTCAACCCTTCAAAATCTCGCATTCTCATGTAGGTGGAGAAGAGCAATGGAGATAAATCGAGTTAGCGCGGAGATCAGTTTGCATTTATGCTTCATATTGTGATTTCCTGTGTTGTTTCGTACTCTATTGTGCATGATAAGATCTAATTAGTTTATTGTTTTCATTAAACATTAAATCTGATTTTACCCTATCTACATTGGTGAACCTGAATCCGTTTTTTTGGTTATTTTCGTACATTTTTTTGGGTGTTTTCTGTTGTTTTGCAGGTACAGGTATGGAGCGACGCAACCAATTTTTTTTAAAATCGTGATGCACTTGATGCATCATGACGCATTTGACAACAGAAATGACAGAATCGCTCTGACAAGCCGTAATCGACATCTTGAACGACGCATCTGATCTTCCAAGGTTGCGGACTCCTCAGATCTGAGGGTATTATTTTTGGCTTGAATATTTTTGCTGGGTGCAGATTGGTGTTTCAATAACCTCACGGTTGAGATCAGAAGGTTCCGCATATGAATTTTGACTATAAATTCGTCTATTTTGGATAAAGTTGTTTTTGAAGCAAATTTTTTTTGCTGGAACAATCTTCTCAACGGTACGATTTTCCATTTTTTGCAAAAAAAATATTTCTAAAAATATTTTATGTGATCTAACTATTTTATTAAATTTGGGGCAAATTTGTATTTTTGGTCGGCATACTCTGCACGGAGGAGATATTATTTCTCATGCCGATCGCGGCCATCTCCTCGTCAATGTACCTTGTAGCTTAATCCATTGGCTACTTGACATTGTTTGGCGAGTTCATTAGTAGGTGATCGTACCGGCAGTCCTATCAATTTTGCTGACCAAGGTACCTAGCGTCTAAGGCTTTTATCGGCATATGGTCAAGATTTTGGCTATCTTGTATGGTACGTTGAGTCACATCATTGTCAGGGGTAACTCAACCTACAGCGGCTGTCCCATCGTCCTGTTTGCCAGATTTAATGGCTTGTACACGGGTTTGATATTCACTGAAGGCCCGTCGGTGCACCCTCTGTGTTCCAATCGGCATCAGCATCATTGAAAAAGGTTTCGTCATCGGTCATCACACCCTGTGTCATCGTCCACATCGGATCCAAGAATCACCAATCATTACATTATCCTTGGTCGTTGTACCATCAACTGGTGTCCGCTGGCTCAAACGGTACCCGACGTCCTTGGCTGCATCAGCATTTACATCCTCCATATTGGTCGGGTTTGTACATAGTTGCTACCTCCAAGTTGCTACGCTTTTTGGAACTTTGTCGCCACCATCTCTGACAACGTCTTCCTACTTGCCACCGACCCTGCGTGTAACCCTTCGGCCTTGACATCGTTGCCCCAAAACCCTTCAAAAGCCTATGGTTGGCCATTCTATAAGATTTGTATAGTTGTGTTGGATAAAATCTATGATCAGCGATTTCTTAGATTAGCTTTAGTATTAATCTAGTTTTTGATTTTTGATTTTTAATCTTAGTTTAGGTTCAGATTTTAGTTAGATTTAATTTTTTCTAATTTTAGATTTAGATTTGAACTTTTTAATTTAGTTAGATTTAAATTTTTCTAATTTTAGATTTAGATTTAAATTTTTTTAATTTAATTTAGATTTACAGTTGCTAGATTTAGATTTAAATTTTTATAATTTGGATTTACTTTTTTTTCTTTTCATATAAATTTAGATTTTGTATTTTTTTTGGGCATAGATTTAGACTTTTGTCATTTAAAATTCTAATTTAGATTTGTTTTTAAGATTAGATTAAGATTCTAATTTAGATTTTTATTTATTTATTTTTGGTTAGCTTTTTAGATTTGTTTTTAAGATTAGATTAAGATTCTAATTCAGATTTTTATTTATTTATTTATTTTTGTTAGGTTTAAAATTTTGTAATTTAGATGTTAAATATAAATTTCTAATTTAACTTAGATTTTAATTTTTTTTAATTTAGTTGGATTTCTAATTTTCTAATTTAATTTAGATCTTTAACTTTTTAAAGTAATTTAGATTTTTTAATTTTTAATTTAGTTTAGATTTTTAACAGATTGCATGTTTTGGGGATCTAATCACACTTTTTCTTGCACGTTTGTGTTTCTTCTTGTCTTGGTGACTTGTCGGTGAATCATACGAAGCAGAGCTAGAAAAGCATTGGAATCAGTCACAATGTCAACTTGGAAAGCGAAAATAACCAGGTGCCCTCATTCCATCCTTAATCTCTTAATCTTGTTTGTCACACATTTCAATTTGGGGGCATAAAATCAATCATTGTTTGCAAACACATTTGGATTTGGGGTTCTTAAAATGAATCTTGTCTTTAATCACATATCGAAAATCGGGTCTAAAATTAACCACTGTCTTCATACACATTTGATTTGGGATCTAAAAAGAACAAGTGCTTGAACTATTTTACACACATTTTATTTCTAAGGGAAATTAATCTTTGCGAGTGTGAATCAAGTGTGTGTGTCCTCCAAAACACCTCACTTGGTTTGCTTTTGTCGTACCCTTCGTAGGAGGCCTGCTTGGAGCACACACCCCTCCAAGGGATGACCTCAGTAGAGTGTGAATCCAAAGACATGCTCGTTTGGGAGTTAAAATCTTGTCACTCCGAGCTAAGCCCCAAAGAACTTTATACCTTTGGGAAGTGAAGGTGAAGGGTGGGTTACCCCTTTCTCCCGGCTTATTAGCAAGATTTTGCTTTCAAATCATCCCTTAGTCAACCTTGTGCAAACTAGCATGAGACCTAATTGGCCATACCCCACTTAACTAGTCATAGGGATTGTTGTTCTGTATTCGAGTGCTTGCTTAATCATAACATTAATCTTCAAAGATACATTTATCATTGTGCTTGGTGTGTGTGTTCATGCATTTACATGTGAAATATTATGTTTGATAGTGCCCAAGTCAAACTTCCAATAAACACTCTCCACATCATCCAAATCATTCAATCTTGTCATTCCACATCATATCTTAATCATCGTCATTTCTTTCATCCAATCAACATCATTTTACACCATGACAACATTCGAAGACATAGCACTAGAGCTTATTCACATTCTTCATGAAGCTCAAACAAGTCAAGCACCTTTAACCCAACAAATCATTCACAGCGCCCATAACATTATCCAACAACTTCAAACAAACCAATCACCTCAAATGCAACAACTCATAGCACAAATTCAATATCTCATGGCCAATTGTCAAGTCCAACAAGCATATTATCAAGTCCAATCACCACATCAACACACTTCACATCAATCCTATGTGTCATCTACATCATCATATCAACCTCATCCATCCACATATCAAGTTTCCCCTTCATCAACCTATCACAACTCTTCTAATGTCAACCCTTGTCCACATCAATCAACCTTTCAACAGTCGTTATCTTATTCAACCCCTCCATCATCATCACAACAACAAATCTTATCACCAATCCAAAAACCATTCCAACCTCAAGACATGCAACCACAATCCTATGTGTCACTTTCATCATCATGCCAACCAAACCCATTTACCTATCATGTCAATTCCACATCAACATGTCCACCCATATCACAACAAGAACGTAGCTTCCCAAGTCCACCTTGGCAACAACATCAAGAGCCTTTAAGTCTTAATGCCACCTTTGACAAGGGGAACACCAATCTAGTCCATGCACCCTTACCACCATCCAATCAAATTTATATCCCTAATCCACCATGTCCTAGTCCTAATCCATTGGCCTCTCCACCTTCTAACCAATCAAACTCTTCATTACCCCCACCATCATCTAATCCTCCATCAAATCAATGCCTTACATTTAGATATTTAAAATATAAATTGATGGCATTACATAAATCCACCAATCCACCTACAAAGGATGTGACCCAAGGGCTACATGAAAGGAATCAATTGTTGCCATGTCATTCACCTCATATACTTGAACATACAAAAGAGTCCTCAAACATCATGCCAAGTCCTTCAAGTCAACCATGTAATCTGCAACCCCTTGAGCCAATTCAAGAGTCTCCCTTCATAAGTCCAAGTCACCCTCTTTCATGCTCCTATGTCGTTGACCATCAAGAACATGTCAATTCTCTCCATGAGAAGTCCCCTTCCACTTCCATTCAAGCAACCAAAGAGTTATGCCAAGAGTCTACTCCCAAGCATTTGGAAACATCAAGCCCTAGTCCTAATCAAGATCAAATCATTTTCATCCAACCCATCCATAATCTATATCATTTTTATGATCAAGATTATATCCATAATGATGAAGAGCCTATCCAAGAGCAACTTGATCCTATACCCATCCATGAGAAAGATATTCCAAATTCACCTCCACCTAGTCCTATCCATGATCCATCAACATCCACTTCCTTTGATGAGACAAGTGCCTCCCAAGCACACATAGAAGATCAAACAAATACTTTGGATCTAAGTGAACACAATGCTAATCAAGATCCTAATGATCCTCCATCACCCACTATGGACCCCATTACAAGTCCTCCATCATATCCTATTCATCTTTCTACCCTCATTCATGAATGTTCCTCGTTCGAACAACAACAACCATTATCTTCTCCATCCAATAAGGAACTCATGTCTAGTGTTTCACCTCCACCTAGTCCTATTGTCCATTGCACACTCCAAAATATGAACCACCAAGGTAAAGGTTTAGGCCTTCATGAATGAGATATTTTGGAGCCCATCCATGTCAAAGTCCCTCCACGCTCTTATGGCCTTGGACATACATCTCAAGGACACCAATCTCAAGATGTTGGTATTTCCTCCATGCATCCTAAGTCCACTTTCCATCATAAAGCCTATCATACGCCTAAAACATACGTTTCCATTCCACCACCGTCATCCTACAAATGTCAAAAGCATGTGACAATACACTTCCCTCCATCCACTCTACCACCATTACTTCCAACTCCTAATATCCCTCCATCCACTTTCCCACCATTACTCCCAACACCTAATATCCCTACCATTCAATCCTCTTATCCATTTATCCATAAACCCTCTAAACATCTTAATCATGACCAATCAATGCACACATTTTCTAAACATAAAGCTTCCACTCATTCCACCAAACCTAAGGGATTTCAAAATAAAAATTTGGATGCCTCTACACATAAAGTCAAAAATTCTAATGGTCGTAATGCTTTAGCATACAATTGCAAAATATCAAAGCCAAGTACATCTAAAAGGCTATATAAGCCCATACCTCCAAAAGTAAAGGCCAAAACTAAAATGGTTTGGGTACCTAAGAAAAAAGAAATCAAGTCAAACGAGGCATCCACATCACAAAAATCTCAACCATCCTCTCCCATCCAAAATGCACATTCTGTTCAAACATCTCATATTACATCCCACAAGCCAAACAAAAATCATACAAATATCAAGTCTATGTGGGTACCTAAGGCACTTCATCCACCATCTCCTAAGCAAACATCTCCATTGCTTCCTACACCCCATCCACATCAAAAGCTTCAACATTTATCACAATGCGTGCAACCATTGGTCATGGTTCCCTTCCATTTCACAACAAATCCACATAACTCCTTATACTTATCCTTCACTCATTGTCCTACATATCTCCACCATCATCTTCCTATGGTCCATGCTTTTGGCTAAGCCTCCCCATTCATCTTTTGCATAAATCCCATATAATCCCTATCATCTTCTTGACATAATCTACATCATAATCCATCATTGTCCTCCATAATCCACATCATAATCCATCATCTACCTACTCTATCTCCCTTTCATGTCATCCCTTACCAACATCTATGAGCATAATGACATTTGACATGGTCCATGCAATGACATCCATCCCTAGTGGGACTATCACCTTTCACGCAACTAAACACTTGAGTCCCTCCTATCCATATTCCCATTCAATCTAAAAAGGGTCAAAAAAAAAAAAAAAAGTAAAGAGAAAATCCTTTGTCCAATGGTGAGAACCTGGTAAACAGGCGCCTTGGATAAGTACCATGATGAAAACATAGCAAATAGGCATCATGTGTAGGTTGATCTTCTATGTCACTTACACTTGGGGGCATAATGTCTTATTTATCCAACTTATCATTTTCATGTCATATTATTTCCATCCTACCTACCATCTTGAGCCATCATACATACCTATCATATTGAGCCCATTTATCCACCCTTCTCTTTTTGATCTTGATAAAGATATAGGGGAAAAACATTGAAACATGTTTTGGGTATCTCTTCACATATCTCTTCCTATCCAAACCAATCATGTCATTATCCTATTGTCATACATTTTGTCTAAGAAAAATCCTAAGTCTTGTACCTAAAATGGGGCATGTTATTCCTATGCGACAGCCTTTGGAGCTCACATCCTTACTGCCTTGTGATGCATACATCCATACCATCCATTTATATATCATGAGCCTTTTATCCCTTATCCCATCACCCACCCTTGCACCTAGACTTGGTTTTCCCCTTGTCATTGGTATCTAGCGCAAAGGCTATTCAAATTTTCATTCTTTGACACCTCAAAACATGTCAAAAGTCCAAAACAGTCAAAACATGTCAAAATTCAAAAAAAAAAGTCAAAACATGTCAAAAGTCCAAAATAGTCAAAACATGTCAAAATTCAAAAAAAAAATGTCAAAACATTTCAAAAGTCCAAAAAAAGGAAAAAAAGAAGTCAAAACATGTCAAAAGTCCAAAAAAAAAATCAAAACATTTCAAAATACAAAAAAAATCAAATAGCCAACAAAAATCCAAGCAATAATCCAAATGCAAGACAGTCCTCAATCCATACCAATCAAGTCCATCAATCTTGTCAAGTTATCCAATCACATTCTTTGGTCTTGATCCTTATCTTGTTGTAAACCCAATCAATCAAATTCAATCAGTCAATTATTAATCATCCTTGTGTTGATCTAGGGATATGTCATTCCCCGCAATGACAACACTATCATCATCAATCAAAATCATTCAATCAATCAACGGTTTACAACTTGACAGGGGCAATACCTTGTTGTTTTTGTATCATTTGTGCATGCTTCCTTGCTTGCTTGCTTGTGTGTGTTATCATTTTATCTTGCATTTCTATCAAATCCATATCATTCCAGCTAATATTCATATCTTGTGTTTGTTGGAATATCTTTTTGCATTATCCTTTGCATCTAAGGTCACATAATACCTTTTGTGCATTAGGACTTTAATGCTCTAAGTCTACTTCCTCATACGTCTAGACAAGGTTGTATTACGCTGGGGCACGAGACACATCGTCACCTTGGTCCTTATATCTTGGTGCATAACGTCTAGTGCTATATCAAACATCATGGTTGCTCATCTTTCATTGCAACATAATGTATCATCCATTCCTTTATCTTTAGTTCTTGACCCATTCCTTTCATTTCGAGAGCCTACCTGTGTTTGTTCAACCCGCCTATCCTCTCGAGGGGGCATCATCATTCCATCATCATCCTATCTTTCTATCATTATCCATTTTTCTCTATCCATACCTTAGTTTCTTTGAAATTATGTTACTTGACACAAATTACATCATCTCGAACATCATCTCAAAGAGGGGCAAAATGTAGACACCCAAAATTGTCCTCTTGCAACACCTGTCTCGACATTGCATCATTTAGGCATCTTGTAACACGCTCTGCCCTAGGTACCCATGTCATCATCTATTTAATTAAGTAAATTTTATTTATTTAATTAAATTCATATTCATAATCCATCCATTTCACTAATGTTAATTAAATAATTTATATTATTTAATTAATTAAATCATTTCTATTCATTCTTCTAAGGTTAATTAAATAATTTATATTATTTAATTAATGAAATCATAAATTCAATATTAATTAAATAAATCCAAAATTTATTTAATTAATAAAATCCTAAAAATATCTTCTCGCTTTCTTTCCAAAATTGAAACTCCTGCGTATCTAATTAATTTATTAATTAGATAATTCATCAATTATCCTTCTCGTCTTTTTCAAGATTTATTTCCTTTAAAATAGGAAATGAAATCTTTCTATCTTTTTTGACATCTTATCTCATCTCACTGTATTTCCTCTTTTGTCAAAAATCAAATCCTTGTCGAATCTTGTCAAATCTTATCTTCATCAACGTCACGGCTCTATAAATACAGCCTCTCACAATCCATTTAGGAGGTTGATTCGTCTAGCATCCAGACTCTATCAAAATCAGTCTTCTGTCTCTACCTATCATTCTCTCTATTTATCATTTTCATTGTCAAGTCATTATGCTGCAGGAATGAGCACTCAACATTCCTCCATTGTCAACCCTTCAAAATCTCGCATTCTCATGCAGGTGGAGAAGAGCAATGGAGATAAATTGAGTTAGCGCGGAGATCGGTTTGCATTTATGCTTCATGTTGTGATTTCTTGTGTTGTTTCGTACTCTATTGTGCATGATAAGATCTAATTAGTTTATTGTTTTCATTAAACATTAAATCTGATTTTACCCTATCTACAAATACAATTAAATACACCTCTTAATGAAACATTGTATCAAGATTAAACATGGATTAAGCTAATTTAAAACAAAAAAAATCTTGAAAGCATCTCATTGTCTCCTATCTCCAAAGATTTATCAAGTTACAGAGGCTCTCGGATTTGTAAGCACCGTAACTGTTTAAAATGCCTATCTAGAGAACAGAATGGATGATAAATGAAATGATGTGATTATTAAGAATGATTTCTAAGTGATATGAAGCTACTGTAAACTATCCTAATGAAAACTGATAAAACGAAGCTACAGTAAAAACTAATGGTGTTGCCGTGATATGAAATCTATTGATGCCATGATGCTATGATACTATTTCTAATGCTAATGCTAATGCTTATGATTTCTAGGTTGCTTGAGTACTAATTCCTGTAGAGTAAATTTTCATAAAAGATGATAATTCTCGGGGGTCATTTTCATGCTTCAAAAGGCTATATATATAGATTTCTGGCAACAGTTTTGCATAGGGGTAACACAGCAAAGGCTGGGATTAAATCTAGAGATTTGAATGGTAAGAGATGAGAAGGTGGAGCTGATCATGGGGATTGTTCATCCCCATGAAAACACTAGGCAAGATGAGAGGAAATATTTGAGGAATAAGATTGAGAGGATTGCCTTCAGGTTAGTCCCCGAGGCTTTTCCCGTGAATGCCAGTTGCATTAATTAGATTTGAAAAAATCTAATTTTATTGGTGAGTGAATAGAGGGATTTGATTTATGTTTTTATTTAAATATTTTTTATTTATTCAAATTTAGAAAATTAGGAAGATTTAATTAAATAAAACCAATATTTGATATTTTCTCATTTAATAAGAGGAATATGATAATAAAATAAAAATTTAGGATATCTTTATTTAATTAAGAGGAAATATGATAAGATAATTAAATAACACAAATTATTGAAGTTGTGTATTTAATTTAATGGATATAATTTAATGGATAAAGTATAATAATAATAAAATTAAATAAAACAAAGTATTTAATTTTGTTTATTTAATTAAGAGGAAAATAATATGAGAAAATAGAAGAATTAATAGTGAACTTAATATAAATAAATATTTCTATTTATTTACTAAGTAGATAAATTAAGATTAATTAATCAAATAAGTCATATTTAATTAATTAGATTCTCCAGACCATTTTTAGGTGTATACAGGCACTGGTCAAGGAGATTCACAAAGTATGAAGCTAGGGAAAAATCAAATCTTTTAATTCAAAAACATTTCCTACTTTCTTAGGTTAGATTTGCTTTCATGTTGCCCTTTCCACACTACCACAAGTCACTACCAATATAGAAGGCCTTCCACCATTTTTAGTGTGGTGATCTATGATAATGTATAGGGATACCCACCTTGGTCCTACATAGCCTAAAGTGCAAAGGAGAGGCTTTCTAATTGGTCATCTCCTATTCATTGGCCACTGACCTAGGGTCTCTAAGTATAAGGAGTAGCCACCCTTTAGGAGATGTTATACCATCAACTGGAATCACAAAAAAATGGCGACTCCGCTGGGGATAACTTGAGAAGACCTGGTAGAAGACCATCTTGCCTTAAAAAATTCATTGGCCCATCCGAGACAATATATTGGCAACACTGGGGAGAAAAGAAAAATATTTTTTTTTGGGTGAGAAAATGAATATATGCTTTGCCTCTTTGTGAACCACATGCTCTAAGGAAGATAAAGATAAGTGCATGAATCTTTGGGTGAGCAACTACAAATATGCTCTGGCTAATTGAGGAAGATAGAGATTTACAAAAGGGACCTGTATATTTGAAGAAGGAGGTTGTTGTGACGATTTTGGTGTGTTCTTGAAGTCTAGTGCTCTATTGGTGGTAAGAACTCAGAAATTTGTTGATCTTGGAAGGAGCTATCTGCTACTTGAAGATCTTTTCCTCTTTTAAAGATGTGGAAACTCTGCAAAATATTCCATATCATCAGAAGAGTTGGTTGTAGCAGTTCTTAGGTATTTTTTGCAACATTTTGTATAAAGGTCAGCAATAAGTTTTGGTACATATTGTCCCTTATTTAGTGCTTTAAGGCACTAGTTCAAAAGGGAAAAGAGAAGTGGGATATTCTACAGCTAATTGTGGAGGGTCAAAATTTAAAATGTATCATTAAATGGATCCCCCCTCTACTAGCTATTTTTCCATGATGGAACCACGGCTGTATCCTCAAAGAAGACCTTTTTCTCTTTTGGAGATATATAACCCTTTGGATTTGAGTAAAATCCATGGTTCTCCACATTCTATCCCATTGGAAATAAATAAATATATGCCTAAGTTTAGAGGTAGTTTAGAGGAATCAACATCAAAACATTGGCAAGATTTCACTGATTTGTTGGTGGAAGGTCAGATAGAAGAGGAGGATGTAGTCATGAAGATATTTATAAGAAATTTTGAAGATGATGCTAAGGACTGTTTTGTTAATTTTGCTTTGCATTCTATTTGTTCATGGAGTGAGTTTAAAGAAATATTCATGGATCAGTTTGGTGAAGTGAATAACAGTCATCTATCTGACAGTAGGTATGATGAGATGATAGAAAAATTTGGTGTCATACCTCTTGCTAATGATGAAATAATGGAGAAAGAGAGATTTCTCTTTATATCAAATGAATTTGACAGTTTGTGTGGTGACTTTCAACTAGAGGAGAGCAACAATGATGAGTCAAATAATGATTTCCAGTCTGGAAGAGTGGGTTATGATTCTGCTAGTTTTTCTAGTAGCTGGGAAGAAGAAGATGTGTCTACTATGGGTGATGAACAAGAGGGTGTTTCCTTGTTTTATTTCTCACCTTCTTTTGTCCTAGGTTCTGGTTTTGAAGTTTCTACTGAGTTTTTGCATGAGGATATCATAGACATAGTTGTAGGTGAAAAAGAAAAGCAAGAAGTAAATATTGCTACAACTGATGATGTTTTTTATGATGAGTCTGTATCTAAGGAGTATGATTGTATGGATCGTATGGATGGATATGATGTTTTTTTTTAAGGGGTGCAGCTCATAGTCTTTCTCATGAGCAGTGGGCTTTAGATATGTCAGGGTAGAGTGATGTTGCTAAGGTAAGTTCCTTTGATGTGTGTCATAGTTTATATTTTTATGATACATGTACTTCAACAAATTGTAAGGAGGATGAAAAAGAGGCAATCTGGAGAGTATAGCTCTTCACACAAAATGTCTCATGATCTAGATGGATGTGTTGATGAGGTCTACATCAACATTGAAGACTCCAAGCATGTTGCTTGTAGTTTTGATGAGTAGCAACAAGGTAATTTTCTAGCTACTTATGTCCCTTGTGTGCTTAAGCTTCAAAGATTTCAGTTTGACTTGTCTGAGGATGAGTTTCCCTCTACATGTTAGCATGATAATATGGCACATTTTTCTATTCCATGTGAGTTTGAGGCATCTTCTTTTGGCCTTGATTCATGTGAAGTGATCAGCATGTGCGAGGAGAAAAAGGTTTTTTATGGTATTGATCAATGTTCTCATTTTTTATCATCGGATATAGAATCAAAAAATGCAATGGGTGCCAATGAGGTGGCCTATATCATGTGGTTACCATGTAACAACAAGGTCAAACATGGAGCAAGTTATCACTTGTTCAAGGGTAATCACATTATTTTTTTGCAGGAAGGAGGCTACTTGTGCTACTGCAATATGACAAACAATTATTGGTTGAAGGAGATCAACTCCTTTAATAGATTGGTGTTTGACAGGGGTAAATGTTAACTCCCCTTTTTCATTTGGTGGCCTAGGACTATCAAATGAGGTGGTATGTTTTGGGTGACTCTGTTGCCCAATGGTTGCTTGGTCTTCTTCTCCAGAGAATTGAATTATCACTCTACTTTGTCAAGCAAACATCCCCAACTAGAGCCACTAGTGGTACTTGTAAAATCAATGGCCATTTCCATAAATTTTTCCTTCTAAGCCATTGAGTTTCCTCCATTTTGTCTGATTAGGGTTCAAAAAATTGCATAAAAGGCTTAAAACCCTTATATCATAAAACCCTTGGTGTGCACTAAGCCGCAACCCCTTCAAATGCTTTGTATTTTTCTCAAGTCGTTGGTTTCCAAGTTTTTTGAAACTATGTCGCGGAGTTCTAGATTTTCATAACTTCCTGACATGAGGTTTTGTGGTTCAGATTTTTTGAGACTTGGTGATCTCTATGTCATTAGCGAGACTATATGGAATCGGTGAGACCTTTGGTTGTGTCTCTTTGATGGGGTGATGAAGTGAAAAGCAAGATGGGCCCTCAATTGGCATATCATTGGTTCTCAAAAGTTCACAACCTCTGAATGAGAGGTTCTTATGTTTAGAATTTTAGCAACCTGTAAATGGAGTGATAAGGAGTAAGGGAAACTTTTTTGGTGTGACAATGTGCGGTCGGCGAGTGAATGGGATATGTATCTTCGACATAGTGATGGCATAACTGTGGAGATTTATCAATGAGACAATACAGTGTCGGGAAGATTTTCATCCATGTCTCTTCGACAGACTGATACCTATCTTATCGGTGAGACATTGATGTATCGAAAATAGTTTGGGAGATGTCTCCTCGATGGAGTGATAAGGAGTATGGAAGTGTTGTTCATGAGACTGTATGGTATCGGTGAGACCTTTGTCAATGTCTATCTAACATGGCGATGTGAAGGAAATGTTGATTGCAGGACCTAGTAAGGTTGACATGCATTGATGGTACAATTAGCCAACAAGGATGATGATGAGGGTTGACATGTGGTGAAATACAATTGCATGATTGGATGACTCACATCATTATTGTGAGTCATGCTAGTGACATGTGTATTTGGTGGAACCTATCAAAAGCGACAGTGAATGGTGTCGGAAAGACATTGCCCGATCGACGGGAGTCAAGTTGGTGTCTCGATAATGGTTTGATGGCTTTCTCATCAGTGTGACTTTGGTCCATCACTAATATTGTAATGGTTGTCCCTATGATGAAGTGATATGATAGATCGATGGT
Source organism: Sequoia sempervirens (assembly GCA_007258455.2). Classification (NCBI taxonomy): domain Eukaryota; kingdom Viridiplantae; phylum Streptophyta; class Pinopsida; order Cupressales; family Cupressaceae; genus Sequoia; species Sequoia sempervirens. The sequence goes on from VDFB02047230.1 coordinate 471,432,796, forward strand.
GGAGATTTGAACGATTGTTAATCTGACGGTTAGGTTTTAAAGTCACTGACAGTGAGCGATGGATTGTTGGATCTTGGTGTGATTGGAATGAATAGACAGCCACAGTTCAAAATATGATTTCCCCAATTATTAGTTTCTACTATTCATGGGTGTTGACTGTGTAGTTATGGTGCATCTATTTCTCAGCTACCAAATCAATTCCAAATGTCTTGAGATCTCATTCTTGCACTTCTTCCAAAGTCAAAGTGATTGTTGAGCAAGACCATTTATTTCTTGGAGTGTTGCAATGGTTTTGATCAATGTCAGGGTATTTCTTCTTGACCATGATCACATATTTCCTGAGAGTTTCGTGCATATTTTTAGAACACCATCAATGTTGGAGTGTGCTTGAGGTGTCAAAGACCTTCATGGCTAGTTGTTGCCTCATTTTTGGTGGGAATTCTTGTTGTATGTAATCTGATCGGATTTCATCCTTTATGTAACTCCGATTGAGTTATGGTTAGGGTTTGAATTCGAATTCTCACTTATGCTTGCACTATAAAGGAAAATTTTATTGTTTTTGTTTGGGTTTAGACTTCTACTCTCCAACCAGAGTGGTCTGGTGTAGTGTTTCCCTACCAAATTTTGTTTCTATACTTTTTGTAATTCTTTGCTTTGAGTCAAGTTGAATAGGGTAAGTCCTTTATACATAGATAGGGAATGTAATGAGCTATGCTCTGTAATAACAACAAATGACCACATTTATATTTTGCTTCATTATATATGTCAATATGTATGTTCTCCAAATATTGTATGCATTATCTTTTGAATCAATATAATCAAGGGTTATGTGTATGCTTCAAACACATTTGTTATTTGAGTTATGTTTATGTTTTCCTATCATTTATGGAGTGGTGTAATTGCTTGCATAAAGATAATGAAGGTATTGTAGCGCAGTGTGGATAACTAAGTAACATGTTGAATGTCCTTTTGTTGGTTTCCTATTGCAAGTTGGTAGGGCTATGAGAAGCCATGTTTTTCTTAATTGTAAGATTTTGTTTCTGTAGACACCTAAAATTGGTCTGGAGAATCTAATTAATTGAATACGATTTGTTTGATTAATTAATCTTAAATTCTTCTACTTAGTAAATAAATAGAAATATTTATTTATATTAAGTTCATTTATTAATTCTTATGTTTTCTCTCCTAATTAAATAAACAAAATTAAAAACTTTGTTTTATTTAATTATTATCATTTTCATCATATTATTTCTCTTTTAATTAAATAAACGAAATTAAAAACTTTATTTTATTTAATTATTATCATCATTACTTCTTTATACTTCTATCTTAAAATTAAATACACAATTTAAATAATTTGTGTTATTTAAAATCACATTTCTTCTTAATTAAATAAAGATCTCTAAAATCTTTTATTTAATTATCATTCTCCTTTTAATTTAATAAACAAACCCTATAGTTTGATTTATTAAAATCATTTATTCCTCTTTTGCTAAATTTAAATAAATTAAAATATTTAAATTTATGCATAAATTTTACCACTATTCACTCACCAATAAAATTAAATTTTCAAAAATTTAATTAATGGCACTGCCATTCACGAGAAAAGCTTCAGGGACAAACCTGCAAGAAATTCTCTCAACAACCTTCCACCCACCTTCCCTCTTATCTTGCCTGGTGTTTTCATGGGGAGAAACCATTCTCCATGATCAGCTCCTTCTTCTCATCCCATGCCCTTCGATTCTCCAGATTGAATCACAGCCCCTCATCCCGTATTCCTGTGCAATTGTGCTGCCATGAAAGCTATAAATACAGCTTTTGGGCTATAGGAAATGGATCCCAACTTATGCAATCTTACTCTGCAGGTTTCCAAAGCATTCAAGCATCCAAGCAATCAAGTATTCAAGCATTCATCCAGCATCCATCAAGCAGCAATCAAGCATCCAGCATTTGCAGTCATGGCTGCCATTACAATAGATTTGCATATTTAATCACATAGGAATAGAATTAGTTCATTTGTCATTCTCTAAGTGTCATTTCAATAGTTTAATTAGCTTACAAATATGAGAGCTAAGTAGATTAGAGAAATCTTTAGAGTTAGAGAGCAATAGGATAGATTTCTGTAGATTTGTAGTTTAAATTAGTTTAAATTTCTTAATATTAGATGTAATGTCCTATTTAGAAGCGTAGATGCATTGTTTAACTTGTTTTCCCCATCCTACCGCCTACAGATTGGCACCCACCATGGGGCATAACCCCATATTTTACTAAATTTTTGAAAATTGTGTCCTACAGGTATCGGCGTGAAAGTTTTCGCGGAATCGTGAGTTTTTGCAGCATGCCGAGTTATTGTTTCAGCACGCTGGGTTATTGTTATAGCGCGCCAAGTCACTGTTCCAGCGCGCCACATCACTATTCCAGTGCGTCGGGTTTCTACTTTAGCGCGCCGAGTCACTATTTTAGCGCGCCACTTTATCATCTTCAAAATCATTTCTTTTATCTGGATCCGACGCGTCCGCAGCCAAATTCTGTTTCTGTCTATTTTCTTGGTTAAAATTTACCATTCCTAGGATAGAAATAGATAAAATTTATCAATCCTAGGATAGGAATGGATAAAAATTGATCAATCCTAGGATAGAAACGTCATATTTATTTTGTGGTTTAAAATTGAACATCATGCTTATTATGGAGCAATATCTCCATATAGAGTAAATCATTTGTCTTTTGGGTTTTAAAAAGAACATCTTTGCTGTGATTGGGTGATAGGTTTATGCTCTCCCCTTAACTGGGTGCATCAAAATACCAGACTCACCATTAATTTACGCATTTTAAAGCTTTCTTAAAACCTTTAGACAGGCCTGCCGTAGTGGGAAAAAGTACTCACCCTACGGAAACGACCTGAGTGGGGATAGCCAAAAGCCATGGCATTCCAACCCACTTTAAAATTTATGTGAATTTGGAAAAACCCTCTTTCAACGGAAGTGCGCAGGATAACCATCCCCAAAATCTTTGTTTTAAAGATTGGGAGGTCTCTCGAGGGAGTTTATCCATTTGCCGCTCCGAACGAAAACCCTATCTAAGAACCTAGAAATAGAAGCACGCCTGTTAGTTTCTAAACATTGTAATACTCAGTGGTGCAGGGGCGGGGAAGAATCTACCCTCAAGCACTCACCATATAATTGCCAAGGACTGTTTGCTCAGGGGATCCGGTATCCACTTCCGTCACTCTGAGTACGCACCTGGAAAAGACAAAAAAATGGGTGCCTTCTAGGGGGTGACATGGCTGTGTGAGTCGACGCAATTCCAAGCTGTGGGCCATTCGAGTATATAACGATGACCTTTTATCTCTAGGAGTGATTCTATCTGAAGTGTTTTATCTTGTTATTAAACCAGTGAAAATTAAGAAGAATCATTGATTCTTCAGAACATACACTATTTGTTTAGATTCTAGGGTTTTTAAGGACAACCATTCTATTCTTGCTTGCTGTGTTTTCTCTCATTAAATTCAGACAAGATCATCACAAAAATCTTCAAAATCAAAACATTTGTGGAATTCTCATGATTTGAGATTGGGTATCCACCAAGTTTGTCAAGAAATCTCTTGTCAAACGAATCAGGAAACCAAAGAAAACACTTGCATACAAATAACTTCTAAGAAAGCAACGATTTCTATATCAAAGCAGGAAAGTTCTACTCCAACATAGGACTTTTATTCATAGGTATCACGATTTTTCTAGAGGTTATACAGATGATTATGCTGTAGCTCCCTTAGATTCACAAGCATTTTATCAAAGAAGAGCTCTTAGGCAACACCACAATCACAGTCAAAGAATTCATCCAGAATACATTCCACAACCAACCATACAATACGATACCAGACCAAGTGAGTTTCATAGAATAAGATAGTTTATGTCTTAGCACCTCATGGTTTTGTTTTAGCGCATCAAGTCTCTGTTCTAGCGCGTAGCTCCTCTGTTTTAGCGCGCAGAGTCTTTGTTTTAGCGCTTTCGGTCATTGTTCCAGCGCGTAGCTCCTCTGTTTCAGTGCGTAGAGTCTCTGTTCCAACGCTTTCGGTTTCTGTTTTAGCGCGTAGAGTCTCTGTTCCAGCGCGCAAAGTCTCTATTTTAGCGCGTTCAGTCTTTGTTCCAATGTGTAGCTCCTCTGTTTTAGCGCGCCATAAAGTCAGAAAAATAGAGAGTTAATAGGACATTTTGTCAGTTTACCCATATCGATAACAAGATTTTCATCAGTCCAGAACATTTTTTTTCACAGTCCAGAACACTTAAGTCACACAAAAGGAAAGTTTTACCCCTACACCTAGATCTTGCAATATCTCGCATAGTGTCATTATCACCAAATCTGAGATTTTCTGTCAAAGTTTCCCTATCAAGGATTTTATCATCCTTCCATCACGAAACTAGATAAGACTAAATCAGATTTTAAATCAACAACCTTGACACTTATCCAATCAAAAATCCAAGATCAAAAGTCTAGAGTAAAACTTTAAACGTTTGTATGCCTATTTTCACACGAGCAGCATATCAAAAACAACAAGAACAAGAAAATGAAAGAATAGCAGCCATGGCTGAAGAAAACCCTTGGGGATGATATAGCAACACTGATCCTCTTATTAACTCACATGAGAAAGAAATAACTGCAGAGGAAATCGAGAAAGTTCAACAAGACCCTCATTTCCATAAATTTATGGAAAAGATGCTAGAGCAAGATATGGAAAAGTATCTTCTATTATTAGCTGACAAAGGTGCTAAACTTCCTAAAGACTTTGATGTCAATCAACTCAAGGAAACAACCACACCTAACTCAACTAGTATAGAAAATCCAAATCAAATAGATGCTTTGACAAAACAAATCCAACAGTTACAATTACAGTTCCAAAATATCCAACAAGGGTCAACAAAGAGATATTCATTACAAGACATTTGCCCTTATCCATTTGACTCAAGCATTAACATGATACCATTTCCAAGGTATTGTGAGTACCCAACATACAACAAATACAATGGGAGAACTGATCCGCTTGATCACATACGGGAATTTCGAGCTATGAGCATAGAGTTCGCACACGAAGACTCTTACTACGATTATTTCCAAGAAGCTTAGGAAACACTTGCAAGGAGTGGTTTTCTAAATTAGAACCTGGGATTCAATCCTTTGAAGAACTAATCAATAGGTTCATAACACACTTCTCATTCAACATCCAACATGGGGTAACCTTAAAAGAACTCTACAACACCAAGCAAGCAAAGGGTGAAAAATTTCTTTCCTTTCTCCAACGATGGAGAAGGCTATTTGCTAAATATCCTAGATCTATTCCTGAAGAGGAGAAGATAGAGATGTTCATTGATAACTTAGTGGATGACATGAATTACAGATTGGACCTACAATGTCCATCTACATTTGAACAAGTTATCGAAAAGGGGCTCAAAATCGAAGAGGCTCTCATCAAAAGAGGAACGATCAAACACTTCATTGAAGGTTCAAACAATAACAATTCCTCTAACAACAACAACGAAAAGCTAAGATTTTGGAAAAAGAACAAGAATACTGATACCATGATCGATACACACGCACCTAAACCAGTATTCACCTTGACACCAACCACTACAAACAAACAAAACAATGGTTTTAATGTCAAACAAAGTAGTGATCAAGGGAATAATCAAAACAGTGGAGAGACAAAAACCCAATCATTCCAACAACCATCCAATAAACAAAAAATTCACACCATTAGGACAATCATTGGAATCGGTCCTCAAAGAACTTTTAGACGAAAAACTCATTCAAGTGCAAGAGGCTAGAAATTGGGACCCTCAAGTCAAACCATCATGGTGGAATGACTTACATTACTGTCACTATCATCAAAATAAAGGCCACATGACTGAAAATTGTTGGCAATTAAAACATGCGGTACAAGACCTCATAGATCAAAAGAAAGTATTTGTAGAGGGACACCAAACAAACAAGGATCATACAACGTTCAAAAATCCTCTACCCAATTATCAGAAGGGAGAATCCTCTTCTGCAAACACTAAAGGCAAGAATGTTGGTTATGTTTACGACACAACGATCCTTTGTTTGTCTGCTGCCAAGGAGGATGAGGAGTTATGCAATCAAATCAATCAGAACAACAACATTACATCTACCAATTTGGTACAACAAATGGACAAATCTGAAAACCAAATCAATGTAATCACACTCAAAGGGAAACAAGAATACCAACCGGTTAATGCCACAACAAGGGCACAATCCAAAGTTATATTGAAAGGAGCATCAATATCATCCCCATCTGTGGATCCTCCCTCCAATCAATATAATCTTATCGATCAATTGCAGAAAATACTGGCACAAATATCAATCTTGGAACTTTTGAAGATTTCCCCATCACACAAAGAGGTTCTTGAACAAGCTCTTGTATCAACCACAGTACCTAACAATCTAGATGTGTGTCAATTCCAAGCTATGGTGGGACATCTATCTGCACCTCATTGCCTTTCATTTTCTGAACATGATGATGTATCACTCACCCATCCGCTTAATTCCGCCCTTCACATTGAAGTCCTTATCCATAAACATCGTGTAAAGTGTGTCCTGATAGATGGAGGGGCTGGTTTAAATATTTGTACCTTAAAGCTGATTCGTGCACTAGGATACTCAGATGAAGCCATTGATACAAGAAGAAAAATCACAATAAAAGCATATGATGAGGAAGAAAGATCCTCTAAAGGATTGATCATATTACCCATTCAAGTGGGACCTATTGTCCAAAAAGTGGTTTGCCAAGTCTTAGATAGGGAACTGACATACAACATACTGTTGGGATGCCCTTGGATACATGATATGCAAGCAGTACCTTCTACCTATCATCAATGCCTGAAATTTCTTGTCAATGGACAGGAGGTAACAATCACAGTAGACTACAATGACACCCAAGCTTGTCATACATTGAAGACATCTCAGGATAAATTCATACCTAACAATAGAGAAGTTAGCACATCAGATAGTGAGCAACAACAGAGCTTCATATCAAAGTGGCTTCCAAAACAACAAAAATCACAAGAGATAAGGGTGGTACAATCTAACCCTTCAAATGTTGAAGAGCAATTGGCTCCACTCTCACATCAATTCACCAAAGAAGTACAGATAAGTGATGAAGGAATAAGTGAATATGGTGTTGGAAACTCATTTCATCTATCACAAATGTTACCCTCCTTACAAACGTATGGACAGCCATCTACAATCATCAAAAATTCAGAACAATCTACAACAACATTAGATGGCAGATTTATAAAAGCTGGAAGCTTAGATGAAGAATCAGAAGATAAGGCCATACTAAATTGGCTTTATAAGGATGAGGAGACCTCTACTTCTACAAGTAACATCATAGAGATAAATCAATATGGAAAGGGAAAGACTATTTTGGAGAAGATGGGATATTTAGGACAGGGACCCCTTGGGTTAAGGAAACAAGGCATAACAGAACCAATCCAGCCTCTTATGCTCCAACATAAGGATAAGACGGGACTAGGATATGCAGCAGAACAAGGATCTCTTGATCAAGGGAAACAAAGTGTAACAAAACCCATTCAAGTCCTCACAATTCAGCAAAATGGCAGAACTAGATTAGGATACATAGAAGAAGCAAGAGCAAAAATCACCAATAAAACTGTGGAGCGTATTCTTCAAATAAGAGATAACTCTGAAACGGATTCAAATGAATATGAGTGGGACAACTTATCAGATGTTTCCTATGAAGATATTCAGATTGACATTATCAAAAAGCATACCACCAAACACGAGGAGGGTCAAAGCTCAAGTTTTAATCCTATTGTCTTTGAAACACAAAATTTTGATGACTCAAGTGAAGATGAACGGACATCGATTGAGATAAATGATGTGGAAGAAAATACCTTTGTAGGCCTCGACATAACCACTAACAATCTAGATGACATTTTCGTTCGAGCTTTCACAATCGCTGACCTCAACCCATCTAATGATTCATTGTTTTTACTGCATCCTGAGCTTATCGAATGGGAACCCCAACACCTTATTGACCTCCCTGTTTTTGACAATGATTCTGCCATTATTAATTATCTTTGCTGTGAGGAATCTGATGCTTGTTCTACCAATACTTCTTTTAACGATGCTTTTAGGCAGGAGGATGCCAAGCCTTCCAGTTGCAAAAATATGAAATTAAAAAATGGATCTAATGGTGAAAACCATTCTATGGCAGTATTTGATCCTAAAATAGTAAAAACAAAGAACACATCCAATGGTGAAAACCTCATTGAGGCATCAAAGGATGGAAGGTTTGACATCCTCCCGCAACATTACCATGAAAGATCATCAGTGCTGATAGAACCCACACAGTCTATTAATATTGGCACAGCAGAGAAAGCAAGAATCCTACACCTGGCAGCATCCATGACAGATACAAAAAAGCCAGATTTTATCAAATTCTTTGAAGAACGATGCATCAATTTTGCATGGTCATACTCTGACATGCCAAGTTTAGACACAGATCTCATCATGCATCACTTATCCTTACCAGCTGGCACTAAACCAGTCAAACAAAAACTGAGAAAGTTGCATCCACATTTTGCATTGTTGGTAAAAAATGATTTGAAGAAACTACTAGATGCTGGATTTATCAGATCTATTGATTATGCAGAATGGATATCCAACATTGTACCTATTTCAAAGCTAGATAACACCATTAGAATATGTACTGATTTCCGAGATTTAAATAAAGCCTGTCCAAAGGATGATTTTCCTTTGCCAAACATAGACATGATTGTAGATCTAACAGCTGGCCATCAAATGCTATCACTCATGGATGGATTTTCAGGATACAATCAAATCAAGATAGCTCCTGAAGACCAAGAAAAGACAGCATTTACATGTCCATGGGGCACCTTTTGCTGGAACGTCATGCCTTTTGGGTTAAAGAATGCAGGAGCTACATACCAGTGAGCTATGACAACAATCTTCCACGACATGATGCACACCTTCATGGAGGACTATGTGGACGACATCTTAGCCAAATCTTACACCAGAGAAGGACATCTAGAGATATTGGCCAAAATATTTGATAGGCTGGAAAAATTCAAAGTCAGATTAAATCCTAAGAAATGTGCCTTTGGGGTAACATCAACAAAACTCCTTGGATACATAGTTTCTACAAAAGGAATTGAAGTAGATCCATCAAAAGTTAAAGCCATTATGGAAATGCCACCTCCTAAGAATATCAGTACATTAAGATCTCTACAAGGCCGACTACAGTCCATCAGAAGATTCATCTCTCAACTAGCAGATCGGTGCCATCCATTCAACCATCTTTTGCATAAAAATGTGTCTTTTAAATGGGATGAACAGTGTGAGAACACTTTCAATCAAATTAAGCATTATTTAATGACACCACCAATCTTGGTGCCACCCAGTGAAGACAAGCCATTGTTGCTATATATCGCAACAACGAATATTTATTTAGGAGCCTTGCTAGCACAAGAGGATAGGGAAGGAAAGGAACAGGCTATATACTATATCAGCAGGACACTCAATGGACATGAAGTAAACTACACCTTCATTGAAAAATCATGCTTAGCAGTAGTATTTGCAACACAAAAATTGTGACACTATATGCTCACTCACACTATCAAGCTCATTGCAAAAATTGATCCTCTCAAGTATTTACTGAGCAAAGCAGCTTTAACAGGAAGGTTGGCAAAGTGGGTCATGCTCCTCAGTGAGTTTGATATTCAGTATGTTGAAAGGAGAGCTATCAAAGGACAAGTCATCACCGATCAATTAGCAGAAGCTCCATTATCAGACAGTCATCCTATGACCATGGAATTTCTTGATGCGGATATCCTCAACGTTACAACACAACCATGGAAACTCTACTTCGATGGATCCTACACACAACATGGATCAGGGGCAGGAATTTTATTTGTCACACCTCTTGGGCACACAATTCCACGATCTTACAGGCTTACCTTCCATTGCACTAACAATGTGGCAGAATATGAAGCTTTGATCCTTGGAATTAAAGTGGCTATTGACTGGAAAATCACAGAACTACAGGTGTATGGAGACTCCCAGTTAATCATCTATCAAGTCAACAATGATTACCAGACTAAGGATGACACACTGATTTTATACAAGAGACTGGTAGATGATCTAAGAAAATACTTCATAGAAATCAAATTTGAGCAGATACCAAGATCAGAGAACAAAGCAGAAGATGCCATGGCCACAATAGCATCTCTTCTACAAATGCCTGAAATGCAAGATCGTTATCGATTTATTGTAGAACAAGTATCAAATCCTGCATACGCAAATCCCAAATCTCAAACCATAAGCCTTTTGGATAGTGCCCAATCTTCCATTTATGGAGACATTTATACTTATCTGAAAGATAATATCTTACCACCAGATCTTTCTCGCAACCAAAAGCGCAACTTCATACGCCAATCCGCCAAACATACCATTATTGCTGACACCCTTTACCGTCGAGGCCTAGATGGTACTCTTTTACGTTGTTTAGAACATGACGAATCCGCTTCCGCTTTACATGAGGTCCATGAAGGAATTTGTGGTACACATTCTAGTGGATTATCTTTAGCCAAGAAACTCCTTCGTTTAGGGTATTACTAGCCACACATGGAGCAAGAATCTTATCAGTTTGTCAAAAGATGTTCAAAATGCCAGATCCATGGCAATTTTATACATGCACCGGCACAGGAGCTACATCCATTTGCAACTACATGGCCTTTCTATCAGTGGGGATTAGACCTGGTGGGGAAAATTAACCCATCTTCATCTAATGGACACAAGTTCATTATCACAGCAACCGAATATTTTACAAAATGGGTGGAGGTAGTTCCCTTAACCACAATCACTGGGAAGCAAATATCATCTTTCATACTTAATTATCTCATTTGTAGATATGGGATACCCCAGTCAATCATCACAGATAATGGCAAGCCTTTCAAGAACCAAGACATCCAAGAACTATGTGAAAAGTTTCACATCCAACATTGCTTTTCAACCCCATATTACCCTCAAGGTAATGGACAGGCAGAAGCTTCCAACAAAACAATCTTAAAGATTCTCAAGAAAACTGTAAATGAGGTAGGGCGTGATTGGCACGTTCAGCTTAACCCTGCTCTTTGGGCTTATAGGACTAGCATCAGAACACCAACAGGAGCTACACCATATGCTCTTGTCTATGGATCAGAAGCAATATTACCTATTGAGGTAGAAATTCCATCCCTTCGTGTTTCACTAAAGGGACTCATTTCAGATGAGGATTATAGGATCTCTAGACTTCAGGAATTAGAGCTACTTGATGAACGTCGACAACAAGCTATCAATCATTTGACAGCCTATCAGCAAAGAATGTCTAGGAACTATAATCATAGGGTTAAGCCTAGAGTCTTCCAGATCGGAGACTTGGTCCTACGGGAAAACCCTAGAAATCAAGCAGACAGAGAAAAGAAGGGAAAGTTTGAACCTAACTGGATAGGACCTTATGTCATCATATCAGTCTATGGATCAGGAGCATACCGACTGTCTACACCAGAAGGAGACATGTTGGAGGAGCCCATGAATAGCATTCATCTCAGGTGATTCTACACTTGAGGATATCTAGTGCACGGTCAATAAAGTTGTCTTGATGAAAACCTGGCAAACAGGCGTCATGATGACAAAAAAGAGAAAAACAAAAAAAAATATAAAAATAAAAATACAAAAGAAAAGGAAAGAGGACACAATAAAAACAAGTGATGAAAACCTGGCAAACAGGCGTTACTTGTGATTTTCACCAAAATCCTCTATCTACTAGGTACAGTGTTGTTACGATTGTTTCTTTTCATATCATTTCCATCTATCATTTGAGATAATCATTATCACTATCCATATCATGGCAGAGATACCATGTTTTACCCTGGCTTGGGGGCAACATCCTAGTGTTATCTGGTACAAGTAGACTTTCAGCTTACATGGAAAGGAAGTCAAACATGACAACATCAAGTGGCAATCCATCAAAATCCAAAAACATCAGAAAATCAAAATCCAAAAACATCAGAAAATCAAAATCCAAAAACATTAGAAAATCAAAATCCAAAAACACCAGAAAATCAAAGATCCAAAAACATCAGAAAATCAAAATCCAAAAACATCAAAAAATCAGAAATCCAAAAACATCAAAAACACAAAAATAGAGTCTACATCAGTCAAAAGTGGAGTCTGTGTCAGTCGAACTACGTGGTCTCTGCGTGTATAACGTAGGCAAGACTAATCTTTGATCAGTCCCCGAGACCCCTAGGATAGGTCTTTTAGGTCACATCATTTGGTCAAACATTTGGGAATATAATGCACACATCAGCACACACATCTCAACACTGATGATCTAATCTGAATAATGATTTGAAAATACATTAAGTAGAATTTGAATTGTTGTGCTTTTCATTTTATCATTTGATTATCATTTCTTTGGAGCTACTCAATGATGTATTGAACTAGAGAAGTAAGGATGGAGAATGATACTTTTCCTTGTTTGCTGTTTATGAGTTAGTCATTATTACTTTGTGAATTGTCGCAGGAAGTGCTCTACCAAGTATCATGGATGACATTTCGATTCACTTAAGAAAATGATTAATTCTTGTTTGTTTATGCAAGAAATGCTCAGGTCATCATTGGTCTATCTTATACCATGATGCTTGTGTTCGCTTGCAATATCAAAAATCATGAAGGAAATACTCAGGTCATCATTGGTCTATCTCATATCATTGATGCTTGTATTCACTTTCAACATTTTAAAATAAAGCTCAGTGATGATACAAAGCAGAATAAACTAATTATTGAAATGACACTTAGGTTTGCATTGATAAAATAGACATTTGCATGGTTAACATAGATTGCATTCATAATAATACATCTGCAGATTACTGGTGGCACAAGTTACAATGATTCATTCACAAACGATGTTATCTTTTCTTATTAAAGATTGAGTATACTTGACACATACAATTTTCATAATGGCATGCATATAAGATCATCTCTTCATCTCATCATAAAATTCACAATAAACATCTCATTTCGTGACATCATATACACGTTATGTTACATCATTCATTTCCATTTCGTTAGATACATCATACATCCATACATCATTTCATTTACATATCATTCATATATCATTTATTTACAATTCATTCATTTACATTTACTTACATCATTACACATCATTCATATATCATTTATTTACAATTCATTCATTTACATTTACTTACATCATTACACATCATTCATATATCATTTATTTACAATTCATTCATTTACATTTACTTACATCATTACATATCATTCATATATCATTTATTTACAATTCATTCATATATCACATATCACATATTCATTTATAACATTTCATTTACATTTCATCTCATTAATATGACATTACATTTACATCATCACATTCTCAACATTACATTTTCATCATACATCATTACATTTACATCTCATCATTCATTAAACATCATTCATTCATTTATCACATATCACATATTCATTTATCACATTTCATTTACATTTCATCTCATTAATATGACATTACATTTACATCATCACATTCTCAACATTACATTTTCATCATACATCATTACATTTACATCTCATCATTCATTAAACATCATTCATTTATCACATATTACATATTCATTTATCACATTTCATCTCATTAATATGACATTACATTTTCATCATACACCATCACATTTTCATCATTTATCATTGCATTCCATCTCATCTATCATACACCATTTACATTTCATTACATCATTCATTTACAATTACATCACATTTCATATATATCATTCTATTTCATTCAAACATCATTCATTCATCTATCACATTTCATATTATACTTCATTTCATTTTTATCTCATTCATACATCATTCATTTACATCACATTTTTTTTATCATACATGGCATCTCATTAAGAAAAGAAATACATCACCAATATCATATCACATCATCATTAATGCATCCATACAAGCTATGTAAAATAAATCATCATAAAAAAAAATGCATCCATCACATCAATCATATAGAACACATCATAAGATCAATGCATCCATCACATAAATCATGTAAATACATATCATAGATCAATCGAACTGCTGCACATATATATCTCATCAAGTGTCAAGTATACAATGAAGTCTAAAAAGGATGAAAATAACATCGTGTCAAAAATAGCTGATATCAAGTAGTACTCCCACCAGAAGGAGCAGGTCTCGCACCAGTATCAGTACCACCACCAAATGTCCTAGGATCTCTCAGACCTCTCGGAAGCAGCTGTGTCACACCTCTGCTCACTGTCCTCGAACGAGTGCTCTCTGAACGAGACTGAGCATAACTGACTCTCTGCTCTATGGGGCAAAGCTCATGGTAGCGGCTCCTGTAAAACTCAATCTCGGCACCTACCCACATGGCCTCTCGCATGTAATCCGCCACAAATGTCCCATCTGCCACTCTCTGCAATCACTCTACCATAGCCTGTGCTGTCTCTGCTGTCTGTCTAATAATGTCTCGCTCGGCAGTCAAGGCTATGATCTGGGCCTCAGCAGTGGACAACTGTGCTCGTACACTTGTCAACTGAGCCTGTGCGGTCACTGCTACCTGTAGAGCCTCATCTCTCTCACCAATCAGAGAGGTAATCTGCGTCTGTGCAGTAGCTAGCTGTGCCTACATCTGAGCCTGTGTCTGTGCTAATAAGCCCTGCACCTGTGCTAGCTGTCCTTGTAAGGTCTGAACCTGCACCTGTAGACCTGCAACCTCTGATGGATCTACCGACGAGGAAGCAATAGCCTGCCTCTTACGAGGCACACTAGAAGATGGATCTAAAGTAACTGCTACGCCCGGCCTCCTCCCATCCCTGTCATCATCATCGCTGCTATCCTCGATGCTACCAGAACTCTCATCACTGTCAGTCTCCGAGCTGCTCTCCACATCCACATCCACATCTACATCCTCCTCTCTCCCCCGTCTCTGACCAACCTGAACACCCCCTGCTGGTGCTGCTGATGGTGCTGCTGGTGCTGGTGCTGGTGTTGCCACTGGTGCTGGTACTGGCTCATCTAGAATAGTGATACGTGGCGGAGGGTGCAGAGCCAGATACTCTCCGTACTCGGGAGTAATAGGTGCCTCGACAATGTCCTGTCGGACATCCCATGCTGATGGCTGTAAAGCACGGTAACCCGCAACAAGTGCCCCATAAGGCAAACTGGGACCCCAATCACTGATATCTATCCGACATCGTCCATAATGTGCTACACCCTATGGCATGCACTGAACAATCCCATACTATCTGTACACACGATGAAACAGGAATCGCTCCAAGACCCTGGGGCTCTTCCCGATCAAATACATAGAATCAGACAAGAACCCCAACTTAATATCATCATCATCCCAGTCATCACAGTCTAAATACGAACGCCAGGTCATTGCCTCTACATCATCAATAATCCGCCTCCAATACTCAAGCTTACCCATCATATGCTGGGTAGGCCTGCCTCTATATCGAAACACATAAGGCCTCGTCGCTGGTCTGGCTAACACTGGCACGGGACGCGTAATAGCAATATGCTCCCATGCCCATACCTGAAGAAGTGTAGCCCCTGCCGATAAACTGCTGTCGCCAAGATACACGATCCAATGCAAATCATGATATAACTGGGCAAGTATGCACATGCCCCAAGCATATCTCATCCTATGGACAACCAGACCCTCTAACACCCGACCCCATCCAAGAGATAGACCCTTTGACCTCTTATCAGGACAAAGGAATCCACCAATAAAGTCGGCCAAAACTGAAGGAAGCGGAGCATATAACTCATACATATCTATCCATGGAATCCACTCTCCTGAAACGTGGGGATCCTGAAAGACTCTCTGCATAGCCTCTACCCCACCAACCTCCTTTGAATCATGTACCACAATATCTCCAACAAAAGGAATGCAAAGAATACGCCATACATCCTCCGGCGTCACAGTCATCTCGCCAGTAGGTAAGTGAAAGGTGTTGTGGTCACTATGCCACCGCTCTGCTAAAGCTGTCAATAGACCCCTATTAAGTCTAATATGGGGCATATCCAATAATGTCGCTAAGCCACAATCTGTAATATGATGTCTCTCATCTGGCGTAAGTCGCGGTATCATATAAAAAGGCCAAGGGAACTGCTCTCTCACCTGGATAACATCTAAATGCTCATGTTATCATACAAACATAACATTTTAATCAGAATATCAAAAGATCATCAAATTTTCAAACATTGTGCTTTTACCTATCAACTTATCAAATTATCAAGGAACCCTCATCTATCAATTGGGTTGAATCCTTCAGAAAGCTTAATTATTTCTCGCCTATCATGAAGGTAATTATTATCAATCAATAGATCTTGCCCATCATGAGATCATTTCCCATATATTTTAGTCAAGATCAAATTAAAATAGATGGAATCAAAAATCAAATCGACGAAAAGCAAAGTGCACAATTTTTCATCAATCTCTACCGCAAAGTGATACAAAATCAACCTAAAAACACTAAAATGTTTGGCGCGCTACAAAATCTTCTAGACGCGCTACTAAAACATCCTAACGCGCTAAAAATACTGGCACGCTATAAAATCCTACAGACGCGCTGCAGATTTGACCCTGCACGCTAAAACTTCTGGCGCGCTACAAAACTTACCGGACGTGCTATAAAAGTTCATCGGCGCACTAAAACTATCGCGCGCTACAACAGATCAGCGACACGCTACACCGCGTCTGCCGCGCGCTAAAAAAATTAAAAAATGCAAAAACGTATCAAAAAAATGGGTGCGAATTACGAGGACAAGTTGGGGTACATACCGGAGGTCCATAGTCGGCCGGATGCTAGTGATGGTGCACACGCTCGAGTCGGTGGGTGTGGTAAGGGATCGGCATCCTGAAGCTCTGGTACTCTGAGGGTCACTATCACAAGATTGTCAAAGTCAAATGCACAAATGACTTTTGAAAAGGACCTTTAGAGCATTTATAGGTTATTTTTGGGGGGTTTTTATAGGATTTATTTATTTTTCCTTCTGAGGAATAAATTCTCATCTATCACAGGGACATTTTGGACATTTTTGTCGAGAGATAAATTGTTTCTTCACCAATTCATCATCAACTCATCATGAAAATTCAAAGATTTTTTTTGAAAAATCATAAAAATTCAAAATTCATCAATTTATCTCCCGAGGGGGCATATATCGCTATCATTTTGAAATTTAACATCTGGGGCAAATCAGGGGCATATTTTAAACTTTTCATCAATACTGGCAGCTGAGGCAAAATCATTCTTTGAAGCAATGCGTAAACACATCACTTCAAAGAGGGGCAAAATATAGACACCTAAAATTGGTCTGGAGAATCTAATTAATTGAATACGATTTATTTGATTAATTAATCTTAAATTCTTCTACTTAGTAAATAAATAGAAATATTTATTTATATTAAGTTCATTTATTAATTCTTATGTTTTCTCTCCTAATTAAATAAACAAAATTAAAAACTTTGTTTTATTTAATTATTATCATTTTCATCATATTATTTCTCTTTTAATTAAATAAACGAAATTAAAAACTTTGTTTTATTTAATTATTATCATCATTACTTCTTTTATACTTCTATCTTAAAATTAAATACACAATTTAAATAATTTGTGTTATTTAAAATCACATTTCTTCTTAATTAAATAAAGATCTCTAAAATCTTTTATTTAATTATCATTCTCCTTTTAATTTAATAAACAAACCCTATAGTTTGATTTATTAAAATCATTTATTCCTCTTTTGCTAAATTTAAATAAATTAAAATATTTAAATTTATGCATAAATTTTACCACTATTCACTCACCAATAAAATTAAATTTTCAAAAATTTAATTAATGGCACTGCCATGCACGGGAAAAGCTTCAGGGACAAACCTGCAAGAAATTCTCTCAACAACCTTCCACCCACCTTCCCTCTTATCTTGCCTGGTGTTTTCATGGGGAGAAACCATTCTCCATGATCAGCTCCTTCTTCTCATCCCATGCCCTTCGATTCTGCAGATTGAATCATAGCCCCTCATCCCGTATTCCTGTGCATTTGTGCTGCCGTGAAAGCTATAAATATAGCTTTTGGGCTACAGGAAATGGATCCCAACTTATGCAATCTTACTCTGCAGGTTTCCAAAGCATTCAAGCATCCAAGCAATTAAGTATTCAAGCATCCATCAAGCAACAATCAAGCATCCAGCATTTGCAGTCATGGCTACCATTACAATAGATTTGCATATTTAATCACATAGGAATAGAATTAGTTCATTTGTCATTCTCTAAGTGTCATTTCAATAGTTTAATTAGCTTACAAATCTGAGAGCTAAGTAGATTAGAGAAATCTTTAGAGTTAGAGAGCAATAGGATAGATTTCTGTAGATTTGTAGTTTAAATTAGTTTAAATTTCTTAATCTTAGATGCAATGTCCTATTTAGAAGTGTAGATGCATTGTTTAACTTGTTTTCCCCATTCTACCGCTTACAGTTTCATTCCTGACTCTGTACGGATTAGGCACTATTCAAGGAGATTCACAAAGTATGAAGCTATGGCAGAATCAAATCTTTTAATTCAAAAACATTTCCTACTTTCTTATTTTAGATTTTCTTTCATGTTGCCCTTTCCACACTACCATAAGTCACTGCCAAAAGGGAGAGTTGTGTAGATGATTTATCCCATTGAAGTCCTTCCACCATTTGTAGTGTGATAATCTGCAATAATGTATAGGGATACCCACCTTGGTCCTGCAAAGCCTAAAGTGCAGAGGAGAGTCTTGCTAATTGGTCATCTCTTGTTCATTGGCCATTGACCTAGGGTCTCTGAGTATAAGGAGTAGCTACCCTTTAGGAGATGCTAGACCATCAGCTGAAAGCACCAACACCACACAAGTTGAAACATGCCAAGAGCTTGTTCCAAATCATACCAATACATCCCTTCATCCAAATCAAGATCATACCATCCCACCTAATCCCTCTCATTCTCTCTTATCATCCCCTCATCTACATAAAGATCTTGTCATCCCATCTACTCCATGTCATGATCATTTATCACCTTTTATTCAAACTATCCCAACACCACCTCCATATCCCTTTGGTCCTCTTATATTCAAAAATGATGATTATATTTTATCAAAAGAACAAAGTATATTCACCATCCATCCTTCTCCACCTAATAATGGACTTGTATCATGCTTCCAAGATAACAGGCATCCTACTCTAAACCAAATTCTCAAGACCATGACATATCAAGGAAAATGTTTATCCCTTTTATGATAAAGGTATATTGGAGCACATCCATATCAAAGAATATCCACACACACAAGGCCTTCGCTACATATTCCACGGTTTACAATCCAAAAATATTGGTATAACCTTCATACAGCCTAAGTGAACCTCTTCCAAAAAAATAATAGGCACTTCCAATCACTCCACCAAACCATTTTTCATCATTCACCCTCCATCATTTCACCTCAAAAAAACTATCCATATCCCTCCATCTTCTAAATCCATTTTGGGTCTTTATGTCCCACAATCCACCATCACACATCCTCCATCTCTAACATCCATTTTAGTTCCTTATGTCCCACAATATACCATCACACATCATCAATCTACTAAGTCCATTTTGAGCCCTTATATCTTAAAATCCCATTCTCCATCCAATATCCTTCCTCCCCTCATCCAAAAATAACCTATTCCTATCACCAATTATAAACATCCCACTCTCATAATCCCCAATAAGGATCAACAAAGGCACACCTCCATTAACATCATTCATATATTCATCCTATCCAATATACCAAATCTATCACTCCATTCCTATTCCCTCTGCATCATGCATCTCCTCACAACCATCCCATTGCTATTGGAACTGATTCAGATGCCAAAGTAAAAATGCATAAATCCAAACATCCACATGGATCTAGAGATACCCATATCCCATCAAAAATACATGAGGAAAAAAAAAGAAAAATCCAAGCCAAAAGCATCACCAATCTTGAAGGCCACAAAATCCCACCAAAGCAAAAATCAATAACATGTGGATCCCAAAGAAAAAATGTGTAATACATTCAAAAGAAAAATTCATAATGGCATCCATAGTTTCTAATCCAAAAGCTACTCATTCTCATCTTCCATATCCTAAATCTATTTTGAATCCATGTATCCAAAAATTCACTATCCCAACTCCTCCATCATCCCCATGTTCTCCATCCATTTATCCCCCCATCATTCAACATCCATCATAATACGTCTCAATTTTGGTCCTAACAACATCCCCCGTCACACTCACCTCCCATAATTCCATCCATAAACTTTCCAACATTCCATCAATTATCCCACATATCTCCCCCATCAAATCCCTTTAATCGATGACCTTTTATAACTCATCCATCCTGATAAGGTTGTACCAACATCTAGCAATCACTTCAAACATGGGCTCATATTACCTCAATATGGAACTTGATGCTCGAGTCCTTCATCCATATCCTTATCACCTACCTTCCAAGTCCACATATCCATATACCTATCCTCATCCATATTCATCCACCACACTTGTCCAAAAAATATAAAAATTCCAATAAATCAAAGAAAAAAATTTGTCCAATGGTGAAAATTTGGAAAACAAGTGCCTTGGACAAGTGTCATGATGAACACCTAACAAACATGTGTCATATGCAAATACCTCATCCATTTTCTCTCCCCACTTGGGGAAAATTCTATTTTAAGCATCCATATCCTCCATATCCTTCATCCCACCAATATTACCCATCTTAACTTATCATATCCCATTTATTTTAATCCTTTCGTCCTCTTGGTGATCTTGTTCTTTGGAACCCTCTTGGTATGCATTTCCTCTATCCATACCCTATCATATTCCTTATCCCCCCCTCATGCTACCATCCATCTACCTTCCTTATCCACCCATCATATCCTCACCAATCTACCTTCCTTATCTTCTATCTTGTAATGGCGTGAATTTGCACCCCTTTCAAATTCCATGTTTGCATACCTCCTACCTTAGAGAATTAATTCTGATAATGCAATTCCATGCTCTTCATCCATTTTCCATCCACTTGGAAGCCTGTTTTCATGTTGGCGGGGGATATTTTGTCTGGAACGCTAGCGCAACATGCAGACATCTATATGGAGCGTTGTCATCCTGACAGGATTCCAACCTCTAGAATCCACATAGGCGTTACACTCCTCCATTGGACGTGAAGTGTAACATCTTTTTCCCTACATATTGACTTTGAACGGCTCCCTTTCCTCCATTTTCACCTTCAAACTACTATCTCTTTCATTCTTTCATGTTTCTTGATCATCTACACACTTTG
Source organism: Sequoia sempervirens (assembly GCA_007258455.2). Taxonomy (NCBI): domain Eukaryota; kingdom Viridiplantae; phylum Streptophyta; class Pinopsida; order Cupressales; family Cupressaceae; genus Sequoia; species Sequoia sempervirens. The sequence goes on from VDFB02047230.1 coordinate 471,454,273, forward strand.
GGAAACTTTCTAGTCTCTTCACAAAGCATTCTCAAGTTCTAACACCTCCATTGAAGTTGCAAGTTGGTATTTTTTTGGTTGATTCTCCTCATTATTGCAGAAATATTGGTCTTTGAAAGCTTACGAGCTCACTCCTCCCATTTTCCTTAAGTGCATGTGTTTGAAGGTAATATCACTCCACATATCCTTTATCTTGCATTATCATTTTAATGTCATAACATATTATTGTTCAACATATTGCTTGGTATTGTTATTTCAATATCTTTCTTTATCATATTTCTCCAATCATTGCTATATTGGTTGTCCATGGAGGTGGAAACACCAAAGCGAGGGACTAACTGTGGTAGTCCTCTAAACATAACCCCAAAATTTTCACATCTTTTGTGTACAGGATCTACTTGAAGTGAATATTTCAAAGATACCAACTCATGGGTAGGAAGGTGCGCTTTCCTCACCCTTCTTTGTCAATTCGTAGTTAGATTTAGTTGAAGTATTCTTCTTGTTATGCTATCATTTTATTCCTTTTTGCTTATGTTATTACATCAAGTTGGATTCATTAGCTCATTAGTAAGTTTCCCCTATGTTAGGACTAGAAAAATATGCCCCAAATCTTCACAAAAAATCCATCCTCCACCTAAATACATTATCACCTATCCTACCATTTTATAATTTTATCCCTTAAAATTTTCCATATACCCACCATCCTAATGAAATTCACATTTCACCACATACTGATGAGAGCCTCATAAATACTTTGAAATATTCATTTTATGGGTTTAAAAGACTTGGTTATATTACTAATTAACATGAATGGTGGTAGACTATATGCTAATATATTTACTTGTTTTACTTTATGTTTGGCTAAATTAGTAAATATATTAGAGGTAATGCTTTGCATTGAATTCATTGCTTTTGTGGTGATAATGATGAGTTAATTATGCAGTTTGAATGTTTTACTGTCATAATTGGTATCCTATTTTTGAGGATCTTATTCAGGGTATTTAAGACTGATGATTGATGACTTAGTTCAAAGATAAATTTAAACTCCCGTTTAACCACATGAAAATCATGCCACTGATTGCTCCTACTGGATGATGAATCACTGAAGTTTCAAATCAGCTCCTCTTAGTTAGTTTAGGAACTTCTCATCCCATCATTGATCTGGCATTTTCCCTTTGTCTATTTTCAGTTCTATTTTAGTCTTTAGTTTTGACGCCTTGTATCTTGGCGGTTAATGCCATGTCTTGAATTCAATAAGGATATAGTTATAAATATCCACCTTTAGGTTTTACAATAGGAGTTAGATAATTTTTTATTAGAATTTGTAATTACTGCACTACTTTGTTCTGTGTCCCTATTTGGGTCAATTTGAATGAAAATAAGATGCTAACTCGAATCACTATGTTAGAGGTCTTCGTCTCACTAGAGGAAGAGCAGGGATCGCTCAACCAAAGGAAGTGATGTTGTGTGGTATTTCTCTGAGTTTATTTTATTTATGTTCATTGGATATTAAATGTGGAATGTTAATTCTATTTGAATCATTTTCAACAATTGTGTTTAATCACTTTTAAGCTAAGTCCATCATGGTTAGAATGGTTTATTATATTTGTTATAAAGTTTATTGAGTTAATCAAGATTTAGATTTTTTTTGTAGAAATTAAGTTTGACAATTATCTGTTGAGTTTAATACAAGCAATGATGGAAACTTAAGAAAAGATGAAACTAAAACTTGTTTGGAATCTATTCATGGAAATTAGTATTTATGTTTTCTAGGTTAATAATTATTTCCTTGCAATTTATTTTTGTTCTTTAAAATAGCATTTATTTTCCAGCAAATCTTAAAATAGATTTCTTTTGAAGTAAATTAGAATTAAATTTAGATTTTGAATTCTAGATTAAGAATTAAGCTAATTTTAGTCTTTTCCATGAATTAGTCTCAATCAGGTCAAGCAAAGTCAGAAATAAGTCAATGAAACATTAAATTAGGAAATGAGATAGAGTTAATCCTTAGGAATTAGTCACTGAAGTTTGTAAAGAAAGCTAAATTGTGGAAAAAAAACTCTCCTAATGCCAAAACTCAGAGAAGAATGTAGATATGAATTTAAATTTTACAATTACAGTTCAATAAGATACACATGAAAATAATAATAGAATAGAGAAATAGACATATACATAATTGGACTCCAGATTTATGTGGGAAAACCCTTACGGGAGAAAAACCCTCAATACCAAGTAAAGCCTCTTTGTATTACAGTAAACAGAATTATATACAAAGATCAAACTTCACTTTCAGATGTCAATTTTACAACAACATTTGTAATGCCCCGCCACGCAACCCTAGGGGAAGTTGCAAACTACTAACAATTCCACAACAAATTTTAAAAAAAAAAACATACAATTACATGTATAATAACGACGCAAAGCCAACAATCCCCTAAGGTCACGAGACAAAGATTAATTAATTCACAAATTATAACCACATGCATGAAATGAAACATAACGGCATTCACTTAACTAATTAAAGCACATACATTCCATACATGAGATTTTCATTAAGACCATGAGATCCTTCATGGTTACAAAAAAAAATAGAAGTTATATAATTACAATTACATCTCTCATTCCCAAAATGAGGCAAACCAATAACATGATTGTTTATTACAATTTCCATCTCGATAAAAATGAGGGGTAAATAAAATACAAAAGCACTAGCATAAGTGAAACCAAGGTGCCAATTGGAATCCCACAAGCCCTCCAACACGAAAGCCTCGTCCACATAAGCCAATGCCAACACAACGGAGTATGTGCACGTTCCACCCAACCATGTGATACCCGAAGGCTCACCCCCCATGCTAGGAGATAGTAACAGGGGTTTCAGGTCAAAACCAACAACCTCTAAACATAGGCAACATGACTCAACTGAACAAGGATACGAACAAGACATTACATGACACAAAGGTTACGATGCTTCCACATCTCAAATACATGAACACATCACGAATACAAACATAATGCTGACTTAGGAGAAGTGTCATCACAATGTCGCATGGGATATCCTGGCAAGTCTTCCTAGGTCCCGGCCCCCATCTCGGGATATCCTGGTAACCTCTAACGACTCCCAGCCCCACATGCAAACCATTGCGGAATCAGTTATCTTTCAAAGGGACAAGATAATGACCTTGCCATTCCAGGCCTTCTCGTCTCATCCCAAGTCTATACAAACACTTGCGTCCATGAGCGAGGCAAAATTAATCTTTTTAAATGATGGTACCACCTAGGCTAATTAATTGGTTTAAGTTTTCACTGAATTAACCAACTTACATTGAGATCTCATGGCACCACTTTGTGTGTCGGCCCTCAATGCAAGCCACTTCTCTAAGACAACATGTGGAACTATGCCACCACCAAAGGGTACTCAATTGCAACCTAGGGACGATGACTCCCTAAACACAACATAAAGTCAACGTAGCCCGTTTCATAATATCCAGGTACAACACGAAACATAATTAAGCACTACCCAAGGCAAACAAGGTCAACCGTCATGACAGCAACCCCAAAACACATGAACGAAGATCCTATCTGGAAGACTTACATAGTACTGACTAGACTGCCCCACACCAAGAAGAAGCATTATAAGCAATATAAAGTAGACTACATTAGGATTTCGTAAATCCAATTCACCCAACGCATTGTTCCATTACACAAATTAAATAAAATCAATTCCGGCACAATTACATGAGTGTGATCTAATGTGTTGCAAATATTTTCGTAATCTACACTTGATCATTTAATCATAATGCAAAATTCTCATAATGATAATAACTCCATAGACATTGCAAAAATAACTTTAATTGCGATACTCAAATATCATTATATTTATAAAAGACACATATATATAAAAATGCATATACTCGACATAAATATATATTACTACACATTTTATATATACATATAATTAATACTTAAATATTTACTTTAATATTATAATTTCTAGAATTAAACCACATTACATTATTTTATTATTTAAAAAATAAAAAATATATATTTTTTAATATATATAATATATATATATATTTATAAGAAACTAATATATATATATATAACTTATATATATTAAATATATTAGTTATATATTTAAATAATAAATTATTATTATTTTATTTTTAATAAAACATTGTAATTCTAAATATTTATATATATATATATATATATATATATATATATATATTAAATATGATATATATATAATATATTATATTTAATATATAATATATAAAACAAAAAAAAGTTAAAAAACATAAAGACACGCATAAAGGAGAACGGGGTATGGGCGGCGCCCTGCCCTAACAGGGACGCAGCCTCCATTGCTGGGGCTGCGACCTGTGTGGGCAGCAACGGTGCTGCCTTCACAGGCCGCCATCCCCAGCCGTGGGGGTTGCCATGGGTGAAGCCCCTCCCTCCTTCCATCACCCGAACAAACGACGATTTCGTTTTTCTTAAAAAAAATCAAAAAATTCGACTGGTAAAAATAGGGTTTCTGGTAAAAAACCAGAAAACGAAATTTGGATTTATTCTTTCATAAATTAAAAAGAACAGATCCAATATAAATATATATATTTATATATATGCATAGATGTATATATATATATATACATATATAAATATATATCCAAATTTTAACAAAAAGAAATCAACATACAGAATTTCTTCATACCTAGATTGGGCAAATGTTCACTCCCAACATTTGAAATGAAAATGAAAACAATGGATTTAATCAACCTAAAATGAAGATTTCCCTTTCTTTTCTTTTCTTTTTTTTCAATTCAAAGAAAGTTTTCACAACACACAGCAATCTAACAAGATTTTGCATTGAAATAACCATGTTTTCACGATATTTTTGGAGGATTTTGATTCAAATTTGAATGAAGTTTTTGATGGGTTTATCATCTAATTCACAATGTTGAAACTTGAACAATTTTAAAACAACTTCTACATGATTTTCAACATAAACAAAAATTGCATAAGGATTAAACCAAGCACCTTGTGTTTTCTCCAACTTGAAGCCTTTCAATGGAGGTTGCTCTCCTTCAAAATTTCTTCAACAAATCTTTCAAAAACCCTTCTTCCAAGAATTTCTCCAAGCTCTTTCAAGTTTTTCTTGCTCTCCAATTTTTTTTATTTTTTTTCCCAATTATGAAAAAAGATCATTCAAAAAGAAATCTATTTTCCTTATGCCCTTCTCCAAATTGTCAAACCCCTAATTTTAGTCACCCACCAAAAGTTATTGCAATTTAGATATTTTTTTGGATATTTTCATTTTTTGGAAATTAATAAAACAACTTTATTTTCCTTTTCAAATGCATAATAATCATTTAAAACAAAATTCCATTTACCCCACAATGATAACTAAATTCACTTTATTTCACAAAATTGAATCCAACTATTACATTTAAAACAAATCATTTTTAATTTTATTTTCTTACATGAAGAATGCAAGGCAATTTTCCCATCTTTTTTTTTTTTATTTGCCTCAATTTAATAATACTAACACAATTGAACTAATTTAATTAATCAACAATAAATCTAATTCATGATTAGATTATTTTATCGATCGAATTAAATTAACTAATTAATTAATAAGCACTCTTTATGAATTTTGGCAATAATTTAAAATAAAGCAAACACCATTTCACTAAGAAATTAATCATGCAAGCAAGGAGAGATGAGATGACAAGAAAATAACTTATCCCCACTAACAACCCAATGACCCACTATGGCTAGGGTGATGTCACGACACAGAAACCCAAGCTACTATCTCCCAATCATTTTCCGTTGAACAAGGGACATGCTCAAACCTGCGAAATCAGGTGGAGTCAATGTCCTGTACCTGCAGCCTGCACACAACACGAGTGTCAAACATGCATATATATATAAATATTAAAGCACACCGTGAAGAGGTAATTGCGGAATCACAGGGCACTCGCATGCGAGTGATGTGATCCCGTCCCCTTCACCAATACAATATCGCTAACTGACGCCTCTAATCCTCAATGGTATAATCAAAGCATAAGCATCAATAATTCACATACATGATAATCTAATCCATAACCTGCAATAATAATCTAATCCATAACCTGCAATAATAATATCATCTGATTAAAGTACCATCACATCAAAACATAATGTTTACATCACTTAACAATTAGTGGTCAAAGAAATCAAGTTTATAACCAACGTGCTGACAAAGCAAAACATACATAACGAACACTGTTAGATCAAAAGAACAAAATGGAGGGGTGATACAACATTTCCCTGATCAACCTTGTATAAAACATCACTATTACAATGCTCATCTACAACATACAATAAAAAACACACACTTAGAACAACAATTGCTCAATCAATCAATCCCCTTTCTCAATCTGAACTATTCACACTTTTGCAAGAGGTCTGTTCATTTCCCACAACAGAACGTTCACAACAATTCAACTGCTAACTAGTTTGCATTCTGCTTCTCTCATTGGTACAAGACAAACCATGTAGGACAGTCATTTGGTCAAACGATTCTCAAATGTATCACTTATTGGTGAGGCAACATAATGTGTCTCACCAATGCCAAACTATCCATTGACCATCACACACTCCACAACCTTCTACTGGTCTATCGTTTAGACTTGATGAAGTCTCCTTGACCACAAAACCATCAGCATGACCAATGCTATTAGTGACAAACTAAGATATCATACCGATAGTTGAAGTATCCCCGATGTCCCAAAGAACATCAAGACTACGTACATCAACAAGAGTCACACCAAATTTCATCAAGAGAAGATCCATCAACAAGAGTAATACTATCGGCATTAGATTAGAAAGTCTCATCAAAAAACCAAGTCACCCCGATCACCTCATCGGCAAGAGTCTCCCCGATGATCTCCTTCGGCAATAAATCTATCATCAGAACGAGTTTGGAATCTCACTCTGATAGTTCAAGTCATACCAATGACTTCCATCGACAAGATAGATCCAAGGTCACACCAATCTGATCCCTTTAAGACTTTAGAACACAACTGCTTATCAACAAGACATTCCAAAGGTCTCACCGATTTTTCTCTTTCAGTAGTTGCATGTCAGTAAGCTTGAGGAACTTTTTCCAATAATCTCCCACTTGATGAAGATCTTACTGACACCTCCAGAGCATAACAAAACTACTAAAATTCATGGGCACCAAGGCCCATCGAACTGGCACACCACCTATACTTGTCTGTGCTCACTAGTTTCATCAATGCATCTGCAACATTTTCCAGAGTATCCACTTTTTCTAAAGAGACATTTCCATCCTCCACCATATCTCATACAAAGTGATACTACACATCAATATGTTTCGTCCTGGCATGGAAAGTAGGATTTTTCGCTAGAAAAATAGCACTCTGACTGTCATAGTAAATTGTAATTTTCCTTGCATCAAACCCAATGTTAGAACACAAATGGTTTAACCAGATTGCTTCTTTACAGGCGTGTGTAGCTGCCATGTATTCTTCCTCTGTAGTGGACAAAGTGACTACAACCTGTCACTTACTCATTCAACTAACTGCACCACCATTCATCATGAAAACATATCCACTCGTGGATCTTCTACTATCAATGTCCCCTGCCAAATCAGAGTCCACATACCCACGAATGTTGAGTCCTTTGTGATTCAACCGAATTTCCATGGTAACACAGCATATTCTGAAGTTCCCTTCAGATATCTAAACACTCTTTTCATAGCATCCCAGTGTGTCCTTCCAAGATTTGCCATAAAATGACTAAGTACTCCCACTGCTTGGGCAATTTCTGGTCTTGTACAAACCATTGCATACATTAAACTTCCAACTACACTAGCATAAGGCACTCTGGTCATGTCCTCCATCTCAGTAGTAGATTTTGGACAATATTCAATAGATAGCTTTGTTCCCTGCAAAACTGGAACAACTAGCTGCTTGTAATCAGTCATACAAAATCTCTCCAGAACAGTGCTAATATACTTACTCTAACTGAGCCAAAGTTTTCTACTCTTTCTTTCCTTGGTTATTTCCATTCCTGGAATATACCTAGTTGCATCAAGATATTTAATTTTGAACTTTGCAGACAACTGAGATTTTAGATCAGAAATCATTAACTTACTATTGCCTATGAACAACATATCATCAACATAGAGAGAAATAATAAGAACACGATCATTTTCAGCTTTGACGTACACACAATGATTATATTTTGATCTTACAAATCCCAATGACAAAACAAACATGTCAAACTTCTAGTACCACATTCTAGGAGATTGTTTTAATCCATGCAGAGATTTTTTCAACTTGCAAACTAGATTTTCTTTACCTTTTTCCACAAAGTTCTCAGGCTGGGACATATAAATTTCTTCTTCAAGATCACCATGAACAAATGTTGTCTTCACATCCATTTTTTCAATCTCTAAGTCATACGCTACTACAAGTGACAAAAGAAATCTTATAGACATCGACTTAGCTACAGGAGAAAAAATTTCTCCATAATCAATTCCCTCTACTTGGGAATAATCCTTTGCAACCAACCTCACCTTATACTTTTCAACACTACCATCCAGTCCTATTTTCTTTTTATATACCCATTTGTAGCCAACAGCTTTTCTGCCTCAGGCAAGGGCACCAAACTCCAAGTGTCATTCTTTTCTAATGATGTCATTTCTTCATTCATGGCTTCCAACCAAGAGTTTGAATCAAGAATTATAATTGCCTCTTTGACAGTCCTAGGCTCATCAGTGCTTGAAATTAAAGCATAGGCACAAGTTGAATCTAACATAGAGAACCCATACCTATCAGGTTGCTTTCTTTCATGTGTTGACCTCCTCACAAGCTGAGGCTGAGGTTGTTGTTCTTCTTCAGAACTCTCAAAACTACTTGAGCTCTCCTCAGTTTCAGGTACATTTTGAATTTTCAATTCCTCTTTATCTGGTGTTAGAGGAATTTCAACTACATCCTTTTTATTTTTTGATTTTGTTTATGACTGTAGATCTAAAGTAGAAGGCTTCAACTCACATAAAATAACACTTCTGTTGTACAAAACCTTCTCTGTATCAAGATTCCAAAGCATGTATCCTTTTATGCCAACACTATAGCCAATAAAAATACATTTAACAACCTTGTTTTCCAATTTAGATCTTTTTTCATTCGGCACATATGCATATGCCTCATAGACAAAGACTTGAATGTGTCTCAAAGAGGGATTCTTTCTAGACCATGCTTCCAAAGGTGTTTTCTCAACAAGAGTATAATTTGGAGAATGATTTATTAAATAACATGTTGTTACAATTGCCTTAGCCCAAAACTTCTCCTCCAAGCCAGCACTGCTCAACATACTTCGTGCTCTTTCCATCACTGTCTTGTTGAACCTTTCAAGAACTCCATTTTGTTGCTGAGTGTAGGGTGTAGTTTTATGTCTTTTAATTCCATGATCTTTATAGTATCAAACTCATCCAAACAAAACTCACCACCATTGTTAGTCCTTAAACATTTTACTTTTCTTTCAATCTAATTTTCCACAAGGTTTTTAAATTCCTTAAAATGACTGAATACTTCTGATTTACTTTTCAAAAAATAAACAAATGCCCTTCTTGAATTATCATCAATAAATGATACATAATATCTTGATTTAGACAAAGAGGGAACATTTACTGGACCAAAGACATCAAAATGTATGTAATCAAGTAAACCAAAAGATTTATAAGCACTGGAGTAAAATGAAACATGGTGTTGTTTTCCATATATACAATGTTCACAAAATTTGAATTCAAGGTTACAGTCATCAAGCCCTTCAACCAGGTTTTTATTTTTCAAAGATTTTAAACTTTTTTCTCCAATGTGGTTGAGCCTATGATGCCAGAGCATAGTCTTTTCTACTGGAAGTTTAACTTCCATAGAGTTTGCACTATCAGGAACTTTTTCCTCCTCTCCACGAGTAGCCTTTTGTGACTTTGCAAAGACACTATTGCATTGAACAACAAGTGCATCCAACTTATAGAAAGTACCAATATGAGCACCCCTAGCCAACACCATTGAGCCTCTAGTAATTTTATAGCCATTTCGAAAGAATGTGACTTGCACTCCAACATCGTTCAACTTACTAACAAAAAGTAAATTTTGAGCCAGACCTGGTATATGCATTACATCATTGATTCCCTTAATTCTTCCATCAGGGAACTAAATTCTAACTCTTCTATGACCAACTAATTCTAGAATTGAATCACTTGCCAAATACACCCTTCCACCATTGTATTTTTCATACTTAGTGAACGAGTTTCTATGAGATTTCATGTGGAAAGATACTCCAGAATCAATTAGCCATACATCATTTGATGCTTGAGTTGCCAAGGCTGCAATGAAGGCATCTGCATCACTCTGAGAAGAATCATTGTTGGAAGAATTCTTCTTCTTCTTTTTATCCTCTTTGCAATGCTTTTGGACATGACCAGACTGCCCACAATTACAACACTTCACCTTGGACTTCTTTCCAAGATACTTTGATCTACCTTCTAATTTTGATTTGGACTTCTTGTCCTTCTTCTTTCCTTTTTATTTGGATCTTCCTTGAACAACAAGAGCCTCCTTCGCCATCTCAGAAGATTTTCTTCTCATCTCTTCTGATAACAAGGAAGCAACAATGTCTTCCATCTTAAAAGTGGATGTCGTACTCCCAATAGCCATCACCAAGTGATCCCAAGAATCTGGCAAAGAACATAACACTAGCATGCAACGATCTTCTTCATCAATCTTCACACCCATAGATGCTAACTGAGCAATCAGCATGTTGAAAGCATTCAAATGATCAGCAATAGATGCTCCTTCCTACATTTTCAAAGAGTACAACTTCTTCCTCAAGAACAACTTATTCACCAAGGACTTTCCCTGATAAATAGCTCCTAGTCTTTTCCACAAAGAAGATGCAATCTTTTCTTCATGAACGTTTAGAAGAACAGACTCTGCCAAATAGAGCCTTATCAACCCCTTTGATTTTTGATCTGTGAGGTCCCAATCCTCTTGCTTCATGCCTGTAGGTTTCATTCTAGACACAGCAAGCCAAAGATCACGATCAACCAACAAATCTTCCATTTTGAGTTTCCACAACTCAAAATTGCTGCCATTGAATTTCTCAATTTCAATCTTTCCTAATGTGCTTTCCATCTTAATCTATAATTTAAATTACCAGACTTCTACAAGACTCCCACTGAAGAGAATTGACACAAAAAACCCAACCTATCCACAAGGATAACACAACTAGCCAGGCTCTGATACCACTTGTAAGGAAAGCTAAGGTGTAGAAAAAAATCTCCTAATGCGAAAACTTAGAGAAGAATGCAGATATGACTTTAAATTTTGCAATTATAGTTCAATAAGATACACATGAAAATAATAACAGAATAGAGAAATAGACATATACACAATTGGACTCCAAATTTACGTGGGAAAACCCTTACAGGAGAAAAACCCTCAACACCAAGTAAAGCCTCTTTGTATTATAGTAAACAGAATTACATACAGAGATAAAACTTCACTTTTAGATGTCAATTTTATAGTAGAAACATTTCCTTGAACAACCTTGTACAAAATATCACTGTTACAATGCTCGTCTATAGCATACAATGAAAAACACACACTCAAAACAACAACTACTCAATCAATTAATCCCCTTTCTTAATCTGAACTATTCTTTCTTTTGTAAGAGGTCTATTCATTTCCCACAAGAGAATGGTCACAACAGTTCAACTGCCAACCAGTTTGCATTCTACTTCTCTCATTGGTTCAAGACAAACCACGTAGGATAGTCGTTTGGTCAAACGATTCTCAAATGTATCACTTATCAGTGAGGCAATATAATGTGTCTCACTGATGCCAAATTGTCCATTGACCATCACACGCTCCACATTCTTCTACTGGTCTATTGCTCATACTTGATGACGTCTCCTTGACCACAGGACCATCGACATGACCAATGCTATCGGTGACAAACTGAGATATCATACCGATAGTTCAAGTCTCCCTAATGTCCCAAAGAACATCAAGACCACGTACATTGGCAAGAGTCACACCGACTTTCACCATGAGAAGATCCATCAGCAAGAGTAATACTATCGACATTACATTAGAAAGTCTCATCAACAAACCAAGTCACCCTGATCACGTCATTGGTAAGAGTCTCCTTGATGATCTCCTTTGACAAGACATCTACCATCAAAACGAGTTTGGAATCTCACTCTGACAATTTAAGTCATACTAATGACTTTTGTCGGCAAGACAGATCCAAGGTCACACCGATATGATCCCTTCAAGACTTTAGAACACAGTTGCTTATCGACAAGACATTCCAAAGCTCTCACCGATTTTTCTCTTTCAGGAGTTCCATGTCAGTAAGCTTGAGGAACTTTTTCCAACAAATTTCAGCTCTTGAGAGCTCCTGAAGGAGCCAAACTGAAACTAGAAGTCATTGTTTACAGTGCAAAAGCCCCCAAAAATCTGTGACAACCATCCTTATCACATATAGCTCTGAGACACACCCGGTTTGATAATTAAATGACTAAATGATGCAAGTTGTGACATCAACAACCTTTCCCATCATTTTTGGCACCATTTCAAGGGACTAAAATATTTGGCTATTAAGTGTGAAGCCTTAGTGTTGATAAGGAAGATAGATTTAAATTATGGATGAGGTGAAATAGAGACCATCTAGTGAGGTTTCTTCCACATAATATTGATTTTTCAATAAATATTGATTTTGATTAAGAACAAGACATTTAACAACATCAGATCAAAAATCAAGAAGAGAATAGAGATCCATTTCAAGAAGAATAAATGGGTGACCAACCATTACGTCCACTAGCAAATAGGACCTTTTCTTATCCTATTAATCTTGAAAGGCAGACTGATGAGCCTCCTATGAAGAATATTTCACCCTTGATTTTTCCTACCTTTAGGGGAAAAAATTTTGAGGATCCTGATCAATTCCTTTTTGAGTTTAAAGTTTTATGCCAGACCTATGATTATACAAATGATAACCAGAAGTTGAAGTTATTTCCTTCTACTTTGAAAGAGTCAGCTTTATGTTGGTTCATGGGTTTAGGTGCGCGAACAATTGCAACTTGGCAACAAATGGAAACTGAGTTCTTGGATAAGTACCAAGATTACATCGAGTAAGGGATAGGAAGGAGGAATTGTTTCGAATAAGACAAATGGAGGATGAAATTTTGGAAGATTACGTTGATAGATTTCAGTTTGTGCACCAGAGGTGTACTAATGGGTTGGATGGTTAAATTAGTAAAATAATTTTTCTAAGAGGAATTGATGATAAATCTAGAGATTCTTTGAATCTTATGGGGAAAGGAGACATTAATAAGCTTTCCTTAAATGATATTGTTGAAATATGTAGAAACTACTCTAGGACTAGAGTAGGGACTAGAAACTCCCAAAGAAACAAGGCTCATACTACTGATGTGTTTGAAGTAATGGAGGAATTAGAAAACATGAAAATTTATTTACTTCATCTCAGCATGCAAGGAGATAAGAAGAATACTAAACCTTTATCCATTTATTGTTCCAAGTGTAGAGGGAAACATATTTTAGGAGAGTGTCAATTGAATCAAGTTGATCTCTATGAAATTTGTGAGAAACAACACTCAACAAGTTCCTGTAATATTTTGGCTGGAATTAAGAACAATCTGAAGAAACCACATGTGGTAGATGAAGAGCTTAATTATGTTGGCTAGAGATCTCAAAACATGGGGTATAATGCTAATCAAAGGCAATATGGTTCTACATCTAATTGGAATTATAATCCTTGGAAAAACCAGAATCAATGGATCCCTCCATATCAACCACAACCACCACCTACATTTTGGGGTCAACCAGAATGGATGAATCCTTAGTGGAACCTATAACGCCCATTGTGCAAACCCCAAAGGACAACTACTAAGCACACATTTTTTTTAAATACAGAGTAACATATTAAGTACATATAAAGTACCATTATATATATCATTACCTTGTATGATAAACATCTGAACCATCTAGGTCCTTTGGGGCACGAGGTCACATCACATAAAACTGACCCATAATGTAAGATACACACAAAGCTAAATAACTTAACTAACTTAGATCCATCATAGATATTATATCAACCATTAAGAGATAACATCCATACATACATAAGCGTAAATATAAATACATCACAAGGTACAAGCAATGTAAATCTCATAAATCATGAATGACTCCAAGGGTACATTTACATTACATCATCTTTTAATACATTGCATGTTCATATACATGAGTTACATCAAAATCTCCCATACATGTGGGATAGATACATTAATACAAGAATAACTGAAATACATTATGAATATCTAGTACAAGCTCCATCTGGAAGGTGTTGTGTAGAATGAACATTGATGGGGAACCCAACAGGGTGCGGAGCACATTCCACCCGACCACATGGGTTTTAGAAAAACCCACCCCCCATGCTCGGAGGTGACAAGGAAGTGACCACAACCAAGGATTCCAACAAGACTAAACTCGAATAACAGTAACATAGTAATAGTAACTCCAATAGAAACAACAATAGAGTACATAGATCATAAACGCACAACAACCAAGAACCAATCACAATAAACACAAGACCATTAACCACATCATAAATAGCTCAAAGGAAGCAACCATAATTCACTTCTAGAGGCAAGCAAGAAAACAAAGCATAAGGGCAACTAGTGAAGAGTGTCATCGCATAGTCCTACATGGGTTATCCTGGCCCTTCCTCCAAGCACCGGCTGATCCAGGCTGCTTGAGGTGCTGACCCCCATCTATGGTTATCCTGGCCCTTCCTCCTACTTGAGGCGTTGGCCCCATAGGGTGACTCATGCAGAGCTGTTAACCTCTCATGAAGATGAGGTAATGACCTTGCCAACCACAATCTTCTCAATCTACCATTAGTCTGTGAAATCCCTAATGGATAGACGAGGTATCCAAAATTATCTTATTAATGTTATTACTACCTATCACCCCAAAATTCTTTTATTAGGTTTTCACTTTTTAATCTAACTCTTACGTGGGTTATCCTGTCCCTTCCTCCTATTTAAGGCGTCAACCCCCATGAAGAGCCACTCTCCCTAGAGACCCAAAACATAACCAAAAACAAGGGTTGTACCAACATAGAACGAACATTAAATCTCAATAGAAAACATGTGAGGCATTACCCATCTCGCTGAAAGCACATAACCAAAGTCTCAACAAAATCCTGTACAACCCTTTCAAAACAATGATACCAAATCACTTGCCACACTAAGAGAACATAAAAGAGGAACATCGACTAACAATTATCTCATTCCTCTGGAAGCCTAAGATTCACAACATCCCTAAGTGGGTTCCTAAAGCAAATTGGGTTCCCACACCGAAAAAGCCAAAACAATGACCTAATGAAATAAAGAAGTCAAAGCTGATTTACAAAATAGAATAGCATAATAATTTTCACACAATGTTAAACAATTCATTTATTCCATTTACTAATCTCCATTTTCCTAAATATAGTTTTGAAATAAAAGTTTAATAATAATTCTGACATATATATACAATTTTCCTTTTTCCATTTACCATCACAATCATAATTCATAATTTTACAATCATAAAAATAATCAATATATCTTTTCATATATATATATATATATATATATATATATATATATATATATATATATATATATATATATATATATATATATATATATATATATATATATATATATTTATATATATATATATATATATATATATTTATATAATATATATGTATATATATAATATATATGTATATATAAATATTATGTTTTATTTAATTTATTAAATAAATATGATCTAATTAATTTCAAGATAATTAAATTGTACCCATAAAACACATATGCCAATACATAAATATATATACATATATATATTTATTTAAAAAAAGAAAAATTAAATGAAATTTTATTCCACTGCCAGCGTAGTGGACTACGCACAGTAGTCCTTGTGACTGCTGCGCACGACAGTTCGTAGGACTGCTGCTCACAGCAGTCTGCGGACTACAATGGGCAGCCCCACATGCCATAAAGGGGAGAGGGGGAGGGTACGGCCCAACCATCCCCCCCTTCAACCTCAATTTATTATTATAAAAAATAAAAACCCTGTCAACACACAGGTTCAGCCATTTGAACAGACATTCATTTTTTTAATATTATATTTATAAATATATATATATGTATATACCTTTGTGTGGAGTGTATATATATATATATATTTATATATTTATTCAGTCAAGCACTTTCAGTAGAAGCTGAAAAAAAACATTTATTTATATATATATATATAATATATATATATATTCACAAGTATATATATGTATATATCTATTTATATATATAAATTTGATTATTTCAAAGGGGAACAATTTTCCCATAAACAAAATTATAAAAATACTAAACATTTTCAGAGACTCAACTAAATTTCTTTCATTTATCTATTACCCAACAAATTCTAAAACCTCAAAAGATTTTTCTTTTACAGAACAACACATTTGCCATTTCAAATTTAACAAGCAATGAAAGATTAATAAAGGAACTTGGAGTCTTGTGCTTGTTGAGGAGTTGATGAAGCTTTCCTTTGATTCCAACTAGCCTTTTTGAAGAGCTCCCCTTTCCTTCTTCAGAACTTCTCCACCAATTTCTTTGATCAAATTTTTACTCTATACCTTTTATTTAGAAGAGACTTTTTCCCCAGAATAATGAAAGGGAAACAATTTTTACAGAGAAAACCATAGAGGATGCAAATTTTTACTGAACTAAATATTTTTTGAAGCTTTTGTTAAATTTCCCGTGAATGAAAACCTCTCATTTTTTTTATTAAATAAAAATATAACCTCTTCTATTTTTGAAAACTTAAAAATCAGGATGAATAGAAATTTTCTATTTCTTCACCAACTTTTCAGCCAAAAATCTCAACATTCATTAGTCCTTTTTTATTTTTTTCTTTATTTTTCTATTCGAACTGAACTCTTTAGTTTTAATTTCAATTTTTGCTAATTTAAACTTATAGTTTACACATTTTAACTCATTTAATTATTTTATTCCATTAATTATCCCCAACTTGCTATTTCCATTAAATTATCTAAATGACAACTTTAAATAATATTAATTACACTTTTCAATTTATTTATATTTAATAAATCACATAACTTTTAATTTAATACTTTTATATTTTAATAAAACTATTCCAATAACTATTATTAACATTTATTTTAATCATTTAATTATTTAAATTACATCATACTACAACACCAATGTAAAATAAATAACATAAATACACTCACACAAAACAACTATCATAAAATGCAAAAATGACTAAGGTCAAAGACACAATACCACTAGACACATAGTGGGTTGAAAAACTTGGGACAAGGTGACTTCCTTGTCATCTCTATTTCAACTTCATGCCCCTTGGGTTAATTTGATGCCCGCCATGTCCTACCGAAGTAGGTGGAATTGAGACTTTGTTCCTGCAATTCTTGCATACAACAAGGTTGTGTACAACATATATATATATATATAATCAATTACATCACATTGTGAGAAGGATTCACAGCGTAGCAGGGCACTCGTGAACAATTGGTGCTACACTGTCCCCTCACCAAACCATAATAACAACCATAGCATCAAGTATAAAATAGCATTGCTAAACTATACTGATCACATCATATCATCATGAAATAATTACTAATCTACTGCATCACAATCTACTACTACATCAAATTAAGCATTACCAACTCAGATGTAACCATAATGTCATATCATAATATCCATGTCATCATATAGAGTAGCATAGTCATCAAATAGTCTAAACTATCCAGTCAACCAATCCAACCAACAAACAGTACTATCAAAGTCTCAAACTGTCAAGAAAAACCACAAAAACTGTCAAGTCCAAACAGCAACACGAGGGGTATTACAGAACCAGTCACAATGGCAAGCTAATCAGCAGCTGCAGTGGCAATTTAATCAGCCATCATGGCAACAAAATTAGACGTAGTTTCAACCATGGAAAAATTAGGGGGAAAAATGTCCCTAGGTACAGACACCTCTAGAAATCAATGCCCCTAATCCTACTAATGAACAGGTAAACCAGCCTTAGTTGCTAGCCCAACTAGTTGCAAATCCAAGAATACCCTTAATGATGCAAATTCCCCTAATTTGAACATGATTGATGCTAAGGATATTTAGTTGAGAAATCAAATTGTTCAATATACACCAACAAAATAAGTTCAAAAAGGTGAGAAAGAAAATGAGAATTCAAAAGAAAAACAAAACTCTAAGGATGAAAAAAAAGTCAATCAGATGCCTTACCCTGAGAGGTTGAAGGAAGAAAAAGTCACTCCTAAAATCTCCCAACCAAGTTACATGAATGTAGTAGATTCTCAACTTCTTCATGAGTTGAAGAAGATTGACATTGAGATACCATTGTTACAAGACATTAAAGACATACCAGAGATAAATCAGTTGGTTAAGTCCCTTTGCATGAAAACTTCGAGGAGGAAGAAGAAATTACCTCTGACAATACAAATAGGGACAAAAATCACTGATGTATTATCAAGAAGATTGCTTCCTCAAAAATATAATAATCCCGGTAGTCCTGTAATAACCTTGAGTATTAATGGAGTAGAGATATCCAATGTTCTAATTGATTTGGGAGCTTCCATAAATGTTATCACATCTAATACTGTTGAAATGTTAGGAATGATAACTATTCAGCCCACAACAACTACTTTACAGTTGGCTGACCAATCTATTACCAAACCTAGAGGTGTTATTGAAGAGATCATGGTCACCATTGACACATGGGATTATCCAATTGAATTTTTGGTTCTTAAAGCCAAAAAGAAAGATTTTGGTTATCCAATTATCTTAGGTAGGCCATGGTTGGCTACTATTGTCACCCTAATAGATTGTAGATCTGGAAGTATGATCATTTCAAATGGTCAGAAACAAAAGGAGATGTCACTCTATCCTCTAGCACAACCATCAATTCAACTGAACACTTAACTTTGGGTTGATGAGGATATGGAATCAGAGGGTGATGGTATTGTAGAGTTAGCTATGGTTGCTTTGGTTGAGCATGTTAAAGAATGTGAAGAACAAGGGCTTACTTCAAAAGACATTAATCAAATTGAGAAAGAAAACTATCAAGCAACATTGCATAAGCAACACTCTTTTCCTCTGAATACACTTATTGGAAATCACCTTGATTCTAAAAATGATACTAAAGAAATTACAATAGTTAGGGATAAACCTCTCAACATTAATTCATCTTTTTCCCCAACACAAGAAAAAGAATTGAAGGAAATTTTAGAAAAACATACTGAGGCATTTGCTTGGGCCTATACGGATATGAGAGGAATTCATCCTTCAATTTGCAGTCATCACATTTACACTGAAGATGTAAAACCAATCAGACAAGGTCAAAGACGAATCAATCATGTTCTTCATGATATTGTTAAACAAGAAATAGAAAAGCTACTAAAAGTAGGGTTTATTTACCCAATATCTGATAGTCAGTGGGTTTCTCCATTGGTTATTGTTCCCAAGAAAAATGGTAAATGGTGTGTGTGCGTGGATTATAGGGAATTGAATAAAGCCACAAAGAAGGATCATTTTCCATTGTCATTCATTGATCAAGTACTTGATAACCTAACAAGCAACAATTATTTCTCTTTTCTTGATGGCTTTAGTGGATACAATCAAATCCAAGTAGCTCTTGAAGATCAAGATAAAACTACTTTACCTATCCTTGGGGTACGTACGCTTATACAGTTTTACCATTTGGACTGTGTAATGCGCTAGCCACTTTTCAAAGAGCAATCCTTGCTATTTTTGCTCATTTCACCACTTCGTGTATCGAAGTATATATGGATGACTTTACAGTTCATGCAAAAACATTTGAGGAAGCACTTGAAAACTTAGAAAAGGTTTCACAGAGATGTAAAGATCATAGGTTATCCTCAAATCATGAAAAAAGTTCAATTATGATGACAAAAGGTATTGTTCTGGGACATCACATCTCAAAAGAGGGGATAAAAGTTGATCCCAAGAAAGCAGAAATTATTCAAAACATTGAGATCCCTATTAACTAGACTAGTGTTTGTAGCTTTCTTGGGCATGCCGGATATTACAAAATATTTATTGAAGGATTTAGTAAAATTTCTAGACCTTTGTTTACATTGCTCAAGAAAGATGAGTTTGTATGGACAGATGATTGTCAAAAATATTTTGAGACAATTAAAATAGCTTTAACAACTTCTCCAATTATCAAAGGACCCGTTTGGGGAGTTCCATTTCACATACATGCTGATGCATTCAATTTGGATATTGGTGCAGTATTAGGACAAAAAGATGACAATGATGACATGCATGCAATCTATTATGTTAGCAAAAATCTAAATCCTGCTGAAAGAAATTATACAACAAAAAAAGAATTTTTAGTTGTAGTATATGCAACTAACAAATCCAGGCATTATATTACATGTTACAAAGTTTACGTACATATAGACCATGCTACAACTAGATATTTGATGAACAAAGTTTTAGTAGGTGGACAAATTATAAGATGGTTACTGTTGTTACAGTAATTTGATGTGACTATCATAGATAAGATTGGAAAGGATAATGTTGTTGCTGACTTCCTTTCCAAAATTGTTTTGTAGGATGATCAAGAACTAGTGGATGACACATTTCCAGATGAACATTTATTTGCAATATCAATTCATTCATCGTGGTTTGTTGATCTTGCAAATTACTTTGTAATAGGGAAGTGTCCAAATCACTTCAGTCATAAACAAAAAAGAAGGTTAATTCATGAAAGTTCTATATTTCAATGGATTAATGGAATTTTATTTAAAATATGCCCTGATCATGTTCTTCATAGATGTGTTGCTAAGTTAGATATCTATGATGTTGTACATTCCTTCCATCATGAGCCAGAAGGAGGACACTATTCATTGGTTAGAAAAGTTCATAAGATCTTAGGAGCTGGTTACTTTTGGCCATCAATGAAAAAGGATGTTTCATTCTTTGTTAAGCACTGTGATGAATGTCAATGGATGGGAAGACCTACGCCAACAATGGAGATGCCATTTCAGCCTCATATAGCTCTAGAACCATCTGAGAAATGGGGAATCAAATTTTTGGGACCTGTTGATCCACCTTCTAAAGGGAAGCATTATATCCTAGTTTGTACAAACTATGCAACAAAGTGGGCTGAGGTGAAAGCATTTCCAGCAACATGTGAGGAGAAAGTAGCTGATTTTCTATACAAACAAATTCTTCAGAGATTTCGTGCACCAAGAGAAATAGTTTTAGACCAAGGACCATAGTTTGTATTAGTGATGATGGAAGCATTTTTGTAGAGATATTAGATGACACATAGGAAATATTTGCCATATCATCATCAGGAAAATGGACAAGTTGAAGTCACAAACCAAGAATTGGAGAATATCTTGACAAAGACTATTTCATTAAGGAAAACAAATTGGGCAGAGAGGTTAGATGAAGCAATATGGGCTTATAATACCACATGGAAAACAACAACTGGATTTTCTCCATATAAACTTGTGTATGGAAAAAATCCAGTCATGCTTATAGAATTTGAATTACGAATATTGAAAACAACATTAGAAGTTGGAGTTGATTTAGCTGAGTCAGAGAAAAGTAGAATTTTACAGGGTAACAAACTAGATGAGATGAGAATGGAAGCTCTTCAACATACAGAGGTGATCCAAAAGCAAAGGAAAGAATGGCATGATAAGCATATTGTGACCAAACAATTCAAGGAAAGAGATTGGAAATTATTATTTAACTCTAGATTTGAAGAGTTTAAGGGGAAATTCCATACAAGATGGTTAGGACCCTATGAGCTAGATCAAGTATTTGAAAATGGAGTTGTTCAATTAGTAAAAATTGATGGAGGAAAGAGAGTTATGCTAGTTAATGGTCATCGATTAAAAATATATCATAAACCAACAACAAAGGAGGAATTTTTATCAGATCTACAACACATAATTGAACATTTTCTCATGGAAGGTATCTCTTCCATGAGAGAAGATCTTTGAACCTTTAAAGAAGGCATGAATAAACAAGGTAAATTGAAAACCAACAAATGCAGTTTACCTCGGGAAAAAATAAAGTAAATTGAAAACCAGTAAATGGCAGTTTCCTTTCAGAAAAATAAATGATAAGATGACTCAAAACCAACAATGGCGATCTATCTGGGTTAACTTCAAGTAGCTCTTGAAAGCTCCTAAAGAATCCTAAGCTCTTGAAAGATCCTAAAGACTCTGAAGACTCCTGATGGCTCGATGGCTCCTAAAGACTCCTAAAAGCTCCTAAGAATCCTGAACTCATGAAAGATCCTGAAGACTCCTGATGGCTCATGAAGGTCTCAAAGGCTTGCAATAAATAAAGTGCACATTTAATGTGATTATTATTCTTGAAATATTATGAGTAAAGTAGGTAAATATTTATGAGCTTAGAAACCTCCGCCATATTATTATTATTAATTATAATAAATTTCTTTTAATAATTTCAAAAAGTGGCAAAGAAGTTGATGTAAGTGTGATGTGACATTCAAATGACATTTGTAATGATTACGGGTCATGTTGAGATTCGCCTGTCCTTTCAAAATCTTTTCAAAATTCAAATGACATGTGTCAGGGATGCTGCCAACTTTGGAAATTAAATTACAACTACAAAATTGTTGCATGTGAGGCATCCAGAGTAGTAAAGGAATTGAATGCAAAGAAATAATGACACATCATGTCATTTTTCAAAATTGTTGCATCACAAACAAGAAAAGATCATTCTGGAAATTGTTTAACAACTCAGTCTACCATTGTTGAGTCTGCCATTATTGACAGAAAATATGGGAAACAAAAGGAATGCAGAAGCAAATAATTTTACTCTTGATTCTAAGACTATGAGGTTGCTAAGAGAAGCAAGATGGTTGGATTTCATTATGAAGTATGAAGGATTTCAATAGGAAATTGTGGAATAATTCGTAAGGAATTTCCACGTGAATGTCACAAGAGTTAAAGATGAGATCATTGAAGTTACACCTAAAATCATAAGTGAAATTTTAGGTATTCCTGCTGAAGGGAAGCCAGTTAATAAGGGCCTAGTAAAATTTGATAAGTTGGTGTCAGCATTTCATCTAGAACTAGAAAAGAATCTTGAGATTATTTTGCATAAAGGAGATCAGCGAGGAATTGCTTGTAACAACTTGGACGAGCCTTAGAGAACTGTTGTAATGCAAATAATGAAATTATTCACATGTGAGGGACAATACAAAATTGTATTAGGGCCAAGAATGCAAGTGTTGATACATTTGAGGTATGGAAACACAAAACCTTCCGCGAGAATCAATTTACCAACAGTTTTGTTTTCACTAATTGCTTCAATGATTTCCCAGGTAAAATCTAGGGGAGAGTCATTCATAAAATATTATGGTTTAATTCATTTGATAATTAAACATCATTTCTTGAAGAAAGAATCTGGGAAACAAGGTTGGCTTGAATTTTTGTCTGCACTATTGAAAAATAGAAAGGAAAACCCAAAAAGGGGCCCACGGAAAAAAGGGAAAAATTAGAAAAGGGAGAATCTTCTAAAGGAGAGCAAAAAAAGGACAAAAGAAAGCTACAGGAATCTACTAGAGTGACCCATAGTGCTTCCAAAAAGAGAAAACAAGACTTAACTAAAGAGAGCCCTAGTACAGTTGAAACTATTGTGTTGACTCCTGAGGAAACCCTTGTCTCTAAAACCCATAAAGAGACTTTTGAATTCCATGAAGAATCCAAATGTTAGTGCAGTCCCCTAAACAATCTCACAGTCCTCCTGAAGGCCCAATACTATCTCCTAAAAGAACCCCTATAACTAAGGTCCATGACTCTGTTGAAGAATCTGAAGCACAATCGAAAGAAAGGGAAGCCTCAAAAGAATTTGAGGAAGAAGAGGCCGAAAGATCCCCTTCACCTTCCCTAACTGTTGAGAGAAGAAAAGGAAAAGAGTCGCTAATTGAAGAGGAAGAATTTCATGAAATACAGAATGAGGAAGAATTATAGACAAAAGAATTGTTGAGGATAATGAAAATTTCCAAGATTGAAGCTGAGTTAGAGAAGGAAAGAAAGAACATGCAATTTCTTGAGGAAAAATTGAAAAGAAAAGAGGAGGAATTACAACAATCTCTCAATAGAACTCAAGAAATGGAAAAATAAATTGAACAAAAAGAAGCAAGGTTCAAAGAATAATTAAATGACACTGAGGAAGCTTTGCAGCATGCTAATGCACAAGCATTGACAAGTGCAGAGGAAATAATAAAATTGAAGGAAGAACAATTAAAACAACAATCCATCAGGTTTTATTCTCAAGAGGCTTCTACTTCCTCGGCTCCACCAAATTACCTTGCTCTACCTCCTATTCTATCTAATATTCCATCAGATGTTCTACAGAGAACTCAACCTAGATATATTTCTTTGACAACACTGAAATTGAAACATGAAAATGACCAGTTAAAAAGGAAAGTACAACAATTGGAGGAAGAAAGAGATGAAGTAGGGTCTGTGCAAGATCATGGGGGTCCGAAAAGTGGCGATGTGAAAAAAAGGCATTTTTAACATGTCCAAAAAATAAAAAAGCGAAATTCACGCCTTTGAGTTTTTGCAGGACCAAGTACAATATCCGTTTTGGTTTGGTAATACCAAACCAAAATAGATATCCATTAGGAACGAATATCCATTTTAAAATGGATATCTGATATGAAACAAATATTCATTTTGTTTAAGCCAATCTTTATAATTGCGTCGGATCTAGCCCGACCAATTATTTTATTTTATATATTATAATATTTTTTTAATATATTTATCATATACGCAATAAATTAAAAAATAATTTACTAATGTTTATTAATTTAATATTATATCATAATATATTTAATATATTATAATATTAAATTTATTAAATTTATTATATAATATTATTATAAAATATTATATTATACTATAATATAATATAAATATATTATAAATAATATATATATATTATATTATAATTCATATAATATAATATATATTACATAATAATATATATTATATTATATTATAATATAATATATATTATACATAATATAATATATATTATACATAATATAATGTATATTATACATAATATAATGTATATTATATTATATTATAATATAATATATATTATACATAATATAATATATATTATACATAATATAATGTATATTATATTTTCATATTATACATTTGAAAAAACTGCTGACTATATATTAAAATAATATAAAATAAAAAACGGATATTCGTTATGCAACAAATATTCGTTCTTTGTGTTATAATTAAAAAAAATCCGAGAGGTCATATTATATAATATTATATTATATAATATTATATTATATCAATATAATATAATATGATATTATATTATATTATAATATAATATATGTATTATTATATATTATAATATATATTATATTATATATAATATAATATATATTATATTAAATATTAAATATTTCAAAACAATCATGCGCAACTAAATATGTTCGGGTCCTGAACTCGACAATTTTATTAAAAAGTTTGTAAATCGGGAAACAGATATCCGTTATGCAAAAGATATTTGTTCTTTGTGTTATAATTTTAAAAAAACCCCGAGAGGTCATATTATATAATATAATATCAATATAATATAATATGATATTATATTATATTATAATATAATATGATATTATATTATATTATAATATAATATTATATTATATTATAATATAATATATGTATTATTATATATTATAATATAATATAATATCATATTATATTATATATAATAATATATATATTATATTATAAATAATATATATTATATTATATTATATTATATTAAATATTAAATATTTCAAAAAAAACACGCGTAGTTAAATATGGTCGGATCTCGGACCCGACCATTTTATTAAAAAGTCTGTAAATCAGGAAACGGATATCCGTTATAAATGAATATCCATTTCTTGCACTATAAACAAAATTCCAAAAAACCCAAGAGCTATTTTTAATGTGTTTGTGTGTTAGGTTTCAACATTGCAACTCAGATATCCATTTGGGAGAGGTGAAATTATCAAAAAATCTATCAAATTTCTAAGGTATGTTTGATCTTTTCAATTTTTATTCATTTTGCATTTTTTTTTAATTTTAGTCAAAAATAGGGTATATTTGATAAATTTTTTATTACATTAAAACCATTGTTAATTTTGAATTTTTTTATCAATTAACAGGTTTAAAATGGATCAAAATGAAAGCCCTAACCCCGCACAAAATGAAAACCTTGATCCCGCACAAAATGAAAACCCTAATCCTGCAAAAAATGAATACCCTCCAAATCCTCCACCACAACCATTGTTTCCAAATGAAAATGTGCTAACAATACATGAGTCTATTCATAGAAATTTAGATCAATTAAGAAAAGTATATCAAATCTATGAGACACTCGATGAACTATCAGACATGAAAAACACTTTGGAAGCAATTATTTTAAATGTTCAAACTTTGGCAACTCAACATAATAGATTTGCACAGTGGCGAGAGGAACAAAGACAATTTTATGCTAATGGGTTATCATATGATGAGGTGAAGGCTCTTGATATTGAGAAAGCCCAAATAGCCTAGTTATTCATCGATCAGAGAATAGGATACCCTGTTAATGTGCGGAAACCAAAATTTTTAATTAAATGGTGCACCCATAGAGGCACATATAATTTTTGGAGACAGTGGATTGTTTTTGATAAACCACCCAACAACAATCTTGATGTCCCTCAGTATTTTTTTCAAAAATTATATGTTGAGTTTGTGCTAGGAAAACATGTCAATTACTTTGACATGAGAGATTTCTAGTGTGTTGGTAGAGGGATGCGACAAGATAGACCTAGGGCACGCCGAGTCACCCCAGTTCTTCCTCCTCCACCTATTGCTGCTTTGACTCCACTACCTTACCCTGAGATTGTTGTAGATGCAAGGACTTTGAGCATTTATGCATTAAATTTTTTGAATGATCATTTGGTCACATAGAGCCATCATGTTGCACAACCATTTGACAATGCATCCCATCACGGTGGTGATGCACCTAATACATCCTAGCATGATGGTGGTCCCCCTACTATAGCAGCTCCCGCTGGTACACAACCATCAACTCCCACTGGTACATTGTCCTCTTTGGGACATATTTGTGTGCCTCATCGTTGCATGACATGCAACAATTTATGTTTCAGTCCTCTCTGACAGTCCATTGAGGCTCCCATAGACACATTCGACTTTGAGGTTCATGATATGCTGGATGTAGGAGTTGATAGAGCACAAAGTGGAGCATTTATAGGAGAGACATCGACTGCCAGGGATGATATGGGAGGACCGATAAGTCTTAAAGCAATTTCATAGTGTGTTTTATGTAAATTCTTTCATATTTTATGAAAGATATTTGTACTAATATATGTTTATGTGTTGGAATCTTTAATAGTTGTTGACAGAGGAGTAGATGTTGGAAGTGTAGCAAGCTACACATACTGCCATTTCATTTGCCTTAGACAATCAGTACATGGTAAATTATTTAAATTGTTATTTTAGATGTTAATCTTTGAAATCTATTATGTTTAAATACATGTACTACATATATTGATAGTCTAATGTAATCTTGTCTTTTTTTGCAACAACCTGGTCCTTATACAACCTTGTTGACTGGGTCTGGCCCATGGGATGAAGTTGCACAACAGGTATATATTTTTTTTATTCTCAACATTATAATTATATGCGCCTGTGCATTTATATTCTTGTCATTTTTTATATAGGAAACCATCTTAGCTGATCCATCCACTATGATCCCATCTAGTGTCATAGCATCACATCAGGTATGTGTTTATTTTATATTGCAGATCATTTATGTTTAGATAGGAGTAGATATGTGATTAGTAGATATGATTATTTGTTAACAATTATATGTTAATTTGTATCATTTTTATTTTATCTGCTATAGTCCTTTATTCGTCTCAACATTGTGACGAGTGATAGACCATTACTTTATACAAGGACTCTTGATCGTCCTAAGGGACAATCATATGTAGAACGTCTTGCAGAAAAGAGAGCAAGATTTGAGGTAAACAAGAATTGCATTATTGATATAATATAGTACATGTATACTGATTTTGATGTTAAATTTGTAATTTATAAATGATGGTATATAAGTTTCTATTTACTAGTCTATCTTGTCAACTATTCACATAATCTAATTTGTGGTTTGAAATGTTATTGTGCAGGAAACTTCAAAGCATCTAACTTCTTTGAGGAGGCTCAATTTGATGGTCCAACACAGGATTAGGATATGATATAGATTGACATGTACTTAGGGTTTGATAGATCTTGAGATGGCATATATGCCACAATTTGTAAAACTTGTTCTGAGTAGGCATATGCCAAATTTGTATATGCACAAACACAATTATTCTATAGTTTGATATATAAGAATTGATATTCGATCTAATTTGTTCCTCGTGTAAATGTCTTTCTACTTTGAATTTTCAAAATGGAATGTATAATTATCTTAGAATGGTTTAAAGTCATGATTGATAATGTATGTTATAGATTAACGAAATAATTAATAGAACTTATGAATTACAATTGGTAATCCATCTATTTCTTTGAGGATATTTTTCAAATAATTAATTTCCTTTTCTATTGTACCGCATTTTTCATACATGTCTACCAATAATTTTTTATCAAACACTCATTTTGGGAATACCCATGATTTCAAGCTCTGTTGAAGGAATTTACATTTGACATTATTTTGTTTTTTAAACTCATGTAATGAAGTGTGCAACTAATTTTTATTTCAAAAAAAGTTAAAATTAATGAAAAGTGGATACAACTTAATGAAATGCATTTCATGTTACAGTGTTCATTTGAAAGTAATATAATCATCTTGATAAAAATCAATGTCACTTAATGTTCATTGAAGCATAATAACATGTAAAAGGTATAAAATCATCTTGAGTAAGAATCAATATCTTCAAAAAATCAACTCAAACCCATAAAACAAAAGGTTGTGAGAGACACCCATTACCCTTCTCTTTAACATATCTCAAAACCTAATGTGCTTGTTTTGGAACAACCCCACTGAAATTGAACTATTACATTGAACAAGGCTCCAATTAGCCCAAATTTGCAAAACAACTCCTCCTTAAAACTACTGCCCCTCCAAGATTCTGTTGGACAGTATCTCACCAGGCTATAAACATCCAAATTCCACAGCTATCATCCTTGTAAACACCATCTAAGTCACTTAATCATGAAACCCTAATTTTGCCTATATTATAAGGGGGTTTATTGAAAGTATGAATTTCCACACTTATCTCACTCAAACAACACCTCAAACACATCTATAGAATTCTGCATATGCTTAATAAACCTTTAGAAATTTATGCCCCAATAGATTTCAATCACTAACACCCTTAAACCTCCCAATTTCACTCAAAAACCACACTTTTTCGCATCTAGGGCATCATGCCCAAACCTCAATTGACCTCCCTTTCTCTCCTAAACCCTTATAACATATAATTCATACCTAATTGGGCCATTCAACCAAGCCACACCAGATACAATAGATGGAATGGCCAATTATTTCATTTTCAAGTCTTCAAAACCCTTAAACTGGTCACACAGACCCGTTAACAATAATTTTCCTCATAGATGCTTTAAACTCAATGAAAATCTAAAAGATTGGATGCAAATTGAAGTTACAACAATCCTCCACCAGATCCCACCACTTTTAGAGTAAGAAATTCCTGTACAGGCAAGTACAATGCCTTGAATCTATAGATTATAATGCAAAACACAAAACTTTCTAAGAAAACAATGATTTTAGTATTCAAAATTCAAATTCTCAATGGCTAATTCCTCTTCAAATGTTCACAAGGACTTTTAAAGGGATTAAAAACATGACCAAACAAATTCCAACTATTTTTCAATGAACTACAACAAGATTACTCTTGAACCTCCATCATTTGACAATAAGTTGCAATTTTGACAAGCAGTGTAAAGTTGCAAAGTGATGCAACTTTCATTCTGCAACTCGTAGGACCAAACAGATTGTTCCAACACGTCCAGATGGGTACGTTTACGCTAGGGATGGTCCTCTTTTTCACCCAAATACGTTGAATCACTCTGAGCTACATTAGACCAACGATTTCCCTTAAGAGTCCAAAGTGCTGAAAGGCAACAATCTTTGAAGGGCTATTTCTTAGAAAATGCGACACCTACAGACTCTTTGTCTAAGGCTATGGGATCGTGTTGGGACCGTCTATAATAACCTCTCTCGGATTTTTCTATTTCAGAGGAATTTTCCAGCGGTGACGAGTTTTCAGTTGAGGAAAAATTTGTTAGATGCAAGCAGTGTAAAGTTGAAAGTAGTGTAACTTTCATTCTGCAACTCGTAGGACCAAACAGACTATTCCAACACATCCAGAGGGGTACGTTTATTCTAAGGATGGTAATATTTTGTACCCAAATGTGTCGAATCACTCTGAGCTACATTGGATCGACAATTTCCCTTAAGAGTCCAAAGTGCTAAAAGGAAACAATATTTGAAGGGTTATTTCTCCAAAACTGTGATGCCTACAAACTCTCCATCTGAGGCTATGGGATCGTGTTGGGACCATCTACAATAACCTCTCTTTTTTTTTGCTATCTCAGAGGTTTTTTCCTGCGGTGATGAGTTTTCAGTTGAGGAAAAAGTTGTCAAATGCAAGCAGTGTAAAGTTACCAAGTGGTGCAACTTTCGTCTTGCAACTTGTAGGACCAAAAAAACTGTTCCAACACATTCATATGGGTACATTTATGCTAGGGATGGCCCTCTTTTGTACCCAAATATTCCAAATCACTCCAAGCTACATTGGACCCATGATTTCCCTTAAGAGTCCAAAGTGTTAAAAGGAAACAATCTTTGAAGGGTTATTTCTTGGAAATCGTCATTCCTACAGACTCTTCGTCCGAGGCTATGGGATCGTGTTGGGATAGTATATAATAACCTCTCTTGGTTTTTGCTATCTCAGAGGCATTTTCCCATGGTAACGAGTTTTCAGTTGAGGAAAAAGTTGTCAGATGCAAGTAGTGTAAAGTTGCAAAGTGGTGCAACTTTTGTTATGCAACTCGTACGACCAAGTAGACTATTCCAACACGTCTAGATGGGTACGTTTACACTAGGGATGGTCCTGTTTTGCACCCAAATACGCCGGATCACTCCTAGCTACATTGGACTTGCGATCTCCCCTAAGAGTCCAAAGTGCTAAAAGGAAGCAATCTTTGAAGGGCTATTTCTCAAAAAATGTGATACCTATAGACTCTATGTATGAGGCTATGGGATTGTGTTGGGACCCTCTACAATAACCTTTCTCAGTTTTTGCTATCTCGGAGGCATTTTCTCGCGGTGACGAGTTTTTAGTTGAGGAATAAATTGTCAAATGTAAGCAGTGTAAAGTTGCAAAGTGGTGCAACTTTCGTTCTACAACTCGTATGACCAACTGGACTCTTCCAACATGTCCGAATGGGTACATTTACACTAGGAATGGTCCTCTTTTGCACCCAAATATGCTAAATCACTTCGAACTACATTGGACCAGCGATTTCCCTTAAGAGTCCAAAGTGCTAAAAGACAACAATCTTTGAAGGGCTATTTCTCAAAAACCGTGATGCCTAAAGACTCTACGTCTAAGGCTATGGGATCATTTTGGGACCCTCTACAATAACCTCTCTCGGTTTTTCCTATCTTAGAGGCGTTTTCCTGCGGTGATGATTTTTCAGTTGAGGAATAAGTTGTCAGATGCAAGTAGTGTAAAGTTGCAAAGTGGTGCAGCTTTCATTCTACAACTCGTACGACCAAACAAAATGTTCCAACATGTCCAAATGGGTAGGTTTACGCTAGGGATGGTCCTCTTTTGCACCCAAATACGCTAAATCACTTCGAGCTACATTGGACTGGTGATTTCCCTTAAGAGTCCAAAGTGCTAAAAGACAACAATCTTTGAAGAGCTATTTCTCAGAAAATGTGATACCTACAAAATCTTCATCTAAGGCTATGGGATCATGTTGGGACCCTCTACAATAACCTCTGTCTATTTTTGCTATCTTAGAGGCATTTTCCTGCGTTGACAAGTTTTCAGTTGAGGAATAAGTTGTCAAATGCAAGCAATGTAAAGTTGCAAAGTTGTGCAACTTTTGTTTTGCAACTCGTACAACCAAACAAACTATTCCAACACGTACGTATGGGTACATTTATGCTAGGAATGGTCCTCTTTTGCAACCAAATACGCCGAATCACTCTGATCCACATTGGACAGACGATTTCCCTTAAGAGTCTAAAGTGCTAAAAGGAAGCAATCTTTGAAGGGTTGTTTCTTGAAAATCATGATTCCTACAGACTCTCTGTCTAAGGCTATGGGATTGTGTTGGGACCCTCTACGATAACCTCTCTCATTTTTTGCTATCTTAGAGGTATTTTCTTGTGGTGTCAATTTTTTAGATGGAAAAAGGGTCAGATGGATGAGATGTAAAAGTGCAAAGGGGTTTAGGGTTCATTTTGTTCCTTGTGAGTAAGTGAAAAAGTGATTCATTTACTCAAATACACTTAAGTCGTGAACTACACACATGAATACAAAGTATACACATTAAAATACATAGGTTGTAAAGTATACATTACAATACTCAAATACACTTAAGTCATGAACTACACACATGAATACAAAGTATATGCATTAAAACATCTAGGTCATAAATTATACGTTAAAATACTCATAAGTGACAAAGTATACACATAATTTGTAAAGTATACACTTGAATACATGTAAAGTATAATTATTATGCATGATATTATCATTCAATAATTGCTATCAAATATAGGGTTTACAAATTGCCACGTAGGCATACAAAAAATGGCCCTAATACATAGTCATTTCCCAGAAGGGAAAGGAAATAGAGCATGCATTTCCTTTGCGATTAGCACAGTCTTCCACAAGAGTAGCATGTCAACATTCTGGAGTGCCAACCACCTGTATAAACCATTAAGGTAGCAGTCAAACTACATACAATAGAAAAGATGCTTAGAATAACAAATCTATATTATTCTAAATGACCTAATTGATGATGAAATGGTAATGCAAACTATAAAAGATGATTAGAATAAACAATCTATATTATTCTAATCTATCACATACCTCTCCCAAAGGATCAAAGCTGGCTATTGTTATAGCAGGTCCATGATCTATCGTGCTAGGAACATCACAATATACTTCAAATGAGAAATCTATATTTTCACAATATAAAAGATGCTTAGACTAACAAATCTATATTATTCTAAACAACCTGAATGATGATGAATTGGTAATGAAAATTATAAAAGATTGTTAGAATAACCAATCCATATTATTCTAATATGTCGCATACCTCTCCCAAAAGATTAGAGCTAGCTATTATTGTAGCAAGTCCATGATCTATCGAGCTAGGAACATTGCAATATACTTCAAATGAGAAATTTGTATTGTCACAATAGAAAAAATTCTTAGACTAACAAATCTATATTATTCTAAACAACCTAAATGATGATGAATTGGTAATGCAAACTATAAAAGATGCTTAGAATAACCAATCTATATTATTCTAATCTGTCACATACCTCTCCCAAAGGATCAGAGTTGGCTATGGTTGCAACAGGTCCATGATCTATTATGCTAGGAACATTGCAATATACTTCAAATGAGAAATCTATATTGTCACAATAGAAAAGATGCTTAGACTAACAAATCTATATTATTCTAAACAACCTAAATGATGATGAATTGGTAATGATAACTATAAAATATGCTTAGAATAACCAATCTATATTATTCTAAACAACCTATATAATGAACCTTAATAAATAAAAAATATCAAAATGTGATGAATAATATCATACCTGTCCCATACAACAAATGATTTGCTACTCAAGTGTGCCTGCAGGGTCATCTCTTACCTTTAGAGTTTCCAATAAAGTTTAATGATCAACACTACTAATTGTCCATAGTTTTTTTTTTGGTCTAGCATGATGTCTCAATAACTTAACATTTGTTACTATAACAAGGTGCAAATACATCATAATGGTTTTGTGTTTCTCATAGTCTTCAAATGCAGGTACGTCATTCTTTCTAATCATATATGTTCGCAACAAAGTTTCAAAAACAACAACTAAACCTATGTGATCATAACTTTTTATCAACATCTAAATATACTTAGAATAAAAAATCTATATTATTGTAAACAACCTAAACAATGATGAAATGGTAATGCAACCATGTTCGAGAAACAAAAACTGAACCTATAGGATACATGAAGACATCATCATCTATTATCGGTTGTGTTAACTTTTTATTTCCCTGTACACCATGTCAACCAATAGTCCAATCCCTCTTCATTCCCCCGCGGTGCTACAACTGCATAAACATTTCCTGGTTGTACAAGATCTAAAAGATGATCGTAGTCAAGTGAACTTTCCATTACATCTTGTAATGAGGATTGTGCTATAGATAAAGGGGCTAGGTACTATGGAATCCATGTATCTACCCATTCACTTGACTTGCACTAATCGCAATCACACTGAATACAATTCTAACAAAAATAAGCCATCTCTTGTGTCCATATGGTCCATGCACTTGCATCTGAGCTTCGAACTAAATGGATCTTTGAAGAATCTCAAATTGTTTGACATTCCATTTTGTCTCCCATTGTGCCCTCCTCAACCAACCAAAAGAACCTACACACTTGTGAATCGTGCCCCTCCTCATGATAGTGCATGAGTACACCGATCCACAATAGAATGGGCATCACTAAATGTTGCACCACCTCTAATATTCATTTGTTCCTTAACCAAAGCTCTCTTCACACATGCACCTACACCATCATGCTCGCCTTTTCCATGCCCAACTTTGAAAAAAATCCAAATATGTGGTACACCCCTCTCTATATGCATCCTTCTCAACCAATAAAACATGTGAGAATTCTTGAATTGCCCTATGAAGTTATCTGACCAAATCAAATGTTGACCCATTGCAATTATTTTTTCCTACAAGAACTCAAAAAAGTTTTCAAAACAATGTTGTACAAACTCGGATGAATGATATCTATCATCACTCATGTAAAATGGTACTCCCTAATTATCTTCCTATCCTCTTCTATACTATCAGGGGCATGCCTATATGTTATGTGGACAAAAATAACAATTTGAATAGAATTATAATATTGTGATTGAACTTCATTTTGTGGTTGCAATGTGTAATTTTCAGCAAAATCAACCACATATACAATAGTTCCAATGGGAAAGAGTCCTTACACATCCTGAATTGTTGATCCAACCATTGCGACCTGTGGCTATGCCTTGCATACTTATAGAAAATATTTTTCTTAAAATATAAAATAAAATCAGAAATATTTACCTCTCTTGCAACCAACTTGCATCTAGAACCCTCACCTCCACTCTTAAATGTGTATTTCGTTGTCTCATACTTTTTTTTCTCAACAATTTTGTTACCAAAATCATGATTGTTGCCCTCATGAAAGCATGTTACAAAATTCGATAAACCACCACATTGCAAACACATTTCATTTAAATAATCACTTCTATAAAATAAGCAACCATCACCTCTAATGCATAAAAATGAATCTAACAACTCCCCGGATGACTTGGGAAGTTGCACTACATGACACTCCTACAACATTTCGTCAGTATGCATAGTAGAACGAATATGGCATAACAATTCATGATACATTGAAAATTTGTAAGACCCCGCTTTGCATGTGAATAATACAATCTTAATTTTGTTATATACTTATAGATGCTTAGATATATTTCAGGCAATGTATAGTGTGATTTCATGAAAATGTGCTTGTATTTTATTTTGAAATGTTTTATTATCATTTCCATGGAAGTATTAGGCACTTGTAAACTATGAATGTGAATTGGAATTTTAATGAAATGGTTGCACAGTTAAATCTTATTTTAGTTACCAAATTAATGTGATATATGATTGTTGCTTATGATTTCATTGGTAATGTGCAGGAAAGAAAAGAGGCGCTAATACGAGAACATGGAACCAATGAGAAAAAATTAGAAGACACCATTTTGTGCTTATGTACTTGATTTCCTTATTTTGGAGCCAAGGGAAAATAGTTGCTATGTTTATTCTTTGGGTTGAAAGGTTATTTAATTGTGTCATGTGAGATATAAGTTGGGGTTAAGGTTTATGAACCCTTATCCAAGTGTGAAACTCGGATAGAACCTTAAGTGGGACTTTAAAGAGGGTTGTTGGTCAATTTCTTTAGTTGGGGTACAAAGATAAACCCCCTAGGGTCTATACCATAGTTGTAGGGGACAAGTGGGCATGCAATAGGGTCCCAAGGACATGATTTGACCCTTCAAAAGTCCACTTGAAAGGGAGTGACGAATTTGAGTCTTTGGGAGTTGGGAGAAGTGACTTATCACTTCCCCACCACACTCCCCAAAGTTCATTAATGAACTTGGAAAGAGCATCAAATCTCTCACATGTGTGGAGCCACCCTGTAAGGGTTGTTGGGTAGAGTGTCATAGTACATTCCCCATCTCCCCAAAAGTCTCACACATGTGTGAGAACTTGTGGGGATGTGTGTTGAAAGATCAAATGAGAGAGTGACAAGTGTCTCTCTCTCATTCAGGTGAATTCAAGTTGAATTCCTATATACTTGGATGGAAAAGAGGAAATGGATGTTACCCACTTCTCCTTTTGGAGAACTTTGGTGTAGATGGAAGAGAAGAGGAGAGGAGGAGAGGAGTCTCCCTCTTAGGATATGGTTCCAAAGATAGATTGGCTTGGAGAGGAAAGGATGAAGGAAGAGCTCAATCCCCTCATCTAAACAAAAAGATAAGTTTCCCTACCTTCATCATCCTTGTTATTTGTTGTAGGGAGGTAAGTAGTTGTGTGGATCTTGTTTAATATGGTGTGTGGAGAGCCTATATATATGAAATTTGATGTCGTGTTGTTTTGATCTTTTGACTAAAAATTGAGAAAACTCCATCTATCATCTTGGGGTTAGTAGATTTCTTGCTCGGGGGTATGGCTAGAGCGCACGAGGCTCCATGACACCATTACGGTAGGGTGGAGAGCAAGCCTAGTATTCATGTGTATTATTCATTGAATCCCTAAAAAAAAAAAAAGTGCGTAATATTGTAAGTTGGTATTTTGTAGTAAAAGGAAAAGTTGGAATAGAGAAAGATTTATTTCATTGGCATGTAAAATCAATTGTTCTCAATATTATTTATAATATTGAAAGTTTGAAGGATGAATTTAATATCTTATTCAAAAGGGGGATGTAATAAAGTAAATTTTTATTCGTTGTATGATGTTCATTACATTTCTAAACATTGTTATAATTTTGAGGGTTAAACTTTTTATTGAAATAAAGAAAGAAAAATGGGGTAGAACAAGCTCCTACTTTTGTCAGACTCTCTTCTAAAATTATGTAACTTGGATTCTAGAAGAAGGTTCACTATGTTTTTTTCTGAAATTGTAATAAATTGTGTGGTAGATTAGCCTTGTAGTATAAAGAAAATAAAATAAAAATGATATAAACAGAGTTTCATACCCTTCTACTACAAGAAGATTTGTTATATATTCTTTCTATTGTATAAATATTAAATTTCATTTAATATATATGAGTATTGGTCATACATGTACATTATACATCAAAAAAATACTATAATATATAATACATCTTATTTTATATTAATGTATTTTACACATTATATGTAACCTTAAAATATCAAATAATAGACTCATGTTACTTGTAATAAACTGAATTTAATTTTAATCAACTAAAAGTTAAAAATAATAAAAATAACTAAATCAAAATAGAGTTATTGAAATATTTTGAAAGATCATGCATGTGCCGGACAAGGAAGCCTTGGGAGGGCTCGGCCTCCCTGGCGCCCTCCGAAATAATAAATAAATAAACAAACCATTATTTCAAGAAAATTTCTACATACTTCTTATTCGCAGAGTTATAATTGCAGCCATAAGCATGTATCTGTATTCATATCAAAATTAATAATTAAAAGGGTAAAAAGATGGATATTTATTGCTAAGTTACTCAGGGCATGGTAAAACCAGTACCCGGCTTTCCTGGCAACAATAACTTCATAGGTGCTATTATCCAAATGCCTGAAGATGCTTGATCGGTCAAAAGAAGAAGAAAAATAAATCAGAGGGCAAGTAGAATAATTTAGCTGTGATTCCACAGCAACACTAAATGAACAAGGAATACATTGTCGGTTTGTATCTGAGACCCATATGTATATGAACACATTTTTTTGTATACTTCTCTGCTTATCTTTTATTGTTGGAGAGAAATATATATATATATATATATATAAAAGCCTGCTCCCTATCTGAAAATTACAAAAGAAGATTGATAAACTAAAATTTACATTCACTTTTCTTTTTATAGTCATCAACGCCTCCCTAAATGCTCTAGGAAACTCTTTTCTGAGCTGGGCACCCATTAAAACCTATAAGAAACATGAGAATATGAGTTTGGAAACATCCCAAGTGAATTCAGGCAGTAAACAAATCATGTGTTAAGCATGAAGGAAAAATTTTGAACACGGATTTCCACACCAGCTACTCCGGATCTCTGTAACCAGCATGCATATTGTTAATTAGCTTGTGGCTGGTTGTAGACCATAGCAAATGTAAAACACACAAAAAAAATAGAAGAGGAAAACTACTGCAAGAGAACGGTGGAA
Organism: Sequoia sempervirens; assembly: GCA_007258455.2. Taxonomy (NCBI): domain Eukaryota; kingdom Viridiplantae; phylum Streptophyta; class Pinopsida; order Cupressales; family Cupressaceae; genus Sequoia; species Sequoia sempervirens. Next base: position 471,493,256 of record VDFB02047230.1, read on the forward strand.
AATCTGGAAGTAGAAATCCTGTCAAGTCTGTTGTTGCGAGTTGCACAGATATCCATTTAAGACTGGCGCCTACCTTTTTCCCTCCCAAATCTCATGACAATATTTAGCATTCATTTAGTATGTCAGGCTATCCTGTTCGTGTCAGGCTGTCGCTGCCATTCACAGTTGAAAGTAAGAGAGTGGGTGAAATTTAGGTGTCATTTAATCACATCAAATTTATTATCTATACCTGGCTTAGCTGGCTTACTTCTTTATTATTTTCCTTGGTAGCAGCAAATCCGTCTCACACTGCAAATATTTTTAAAAGGGGCATCATTAATATCAGAGGTACTAAATTATGCGCCCACCATTAATGATAGAAGTTGATGCCCAATAATGAATATAGGTGTGGCGTATTCCACTGAATACAACGCCTTTAATGGTTTTGTTTATTTATTTATTTATTTTTATTTATTGGTATTCTTATTTATTTAATGGTTTTGTTTATTTATTTATTTATTTTTATTTAATGGTATTCTTATTTATTTATTTATTTTCGTTCGGCCTTTAATTTCTTATATTTATAATTGTTTTGCTTCTTCCTTAACTTTCTCATTATCCTTTACATATATAACTTAGATATATACTTAGGTTTTGTTTTCTTATATATATATATATATATTTATATTTATGTCATGTTTTTGTGGGGAGCGTGCCTCTCAACCTTCCCAAACCCCTCTTCCCTCTCCTTTATATCCAAGTCTGTTTGCTCTCTTTCATTCTCACTCTACTGCTAATCATCCTGATGATGGATCATGGAGTATGATCCGAAACGTTGATGATATAAAAAATCACACAGTTTTTTCCAAAAATCTTGCATACTAGCATCATGGACTGTGGAAACAAAATGTTATTAAAAGTAAATAATTCAAAACGGTTACGGGTATTACGGAACATTGCTGGTGGCTGGCAATAATCTACGAGTTTCAAAAGCAATACGAAACAATACTGGTGGCCGGCAATAAATACGAAAAATTCAACGAAAGAGATTTTTTTGAATCGTATTGCATCGCTTTTCTTCATATTTTAACCGTTGATTTCACAAATCAGGTAGCTATTTTCAAATAGGACACGCCTTCGGCGTAATAAAATAACATATTTTCTAATAAATAAACTAAAAATAATTTGTAAAATAAAAATAAAAATAGATACAATAAAATAATTTTGAACTAAAACAATTATGACTAGCATATCTCTTCTATACAATTATTATTATTAGTTCCTGCCAAGGAACTATAGGCACGCCTCTTCCTTAACTAGTTATTAATGTTTTGAACTTCAACTAATCAAAATTGATTATTTTCCTTTATACATTATATTTAATTTTTTTTCTAAAGTTAAATGCATTTTTTTAACTTTTCTAATTTTCAAAATTATTTCTCTTGAATATTATTGGCTCAAAACTTTTGAACGATAAGGGCGATTTTCTCGAATCCATTATCAAAGTTGCGATTATAGTGGGAAATGGAAAGGGCAGAGAAAATTAAAATTACTTTTAATTTAACTATTCTATTGACATTTGTAATCTAAATTTAACTAAGTCTAAATGCTAATAAATTCCCCTATACTAATTTCTTAAATATTCTATGTAATTTATATATTCCCCTATACTAATTTCTTAAATATTCTATGTAATTTAAATTATATAGGTTAATTATTCAATTTGTGTATGCAATACAAACCTTGTTAATTCTTGATATTAATAAATTCAAGTATGCTAATTTTTTGAAGATTATATTTTTTTGTTAAATAAATTTATCTATACATTCAAACTATATTTTTTAAGATTAATTTTTGGTTATATTAATTTTCATTTGCCTTTGATAAATTAAAATATATTTCTTGAAATCTATTTTTATAATATAAAATCAATTAATACTAATATCTTTTGAAATTTGATAAATTTTTTTTTTGATAAATTAATAGCTGGAATGGCTAGCACCATCTATTATCAATAAAATTAACAGAGTTTGGCATTTTTTTGGCTCTATTTCAGCCATTCTATCACCAAATGACCCGTCATCAGGCAAATTACATAGAAGACCCGCTAGCCTATCTGGTTCTTCCCTCCACCACCGCTCCTTTTGCCAAACTATCTGCCACGGTATTACCTTCACGGTACACATGGCTGATTTGAAACTCCTCAAAAGATGAGATGAGGGTCCATATTGGTGTCAACCATCGACGCAGTAACCAGTTTGGAGTGGTGTTATTTCGGATGGCATTCACTATGACTAACAAGTCCCCCTCCAGATGCAACTTCGTAGCCCGAATGCTTTTCCCCAATTCCAAGCCTCTCAGAGCCGCCCTAAATTCTGCCATATTGTTTGTAGCCTGGCTGATGGACTCTGCCTGCCGAGCAATTTCTTTTCCTTCAGAGTCTCTTGCCACACATCCAATGCCAACTGCTCCAGGATTACCAGACGAGGCGCCATCGAAGTTGACTTTAATCCAGCCAGGTTGCGGTTTCTGCCATAAAGTTCTTTTTCAAAGCTCATACTTCAGTGATGCTGCTTGAACACCAACAATGGGAGGGATGAGCAGACCATCGAATTTATTATTGAGCTCAATATCCCTGTTAGAGAACACATTTTTTGGGTAGGCAATCTTTTTAGCTGCACTGTTGACCAATTCTACCACCGCCTTAACCAGGCGCCTTACGAGTGCTTCCCTGCTCATTGATTGCTCTTGGAAGATACACCTGTTTCGTTCCTTCTAGATTTCCCAGCATACTGTGGACGACACTATTTTCCAGATGCTACTGAAGACTCCATTATGTGGCTTCCTTGGCCATGTGGAAAGCCAATCCCAAAGGTTTGATTGTAACGGGGTCGGGAACCTTAGAAGCCCGAGGATATATTTCCAGCAGTATTCGGCAAAGGGACATGAAAGCAAAAGGTGTGACGTTGTTTCCGCCTGTTGTTTGCACATTATAAACCTGCTTGGCCCCCTGAAACCCAACTTAATTAACCTGTCCTAAGTTAGTATCCTCCCCTGTGCGGCTAACCAAGTAAACACCCCAGCTTTCGGTAAGACACTTTTCCCCCAAAGTAGTGCATTCGGCCAGATCTTGCCTTCCTCCCGCCTTTCCTTGAGTTTATACCCGATCTTTACTTTATACGTGCCATCTATTGAGGCACTCCATCTTAGCACATCCTCCCCATCACTGACGGGGATATACCTGTCCTTCAAGATCATCTCCAAGGCATTCTTTTGATCCTCAGGAGCATTGATCGCATCTAGATTTTTCCATCTCCACTGCAGAATTTTGTTGTTCCATACTTTGCCCCCATAGTCACATACTTTCGAGCCCCAGGCCCTGATTGTTGCTACCTTGATTGCTGCCAGGCCCAACATACTGCCTAGCTTAGGGTGCCCATCCCATGAATCTTCCCAGAATGATGCACACCTGCCATTGTGAACTTCCCATGAGACGTACTTGCATATGATATCCCTACATTCACAGATGAAGTTCCAAATTGCCAAACCTCTTGGTGGATTGAGTGTCCTTACTATGCATACCGGATCATCTGAATCGAGGTATTTCCTCCTCAAGATTCTTACCCAGTTTTGATTGTTGGTGTACATTTGCCACACCAATTTAGCCCCCATTACCTGGTTCATCTCCTTTAGCTATCTAATTCCTGCCCCACCTGAGGCCTGTGGTTTGCATACCTTATCCCATGCCAATAAGGGAACCCTATTTGTTTCCTCTGGACCATTCCAAAAGAATTTCCTCATAATTTGGTTGAGTTGTTCCATAATACCCTCAAGAATTTTTAGGCATGACATAGAATATACTGGGATGGCAGCCAAAACAGTTTTTACCATGAGTAGCCTTCCTGCTGAAGATAGCCATTTGCCCTTCCATAATTCCATCTTTTTGCAGTTCCCAACTAGTCTATCCCAAAAGCCTACACGATTGGCCCCAGCAAAAAGAGGCATCCCTAGGAATCTCCCAGGGAGACTGGCTGGTCTAATTCCTAGGATCCTTGCAAGGTCACGCTGCAGGCTAGGTTGGGTGTTAAGGAAGAAGACATCTGATTTTCTCCAGTTGATGGCTTGGCCTGAAGCCCTACTGTAATCATCTAATACCTGCTTTATCTTCCTTGCTTCCACTCTTGAGGCTAAGCCAAAAAGGATAATATCATCCACGAATTGTTGGTGTGTGCTTGCACCCACCCCTGGTGCGGCCTCAATTCCCTTCCATGTACCTTCCAACCTAGATTGTCCAATTTTTCTACCAAGGGCTTCTGCCATCATGATAAAGAGAAATGGGGATAATGGATCCCCTTGCCTTAGCCCTTGGGAAGAGTCTATGAAACCTTGGGCTACGCCATTTACCAGAATTGAAAATCTTGGTGCAATTATGCAACTTTTAATCCAGTCCACTAACTTCCTATCAAAACCAAACCCACACAACACATCTAACAAAAACTGCCTGTCCGCCTGATCATAGGCCTTTAGAATATCTAACTTGAGGATCATACTTGGCAGTCTTAGCTTTCTTGCCGTGTGGATTGTCTCATGTGCCACTATTATGCCTTCTACAATTGACCTCCCCGGAATGAATCCGCTCTGCTCTTCCGATATGACTTTATCAATTACCAGCTTGAGCCTGTTGGCAATAACCTTCGATATGATTTTGTATACTGTATTACAAAGGGAGATTGGCCTGAAATCCCCCATGCTTTTTGCCGCCTTCTTTTTTGGAATGAGTGCAATGAAAGTATGATTAATTGCCCCTAGCATTGTTGTTTTTCTTCTTGATTCTTCGACTGCTTTGACTAGGTCCTCCTTAATTATTTCCCAGCAAGTCTGATAGAAGAAGGCCGGGAAGCCATCCGGCCCTGGGGATTTATCTGCTCCAAGCTGGAAGGTTGCTTTCTTGACTTCTTCCATACAAATTGGTTTAGTGAGTTCTCTGTTCTCAGCCTCTGAGATCGAGTTTGGAATACCACTAATGAACTCCTCCCTGGGTCTCACTTCCATTTGATCCTTCTTTTTAAACAACGACTCAAAGTACCTAATTGCCTCCTGGTTGATCTCCTGCACAGATCTGACGTGAGATCCATCATCTTTGACCAGCTCTGTGATCCTGCTTGTATTTCTTTTGACCAGGGTTGAATTGTGGAAAAAGTTCATATTTCTATCTCCATCTTGGAGCCACAATTCCCTAGATTTCTGCTTCCAGTAGCATTCCATTCTTGACAGAATCTCAGATTGCACACCTAACAATTCCTTTTCCTTGATGTATTCTTCCTGCCCCATGCCTTTTTCAATTATTTTCTCATTTAAGGTCTTGAGCTCACTCTCTATCTTGTCCCTTTCTTCAAAAATGTTTTTGAATTGTTCCTTATTCCAAACTCGTAGTTTAGCTTTGATATGGGAGAGTTTCTTCTGGAAGGAGAATAGGTGTGAGTGATTACCAATCCAGACTTCTTTCCACCATATTGTGATCTGCTCCAATAATTTTGTGTCCCGCAGCCACATCTTTTCAAATCGAAAGGGTGATCCACCTTTGAAAATATCCGGTTGGATTGTAAGTTGGATCGGAAAGTGATCAGATCCGCTCCATGGAAAAATAGAGGCTTCCAACATGTTCACCCCTTGGTTCCAGTCCCCAACCACCAGAAATCTGTCCAATTTCTCTGCTATTCTGGTATGGCCCGACCTTCTGTTTGTCCATGTGTGTACTCCATTTTTTGTTGGTATCTCCCGTAGCATATTATTATCCACAAAGTCTTGAAAGTCCAATTGAGATCTTATTAGACTTCTCATACCTCCCAGCTTCTCCGAGTTATTCAAGGTGGCATTGAAATCCCCACCGATTATGATTTTTTCCCCTTTTAACTGTTCTAGGGAACACGAGATTGCTGCCCAAAGATTCCTCTTGTCCACTGGGGCTATGGGACCGTAAACATTGATTAATTTGAATTCTGTATTCCCCTGGTAGATCCTTACCGAGGCCAGCAACCAATTTTGTTTCTCTTCTATGATTTTACATTCCACCGTGGCTGGGTTCCACACTATCCCCAATCCACCGGAAGCCCCAATTGACTCTTTAAAGATCCCACCCCAACCTTTCCAAAACTTCATGCTCTTTTCCTGCTCCTCCCTACTCCATTTTGTCTCCTGGATTAGCACCACATCTGGCTTACTATTGTCTACTTGGCGCCTGAAGAGGCGCCATTTGCTAGGGGCGTTCAAGCCCCTAGCATTCCAACTTATGATTCTCATTGCTCCCCAGGAAGGGGAAGCCCCTTCCCGTTTCAGAGGATTGTTTGGCCCAGTTTTGTTTGGCCTTTGGCTAATCCTGCCACTTTAAGTTTTTCTTTGTTGGGTTTGCGCCCTCTTTGACTGGCTGACTTAAGTTTTGGCGTTTTCCTTATCGAGGGGATTTGCTCAATTCCTCTCTCAGCCAGTATGCCTTCCTGGTATTCCTCAAAAATCCCATCACAATCTATTTCAGATCCCATGCTACCCTGATCCTGATCTTCCTCCATCCCTTCTTCTTTATCCTTGAATTTGGTGAGTTCCTTCATTTTTGATGCTTCTTGAGCCTCTGGCTCCAGCTCGGTCCACCTCTTTTCTGCAATTTCCACCGACTGATTCTCTATCCCAATGTCTGTGAGGTGGGGAAAACCTTCTACCAGCAGGGACTCCAAACCTGGGGAGACAAGTTGATCATTTTTAATTAGCCCGTAGGTTTTTTTACTCTCCCCTTCCTGTGAACTCCTTGTGTTTTTTCCTCCCGGCGCATCTTCCTTAGTTTCCGGGTTTGGTGGTCTTATTGACTCTATCAGTTCCTTTTCCAGATATTTGACTAGTGGCCTTTTCCCCAAGATGTCTTCCTTCTCCTCTTCCTACTCTTTCCCCCAAATATATGGATTTGTATTGCTGGTTTCACCCTATTCTGTGCTCCAGTGATTTACTCTTAGAGCAGATTTGCAGACTGTCTTCTCTACTTACTTCCTGCCTCCAGGTACCCACCTCGGATATGAGATCCACCACCTTCGGTAATACTATACCTTGCATATTTGATACACAGATGCGGAAGTAGGACCTTCTTTCCAGATCCTCTTGAATATTATCTACGCTCTGAAGTTTGCCTATTTGCCTACCTATCTCCTTTAGGGTTTCTTCCATCCAGAACTCTGTGGGAAGGTTGTATAGTCTCAACCACACCGCGCTCTCCTCAATCCATGTCTTTCTTGGATCAAAATTCGGTCGCCATTCAATTGGGTGCAGTTGACCACCATCCAAGAAATAAGGCCCTGTTTCTAAGGCCTTAGTCCTCCTTTCCCGATTAGGGAATTTTAACAGGAACCAGTTATTCTCCAGTGCTTTCACTTCTAGCACCTCACCCCAGGTTTTATTACACCAATCTTCCATTACTAATCTGCACTTGTGGCCCACACCCCCCCATTTAACAAACATTCCAATTTCTTGCAGGGATTCTCAAGATCTTTTGTAAGTTTTGTTATTTACACATATGGAGGGAATCGGTAATGAAGGGGACTTGCCACTAACCGCTACGCCCTGGTTATCTAAACTAGTTTCCATATCTGACTTGGTTGGTATAGCCTTTTTATGGTTTTCTTGTCGCCAGTTTTTGGTTGTATCCCTCTCCACCCTTGGCTTTTTCCCGAACCACCCATTCGGTCTTTTGATACTTTGCCTGGCCTCACTGATGAAACCCCAATTTCCCCCCTAGTTTGCATTCACCTTTGCAAAATGGTTAGGTCTCACCCATGGAGGCCCTTGTCCCTACCATGCCTGATTCCTCCTTCGCTTGAATTCGTCTTTCGGTTGATACCTAGCTTGATAGAAGGGATGGCATTTATCCACCCAGATGCCCCTCTCCAGAACCCATTGAGGTCTATCCCTTACTGTTCCTGGAATCTGCTCCATTTTTCCGTATGCCGACCAGCCACTGTTGATTCTTTCCCTGAATTCCTCAAAAGGAACCGTTTGCTCCATTTCCTCACTCCATTTTTCCTTTCTTCGAATTTCTGCTTCCGATGCCTGATCCCATTGATGTCTGATGCCCACCTCTGGGGTGTCATGCCTCTACTTTCCCCCTCTCAACACCTTCTGGCCTTCAGACTTCTGCTCCTCGCCTTTCGCCCAGCTCTTTTTTCCTTCCCCTTCTGCCGAGCCTTCTGTAGCCGCCTTCCTGCCCTCCGACTTCGCATTGCTCTGCTCCATTCTCTATAATTTAGTAATTAGCCCCTGATTTTAATTTTCTTTTAAAAAAATACAATATGAAAATAATTAATTTCTAGATAGTTTTAATATAATTACTTTTATAATAATTTGATTATTTTAATAATTAAACTATATTATTTTTGCTAATACTAAATTAAATGCTAAATTAGTTTGATCTATTTTATTTAAAAAATAAATTTACTAAATTTATTTACTTTGTCAATAAATAATAAATCCCTTTATAAAATAAAATTTTAACTAATATACTTTTGCATCTAGATAAATAAAATCTATGTCTAAATAATGAAAAAATTAACTAAATCTTTTTCCTTATCCATTTAATTTAAGTATCATTCTAATGTTTATTGGTCTATTATCAAATATTTCTTAAAAAAAACCAATTTTTTTTCCTTATTTTCTATTACAATTATAAACTTATGATTTTTTCTAGTTATTATTTTAAATTTCTTTTTTGAAATTTTAATATAAACTTCTATTTAAATTCTTAATTTGTGATTTTCAAAAGGTTTTTTTTAGCATGATAAGGCTTTTATCTAAATTCTTAATTTATTATTTTAAAGGGAAATTTAATTAGCATACAAAATGATAAATATTTGGTTTTATCTATAAATTAAATATGGTTCTCAATCATTTTAAATAAAAATTTCTACTTTTCAAATAATTTTTCTCATAACATGAATACAAAAAATTATCTGCACAAATCTAAGCTCCATGGAAAATGTGGCCAGTTAATTCAAACCATTTAGTTAAATTCTCAACAGTTTGGCAGTTATTTATTTTTAATGGTTTTGGTTATGTCAACTACATTTTGCTCTCAAATTTATTGTTACTTCATTGTAACCTTTTTACTTATTTTGACATCAATTCCTTTTTTTTTGCATAGAAGCTTTTTTTTACTGTTGAGTTCTTTAAAATTTAATTGATTTTTTGTTGTCATTTCCATTCTTTTTGTTTCAAAGGTGGAATAATGGATGAGAAACATGGCTTTTATTTTCATTGTTTAAATTTGGTGGTTAATAATTAAAATAGTTTTTTTCTTAAATTCTCTTTACATTTCATTTTTTGTGTTTTCCCATTATTTTTGTTGGAGCATTTGGATGGATAGTTTCCAGTAGAAATCAATTTTTTAATTTCACTACACTTGAAAGTAGATAGTGGCTTATCATCAATTGACTAGTAGGATGGATGAATCATGCCTTTTCCCTTTTTATCCTTTTCCACCCATGTATGATATTAGAAAGATGGTAGGAAAAAAAAATCTATGTTTCTTTTAAATAAATTTTTAAAAATATTAATTTTTTTCTTCATACATTGGCTAGGCCCAATGAGTTAGGATTGGTGGTTTTTTTGCTCTTGACTTCATAGTATAAATTTGCATGAATAGAAAGGAAGATTAGAAGTAGGTTTGAAAATTGTTTGCTTCCTCCCAAAAATTTGCATGAATATAAATGAAGATTAGAAGTAGGTTTGAAAATTGTCTGCTTCCTCCTAATTCAGCATGTCTATGCTTTTGTGAATCTAACTATAGATGGTGTGGTAAGCAAATGGATATGTTTTTATGAAGGGAATACCTTTTGGGAAGTGAGGAGTGATTGCTATAATTAGGGATTCAGGGGAAATTTTTCTATCAAACTGAGATGTAGTGTAATTCAGTATGCATGAATATTGGCGGGAAGAGGGTGGGGTGTCTTCTTTATGAATATTGGCAAGAAGGGGGTGGGGTGTCTTCTTTCCTTTGTTTTTGCTTTTGGCATGCTAGAAACTAACATCTCTAGATACTAGAGATAAGGAATATATCAATTTCAATCCAATTTGCATGAATTTTGTTGGAGCTTGAAGACATGGTTTGCATCATCAAGATTTTTGAGTTGGGAAAGGTAGTTTAGGACAGGAGAAAACCAATCAAGTTATATTTGATTAAGTTTGGTTTTTGTTGATATAAGAAAAATAAATAATAAGAGTCTAAAAATATTGATCTAGCCTGATTCTACCCTCATTCATCTACCCCTTAGATAAACTAATTTATACTCTCATTGCATGATTTGGCTCTAATATATGTCAAATATTTCAAATATTTCTTGTGGTTGGGATGACCAAAGGGGCATAAAGTCTTGTTTTAATGATTTTCCAATTCAATATTTCATTACCTATTCTTTGGCATCAAGGCCACCATAGACTTGCTAAGAGTACATTGCATGTTCCAACATGAACTTGAAGTTCCAATGACCTCCAATAAGATTCTCACGTGCCTCTTGAAGTACATCCCCAATCTCTTACCGCACCACACACTTTAATACCTAGTTGGGCCCCAGCTTGAACAACAATCCATTGATCAGATGGAAAGCCTTGGTTTCCCATGCTAACCTTTAGTGGTTTCTTGCTTGTAATTTAGGTATATTAAATGAGGTCTGATTAATACTTGACAGAAAATAGTGATCAACATTAATTAGAAAGATGCAACAATAAATATTGATAGAGGGAATCCATTCATATTTTTGCTCATTAGTTTCTAAACTTATTGAGTTTTGCAGATGTTAGGCATCTATAAGAGGACTTAGGACTATATGCTTTCATTTTCATTTGTGAAGAAAATTGTAACATTTAAGTAGGGTGGTTATACATGACTCTATGTACAATGAAAGTTCTAAAGATCATTGTTTTTTCAAAGAGGATTTTTTATCATATATGTTGAATGGTTAAGGAAATATTTGAGCTCATAAATATTTAAATAATGCTGAGAACATGTAAATTGTGCTTTCTTCATGGCCTAAAAGCACAACCAGAGCATCTCAAAATTTTGAAGTGACCAAAATTCTTTTGTTATAAGGGTCATTTTCTAATGAAAGACAAAGTTGACTCTATCAATGATCAAATTCCTAAATTTAGGTGACAATTTTGACCAATTGTTCATAAAAGACAACAAACTCAACAAATACAAACAAAACTATTCTAAAACTTTCTGGAGGAACTTCGTTGCTCTGCAACTCTTGTTTATTATATTTTGATTAGCAAATTATTTATTCCTAAATAACCTCCTTCCATAGCCCAATAAAATAAAATAAAATAATTCTAAAATCAAACAAAATAATTTTAAAATAAATTAAATATTTGAAAAATAGTCTTCATAGTTTATTTTCATGATTCATGTTATTCTCAAATTATTTAAAATAAACTCATTTTTACAAGTTGAATGTATAACTTTCTTAGTTGATTGACTAAAATTTATAATTGTTAATACTAACATTATTTTTTTGAAGTTGAGTTTTATTTTATTTATTTCACTATTAAACACAAAATCACCCAATCAAATTAAAAGGCTCTTTAAAAAAAAAATAATTTGCTTATTAATATTTAATAAATATTTATTCTCATGAAAAAAACTCAACTTCAACTATGCTACTCTCACTCCTATCAATCACACTTGGGTAAACATCAACCATAACAACTATAATATTCATCTACAAAATTTTGTTAATCTCAAACTATATCTACCAGGCCTTTAAATAATTTTGTTATCACTCATCTATACAATAAATATTTTTATTGCAATACTAAAAATGTAAGCACTCACCACTACATGACTACCATACATACAACTTTTAACTCAAACTATTATCCAAGTCAATTCCTAAATTCATAAATCATAATTCACTATCAACTAACCAACAACATATACTATTATTGCAATATTAGAAAGGCAAATATTGACCACGACACTTGTTTATTAAGTTTTTAACTTCATGTATTTTCTAACTTCATGTATTTGTAACTCTATTATCCTATTCAACAAAAAAAATTACTGCTTCACATATTGCAACTCTATTATCTTATTAAAAAAAAAGAAAAAAACTATTTCACAATCTTTATCTTCACTAAACTACCATACATATGATTTGTAAGATTTTTTTTAACTCAAACTATTATCCATGCTCAAAAATTCATAATTGTAAGTCACTATCAACTAACCAACAAATATACTCTTATTGCAATATTAGAAAGACAGTACTAACCACTAATGATAGTTGTTTAAATTTACAACTTTATGTATTTTACAATTCTATATTTTCAAAAGTAGGTTTTCTGGATTTGATTGTGTGATAATTCAAAAGTAAGTTTCCTGGATTTGATTGTGTGAGAATTCAAAAGTAAGTTTTCTGGATTTGATTGTGTGAGAATTTGAAAGTAAGTTTTCTGGATTTGATTGTGTGAGAATTCAAAAGTAAGTTTTCTGGATTTGAGAACTCAAAAGTAAGTTTTTTGGATTTGATTGTGTGAGAATTCAAAAGTAAGTTTTCTGGATTTGAGAACTCAAAAGTAAGTTTTCTAGATTTGATTGTGTGAGAATTCAAAAGTAAGTTTTCTGGATTTGATTGTGTGAGAATTTTTGCATCAATGTTTTCGGATCATACTCTGTGATCCATCATCAGGGTGTAGCTCTTTGTTTCATCCTTGAAAGGGAGTGTGATCTGAAATGTTGATGCAAAAATTCTCGCACAATCAAATCTAAAAAACTTACTTTTGAACATTATGAATTGTGGAAACTTGATATCATTAATTCTATATCTTAACAAAAAAAAATTACTATTTCACACATTCACCAACTCTATTATCCTATTAAAAAAATTACTATTTCAAGATTTTTATCTAAAAAACTAATCTATAACAATAGCAAGAACTAACCATTTTCTTATAAAGGTTGCCCTTTACATTTCCTTTACAATAATATAAGAAATGAAGTAACGATTTTCTTATAATGGTTGCCTTCTGGTACGATAGGGCAACTTAAAACGAAACAGCCTTATATTAGTTACTATATGTACCATCTTTAAACCTTGTATTTATCCCTCCCATTCCAGAAGAAGCTCGAATGAGGATCTTTCTCTCAGAAATCGACTAGGATCATTCAAATCACAGTTCAGGTTAGTTATTTAAAAAATAAAAAAGACTTGTTTTCATTCTTTTGGGATTTTGAATTTCTGTTACACCTAATTACGATTTTGATTTACAAGCAAATTTCTGATCTATTTGTATTTGACATGGGCTGTGCACATATTGTCCAGCCTCTTCATTTTCAATAACTTATATATAGGTCATGGGAGACAGTGGCAATTCTCTGGCCTCAGGGCCAGATGGGAAGAAGAGAAGAGTCACGTATTTCTATGATGCGGACATAGGCAACTATTACTATGGTCAAGGCCATCCAATGAAGCCACACAGAATAAGGATGGCCCATAACCTTATTGTTCACTACGGCCTGCACCAGAAAATGGAAATCTGCAGGCCTTGCCTTGCAGGAAACAGTGATATGCAAGCATTTCACTCAGCGGATTATGTAAACTTTCTAGAGGGAGTAACACCAAATAACCAGATACAGCAAGAGTATGCCAGGCAATTTAAGAGTTTCAGTGTGGGGGAGGATTGTCCTGTGTTTGATGGTCTGTACAGGTTCTGCCAGGCTTCTGCAGGGGGCTCAATCGGGGCAGCAGTTAAGCTAAACAGGAAGGATGCGGATATTGCTATCAATTGGGCCGGGGGCCTTCACCATGCCAAGAAATGCGAGGCTTCAGGTTTCTGCTATGTCAATGATATTGTCCTTGGAATTCTGGAACTGCTCAAGGTTCACCAGGTAAGTGGACCTTCTTATGCCCTGCTTAAGGCAATTTTGTAGAAGATAATTTTTTTAAGTAGGAAGTTAGATACCAACGTGGAACTTAAACTTCAACAAGGCATGTGCCACTATATTTTGGTGAAGCTAGATCAACATTCACATGAGCAATAGATACATGGGGAAGGGGACCTAGAGAGCACACAAGCACCATTTTATTTTTGGAGATGAAGGGGATTCTAACTTACGCGGGGCTTTGTAAGAAGAGTACAAGCTTTGAAAATTAGTTCTGCCCTAATGGAGCAGTGGGATATGAAGTATATATATATATTTTTGTCTTTGCTTGGTAAATCTTGAGTGAGGTTATGGAGCCTTCACGGCCGTGACAGCATTTTTAAGATTAAATATAGGCCCAGCGGAATATGCCATATTTTCCTTATGTTAATTACATTCGCATTTTTGTGGAATTAAGGGACATCTTATTAAGGTGAGAGGGATTTGAACTTGTGCCACATAAACAGTTGTTCCCCATTCCATTCCAACACAACTCCTTGGACAGGGCTGGCATTTGTTGGCGGATTTTGTTTTTGGGAAAGCTAATGTCCTTAGCCACATGTCACCTTTATTTACACAAGAAGGGCATTTCAAAGCATCGCAAAACTGCCCAAAAATTATAAATTTGAAGCTCTTCATTTATTAAAAAATTGCCAACTATGATCAGTCCACTGGAAATGAGGAGTTTGCAGGTTCAACTTGATCATTCTAGACTTCATAGGAGCAAAAATCTTTCTCAGCAATAAACTGGCAAACCACCGATAATTATTTTTTTTCAAAAAATAGGGATTTAATTGGGAATTTTTTTATTAGGGTTAGGGAAAATTTAAAAAATTGCCACAGAAATTGAAAAAACCCAGAAACCCTAATTTTTTTGACCAAAAATTCTCCAAAAAAGCATGGAAATCACCAGAAATCTAATTTTCCCAATATTATTGCAAATCACAATTTAATCATGACTTTTGATGATTTAGTTGTCAGAAAATCATGATTATTGGAATTGTTTTGGGAAGAAATCTCCTGGCACAATCTTTTGCAGAAATCATGAGTTTTTGGGTGAAAAACCATTTTCTTGTCCAATTGATGATAAAATGTGATTTTTGGCAATACTTACTACTATGATTCTAGTACTCTAGCTGCTTTATCTTAGTTTAGATAACAATAGATGTGCCATACTTTTCATGAACAATGGGTGTCATATCCACTTTCAAGACTGTGTCTATCTCCTTTTTTTAACATAAGTGTGATATCGGTTTCAAAAAAATAAAAGATGAAAGGGACCTTCTCCCAATATTGGTAGAGCCAAAACCCTTTTCTATGTGATTAGTATGAAATTGAAGAGTATGCTTTTTGGAATATGAAGACTGCAGCAAATAATTAGTATTTTGGATTTTTTCCTGCTAAAATCAAATGCTTTAAGAAAACAGAATCATTTACAATTTCATGATCTTCTCTCCTACTCTTCTGTGATGTCCTGTTTTATTTAAATAATTATGTCATGCCCTGCTAAGTAATATATCTTACAGCACTTAGATCGCAGCAGTAATATATAATTATTTATAAAAAAAATCTTGAATTAAATAATACTTAAAACTTTGTTATGGGCTGACTCCTTTTAGAATATAAGACAATCGCTGACCAAGGGAATTTAAGAAAGGATCGATGGAAGTGTGTAAGGGAAATCTTAAATGTAGACTTTAATTAATGCAGGGATTACCTATATAAGGTAGCAATAATATATTGTAGACTTATAATTAAATTAAAGACAACAATCATTGTATTAACAGCAATTAAGAGGCAGCGCTTGAAATATAGAGGGTTGCATCCTTTGAAAGGGGTGCAATTATTACAAAGGTTGTGACTATTCACACCACTATGAGGATATATAAAGATAGACAAATCATTTGTGAAAGATATGAATTGGGAATGAATATGAAATGGATAGAAATGAATTAAAAATCTGGAAGAAGCAGCAGATTGGAAAAAAAGGAATAAAAAATAAATCATAAGGGATCTATTGGATTAAGTATTATTGCCAAGAATATACTTAGGAAGTAAGTTTATATATATATATATACATACACACATATATATATACACATATACATCATAAGGGATCTATTGGATTAAGTATTATTGCCAAGAATATCCTTGGAAAGTAAGTTTAAATATATATATATATATATATATACATATATGTACATACATGTATATGTACATATATGTACATACATGTATATATACATACATGTATATATACATATATGTACATATATATACATATATGTACATATATATACATATACATATAAATATATATATATATATATATACATTTACATAATTATGTATATGTATATATATATACATACATATACATATACATAATATACATAAATATGTATATTATGTATATGTATGTATACATACATATATATATATATATATATAGAAAGTGATTATTGTAAGATTGAAATTAATTAGAAATACATATATATATGTATGTATATAGAAAGTGATTATTGTAAGATTGAAATTAATTAGAAATAGAAATATATATATATGATCATGCAATAATGATGCTTGCAACAATTATTAATCCGTATTAGTAATTATTCAATTGATTCAATTTATTAGTTTCCCAATAAGCAATTGAGCAAGGATATGCAAGGGAACATGATTAGGGTAGGCAGTAGACCGGTTCCACAATGAAGTAGACTAACCCAATGTTGGATGGTAACAAAAGTTCTTGCCACTTGGGGCCAAGGGGTGATTGCCACACTCTTGGGCTTAATGATGAACAGTCCTTGGGTTCCACAACGTAAGTAGACCAACCTCATGTTGGATGGTAACGAAAGTTCTTGACACTTGGGGCCAAGGGGTGATTGCCACGCTCTTGGGCTTAGTTGTGATGAATAGTCTCCACCACGTAAGTAGACCAACCTCATGTTAGATGGTAATGAAAGTTCTTGCCACTTGGGGCCAAGGGGTGATTGCCACGCTTTTGGGCTTAATTGTGATGAACAAACTTCGGGCGCCCTACTGTGCTTTCCTTTCCAATCCTTTATATGATTGGTTATGGGGAATGAAACTATAGACTAGACCAATATGGCAATGCTAATTATATTAATTGTTCATTTATTCTTAGGTTCAATAACTTTTATGCGATTTGATTTAGAATACTATTTTATATTGTTGGAATTGTTACTTTTTGAACAAATTCAGGTATACCCCAATCAGGGGACATTACATCTTCTGTGCTAATGCATGATTCAAGGCCTTAGAGAATCAAATGATTAGAACCTTTATGAGCTAAGAGGAGACAAAAAATCTTCACTGATGCAATCTCCTATTCTTCCTATCCTCAACTTTCCTAGAATGATCAAAGGATGAATTGTAACTATTTACCATAGTGCAGAGTATTTTGAACCAACCACCTTCAGCCCCTTGCTCTTCCATCTATCCTACTACCTCCCTTGAATCTTGCTTTGAAATGAAGGAGCAAAAGTATAGCCAATAAAGCACAACACCATCAAAGGTATAAATAACTAAGTCCAAGAGTCTAAATATATTGTATATGTTGGGATTCAATATTTTAATGTCAAAAGTTTTCATCGAGTCCCTTTTTGTGTGTTCACTTAGGTTCCCTTGCCCTAGTTTATAATCAATTTGAGAAGTTTGTGTGTGGGTGTTCATTCCTAAGTTTAGCCTAAGTGTTGTCCTTTGTATATTTTTTTGGTGTCAAAATTTGCATAGGTATGTGAAAATTCTATGTATGGGACATTTTTTTGGTTTTCCATGTGTTCTATTGGAGTTCAGACTTGTGTCTACCTGGATACCATTCCGTTGGTGTCCCCGATCTTTGATTCTCAAAGTTTTCCACTGAAAATTAACTAAGTCTTTTCCCTTTGTTGGGATATTGGGCTTCCCTTTCCCAGAGTACCCCTTCTATCTTTTCCTGCCATCTAGACCTCTGTTATTCAAAATTTGCTAATACTTTTGGAGTCGAAGTTGCAGTCTTCTCTTGGCTTAGGTACCCATTTCAATTTGTAACCATCCCCTCATCTTAGTACCAATCATACGGTTTGTCAAACCCTTCGATCCTAACATCCTAAAGCCTTTTACCATGTCAAGGTTCCCCTTTCCACATCCTTTTTGGCATAAGTGCCCTATCACCCTTGATCCTCAATACCCCAACCAATGACATGAAGGATGAATTCTCCTCAACTCTCAACAGTTCTGGATTCTTTCCATTTTCTCACTCCCACCTAGTCCCTTGCATGATCTAGAAGGTCGTTTATTACTAGTTTTGTTGCCCTAATTCCCAAAAAGTAGTTTCATTGCCTTGAATGCACTATTGACCTAGTGAAGATGAATTTGCATGCCATTTCAAGCAATAATGATTAAAACGACCTAGATTTGCCATTTAATGCCCAATGATGACTTTTGCAACCATTGAATGTGATTGGATTGAGCTCATGATGAAATTTTATTTTGTAGGTGTGGATTTAGACATGATAAAAATTAGAAATGGCACGCTTGTGTTAACGTGAACACTATGGTTTCTAGAACTTGGTACATTTACATTATGTCCAAATTGCTCCTCAATGGATTTTGTGGACTCATTGTGGCTTTGCACACTCAAACCCTCTTGCCTTTACTGCTCAAAATGATGGTGCACATGTTGTGTGTATCAATGTATCTCTGTGGATCTTGATGAAGCTGTTCATACATATGGGCATTAAAGAAAATGATGGCGGTGGCTTGAGCAATCCTACAACATGATGCTGCCACGGTGCCTCTGTCAAACATGATTTCCCAAAATGCAAAAATTCTATATGTATGAGTTTTTTCTTGTTTGGAAAGGTTGGTTCTTTGGGTTTTCTATTATATAGGGTGCATAATAGTCTAACTCTAGGGTTTCAATTTTTGATAAAGTGTCTGCCTTTAAAGCTACTTGTAGAACTTGCAAAGAGGTAGCTATCGAAGAATTTTTTTGTAACCATGTGTGTCCTTAGCTAGTTGTAAGCATTTTGGAGAGTTTTAAATGGTAGGGTACGACAGGTTCCTTGCTATTTTAAAATTTTCCATCACCACCTTTGTTGGTGTGGTTGGAATAGAGATTAGATGAGTTTTGCTGCACTTCAAATGAATGCAAGTTGTTATTTGTCTTGTTCTATAACATGTTGAATGCTTATAAGTTTGGAGAAGGATTATTAAGCAGATGTGGTTACTATTTATCATACCTCTACTTTAACTTCTTGATTGTTGTTTTAATGGCTAGATATAACTCTATAACCCAATAAGGCACAGGTCTTGAAGATCTAGACCTTCCACACATACACTTTAAAACAAAAATAGTTCATAGGTACTTGTAGGAAGTAGGTTAGGATCAATATATGCTACTGATGGTTCAGTGACATAAACCAGGGAAAATCTGAAGCAAAGCCTAATTGTTGTATTCTAAGAGAATCAAGTTCATCATATCCATACTTTGCCAATGTGTCTGAAACACTCTAAATGAAAATATCTCAAGAAATTCTAACATTGTCATTATAGACAGATACATGTGCAAAGTATCATATCAACTTTAAAAGGCTAGTCATACTTAACCTAGTGACATAATTAGGGGTTGAGCATGCAATTTGGGTATAGCTGTTGTTTGTTCTTTTGGTTGTCCATTTTGTTTGATTTGAATGCCTGCTAAAGCATACCTGTAGGAACACTTTTCTAGGTTCAAGTTGAGCCCAAAGAAGAGGAGAGTTTACCCACTCTCATAGTTAGCTTTTAACCTTCCTAAATCTGTCGATGAGCCTATCTTTACCTTCATAATAACAAAGCCATGGCCTTGTAGGTGAAGAAAAGTTCTAGAATTTTGCACCTGCTGTTTTAAGATTTAATAGTACATTTATATATGTAGTGTGTGTGTGTGTGTCTAACTATTTATATAAACCAGTAGTCAAGTAGCATGTCTTTTTTCTCACTTCTCATCACAACCCATGAACAAAATTGCACTACTACCTGTTGGTAGAGATATTTGGCTATTGGCTCTCATAAAAATAAGAGCATAAACTGTCATCTTTTTTAGCAGTTACCACAATCGCTATATCTAATCTTTTTCCTCATTTGAAGGTTCTACTTCAATTGGACCATCTACTAGATCCTCCTCATTAGAGGGCTCAGCATAGCAGGGTTAAAAAGTGTTAGCAGGCGGTCAGAAAATACCTCATTAAGTGTTTTGGCATTATAATGACCATAGTCTGCAGGGACTTCATCCAAAGTTGCCTTCTGAGATTCTGATCCCACAAATTCTTGTGGTGGTTGGTTGGCAAATTCTCTATGTCTTAATTAAGAATAATAGTCCTTACTTCATTTGAAAGAATTTCAATTGCAGGCAGATTGGTCTCCCATTAAATACATTTCTTCTACCAAAAGTGTACATAATGTCTAATAGCAGGTTCATAATCATTTTTTCTGAATCACCATCTTCCATGTATGTTATCTTCTTAAAGGTATAATGCACCCAAACTCACATTGTATTTATAAAAGTGGCAATATCCAGGTCCACATCTTCCCCATAAATGCTTTTAGCTCTCAATATTTTGGGATTGGTTGGGCGGTCTAAAAGGTAGACTGCATCTTTTCTAAACCCTTATCTTTCTCATATCCTTTCCCCCATCCTTTTTCTCCATTGTTATCTCCATTTGCACCTGAAATCCCTGGCCATATTAATGCCTTTAAGGATATAAAAGTGTACTACTGGTTTTTTTGAAATGATATTGTCAATTTAGCAAATCTAAGGCAAGATAGCCAAGATGGTGAACAAAATCGTAATAGCAAAGCTTATCCATATCTTATACCTTGTTACAAAAATTAGCAAAGATCATTGTAGGACTATCATCATCATCATTGAACCATTGTTCAATCTTTTTTCTGATAAGTTTAAAAATTTATATAATAAAATTATCAAAATAGGCCGAAAACGCCAGGAAGTACATAGTCCAAGACCAATGATTACAATCACAGATCAAAACACCACTAGGAAGGCTACATTACTTATTAGCATATACCTTCAACAACACCTTAGAGGTGTAAACATGTTCAGCAGAGAAAGTGTGTACTGAAGAGAAGGTTATTCATTAGTTATCAGGTTCTCTAGAAATCCTGGACAGCAACACCGCCATTACTTCCAAAAGGTTGTGATTGTTTTGGTGGATCATAAAGGAACTTGTCATAAATCTGTCATCACTTTAGAAAGATCTGCATTTTATCTTATATACTATTGAAGGGCAGCAGTCTGGTTTCTTATCTCTGTAGCAATGTTTGACAAAAGAATTTTGCTTTCCCTTTGGTTGCAATGGGCTTCATGCATCTGCTCTTCAATGAACCGGAAAAATACTTGCTGGATTTTGATCTGCTTCTCTATGGTGTTAATCTGCTCCTTTATGGCATTTATCTGGCTTTCTGATTGGATGTGAATAGTTCTCATTAGCTCCATACCAACCATAAGAGCTGGTTGTGCTGTGTAGTTGCTAGGACCTGATCCATCATTTGAGGGACAAAGCTTCTAGAGGGAGAGAAATCTCAGACATTCTTGTTGGCAAGAAATCTCCACTATCCCTTTGGCATTGGAATCTATTCCCTTGGGCTCCATCATTATTGTTGTCCAGATAATCTTCTGCTGGTATCTTTCCCAAATGTATGGCGTATTTCATTGTTGATATAGTGTCCCTTGTCATTGCCACTTTCCAATTCATTTGTTCTTTTTCTCACAAAAGAGCAAGTATTACTGAGGCAAGTGGGGATGGGCTTTGGAGGAGAGTTGGGCTGAAGTGGAGACAAAGAGTATTTCGGATTGAGGCAAGCAGGTTGCTGGCTCCAAGGAGACAAGGGAAGGCCAACAAAGAGGAAGAAGAGGCATTGGGGGACAGGGAGAAATAAGATGAATGGGGCAGCACCTGTGAGGGTGATCCCCTAAGGCTCCTAGCTGCTGCTTTATGCTTAGGCTCCTAAGATAAGGAGCAAAAATGTTTACATGTTTAATAAGTTGAGTTGTATCTTGAGGCAGTGTAATGTTCCCTCTCTACGCCTAGTCAGTTGGCGACCGTTAGCCTATTCCTCGGGTTCCTATAGGCTAATGTGGCTTGGTTAGGGAACTCCTTAGGTCTTGGAGACTCTGCAGTTCAGCTTCTTTGGCATTTCCAAATGTTGCTTTCAGCTCAGTTCGTCAAAAGATTCCTAATCACACTTTGTGGAGCATTTCTGGACACTTGGTCCATTATGGCTATTTTTAGTAAGTCTCAGCTTGGGCACCGACTTGGTCTTTGGCGGCAATTACACCCTGGGATAGTCGGTTGTTACGTTTGTTGTTGTTTGGTGATTATTTTAATCAGGGATATTATTTTACTTTAAACACTAATGTTATAAAGTTAAATTAAATATTAACTTAGAATTTATTAAAATATTAAAAGGGGACTTTATAAAGTAGCGCCTAAGGACATAAGTTAAATTTAAAAGTGGAATTAATACATACTTAAGGGTGGCGTCTAAATTGGAGACATAAGGGGAATGCTAAACTTAAAGTAAATATTTTAATTCCCAAGAAGGGCGTGGGAATTATGGAGAAAGGAATAAAAGTGTTTTGAGCTCATTTTTTCATTCTAGGTTGGAGAAATTTTGATACAAGATATTGTTGGTTGAACTGTGTTTATCCTAGGGCTTTGTGAAGACAAAAACCTTCATAAAGACATTGACTGTGGAGGTGAAAGATCCTTCTTGGTTGGTTTTCAGGTGGTTTCACTCAGGAACTATGCACAGGTTTGCTGTTTTGATTTTCAGATTGAATAGAAGGGTTCATATTTACAATTTTGTGAAGTCTTTCCAGTTTGCTGGAGTTTGATTTGTGGTGCCAGGAAATGAAAATGTAACAGGTTTAAATCTATCCTAGCCAGGCATGGGACTTTTAGAAGTTTATTTGACTATTTGTTTCATAGAAAAGGACACTATAGACATTCCCAGTTGGTCAACCAAGATAGTATGTTGGGCGAGTGAGTTTTACAGGTTTATTTTGTTGCAATGATTCATACTAGCTGGCATGACCAGTTCAGGAAAAAAGGTGATGTTTGAGAAGGTCGTGGGTTCTAGGTGTATGCTGTTTCCTTAGTTGGGCAATTGAAGACCAATGCTGTAGCTGGTTTCAAATTTAAAATCTGAAGATAATGTTTATGCATATATTGCTGAAGGGTGGACATGAACTAGTGAAGGGTTACCACAGCAGTGTGGGAGTCTTGCTGAGCGCGTAGGAGGCTATAAGGAAGCTGTGGGACTTGTATTGCTAACTGCAACCTTCCATACACTATTCAGACTTGCGTTTGGAGTAAGGAGCTGACGAGAGGGGGCATAAACTGTAGTGTGTTGGCTTGAAGGAGATGCTTCAGCACTAATCTTGGAGTTTGCTTTAATAGGTCAGATTATTATTAAGTTAATGTTGGATTGAAATTTGTATATAATGCAGCAAGTTCATAAATTATATATCTTCCATTTCAATTCATTGAATATATGAGAAATATCTGATGTAATGCTTCTTAGTACATCCATTGTGAATGTTAAATGAAACTATGAAAGGTATCAATAAAAATGTTAGAAGTCTGCAGCTGTAGTAACAAACTTTTCCCTCAATTGTATTACCAGCAAATTGTTCGGAGAATTGTCTATCTAACCAGTTGGGAAAGTTAAAAAATTTGGGGTAGAAACTACAGGTAGAAGAGTCAGAGATAAAAATGATAGGAGACGACTTAGCAGGTTGAGCCATGACCAGGAGAAAAATTCACACTAAATTGCTAATATTGAAACACAAAGTAAGGGATAAGAATCTATGAGGAAGAATTCCGTAACAAGGCAAAAGAAAGCATGACACCATGTAATGTCCCCATTTTATGACGTCCTCTTTCAGTTAGGGTTGATTCTGATACACTTATATTAGTAGGTGCTATTTTTAGCAGGGGGTCTGGTACGGTGCTTTAGTCTTGGGTGAGCCTTCTCGAGTGCCTCAGTTTCTCTCCGTGTTTTAGGGCGCTATTTACTATTTTTAGGACTTTCTAAAAATAGTAAGTCAATTAGGGTTAGCCGGACTTGGTCAGGATGGTCTCAGCAGCACATATTCAGTCGATACAAAGTTACTAAGGTTAAATCATTAAGATATTTAAATAATGTTTCGAAAAAGGAAGCCTTAATAAAGTAACTGTATATTTTTTTGTTGAGGGTCATGAAGGGGACAAGTTTGTACCATGGCGCCTAGTACAATGTGACTTTAAGTCATTTTAATGAGCTTCAAAGGTATTTTATAATGTACTTTTTAAGTGGACGCCTAAGGAGAAGAAAAATGGAGTTAAAAATAAATAAGCTAATGTTGAGGATGAATTAAAATAATATCAAATGTCGTTGTAAAGTGGCGTGGGATTTTATGGCTGCTGCTGGTCGCCCTAATTTGGAGACTCCTTTGTGTTGATGCGGTTTTTGTGACCATACCAAACAGCCGAAGAACAAAATAGTTTGGGGCTACTTCGTTCTCTCTTGATCAAAGTATTCCATGCGCTAAGATTGCGAGAAAGTTCGCATGTTCAACTCCAAGGTTCCTTAAGTGCGAATAGACCCAGATTGGTTGATGTGTTTTGCTGTGTTCGTACGAGGGGACTTACGCAATTGTCCAGATTTCTCACAGTTAGCAGTTGATATGTAATTTGAAGGGGATTCTTACGTGTATGATTTGGCAATGTGGTCTCTCTCCTAAAACTAATCAGAAAGTGCGGAAAGTAAAAAGGGAAAGGGCCTAAGAAATTTATATTCTATTCTAAATGCGGGGTATGTGGGGCTTCGTTTCAATAGACTTCAACCGGATTTCACCTAGCCTCCGTCGGACAGCCTCAGCAAAATCGGTGCAATCTTCAAAGGGGATAGCGAAAGGTATTCAAGTTATAGTTTAACATACGTACACCATCAGAACAACGCATATAAGTATGTAAACCACAATCGAAGTTAAACACAAGATAATGTCCAGTTGACCACGCAAGGCGGACTTATCATCAACAAGCCGCTAGTGGTATGGAATAAAGTGAAGCTATCTCAATAAAACACCACACACCGAAGTAAGCTACTTGCATGAATTTAATCTACTTGGATACGAAAGGAAGAAGAAACCTTGCTAGCATTTCATGACAAGACGAATTCCATCATCAATGAAAAGATCTATTATCATAAAATGTGTTACACAACAATCTCTTCAAAAGTTTTCAAAGGGAAAACTTTCTCTCTTCTCCAAATTATGCAAAATGCTCTACAATGCTACACTACTAACTCTAACACTAATACTCTCTCAATGTCTACTATTCCAATGTCTAATCTAATGAATCACAAATGAGGGGGACTCCCCCTTTTATAGCTAGCCCAGTCCCAAAGGACGGCTAGGGTTACAATCAATAGAGTGGCCAGGATCGTGCCACCTCAGCCCTAACCCTAAAAACTGCCAGAATAAGGGAGTGGTACATTAAATGAATTAGAGATTCTCACTCACTCCCAAAAATAGAAAATGCAATAAATGCTCCATATTCAGTCTTCTAGAAGATCCTCGTCCAGTAGTGTGTTCCCATTGGCCTTCTCTCTGACTGCCAACTCAACAAATCTGCTAAGTACGGCCTCAACCTCATGAACTGAAATAGGCGGAACACAATCCAACTGAAACTCTAATACCATGACTGAATGCTCGTGCCTCGTACAAGATTTTCTCCAAGCAGCTAAGGAGTCCTGCGTGTTCTGGATCAAAGTGGAGAATGTAGCAGTATTCTCAAAGTCATCCTGTACAAAGGTCTTAACATCTGCGAAGAAGGGAACCAGCAAACCCCTCAAATTATCAAAACTTACTTCATCTGGATTCAGCCGCCTAGCAAATATGGCCTCGAAGGTGTTCTGAACTCCATCTATGATGTTGGCCATAGCCTTATGTACCCTGGCTGAATCCGCCTGTGCTGCATCGAAGAAGCCACGCCCTGTGATAGCCGAAGAATACCACCGAGAGAAGTCATATCGGTCATTCGCCTGAATGACACCTCCATCAATCGACAACTGCAATGGCACATGCCTCAATACCTCAAAGTGGATCACCGATAGATAGAGGCATCGCCCCAAGCATGATCCACCGCATCCATCCGTGTCAAAATAGTAGAGCTGAAGGCAGAAGCAAGGTCCTCCATAAACTTCTCTGTCTCGATTACGAACTCCGTGACCCATTTGTCTACCTCCTGTGCCATCCTCCCCAACTCTACTAAGCCGTGATCGACTCTCTAGGAATATCTGCCGGAGGCTCTATCACTGGTACATCCTGCCCTCGGGAACGAGACAACTGCTGAACATATCCAATTAATGCCTTGTGTTCTCGTTTCAACTTCTTATATTTTCCTTCTTTCTTGAACAACCTATCCTTGAGGGCGAGGAAGGAGTTATCACACTCCTCAACAATCGAGCACCAGTAGGGCGTCCCAAATCAAAGTGGTGACCACATAGTTTTGGGCTGCTTCATTCGGTCACACTCGACTCGTGGGACAGCCTCGTGAAAGTCGAGAGCCATCCTCATCGTGGAGATCTTCGAAAATTTTCTTGCCTTCTTCGGTGGAGGAGCGATCCGGTTCAAGAACTCTTCCATCTCAACTGCTGGATCAATCTCCTCACTCGGGCTTCTTCTCATTCTATCTCTAAGCCAATCGGGCACCTCATATAGTATATCGAAGGGCTGCTGCTCCTGTGCCTCGACCTCTCTAACCTGTTCAACTTCTTTCATTCTGGCGAGGCTCATCGTCCTCAAGTGGCTGAGTGTCACCTGACACTATCATCATCATCGCCATCGTTCATGGCCGCCTCTAACTCTTGCTGAAACTGAGGGTCAGTAATAGTCCCTCATCATCCTGCTGATCAATCCTAACAGGTACATTGGCACTCTGGCCAATTGACTCCCTCCGTGGAGGCTGAATATCACTCTGTATCTCCGGTACCTGATTCACTACAATCCTCTGATCAGCAAACAAAGAGACCTCCTGTATGCTTGGAGAACGTGTCTCCAAAGGTACTGCCACTGTGACTCGTGGAGGTTCTGGCTGAACTATTTCTTTCTTCCTGGACTCTGGACCTCGTGTGATCTGTTTCTTTCTTCCTGTGGTGGGCGTCCTGTGATCTCCCATCATATTGTAAGTCAAGGCAATTGACCTACTCTTCAATCTGTTCACCGTCTATCAACCCATGCCCTGGTGAATGTCATAACGGGATAGAAAGAGTATCCAAATCAGCAACCTCGGGCTCTGACCAATCTATAGGCGGAAGTGGAGTATCCCGAACAGCTGCATAGTCTGGATGAACAACATCCATATCCTCATTAACCTGGTCCGGAACTGGAACTACCTCACACTCCCTGATCAGAGTAATCGGCAATCTAGAGAACATTCTCTTCCTTACTTCAATCTCATCAACTGCATCAGCCCAGTAATCTTCTATGGTGGCCTTATGTTTAAACTCCTCCGACAGAACCCAATTGATGTTATGGTGCGGGTCATAGTGCTGTCGACTTGTATGATATGAGAAGTGATAAAATTGAAGCTCACTCTCAGCTTCCCTAGCTGCCTGTATCGAAGGACACACCTCATCCGAGTTGCCCATCACAATTGGAAACTCTATCCCCCCTTTCTTCTTCTTCTGGATTTTGTCAAAGGCAAGCAATTGTCTGGATATCTCTAGCATCAATATCTTATCTGTTGGGTACTTAGGCAGCCTATAAGGGTATGAAGAAAATCCTTGCAGCCTAATGTATGTAAATCTCGGAAACTGTATAAACCAACACCCATACCTTTCAATCAGCTCTTGAGCATCTCTAGAGATTCTGTGATGTAACCTCTCCTGAAGCAGCCTCGTGATGTACATGGTGAATGAATCGTTGACACGTTTGTAGTGGGTTGTGCTCGAAAGGTGCAACTGTGTACACGCCTCATGGATTTTGTACTGGTGAGAGCCACAACCGACGGGTTCCTTATAAGAAATCCCCCTGTACCTCGTCATCTGTGCCAACATATAAATAAGGTAGGAGCTCATGTAAAACGTTTTAGTCCTCCGCAAGCTCAGGAGTTGCTCATGTGTGTTATCGCTGATCATCTCAGCCCAATTGACATAATCCTTGCCTTCTAACACTAGGTTGATGTAATAAAACATCCAAGGCTCGAAAATATAAGACTATGGGCAACCACCAACCCTGCTCAGCAACATGATAAGATCACAATATTCCTGCTTCAAGTCCTCCGCTATGATCTGTTTTGGCAACTTCGCACGAGAAGGCTTCGGAGTGCTCATCCAGTGAGTGTTAATTATATCCATGCACCGTTCAAAAGCAGAAGCATACATCCGCTCCGCTCGCTCCCTGGATTTGTAGATCATGTTTCTGTGCACCGGGATCCCGAAAGCCTCACCAATGGCTGCCGGAGTGAGATTGGCAAGCACTTGACCATCTGGTGACGTGATCGACCGGTGTTCCTTCTCGTAGTAGTTGGCGCACTCCATTATCAACTCCGAACACTGAATAGCTGGCGGAAAACCAGCAGCTGCATATAGTCCACTTCGGACGATGTTGTGCGAAGTGACCGAAGCCCGATGACTTCCAATTCCAAACAGCCTGTTCTTGAGGGTCTCCAAGTTGATAGCGCCCAGGTTAGTATCCGTCAACTTGCCCAGCTTTGAAATAAACTTCGACTTCGGCATGAATGTTTTGTTGAGCTTCTTGATCGTAGCCTGTCTGGAGGCACCATTGTCCTTTCCGGTTGTCCTCGCTTCAGCCATCTGCAACATAACAAACGTTCATCAGCAATTAAATTTAATAAAAATGAGGCATGATATAGGGGCTGCAGTCGAATTCTAGAAGCTGCAATAACTCTCGTGTTTGCAAACCTCAGCTTCTTTTCTTGAACAAGTTCGAATTCCGACACTTAGAACAGATTTCTAAGTGAACTTTGATGACTGTACTTCACAATCCTCAATCAGCAACTTGAATGACTTTGTATCAGCAATTAGCAAACAACAAACTAGCAAGTTCGTACTTTTACTTCAAGGCGCCCTTCTTTTATTGGCAACTTCAACTAAGCTTAAACTAATTTCAAATTTCAGCCTCAATACTAGCAAAGCCGTACCTCTCACAAGCAACCTCAATCTTCAGCAAATACTCTTTTAATCAGCAATGGCGTACCTCTTCTACCTCAGCAATGGCGCTTAGCTTCAGCAACAAATTAAATTGGCAAAGTCGTACCTCTCAAGCTTTTAACAATTTGACTAACTTCCAAGTGCGCCTCTTCAGCAAACTCAACTTCTCAGCAAAACTCAAATTCTTTCAAGTTCTCCAGCAACTTAAGGCGTCCTTCCTCAACTCAGCAACATTCAAATTCCTTCAAGCTTCAACAACTCACTGCAATGCTTCACCCTTAGAGCAAGTTCGACTTCCAGCTGTGAAAACAAGTGAAAAGCATCTTCATTTTATAGCCAAAACTCGAATTCTAGAAGAAGTTAATTTTAGCCAGTGCCATTAAACTCTACTCCACTTCAAGAATTCGAATTTTCCCTCTCTGGTGTTTCTGACACTTGTCTCCAGTCGTCAGGAATATTATTCTTCTAGAAACTTGACTTTGACTGGCGTTTTAGATTTTGCTTTCGAAAATTTAATTTAATTCATCTTCTTTTAACTCACCAGCCGGAGCTTTGACATTTGAATTCGAATTTTTAACTTCATCACCTGCTCTGGAAAATTCATCCTCAAAGAATTTAATCAAAATTATCTAGGCAACTGACTTCAGATTCATTGTTCGAAGAAAATTCATCTTGAAAACTCATTTTATTCATGTTTGCCTTAGAAAATTTAAAATTTTCCCTTAGGAAAATTCACAATTCGAGCACTGATTAAATTCTTTACTGAAAAGGTGTTGGCGAAGCTCAGAAGACTTGGAAATCCATCTATCATCACGAATGTTCAGTACCCAGAAGCAAATTTTCTTCAGAATGCTCTGAATTCATGGGTACCCAACGAACGGGTTCATTTGATTTTTCGAATTTGAACCTTAGAAAAAAAAATATTATTTTCACCATTTAAACTCGTTCTTCGCCTGTGATCACTCTGTGTTGCTCTGACTTCTTGAAAAAATTTGAATCATCTTGCATTATCATCGTTTCTGACTCCATCACTGAGAAGAGTTGCTCGCTCTTCGAAAAAAATTTATCATCTGAGTTCTAGGCGTATTTTCCAAGGAAAATAATTTTGCCTTAGAAAATATTTCTTTAAAATCATCTCGCACTTTGAGAACTTGCCTTAGAAAATTTGATTGCCAGTGGAGAGGAAATTTATCAACTTCATTTGGAAAATTTTATTCATTCCCGGCACGCCTTGTACATTTTATTCTCGCTCCACACTTGGAAAATATTCATTAAAAGTCCCACGCCTTAGAGAGTTTTCAACACTTAGCAAATATTTTATTTTCTACCTGAGGCGCCTAGCACACTTCATTTTATTTTCACCACCCTCAAACATTTCAACGCCTTCAAAATATTTCCTAACACCTTATGACACCCTCAACGCCTTCAAACACCTTAGGCGCCTTATGACTTCACCACACCTTAGCAAATTCTAACGCCCTCAAGATATTCTAAAATCACC
The DNA here is from genome assembly GCA_007258455.2 of Sequoia sempervirens. Taxonomy (NCBI): domain Eukaryota; kingdom Viridiplantae; phylum Streptophyta; class Pinopsida; order Cupressales; family Cupressaceae; genus Sequoia; species Sequoia sempervirens. The sequence continues at coordinate 471,523,909 of VDFB02047230.1, forward strand.
CCTTAGGCACCCAACACTCTTGGAGAAAAATCACGCCCCACTCACCTTGGGCGCATTTTGCCTATGGAGGAGGATAACGCCTAGCCTTTTACCTTGGGTTTACCACGCCTTGGCAAAGTTTTCATCCCACTTACCATTTTTATTCACTTTTCACACCCAAACATGGGCGCATTTGAACCTACCAACTGGATGACTCTTCAACTTCGCTTTTTTGTCCTCATGTGAGCTCATTTGGGCGCATTTAGGAGGGTGAGGACGACGAGCTTGCAAGTTGGGCGCATTTTGCATGTGATGAAGGATAAAAACTTTGACTTTTGTTGACCATCTCCTTGCTTTGGGCGCATTTCCATACTTGTGAAGGATGAAATCTCCAACGCCTTTGGGTGACCCTTCGCCTTCTAAAATTTTGTCTTGACATGGCCCAGTTTGGGCGCATTTTGCCTAGGGGGAAGGATGAACTTGTTTGACTTTTCCTTGACCTTTTTGCCTTGGGCGCATTTTGAGGGGTGAGGCGGATTTTTCATACTTAGAAATTTTTCAACCTTTTCCTTCCTTCATCTTGGGCGCATTTGGACCCCTGAGCAGGATGAAATTTCGTTGACTTTCTTTGACTTTCCTGCCTTGGGCGCATTTTGCCCTGTGTGAAGGATGAACTCCATTTTCAAAATTTTTCTACGCCTCTAGCTGATATGGGCGCATTTTCCTATGCCTGCTGGACGAGACTCCAGACTTAGACGAATTTTTATCATCCTCGCCAGCTTACGTGCCCTGCTATTTATAGTAAGTCCTCTGAATTTGGACTTCTGAAGCTCGGAATGGCCTGAAATTTTAAACATAGCATCTTCATGCCTTTATCAACTTGTCGACACTGCCACTTTTAGTCACCCTGCTATTTATAGGCTGTTTCTGAGGGCGGCTTACTATAAATAGTAAGTTCTTGTTTCTGATAGCTCCCAAGCTCCGATCGAGTTGAAATTTGAATGAGGCGCTCCTCACCACGTGACCTTACTGCCGACACTGACGCATGCAACTGATTTACTATTTTTAGCATGTTTCCAATTTGACTTACTATAAATAGTAAGTGCTCCGTTTGACCTGAAATTTCACCGAGATAGCTTGAAGCGATCGCGTGGTTTACATCGGATTTTGAAGATTTTGACTTTTGATGCCTATTTTTAGGCTCCAAGCTGGAAACCCTAATTTGCATTGCATGCGTATCAAAAGATCTCCGTTTGCCTTTGTTTTTACGCAACGTGATCAGCTCGTGAATCTGAATTGGGGGTGTCGGGACCACTAAAATAGCAAGTTCCTTCTGAGTGAGAATCCTCGTTTGCATGTCACACCATCGCGAAGCTCTCGAAAAACCCATAAGGAATCACATGCAAAGAAACCTCGACATGCAAACCCTAAAATAGCCTCGGAAGGCTGAATCCTGAAAGTAGTCGTCTCGTCTTGCATGTTACATCATCGCGAAGGTCTCGAAAAACCCAGAAGGAATATCCAGACATGCAAAGAAAAACTCTGCATCTGGACCCTGAAATTAACCCTGGAAGCCGGACTGCTAAAAATAGTAAGTTGTCCGTTTTCGCTCAAATTTGGTATGCAAGCAGCCTGGTACGCTCTGAATGCCGTGTGATGATTGGAATCTCAAAATAGCTGACGAACTGCCCTGAATTGCAGACTTACTAAAAATAGTAAGTACCTCAGAATCTGATGAAAACTGGCTGGAAGCCTGCTGGATGTCCGCTGACAACATTGTTAAGTTCAATTTTCAATCTTCTCACTTTACTTGACCTTGAATTGACCAGAAAAGTTCAAAACCCTAATTTTAGACTTGGCCAATATTTCGCGTTTAAGCCCAATGACGGACACAACCCCCCGAAAGGCGGACACCAGAAAAGAGACAGAGCGAGAGAGAGAGAAAACCCAAGCCAAAAGACCGGAATGGAGCAAAAATTAGGGGGTCCCCATCTTGAATGGGGCAATGTGTGAAAAGGTCACAACACTTTGAAAGCTTAATTTGAAGTTCATTTGGATTATGGACTATGCTTGGGATATGAAACTTTGTCGTGCATTTCTCTTGGAGCTTGGCTTTGAGGAAATCAAGGGTTTGTAGGGATGGAAACCTCTATAGATCACACTCTCTTCGTGTTTAAAAGACAACATCAGGAGGGTTTGCTTGGAGTCTCATTTCAGGGGCTTCACATTGAGATTAATATGATGCATTTTGGTTGAGAATGGAGCAAATAATGAACATTTTATTTTGCAGCGATTTGGGTGAAGTTTTAAGTTGCTTGGGTGAAGATTTACATGATTTCTGGGCACTTTCAGTTTGGGCCTGAACTGGTATTTTCACTCATATCTCTGTGATGGTTTTGATATTCGAAATGGGTATTGCAGCAATGTGTGGCTCTCTTCTTGCCGATTCTAAAGAGTATTAGAAAGTAATTTTTAAGTGAGATTTGGAATTTTAAGAGCCAATCAAACTTTTTCCTGGGGTGCCATTTTTCTAGGTGTTTGTTTCATTCTGGTCGGCCCATCAGGAGTGGGGGATTCTGCCTATTGGAGCCTTGTTGAGGGACGCTTCCTCCTAGCTTGCATTGTGACTATTCTCTCTTCCTGAGTGGTGGATGTAGGCCTTGGGTGGAGTTAGGTTCTGCTGTCAAGGCTTCATTTACAGTTTGCAGTCGCTGGTTAAGGCTGCCTTCTGTTAGCCAAGAAGTCTGATTTTCGGTGAGCCCTGTCATTGGTAAACAAGAGGTTAAATGAACAGTTTATGGTGCTGGATCGTGGTTTTTTTGGAGCTTTCTGTTAGCTGTCTGCATCCTTTAAATCAGTTCACCATTGAGGACTGCTTATTCATTATCTTCTGGAGTTGGTGATTATGGAGGCTAGGGTTGAAGATCTTGCTGCTGTTTATGCCTTTAATGCCAGGTCTAATTTACAATATTTTGAGAGCTTGTATTTGTTTCACATGACTGTAATAATTCTGCTTTCGAATCAGTCCTTAGTGCGTTTGAAAGAATACTTTTTCAAGCATATCCTCCTTCTATTTAATGTTATTTTCCCATTATGTTTTCATGCTATCTCATTCAAAACTGAAAATACTCATGAAAACTAATGCATAAACTTTCTCAAACAAACAAATCTGCAAGTCAGAAAACTTTGAGGGCAAACAGGGAAAGAGGGAAAAAATCAGAAAAAAAAATATATTTGGGGTTGGTTATTACACACCGCCAAGAATCAAAATGCAGAGAAGCCAAACACCATGAGCAGTAGACGAACAATTTAAATAGCACCTATAGAAAAGCCTTGGGGATTGCCATTTTGAAACACCCACTACACCACAATAATCTGCTAATGAGAGCAATTTACCAAAAGATAGTTCAGAGAGTTTTCAAACACTTAGAAGAGAGAGAAATGTGAAGTTTCTGTGAAAGAGCTTGCAGTTTGTAGTTCCCAACAAGAGAATGTTGAGAACACCAGGTTGACTGCATGGGTTTGAAGAAACAAAATGTGAATAAATGGAAGAAGGGTTATGTGTATCGAAGATGAGATGGGTAGAGATGATGAGAAGAGAAGAATGGAAGCGATCTTGTTGGAAGGAAGGATATAAATGTGGTGAAGATAGAAATGAAGTGAGACAATGGAGAGAAAAGTGGAAGGAACTTGCAAAAATGGGTATCTTGATTTCCATGTTGAAATTTCACTATCTTGACAGGCATATTTTTTCCCTGTCATCATTAATACTTTTAGAAAGATTTCCTAACTTTCTCCTTGCTTTTGACCTTTAAAGTCTTTTGCTGTCTAAATCATGAAGAGCTCTAAACAAACCTAATTGGCTAACTAATCTGCTGCTCTATTCCTTTCCCTATGGCAATAATTATAGGATATGTCCATAAAGAAACTACTTATGGTTTGGGCTTCTTCTAGATAGTTATTAAGCCTCTAGCTATGAAAACCACCTTTTTTAAGACCTATGAAAATTTTCAAGTCATCTTCAACCTTGAGCCTATGAGTTCCCATTCTTACGGCTAACTAAAGACTTCTAATCAAACTCCCCCTTTTTGTGATATTGTTTGTTTTCTTTCCCAAGCATGTGCTTCTAAAACTTCCATCCTCCCTCAATAATTTCTATTGATCAAACTTGGTCTTGAAGGTCCCAGATTACGTCTGGCAGCAATGCCAAAATTCAGGTTACCCCACACTTCTTTAGGAGGAGATCACCCGATGTTCTCTTTATTAACTCTTAATGAGGTTGTTGTAGCCTCTATTCTGCACACATTTCTTCCCATTGTTTTAGTGCTAAATGGTCTCAAGGAGCAAGTACCATTTTTCTCCTAATTTTAATAGAGATCATCCTTTCTTTAACAGATCTAATGACTTTGAGGAGAACCTCAGAGAGGGGCTGATCCTTGCCTAAGAATTTCCTTGTATTGTGTTCCTTCCATATCGACCAACACACCATTGTGGGAATTAAGATCCATAAGTCCTTCAAAGCCATGGATTTGGTTACTAGATACCAACTTTCCCTGATTTAAAAAGTGCTCTCCAAGAAAATCCTGGTAGCATTGAAAGTTTTAAGATTTGGTTCCATATTTTCCATGTATATTGGCAATTGACCAAAATATGTTTAACATTCTCCTCTGATCCTTTGCAAAGCTCACATCTTGGTGGTCTTTAAAATCCTCTTTTCATAATGTACTCTCTTGTAAGAATTTTCCCTTGGATTGCAATCATGTGGAAAACTTCTGCCTTAGGCCATGCCTTGGATTCCCTCACTTTTTTCCATTTCTTCAAGACTTGTGCATCATGGTCCTGAACCACTAAATTCAAACACCCTTCCTTAACTGAATATTGATCAGAATTTGAGAACTTCTATAATAGCCCATCCCTTGGGGTTGAGTAGTTCAAATTATAATTTTTGATTGTTGCTACCACCATTTTTTCTTCTACCCCTTGAGATCCTAGTAGGAAGCCCATGCCTTTCCACTTCGCGTTGTCATAAGATCCTTCATCATTTTCTTCCTAGTAGTCTTTAATTTTCAATCCAATCTTCATTTGAGCTTCTTGATTGAAGTTGTTTATCATAAATTATGGTGTAAGTGGGTTTTCTAAGTTTCTTTGCATCGAGCATCGTTCCAAAAGTGTATTAAATCCCCTTTATCAATTTTCTAAAAGAGGGCATACTAAAGAATAAGGTATGATTTGCATATATTTTTGTAATATTTGAGCTTCTAGGAAGATTAGGTGGAGTGAAGAAATGTTGTGGACCCTCCCTGTCTAAACACTTTTCTTGTAGGATTGTAATCCATGGAGCCCTTTTATTGTAGGACATCCATCATTGTTTTGCAAGGCATGATTGGACAATTTTTTTTGCAAATACCTATGCCTTCTAAGTCTTTTGGGTTTAAAACCTTAGAGCTTGCCACTAGGGGAAATTTCTTCTCTTCTTTTCCTTGGGTTGCTTGGCAAAAAAAATTCCTCATTATTCTATTAATTTCTTGGTGCACCTTTTTAAGATTAAAATTAGCCTTAGGTATTACTTGAAGCACATCTTATTAAGATTAAATACCCTACTGAAGAAAGCTATTTAACCTTCCAACTTGATATTTTGTTCTTGATTTTGCTCGTCAATCCTTCTAACAATACCTTGGTCTTTCCTTGAAACAGTGAGATGCCAAGATATGTATATGGAAAGAAAGACCTCTCACATTGTACAAGCCTTTCTAGAAAAACTTTCTTCATGCCTACTACATTCACAAAGAAGGCTTTGAATTCATGTCTATTTATGTTTTGTCTTGAAGCCACTCTCTTAAAATCCTTTTGATCTTATTACTTTCCCTAATTAAGGAGTCTAAGGTCAGCATTGTGTCATCCATGAATTGGGTGTTAGTTATTAAATGCCTTTATGGCTAGGCTTTATATTTTTAATTTGTTTTCCTCTTTGCCCTTCCACAAGAGCCCTATCAAGGCCTTTGGACATCATTATGTAGAGAAAGGGAGAAAAGGATCCCCTCGGCACAAGCTTTTGGAAGAGTGGAAGAAACCCTTTGGGGCTCCATTTATCAATGTCAAAAATCTTGGGTTGGAGTAACACTATTGCACTCAAAGCCTTCAATCTCTAGAGAAGACAAACCACTCCACCACTTGATCCAGAACTTCGTAGTTTACCCAATTGCAGCCCTTGGAAATATCTAGTTTGAGTAACATTCTTGTTTTACCATTTCAGGCAATAGAATGAATGGTTTCATCAATTTCATGTATTATTGTTATGCCATCCTTTATTTGCTTCTCTCCTACAAACCCTTCTTGCTCTTGTGAGATGATCAAAGGGAGAATAATCTTGATTATGTAAGCAATGATTTAGAAATAATCTTTTACATTACATTGTAGAGTGATATTGATGGGTTGTTCTCCAAGGAGCAATCCTCGTTAGATTTTGGAATTAGTGCAATCAAAGTATAGTTAAAGGCTTTTAACACTTTTTGGGACTTATAATATTCCTCCCTTCCGCCTTGACAAGCTCATTTTTAATCAACTTCTAGAAATATTGAAAAAAACACGCTGGGGAAACAATATAGGCCATCGGCTCTGCCACTTTTGAGGGTGAAAATTATTGTTACTTCTTCCTCGGATATTGTTCCCATTATGTTAGACTTATGCTAGTTGGAAATGAGTAAGGTATACATTCCAACTAGGATTTTTGCACTTGAACTTGATTAACTTTGTCCTTGGATAGAAAATCTTTGAAGAATCATATTGCTTGCTAATCTCCTCTTTAGATTCTATAATATCTTATCGAGTTGATACAAGGCACATGATTTTTTCTTGTTGATGTCTAAGAATTGTGCTGTGGTTAGAGAGTCTTATATTTATGTCCCCATCTTGAAGCCATCTTATTTGAGATCTTTGTGTCCATTAAATTTCTTTTTTTCAAAGATTTGATCTAATTAGAGCATAGCTTCCATTTCTTTGGCCAGGATATTGTGTGAGAGGCTGTTTTTCTCTATCAAGGTCTGAATTTCTTTAACATCTTCCTCAGCTTTGTGTTTGGATACAATTATTTTTGAAGGTCTCCTTGTTATAGACTTTGGGGTTGAGCTTGATGAATTTTAACCTATGTTACCCCAAGTTTCTAGGACGGGGACGAGACAAGACAAGGGGACACGTTTCGAGGTCCTCGATTTTTCGAGCCATTTTTGGGGACAACAAAGTGGATGACTGTATAAAAAATAGGGAAAATTTAAAATATATAGGGAAATTTTAAATATTCATATGATAACATTGATAAAGCATTCATATATACATTATAGAACCTTAATACATAACATTTGTGTTAAATTGAGAGTTCACATGAGAGTTGAACAAATTAGTAAATGTCAAAACTTAATTTGTTTGTGTATGTGTGCAATTTTTTTTTAAATATATAGAATTACATATACATTTGATATATCATATAATATTATATTTTATAATAATAATGATATTTGAATCTTTGATAGTATGATACTTCATCATTGATCAATGATATTATGATAGTCATTAAGATGATTGTTTAAGTTGTTAGTTTTGGTCTTCACTCCTAGACCCCCTCATTGTAATCGTGTTTCTTACGTGACAAGAGATCCCAATAACTAGTGGAGGTTGGGAGTGGAGACTCCAATGGGGTTGAGGGGCAACACTCCTCATGGGGATCTAGGGGCAATGCCCCCAATGGGGTTGAGGGGCAGCACTCCTCGTGGGGGTTTGGGGGCAACGCCCCCAACAGGGTTGAGGGGCAGAGCCCTTGCCACCAAGCACAAATTAAGGTCTTTGAAACCACACAAACCTTCATGGCATACACCATTTTCACAATTATCATTTTTAAAGCTTTGGGGCTTTTAAAAAAATCATCTTTTGTACGGGGACGGTTGGTTGTCCCTAGGACAGGTAGAGACATTTGTGACATCCCTTGACCGTCCTGAGGATGACCAGCCGTCCCTCTTAATTTTTTTGGATGTCCTTAAGTTTTTAGGATGCCCCTTGCATTTTTTCCCAATTTGGGGACAGCCTGGGGATGTCCCCTAGGCATCCCCACATCTTTGAAATGTCTCGGAAATGCGGATGGCCCCAAAAATGCTGGGGATGCATCCTTGGGTTTCCCTGATTTTAACTTAGCCATGAATTTGAACATTTTAGTAACTGTCCATGTACCATTTTTGCATCACTTTGAAATAATTTTATAGAACCTTGGGCATTTGAACCACATATTTTTGAATTTGAAAGGGTGGGTAGTGGAGCCTCATCCTAAATATGTACCAACCAGTGATCCAATCCTCCTGTTTTTTAGAGTTTTGGACTTTAACATGAAATATTGGTTTAACTATTTAATCTTGCCAAGAATTTTATCCAGCTGTTTTGCCATTTGATCTTTGCCTTTCCTTTTGCCTTTCAAAATGAAATACCCCATTGGTCTAGGTTGTAAATGAATATTTGAAGGTCTTGGCAATTTGAATTCCTTAGGGGTGCTCCCCTTTTCTTATCCTTTACCTCTAGAACTGTATTGAAATACTTTTAGATGATCCATTTTTGGCACCAATTGTTCATACCATTTCTTTCTAGGTTATTCAACACTTCCCTTCTTAATCCAATCCCATATGCCAGTTTTCCGAAGTTAGTCAATGTGAAGTCAGGAGGTGAGATCAAGGCAGTCATCCAGCATGTTTTTTGGTCTGTTGAAGAATCTATCTTGATGCACTTAATGCCATCAGGATTCATATGATGGCAATCTTGCTTGATTGACCCTCTGCCTATTCTTCTTAGAAATTCACTTTACTCTAAATCTTTGGGCATGCTATTTCTAATAATCTATTGGATAATCTAGTTTCTTGCAATAATAAATATCAAGGTGTTAAGAATCAATTATGCATTTTAATTGTCTCTTCTTTGGTGGATGCCCTTTAGGTTCCAAGAGATAGTCATTGATTGGATTTGTTTTTTTTGGGTCTCCCTCGCACCTTGTCCAAGAGAGACTATGATCCATTCACTAGTGCTTCCATTACTTCATTTTGTATCTTCACTCACATTGGTTCTCTTCCCTCCTTTCCTTGTTCACTAAGTTACCAATCTTGGTATTGGTTCAGATTTGATTTGTGGATTTGTTTTGGGTTTTTTTGGTACAAAAACATATAAAAATCATTAATATATAGATATTTACAACCTAACATCAAGAATATTAGATGCAATATACACATTTCCTAATATTTTTAGTGTTAGGAATATTTATAAGTCTTATACAATATTATTATATTAATAAAGCTAATATATAATTAATAATATTATAATATAATAGAAAATATTTAAAAATTAATGCTAATAATTAATAAATATTTAAATTCATTAACATACATAATATTCTAATTAAAATACTTTTGTGCATCTGTATTCTTGATTTTGGACAAAAAAATATTTACTTAATTTTAATATGATTTACATAAAGAACTAATTTTAATATTATCAACAGAAAGTATTAGACATAAAGAATATTAATTTATTTTAATAGTATTAACATGACATATTAACAAATATTATTTCCTGTGAATGTGTTTTTTGCTGGGGGTAAGATGTTGCCGAATGCTCGAAAGAGGATGATGATTGGTGGGAAAACAGGAGCTCTCAGAGAAGAGTCTGACCAGTTGGTGGTAGTGGATATGGGGGAATTGTTTGATCATCTGAGACACAAAACTGGATGTTTTTTTGTAGAAAGCTTGATTGCTAAGATTTTGTCTGCTACTACCTACCTTGACTTAGCATTGTATTTTTGCCTATGTGTTTAAGATTTGTTTCTGCCCATTCTGTCTATGACCTCTGCAACTGGCACACCCACATCTAGGGTTTTCTAAGACAAAAAAGTCACAGATTTTGAAAAAAATTGAAAGGTGACTTGCAGAGGGTTCAGGGTACATGATTTTTCTGCTAGGTTCTTCATGGGTTTGTCTGGGACAAACCCACAATTTTTCATACATGCTGTCACAGAATCCTCGACAGATCAGCACTGAATCTGGACTGAGTATGAACCGTACCCAAAAAATCTGGGCATAGCAGACCGAATTGATAACTTAGCTTGCTCAGTGCCTGGATGCCTTCTCTTGCTTGATGTTTGCACTGGGGCTTGGGGTATCCGGTTTATATGGATTGGCTAAATGTGATGGATTATTTTCATTTTTTTTTACCTTGGTTTCTTTCGTGTCTTCTTCTTTGTTTGAATCCTCTTTATTTTGTTCCCTTTGCTTTTCAATTAGAGAAGGCGAATGATCTCTTTTCTCTTTCTCTTTTTCAGCATTTGATTTTATTTTGGAAACCATAACTCTGCGTTCCTTGTTCTTGAAATCCACTTCAAGTATATCCTCAATGGTTTTAGTGAACTTGTAATCCTTAACAATATCTTCCTCCTTTAGTTTTTGGTTACCCATTCCTGATCTGAACGTCTTCATTTCCTCTTTTTTGGTCTTCTTCCTTCTTCTATTGATATACTCTTTGCACTCTCAGTTCACCTTTCCAGGTCCATTTGGTTTTTGCTAGTATCTTTTTTCTTTGCACTAGTTCCTTTGCTTGCTCCCATTGGGCATTCTCTATCAAAATGTTCATGTTCATGACATTCCCTGGACTAGAAGGGGATGCACTTGCAATTGATAACATGGATCCATTCCAATTCACTTGCTTTCAAAGTGATGCTCTACGGATAGCTTGTTCAAGTTGCAATTCGACACATATTCTAGCATAATTTGCTGACGACCTTCTGTCAGAAGATCAAGAAGTATTTATGCAGCCTACAAGGAATTTATCAATCATTTTGAAGATATAATCTGTTCACAATTCATGTGGAAGGGCATAAAGCTGTATCCAAACTAGTGCATTTGGAGGCATTTCTTCTGCTGGCTTGAAGGCAATGTGCCAGTATTTCATAAATAGCTCTGCATTTCTGTGAAACCACAGTCCTCCCTAGAAGATCCTTTGCTGATTGTTTCATTAGAAAAGGCCACAATGAAGTAGCTGCAAGGGCATGCTTTTATCTTATATTCTCAATTTCTCTATGTTCACCAGTGCTTTTTGGCTCAGCAGTACAGATTCTTTGTTGAAAGTTGCATGCCAAGGAATGTGCAAATGAGTACACTTTTGGCCAACCTATGGATGTTATCTTCTAGAAACTCCATTTCCAAATTCAATACAGGGCTATTTTCTTTGTCTTCCAGGCATGCATTGTGTAGCTTTTGTTGGTAGTCAGTCTTCTGCATTCTAGCAGTATTTGAATACAAAGGTGTGAAGATGATAAGATATTCTTTGGTCCATCCCTATTCCTGTCAAAGCCTGGCAAAAGGAGCTACCTGGGGGGCTGCATGACCCCCCACTGACTTGCATGTTTGTCTCCTCTCCTGGATAGAGAAAGAACAACTCTGGATTTGTAAGAAAACCAAGAGAGATTCAAGAATTCAGAGATAATTCATTCCGGACATCAAAAATCCCCACTCTCTTGCAGTCTCCATATAGGATATAATTGTCCAACGTGTTTTCCCTAGTATTTAGGGACTGGGAAATATGGAAGAATCTGAAAGGTGAGAAAGCAGGAACAAACTTTGGACCTGTTGATGGGTGTTTTATGACCACACCAACACAGAATAAAGTTTCCAACGGTCACTCTATCCTCTCTTGATCAAAATCTCTTGCATGCTAAGATTGCGAAAGATCATGCATTCAACTCCAAGGTTCCTTCATGCAGTGGACGTAGACTCAGTTGGTTTGATGTGATTTGCTGGTATTTCAAGGGGACTTACACAATTGTTCACTCGAGAGAAAGGGACTTTCAAGATTCGGAAGATTTACCAATGAAGCTCAAGTTTCCTAAACTAACCAGAGAATGCTGAATTTGAATGGCTGCAGAGATTTAGAAAAGAAGCTCTAATCTACCTTAGGCGTGGGACATGGTGATCAAATCTCACAAACTTCAACCAAGCTTTGCTTTGCCTCACCTTAGACAGCTTCCACAAAACCAGTGCAATCTTCAAAGGAGTGAACTAGAGATATTCAAATTACAATTTAACATGAAGACACCATCACGACGATGCATACCAACATGTAAATTATAACCGAAGTTAGATCCAAACTATTCTAGTTGACCACACAAGGCGAACCCACCATCAGTGAACCTGCTAGTGGTATGGACTAGCGAAGCTTGCTCAAATAAATCACCGCATTACACAATCGTCTACTTGTATGAAATAAAATCTATTCTACTCTATCTAAATTCTACTCTAAGATTCTATGCTAATTGGAAGGATGAAGAAACCTTGCTAGCTATCCACAATAAAAGATGAAATCACAAGCAATGACAACTCTTTTTATTATAGTAGTGTTCACAACAGTCTCTTACAAAGCATTCAACTAAAAACTTTCCTTCCCCTTCCTATCTATCTATCTGCCTCAATCAATCTATGCTATGCTATCAGTCTATGCTCTCTATTCCTCTATGTCTATATGCACAAATGTGTCATGTCCTCGATTTCATCCAAAGAATTTACTGAGGTGCATTTTGAATTTTTCCAAGCAATCCGTTATCACCATTGGATTCCTTATATTTTTGCGGTCGGGAGAAAAATAGCATATAATTTATTTGAAGACAAATCAGCCTTGGGCGAATCATTTCGGGCAATTATAAGGGCTTTGGAGAAAAGGAAAGAGCATTTAATAATATATTTTGGAGTTGAATATTATTCCTCAAGTTGGGCACTCAATTGGGGAGTCAAAATGAAGAATAAAATAATAATTTTAGCCCCAAGGCTAGTCGTCCCAAGTAGGAAGGGTTTGGTGGTCATAAAACATTTAAAAATTGTATTTTTAACACCAATTTTGAGGGATGTTCAAGGCTGGCCGACCTGCATTATGAAAAGGCACGAGACTCATATAAATACAAGTTACTTATTGGCATTTAGAGATCATTCAAGCTGGAAATCATTTACAGACCTGCGAATTAGGAGCAGACCTGCACTTCTTAGGACGAAAACCCTAAGGAGGAATTACTTGGTTGGACGAAAACCCAACTAGGTATAGAGAGGAGTTCATCACGGATCTCCACTTGGGCATCAACGTCATAGGAGCAGAATTCTTATTCAGATTAAGAGATAAGTCTTAGGATTGCTATCTGTTATTTCCTTTGCATTTTCAGTCAAACAGTAATATACTTTCAGACATATGGTTTAGTGGATGTCGAGGGTTGTCACACCCTTATGAACATGTGTGAATTTGCTTTCAATGCTCGATATGTTATGTGATATTCTTGCTATCATCTGCTGGGAGAAATTGGATATTTAGGGCAGGAGTATATGGTTGTATTCTCAGATTTATAGCAGACATATTATTTTGAAAATCAGAACTGTAGGTGTTATGTTATTGGCCAAATCAATGGAATATTATTAAGGATCTTCTTGGGAACGATATGGCATGTTTATATCAGCTGTTGTGATAATAAAGAGCAGTCTTATACTCAGAAATCTAGGGTGGAGATCAGAATTATTCCTACAGAAAACTAAGGCACAATCTGATTTGATTTGATGGAGTATTCGTTATCATTATTGAAGGTTGCATGGATATTCATTGTTATATTAAATCATTGATTGGAAGTCTTGAATTATTGTTGGCTAACATTTTAGGGCAAATCAGTTAATGCCCCAACTTGGGGACATTACAAAATGAGTGGGGATGCCCCTTTTATAGCTGGCCCAGTCCAACGGATGACTCAGATTCAATTACAATGAACGGCTCAGATTGAGCCACATAAGCCCTAGTCAAGATTTTCCCTAAAACCGGCCACAAAGTGGAGTGGGGTAATAAATGAGCACATAATGCCCACTCTCTCCCTTCACCACTATGAGCATTTAATGCCCACTATCATCTAGAAGGTCATCATCCAGGAAGGCGTTCCCATTCTCTTTCTCTCTGACTGCAAACTCGATGAATCTAGTCAATATTGCCTCAACCTCCTGAACTAAGATGGGTGGAATATGGTTTAGCTGAAATTCAAGCACTATGACCGCTTGCCCCTGTTGAGTACAAGATTTTCCCCAAGCAACTAAGGCATCATGAGTGCTCTGAATGATATTGGAGAAGGTCAAAATATTCTCAAAATCCACTTGGGAAAATGATCTTACATCCGAAAAGAAAGGCTCCAATCTACTCTTCAAGCCATCCGCAGTCACCTCCTCTCGAGTTAATCTTTTAGCAAATAAGGCTTCAAGCATGTTCAAGACTCCTTCCTGTATATTTCCCATGGCCTTTCTAACTTTGGCTGATTTCGCCTGAGCTGCATCGAAGAAGCCTCGACCTGTGACTGCTGAGGAATACCAACTGGGGAAGTCATATCTGTTGCCCTCCTGAATCACTCCTTCCACAAGGGTCTGCATGGGTATATGCATTAAGGTTGCCAAGTGAAGAACAGTTTTATTTTGATAAATGTGGGTTTCATTCCAGGCTTAGATCAACATTACCCATGCGTGTCAAAATACTGGAGGCTTGTTGAAAAGAATGGGCGAGGTCCTCCATGAACTTTTCTGCCTCCGCGCGAACATTGCCAACCCACTTATCTGCTTCTTGAGCCATCTTCTTTAAATCTTACAGGCCGTTGACTGATTCCCTCGGAAGCTCAGCTAGAAGATCAACTGTTGGATTTTCTTGTCCCACACAGACGGGCTAAGTGCTGTGCATATCCAATCAATGTCTTATGCTCTTTCTTCAATCTTTTATACTTTCCTTCTGTCTGGAGCAATTTGTTCTTAAAAGCTTGATAGGAGCTATCACATTCTTCAATTATTTGAGCTCCTGTAGGGCGGCCCAACTCCATAGTAGTGACAACATAATTCTCCGGGATCGCCTCATCTTGGTCACATTCTACCTTGGGAACATCCACATAGAGTGTGCGAGAACTAGACTTATTTGTAGATATCTTCGAGAACTTTCTGGCCCTCTTCTTCTCTGGCGGTCTACTGATTCTGCTAAGGAATTCCTCCATTTCAATTGCTGGGTCAGTCTCCTCAACAGGATCCCTTCTCATTCTTTCCCTAAACCAATCTGGCACTGCCTGTTGTGGGTCACAAATAATAAGCGGTTGTACCTCTCTTGTTTTCCTCTCCATGCACTTCTTCTCTAACAACATTCTGCTGAGGTTCATCAGTTTCCATCTGCTACGTATTTTCTCCTGAACCTTGAGCCTCCTGCCTTGCAATAGTCTCTTCCTCCAAAGCCGTCTCAATCATCTGCTGGAAGTGGGTGTCTGTCGCTGTCTCCTCTTCTTCTTCCTGCTGAAACTCTTGCTCCTTGTTTGATCTATTTCTCTGGCTCCCAAACAATGACACCTCCCACACACTCTAAGAGTGAGTCTGCGATGGCGTGGATGATGCTTCCTCTACACTTTGAGGCACTTGTTGAACCTGCATCTCCCTCCGTGGTTCCGAAGCTTGGGCGACCTATTTCCTTTTTTTGGCTGTTGGCAGCCTTTGGTCACCCATCAAATTGTAAGTGAGGGGGATGAAGAGCACAAAAGATTTACTGAGAGGGGGGGGGGTGAATCAGTAAATCAAATACAAACTTTTATTTTTAACTTTTCAAACTTATTACAATCAATTTTTGATATGAACCAATTTCCCCAAATTGATACAACTTTATTGAAATAATATTTTTCAAAGTAGGCACCAACCTACAGATTTACACCAAGATGATTTAGTAGAATATAGCCTACAAGGAACACCTAGACCTCTACAAATTTAGTAGACACCTGCCTACAAGGAGCACCAACCCCTAATGCAAGGCACCAAACCTTGACTTGATGGAAGTGAGACTGCTTTCAATCTGATCTGCACAAGCCCAACTCTCCAATCTGCTCTATGTGATCAATGATATCACCTTCAGCCCACACAAGGAGGTAGGAATCTGACTGAACTGCAAATCTACAACTACAACCACACTCCAGCTTTGATTTGAATGTCTCATATGTATATTGTTCAATAGTTGCACACCTCTTATGAGAAATCACGTCTGTTCCTGTACTTTATCAAGGGCTGCCTCTTCATAAACTAAACCGAATTACTTGATTTATTTTCTCTTTATTACTTTATTAAAGTTAATTGAGTGTGTGTAAATAAATCATATATCTTTAGTCATCTGGATTACATTAGTTCATCCTTCGATTGAAAGAATACCTCTCTTCAGAAAATGCTTCGAACTCTTTGGAGAGATGTTCCTTTTGGATGCAACGCGTCTTTGATGGAGGCAGATCTACACAACTTTCTAATCGATTTCCAACTCTTCAAAAAGACGTTTTCTTTCTAATCGATTTCCAACTCTTCAGAAAGACGTTTTCTTTCTAATCGATTTGCAACTCTTCAAAAAAAACGATTTTAGTTAAGAAGCAAATCACGTGTCCTTTCAAAGTGATGTTTTTCTTTATGTACGCCATGTCACGCCGTATCTCTTTATTATCACAGTTTAGAGAGATTTGTTTGTGTATAAACTGCGTTGTTTTTTTTATTAAAACGTATCTTTTATTCTTTAGTCTTTTGTTTATCAAGTCATCTTAATCAAGAAGTCAACTTTAATAAACAAGTGAATCATCAAAAATCTGGAAGAGCATAAATCTGGAAATCTGATTGATCATCGAACTGAGTCTGTCACGTATCTTTTATTATTTAGTCTTTTGTTTATCAAGCCGTTTTAATCAAGAAGTCGACTTTTAATAAACAAGTGAATCATTGAATTGAGTCTGAAACTGACAGAACCATTAATTGTGTCTGAATATATGAAGAGATCTTTCAAGTTTGAGCTTGAATCTGAAACTGTGTATTATCATCTACATACCATACCGTGTTCTTCATTTGTTGAATCTGAAACTGACAGAACCATTCAATCGTGTCTGAATATATGAACAGATCTTTCAAGTTTGAGCTTGAATCTGAAACTGTGTATGATCATCTACATACTATACCATGTTCTTCATTTGATAACAATTTCAACACTGTCTTCAGTTGGTTTATCTTAAACATTTATGTTTTGTTATCTTCAGTCATACTTATCTTAACATCAATGACTCTTTCCACTTGACATCAATGACAACATTTCCAACAATCTCCCCCTTTGTCGTTGATGGCAACATATTCTTCCTTATCATTTTTAACTCTCCCCCTTTCTTCATTTTCTCCCCCTTTGACATCAATGGCAAGGGGTCTTGTAACAATATATATATTTTTGTGTTCCATGAAGCTACAAGATATTGAGCATAGCTCCCCCTGAATGTATGCTTCCATCAATTAGTTTGATGGATGTGGGACAACTCCCAATTTGTCCCTTAGATACTCAAATGCATCCCTTGGTAGTGGTTTGGTAAATATATCAGCAATTTGCTCTTTTGTAGCTATATATTCCAAACATATTTGTCCTTCTGCTACTTGCTCCCTTAGAAAATGATATTTAATAGGGATATGCTTGGTTCTTGAGTGCATTACTGGATTCTTGGAGATGTTGATTGCACTAGTGTTGTCACAATAGATAATACAAGGATGATCATACTCCACCTTGATGTCTTTTAAAGTTTGCCTCATCCACAAAAGTTGGGTGCAACATGCTGCTGCTGCAATATATTCAGCTTCTGCTGTAGATAGAGAGACCGATTTTTGTTTTTTGCTCATCCAAGACACTAGATTTCCTCCAAGAAAAAAGGCTTCTCCACTTGTACTTTTTCTATCATCCACATTGCCAGCCCAATCAGCATTTGTGAATGCTTCAAGTGTAAAATCTTTGCTACTGGGATACCATAGACCATATTCCATTGTGCCTTTCAAATACTTGAATATACGCTTAACTGCATGAACATGTGTTTCTTTTGGTGCTGCTTGAAATCTTGCCACAACTCCAACAGCTTGCATTATGTCTGGTCTTGTAGAAGTTAGATACAATAAACTTCCAATCATTGATCTATATAGTGTTTGATTCACTTCTTGGGATTCATCATCTTTGCTTAGCTTGCAACCTGTAACCATGGGAGTGCTCACAGGATTGCAATCTTCCATTCTAAACCTTTTTAACATTTCCTTCACATATTTGGTTTGGGAGATGAAAATACCTTTACTTGATTGTGAAATTTGTAGCCCAAGGAAGAAGGATAATTCTCCCAACATTGACATTTCAAACTCTTCTTGCATGCATGATGAAAATTCTTTGCACATTTTGTCCTTATCTCCACCAAAAATGATGTCATCTACATACACCACCACAATCAATAAGTGTCCATCCTCTTCTTTGATGTATAAATTGCTGTCTACATCTCCTCTTTTGAAACCTTGCTCTTTGAGATACTTATCAAGTCTAGAATACCAAGCTCTAGGAGCTTGTTTAAGCCCATAGAGAGCTTTTTTCAACTTGCACACACAATCCTTGTCTTCTGATAATAGGAAGCCTTCAGGTTGTTCAATATAAACTTCCTCCTCTAAATCTCCATTAAGAAAAGCAGATTTGACGTCCATTTGATACACCTTAAACTTCTTGTGACTTGCATAGGATAAAAACATTCTAATTGCTTCAATCCTTGCAACTGGTGCGAATGTTTCCTCAAAATCTACTCCTTCAACTTGTGCATAGCCCTTGCACACTAACCTTGCTTTGTTCCTGGTGACTTGACCATCTTCATTTAATTTGTTTCTAAAAACCCATTTTGTGCCAATTACATTCTTATCTTTTGGTCTTGGGACAAGTTCCCAAGTTTCATTTTTCTCTATTTGATCCAATTCTTCATTCATTGCACCAATCCAACATTTGTCTTTGCTTGCTTCTTCAAAAGTTTTGGGCTCAACTTGAGATAGGAATGCTGCATGACAATCTTCATTGTAATTCACCATTTTCCTTGTAGATCTACATCTATCTTGAAGAATCAAATCTTCAGGATGGTTCTTTTGAACAAACTTGGAAGGTGTCTTTGGTGTCTTCATGGGAGTCTTTTGTGAAGATTCTCCTTCCTTTGCCTCTTCCTCCTTTTCTTCCTCTTGGGAGTCCTCATCCTCTTTGTCTTCATCATTCATAATTTGATCATGGTGATCATTTTGTCCAACTTCTTTGAATTGCTTTCCTTCATCAATTTTTACATTAGCACTTTCAACAATTTTGTGAGTTCTTTTGTTGTAGCATTTATATGCCTTACTTTTTGATGAGTAGCCAAGAAAGATTCCCTCATCTGCTCTTGTGTCAAATTTGCTCAAATCTTCTTCATCTCTTCTAATGTAGCAAGTGCTTCCAAAAATTTTGAAGTACTTGACAGTTGCTGGTCTACCTTTCCAAAGTTCATATGGTGTCTTCTCATTGTTCACTCTTATTTGTGCACGATTCAAGATGTAAACTGCTGTATGAATTGCTTCCTTCCAAAAGGAATCTGCTATCTTGGTTTCATTTAGCATTGCCCTTGCCATTTCTTGAACCGTCCTATTTTTCCTTTCTACAACCCCATTTTGTTGAGGGGTTCTTGCTGCAGAAAATTGCCTTTTAATTCCATGCTCTATGCAGAAATTTTCAAATTCCTTTGATGTGAATTCTCCTCCTCGATCTGATCTAAGACATTTTATCTTGTTGTTTGCTTCATTTTCAACCAGCTCTTTGAAAGCTTTGAATTTATCAAAAGCTTCAGATTTTTCTTTCAAAAATGCAACCCAAGTCATTCTTGAGAAGTCATCAATCAACAACATAAAATATCTTTCTCCATTCATGCTCTTGGATTTTGTTGGCCCACAAAGATCTGTATGTATGAGTTCTAATGGCTTTGATGAAGAATGCTCCTTAGACTTAAAGCTTGACCTTGTTTGCTTTCCAAGTTGACACTCTCTACAAATGATATTAGAAGGTTTTGTTATCCTTGGCATATCTCTCACAGCATTTGATTTGCTAACTTTGACAATATTATCAAAGTTTAGATGGCCTAGCCTCTTGTGCCATAACCAACTTTCATCCTCTTGTACTAAGTTGCAACTTTCACAACTTATCTCCTTTAAGACATACAAATTATGTTTCCTTTCGGCTTGAGCAACCAGCTTTCCATCTTTCTTGATATCACATGTATTAGAAAGAAATGTGATACTATGTCCTTGATCACAAAGTTGACTAACACTTAGAAGATTTTCTTTTAGGCCCTTAACATACAAAACATTTTCTGTTTTTGTTCTCCCATTATCTAGACTAAGTGTTCCTTTTCCTTTTATTTGTTTTCTTGTATTATCACCAAATCTTACTGTTCCTTCATCAGTAGGTTCAAGAGAGATGAATTTGCTCGTCACCTGTCATGTGCTTTGAGCACCCACTATCAATGTACCATCTATCCTTCTTACTTTCAGCATGTAAAGCTGTTTGGATGAACATTGATTTCTCCTTTTTCCTCCACACTTTGATAGGGATTTCTTTCCTTTTAATGGACTTATCTACTTTCTTGTTTTGTTTTGAAGAGTCATTAAAAACTGTCCTACAAGCTTGTGCTTTGTGCCCAAGATTATTACAATTGTAGCATATACTATTATAGTCCATTAATGGTGTGAAAGGATTATAATCTCTCCTAAGGTAGCTAGAACTATTTTTCACTTTATTTTTACAATTTAAGGCCTTGTGCTCAAATTTGTTACATAGAAAACAATAGCCATTAAATGCATAGATGTGCCTACTATTCAGCCTTCTTTTAGAATCAGCACTTATCCAATCTTCTTCAACTTGCTTTGAGAAAGTTTTGAAGTCTTCTTTTGAGTTAGTGACCTTCTTGGATTGTTCTTCAAAACTACTTCCCATTTTGCTTTGAAGAAAATCTGGAGCCTTCATTAGCTCAATCAACTTGCTGGATTCTTCATCAATCTTTGTGTGTTGAACCTTTGTTTTCTCCAATTCCAACTTTAGCATTGCTATCTCTTGCTCCAGCTTGTCACATTTCATCTCCTTTGTATTGAGTTTGTTTTTCAATTCTTCTACATTTCTTTCAACTTCCATGATTTGAGCTCTCAAATCTTCAATGGTTTTGCTTGAATTCTCCAAGTCTTTTGTCATCTCTTTGATCTTCAACTTGTACTTGGCAGCCTTTTTCTTCAAGTCTTCATTTTTCTTGTAAGCATAGTGCAATTCTTCTTCAAGATCTACTTCCTCTCCTTCATTTCCATCTTGATCTATCTCTTCTTCTTCTTCACATTCTTGATCAACATTTTGTTCTTCACATTCAGCCATAAACAATATTTCATCTTCCCCATTGCTTGAGCTATCTTCACTTTGTTCTTCGGAGGTGCTGCTGTCTTTCTTTGAATAGAAACTCTTGTTATGTTTTTGAAATTTCTTCTTCGAGTTATTGTTGAAATTCTTCTTTCCCTTTTTCTTGTTGCTGATTTCCTTTTCTTCTTCACTAGAGCTGCTTTCATTTTGAGGACATTTTGAAGCATAAGGTCCAACTTTTCCACAATTGAAGCACTTAAAAGGAAATTTTCCTTTTCCTTTCTTAAGTTTACCCATGAAGTAAGATTCTGCTTCATCACTTGATTTTTCATCCTTTTCTTCATGCTTGTTCTTGCCCTTTTTGGATGCTTTGAATGAAACTTCCTTTTGTGGTGATCTTCGTTCAATTCTCATTTCATAGGCAGCAAGGATTCCATGTAATTCATCTTTGGTTAGCTGATCCAAGTTTGTTAATTCCTCCAATGCTGCAACTTTCGCTTCAAACTTTGTAGAAAGAGATCTTAGAATTTTGTCAATGATGAAGTCATCCTTTATCTCTTCACCAAGTCCCCTCATGATATTCACTGTTTCATCAACACGAAGGAAATATGAAGCAATATCTTCATCATCCTCCATTTTGAGAGTCTCCAACTTTCTTCTGAGTTTGCAATTTTGCCTTTTTAACTTTTGCATCTTCTTCATAAATATTTTGAAGTTTGTCCCAAATCTCTTTTGCTGATTTGCATCTCATGACTTTTGTAAACTCAGAATCTGTTAGGCTGCAAAGAAGAGCATGCTTAGCCTTTGCATTGTTTTCACTTCTCTTTTTCCCTGCTTGATCCGTTGGAGGGGTAGCTGGAGGTGAATACCCATCAACAACAGATTGCCACACATCAAACCCAAGTGCATTCAAGTATGCTTCCATCTTGATATTCCAGAATGCATAATTAGTCCCATCAAAGATGGGTGCTTTCACAGTGTTGCTTTGATTCGCCATAAGTGCTCTTAAGGATCTCCTTCAAGCGGTTAGGCTTTCAAGAAGGACCTTGCTCTGATACCAATTGAAGAGCACAAAAGATTTACTGAGAGGGGGGGGGGGTGAATCAGTAAATCAAATACAAACTTTTATTTTTAACTTTTCAAACTTATTACAATCAATTTTTTGATATGAACCAATTTCCCCAAATTGATACAACTTTATTGAAATAATATTTTTCAAAGTAGGCACCAACCTACAGATTTACACCAAGATGATTTAGTAGAATATAGCCTACAAGGAACACCTAGACCTCTACAAATTTAGTAGACACCTGCCTACAAGGAGCACCAACCCCTAATGCAAGGCACCAAACCTTGACTTGATGGAAGTGAGACTGCCTTCAATCTGATCTGCACAAGCCCAACTCTCCAATCTGCTCTATGTGATCAATGATATCACCTTCAGCCCACACAAGGAGGTAGGAATCTGACTGAACTGCAAATCTACAACTACAACCACACTCCAGCTTTGATTTGAATGTCTCATATGTATATTGTTCAATAGTTGCACACCTCTTATGAGAAATCACGTCTGTTCCTGTACTTTATCAAGGGTTGCCTCTTCATAAACTAAACCGAATTACTTGATTTATTTTCTCTTTATTACTTTATTAAAGTTAATTGAGTGTGTGTAAATAAATCATATATCTTTAGTCATCTGGATTACATTAGTTCATCCTTCGATTGAAAGAATACCTCTCTTCAGAAAATGCTTCAAACTCTTTGGAGAGATGTTCCTTTTGGATGCAACGCGTCTTTGATGGAGGCAGATCTACACAACTTTCTAATCAATTTCCAACTCTTCAAAAAGATGTTTTCTTTCTAATCGATTTCCAACTCTGCAGAAAGACGTTTTCTTTCTAATCGATTTGCAACTCTTCAAAAAAACGATTTTAGTTAAGAAGCAAATCACGTGTCCTTTTAAAGTGACGTTTTTCTTTATGTACGCCATGTCACGCCGTATCTCTTTATTATCACAGTTTAGAGAGATTTGTTTGTGTATAAACTGCGTTGTTCTTTTATTAAAACGTATCTTTTATTATTTAGTCTTTTGTTTATCAAGTCATCTTAATCAAGAAGTCAACTTTAATAAACAAGTGAATCATCAAAAATCTGGAAGAGCATAAATCTGGAAATCTGATTGATCATCGAATTGAGTCTGTCACATATCTTTTATTATTTAGTCTTTTGTTTATCAAGCCGTTTTAATCAAGAAGTCGACTTTTAATAAACAAGTGAATCATTGAATTGAGTCTGAAACTGACATAACCATTAATCGTGTCTGAATATATGAAGAGATCTTTCAAGTTTGAGCTTGAATCTGAAACTGTGTATGATCATCTACATACCATACCATGTTCTTCATTTGTTGAATCTGAAACTGACAGAACCATTCAATCGTGTCTGAATATATGAATAGATCTTTCAAGTTTGAGCTTGAATCTGAAACTGTGTATGATCATCTACATACTATACCATGTTCTTCATTTGATAACAATTTCAACACTGTCTTCAGTTGGTTTATCTTAAACATTTATGCTTTGTTATCTTCAGTCATACTTATCTTAACATCAATGACTCTTTCCACTTGACATCAATGACAACATTTCCAACAGGGGACTGATCTGCTTCTAAGTCTATTCACGTGCCTTCCTACCCAATTTCTAGTGAATGTCAAAACTGGTATGCATAATGTATCTAAGTCTGTAATTTCCGGTTCTGACCAATTAGGTAGTGGGATCGCTGTGTTTCTTACTGTTTCATAGTTTGGCTGCATAACATTCACGTCCTCATCTACTTGATCCGGAACTAGAACAATTTCACATTCTCTGATCATTTTCAAGGGTATTCTAGTAAACATTCTTCTTCTAACCTCTGCATCATCCACTGCATTAGCCCAGAAGTCCTCAATATGTGCCTTGTGCCTATATTCCACACCTTGCACCATTTTGATATTGTTATAAGGATCAAAATCCTGCCTGTCGATGTGGTATGAGAGGTGGAAAAACTGTAGCTCATCCTCAACTTCTTTGGCTGCCTGCAAGGATGGACAAACCTCATTTGAATTCCCCATAATGATGGGGAAGTCCAATCCTCCTTTCTTCTTTTTGTGAATCCTATCATAGGCAGTGAGCTGCCTAGATACCTCTAGCATCACCATTTTGTATGTGGGATACCTTGGTAATCTATAAGGATAATGTGAACCCCTGCAGCCTGATATAAGTGAACTTTGGAAATTAGATAAACCAATATCCATATTCTTCGATCAACTCCTGAGCCTCCTTTGATAGCCCTCTGTTGAGTCCTCCGTTGAAGGGTCCTGACTATGTGCATTGTGAAGGCATCATTCACCCTTTTGTAGTTGGAGGTATTGCTCAGGTGCAATTGTGGGCAAGCCTCGTAAATTTTGAATTGCTCAGGACCACACCCAATTGGCTCCTTATAAGTTATTCCCCTATACTTAGTCATTTGGGCCAACATGTAGATTAAATATGAGCTCATGTAAAAAGTTGTAGTTCTCCTCAGATTCCTGAATTGTTCATCCAGATTATCACTTATCACTCTTGCCTAGTCCACACAGTCCTTCCCCTCTAGCACAATCTTGATGTAGTAGAACATCCACGGCTCGAAGATGGATGATTGAGGACTTCCACTCACTCGGCTGAGCATCATTATTAAATCACAATATTCCTGCTTCACATCATCTGAAATAATTTGCTTGGGGAGCTTGGTGCGAGGAGGCTTGGGCTTTTGCATCCAAATAGAATTTATCATTCTAGCGCATCTCTCAAAAGTAGAAGCGTACATCCTTTCAGCCCTCTGCCTTGTTCTGTATACCATCTCATTTGAAGTAGGGATTCCAAACGCCTCTCCGATGGCCTCAGGTGTAAGATTGGCAAACAATTTGCCATTAGAGGAAACAATAGTCCTTTGCTTCGGCCTATAGCAGTTGGCACATTCTAGGATTAACTTTGGACACTGGATAGCTGGTGGAAAACCAGCAGCAGCATAAAGTCCACTCTTCATAATTTGATGTGCCGTGACTGATGGAGGATGGCCACCTATCCCGTACATCCGACCTCTGAGTGCTCCAAGATTGTATGAACCAAGATTTGTATCATTCAGCTCTCCCAACTTCGATGTAAACTTGGGCTCTGGAAGAAATGTTTTGCTCAACTTCTTTATCACTGCTTGCCTCGATACATTGGCTTTGCTCGATTCAGCATTCGCAGCCTTGCCTGCAGCTTTGTTGGCCCTTGCAGCTGCTCCTCTGCCTGCTTCAGCCATCTTGCAAAATAAAATATGGGCATTAAAATTTAAACTTAGAAAATAAATGACCTTGGGATAGCCAAAATGTGGAGCAAACTTCGAAAATAAAGAGCCTCCAGCATTAAAATTTTGAACTTCAAACCTCAACACTCTTCAGCAATACAACTTCCGGCACTTAAAAAAAACTTTCACCCTTAGCACCTAGCGTGCTGATTTAACTTGCTCACTTCAGCAGCTTCACCCCAACACTTTTCTTCTAACTCTCAGAGCCACAACTTGTACTTGCAAATGGTGAGAAGAAATGAAAACTTCGTGGCTTAAATAATTGTGTCAAAGAATATTTCTAATTCGTGAGGGAGTCTATTTTAGCAAATTCATTAAATTTCTCTTCCCACTACTTGGCAGTTTCCAATTTTGGAGAGATGATGGGCGAGTTGTCACCAAAGCGGGTACCATTCGTCATAAACTTTTCCTTTGTTGAAGATTCTTTCCTTTGCCAAGTTCGAATTTTCCCCTTTACTCCTTGTAACATTTTGTTATCTCAAACATTCGTGGGGAAAATTATTTAACTCATTTAAAATTTCCTTCTTTTCATAGGCGCATTTCACTTTGAGTGTATTTAGAAACCTTTTCAAGCTTCCTTGTAATAGGCGCACCTTACCTCCCCTACGCCTTGAACGCATTTTGTCTTCATCATGGGCGCATTTAGCCATGCCTTCATCCATCTTTCTTGCTAGGCGCATTTGAGGCTTCTGTGTATGGGGCATATCAATCATGCCCTTCATGGGCACATTTCAAGCCATCTCTAGGCGCATTTTCATACCTCTTATTCATGCCCTAGGGTATTTGCATCTTACGCCATAGAAAGTTTTTGCTCCTCTTGTCTCTGCATTGGGCGCATTTGATGAGGAGTATTAGGCGCATTTGAGAGATCGTGTTTTCGTTTTGGTGCCTTAGAAATTTTTATGTAGCTTACTCCTCCTAGGGCACATATTGCCTCCCTTCCTTTGGGCACATTTTTACCTTGGGCGTTTGATGTTTCATGCCTTAGACAAATCTTCACTTTGTCCATTCTTCTTAGGGCACATTTGAGCTTTGCATTTGAAGTCTTCATTCTAGGGCGCATTTACCATCTTGTGTCATGGAGTTCTTGCCTTAGAAAATTTTCTTGTGTCTTGTTCTTCCTAGGGCACATTTGAGGGGGGGTTGCTTCATTTTTCTTGCCTTAGGCGTTTTTTGGAGTCTAGGCACATTTAGACTCTCGTGTGTGTTTGATCCACCCCTTGGGCGCATTTTAGATTTCTCTATGCCTTTTAGAGCGCATTTGAGACCTCCATGATCTTGCGCATCTCACCCTATCTCCCTTGGGCGCATTTTAAGGGGTGTTTGAAGTGCATTTGAGAGGAGAATGTTAGGTGCATTTGAGAGGGGTTGTGTCACGTTTGTGCCTTAGAAAATTTTCCAACCCTTGTTGTTCTCCTTGGACACATTTGAGATGTGTGTGTTTGATCTTGAGGAGTGTTAGACTTAGAAAATTTTCATGCTTCCATTACAAGTGCGTTTTTAATACTTAGGCAATTTTCAACCTGCTCATCCTTACTTCCTATTTTTAGTAACTTCTGAAGTCTGTGATTTTCATGAATTTTCAACTCCTCAAGACTTGATATTTGCTCAACGTGGTCCTCATGACTTGACTGACCTGTTCACACCTGCCTACTACGCTCACCTACTATTTTAGGTCTTGTTCTGGAAGTGACTTACTAAAAATAGTAAGTGTGCAGATCGCGCTCAAATTTTACTAGTAGACTTGGAAGATTCTGATCGCAGTGGGATACACCTGTTTTCAAATTTTCTCGAGTTTTTCCCTTCATTTTAGGCATAAAAGCTGGAAACCCTAATTTCATTGCATGTGCTTCTGTTGACCTCCGTTCGACGCCGATTCTGTTATGCACTGCTCTGCTCTAGAAGCTGAAGATCTAGAGCTGTTCGGGTGACATCATACCTGCTAAAAGTGGCCCTGCTAAAAATAGAATTGCTAAAAATAGTAAGTTCTCGAAATTCGTTCAAATTTTGCATGCAAGTCCTCTGAAAGGGTTTAAATCTAGTGATGTGATTGAAATTTTCAAAACCCTAGGGGAAAGGTTACAAATGGATTATTTACTAAAAATAGTAAGTTGTTAGAATTCAGTGAAATTTTAATGGGAACCTACGTGAAGCCTCCTGATCGCAGTGCTGAGCTCAGATTTCAATTTGCTCACTCAATTTAACCCCAAACTAAGCTTGAAGAATAGAAACCCTAATCTGACAAAACACACTTCAAACTTAGCCAAAATTCCAAATTGGGCCAAAAGACGGGAACATCCCCGGAAAGACATAAGGAACTAGGAGAGACTGCCGCAAAACCACCACAAACCAAAGCCAAAAGACCCGAATGGGGTGATGTGTGAAAAGGTCACAACAGGACCTTGTCAATAAGAGGGGGAAGCTTGATACTTGATTCTCTAGCTCTCATCCTAGCATTCATCAATCTTACTAACTACCTGTCCAAGAGAATTAAGAGTCAACAACTCAAGGAGGAGTTTATGAATTTAACTTTGTGACCAAAGACACCTCCTTTAAGATGATTTCTCTAAATATTCATCATAATCCTATTCCTATTTTCATAAGACCTGATTTATATGTAACCATTATACCTGAAGACACAAGGCACTTTATTTATGGGTCTCAAGACGATCTAGGTTTATATTTCAGGGCTTCCGGTTTTGTTAGACAGATTTCAAATTTTTTGAATGACACCTAGCGAACTCTGTAACAGAGTTACAAATTATATATAACTAAAATGTTGTCTTATATAATTTCAAACTTTTCTAAAACCAAAATTGCCTTAAACCCAGTGTCTTTTTTTGTGACCAATGGTTTTCCATAAATCCAGCAGTCCCCTGCCTGAGTTAGTAATGATTGTTTCCTTCCAGATATTGGCACGAGGCTATCATGGGTTGTTCTCAAGTATTTCTCTTAATGCCCAACAATCCCTCAACTTAGCTTATTTTTATCTTTTGATCAAAATCAACATTTCAGCAACAATTGGGCTCTAATACTTGAAGTTTTTTCGCTTGAGAAAAGGAGTATCATTTCTAGTTTCAGTTATGCAATCAATCAGTGTTTTGCATCAGAATGCAACAAAGATATTGTTGCTTTTTGCTTCTGAAGTCAAACATTCTTGGTCTTGTAAGCTACAATGACTTAGGACTTTTGAACTTCGCAGTTGAATGCGTTATTTTTCAATGAAACCTGCTGCTTCTGATTCTTGGAGGTTAGTTGATACCAATTTTGTGGTTATTGTGAGGCTTAACTTGTTCTTTTTGCCCATCCTTTCTCTTGTACAATTTTTGAAAAGGTAGCAGATTTCTTTCCTTGGTTTCTGATAATTTGGTATTTTAAGTGTTTATCAAATTTGTGCACTTTTGGATTTTGTTGGTTTTTTGTAGTTATAAGTATAACCTATAAAAATGGAATGTAATCAATATTTTCAGAAGATATTGATGAGTTTTTTGTGTTCTTCATTTTGACAGCGTGTGCTTTATGTTGATATTGATGTTCATCACGGGGATGGTGTTGAGGAGGCCTTCTACACTACAGACAGAGTGATGACTGTATCTTTTCACAAATTTGGGGATTATTTTCCAGGAACAGGCCACATTAAAGATGTGGGACATGGGAAAGGGAAATACTATGCCTTGAATGTTCCTTTGAATAATGGAATTGATGATGAGAGCTACAAGAGTCTCTTCAGGCCTATTATTCAGAAGGTGATGGAAGTATATCAACCACATGTAGTTGTGCTACAATGTGGAGCAGACTCCCTCTCAGGGGACAGGTTAGGGGTCTTCAATTTATCAGTTAGAGGACATGCTGATTGTGTCCACTTTCTTCGTTCATTCAATGTACCG
This sequence comes from Sequoia sempervirens, assembly GCA_007258455.2. Taxonomy (NCBI): domain Eukaryota; kingdom Viridiplantae; phylum Streptophyta; class Pinopsida; order Cupressales; family Cupressaceae; genus Sequoia; species Sequoia sempervirens. The sequence continues at coordinate 471,553,410 of VDFB02047230.1, forward strand.
CTTATGCTGGTTGGCGGCGGTGGTTACACCATTCGTAATGTTGCACGTTGCTGGTGCTATGAGGTTTTTTCAATGCAAATTTGTGAAATTTTGATGCTTAACTGTTCAATGTGTTCCAGTAGGACGCTAACTCATTAAGTTTTTTTGTTTGCTTGCTGCAGACTGCTGTTGCTGTAGGTGTTGAGCCTGAAAGTAAGTTGCCTTATAATGAATACTATGAATATTTTGGGCCGGACTATAACCTTTACGTTGCTCCAGCCAACATGCCAAATGAGAACAATGCAAATGATTTGGAGAAAATGAGGTAGATTTTTCTATATTGGCAAAAATCTCAATAAAATGGTTAATAATGCTTTTGTTTTTGATAGATAAGTTAGGGATTTTAATGGGATCCTTGCCCTTAAGTGCCTGTATGGGCTGTACAAACCTGGACATGTGGGTTAGCTGCAATACAACTGTCAAAAAAGATACAATACATGCTGGCTTATATGATAATTTCTAAGTTGCCGAATCGGGTATGGGTACGCTGGTACGGCAATTTTGTTTTTGGGGTGGGTATGTTTGGGTACGTCCATACAAAAAACATATAAAAATCATAGATATATACATATTTGCAGCCTAAAAAATAAAAACAAGAATTAAATCTAGAATACCACATATCTTGCATATACTAAACAAAACTTAGAACTACCATAAATATAACAAATTTGAAATACAATTATACTAAATTAATTTGATATCAATTTTTCAAAACTTGAATGTTACGATAGGTATATAATTATATTGAATTCATTGTTCATTGGTTCAACATTTAAAACAAAATAATACAATTAATAGTAGGCATCATATGGGTCATCAGGAAGATTAAGATCAACATCATCATTGACATTAGATGATGTAGGTAAATTAGTAGAACCACATGCAGCCCCACTATCACTTGCACTAGAAGCACGTTGGGTATCTGACTCCATAGAAAGTAAAGATTGTGTGGTAGCTGAAAAATCCAAATATGTTCGCTTTGGATTTACATCCCACAACTTTGTGCCTCCTTCCTTATTCTCCTTCTTTTTATGAGTAAGAACGCGCAAGTTGGAATGAACATAAACTAGCTCTTCCGCCTTACTTGCTGCCAATTGGTTGCATTTCACTGAGTGGATAAAGAAGTATGTACAAATGTTCCACAGGGTTTTGGGGACGGGGACGAGGGGACGACAGGGGATGCATTTCGGGGATGTGGGGACGGGGGGTCTAAGTTTGGGGGCGGTGGGAGGGTGACAAGGTGTTGAAATACATATAGTACTTGAAAAAATATTTATAAAAAGATATATAAGTATAAGAATTATACATCTTGGAGACAACTAGGAGTTCCCTAGTCATCTTGAGGACACCCCAACATCTTTGAAATCCTAGCGGTGTCTTGGAGACAACGACATTGGTGGTGGGATGGTGGCGCAGGTGGTGGGCTGGTGGGGGGACGTCCCCCCCAAGTCCCCAAGTCTCCGAGATGTCCCTGTCTAGGAAACGTGAGGTTTTTTGGGGGGGACGCATCCCCGTGGAACACTGGGATGTACTCCAATTTCACTTAGATGAAGAGGAACTAGCAACCTATTGAAACAAAGTGAGAGGAACATATAATTATAAAATTGTAAATCAAACTCTAAATGTGAAGTTAACCATTTTATTATTTTTAAAATAGTAAACAATATAAATTTAGAAAGTGCAATAAAACTGAGTAACTTACTTGCGATAAAACTTTGATCGCAAAAGCTTGGAGATGTGGTGATGTAAAGCCATTGAGATACCACCAAGAATGAGCATCCATCCTATACTTGTCACGTAGAGCAGCAACACTTTGATTTTCGGAGGCTATAAAATCAGCAAACTTAGCTCTAACTAAATACTCCATTTCTTGATCTGGGATGAGTCTACTAAGTGCTTTCCTACACCCCACACCAACTTCTACATCTCAATATGGTTGCACTCTTGATGGCAAAGCAAGAATCTCATCACTATAATATTTGGGAGTTAGTGCAAATGCAAGAAGATGTAGTGGGGTGATCATTTTGTTTCACCGCTCAACACAAATTGTTTGCACCTCTTTGAAGAAAGTTTCTTCAAGATCTTGCTCTTTTTCATTGATGACACTTCTCATTTTCTCGATCATCAAGTCAATGTCATCATACACCTCTCCCAAACATGGCTTATCCATGTCAGTAAAACGGATCATACTCATGATGGGCTCAGTGAAACTAAGAAGATATTTTGCTCGTTCCCAACAAGTCTGATCTAGGATCGTTTGTTTTATATTTGTTGCCCTTTCAATATTGGATTGCCTCGTTAGGGACCAACTTTGGCAACCTATTCAAAAATTTAAAATCCAGTTTTGGCAACCTATTCAAAAATTTAAAATTAAAATTAAAATATAAAGAAGACATGCATGAGTTTAAAAAATAAATTAGTAATTACTAAAGTGAAATGTAAAATTTAAAAGTTGAAGTGTTTCAATTACCTTCAACAACTCCACTCTGAAAATGATCTAAAAATGGCCGGTGACATTTGATGGTTTGTGATGAACATTTGGATCTCTTTAGCCTCAGCATACATTTGTTTGATCCAATTTATTTTCACGCCCAACTTTTGTATCATGAGGTTGAAGAGAGTGAACAACACAAGGTGTCCAAAATATGTGCTCAAACCATGTCTCAATCAACATACCTACAACTCTACAATTCTTTGTGTTGTCCATTATTACTTGGACAACATTTTCATGGACAACATTTTCAGGACCCACATCTTGAATGCATTGTATAAGGATGTTAGCAATAAATGATGCACCCTTCACTTGTCCCTCACAATCCACGACTTTCAAAAACATTGCCCCTTTAGGGCACACTACAATCACATTGATTAATGGCCGTTTTTCGCATCCTTCTAGTCATTGGAAACAATTGACACCCATGTTTTTTTCCATGAATTTCTAATGGGAGCCAATGCATTGTTTATGCCTTTTTACCTCCTTTTCTTGTAAGGTGGTATGCACCTTCTCATAACCTGGCCCTGTGTACCCTTGTGGACACTCACTTGCCTTTCTCAACATATCCTGTCAATATGGTGATCGAACAACATTAAATGCCAAATTGTTTGCATATAGACATCTTGCAACAACTTGATCTGCAACCTCTATAGCTTCAAGCTTAAATGCTCTTTCTAATGGCCCTTGCTTCTCTAAACACTAACAGGTTCTTCAATTCTACCCAAAAATGGGTGACTCTCTATTACAACATCAGGAATGTCACTACATGATGGAGGAGGAGGGGGCCTCTTTGATCCCCTTCCTCTTCCTCTTCCTCTTCCTCCCATCAAAGGATGGTTTGAGGCACAAGCAAGTCTTGCATCTTCTTCCTCTTTCTCTCTAATATATGCTACTACTTTTTGAGGATGTAATGCTTTACCATCTACTTTTGGACATACTTTGATTCCTTGATTGGAAATGGCACATAAATAGGCTTTCACACGATTGTATGAGCTAGTATACTGAACTTCACAATGATTGCATATCAAAACAAATGTTCCTCCCCCTTTAACTTGTATCATTTGTACATATTTCCATAGAGGTGAATTTGGGTTGGTTTTTGTAATGTCCCCTTCTCATCAGTGATCAGCTCAGTTGCTCATCAGCCTATTCCGGAGGCTTGTAGGCTCGTTGAGGTAAAATTAGGGTTTCCTTGCTTGGAGGTTTGAGGCATTTTCTGGGTGTTTACTAGTTATAGTAAATACTATTTTTAGCAGTGGTCCTGTTGGCAGTACTTCAGTGTGGTTCTATTCTTGTTGGAGCAGTTGGTAATTTTGATGCAACTTTCAAAATGCAGTATTTGTTGGCATGTTTTTAAATACAAGGCAATTAATGTTTTATTTCTTTGTTGACCCCCCCTTGGCCTAGAGAGATAACTTTATGTTGTTTTAAAAGACGGTAATGTTTTTAAATACAAGGCAATTAATGTTTTATTTCTTTGTTGACCCCCCCTTGGCCTAGAGAGATAACTTTATGTTGTTTTAAAAGACGGTCTTGAAGGGGTACGCCTACATGAAGAAGATTATTGTTTTTTAATAAAGTTTTATGTTGCCTTGGAATGGACGCCTTGGAGAGGAAAATAAAGTGTTCATTTGAAAATTTAAAATATTGCCATGAGAAAATGGCGTCCCTCTTCTTGGAGGAGTTACAGAAGGTGAAGAGTCACCTCTCTTTCTATAAAAGAGAGATTTGCTCCAGCATTTTGGTATCTCATGTTTACGCTAAAGTTATGCTGTCGAATTGATTACTCAATTTGCACTTCGAGGAATGCTGACCTCCTAGTTCCCATCCAATTTCGTGTTTGCAAGATAACACCTAGTTGGTTTCAGACTACTTCTCAAATCAGACTAGCAGACAGAGCTTCAAAGTGGTGAATTTTGATGTGATTTTCAGTTTTTAAGTTGCTGGTTTCTACACAGTTGAAAGTCATTTTTGTTTCCAGCTTCTTGTATGATTTTAATCTTGTTCTGGGCATTCAAGAATATCAATTCTAAGGTGATGGCGACCCTCTCTAGTAATTTCCAGATTTTTATTTGAAGTCTTTGATTTATTCTAGCAAAATCGCCCTTCTCAAGGGCCGTACCATCTTGAGTGCATTGGGAATTGTGCCATTAAATGAATGAATGACTTTTGAGGTTGTTTCATCATCTTGTCATGGGCGCCTATTCTCTAGAGGTTCACTGGACTTCGTTTGACGCCATTCAGAGGTATTTTGGTGAAGTTATGAACATTTAATTGATTCTTATAGTTGCTGGTTATTCATTTCCAGAATTGCAGATTTACATCAGACTTGTTTCAATTCGAATTTCTAGTCCTTTCTTCATCAATAATTGTTAATATTTAACATGGAATCATCCAGTATCTTGGTGCTTTGAATTCATTGTAATATTCATGTAATTTGTAGCTCTCTTTTCATATTGTAAGACTGTAAACAGTAGTACTGTTCCAGTCCTTTATTGCTGCAATTATTTCTTATTTCTCACATTAAGTACCCCTGGATGGTTTACCGCCAGTGTGAAGAATAAATATCTAATCTCTCTTGTACCCACTGTCAAGTGGTGAATCCCCACTCTTGAGTGGATGCCTGCCGCAGCGGATGAATTAGTAGTTGGAGTTCTTTTCTATGGCTGGTTATCCGCCTATGTTTCTTTAAATTTGTAATAAGTACTCCACTATATGTTAGCACCTCGCCCTCAATGGGATCTTGAGTGCACATTCTTGGCGTTGAGTTTTATCTTCAATTTTCAGTTGCATTCTATTTCTGTATCAAGTTTGGATACTAGGGATCCTCTGACCATATGCCCGCCTCTCTTCCTTAAGTGGTTTTAGGGCGATTCTTGGTTAGAGTTGCTTTGATAGTGTTTTGGATTTGGCGCTAACGCTAATCAAGTTGGCCAAGTGTTGGTCATTGTGTAAATCTGTGGCAAAAAATTGGTTAGCATATTTCAGTTTTAAAGGTGGGTCGAGCAATAGAACTAGTACTAGTTGCCATTATGCTACAAGTTCAAAAACAATTATGAATTATCAAACAATAAATGTTAAATATTTAAATAGATAAATTGATATACCATTTTAGAAAAAAATAAATTATTTAAAATTTAAATTAACATTTTGATTTAATATATTTAATCTTATTAATTTATTATTTAAAATTAATATAAAAAATTAGCATAATTATAAATTATATAATAATATTATAAATTTATAATACTAATTTAAAATTTTAAACTATTATAAATTTATAATACTAATTATATTATAATAATATATATAAATTATAAATAATATTATATAATATTATGTTATTAAATAAATTAATAATAATATTAAAAAATGGATACGTAGGTGATAGGTCCTATTACCTATATTATAAATTAAAAATTAAAATTAAAATATATAAATTATAAATGTATAAGAAAAATAATAAATTTATAAACAATAATATAATAATAAATTTATAAACTATAAGTATAAAGCATAGTTTATACTTAGAAAAGATTTAAAAGAAAAAATAAAAAAAACATTTGAAAAAATACCTGGAACAAATGCGTAGTCGAGAGATGTCGGGAGAAGATTTCGTTGTTGATACTCGCAACCACTTACAACAACGCCTCAAGTCTCTCAACCACCTACAACCTGGAAGACCGACGAAGTCACAAGCCTGCAAGTCGGATTAAAATCACCTTAGGGTTTTTGTGTAGAAGAAAACAAGCCAAAAACGATGGAGAGAAATAAATGTGGACGTGAAAAGAGAAATCAATTCATTTAGGGTTTTTTAGCTTCTATTTCACACAAAAAACATTGCAAAAAGGTTTTGAAACCCGCGACAAACGCATCAAAAACTCTGCAAAACTCCACATCATGTAAAAACCGACAAGAAAAACACAGATGCGTTTCAGATGCGAAAATCCTGTACCTTGTTCGATTCTGCAGTGATTCGGGGAGGTATCTGTTTGCAGACATACCCGTACCTAGAATCGGCAGGGTAAAGGGCCAATTCCGATAACTTAGGATAATTTATATTAAAGAACCACACAAACACAATGATATCCACTACAAAGCATACAAAAGCATCTAAAAACAAACAGTGTGAAACAACTGCAAAGCTAAAGTCAAAAAGAAAACCATTGGCAAGGTGGGGACCCAAGCAGCCCAAGGATTTTCATCCAGGCTAGCTTGAACGTTAATTCCAAGCCCATGTTTGGCCTTGCTGCCATGTCATACATGAAATCCACCACGTGTTGATCCACATTCTTTCCCTTCACATCGCATTTGCATAGATTTATGTGCACTTTATCTTGTTCTCCTCTCCCGCCTCTCTATCTGCCATTGCCTCTACCATATTGATTCTGTCTTTATGGGTGGGCTTCTAGGTTGAGATCAACAAGAGGATTTTGGCTTTAAGTTAGCAAGGAGGGCCTTTGTAATGTCCCTTTTCAAAATGAAGCCAAGTTGAAACCCAAATGTCCATCATTTATTTCTTGTGGGACTTAGGAATTTTGCACTAGGAAAATGGGAGTATAATAATAACTCGAGGATTGTGATGTCATAAAGGGGCTACTTAAGTGTTATAATAAAATGTAATTATAATAAAGAAGACCTCAAGTAAAGTGAAACTATAAAATAAGGAGGTCTCTTATAATTAAAGTTAATTTTAAATAATTCCTTTGAATATCAATTAAGGGTCAAGAAGGAAATTTGAAGAGTTATGTCTTTTGGAGGAAAACCCTATTTAATAGAGGCTAAGCAAGGAGGAGGAATATTATTGATCAACCATTCTATTTTCTGATTTTTACTTCTTGATGGAGCATTGGACTTCGGTTAAATTAAACCTGAGGACAAAAACCCTCGAGGTCTAGAATTGGAGGACAAAAACCTACAATTCCTTGGAGTGAATTCACATAGAGATCACCACTGGTCATAATTGATCTAATTTCAGATTGTAATCAAAGATTAATTTTTCAAATTGGAGCGCCACATCTAGGATTTGGCTGGAATGAACCTACAAGATAGAGTATGGCAATTTTGGGCATGTTGGGGGGCAATTTCAAGATCAAATTCAGAACTCTTTCATTCCCAAACAAGTCGTACTAATTCAGCAGTGAAAGGCAACAGTTTTGAGGTAATTTTGGAAGATGTCTAAGTGGTAAGTGCGCCAAATTTTCAGGGATAGACCACTACTATAAACGTTAATGACTTTGACAATTATAGGGCATATTTGAAGGAAAAATTGAGGACAAATTCAGCCACTGAGATTCTTACTGATGGAAATTCATTGAAAATCCTGAGGGGTTCATCTACTATTTGAGCATCTCACCTAGGGTGTCACCTATTGCTGGGGAACCATCTTCCTAGGCTAGGGTTTGGTGAATGTTGTGCAAAATAAGAATATCTTTAAAGAGGATATTACAAAGGTATTAGAGTTGGATTTTGCCACTTGTGAGATTTCCTTCTTATGTAGTCAAATGATAGAGCCAACATGTATCATCAAAGGGAACTTAGAAAAATTTAACATTAATTTCCTAAGAACAAAGAAATAAAAAATCCCTTGGAATTTGAGGTAGAAAAAGTAAATATGGAAAGAGAAGAAAGCTTCAGAAGATCCTGCAGATAAGTTTGAAAGGAAGTTTGGCCTCATGTTAGTTATGATGGGGGAGATGTTACAGTAGTTGATGGATTTGTAATCCCCTACAAAAAGAAAATTAGTCACCTCAACATTCTCATAGAGGAGCATAAGGTGTATGATGACTTTTATATTGTTACTTTAGGAAAAATTTACTTAGTTTTGGGAATTCAATGGTTGTGCTCCCTTGGGGAAATCACTTGAAACTTTCAAACTTTGCTATTTAAGTTCCATTCTAAAGGAAGGGAGGTAACACTTAAGGGACTTCCCAATGAAAAAAAAACTTGATTACTACAAAAAGTATGGAAGTGTGCACTTGTAATGTCCCTTATCCTAATTTTCCCTAGAATTGGCCTATTGATCACAAATTAGGGTTAGGGTTTTCACCTTATCAAATAAATATCTCTTTAATGATGTAATCTTGGATTGAATCCTGCATTCACCACATGTGCAACATTCACAAATATGTATATATGCTTGTTAGGATTAGACAATTGCATCACATTCGTAGATTATCAATAATGCAACATATTAGGAAATTAGGAGAAAAGACATGATGGGTCTGCCCGAAGCCATATGCCAAGCCTAAGAGGGTGTATGCCAGAGTCCTCCCCCTTGGCGACTTGTACCTGCTTTCCCCATCAATGTCTCAACCCCTAAAGACACTTGCCATCCTGTGTGATTAGGTGGAGGTCGCAAGTGGGCTTTCTTGGCTCCTACCACTTCACCCCTGGCCCGCCCTTCTTGAGGAATTGGGTGAAGGTCATAAGTGGGCTTTTGGCCTACCACTTCACCCCAGGCCCTTCCCATAGGGTGGGTTTTAGACAGTCAACATAATTCTGATTCAAACATAAGAAATCCTTTATTAACTTATAAGCAATATGCATATATAGGTAAACCATTACTAGCAAAAATTATACATCTAATATTCCTTTATTTTGCAAGATCATATTTATAAGATATTAAATAGTAGAGATACACTTGAATATTCTGTTGCACAAAATCCTTTGCCCTTCGTACTCAACTTTCTTGTGAAATCAAATTTCCAAAGGAGGTTGGTTCATACCCATACAATGGTTTGAACAAACTCATCTTGATTGACATGTGATGAGTAGTGTTGTAGCAATATTCACCAAGATATAACCATTTTACCCATGCATTCTGTTGGCCAGTGACGTAATTCCTCAAATATCCCTCTACCCACTTGTTAACGATTTCTGTTTGTCCATTTGTTTGAGGGTGGCAACTTGTATTGGGTGTAAGATTAGTTCCTGCTAATCAGAAGAGCTCTTACTAAATTTGACTAAGGAATCAACTGTCTTGGTCGTTGACTAAATTCCTTGGTAGACCATGTATTTTGAAGATCTCTTTAAAGAATACTTCCGCCACTTGGGGATGTGGATATCGTGAAGAAGTGGGCGTACTTGGTGAGGCGATCCACTACTACATAAATGACCTTGTTCAGTTTTGTTTCTTTGACATGTCATGCATTCCTGTACATGCTTTAGTACATCTTTCTTGAGGCCCTTCCAAGAGTATCTCTTCCTTGTTTGTAGGTTTTATAGTATCCTTGGTGGCCTACTAATGGGTTGTCGTGGTATTCCTTAAGGATTTTTTCCTTCATCTTTGAGTTGGGCACAAGGAATATCCCATTTTTATACAAGATAAGCTCTAACACTACTTTGTACTTTTCATTGGGTAATTGTCCTGCAAGGACATTATTAGCCTAGGGGTCTTTGACATATTTTGCAACGATATCATTCTTCCAATCCGTGGAGTATCATCCACAAATTGCAGGTGCGATTGAGGGGGAAGCCATTACCCCAATTCCACCCTTGGATTAGACCTTGATTAGTATGACTCTTAATAACTCTCCCCAGACCTTTAGCCAAGAGAATAAATAAGGAGGGTGGTCCCCCGTGTCGAAGACCTCTGGAAGCCCCAAATAAGGAAGACGGTTCCCCATTAACCAACACCAAGAAGGAAGTGGTTGTGACACAACTCATTACCCACATAACCCACTCCTCAACAAAACCAAAAGCAATAAACACTTTCCGCAAAAAGGACCATTTGACTCTATCATTAGGCTTTTGCCATGTCCAATTTGATGAACATAGCTTTTTCTTTTGAGGTCGCCATGGAATGAATAGTTTTAGTTGCATTGACCATGCCATCCAAGATTTTCCTATTCGCCACAAAGCTTCCCTGTTCCTTTGAAACAAGCCTACTAATCCACCACTTTAGTCTTTCTGCAATCAATTTGGATAGAATCTTATAGACCACATTGCAAAGGGCAATAGGCCGAAACATTCTCACCTATCAACCCCATCACATTTAGGGATGAGGTCAAGAAAAGTGGAGTTCGTAGCCCTTGGCATCTGTTTGTTCCTCTGAGATTCTCACACCACCTCTAATAAATCCAAATTTATAATGTCCCAGAATTCCTAAAAAAATTCAATTGGAAACCCATCAGGAACAAGGGCTTTCCCCTTCTTCATCTGAAAAACAATGGCATCCAATTCCTCCAGGGAAATGCAACACATAAGGTGCTCATTCATTTCCAAAGAAACCAGAGAAGGAATATAGGTTAGGACATGATTTTCTTTTTCCCACACATCAGGGGAATCCTCCTTGAATAAAGAGGCAAAGTACTAAGAAGCTTCATTGGAAATATCTCCCAGAGAGGACAGATGATCAGCCCTGGAGTTCACAAGAAAAGGGATCAAGTTTCCATATCTCCTGGCCTTCACAAAATTAAAGAAAAAGGCAGTGTTTCTATCCCCTTCCCGCAACCACTCAACACGCGCCTTCTTTTTCCAGTAAATCTTCTCCCGCAACTCACACTCCTCTAGAGCCTTCAAAGCCTTTGACTCCTCCTTAAAGGCCAAACTCCCTAATCGCACGAGTAATAACATCTAAACTAACCTAAGTAGCAGCCTTAGCATGGAAGATGTTGTCGAAGCACTGCTTATTCCACCTTTTGAGTTGATACTTCACATACTGCAGTTGCTTAACAAAAGAATACATCGCTGTGCCAAAGTAGATCTAACTCAGTGTCACCACTCAACAATATAATCCTGTAGTGAGGGATCCCGCAGCCACATAAGTTGAAACTTGAAAGAGGGAGACTGAGCAGCACAAGCCAATTAAGCAGAAAGCTTAATTGGTTAATGATCAAAACCCCTCCAGTCCAAAATCTGGGAGCTAATAGACCAAGACCCATCAATCTAGAAACAGGAGACCAGGAACCTATCAAGCCTCTTAGCAATACCGTCCTTACCGCATCTTCTATTATTCTAGGTATACTGACCATTACTAGGTTTAATATCCACAAGATTTAAGGAAGAAATATTATCTTTGAGAAGAAAAGCAAAAGGCTCCAACCTCAACACTCCTCCCTGCTTTTCTTCCAAATCAGTAATAGCATTAAAGTCCCTAGCAATAATCCAAGGATAAAGAGAGGCAATACTCCGAATAAACCGAATATGAGACCATAGGTGTAGCTTACAAGGCATATCAATTGGAGCATAAATATTGGAAAGAAGAACAATTTCCCCAATCTCCAAACTCAAAGCAACCACAAAAATAGAATACTACAAGACATCCACCAAAGAGGGAATATCTTCAATGGATTCCATAAGAATGCCAAACCCCCAGCATTACCTTGGGCTCCAATACACTAGCATTGACCATGCCACCAAAGTTTTGTCACCAAACCACACATACTCTCTACTGAAAGCTTAGTTTCCTGAATGAATAACATATCTGGTGAATGACTTTGCACCAAATCATGAAAACTTTTTGTCGAAGGCCACTGTTCAAGCCCCTTACATTTTCATGAGAGAATAATCATTTTTGGGAGTTGGAAAAGTGGGAGTCGAGAGTTTTAACAAACCCTGACTCCACCAGCGTCTCCCTCATCATCTTAATTTTATCCAAATCCTTCTTTCTCCCAAAATTGGAGGTTTTCTCAAGAGCCCCTTTCTTTGGATTTTTCAGAAGAGGCCCTAAGGAAGGAGAAGCCTTGCTTCCTTTCTCTGAATCAGACACCATCTTCTCCAAAGGAGGAGATTTCTGAACCTCAATCCTTTCCATAGCTATAGGGGCCACAGGAACATTAGAATCCGCGAGGCTTAGATCCGTATTCATTTGAACAAGAGACATACCACCTTCCGGAATATTCTGAAGATCGTTAGAAATAGTACCCTCCTGAACCACCCCCAAGACACCTGGATCTAGGGCCATCATACTAGGGTTCACCTCCTGTTGGCTAAGGTCATCCAACACATCAAAGCGATTGAAAGTTTCCTCTTCCTGTCTCTCCTTGAAAGTTCTTTTTTGTCCCCAATTCCTATTACGGGGCTTAACATGAATAAAACCCTCTTTATCTACCACTTCACCTGGAATAGGAGCCTTGCCTTTGTCCTCCTTAGAAGAATTGCGAGGGGGCTGAGTAGGATGGGGCTTTGAAGAGTGGAATCTAGGACATCTTTTCTGCAGATGACCATATTCATGACACATTCGACATCGGAAAGGGAGAGCCTCATAGTCAAGTTGCTGCACCCAAGATGACAAACCCACACAAATTTCCAAAGAATCTGGGAGAGGGTTATTCAAATCAATTTCAACATAGATGTGAGCAAAAGTAAGTACCTTTTTATCCTGCATTTGCTGAGAAGGACCCACCGGCTTTCCCAACAGTTCCTCTTTGTTCTTTGAGGCTGAAGCCAAGGTGGCATAGTAGTCACTAACTCACCAAAGTCAATTTTTCTTGGAAATTTAATGGATTAATGTGTTAAGTATTTTCTTCTTTTTAGCATTGGAATGAACCTTAAATGCTCCCTAACACTTTTTTTCAGCCTTTGTCAGGCTTTGCCATACATGTGTTGACAGCATCTTGGTTTGTCACTTGGGCTTTGTTCTGCTTGTACAGTCAAGCTTCAATTTCACTCACCTTGCTTTGACAATGTAATAAATATCAAGAAAGATGAACATCAAAATGAACACAATTCTCTGTCCTCACACCATACCATATGTTGCTGGAGAGAACACCTTTGTCTTAGGTCTACATTTAATACTCAATTAGGAACTCCCTTAGCCATCGTTTCCACTACTATTTGAGCCAACCATTATTCAACATCCTTTATAGTTGGATCTTGACTGCCCACACCCAAGGCTACAGGATTAGAGCATTTGGGACTAACACAACCCATTTTCCATGGCACAGATTAGTTGTGTAGGCAATCAAGGTAGGATAGTATGCTGAACTGGATAACTGTTACAACCTTCAATAGGTCAGCATGTAGTTTCCGTTGCTGGCAACCATTGGGATGGGAACAATTACTTCTGAAGAAAGAACAAATGGTCTGTATGAAGTTGTGTTGTGCCGGTCTCTTACCCTCGTGATTTTGGATATGTCACATTGCTACTCACCATGCCATATCACACCAGCACTTATAGATGTGGCATCATTGCCAGATAGGTTTCAGCTTCACAGCTCCACACCAAAGAATTTATGCCATCTAGTGCAACTCCACATACCTTGTATGGCTTGATTAGACCAACAAAAGTTGGCACATAGAACCTGCATCTTCTATATGGTATACATGCCATTGTGACCTTTGCATCATGTGCACTCCCACAACATGTGCCACATCAACAATTTTTTCATTGCAGCTTATGTGGATGACCAACTGTCACACCTCCAAGAAGGCAATCTGGCTGCTGGTAATTAAAGCTCAACCTTTTTGTAATTGTTGCGACATAACCATCATTCTTGTAATGTAAAATTTATATCTTAACAGTTAACATATGCATAGGACGAGTCAATTTGTAAAGGACAGATAGACAATACATAGATCCATAGATCTATAGCAAGCTTCTAGACAGAGATTCGTACCATAGTTAGAAGATAAGTAGCCATCTCTCTCTCTCTCTCTCTCTCTCTTACACACACATACACAAATCCTATGTACAAGACACATGAATTGATATGCTTTGCTGTTTTGGTTCTGTGTCTTCTCGGCATCTCTCTAATCATTCTTCACTTCCAGTCATTGTTACTTCTGCTTACAGTGCATAGATTTACACATTTTAGAGTGTTGCACCATAGAAACTCTATGCAATCCAGTTCAGTGCATAAATAATTTGTCTTTCATGGTTGGCATTCAATTAAGAGCATTTGAGGAAGCTGTAAGAAGCTTTTGCACAATAGGTAATCTGAAATCATTTGGTTCTTCCATTCAAGCACAATTTAGAATCTGCATAATATGATACTTATTCCAAATTTGAAGCTTCTCTAATTTGCTTTCCTCTTGTTCAAAATCACCAGTGATAAGCTTGTCCCTGCCAATACGATTGTTTCTGAGTGGTTGACTGCCAGACGAAATATCGATATTGACACATTTAAGTTCCTCTCTGTTTTCCAAGGCTGAGGTGAAGGTGGCATAGTAGTCACCAAATGAGTCAATTTTACCTGGATATTTTAATGGATTAATGTGTTAAATATTTTCTGTTTTTAGTATTGGAATAAACCTTAAATACTCCCACTTCTTTCATCAGCCTTTGTCATGCTCTGCCATACATGCGTTGACAGCATCCTGGTTTGTCACTTGGCCTTTGTTCTGCTTGTGCAATCAAGCTCCAACGTTACTCGTGGTGCTTTGACACCATATTAAATTTCAGGAATGATGAACATCAAAATTAACACAATTTTCTGTGATTACGTTTCTTCAGATATTATTTTACTATATGAAGTGCATTTATATTTGGAGAACTTTTCATTTAATCTTTAATATATGTTTATTTGTGCACTGTGGTGGCATTTTACAGAAATGCATTGCTGGAACAGCTGAGCAAAATCCAACACACCCCCAGTGTACCATTTCAGGAAAGGCCACCAGATACAGAATTTCCTGAAGAGGTAAGTGGAATGCTTCTAATGACCGTTTGAACCATTTTATTTGAATCTAGTGCAAAGATGTTTTCATGTTAATATAAGTTTTTTCTCTTTTCATAGGAAGAAGAGGAGATGGAACGACAATCAAATTGTCGTATCTGGGATGGGGAATATATTGGTTCAGAGTCTGAGGAAGACCATAAGGCCCAAAGTTGTGATGCAGATGGTTCTGAGAGATCTGTTCTCAAGCAGGAAAACAAGTAATCAGCGTTTAGCTTGTTTATAGCTCTATAAGTGCTTCTTGAGTTGCTTTCATTACCAAAACAATAATAGCATGAAACATGCTCTATAGTTTTATAGGTCAAATTTATCATTCTTACTGGTTTTGCAAAGTTTGTATTAGAGATTTTGAACTATGGTTTGATTGTACTCTCAGATTTTTGCTATTTCAGTGTAGAGCTATTCTCTACAACAAAAGCATTCCTGAGTTAGTATGTATGACAGAGTTGTTAATGGTTGCAGAAGGTTAGCGCCTATTTCTAGTGTTGAGCCCATGAAAAAAATAAAACAAGAAGATGGTGCACCTACTGTAAGTACTCAATGGTTATCCTTAACGTGAACTATTTATTTATTCATTTATTTCCATTTTGTTTTAAGGCAGTTTAATGTGAGGTAGGAAAATAGGAGCTATAACCTTGAGAAATTTTTGCTAGAATCTCTATGCAGTTCACATTTCTATTATTATGCATGTTATAAGCAGAAAAGGAATGAAAATGAGTCGCACATGGATACGAGTTAGAGCTGGACGAGCACATTGATACAGAAAAGATGAGGCCCAATTATTTTCAACTGGTATTGGGTGTACGGACTCACAAGAACTCATTCCATGAAAGTGGTTACACATCTTCAAGTACAATTTTTTTTAGCGGCACATTTTGGTTCTTAAAATATCATATCCATGAGATGAATTTTCTTTCCGAGCAGTGCAAGCTACATGTACAGAAGGAGTCACATGAAAGAGTTTATTTTGACCACTTCAAATGCTGGAAGTGCAAATGGTAATTTACTAAATTAGGTATGATTGTAAAAACTGAAAAAACTGAAATGCAGGTAACGGTAAATCTAAATTAATTAGTTTTGGCAATATGAATATCAAATCCTATTGTAAGTTCACACATTTCCTATTGTGCTATGTGGGGTTATTAAAACTTAAGCTCCATGGCAGTTTGGTCAAGTGGAAACAGCTAAAGTTTCGTTTACTTTTTGTTTGCATGTATTCTACTGAAATTACAAAGCAAGTTATACATCATTGCAAAAGACATTTATTTATTCGTGTCATACTAACATGGATGTCTTTCTTTTTGTCAGATGAATATACACACATAGATAGGCATAATAAATAGCTCTTTTGTTATAATTTTTAAAAGATTTCTATTTACAATGACTTAGGATCCATTAATTGATATTTGATAGCACCCTTTATTAGGTTTTTGAAAGTTTTTGTAGTTAGTAACTGAGTGGTAGCTTGATGGCTTTTGTCATTACAGCGAGTCCAGACTAAGTGACAAATTCGCAGAAATGAAAAGCGCTTCCTCATCTCCAAAGAAAACAATCATTTCTACTCATAACAAAACAGATATAGATTGCATAATGTAGCTGTATAGTGAAACTTACTAGACATTCTCTTCTTATATTTTACTTTTCATTTTTAGGTCCTATCCTAGCTAACATACTTTCTGGGCATATGAGAAGTCACTTTGCGGGAACAGGGAGAATTTTTCATTAATCTTATTCAGTGTTCCACGGGGACGCGTCCCCCCCAAAAATCCTCGCGTTTTCTAGAGGGGGACGTCTAAGAGACTTGGGGACTTGGGGGGGACGTCCCCCCATCAGCCCACCACCAACGCCACCATCCCACCACCAATGTCGCTGTCTCCAAGATGCTGCTAGGACTTTGAGGATGCTGGGGTGTTCTCAAGACATCTAGGGGACTCCTAGTTGTCTCTAAGATGTATAATTCTTATACTTATACATCTTTTTATAACTATTTTTTCAAGTACTATATGTATTTCAGCACCCTACCACCCTCCTGCCACCATCCCCCCGCCGTCCCCCTGCCGCCCCCAAACTTAGACCCCCTGTCCCCGCGTCCCCAAAACACGTTCCCCCATCCCCCCGTCCCCGTTCCCAAAATCCCATGGAACACTGATCTTATTCATTGTTTAATTTTTGTACCAGTTAGGGTTTAACCTCATGGTCATTGGAACAAAAAAAGGCCTAGTCGATTAGCTTGCCCTCTTTTATGTTCAGCTTTCTTGTGAATTTACACAACCAGATAGGAGTTTGTGCTCCTTGATTTACAAAAAAACACAGGTGAAGAACTGTTGTAGAGCTGAATGCTACACAATATTATCACTTTAGGCATCTCTCATGAATCATTGCCAAAGAACTACAAGTGGTTGTCACTAATTATTAGTTACCAAGAAATGAAACAATGGTTTGCAACCAAATCACCCTTGGGAAAAACAAATTCAAGAAGAAATAAACAATAGTTTCAAGAGATATTAAAAACAATTGATGATTTTTCCTAGTTCTCAACAAAAATGGTAAAAGAAAAGCTTTTGCCTCATTTTAAGTCAGATTTTTTATTAAGAATTAGAAAAATCAGGGCTTTGTTTGGAAAATGACAGTTAGTAGATTTTAACAAGTGGGACCGATGGGCTGCTAGCAAGAAAATAGCCAAAATCTCAATTGCAAAGAAATAATGCATAGGAGCAAGCAACATTGTCAAAACTAGCAAGAAATGTAATCTGGCAATGGTAAAAGAACATTCAATGCTAACATAGACTTTCATAAAATCTATTTTAATGGAATGTCGCAAATTGGATATTTTGCAGTGTTCCACGGGCCTGTGGGACGGGGAAACGGGGGGATGTCCGAGACGTGTTTCGGAGACGGGGGGACAAAGGGCCTAAGTTTGGGGACGACGGGGAGACGGTGGCGGGGTGGTGGTACTGATATAGTTATACATATACTTACAGTACTTGAAAAACTAGTTTTGAAAAGATGTATCATAGTATAAGAATTACATTTCAAATGAAACTATAGGAAATTAGTAAAATTATAACATAGCAAATTTTGAAATACTAAATCTAAATACGAAGATATCTTGAATGCTAATTGCTAAATAAAATTTGACAAATGAAATTATCAAATTGGAGATTTCTATTATATTGAAAATATGAATATCTGATGTCATATGAGATATCACAAAGTCTATAAAGATGATTACATGATTAAAAATCAACATTTAAAAATCATTTTTTTAAATTTTTTTTAAGTTAAGTCGGCCCATAGACGTGGGGCTTGACGAGAGACAACCTCTCGAGAAACGCCTAGGTGTCTCCCAAGGAGACTTGGAGACTTGGAGATGTCTCTCAAGGAAACTTGAAGACGTCTCCACGTCTCCAAGTCTCCTTGGGAGACACAAAGACGTTTCCTCGTCTCCAGCGGAGCACCGGTGGCAGTGGCGGGACGGCGGGAAACGCCAAGTACCCGTTTCCCCGTCTCCAAAACATCCCTGTTTCCGAAATGTGGCCAAATAGGGGGGGAAACGCATCTCCGTGGAACACTAATATTTTGGCAACTTCACAAATTTTTAGTATGAATGCATATTGGAAAATTTAAGAGCATTTACATCTACACAATAAAAATAAAAATATTAATTATATTAGTGAGAGTTGATTTGGAAATGTATTACAATATGGCTTTTATAAAGCCTTTCAAATATATTTTCCCACATTAGTAACATATGGGAAAACAACTAATTATTTAATAAAAACAATAAATTACTAAAAACCTACAAATCTTTAAAGTGACTTTAATACCACAAACCTTAATATTCCAACACCCTTTCTTAAGGATTACATTCCACACAACAAAATATGCTGATTGAAATAAATAAATACATATTCTTTAGAAGTTTTTTCTTTGAAAAAACAAATCCTACACTAAGTGTAACTCCATCAAACTGCCTTGTAACCCTCAAAACAGTGTAGTTCCTAAGTTGAATTCGCAAGTTCTTGTATTACTACCTCCTTTAACTCTTGAATCACAAATCCCTCGAATTATTGGACAACAATCCATTGTTCCATCAAGTTGTCTCATGACCCTTGGAAGGGCATAATTCCCCAGATCTACAAACTCCCAAACTATCTAGGAAACAATCCATGTTGAGTTCACTAGATCCCTACTTGTCTTCAAAAAACAAACTATACAATATATCCATTCTTCAATTCTATCTGCATAAAAAAAGGAAAGCAAAAATAATATATGCTTCTCATGCAAGGCACCATTTCTAAGTGAGAAGCTAACTTGAGATGATGAAAATCCTCCAACCTCCAGTGCCTCTAGCCTCCAATTGTGAAGGCTCAAAATAAGTATCCATCTCTAGTATCTTCAAAACTATAATCTTCAACAAAAACACCATTTGGGGGTTCTTCATCCTCAACACAGGCTAAGTTAACATCATGCAATTTTTCTTTAAATTTTCCTTTAAGAACATCATTGGCTCGAGTTCTACAAGTCCAAGTTGTGTGACCCTTTTTTTATAGTAATAACATTCAATTTATTTATTTTTTATTGTCTCGTGTGTATAATAGATTTTCATGTTGATCAACTTTTGAATCTTCTGCATTTGTTCTTTTTTCTTCTACTAAAAGGGCTGAAATCATATCTTCTAGTGTTTGAGAAGTTATTTGACTAAGTGTAAAAATAAAATTATTGTATTTTGAAGGCAAACTATTTAACAAAATTGCCTTAGCATCTTCATCATCTATTGGAACCTTGACTTCTACCAATTGTCTAATGAGAAACCTCAAATTGCTTATGTGATTTGACTTCTATTATCTCTTTTATGCCATTCCAATAACATATTTGCATATGTAGGTGGTGTTTCAGTCCCATTGACTATTACCCATGAGTTTTTGTTCATTAATTAAATTTGGATTTTAGTTTTCCTAGTATGAAAGTTGAACCCAAAATATTTATCTGAAAGGATCTCCATCTTGCAAATAAATTATAAACTGAAAACTATTGCCAAAATGCAACCTTATAACTCCAAAGCCAAAAACCAATCTTTAAATAATTTCTTAAAGTTAAAAAAATTTGCAAAACCTAATTTTTTTGCAATACTTCTTGCCATGCTACTACACTTACTAGGGGAGAGGACCTGGAAGTTGAGCACCCTAACTTCACGATTCCTTATAATTCCAAAGTCAAAAAACCATTCTTTAAATAATTTCTTAAAGTTAAAAAAAATTTGCAAAACCTAATTTTTTTGCAATGCTTCTTGCCATGCTACTACACTTACGAGAGGACCTGGTAGTTGAGCACCCTAACTTCATGATTCTCAAAATCCTACGTGGAAATTTCAAATTGTCCTATTTTTTTACAGCAGCTTACTTGACAAGTCCCCTGCTCATAACTAAGGTTTCAAGGCCACATCATCAAATATGATGCCACATCAGCATGCTTGTTGTTGAGGTGTTCAAAAAGGCCCCCAAAAAAAGTGAGACCAACATTTGTGCACTAGTCATGTTTATTGGTGTGCTGATAGGGCATCACATGATTTGTTGCTTTTTAGTTCTAAGGAATACATTTCATTCAATTAAGGGTAGACATCATCAACACTAACAACTTTAAAGCCACAACTATTAGTTCAATATTGTTAAAAATATTGGGCATTATATCAACAAATGCTATAACAACTATTTTAACATGCTCTGGATCCTCTCCCTTATAATTGATTAAAAATACTAAAAACTTAAATTTTGAAAACTAATCTGTTGTCATGTATTTTCCAAATTTCATGTTTCTCCAAAAACTTAATTGCTGTGCCATTAATAAATAGTTCTTGCTTTCAAAGGCTCGAGCATAGGAAAACATATTAGATGCTTGGCACACAATGGAGGAACAAATTTATATTCTCCCCTATATGTTATCTACCCCTCTTGTGCCTACGTTGTAATCTTTCATCAAATCGCCCTCTGCAAATTGTGCCTCCCAATTAGCAAACAACATTACAATCTTCATTTGTTTAGCAGTAGATAGTTCATCACAATAGCACCCATTCCTTGCGTTTCTTCACCTAGTGACCAGTAGCAATCACAAGAAAACATTGCAACAGGAGTGATTAAAACTCTCATGTCCAACCTTCTTGGTGTTCTGATATCATATTGAAAAAATTAAGAGCATTTACATTTGCACAGTAAAAATATTGAGAGTTGATTTGAAAATGTATTACAATATGACATTTTTCAAGCTTTTTAAATATAACTTCCCAAACTACCAACATATAAGAAAACAATTAATTATTTAATAACAATAATAAACTATTAAAAGCCTACAAGTCACTAAGATGACTTTATTACTGTAAACCTTAATATTCCAACAATGCATGCAATCTAACACTTTTTGGTCACCAAATCCTAGGGTGTGTAGGCTAAGAGCATTTAGTAGCTAAAATGTAAAACAGTAATCAAATGTATTTCACTCACAGGTGCAAGCCGCACAGTTACAATGCATGCAGATGCAATCTTTGAAAGATGTCTTGGTGGCTAAGCCCTCCAAATTCCATACAATATTAATGCAATATTAATGATCTGGTGGCAAGCCGCACAGATGTCTATGACCAATAGTTGTTTATAATGCTTTGAACATACAATTTCTGAGTTTATGATTCTACAAATATTATGCAAACTGTTATAGCAGCCAACAAAATAAACTAAGTCAATTCAAATACCCAAATTAATAGTATCTAGCAAATCCCAAGACTGTATGGCTGGAAGAGGATTTGCAGCAGAAATAATGAAATCGCCCAGGTAGAATAGTGCGCAGTAGCTCACTGATCCTTAGACAAAAAAGCTGTGCAGCTACTTAAACTTCTCTTTCAGAACTGTAAGGTCTGCCTGATATGGTTTGGAAGCCAGGAAAATCTGAAAAAGCTTGCAAATCACTGCTGCGGTTGTACAGCCTATGTCTAGAAAGGGACATCACAAATCAATCTTCACATAAAATGCAACTTCCTCCTCTAATTATGTGCTACGGCACCAAGCAATGCGATTCCTAAATTATGTGGTATGGCACCAAACAACAATAATCAGCCCTACTTTATTATTGTATGGCAGACTTAAACTTAGGCTGAGATTTGGTTTTCATATGGTATGGCTGGGAGGAAATAAGCGGCGGCCTTTTTTGGAATTATCAAGGCTGCAATCAGTTAGTATGATGGCAGTACCATAAATAAAGATTTCACTATGTTTTAGTTTACCACCTTTCATAAAAAGGTACTCTACTTCACCCATTACATAATATGTGTCCACAAATTGTACGCTAGCTTAATAATATTATATCATTTACTTCAAATCAAAATATATGATATTCTGAAACACATATCAAACATAAAATTCATTAGCTCATCGAGAACTAATTCCTTAATTCATTAATTGGAATTTGGAAAAATTCTTCAATATCTTCAACACAACTTTTGAAATCTTCAATATGCTCTTGGAATAATTTTTCACACACATATGCAATCATTGGATAGAATTGTCTTTAATTAGAATTGTCTTCTGATTTTGATACCAAGAGAGTTTTCATCCTCCGCAGAAAGGGGTTTTGGAAAAAATACAATGGTTATATAAGCCTTCTCTCTACCCCAAATTCTTTTTATAACCTTTTGAGGGAAATTTAATATTATTTTCTCTTTTCCCCTTTCCCTCCAAAACTAACTTAATTTGGAAAGTGAAAGAAAAAAACCTTTTAAATAAACATTACGTTTTGGACCCAAGTTTGAGTGTCCCTTTTGGTCCCTCTCATAAAACAATCTTTTTAATAATTGAATATAAGTTGTTTTTTAATGAATATAAATTAAAATTACTTTTCTCACAACTTAAGTTAAATTGCTCAAAACGTGGATATGACATATAATGAACAAAACATTCCATCTTTAAATTGGTCCATTTAAGACTTCTAATCAGAACTTTGTTGATGATTTTTTCCACACTTTAGAGGAACAGTTTTGATTTTGACAGCCATGGGTTGCCAAGATTGTTTTTCTCTTGAAACTCAACTATCCAATAGTAAAAAATTCAATACCCTGAATAGAGCTCTCAATACATTTGTGATTTCATTAATGATATTCACTTCTTGCCATCATAAGGGCCAACACAGCTCGGGTGGCCATGCTCATGCCATCTTATACATCTGACGAGTATGGTTTCTTAATACAGTTAATATTTACAATATTCCTTGTTATGTGACCCTTTTGGTTAAGTAACCATTAGCAGTCATCATGGCTTCAGTTATAGCTTGACCTTGATTACACATATATTTAAACAAAAATAGTTGGTAGCTTTCAACTTTTTTATTAGAATAGTTCACAATACACATAGAGATCAAATAAGTACTTGATTAAACCCCAACAAGAGAAATAGCATAATCAAAGAGCATAAAAACAAGTACAATAAGTTCAGAGAATGAAGTAGTAGTAAAAGAGATTCATTCATCAACAGTTGGGGTGCCACCATTCCTTGTATTGTGAGGTAGACACTCATCAGGCATTAGAAAAGGGCTTGGTTCAGTTTTCACAGTTGATTGTTTGGAGCTGTTTGGTGACGTTGGATTGGTTCTGTTCCGAATTACCAATCTGTTTCTTATTTGCCTTCATTTATGGAGTTAGGTCAGAGTTAACTGCAAATGAATCCTACTAAAATCCTATAAAAGCAGAGACAGATTGGACATCTGAAGAATGAAATTAAGAATAAAGTTTTTAAATGACAACAGCCAAAGGAAGCAAAAGTAATTGAACATACCGGTGCATCTGTTTTTCCATGGATGACTAATAATTATTTTTCTAAAAGATTCACCAATCATATTCTTGGAATTTTGGAAATTTACAGACCCAGGAAAGCATGTTTCTAGTGAAGATTTTGTCCAAATATAATAGGTATGTCATTGCTCAATGTTCCAGATGGTTTTAGTAGTGTTGCAGTCTCAAGAGTCATGTTTCACGTTCTCCTTATGACAGACATAACATTTGAAGGGCATGATGCTGTGGAAGTGCATGCGTTTGGTGAGAGGAGTTAGAAACCTCTCTCCAATCTAGTGACTACCATTTCACCCACATCTCTGACCAAAATAGCTCTACTTCAACTTCCTGAGGTAAGAAGGTTATTGCTTTTGCAGTGTTGACTAGGACATTGGGGTTTGTGTCAATGATTCCATTTGAGGGCTTGCCTTAAACCTCTTCTACTTCTGTATTTGTGAGCATATTTTTTTGAGGATGACACTAGGTGTTGGAATGACCAGAACTCTTGTGCTTGTTGCACCACTAACCTAACTTGAATGGTTTGTTCTTGTCTGAAGGTCATGTCTTTTTTGGCATGCTGGTTGCTCCTTTCTTGCTCTTCTACTTGAATTCCTACTTAATGGCTGCTACATACCAAAAAGCCTCTCTTATTGTTTTGACCTTGATCAGCTTCATCTTGGACTAGATAGTTGGTTGCAGATTGTTGTGGACCGTGGTACTTGAGGACTTGATGCTGCTGACTCAAAATTTGCCCAAAATTACATAGACCAAACAGAAGGTATCTGTGTAATGTTGGACCAACTGGTTATGTTCCTGCCACAACTATGACGACTACA
This sequence comes from Sequoia sempervirens, assembly GCA_007258455.2. Taxonomy (NCBI): domain Eukaryota; kingdom Viridiplantae; phylum Streptophyta; class Pinopsida; order Cupressales; family Cupressaceae; genus Sequoia; species Sequoia sempervirens. The sequence goes on from VDFB02047230.1 coordinate 471,578,208, forward strand.
TTTAGCAGTCAAAATATATATCTTCAGGATAAAACTCATCCTTGAAAGCTTCCAGGAATTTATCTCAGGTTGCTTAAGACCTCTCTCCACTCTGGTCTTCCTCCCAAAGAGCTTTCAGGTAGACTTGAGGCATAGCATAAACTTATGATTTCCAAAAAGCTGTACTAGGAGATTGTCATTTTTTGTTGGAGAGTTTACATTTCCATTTGGAGTGGAGTTGTTGATCAAGGGGAATGATCGGGATGAGAAGACAATAAACACTTTTAAGTGGAAAGAGAATCATTTTTTGCCATTAGGCCATCTCTAATGGTTTGTGAAATTGCGAGGTACTAGAGTAGGTTTCTATGATTACTAGTTTCACTACTCAAGAGGTTGAGAAAAGATTCGAGTTGAGACCAAGTTTTCCATTGTAGACTTGTTAGATCCCATAGATCTCCAAAGGAATGGATATCTTTAGTAAAGAGATGCTTGCGTTTCATTCTGGAACTGACAGCCAAGGGCTGATTGTCAAGATGAATCAAACAATTCTATCAAATTGAAGAGGTGGAAACACTGAGACCATGTCAAAGCAAAGGATCATTCCATTTGAGCAGGCTGGCAACTACTTGGCTTTACACATATTGCTGGGTGGGGCTAAGGCAGATATTTGAAGATGTTTAGCCAAAAGGACTTTGTCATTCATATGTATTCAACCGCAACCCCAACACCAATTGACTGTGGTAATGGAGATTTGATGTGTGACCAAGATATTCCACAATTCATTATTAGTCATGGTTCTTCGAGAATAACGCATTAGGAGAGGAGACACATTGCCTGCAATCTTGGATTGGTGAGCTCTTGATCTCCCTTGGCTTTAGTTGGGTGTATTGGAGCCAAGAGATACAAGGCATGCCATTATTGCCATGCCATTTGTCATGCAAGAGTTGTGAATCATTTTTGTATATCTGTCATTATAAGTTTTAGATGGAAGCCCATAAGAGGAGTAATAAATATGAGTTGCAATGAAAGCTTGCTTTTCCACTTGGATTCCTGGCTAGAGAGATAAATTTGGTACCCTGGCAAGTAAAATTCTTTTGGAATTTGGAGGTCAATCATGACCACATATCTGAGAGTGAAATGCCCCATCTCAAATGGTATTCCGAGGTACCTTATAATTTCACCATGTTTGACATGGTGCAACTCTGTGAGGATCCAAGGAGGTGGATAGCTGTTGAGTACCACGAGGAACTCAGTTTTATCACTTTGTGTATAGAAAATTTGGAGGATAAAAATCTGGCAATAGAATTGGAGGACCTCAAATGTATTAGTCACCTCATCCTTACTGTTTTGTAGAATAAACATACTTTCATTAGCTAAGTGAGAGCTCAAGGCATAAGCATTGTGGGAAATGTCAAACCCCCTTATAAGTTGAGCATCACGAGATCTTTCAAGTAAGTAGTAAAGAGCCTTTGCAGCTATCACAGAAAGGAAAGGACCAAGAAGGCAGCCCCACTGGGTGGATCTTTGTAAGGCAAAGAGAGCAGTGAGGGAACTATTGCTTGAAAATTTCACTGTGGCTTTTGAGAAGATCAGTTTAATGTGGTGTACCAAACCCGAGCTATTCCAGCATCTTGATGATAAACGACCATCTATTATCACAGGCTTGATCAAAGTCAAGTTTGACTATGAGGTTACACTGAGCTGTCTGCTGAGCCCATTCAGCTGTCTACCAAGCAAGGACCAAGTTATCAAGGATGTACTTTCCTCCAAGGAATCTTATTTGCTTGGGTTCGTATGGTCTTAAAGAATTTGGTATGGAGGCCATCCATCTTGGGCATTTCTCATTGGCAATTAAGAATAGGGCCTTTTCAAGTTCATCCACTCTGAGAAAATGGTCCGAGTGTTGCTGCAGCTGCTCTGTTAATTGTTATGTGAATATGGTTACCAACAATGTCCTTGAGCTCTTCTTAATTGATATCATGAATTGCATCATCTATGAAAAGTTGTTTTAATGGGATTACATACCCATTATGTCCCCATTGGAAGAGTAAATTATTATCAACTTTAGATGATCTCCTTTTGGTGTTTAGGCATAATGTAATGTAAGAAGAATTTGAATCCTTTGTCACCCTTTTTGGTCCAATTAAGGCAAGAACAAATCTATGCACCTTAATCTTTTACAAACATCAAATTCATAGATCTCATTTTTAGCAATATCAATTGCCTTTTGAAGATCTCCATATGTAGGGTTGGCAATTCTAACATTCCATACAAGCTGACATCAAATAGCTTTTTCTTTCCTTTTTTTGTTTAGGCTACCCTCCTTTTGTACATTGTAGGGAAGGTGGTACTGTTGGAAATATGAAGCCTTGCAACATGAGCATGAAGTGAATATAGGTTGTTTTGGCTGTTCTAGTGTTGTCATTGATGTCAACATTATGGCAACATTGTGGGAAGCATGTTTGGTATACCAGAAGTTGTTCTCTACTGGAAGTGTTCTTTACTGATAACCCAATGCATTGGCTTTTGAGTCCGGAATTCACCGTAAGAAGAGATATGACTTTGCTCTCTTAATCTCATTATTATGACTCATTCATTTAGCTATATCTAGAATATTGGGAAGTTTTGTGTTGAGTACAAAAAGCTATCAATGATAGAGTTTAACTCTGTACACTACAGTTGTCTCTTTGTTCAGTATACCAGTGTGGGAGACTTCGCATTTTCTTAAGAACATTTTGATGTTGTGGTTCTAATGGTGATCTCTTTGATGTTAATGTGATGAGAAACTGAAGTAATATCGGATTTGGGAAGTGTTTACCTTGAGAAGTGTGTGCTGGTTTGGAGTTTTTGTGATTAGGTCCTACTCTTGGCTGACCTAATAACGACATGCATTAAGAAGATTAATTATACTTTGCAAATGCTAGTTGGATCCCTTACAGATCTACATCGACTTGATATGATACACCACATGGAGAAAAGTGTTTTGAATTTTAATTGGTGCCGACAAGAGCTATTTTGATTGGTTTGTTTACATCTAATTAGGTTGACCTAATTGATGTATCACACACACACACACACACACACACACACACACACACAGATATATGTATATAAGAACCTTTGGAGTTGAGGAAGACATGAAGAAGAGGAGGTGTGTATGTGAAGATGATGGAAAATATGCGAGCTTAAATGATCTATCAAATGTGAGCAATATATTGTGGGAGAAGTCAAGGATCGGAGCAAAATCATTGTGTGACTGCTATGCAGAGCATTACTTCTCATTCAGAGCCTCATTGGAACTGAACTCAACACATAAAAGGTGTATTCCATCAGTTCATACTTTTGGCAGTGAGACACATCTATTTATATCTTAGCGGTTAGCCATATCTTTTGTATTTTGGCTGTGAGCCTTTCTAAGGACAGTGAGTCTTGGCAATGAGCCTTGTAATATTCTATATCCGGATATATTATATTGTGAGCTAATCCTCACTGTGGTTTTTCCCACTTTGGGTTTTCCACATAAAAAATCTGGTGTTGATGTGTTTTGTGGTGTCATGTTCGTTTCAATGTCTTCATTCTTGTTTGCAGTTATATGTGGTTTAATAATTGGGTGGTTTGCAACTAAATGGTTTAATGGAATACTGATTCACCCCCCCTTCTTAGTATTTCGGATAATCAACAGGCACATCTCTCAATGGCACATTACCACCATCCTATCCAACGTGCATCAACCTTAGGTTTAGGTTTAGCATTCTAATGCCTTGAGCACTTGTATACAATCTTCAATGTGGAGATACATCACATTCAGCTTGAAAGGAAGGTTGTACTGAGAGTAATCAGAATCTAAGAGAGTTCACACATTATTGTGAGTTGCTTTGATAAGGTAGCAACAAGGTCTAAGGGGATTGAAAAACTATGATGAGAAAGAACGATGTTCAGGTTGTGAGAGATGTAGAAACCATCCAGCTAGCTAACTTTCCTTTCAATTCTCTAATCGACTTTGGAACATGTGAACCAATGCTGTGATTGATTGGTTGCTTTACTAAGAAAGAGGTCGTTGATGCTCATGGAGTTTTGGTCGAATAGCCAGGCTTCAAATTCTTGCTAAGGCCATTTGAGAGAGGTGGTACAGTTAAATAATGCTTTATCTTTGACTATGTTGGTGTCTCTTCCAATGATCTAGTTGGCAACATGGATGTAATTGCTCATCCAATGCCAAAGGAGTGTCTACTCCTTGGAGTCATTTGTAACATAAACCAAGCAAAAACTAATAAGATGATTTTGAATTAAGATTGTTAAACAAGTGTATTGAATCAATATTCTTGACCATACTGAACAATATGGGGCAATCCCAAAGATGACTCCAGCTTTCATCAAGATGGGAGGATTAGATGGAGGCAACCTCTTTCCAATAGTGTGGAGCAAATCCTCATCTCGCACCTCCTATTTTGACTTTTTGGAGAACATTTGTACATCACCCGCAATGGCTTTTTTGATTTAGAAACTTACGTGCAAGAAGGGACACACTTGTCACATTCCAAGATGATAATTTGTAACCAATTTGAAAGGTGGCACAAAGTCATCCATGTTGGCCATTAGGATAAGGGATTGGTTGTTGAAGGAAATCAGTTGATCATTGTTGCAGTGGAGTGAGGTGTTAGGCCCTGCTATAGGAGAGCAAGTAATAACATTTCTTTAGTTTTGCTGATAATTGCTTAGTTGGCAAATAAATGCACATCAGTTTTTTCTAATTATGTTCTTTCAACCAAAGTTTGAATCGGAAAGAAATATTTACAGATCTTACGTTGCTTAATCTTGAATAAAATAACAACTAGGCTTTCCAACATATCTTGGATAGATGTGCTATTGATCTGTTAGAGCCTTGATAGTTTAACCCATGCCGTCTTCTCCAATTGTAGCAAAGATGTAATATAGATTACCTTGAAACATTTTGCGATCTTCAGGATGAAAAATGTATTTGAACTGTAAATTAGAGCAACTTAAATTCCTTGCTAGTATATATCCCATGGTCAAACATTCTTGACTCCAATGATAGAAAAATAATATGCCTAAATGAGTGAAGAGTCAATATCATCCAAAACCAATGAACACAAGAAAACAATAAACTTATCTTCCTTAGAGGGTCATAAATACAAGAAGTATTTTATTATTTATTTTAATATTGACTTCCTCTTCATATTGTCTCTATCTTGTTTGCCAAAAGGTTCATTTTTTTTAGAATAATAAAAAAAAGATTTATTATAATAGATTTATTTAAGTATGTTCCATGGAGTCTTGGAACAAGGGTGGAGGAGAGGGAGGATGCGGATGGGGAAATGGGGGGACCAAGGACCTTGTTTTGGGGATGATGGTTGGTAGGGATTTGAGTGGTGGAGTCCCCAATGCAGTGGCTTTGCATTTGCTCTCTCTCTCTCTCTCTCTCTCATTAATACTCTCACTCTTGTAGCTTTACTTGCTCACACTCTTGCTATGCAACTTGCAACCTTGCTCAATGCTTCCAAGTTTTGATAGTGATTTATAGTGATAGAGTGAGGTGTATTTATAGCTTTTTTGGAGTGCTTAGGGTGTGCGTGGGACCCATAAACTTTTAGGGTTAGGGTTGGAGGCATTTTCATTATTTTATCACTATATTTTTTGCACTTGCTCTTCCTCTTGCTATTGCTCTCTATCTTGTTAATGTTGTCACTCTTGTAGCTTTACTTGCTCACACTCTTGCTATGCAACTTGCAACCTTGCTCAATGCTTCCAAGTTTTGGTAGTGATTTGGAGTGAGAGTGTGAGGTGTATTTATAGTTTTTTTTGGAGTGCTTAGGGTGTGGGTGGGGCCCATAAATTTTTAGGGTTAGGGTTGGGGACACGAACATCGAGAAAATGTTTATTTTTTAAAAACATTTTGAAGTTGACGTAGGGAGCGACCAGTAGCCTTGAAGATGCATGAGAAGTGCTTGGAAGTTTCCTCAAAGTCTCGGGGATGCCTAGAAGTTCCCCAACATCGTCTCTTTGAGAGATACATCTTGGGGATGTCTCTTGCTTGGTGGGGGTGATCAGGGGAAGGTGGCAATACATTTCCCAGCCATCCCCAAGTCTTAGAGATGTCCTTGTCTCCAGAAATGTCATTTTTCCAGGGGGGATGCATCCATATGAAACACTTTTTTTATTTGTTCTTTAAGGAATACTAGTAATCCACAATTTGCTTCTATTATGAAAAAAGATCTAGAGGCATTATCTTTTATCAAAAATAGCCATTTTTGACTTTTATACAAATAGGCATTGCCCTAAATAATTATTAATTTTTGATGGCTTGATGATACAAGATGTCAGTTTTGTGAGAACAAGAAGAAAAATTGCTTAGATAACAATAAGTGAATTCTGATGATCATAAAGAGATAATTTATATCACATGATAACTTTGATGAACTTAAAACACATTATATGCAATTATCAATACATTGCAAATTTAACCACTAGATAACAGCCAAGGAGGGAGATTATTAATGTAGAACAAAATCCAGTCATAGGGGAAATGCCACCATAGTTTTTGAAATTATGGATATGACATGGATAACAATTGTAATGTCCCCTGCCCCAACTTTCCCTAGACTTCGCTTATTGTTTTGCCAATTAGGGTTAGGGTTTCACCTTCTCAAAGAATGTCCTCTCTAATGCAGTAATTTGGAATTGGAACCTGCATTCACCACGGGAACAACAATCCAACATACATGCATATATATTGTTAGCATTAGCATCATGGCATCAGATTCATTGATTGATCACAAATGTAACTATTATGTACTAAGAAAACACTTCGCCTATTGGAGGAAGCCAATGGAGCTTATAAGCGGTCTGGTCCTACTGCCCCTCCATGGCCCATCCCTTCCTTGGGCTGGGCGGACTTGAGTGGGACCCTAAGCCTACCACCCCTCCATGGCCCATTCCTTTCTTGGTTCGAGCAGACTTGAGTGGGATCTTCACTCATCTATGGCCCGTCCTTGCCTTAGGATTGGGCGGATCTTAAGTGAGGTCTCTAGGCTGCACCACCTTTCTCAGGCCCTTCCTCCCGAGCAGGGTGTCAAACAATTTCCAGCACACAAAGCATCCTTAAGCATTAAAACAACATCTACACATATCATTGTTTCTTCAAGAGCAACATCAAGAAACCACTATTGAAATAATAGTGATAATCATAATACTTGGAAGATATGTAGATTATTTGTCTTATGATTAAGTTGTTATTATAGCATTTGCTGATTTGTATACATATTCATATTGTTATGATAAAGAAGAATTGTTGTAAAGGGATTCAGATGACATAAAAGTAAACTATTCACACGTATACCTTATTGTAATTATTTGATACCTATGATTAACCTATTATACAGTTGCCTAAACAATGTAATACTATCATTCGATTAATGACATAGTTTGAAACGCAATTCAGATAGGAGATGATACTAAACAAACAATCAGATCTATTGTATGCGACTGGTCAGCCATGAGTAACCTGAAAGCATCTAAATTGTTTTCTCAATGATATATATATATATATATATATATGTGATATCGGAGAGTAGAGGAGTCAACGATGTCTTCTGTAAAACTCCCCTCACCACGGAACCCTTATGTGGCTGCTACTTAGGCTTCATCACAACAAGGGCACAACGAACGCACTGCTTCGTCTCTCATTGGTTTTGCTTCCTTCGCCAACCACTCAAATGGTATGCAGACGACTATCTCAGATGAAAAAGCCAATGCAAAAGGCACATGCAACGTTAGTTTGGAGGTGCCCTCTGGTGAAAGGTGCGAGGGTTTGATTTTGCCCGTGTTCTGAATGCAAATGAGAGGGCTTCAAACCAACAACATGGACGTGTGAAGGAAAGTTGGGGGCTAGGGCACGACTCATCCAACATGGCTGGAGTAGGGGTTTCTCACTCAGCCAAAGGTGTTGCCGATGCTGACAATGGCACCTCAAAAATGTGGTCGCATTTCCTAGTCCACCCATCCCCCACAACGCTAGAAGTCTGTCTGGATAGTTTGACATTGGATAGGGAGGTTTTTCTCGCCGACCATGCTCTGATTTGTCGTTTTATGAAGTCTTGGCCAAAGCTTTGCGATTTACATGCTTGGGTCTTAGGAAATTGGAAGGAATACCTGGTAGGAGAAATCAGTATTTACCCCTGTGCAAAGGGGTTTTTCATTTTAGAGTTCGATTCATAGGAAGACAAGGAATTAGTGTTGGAAAATGGTCCATGGTTTTACCAAGAAGATTTTTTGTGCATGAAACCTTGGTTCCCAGATTTTGATCCGCGTATAGAAAATTTCACTACTACAGTTCTATGGGTGTGACTTCCATATCTTCCTATTCAGTTTTGGGAACTTGATTGCTTGAAGGCTATTGGAAACAGCCTCGGAAAATACCATTGTTCTTCAGAAGAAACCATCAATTATCAAACTCTACATGTGCTCGTATTTGCGTTGAATTGGATTTAGCTAACGGCCTCCTTGTTGAGATTTTGCTGAAGGTGGGCAACAGATCCAAGCGGCAATCGATTGATTACAAAAAAATTGCTTTCAGGTGTAGGAAATGCTTCTCAACGAAACACGTCTCAACCAAATGTCATTTGCAACGGGTTTCGACTCCGAACTCGAGCAAGCCGACATGGTGAATTGGGGCTGAATCTCAGCACTATACGATTCCACCCACTCCTTCAAAGGTTACATAGCGTTATTCTGTTTCTCCAAAGAAAAGCTCCTCTCCCCCTCCTAGGGTTCATACCTTGCCTGCAAAGGCTGCAACTTCCACATCTCTCTCCAAAGGCTGTTGAAGCTTCCACTTTCTCAACTTCTTCTACACCTTCATCAGGTTGTTCCAATTGAGGGGGGGATTCTAAAACGGGTGATTTGGGGGGGGAAGACCCTCACAGCAATGCACAAAACCATGGATTCCTCTCAATGTGACAATGAATGGACCGGGGTTACGAGACAAAAACCTTTGATTGGGAAACATCATATGTTGCTTAGATCTGCCACAAGAGGTGGCAATAGTGGGGCTCAGATTTAATTATCTATCTTGATGTGAATTGTAAATCTTTTTATGAATATAGAGTTCTACCCTCTCTGGTAGTGATTTGCCAAATATATATATATAATTTTGTCATTATGTCTGAATTTCTTCATACAGCGATTTAGACCAGATTATTTATATTGTTACAAGTCGATTTTCAGATTGCAAAATAAAATACTCAGATTTGCATACGTACTATCTCAGTTGAGCAAACAGAACAGATCGCATGGACGCATATATATAAAGAAGCATAACATTTAATTCAGAGACAACTTACAATCAATGATCTATTTTATAAGCTGATTTTTGCTAGATTTCTAAGTGAAGATTTACCTGGAATCGTGGCTGGGTTATCTCCTTCCCCTTAGCGTTTATTTCTCTCTCTTTTTTCCCGAAGCCCTTCAAGTTTGGTTTATTTCCACTATATCTATGTTCGTGAAGGATCACTTCCCTCTATCCTAAGCTGCGTCTTTTGATTGGAGGCATCGCTTCATCTTTAACACCAGCGATTTATTTTAAAGTATGCTTGACGTTAGTTTCTTTAATGGGAGCGATCAGCAGTAAGACAATTAACATGTTGTCTATACTTAATCGATTAACTTTTCTTGTGATGTCTTTTAATAATCATGTCTTATATATGATATATAGCTTGTTAAATATATATAATATGAAATTTATATTTATACATATATATATATATTTTATTATTTATTATTTCTTTTCTTTAAATTTTTTATTTTTATTTATTTATTTCTTAAGGTCACTTCGGGGACATGACAACAATCACAAGCTAGAGAGTTTCCACAAGCATGACACTAGAACTGTCAGCATTGTTACTATTGCAGAGAGGGAGGATGCTGAAAAATAATTATTTGATTCCAAAAGTATTAAGTCTCGATCTATTGTAGCTTTTATAATAGAAATATTATGATCTTATAGCTTGTGAAATGTTAAAAATTATGATGTTTTAGCCATCCCATGGGGTTTTATTTAATCTTGAAGAAAAATTTTCATAACAATTTATACCAATGCATCTTGAATCCATATCAACCATGCTTGGTGAGAATGGCTGTTTCTTTTGATAGTATGTTCTAGAGTGCAACAAATGAGAAGTTGAATCAATCTATTGCAACTGACATATGGTAAAATGTTCCCTCTATTATCCTGTGGATAAATATTAGATTGACATAATAAGTAGCTCATACGTCATGCCTTAAAGTCCCTCTTTAAGCATATTCCAAATCTGCCGATGCTTCTTGAAGCTGACAACATTTGTTAAACTCTGGGCTTAGTGAACAATTTAGTGATATGTAAGCTGTCTAGAAATATCAGCCAATTCCATATGCATCATACTAAGTTACTAATTCAGTTTTGAGGGTTCAGTTCATAGGTTCAGTCAAATTTTTTTTGGGGTTAGGTTCGTTTTGGGTTTGTCCAAACAAAAACATATAAAAATGAAGAATATATACATATTTACAACAGTAATTAAGTTCAAAATACCACACATAGCATCATATACTGTATAATAAACAAAACCACCATAAAAGTAAAAAACATTAGAATGTCAATTAGTCAAACTCGAATGTCATGATATATATTATATATTAAAATTAACTACATTGCTGCATTTCTCCTTGCAGATAAGCATTAGGAAAGATTGTCCAATTGGATGATAATATTATAGATGAAGACTTGTAGGAAAACTTGAAAACTTGGCCTTGGAGAGTAAAAGGCAAAGCAAATGAATTCAGTGGCATTTTGGGGGCAATGCCCCCAATGGGGTCGAGGGGCAGTGCCCCTTGTGAGGGTCTGTGGGCAACGCCCCTAGTGGGGTCTAGGGGCAATGCCTCTGGTGCACTCCCTATCACGATACATGGCGAGGTTGAGGAGCAAAGTCCTCACCGCCAAGCCCAAATTAAGACCTCCAAAACTACACAAACCTTCATGGCGTACACCATTTTTCATTGACAATAAGACCCAAATTAAGACCTTCAAAACCACACAAACCTTCATGGAAGATATCATTTTAGGGTTAGGGGGGCGAATTAGGACATCATTTTGCATTCACAATAAGACCCAAATTAAGACTTTCAAAGCCACACAAACCTTCATGGTGGACATCATTTTAGGGTTAGGGGGGCGAATTAGGCTTTTTTAAGTAAAAATAATTTTAAAAAAAGTAAAAAAAAATGTCGAAAATGCCCAAAGTTGGCTTGGGTCCGCCCAAGCCCAGATCCTGAACCCGGGTTGGATCGGACTGGGACCCTAGGCCTTAGGGCAGCAAACTGGTAACATAGGCATCATAGAATAAACACAACAATAAAGAAGTATAATATTGTGCATAAATCTGTTTTGGAGACAATGCTAGAAACAATAGCAAGTGCTGAATTGTACATAAATGTAGATTACAGATATTAGCAGATGCAAATATAATTATATTGGATTTCACATTCATCCTAAAATTAAAATGTAATGTATTGAAGGCAGCATCCTGCAACCAAGCCTAATCATTTAACAATGATATACTGTACCATGAATGAGCCAATTGATTATCCCCCCTTGCTCAGTTCTTCCTATTGTTCCAAAGCAGTTTGCAATGCCATATCACTTTGCTTCATAGAATTATTACGTTCACCCAATTTTACAGAATCTCAGAGAGACCAAAGACGAATAGGAAACATGAATCATGTATCTTTCTTGATTTTTAATATTTATACAATCTATTTCCATCCTGGATATATTTATATAAGATAAATTAGTTTTGTCTTCTTGTTCTCATCATCTAGTTGGAACAAATGTATGACTATGACAAATAATTATAATGCAATAAAAATAATGTATAGATATTACCATTGAGAAGACAGTAATAGAATAAGCAATTTCTGATACAAAATTGAACAGCAAGCTACAAATGCTTATAAATTGGGATGCCTTAGAATGATATTAATATCCGTACATCCAAAAGAGTTTTTGAGAGTGCTCAGCAGGTTCCGTAATGGCCTCATATCATACCTAAAAAATTGACCTGTTAAGAACTTGTCTTCAACCCTTGTTTTTTCCGAGTCAAGAGGAATGGCCGCTTTAATATTAGGCCATGCTCATTATTTTGAAAGATAAAAAGATTTGAATAAGATTATGCAAAAAATGGTGCACATGTACAGTAGTGATGAATGGACGAACACAATAATGTTTCAAAACCCCTTTGTTTTTTCCTCTCAATTCACATGTACATCTGTGATCTGTAAGGTTAATTACATAAGGGCATTACTTGTAAGGAGAATTCACGCAATTCATTATTGGGCCTCAGGGAAGAGAAGTGCAAAACTCACTCTACCAATAATCGTTAGTCCTCCACTAATAACTATACCACCATTACCTACTAGATTGCCCATCGCTTACTTGCCACACCAAGCTAAGCGCCCTGTACGTACTGTCCATTTAGCTCTGATATAGAGTAACCTCTCTCCTCTCATCCATGCCAGAGAGAGGGGGCAGGTCACCATTACTCTACAGCATGTGGGAGGATAACTCCATGGTCAACTAACTCATTCTCAGCGAAATTGGGGGTTGGCTTTCCCCTTTCCCCTGCACATCCTAGTTTTCCAGAGATTAACTGTAAAGAAAACTCGCCTCCTAAATTTGCTCATCTTGTTCCATAGCTATTAATGTAGTTTTCTTTTCTTTCTTTAGTATCTTATTTTCTTCTCTGAAATTATCATTTATGTAAATTGAAAAATGGTGTATTTGCTAAAAGATATAATATTTTATCTGTGGATGCATAATTTAACTGATTTTTAGGCTTGGTAAAAAAGTGATGCGGCTAGAGCATTCGTCACTGGTAGGTAGTAGGGTTTCTTATTCAGCCTCTCTGGGTCTTAATTGCTTTAAAAAATAATCACAATAAGTAAAGCCCATATCAACGCAAGAAGTATTTTTTCTGAAATCACAATAGAATCAAATTTGAAATCATGGTAATTCTTATGCTTTGAATTTGTGGATAGTATTTCTATGCATTTAGACAGATAAAAAGAAATCCAAACAGATGAGGAAAGGCAACCCCTATTTGAGAACATTGTAAGAATCCTGGTTTGATTTTTATGTCACGAACAGACTGTTCACATATGTTCTAACTTTAATGAAAGCATGCCCACATGCAATATAACTTACATCTATTACCTTTTCAGCAGATTTCTTTGGGGCATCTCCTAACTTTCTCAGGGACACCAACTTGAGATTTCAATAACATGCTCTAAGAGGATCAGGTTTACTTGGCTTCATTTGAAATTTGTATCAGAGAAATCTCCACCTACATTCAAACTCAAAGAACTCTTATTTGTAAAAATAATACTTGAAATTCCATCACACTAAATATTATACAGGTCCTACAAAGTGGTGCAGAAAACATCAATTCAAGAATTATGTAGCAGAAAAGGGTAAAGCTCACCTGAGCTTCCTAAGGCATTCTATCCATCTTCTGTGATACATGATCATAAAGCATTTGGAGTAGCTAAACTTCAGAAGAGGATCTCAAGTCAAATAACATTGTAAAAAATGCAAAAGGAGTTTGTTCCTTGTGGTCCTGTGGGAAATTGGTTTCTAATATAACTCAAATTGTTCTTTATCTTCTTTTCTCTGAAAACACTGAAATTATATGCTATAATACTATTAATTTTATTAATAAAGGAAAAATCAAAATTCCCTGCTCTTTCATTTGGTGAAGCTTGGCTCAGTTTAGATATTGATGATAAATATCGCATCATTTTTGTGGAACCCTTTTGTCCTATCTATTTTAAAGGTTCTTCCTTTTGGTTAACAATGTGCAAGCAAAGTTGCAATTCAATATTCGGATGTTGATAAAGTTCATGCTGAAGGCAGACAGTATTTGTTGACACACAAGACATTCTGAAGACCTTTGTTATTAGACCTAATTAGGGCAGTGGACACATGAGACATTTTCAAGAGCTTTGTCATTGTACGTAATTAGGGCAATGGTTGCAAAGTTAGCATAAAATGTTAAATTTTCACATAGTTTGTTATATATACTAAATAGAGAAGCCCCTCGCACAAGAAAAATCAATATGCATTCAAGAATTGGAATTTGAGAAACATATTTCAGATTACTGACTTACATTTTTAGCAAATTGAATGATGATTTCAGATTCACATACATACAAAGATGGAGAAAATACTCCTTCACCAACTTCAGAGTTTTTCAGCCGAGATGAAACTTCGCTTTAACTACCCAGAATCTTCTTCAGTGAAAACAAGGAAAAACAGCCCACATGTGGGAAATCACACTGATTTTTAAGATTGTATAGAACCATTAAAACTTCTTAAAATTTTCTGTCACAACTTCTTCACTATTAGTTTTGGAATTATGGATTTGACAAATCTTTGTAGCCTTATTGCAATCAGGGAATCCATGACCCTAGTGTAATGGTAATAGGGATGCTTATAAGAGCATGACCTAAGTAATGCCCTCACTGCAATCAGGGAACACATAAGCCTAGTGTAACAGTAATGTGGAATGCTTATAAGAGCATGACCTAAGTAATACCCTCACTATGATAAGGTGACCCGTTACCATTGCACAGGCATTAAATCTCAAAATGTGATGTTGGTTTACTCTGTAACTTAATAAAGGTTGGGAAAATCCTTAAGAAATTTGAGTGTAAGTTAAAAGAAAAGTTCCTAAGAAACAAAAATAAAGATGCTAAAACTAACCAGCATGTGTTAAGAGTCAAGACAATGGAGGTTGAGCTCTGCCATGGGTAAATTCTCCTGCAGGGTTATACATTGGTTACTGGCGCAACAACCCTGACCACCCAGGATTATACCTAACGCACAAGCAATCTACCTATCCCTGTAAATGCTAAAAGCTAACAATCTCACTTCTGTATGCTCCACAAAAGGGCTTTCCCTTCCAAATTGAGTGTCAACACAAGATGTGTACTACCCAAAACGCATGCCCAAAGTATTCCTATTGCATACCAGCAAAAGGGTTTTTTTTCCAAATAGTTGGGTGTTAGTATAAGCGGTGTTGAGCCCCACCCAATCGGGCATGGTTCCAATGGAGATCGATCCCTGCCCAATTGGGCAGAAATGAGGTATGTTGAACCATTTCTTGACTTATAATATCCTAACTTTTCTCTACCTCACAAAACCATGTGACTCTAAAATTATTTCGAATTCAAACCGGCCCTTTCTTGACGATTCATTCTTCCTGCAAAGCATTCGTCGGCATTCTACTCAAAAGGTAGTAAAATGGAGGCAACCACCTGAGCAAGCTGAAGGCTACTTTAATGGCTTTATTTAATCTAAATATCGCCTCATTTGCAAGCCTTCATGCAGAGAAGATATCAACACATAATTTCTCTCTGATAATATTTTTGTCTTTCAATTGATACTATTTACTCAAATAAAATCCAACAGTTTGTTGTGTGACAGTAACAGGGTATTGCAGACACAGGCTCAGATCTTCCCTTCACACTAAGCAAGCCCAAATTCTGTCCATCTCCAGAAAGGAGTCATTATCATTATAAGCTTGTCTGGAGGACTTAGGAACACCGATATCCAATGCACACCTGGGGGCTTGAAAGTTATTTCCCTTAGTGCCATCACCCAAAAGATTTGAAGCTATAAGAGCTCCAAACGGTTCAATCTAACTTCCACGAGTAAGCAAATGAATGCTTTATTTAACGGGTGATTTTATTTTCGCTAGCCTCATCTCCTCGTGTGAAAGCACATATTGAAAAGTAGTTTTTAACATTTGAAAGTTTGTTTTCAAATTCAAATATTTCTCTCTTTTAAATATCCTATGAGCTTGAGTTATGGTCACTCAAAATTTTAATAAAAGAAGAGTCATAAAATTTACTATTGAAACAGGGAAAAAAAATGAGCTACAATTATGGTCACTCAAAATTTTAATAAATAAAAGAGCAACCAGAAAATTGACTATTGAAATGGAAAAAAAAAAGTGAATACTGCAATTTTTCTTCTAGTAGTTTTATACAATTTTGTGTAGATGTCTTTGAGTATTTTACTTAGATTATGATTTTAATTGATTTGGATTTAGAATTTGATCACTTTCCATCTATTAATTTTCTAAATTTAGTAACATTTGAACACCTTATTTATCACCGCTATAGAGAGATCAATAGCTAGATTTGATAGCTTTTCAAAATATTCTTGCTCTCATCACCTCTACATGCTTCAAAACACGAGTTGCATGCTAGGTCTTTTGTATTGCTATTTACATCACATTCCAAACTCTTAAGCATCAAATTCCAAAATTCCAAATTTTAGATTACTTATCATTTATGGTAGTCATTGCATTTATCACATGTTGTCTACTACTATTTCTATCAAGCCATTGACCTAGTATCTAGGACCGTCACAATTAAGAAGATACTTGCTTGACAAACCTTCCCAAAGGTGTTTTTCAACTCCATCATTTTTATTGCAAGTCTAGACATCTAGATGCATATTTATTCTAGGTTAAAAAGTGTCAAACTTTTAGATTAGTTATGTGCACTAAGGTTTAGATCCAGAGTCTAGGTTAGATCCATAGTTTGCATATGACATATAGTGACAAACAATAATTTTTTTAAGATTCGAAAGCATTTGTTTGATTGCCTTTGATTTTCTACATCTTGTCAAATTAGTTAGTTTGATTGCTCTTGATTTTTGACATCTTGTCAAATTAGTTATAGTCATCAATCACAACATATCCACACATGCAAGTATCATTGTCTTATTTTCAATTGTGTGTGTGTGTGTGTGACTCTAGGTAGTTATTGTCCCAACTCATATCCTAGCCGATTATCTATTCACATATTTATTTATTATATATTATATATTTTAATAATTTTTCTTCTAATATAGTTTTGATGAACCTAGTCTTGCCTACATCCCCTTAGAGTCTCCCCTTTAGGGCTTGTATTTTGATTTCGAGTACCCATTTTTCATATATGATTTTTATTATATTTTTGAAATTGATAATTTCTTCTTAGGGTTTATTTATGCCGAGATTTAATCCAAACCCTAAATTTCCTTTAAGAATAAGTACTCTCGTTACATCTCCTTCATAGTTGGTTGATAATTTGCATAATTTATTGATTGGTGCTCCATTTGGAATAGATATTCTTCATGGGCTTGATACTAAAATGGCTTCTTCTAGTGCATTTTCCCCCTTTCCCATTAAACCCCCTCCTATTGTTGTTATTTCTCCCACCTCCGATCCTCCTCATGTTTCATCCTCTTGCACTATGTTTATCCCTTTCCACATTCATAGTTTCATTCCCTCCTTTTGTTGTACTAGCAAACCACCCATTTCTTCCCCTTCCACATTCCTAGTTTCTTCACCTCTTCTCATTGTATTAGTGCTTGACCTTTTTCTTTTCCTTCTATTGTGGCCACTCACCCCTCTAGTGTTATCTTGTTACCTCTTGTTTTTGGTCTTGTTTGCAAAATGAGTTAGTTATCTTTCAATCAAAGAGTGTCAACTCTATTGAAGCAAACCTAGTTTAAATATCAAGATAAAACAGTTTAAAATAGTTTAATATCAAGAGGTCTCCAAGAGCAAGATGATACCACGAATCATGCAAAGTAGTAAGCCACATGGATAGTGAAAAATATAATTTTATTGAATCCTTTCTATAGGAGAACGAGGTGGGTACTTATATTACAAATAATTCATTCATTAATTTGAGAGATTAATATCAATACACCTCTAATTATTTTATTGACAACTTATTTAAGACTCAAATGACATATATAAATGACTATAATGTTAAAGAAATTATGTGTTCATTTTAAGGGATAGGGATACGTATAATGGTTCACATCTTCAAAAACTGGGGATGCTTATTCTTGGTGCAAAAATGTGGTAGGTTGGCTCGCATACTATTCTACTACCCTTTCACATAGGAACAAAAGTTCAACACATGTGATACACAATTTCATATTGTTAGTGAACTTGTGCAATTCGAAGGTGATCACCACAAGAGAGATTGATTAGGAATCAAATCTATTTGACCATTTTAGATAAAGGCTTTAGCCATTATAAGAACATATTGAGCATCAACAAGCTCAATTGGCTCATAAATGTAAGTTGCAAGCTGAGACAACTAATCTACAAGATCTAAATCAACACGGTTATGTCTCATCTCTATTTGGATAAGGTGACATTAACCTTGCAATCCTAAGTTATTTTCATGTGTCTCCATCATCCTTGAAAGGTGTACTTGGATGTCAAAAGACATGTTAGACAAATATTAAATTTAAAATATATCTATGACAATATTCTAATTACATTCATAAAGGAAGAGTGAATTGTGACCTAGTTAAAAACAATAATGGTAGATTCCTCTTTCTAGGCATCCAAATGGGAGATGAAGAGTCATCCTTGAATAGTGGGTCCATTATCAATTGCAATTTATCCAAAATAGAGCATCATATTGTGCATGTTCAACCATCAAGAGTATTGAGGTGTAAGATGCCTAGGAGTTACATTTTTTCTATTGGGTATGGGTTTATGGTGCCCATATGGAGCTTCCATGTGAACATTTATTAATTTTTACTAAGTTTATAGGTTGTCCACGAGTGGGGGCATATGGTTTTTGTAGGTGGTTTTTTGCCTCTTATTTTGAGATACCACAATGGTATTCTCATCCCATCACTTCTATAAATTGGAACAATTGATTAGTACAAGTTATGTTGTAGAGATCATAGTGTGAGTGTGTTGATGTACATATATTCTTGAAGATTAATAACTGTTAAAAGATTAATCTTTACTTGGTAAAGGTTATTCTTTAATTGTAATTATTTATTTTTTAATTCTTTTTTAGACACCTCCTTAAGAGGCTTTTGACAACTTGCACACACATAGATGAATGGTGGCATTCATTGAGTTTGGAGTTACTTTCTAATTCTAACTCCTCTTCTCACCTCTATATATTGAGTCACCTCTCCTCTCATTCTTCATTCAAGCAAGCAAGCTTAAGGCTCTCTCTCTCTCTCTCTCTCTCTCTCTCTCTCTCTCTCTCTCTCTCTCTCTTTGTATCATTCTTAGGCATTTTGCCTCCATTCATAATATTGGGGTTTTTTCTTGTTTTTTCCCCTTATCAAATTCTTGTGTCTCCTTTGCATTTGGTGGTGCATGGTTTGGCTATTCTCTTTTTGGTAATATTTTTCCTTCAAACAATGCTCATTGATTAGTTCTTTCCTTTGCTCAATTTATTTTTCCTTTCAAGAACATACTTTTTTTTATATCTTTTAGATTGCAGGAATTAGGTAGCCCCCCTATAAAATGCAATGTGCTAGTAAAATTTTTCCACGTGATTGATGATAACGGCGCGACACGCCCTCTGAAACCATGAGGACAAGGGGGAGACTAGACCTAGTGTTAATAACATACTTGTCCTCTTTCTCATGTGGAGTTTTTTTCTCAAAAAGGTTTCTCCATGTAATTTTTTTCACCTATTGTTTGCTGATTTTCTTTCTATTGCTAATTTGTGCAATCAAAAAACTATCGTATTTGATATTATTTGATAAGTAATTTTTAAAAGATTTTCTTACACTTTTAGAACTTTTTTTTGTAATAGTTTCACCATGATTTTTCAACATTTGGTATCAAAGCTATAATGGTTTTGTAGAGAGTGGGACACTTTCTTTTAAGTGTTGAAGGATTTTTGGCTATAGTTAGAGCTTTTGAATTTTGTGGTTTTGCATATTTGAGGAAAGATTGTATAACATGGCTTGTCCTTCTTGTATGGATATTGAGAAATTTAATGCTTTTGAGTACGAGATATTGGAGTTGAAGATAGAAGATCTCCTTGAATAAAGAGATCAATGGTTGTCGATTTCACAAGAAATGAAGCCATCTAGTGTGTTTCATGAAGTTTGGTTAAGGCTTGACAAGAAGGAATGATGAACCATATAGTCGTGTCTTGTAGATTCTATCCTCTTGAATGTCTTTGAGGAGGCTACCACATACAAGTTGTAGAAGAGGATATGTGATATATCAAACTATGAGTCTTACTAATAATTTATATCTCAAAAGACAATTATATTAATTGAAAATGAAGGATGGTGATTTGATTGTAGATCATTTGAATGATTTTAATTTGTTTTCAAGTAAAGTTACTTCTATGTATGTTAAGTTAGATAAATGCATCTTATTACTTAGTTATTTACCTAATACTTTGGAAAATATAATTTTTGCCATTAGTGGTAGTAGTGTAGAGCTGAAGATGGACAATCTTTTTGCTACTCTTCTTTTAGAGGAAATGCTCGAAGAAAAATCATGAATAATATTGGCTCCAAGGATGCTTTGCATGTACGAGGAAGGTCCAAAGAAAAAGGTGAGCCTAAAGGAGACAAGAAGGATAGATCTAAGTTCAAAGGAAATTTTAAGACTCTAGGGAGGAGCAGAGTAAAATGTTCGAACTATGGTAAAAGGAGACATGCGAAGAAGGAAAGCAAGAACAAGAAACAAAGTGCAAATTCCTTTACGAAAAATTCCTTTGATGATGGTGATACCGATGCTTTATTTATTTCTATTAACACTATAAATTATGATCCTTTGCTTATTTATTCAAGTTGCTCCTACCATATGACTCCTCACAAAGAGTGGTTTTCAACATACTCAACTTATGATGGAGGAGAGGTTTTCCATGGTGACAATAGTTGTAAGTGGATTGTTGGTAAGGGAAAGGTACACTTTTGGATTATCTATTTGAGTAATCCTTATCATACATATGGTTATGAAGGAAAATGATTCCATCAATGTGTGGGTCATTTACCTTCCCATCAACAATTGGAGCTTGGAGGGGATAGTTTGAGGACTTGAGCTACTAATTTTATTTGTGTATTATACTTTAAGTAATTCACTATTGTACATATGACAAACTATTTCATTGGCTTAATTATAATTATTAAAATTATTATTGTGGGTTGTAGTTGTTGACCTAATGTATTATTCAATAGTTGTATTATTTTATGTACACATTTTGGGGTATGAGTTTCTATATGTATTCTTAAAAGTAAGAAAATAGCCTAGTCCTAGGGTATATGCTATGCCAAGTATATGTTTATGAGTTTCATGTTATTGCATGTGTTATGTATCTTTATAAAATTGTTTAGCTATCCTATCTTGTTTGTATTTCTCCCCTCCTAAGATTAATGTTGAAATCTATTCTATTGTATATTTCTTCCTTTCACTTTTATACTTAAAGATTCATTCCCTATTGGGAATCATGTTAAAGGAGGATCCATCTTTAATCATCTATGCATGTATAGAAAGGGTTGATATGAGTACATTGATAGTTAATTGTAGGAAATCATATTTAATCTAATAAAAGGATACTTTCAAGATAAAAATAAATAAAAGCATTCTAATTAGGTAAAAATACAACAAAAAAATACCCTGAAAATCTTTTTGAGAAAAATACATAGCCTTCAAATAGATTATATAGTAGGAAACCCTTTTGAGAAAAAATATAGCCTCTAAATAAATATAATATATTATTAACAACAAATCATTACAATACAATATCAAAGCACCAAAATATATCAAGAGAAAGAGAATATTTGATCTATCACCTCCAATACACGCTTCCCAACCTATGAATAATCTAGTAGCATCATATTCATCCATCTATAGCTATACAATAATGTCATAACCAAGAGAAATAAGAGATCATCACTCGTCAACCATGGAGAAGATTCAACAACATATCCCATTATCCCATCCTAAGCACCCTATATATAGAAAGAATCAACAATAAACTTACTCAGATTCAAATTAATGCACTCAAGAGACATTTATAAGGATATTTCCCAAGTTTGGCTCTAGATACAAGAGTCACTAAAACCTTCAATGCAAAACCCATATGATCCTTAATTTAATTCTCATGCTTAAGATGACATGTCTTGGTGTGGTCAATGGGGTTGTGCTTAAATGGAAAGGCCATAGGGTTCTCAAGATGGAGATCCATGTTCAAATTCCCAAAGTGACATCTTAAGTTGGAATTCCAAGTGGTGGCTCTTGGACTTCCATTGTGAATTATTAGTTGAATGAAGTTGAATAAGTGGTTCTAAGTGGATTATGTTGATAGGGAGGAGGTCCCCCTTGTGACCTCCATTGGTGTTGGGCCAGTCTAAATAATCCCTCCTTACTGATTAAAAAAAACAAAAGGAATGTCTTGGTGTGAACTCCCATATACATTAAATACATTTTTTTAATGGGTGTGTGCAAAAAGTTGAGTCCACTTTTTGGCCAAAAAGTGAGTGCTTTCCCTGATTTTTAGAATTTGTCTCATTTGACCTAAAAATTTGAAGCACTTAAAGATTGAATCTTATAAATATTAAACATTTAGTAATATGAAATGTAGTACTCCCATTCTAGTTTCCAAATATGCAATTTAATTTAATACCCAAATGATACAAATTGATTTTCAATAGGCATGTCTAAAAACCACTTTTTTTTACCATACCATACCTGTGTATGTCATCCATATTTTGATCTAAATAATTGTATTTTTTTAAATTCTTTTGGGAAAAGATTTGTAACACACTGAAGAATGTGCATGATATTTTTTTGTAATTTTTTTTAATATATCTTTTTTGTTAATTTTTTATTGGCCATAATATTTGTTTTGAAAATTCCTCATGTACGCCATGCATAAGATGACCTAAAATTATCAATTTTTTTTCAAATTGAAAAGAATTGCTTGAAGAATGTGCATGTATAATTTTTTTCAAAAAAATTATTTAATAAAAAGTTATTAAAATACTAAAAAAAATGATATTTCAAGTTTATGGACCAGTTTCATAATTTTTTTTTGAAAAATAGAAAAAATAATCCAATTGTAAACAAATTACATAGTTGGAATCTACACAATCTCATTTCTAATGGGTTTTAATTTTGTCAATTTTTTTTGCAAAAATGTCTACAAACATATGTCCAAAGTCACTCTTTCTAGTGACATTGATATGACCTTCAAGTTGTAGGTCAAAGCAAGTCCAAAGCTAAGGTTTGGGTCCCCAAGCCTTTTTTTCGACTCAAAACCCATAGCAAAAACCAAGTCAAAAATTGAAGTTTTTAGAAACGAGATCTCATTTTTTTTTTTAAATTTTTTTAAGCCTTTATGAAACAGGAACCCGTTTCTAGAAAACATCTCATTTTTAGCTTGAGGTCCCAAAGTAAAACGAGATCCTATTTGCTAAATAACGAGATCCCATTTTGTTTTTCCCGATTTTGGGTTTTTGTTTATCTGAAACTTCCACAAGAAGTGGACTCATCTTCTTGCTTTTACCCTAATGTTGCACACAACTTTCTATGAGGATTGTCATAGTCTTGAATGACTTTCCCTAAGTAGTAAAAATATTTTATGTAGCTTGGAAGGATCAAGAGACTTGAAGAAAAAATAGAGACCTTCAAGAGAATTCATCCAACCATCCCAATGTGTTGGTACAATCAATTTGGCCCCATGATGCACAAAACACAAAAATATGCATGTTTCCATAGTTATATTGCTCTCAAATGAATTTTTGCAAGAATGTGTTCGTTCTTGATATTGTCAGACAATGTTGATATGACCAAAACTAAGATAGGGTACTATAAATGGACCTTATGTCTACCTATAGGTCCAAATAGAACATTCGTAGGTGGTACAAACTTTTAGAACTACTCTATCATAGTTTAGTAGTTTTTTCTCTCACAACTCTTTAGAGACTGCATCAAAATAATGTATCCTAGAAGGATCAAGAGACCCACATAACAAGCAAAGGCCTTTGGTAGCATTCACTAGCCCACCCTAACATGTTGGCATAGTTGGTTTCGTCCCATGATGCATGAAACACAATAATATTGTTGCCATAGTTACTCTACTCTCAAATGATGATTTTTACAAGAATGCATTCATTCTTGGCATGGTCAAATGGTGTTGAGTTGACCAAAACTGAGATAGGGTATAGTAGAGGGACCTAAAATCCACCTATAAATCCAAATATAAATTTTTTAGTTACCACAAAGTTTGATAACTACTACATGTCATAGTTTGACATTTTTTCTCTTACTGCTCTTAAGAGACTACGTTGAAATAACATAGCTTAGAAGGATTAGGAGATTTAGGGAACAAACAAATCCCTCCAAGAGAATTTACCCACCTTCCCTGACATGTTGGCATAGTCGGTTTGGCCCCATGAAACACATAACAAAAAAAATGCTTGTTTCTATGGTTACACTGTTCTCAAATGATGCTTTTTGTAAGAGTGCATTCATTCTTAGCATGGTCAAATAGTATTGAGTTGACCAAAATCGAGAGAGAATGTAGAGGAACTCCATGTCCACTTGTAGGCCTAGATGAAACATTCATAGGTGTCACTAAGTCTGAGAATTACTTGTCATAGTTTGGAATTTTTTGCTCTCAAGGATCTTAAGAGATTGCACCTAAATAATGTAGCTTGAAAGGATTAAAATACCTAGAGAATAAACTTGAATGATTGTAGTCGAATTCACCCACCCACCCCAATGTATTGGTACAATTGGTTTGGCCCCATGATGCACATAACTCAAAATATGCATGTTTCCATGGTTACACTTCTCTCAAATGATGCATTCATTCTTGGCATGGTCAAATAGTGTTGATTCGATAAAAAATGAGATAGGGTACTACCAAATTCCATATGTACATCTAGACAAAACATTCATAGTGGCACACTATCCAGGGAACTACTTCAAGTCATAGTTTGGTAATTTTTTGCTCTTGAGGATCTTAAGAGATTGTGTTAGAATAATTCAACATAGCTTAGAAGGATTGGGAGACCTAAGGAAAAAAATGAAGGAATTGGTAGCATTCACCCACTTTCCTCAACATGTTGGCACAATCTATTTGGCCATGACACATGGAACATAAATAACCTTGTTGCCATAGTTACACTACTCTCAAATGATGGTTTTTGTAAGAATGAATTCATTCTTGGCATGGTCAAATGGTGTCAAGTTGACCAAAAAAATGATATGGTATTTTAGAGGGACCCAACATCCACCTATAGGTCTAGACAAAACATTCATAGGTGCCACAATCTAAGAATTACTTTGTCATAGTTTGACAATTTTTCGCTCTTAAGGCTCTTAAGAGACTAAACTAGAATGACATAGCCTAGAAGGATCAGGAGACCTAAGGAATGAATATAGGACTCAAAGAGAATTCACCTATCCACCCTAATGTTTTGGTGTAGTTGGTTTGGCCCCATTACACACAAAATGCAAAATATGCCTGTTTCCATGGTTACACTACTCTCAAATGACACTTTTTTCGAGAATGAATTTGTACTTAGCATGGTCAAATAATGTCGAGTTGATCAAAACAAAGAGAGGTTAATATTGAGGGACCCCATATCCACCTATAGGTGTAGAAATAACATTTTTAGGTGTCATGAAGTTTGATAATTACTTTGTCATAGTTTGACATTTTTTTTCTTTTAGGGCTCGTGAAAGATCATGTCAAAATAACATAGCTTGGAAGGTTTGAGAGACCTGAAAAATGAACATAGGCTTCAGGAGAATTCACCTACTAAACCCAATATATTGGCAAAATCAAATTGGACCCATAATGCACAAAACACAAAATATTCATGTTTCCAAGGTTACATTGCTCTCAAATGACACTTTTTGCAAGAATGCATTTGTTCTTGACATGGTCAAATGTTGTCGAGTTGAACAAAACTGATATAGATTAATTTGGAGGGACCCAATGTCCACCTTTAAGTGTAGACAAAACATTCGTAGGTGGCATGAACTCCAAAAACTACTCTGTCATAGTTCTACAATTTTTCTCTCTCAATTATGCAGTTTTTATTTGTTCATTTAATAAGATGAATTTAGTAAATGATACCAAATACAACAAAATAAATAAAAATATCAAATTTTATTAAATTATGCAACTATAATACCTAGTTGAGCTAGATATAAAATGTGCTAAAAGTCAATTAAGGATTCCATCTCTGTGAGTTGTGCTCTTGAAATCAGTGGTTTTTTTAGTAGCTAATATTCACCAATTGATTAATACTACAAGTTTTAAGGTGACCTGAATCCCCACATTTTTATAAAATTTTATTTTAGTCCTCATTAAATCACCAAAATATTTATTTTATTAAAATTTTAAACTTCAAAATTTGCCACAATATTTGATACCTAATTAGATTAGATTCACCTAAATTTTACAATTTATAATATAAAATAAAATTAATTCGCCAATAATATTATATAATTATTGATTAATTTATGTCCATATTGCCAATTTTAATCACCGACATTGATTTTATTTAAAATCTATTGGTTGGAGTTGTATTCATGGGTTAAGATGTACCCATAGAGCTCTAATGCCCATCAAGACTAAAATTATATTTTGGTCATTAAATATTTGAATTTTGTGGGCCAAAATATACTCGTAGAGATCCAATGCCCATGGGGCCTAAAATAAACCTAAATCATTAGATTATAAATAAAATCAATGGTAGTAAAAAATAATTTATGGCTGATTTGAAATATTCAATGTTTGATTTAAAACATTAAGGAATTAAGAAATTATAGACATGACCACTACACTTTAAATTAGTCAATCATTGCCACGTTAAGGCCATTACTTTTCTATATGAATTTATTTTTAAAATAAAGGAAGGTTTTACCATGGTAATTAATGCATTTGCCTATTTTCTATCGGGATTCACCAAAAAATTCTTTTAGTTTGTATTGATTTTAAAAAAATCTAGTAAAATTAATATTTTCATAGAAAAGGAAATACTTGCTAATAGAAATTAATATTTTTTTCTAAAAAAAAGAAAAATTGCCAAGATTTTATATATTTTAGAGGGGATTCCTTAAAATTATCATTGCTCATGATCAAGGCCCCACTGCAACCATGCATAATTTATGTGCACCTTTTCAAATATTATATGAAATTATTTTGTTTTATATGAGTTAAAATAGTTGGAATGCATTGGAATTCAACAACTATATGATTTTAACATGAAATGTCTCTGCTGAGTGGGAAACGACCTTCTGAGGTCAGGAGAATTCTGAACTGCGTGCAGCGTGTGGTTGTTGCAGGGCGTGAATGCTTGGGTGAGGGATCTGTTTCTCCTCCTAAGTCTGGTGAAGCTACTCCTAAGATTGGCGACGCTGCTCGGGTGGGTGTGGATCTGGACGGTCCTCACCCTATTCCTTTGACTGTTGGGTTTTTGAATGGTGACGCTTTGCAGAGCTTGGGTGTGGCTACTCTGGTGTCATTGTCCACTGAGGATGGTCAGGGGGGCTGCATGGACCCTTTTTTTGGGGTTCCTCCTGCTCCTAATGGTGTTTGTGTGGATGTTGCATTGCTTGGTGTGGGTCCAACCGTCCCCTCTGTGTCTATTCTCCCTATGGTGTCGCCTGCTCTTGCTTCTAGTGCTCCTGTTGGAGTCCCTGGCTTTAGGGCTGCTTCGGGAGGCCATTAGAAGTCCTTCTCTAAGGCGGTTTCTAAGGATGGTCCTCGATCTATGCCTACTCTAGCTAGGGTTCGACCTCTACCCTATGCCCGTGCTTCCCCTATTGTAGTTTGTGGACCTAAAGTTGCTAAAAATGAGGATTTCTATTTGAAACAGGGTGTGGTTTGTAGGTTTAATGGCTTGTGGCCCTCCCTTCTTGATCTCCATGAGTGGGTTTCCCTCTCTTGGAAGCCTATTGTCTCTGGGCAGATTGAGCTTTATCCCAACGCTAGGGGGTTTTCCTTTGCTACCTTTGCCTCCCCTGCAGAGAGGGACTATGTGTTGGAAAGGGAGTGGATGTGGGGTATTCATTCGCTGTCCATCAGGCCTTGGTCTTGCTCTTTCAATCCTCTAACTGAGCCGTTGAATATCAGACCAGTTTGGGTCCATCTACTGAATCTCCCTCTCCAATTTTGGGAGCATTCTTCTTTCAAAGCTATTGGCAACTCCATTGGACGCTTTTTGAAGGTGGACTCTACGTCTTGGGATCTAGGGCATATTACGGTGGCTTGTATTTTAGTTGATTTAGACATCTCCAAACCTCTCCATGGTGATGTGGTTTTAATGGTGGCGGATAGACCTTGGACGCAGCTGTTAGACTATGAGGGCCTCCCCTTTTGGTGCAAGAGGTGTTTTTCCATTGGTCATTTGGCCTCTGGTTGCCCTCTTTCTCACCACAAGGGTGCTGCTACTTGGTGGAAGGATGCTCTCTCAGACCACCTCACAATTAGTTCTCCCTCTTCGGATGATTCCTCTAAGGAGGGCGACCCTCCTATTCCTCCCTTGGTGTCTGAGCCCTTCTAGGCTCCTCTTCCGGCTATCCCTCCTGTGGGACCTTTGTTGCCTCAATCTGTTGTCACTGTCCTAGCGGAACCTACCCATCCCTTATTGATCGACTTTGTTGATCCTTTGATAGCTCATGTCTCCACTTCTACACAGTTGGCTCCCTCGCTGTGTGGTGGCTCCTTGCCTGGGGTGGCTGTTGAGGACGTGCTCCTCTCGCCTCGCTCGGTGGATTTTGATTCCAAACCTTCCTGATCTATTGTGTTGAGGAAGAAGAAGGGAATCCCCAAATCCATCACTTCTTCATGGCCTAGGGCTTTAGGATTCAGATTAGTCCCCTCAGGTTTCTTGGGTTGTCTAGTCCTTGTTTGCTATCCTACAACTATTGGTCAGTTGTTTCTGTATGTGGCATGTTTGGTCTATTTTGTCGGGCCCTAGTGGCTCCTATTTGTTTTTATCCTAGTTCATGTTCTGGTTTAAACTAGCTTCTTTTTGGCCCCATGGGCTTTTAGTGTGAAGGGTACAACACCCTGTAAATGTTGCTTATCTTATCAAAAACAAGTATATGATTTTTGTATATTTTTTGTTTGTTTAACAATGTTGGTTGTCACTTTTGTTGACTATTTTAGATATTTTTGATAATTTGTTAATTTGTATAAGTAATAATCATTTACATTTTTATTAAGAGTCTATTTGTGGTCAACATGTGTTTTATGATCATTTTATTATTTTTATTGTAATTACAATATTTATTAGCATAAATTGCAATTTTAATTTATTTAGGAACACTTGACATTTACCATGGGAAGGAATAAGTGGGAACACTTGAGAAAATTGAAGCAGAATAAAAGGAAGCGCATGAAAAGACTACATTAAATGAGAAAAGTTGGAGAAGGTACATTGTCAATACGAATTGATATTAATGTAAAAACAAGTCCCAAAACACCTATTGAAATAAAAAATGATAAATCAAGTTTACCAAATACAAATCAAGAATGCATGCCAATCATCACACAACTAAAATTATTTGTAAAATATCAAAGTATCTAATTGACATAGGTGAAAATATTTTGAAACTAATGCCGAATAAAATCCTTAAACACACTTATAGAAGAATTGCTAATAAAGTATGGGAAATATTTTTTGAAAGCTTAAGTGAAATTGGAAGGTGCCAATTGTTTGTTGAAATGATAAAAAATATTAATTTTAGAGATACTATGAAGATCCTTGGTTTAAGATCATCCAATACTGATGGTGAAAGAACTATTTTAAGAAACCTAATTAATGTGTAGCAATCAATAGGTTCAACCTCGTACACTAAAGATAACAATGTTACCCAATGTGTTCTTACATCAACTATAGTAAGCAACAAAACAAAAAAATATCATTTGAATAGAAAAACAAGTAGATCATTAAAGATAAGTAGAACAACACTATTCAAATCCATTGGGAGATGTGAAACAATTGAGGATCCCAATAATAATACACTATATGGGAATTCTTAGGTAGACTCCCACATAAAGACAAGGTTGATGCTTAAGAGCATTAATTGAACAATTTTGGAAAGATAACACACGAGTTTCATTCAACCAAAGAGATTTAAGAAGAGAATTGGATTGCAAAATCATGAACTACATCCTAAATGTTTTTTGGATATGACTCGAACATAATTTTATCAAAATTTTATTTAGAGTTATCCTAAAATTGTATTTTGAAATTACCACCTTTTTATGTTAAGATAAATCATGAGTGCGCTACATGTTGTTTTAGGATGCATATTGAATTTTCTATGCCTTATGATATTTATCCATATATGTGTTACTTTTCACACTAACAATGTTTTACAATAATGTATGATACAAGTCCAACCTAAATCATCAAGATATTTTATTTCAAGCATCTTACATCAAAGAGTGGATGGAATTTTTTTAATAAGAATTCATGTTTGAAAGGATCATGTGTTACTTGGGATGGTTGGCAACATTTGCAAAAATGTGTACATATAGAGAGCACACATACAATTGAAAAAAACTAGTTAGTTTTTAAAAATATAAGTTTGCAACATATGGGGTAAAAGATGGAAAAAGTTAAACATGTGTGAGTTAGTGAGTACAAATATATATGTAGCTCAATTTATGAGAATATTTAAGAGAAAATAGTGTATGAGTTTGCATTACAAAACTCAATGGTTGGATGAGAAATGCAAGTTATGTAAGGATATGTTTCCTCTTGGTATTAGTACTACAAATCTATTCGAGTTACTACATTTTTTGCATATATCATTCATGCATGAACCTTATAGTACAAAGAAAGATATAAAGATATTAAGAGTTTATCACTTCTAGATCAATGATGATTGTACTAATTCCATAGAGTTTTTGAAATGCTTCTTTCTGATGCAAGCAAGGTAGTTGACACTCACTATCCAACACAAAATAGCCTGACTCAAACAAGTAAATATTCCCTTGAACACACAAACACCCAATTGTCCCTTAAAACACCACTAGAGGCTTCTAGCCTTCAAAAATAAACAAATGAAGATATCTTTTGGAGAAGGCCATACATGGCCAACCAAACATCAATAAAGGTTCACCAAAGACCCCAAAACAAAATCCCAAAAGGTTTCAAGTGCTTTCTCCACAACAATATTGAGAACCATTAAACCACCCCTGTTTTAGGCTACTAATTTAGCACTATTTTTCAAAGGAAGTACTTCCTATTCACTTTGTTTCACCAAATATCCATAGGAAGTCACTAGTTATGTGTCAAAACTCCCAATTCCACAACCAATCCTCAGATTCAAGACCTTTTCAATGCTGATCCAAGAAACCCTCCTTTTTCATACAAAACATAAGGGTTTTATTGAAAACCCATATACCCGGGCTTACCAAACTAATTCAATGCATCCAATAGTCTCCAAATACCCTACACAAACTCATAGAATCATCACATAGCCAGTTTCTTCATCAATTTGACAAAACCCTACCTTGACACCTTCATTTCACCATGAAAACACAATGTTTAGCACTAGGGCTTCTCCCCAATACTCACAACCTATATCCACAGCCTACCAAAACATGTCAACACTTAAAATAAAAGGTATTGGACCCATTCCATGAGAGACAATGGATACAGAAAGTGGAATGGGTCAATTAAGCATTTTGAAGACCCTCAACCCTTAAATTTGTGCAAACAGAGCAACAACAAAAAATTAAAGAGAATTCTCACAAATCTTTATGAAATGGACCCAAAATTGCTTCAAATGAAAGTTAAAACCACCTGCTACAATTTATTATGAGTTTCAAACCATGTTAGTGATTGTACGGGCTGTACAAAATGAGTAAAGTTCAGGAAAAACAGAGTAAACACAAAAATAACATTGTATTCTTATTGGGAACCTTCAATACTTTCTTCAACTCCAATTCGAGCCTTTTGAGGCCTTTAAATATATTTTCAAAACAAGTTTCAACTATCCAACACCTATACCTACCTTTTGAACTACCTTGACCTTTCAAATTCTCTCAAAATTGCATTTTGACAACTTTTCTTCTTGACAACATTTTTTTTTTGCATTTTGAGCAACTTTTACCTATTTGATACCTAAGACTCAAAAACCAACTTATTACATAAAATATGGTCTCCAAAGACCTTATTTAGCATGAATAGACTCTATTTAATCGAAACCACCCTACTGACCAACCTATTAACCAACTCATTACATCTTCAATGATCAAGTTTTAACAGTAAGGCTTAGGTGCTCCTGCACCATACAACCCTGCAGAAAAGAACTCATGCCAAATGAGTTGCATCTGATTCCAATTCCTCCAAACTTCATATATATTCCTCTACTCTGCAAATCCTCTCCATTGGTTCAAATTTTGTGTTCTCCCAATTTGCCCTGCATCTTTGTGTTTGTTTGCATATGCAATTGTCTTCATCTCTGTCATCTACCTTCCATCTTTTCCTTGACCAAAACCTGATTGTCTTCTTTGACCTGCACTTGTAGACAAACAATTGTTAGTGATCTTTTGATCTGTCTTTACCTTTATCTCATCTCCATGCTTAACTTCTTGTGCACTCTGTCTTTTCATCATTGTCATATGACTTGTTGTCTTATCAACATGTACCACTGTACTTTCCTTTCCATGTCCTACTATACCATCAAACTTAAATCTTTATGTACCTGTAGTTCCTGTTAGCATTGCAAACTTACTCTCAACTATAGGACACACAATGGTCCCCACCATGACATTAGTATGCCAATCCACCGTCCTTTCATTCTTCAACCTTGTATTCATCTTTACACCTGCTGTCAGGGTAATTTTTGACTTTGTACTGTCAACAACTTCCAACTTTGTTTCTTCTTTCACAACCTCTACAAACTCTTTCTTCCCACACATAATTACCTTGGCTTTTCCCTTGACATCTTCCACAAGTGGAGTAAAAAAAAACTTACACCCATCTTTAACTATGGTATAGGTGTTCTCTCTACCATCATATATTGCACGCTTGTCATATTGCCAAGGTTTACCTAGGAGTAGATGACAACAATCCATAGGAAGAATATCAAAAACTACACTATCTTTATAACCTCCAATCTGGAAATCTACCATAGCTTTTTCATTAACGAACAAAGACTGCCCATCACTCAACCATGATACTTTGTAAGGCAATTCATGAGGGACTTTTGCAAATTCAACTTACTCACCATCTCACTAGACACGATGTTTTCAATAGATCTAGAATCAATGACAACTCTACATACCTTATTCTTACACTTACAAGTGGTCTTGAAGAGGCTCTTTCTGTGTAATGGTTCCACCTCCTTTGTTTCCTTCAATAAAGTCTTCCTCATCATCAACATTTCACCTATTTTTGTTGTAGCTCTTAAACTTGGAGAATTTGTACTCTGACATTCCTCTTCTTGAATTATTTGTGCTCTCCTATCAATCCTCGTTTCACCACTTGATGAACTCCCAACCTTTTCAAGACACTTCCAAGATGGATGACCATATTCATTACAAGTATAACTACTCCCTGCAACGACATTAGAATCTCTTCCACCACTGAATCTACCTCTACCTCTACCTCTAAAACCTCCTCTTGTATCAACACCTTGCTCCTTACCTCTATTTTCCCCCTCTTTTTCTTCCAATGGTTGCTTTGGTGTAGGGATTGTTCCTCTCCCTCTTGTGCTAGTTCCTCTTCCTCTAACTAATTTTTCTTGCTTTCTTTTAAGCTTTTCCTCCACCCTGATTGCTAATTGAAAACATTCTTCCATAGACTTTGGATTATCAACAAGTTCATCTTGTATATTAAATCTCAAACCACCTAGATATCTAGCCACCTTTTTTAACCTCATCTTCATCCCTTCTTGACCTTATACTTAGTTTATTAAATTCATCGGTATAAGACTTGACATCTAGATCTTTTTGTTTCAAACCATGCAACTTCTTATACAATTGAACTTCATAATCCTTTGGAAGAAATTTACCTTTCAATTTTTTTACCATCTCTTCCCAAGAAGTAATCCTTGACTTGCCTCATTTTCTCCTCTCTACTTGTTTATAGTACCACCATAGAAGAGCATGACCTTTGAGTTATGTCTTTGCCACCTTCACCATCTTCTCATTTGAAATGTCTTCACTTTGAAAGTAATTATCCATAGCAACAATCCAATCAAGCAATTCCTCTTCATTTAAATTACCACCATACATAGGAAGATTGACTTTTTACCTTCATTGAATCACCTTTCACTGCTTTGAGCATCTTCACCATCCTCTGATCTTCAGGGTCTAGTTCTTCATCAACATCCTCATATTCTTCATCATCTTCCTCTGTTTCACTTTCTTCATTCTCATCTCTTATTTTCTTTGTCTCCAAGGTAGCAAGCCTTTCCAACACTACATTATGTGATTCTAGAAGCTTAGCATGCTTCTCTTTTAGATCCTGCAACTCTATAGAAACACCAAAACCTTTCAGAGGCATCTTCACCAATCAACTTTCTTCAAGCCTACAAAAATCAAACAAATCACCAACAAAAGACCTTGTCCCTGAGCTTTAATACCACTTGATGCAAGCAAGGTGGTTGAAACTCACTATCCAACACAAAACAACCTGACTCAAACAAGGAAATCTACCCTTGAACACACAAACACCCAATTGTCCCTTAAGACACCACTAGAGGCTTCTAGCCTTCAAAAAACAACAAATGGAGATATCTTTTGGAGAAGGCCGTACATGGCCAAAAAAACATCAATAAAGTTTCACCATAGACCCCAAAACAAAATCCCAAAAGGTTTCAAGTGCTTTCTTCACAACAATATTGAGAACCATTAAACCACCCCTATTTTAGGCTACTAATTTAGCCCTTTTTTTCAAAGTACTTCCTATTCACTTTGTTTTCACCAAATCTCCATAGGAAGTCACTAGTTACATGTCAAAACTCCCAATTCCACAATCAATCCTTAGATTCAAGACCTTTTCAATGCTGATCCAAGAAACCCTCCTTTTTCATACAAAACACTAGGGTTTTATTGAAAACCCATATACCCGGGATTACCAAACTAATTCAATGCATCCAATAGTCTCCAAATACCTTGCACAAACTCATAGAATCATCACATAGCTAGTTTCTTCATCAATTTGAAAAAACCCTACCTTGACACCTTCATTTCACCATGAAAATGCCATGTTTAGCCCTAGGGCTTCGCCCCAATACTCACAACCTATATCCACAACCTACCAAAACATGTCAATACTTAAAATAAAAGGTATTGGATTCATTCCATGAGATAAAATGGATACAGAAAGTGGAATGGGTCAATTAAGCTTTTTTGAAGACCCTCAACCCTTAAATCTATGCAAACAGAGCAACAATAGAAAATTAAAGAGAACACTCACAAATATTTATGAAATGGACCCAAAATTGCTTCGAATGAAAGTTAATACCACCTGCTACAGTTTATTATGAGTTTCAAACCATGTCAGTGACTGTACAGGCTGTACAAAATGAGTAAAGTTCAGGAAAAATAGAGTAAACATAGAAATAATGTTGTATTCTTATTGGGAACCTTCAATACTTTCTTCAACAACTCCAATTCGAGCCTTTGAGGCCTTTAAATATATTTTCAAAACAAGTTTCAATTGTCCAACGCCTATACCTACCTTTTGAACTACCTTGACATTTCAAATTCTCTCAAAATTGCATTTTGACAACTTTTCTTCTTGACAACATTTTTTTTTTGCATTTTGAGCAACTTTTACCTATTTGATACCTAAGACTCAAACACCAACTTATTACATAAAATATGGTCTCCAAAGACCTTATTTAGCATGAATAGATTCTATTTAATCGAAACCACCCTACTGACCAACCTACTAACCAACTCATTACATCTTCAAATGATCAAGTTTTAACAGTAAGGCTTAGGTGCTCTTGCACCACTTTCAAATTCTCTTTGATAAGTTAAGTTCTAGAAATATCATATATAGTCAACACATCATATGGTCGAATATCAACACATCATAATTCAAGATTTTAAGGATGTTTTATTGGTTGAGAAGGATGCATGTGATGAGTGGTGTTTCATGTAAAGCTTCCCCTAATGTCTAATTAATTGATGTAGATGATCATACATACAACTTAATGGACCTACATATCCCTAATTTGAGCAGTTCATCATTCAAGAGAGGGCTTCATTAAATTGTCAACCAAGGAGTCATAGACTTTAGATGATGTTGGAACCATATATGCACTCAAGAATCCTAAACTTCCTATATCGACTAAGTATAGGTCATTAAAAATTTATAAACTCATCATAATCTTTTATTTGGAAATAACTCCTACCTAAAGAACAAGGTAAGTAAATATTAATAATTGTTAATTGCTAAAGGTACTTATCATTTATGACTGTAACTAATAACTATTTATGTTGCAATATATCCTAATTCAACTAATCATTCAGAATTTTGAACAAAATGCAACATTCAATATAATGTAAGCCAAAAATTATAAACTAGAAATTAAAATGCATAATCTAATTAATTATCTAAATTAGCATGGCTTTGCATTACCTCAAGTGGCCCTTGCTTGAGCTGTTGCATCCATAGTATCTTCTTTAATTACTTAACTCAAGAAAACATTCTACCAAAATATCTTCTCTATTATATTCCAATCATACACACAATTCTTGAAAAGAGTGTGACAAAATATCCAATTCAATCTAATTCATGCAAAGATCTAGTTGTTGGACTTCTCAGCATAGTACCCTCCTATATAAGGTCTGTGAGAGTCCACTTATTTGGAAAATATAAACAAACTAAAAGCAGACGTTAACTCGCTCATGAAAACAGGAAGACGACTAGGTCCTTTAACATAAAATAATAACTAGTGAGAGCAAGAGTGTAGAAGTTGAATAAGGACTCTACACTATTTAAGATAACCATTATAAATTAGAAACATGACCTAATAGAGAAACCCTTATTATAACTGACATTCCTTATTGGAACAAACTCCTTCCTCCATAATTTATTGAAGAGATGGAGTGACACTTGGCCATCCATGATCACTTCCTCAAATCATCACCTACATCTCATTCTGGAAATATGCTCGTGTTGTAACAGATTAATTCCTCTAGTTTGATTGAATTGTCATCCTTCAGCTATAGGTTGAGAATTCTTTTGTTGTGGATCGACAGGTTCTTCACTACAAGGGTTAGTCTTATTTATTTAAGGCATCTTTCATTGATAGCAATTATGGTTAACCATGAAATCCTACTAAACTCATAGACATTCAAAGTTCACACACACATTGATTAATATAATATATACCATCTTAAAATTCTTTGAAATAATTAAAGTATATGAAAAAGGTTTGATAATGTCTTTTGAAGTTGAGCAGAAATAAGATAAAAACATGAAACTATAGCAAGGAAACTGGGCATTCTTGTGGCTCATCACCTCCCAACTTAACTTTATGCTTGTCCTTGAGCACCTTAGGGTCTTTGGTTATATTGCATTGCAACCTCTTCGTTGTCCAATGTACTAGTGACTCCTTTGCCCTATTTTAAGTAGAACCCTTTCTACTATGTAATTTTCTCCCATATAGCTTTCTTTGTTGCATCTATCTATTGTCTCCTACTTGTCAATTATGGGATTGGGAACAAGAGAAGAGGAGGATGAAATGTCAAAGGAAACCAAGTAATCTCATTTTCAAGGGATCCTGAAATGTATTTATGGACTCTTTTTACTGTTGCTAAGTAGTTGAAGATGGAATGAGGCCCCTTTCTTTTCAATTATGGTGTCAATTCTCTCCATCTATCCTGAGAGAAATTAAGTGCTTCATTCCCTATTCTTACTACAAGTTCTCGGAACCTTTTGTAGTCCCTTTCTCTACATTCTAAAATATTTTCTCTCACCCATACCAAATTAATCCATTCTTCCACCATTTTC
Organism: Sequoia sempervirens; assembly: GCA_007258455.2. Lineage (NCBI taxonomy): Eukaryota > Viridiplantae > Streptophyta > Pinopsida > Cupressales > Cupressaceae > Sequoia > Sequoia sempervirens. The sequence continues at coordinate 471,616,036 of VDFB02047230.1, forward strand.
AATGTTCTTTAGCTTCTACTATGAGTAAAAGGGGAAATAATTTTTTCCTTTCTTGATAGTTCCTCAGAAGTTGTCCTATTTGATTCCCATTTCTCATAAATGAGGCCATTTCCTTTAATTGAACACCCCCCACAAAAATGAGTGGGTTCTAGGGAGACAATGAGAGATAGCTAGATTATGTAGGTAGAATTCACATAACTGATCTTGCATATCTGGGGTAGATGTTGGTATGTCTCTAAAAATAGGGTAGGTAAATACAATGAAACTAGGAGATCACTAATAAACTAACTGAACTAAAAGCTAAGAGGTTTTTCTTGCAGATACAAAGTGTAGACCCTAACAGGTGGTCTACAATGCAGAAGTTGTATTATTTTGTCAAGCAATTCCTCCATCCTAACTTTTAATTTCTTGATTTCTACATCCTTTCTTTCAACTGTTCTTGTATGTGTTGAAATTAATTATGATTTTTCATTCTCCCATTCCTTTTGTTTTTGGGAAAATTATCTCATTTTGTTCTACAGTTCTATTCCAAGGGTTACTACGATGGGGGTCTTTGGAATTCTTGGGGGTGCATTTTGGCCTACAAGATGTGGAGTTTGGTTGTTAATCTCAAAAATGATCAAATGTTCCACTTTTTCCAATCCAGAACCTTGTTGCTCAAAAACATGCTTCTTTCTTTCTAATTCTCAGATCCTGTTGTCCAATCCTTCTTCCCTCTGCTAGTATCCTTTAAGTTTTTCTTCTAGTTCCTTTATTCTTTGCAAGGCTTCTTGTAATTCCTGTCTCTTATTCTTCTCTTTAAAAAAAAAAAATCTTCCTCTTTTTTTGGAAATATCTCCTCATCAACCTCATCAAACGAAATGAACCCTTACTCCGAGACTAGGCTATTTTGGGGTATTTCTTTTTCTTTGTTATAAACAAATCTTTAGACTTATAATCTGAACTTTTGCTCCGATAAGGGGCTGCATTGTTTGGGTTGCTCATCACCACTAGGAATCGTCTCCTCTTCGAATTCTATCTCAAATTCAACCATAATATTTCTTTCCTTTTGATTTTTAGCCTTTCCCTTTGCAGGGCCCTTCCTCTTGAGACAATGTGATCACCTTCTTGGCTGGGTTGCACTCTTCTGCTTCTTTTTGGGTGTATAAGTAGAGGCTACACATGGCTTGGAAGGGCTCTTGGTAGAGGTAGGGATTTCTGGTTCCTCCTCTGCTACGATATGTTCCCCAAAAATTGCAAGTTGTGTTTCCTGCACTTTTGGCTCTGCATGCTCCCCAATGCTATGGGTAGGTGAGACAATAGATGAAACAAAGGGTACATTTCCTTCTTCCATAGACATAGAAGGTTCATTCATTTCCTCTAGTTCTGCCCTCATGAGAACATCATTGATATTATTACATTCCAAAAAGTCTTCCCAAGATACATTGGAAAATTGGGCTCTGAGACTTCTTTTAATTAATAGGGTGACTAAGAAAAAATGTGACAGTGTAGATTGGTTTATTTTCCTCTTATACTCAACAAAAAATCTCTCTAATAGGTTATATAAAAAGTTAGGTACATTCACCAACCTTTGATGCCATAGGTGACTAAGGATTTTAAAATGGACAGTATACAAGAGGGACTTCCTGCCATCACAAGTTAAATACTTGACTATGTAAGAAGCAACAAAATTCCACAACCAAGGTAAGGATTCAAGACTTTTTGTACCTTGAGTTGAAGAGTCTAAATTCCCCCTTGGCATTGTAAAATCATTCCTTGCTACAATTGCATCTACTTTGGTTGGGAATTATTCTCTTATTCTTGGAAACCCCAAAACCTTTGCTACTGCTACCTCTGAGGCATCTATTCTTAGCCCTCTGACCATTGCTTCATCATTTTGTAAAGTGATAGCAATTTGTTGAGTCATGACTTCATTAAACTCAATTAAACAGAGAAAGTAATCTAGTCACCTAACTTGTTAAAAAATTAGAAGACACTACTAATCTTCCAATATTTAATTGTGTGTCATTGGTTCTCTTCTGATAATATCACCTCCCATTGTTGCGGTCTTTACAACTTTTGTTGGCGGCTTGTTATTTCTCTGAATGCTAGCCTCTTTGGATGTTACCTTGTTTATGTTTCTCTTATGCTCTACAACTTCTTATGGAAAATTCTTCGTAGCTAATAAAGGAATTAAGAATTGTATGCAATCCTCTTAACTCTCATCAAAATAAAAGATTATGGGATGATGAACCTTTTTCTCCCCTCAACTTAGTTTTGCTATTTGTCCTCAAATAGCAAGTACAAAAAGGACGTGAAGGATAATTTTCAAAGCATTTGAGATATTGTATGCAATAAATTTAAATGTGTGCATGATTTTGAAGTCGAATGAAAATTAGTGAGTTAATGTCAATTATAGTTAATAACAAGAAAAAGTACTTGTGATTGTGGAGTAATGGAAATGTGGCATGTGGGAGTAGAATTGAGTGTCGTCATGTAGCTATGGGAAAATGATTTGAAATGATGGGGATTTAATTTGAAGTACTGTGGGAAGATGTGCTAAAAAAGGAGCTTGCTATGATGCTTGCATGTGGTCGAGAATTGTGAATGTGGGAAAGGAAAGCTATGAAAAGTACAAAGTTATGAATGATGGTATGTGATGTTTCATGATACACACAATGAAGTGTAATTACTGTGTCAGAATGACAAAATTTGCTAGTGTTTGTGGGTGTAGAGGTAGTGAACAAGTAGGTAGGTGCTACGGGTAGTAGATCAATGTCATGTGTTATTGACGTGCCTTAGGGATACTTCTACAAGTCCAGTGAACTTTTGTTGTGTACTTCCAAAAATAATTGTTGTAGATTGTAACCTATGCATGTGACATGTTACTGCTAGAATTTATACTTGGTGAGCATCAGTAAGTGAGCTAGTTGGCACCTCTACTGATGTATCACTTGATGTGTTGTTCTTGTCTATAGGTTTGGCATGTAATGTTGGATTATACATTTTTTGCAAATTATGTAAAAAATATTCCTTTTGCAATGGCTTCATATAAAGCTTGAGTTTGTGGCCATTGACCAATAGTTAGAATATGATTGAATCTACGGTAGTTAATTGAACTACTCCATTTTGAATAAAAAGTTTGATTTCATACAGTCTAAGCCATCTTGTCTGTAGTTTACCTTTTTGATCTTTATATCTGGAATCTATAATGGTGTAAATTTGCACCCTGTGCAAATTCCTCTTAATTTACCCTCATTTTAGCCTTATAAGTTCAATAATGCAAAAAACTATTGCATTTGCATTGATTTTTCCATGTGTCCTCGTCTTTTTGTGTTGATGAGGGAATTTATGTTAGGGATGTTGGTGTGCAGCACAGACGTTTGTGTGCCGCACTTCTATCCTGACAAGATTCCTAGGGAACATTAGAGGCATTATGATTCTGTTAACTACGAATGTAATGTCCCTCTTCGAATCTTGACCGTCAAGAATGACATTTTTGCCTCCAAATTGGCCTTTTGAATCTCATTCTTGGAATCTCTTAAGCTCTCTCTTCATTCTATCAACTCTCTTGAAAATTCTCACTCGTTTCTCTTTTCTCACTCTCTTGCTTCTATCAGCTTCATACTTCACTCCTGCACCCTCTTGCTGCTCCAACACCATTATTATTGTAGGTTGTCCAAGCTCTAATCCATTGGCATGGTGATCCTATTCTTCTCCTTCCTCTCTCAGCTTCACGAGCTCATAGAAAGGAAGGTGATATTGGTTTATTTTCTTATTTGCATTATCTTGTAGGTAGCATCTAGATTGTCTTTGCACTCTACTATCTTGTGTTTATTCTCTCTATTTCTTTATCACTTTTCCATATCTTGTAGTCTATCGGTTGTTCGTGGAGGTGGGAACACCAAAACAAGGGTTTGATTGAGGTAAACTTCAAAACACAGCTACAACATTTTTCTGTTACTGTGTGTGTAGGTACAATTCGATCATGTGGAGCTAGTTGGAGAACTGGACCTTCAGTAAGATGGAATTCTTCTTCTTTATTCTTCTTTCTTCCACGTCATTTCACTATTAGATTAGTTTACATTTATTAGTTATAGTATTCTTCTTGTTATATTTTTCATTTGGAAATATTTCTATTAAATTGTAAAACCAAAACTTTTGAGTTGTCAATAGACTGTGTTTCAATTTGCAACTTGACCCTCTTTCTGTATAAGATGCCAACGCATCTCGAAGACTTCAACATGGCGCGTTGAAGTCCAAACAACACACTACCATCCTTTGGAAAAGAGCCAGTCGATTTGCAATCTGAGATCTCTATGGTCCGCTCACCTAGTTTTAATAAACCTCTATTATAAAGCATAAGGAAAATAAAGTTTGGTTTTCCCTTCCTTTTCAGCTTGTTCTTTCCATCTAAAGTTGAGGTAGTCTTGAGGTAGTTTAGGGAAATTCACTTCCTGTAGACTCTTTGGTGTCTCAAAGACTTGGGAGCAGAAAATCCCCCTTCTCTACATTTTGGTGAACATAAGATGAACGTCCTTTATGTGTGTCAAAAGTTTTTTTTTCTCTCGCATCTTGGGTGCATTACAGATTTGTGTCATGAAGCTTTATGAGCTTTACGACCCAATCTACTACCTCTAGACACATTGTTAGAAGGAATCTTTGACATATAAGAATGGAATCTAGGAAGGTCACTAATGGCTAACCTAATCCATTTACTTCTCATTATGCCAATCTAGTCACATATTCCTCTGCGTCTCCTGAGTTGGTCCTATCAAAATACATGAGCATGGTCTCATTCACACATATTCCTAACATAACTTTTACCTCACATGATTTTCTGCTAAATAAGGAGCCTTCCTCGTTGTACGTTCCCACCCAAATTAATGGAAACATCATGACTGACCTATCATGGTTGATCTGACGAGCTGAGTGAAAGTGATAATGGAGGGAACCTTGTTCATTAACAATTTACATAAGGAGAAGTACGATGAGTCACATGTCACTCTTAGTACTAATGATGGGATTTCTATTGCCCCTATGGGCACCATTTCTTTGTCGGTCCTAGACCTAAGGTAGTAGATGTATCATTTGTTGTGATTCCAAAATCTGGCCTATTTAGAGTTAGGCTAGGAATTCCATGGCTAGCCTCTATGAATGGGGTCGCCTCTGTAGTCCACAAGTGCTTGAAGTTCCCCCACAAGAGCGTAGTGCATGTGGTTCATGACATTGGTTATAAATTGTTGGTGTCACATGGGGGCTTTTCTCTGGATCACTTTTGGCCAGCCCCGATCAAACCTCTCCCTCCAAGGCGAGATTTGGTATATCAAGCTTATTTTAAGTATAAGACTAGGGGCTCGATATCGAAAGTTAGTTTTCCTTCATCTCCCTACATTGTTTCTATGAAGAACTCTATGATAGCGCAACAATGAGCTATCTCTTTGGTGTCGTCAAAAGGGAAGGAGAAGCTTGCTCTCGTTCTAGAGCCTTCTCCCCCTACATCTTCTGATCCATCTGCTTCTACTTTCTGACCCATAGTGGCATCCTCAGTTCCTACTCCTGTGCCCCACATGAGAAGTGGAATGGTGCCCATGTGGCAGAAGGCGAAGTGTCAGGATTTTCAATTTCCTATTTTGCTTGTGGTTCCCCGACCCATTGTATATGGCAAGGGGAAGCATTCTCGTGCAGTTGTTCATGCATCTTAACCTCCGCGGCCTCTGATTGTTCTTCCACCTATCTCAAGTAGCAAATGAGAAGAGGCACGCTACTGAGGCTCTTGTGCCACCATTTCTGCTTTGTACCTCATCCTATTCCTACTCAAGAGATGACTCTTCCATCTGTGACAATTGTGAAGGATTCCCCTTGTAGTTGAGCAGCAGCCTCCGACCTCTTCTTAGGTCACATCCTCTAGTGCTTGTATTTGACGTAACTGACTTGCGTGTGAGCGCAAGCACCAGTACTAAAAGGATCTAGCCGTAGAGCATGTCGCCTCATAGAAGATAGAGGAGGATCTCAGTATCCCTGTTTCTATTTCTTTCGTTGCTCCACTTTCTTTTGTTGTTCCTAATTTAGTTCCCATTGTTTTCTTCCTTAGTCCAACTCCTCTTGTGGGTGTTGATGGTGCTCACCCCAAAAGGGTGCAAGTCTTCATCACTCCCTCAATGGAGGCTCCTCTTCTCATGTCCCTTTTAGACATTCCTCCTTTCTCGTAGCCTGTGGACATGCCTAATACAATGGCAGTGTCCTCTGCGGTTCTATCTTCTTCTTCCTTCGCTTTCACTTCTTTTGTGGGGATATTGTATCCTCCATTGAAGTGTAAGTTGGAGGATGACCTCACCATGAGTGATGGTCGTAAGAAGGGTTCCACTTCTTGGGAAGCTAGTTCTATTTTGGCTTGCGTCGTCCTTGTGATGAAGGAAACACTCGCTTCCCCAGAGTTGGTCACCGTCAGGATTTTCCCAAGGTCAACAGTGACTCTCGGGTGGTTCGTCCTTCCCTCGTTAAGTTGAAACAAGGCACTCTTGAGAAGTGCATGTTCAACTCGATGGATGATATCCCATCTCTGTCCTCCATCTTTGCAAGATCAATGACCTTTGCTTCATAGGAACTCGACGGAGAAGACCTCGAGGGGCCTTCTTCCTTAGCTCTTGTTGTAAGAAAGTCAAAGGGTATTTCCCTTTCTATTCCACCCTTGTAGGCTCATCCTCCTTCCCCTTATAATGATATAGATTGGGAGCAGGATGACCTATTGGTCAATGAGGACTAGGGTGGTGCCTCTTCTACATATATAGATTAGATTTGTTTGTGTTTTTGTTCCCTCATGCTTGTCTTTTTTATGTTAGTGATCCTGCCTGGAGGACCCTTGCTACCCTTGTAGGTACTTGGATACAGGTGTGGAATTTTTTCGTACACTTCTTCTATTTGTATCATCATTCTTCTATGTGTCGTACTATTGCTTTTTGATATTTGGGATGATGCAAAGTGTTGGAGGCATTTAGGCATTCTTCCATGTTGAACCAATTTTTATTTTCACTTTATCTTCTTGTGTCCATGTTCTGAGAACTTTGGGGATTGATGAAAATTCATATGTATACTATATTACATCTATCTATTTATATCTATGGACAATTTTGACCATGAATTCTCAAATCCCTTTGTCTCTTGAATTTTTCATCTCTGCTTGTCTACTTTGTTATGTTGTGGTTTCAATGTGTTGTCCATCACATGTGTGACAACATAAAATGAATACATCTCGCCATGTATCTTGTGCCACAACATCTCATGTTTTTCTTTCTCCTTAGGATGTCATGTGCTCCTCTACATAGCATACACCATCCCAGGGGGAGGCTATCATGCTTGTCTAATTTTCAACATGGTGAATTATTTCAAAAGGATTTCTTGGTGTCATGTTTCTTTACAATGAATTCCTTGACAAAAGAATCCCTTGTTGAAAACCTTCATTTTCCAGAATGATGTATTCTCTCAAAAAGGCCTCCTTGACAAAATCTTCTTTCAAAAGGATCCCTTTGTGAAAGAGTCTAAAAAATTTCCTTTCGAAAAAGGAGTATTCTTTCCAAAAAGAAAGAGTCTAAAACTTTCCTTTCGAAAAAGGAGCATTCTTCAAAATAGATTCCTTGATGATAAAATCACTTGCAAAAAGTTTGGTGTCTTTCAAAAGGGCCCCTTAGTGTATTGATGTCTTGAAGGGTTCCCTATTGAAAATTCCCTTTCTTGAAAGCCTGATATTGAGAATTCTTTGATGTCTTGCAATTTGTGTCTTCTATTTGATATTTGGCATCACGTGTCTTGGTTTCTAATGCCTTATATCTTGGCATCTAGCTTGGGGGAAACATAACTAGACCTATATTTTTTGTGACTGTCCTGCAATGCAGTTTGTAATAGCCACATGCATATTGTTTGTTCAGATTATATCTTGTGTCTTATTTGATCATACTGTGTCTTGCTATTTCGGCTTATGTCAAATGGTGTCTTATTGTGTCTATTATGATTTTCTTTTTCACCTAACATGTTTGTCTGTAGCCTAACATGTTTGTGGTGAGATCACAACTAGCTTTGTAGGATCGAAGACCTGTGTCATCTTTGCATCTTGGTGGAGTCCCCTCTTTCACATCAAGGTATTTCGGATCGAAGGATTGCTTCCTCTACGATTTTGGTATATTCTCTTCAACCTCTTTCTACTTTAGCTCACATATGCATCGACACATATGCTCGCTAAAGTAGGGGCAAAATGTAATGGCGTAAATTTGCACCCTGTGCCCCATTATTTTACCCTCATTTTAGCCTTACAAGTTCGATAATGCAAAAAACCACCACATTTTCCTCGCCTTTTCCATGTTTCCTCATCGTTTTGTATCAGTGAGGGAATTTATGTTGGGGACACCCACACGTCGTGTGGATGTCTGCATGTTGTACTTCTGTGTTGACAAGATTTCCAGGTTAGGGAACGTTATAGGCATTGTGATTCTCTGTCAACTAAGAATGTAACATCCCTTTTCGAGAGTCTTGACTGCTGGGATCGACCTTTTTTCCTACAAATTGACCTTTTGAACCTCATTCTTGGACTCTCTCAAGCTCTCTCTTCATTCTATCAACTCTCTTGAACATTATATCACTCCTTGCTTCTTTCTCACTCTCTCTTGCTTCTATCAACTTCATACATCATTCCTACACCATCTTACTACTCTAGCACAATTTTTATTGAAGGTTGTCCAAGCTCTACTCCATCGACATGGTGATCTTGTTCTGCTCCTTCCTCTCTAAGCTTAACGAGCTCATAGAAAGGAAGGTGATATTGGTTTATTTGCTTATTTGCATTATCTTATTTATAGAGTAGCATCTAGATTGTCTTTGCACTCTAGTATTTTGTGTCTATTATCTCTATTTCTTTATCACATTTCTACATCTTGTGGTATATCGACTGTCCATGGAGGTGGGAACACAAAAACGAGGGTTTGACTGAGGAGAACCTCAAAACACAACCACAACAATTTTCTATTACTGTGAGTGTAGATGCAATTCAATCGTGTGGAGCTAGCTGGAGAACTAGACCTTTGGTAAGTTGGAATTCTTATTCTTTCTTCTTATTTCTTCCCTATCATTTCACTGTTATATTAGTTTGCATTTATTAGTTATAGTATTCTTCTTGTTGTATTCTGCATTCCCATGTATTTATGTTAAACTATAAAACCAGAACTTTCGAGTTGTCAATAGACTCTGAGTTTTTTAGTCTGCAACTTGACCCTCTATCCGTACATGACACCAAGACGTCTTTGAGACTCTAGCATGACACAGTGAAGTCTGAACCACATGCTATCGTCCTCTGGTAGAGAGCCATTCAATCTACAATCTGACACCTTGTAGTCTGCTCACCTGATTTTAGTAAACCTTTGTCATAAAGCATAAGGAAAACAAATTCTAATTTGGCCTTCCTTTTCAACTTGTTCTTTTTCATCTAAAGTTGAGGTAGTCTTGAGGTAGTTTAGGGCGGTTCATTCCCTATAGACTCTTTGGTGTCTTAAAGACTTGGGAGCGACGAATCCCCCTTCTCTATAGAATCATATAACAATGCACAGTCACCTACATTGAACTCCTCAGTTTTAATGAACTGCTCATGCCATTTAATCCTTTGTTTTTGCATAATTTCTATATGGTGAATGGCTTCCATCCTGGTTTTATCCAAAGTATTGAGACTAGCAGTCTTTCCTTATATGCTTTTGATAGGTCCATTCCAAGTTATATTGTAATGTGAAGTGTTTTATGTTCAAACTCAATTAGAAGGAAAAATTTCTTCCCATACACAAATTTATATGTTGTGAACCCTTTTGTGGTTTTCTAGGTTGTCTTGTATGCCCAAATTGCTTTAGGAAGTCTTGTTGCCTAGTCTTTTCTATGTAATTGAACTTTTTTGGTGAAAATACCTTTGATTTCTTTGTTTGTAACTTATACGTGTCCATTAGCTTGTGGATGGTATGGGGTGGATTTATGATGCCTAATCTCATACACATTGACTAACATGTCAATTAAATCATAAGTAAACTGAGGTCCCTGGTTTGTGACTATCTCTATAGGAACACTGTACCTGGTGAAGGTTTCTTCATAAAGTAGTTTGACAACATTGCCATCCCTTGAAAATTATAGTTCTTTCACCTCCACCCAATTTGTGAGATACTTTGTGCAAACTAAAATGTATTATTTATTATTAGGTGTTGGAGCTATTGGACCAATGAAATATATAATCCCCACTTATTAAATGGTGCAAAGACCAATTGTTCCTGGAGAGGAATTTCGTCACTCCGAGTAGGTCTTCCCATCCTCTAGCATTTGTCACACCTCCTTGTATATTTAACTACATCTTTGAGAAGTGTAGGCCAGCTGTAACCAGTGCTTAAGATTTTTAGAGATGTCATTTTAACTGCAAAGTGACCTCAATAAGGCTCATCATGACAATCCTTAAGGATATCATAGGCTTCATCCTCTTGGATGCATCTTCTCATTATGCTATCAAGCTCTATATAAAATAGACAACCACCCATTAATAAGGGAAGTTGTGTTCTACTAGATGGTGCCTTTCTCTGGGTGAGAGTTGTGCTGGTGTCTTCCCTACAACCAAATAATTAGCTATATTTTCATACCAAGGTGTCTACACAGGGAGGGAAAATAAATATTCATCTAGAAAGTAATCATCCACTACTTCCTTTTTCTTGATTTTATTTGTAGCTTTGAAAGGAATTCAACTGCTATATTTTATTTTCCTAGTTTACCCATAATGGTGATATCAAATTCCTACATTAACAATAACCACCTAACAATCCTCCCTCCAACCACTAGTTTGATCATCAAATATCTTATGGTTGTGTGGTGTATATGAACAAAAACAAAGTATCCAGTGATGTAATGCCAACTTATTAATGGCATATATTATTGCTAACATTTCTTTTTTAGTAACGATGTAGTTAAGCTAAACAACTTGTAGGTTTTTATTAATATAGTAGATTGCATATTCCAAATTCCCCTCCTGTCCTAGAACAACACCTATGAAAAAATCATAAGCATCTGTGTATGTGGAATGCAATTGTCTAGTTAGGTCCTCCCAAGATAGGGGTCTTTGTAAGGGTTTTTTTGAGGGCTTCAAAGGCTTCTTGGCAGGTAGGGTTCCAATCAAATTTAATGTCTTAAGAGAGGAGGACAAACAATGGGGTTGCAATCTTACTAAAATCCTTAATAAACCTCCTATAGTACCTTGCCTAAGAAAACTTTTGACATATTTTTGCTTTTGAGGAATAGGCATAGTGGAAATCACTTCTATCTTATTAGGGTCCACCTATATTCCTCTACTAGACACAACATGTCCCAAGACCACTCCTTTAGTCATCATCATGAATAATTTTTCATGAATTAAAGAAAGGTTATGATCTTGACACCTTTGAAGAACTTTCTCCAAATTAGTCAATGCTTCCTCATAAGAGTTCCCATAAGTGGTGAAATCATCCATGTAAATCTCCATGGAATCATGTGCAAAATTTGAGAATATGCTTAAGATTTCTCTCTGAAATATTGCAAGGGCATTACACAATCCAAATGGTAAAACTGAATAGGAATATATGTACCCCATGGACAGGTAAAAGTGGTCTTGTCTTGATCTTCTAAAACTATCTTTATCTAGTTATACCTACTGAACCCATCTAGGAAGGAGAAATGTGTTTTTCTTGCTAGTGAATCCATTACTCGATCAATAAAGGGAAGATGAAAGTGATCCTTCCTTGTTGTTGCATTTTAATTCCCTATAATCTACACATAACCTTCATTTACCTCCCTTCTTTGGCACAACCATCATTGGGGAAACTCATTGACTGTTAGATATGGGATAAATAAACCCTGCATCTAGCAATTTTTGTAATTATGTCTTGACTATTTTCATGAATAACTAGGTTCATTCTCCTCTATGGCTTCCTAATTGGCTTGTAGCTTTCATTGATATAAATTCTATGCATGCATAGGAAATGATCTATTCCCTTCATGTCATGATAGTCCCATGCAAATGTTGTTGTATGAGCTTGCAACATTGTTAGTAATGAAGATCGTTGGGTATCTGTCAATTGGTTATTGACATTTAGTGTTTTTTCCGGTGTGATTTCCATCATTAAGGTAAAATTTATGACAAAAACAACATCAAGTCCTGATAGATTGGGATTGCAAGTATGGGGAAGTAGTGTATGGAAAATATGATAAGTAGACTCAAAGGCATTTGTAGGTATGATATTGTGTAAAAGGGAAGTGCAAGCATGCGAGGTAGTGGTGTTGCTACAAGTCCCTACCATAAGATTTTTGCATAATTTGGGCAAGGACTTCATCTTCATCTTGAATTTCTACCACTGGGCTATGGTTTATGGTCATGAGTGTTTGTAAAGAGTATTGGAAGAGTATTGGTCATCTTCTTCAATGATTGGCCATATAGTTTGATCCAAGTTTGCATGTGGTTGTGTAGGTGGATAAAGGACAATTTTTTTAGTCACATTCCCATTAGAAATGATCATGTTTCGAAACCTACATCCTATAAATGCATCTACAGTGGCTAGCCAAGGTCTTCCTAGGATTAAGGGGTATCCTGCAAGGTTTTCTTTAGGTTGTAGAACCATAAAGTCTATTGGATATTCCCATGAATCTAGGGTGATAACCAAATCTTCAATAATACCTTTTGGCTTGATAATTGACCTATCTACTAATTGTAGAATAGTATGTGTGGGCCAAAGATCCATCAACTAAAGTTGTTGCATGGTTTCTCTTGTCATAACATTTATAGTTGTCCCTAGGTCAATCAATGTGTTTTTTATAAGCGTGCCATTAATTTTCACATCTATAATAGGGCTCCCTAGGTCTCCATATTTTGGAGCAACTATATTTCCTAACATGATGTCAACAAGTTGTCATAAGCCATGAACAATATGGGGGTCTTTCTTTTTTTTCCTAGATTTTTAAGACATAACTCTCTCATATTTTTGTGTATATAGGTACTTATTTAATTTCTTGAATCAAGGGTATCTTTATACAAAAATTCCTAAGATGTCTCAACAGGTCAGATTCATTCAAGATTGGATTTATGTGTTGTTAATATCTCTAGAAATGGTGGATTCGTACTTGTGATATTTTGTTGTGTTTTACCTTGTTCATGTTGCTTTGTTTGATTATCAATATTCTCCACTATGGACTCCTCACCAGAAAGCTCTGTAATGTGTGGAGATGATGGACCAACAAGCATCCTTCCTGAACAAAGATGAAAATCACTTATCTCAACCCCATAGGTTGGATATTGGATGGTCTCATTAGTATAAACCTATTGAACATGCTTGTTATTAGGGTTTGGTGCAAGTTGGGCTAGCAATTGAGGCACTCTAGGTGGCATTGGGGCTGTTATGTCTGGGTTTGGCATTATAACACCTACAAAGGTTGTTGTGGCTACAAGTAGTTAAAATTTTGGTTCTACCATTTTTGATTCCAATGCCATGCAGTGGCCACTAGGAATTGTAATTTGGGGCTTGGTAATGTTGTGGTGGCCATAACCCTTGCTATGTAAACTAATTAGGTGATTGGGTTATTGGCCAGGATTGATTTTGCATATTACTCCACGGTTGATTGTTCCAATTAGAGAAATTGATATTACCCCTAGAAAAGGATACATTATAAGATAGGGGATCTTGAGGTATGCCTTATCTTTGTTGCCATGGCTTTCACTGGGCAATATAAAATACTTGTCCTTCCTCATCCTCTAGTGTTCAAACTTTTGGTCTCCCTTGCTCTTCCTCTATAATGTTGGCAATCTTCTTGCATTTGTAGCTTACCTTTCTCTAGCGGCAATGTGACTAATATTAAGTGAGAGATGCCTTTGCTTCCTCTTATTTCTTCTTGATATGCAAGGTATCCAATTGGGTAGCTATGTGGCTAATTATGTCTTCATTCATGTTAGACAAAAGGTTATTGAGTTCCACCCTAGAGATTCCAGTGGATGTTTTATTAGAAGAGAAGGTTCTATCAACCCTGGTATTCTTCATGGATGACCTCAAATAGTTTCTACATACCTTGCAAATTTCCTCAAAAATCAGTTGAGAGGTATCTCCTACCCCTATGAGTTTTAAAGCATCCATGTAGTCCTCTTGTACTCCTCACAAAAACATCAACTTTAATGACTCGGGAGAGAGCCTATTCTGATGCGATTTCTTTAGATAGAATTGAAACCTTTCCACATAATACTCAAGTGGTTCATCTTTCTTTTTGTCAAGACTCATAATTTTCCTTAGGATGATTATAGAAGGATGAGTTGCATAACCCATTATATTATAATGGTATACTTCTCAAATGATAAAATTAGAAATCAATACATATTAAGTAGTTGAATTGAAGTGATTTGATCAAAACAAAACTTTCTTAGGTGTTAGATGTCCAAGTAATCATCTAGAATGCAAATATGTAACAAATTGAATAAAATATACTTAGGGTTGAATATAGAAAAGTGCATGGATGGCTTGATCAAGATCTTCAAAACCTTTCCAACATGAAAAGAATCACAAAATATCAAAGATCTAGGAAAAAAGTTGTGAGCTTGAAAGCCAAAAATAAATATCCAAATTTAATCAACAGTTAAATGCATCTATAGAAAAATCTAGTTAAATTGTCTACACTATTGTGAAATGCTTAGAACCAGATGATATCTTGCTTACAAATTTTGACACTTTGCTAAAACTTATGACAATTTGAAAAAAAAATGTCATGTTAAGGAATCTAGGGACAAAATAGGCCCCCTAGGGGTTGGGTGTTGGTCAGCCCATATGACCATACACTTCATATCTAGATAAGAAAACACTACTGCCCATGGTGGTGGGTTGGTCGAAAACCATTGATAGCAATGAAGCACACCACTTGCGAGCTTAGCCCCCTAGGGAACTCATGACCAAGGGTGAGGAAACCAAGAACCAAGGGAAAATTTATTTTACTAATTTAAAAACATATTTTTTAGTAATAAATTGATGGATTGTACCTCTGATGTGACCACTAGCATAGGCTTTCTTAGAAACCATACTGATGGCATGAGACCAAGAATATTCCACTGAATATGCTTTTGTAGATTATGCCAATGATTGACAATGGTTGTCAAATACCTTACGAACTATATGGATCCGTACAGTACATACTTTATACAAATTGTACATACACATTTTTTGTCAATTTTCCTCAAACCCTCAAAAATGGTGAAATTTTTTGACTCCAAAATATAGAGTGTCATGTATGAAAATTGGTCTTTTAGACTTAATAGTGAGGTTCCTTTTGTCCCAAAGTGCACCCAACAAAATCTCTTGCCTGATTAACTCTCAGATTTGAGAAGGGACTCAAGCTCCCAAGATCACTTGTAAAACCAAAAAATTCCTTCCATGAGAGAGCAACAAGAGTAAAATATTGCTTAATTATGGGCATAATGGATTGGTTCAAGATATATTGATCAAGGATATATGATCAAATATATTGGATAAAAGTACAAATGATGCCTTGTTTGTACAGGCAAGGTTGAAACACAGGACTAGACAAGATTGTGACAAATGTCTTAATCCTATGCAATGAGACACAAAAATTAAATGACATGATAAAATAGGCTAAAATCACATAAAAAAAAAGACTTCTAGAAAGATTTCTAACTCGCTAAGTAAACTTAACATGTGAACATGTGAAAAAGACCTAACTATGAACTAGTTAAATTATGTGCCTTGTTGACACTACAAAGGGGGAAACTAGATAGGAAATACCCCTATTCACACCAATAGAGGATCCTCTTCTTTGCATGTTGTTGGAGAATCTCCTCCTAAGCATACTATTTGTTTTCCTAGGCAGTATATGCTTCCATATCCTCAGTCCCCCTTAGTTTTAGTTTTGGGGGGAGGTTTTAAGAAAAGAGAAATATTTCTCATAAAATGGTTTGATCTATAGATTTGATAAGTTGTGTCCTCAACTTTGTGAACTTAATGTTTGGATTATTGAGTAGTGGCGGCCTATTATAGATGAAAAACTGAAATTTACCCTTGTGGCAAGGGTTTCTTTGTTATTGTTTTTGACTCAATTTCAAATTGAAATGTTGTTTTTAATGGTCATTCATAGTTGTGGGGTCATCGTGCACTCTTGATGAAGCCTTGGGATCCTTAATTTGATCCCCTTACTAAATATTTTAATGTCTTCTTATTTGGGTTCACCTCCCTAATTTAACTCTTCATTTTTTGTGTGAACCATGAAGGGCATTAGTAACTTTGTGGGTTGCTTCATCAAGGTGGATTATTCTACTACATTTTTTCTCACACCACCTTCTCTCATATTTTATTGGAAGTGGATTTTTCTAAGCCTCTCCCAATGGTGGTTTCTTTGCAAATTTTGGATCATTCTTGGAGCCAACCTTTGGATTATGAAGGTATCCCCTTTCACTACAAGCAATGTTTTTCCATGGGATATTTGGCATCAGATTGCCCATGGCCTAAGGTGTCTTGATCTTCCATTTGGTGGAAGAATGATTTTCATACACATCTCATGGTGAATTTGATTGAGGATGACTCTAATTCAAAAGTTCCCAAGCCTTGTGATATTAATAGGGTAGTGGTCCCACCTCCACCTTTGTTTCCTAAAGATCCTATTGTGGCTTCTTCCCTTATTTTGGTGAGTGGTGTTGGTATGCCTCCTTTTGTTGATGTTGTGACCTTCACTCAATGTTTGGTTTCCCCTACTAGGCCCTCCTCTCCTTAGACTTCATGCCTAGTTGCATTCTCAAATAGGGTTTCCCTTCGCCCCTCTCAAGACAGTAGATTTGGATGATGATTTTTCTTGGATCATTTTTCAAAGAAAATAAATTTCTTCCAAGACATGTATCTATGTCACATGCCTAAATTAGGGGTGTTTGACTTGCAAGGTCTAGTTATGGTATTGTTTTGTTCTTTTTCTTGTTTTTGGCCAATTTAGGCATATTTTTTCTTGCCTTAGGAAAGCTTTTTTAAAGGGCCAAGACCCTTATTTTCCCACTTATCTAATAAAAATATTCATCTTACATTAAATTGAAACATCTAACTAAAAAATTAAACATGTTAAAACACATTAAATTTTATCTTCATTAAATTAATCCACACATTTAAATGCAATAATCAAACTAGTTTGTTCTTTCATTTAAATAATAGATATATTAATGCTTCAATTTTCCTTAAAATTCAGATAACAAATACCAACACAATTAAATTAACATTTAACCAATCCCTAATTCTTAAATACCTCCTAGGTTCAATTTTTGAAATTAATTTAATAACATCGTAAATTAGTTTCCATAATTCTTATAAATTAATTGCTATACGAAACCATTTAATTAACTTGCTAGTTAATCTAAGTAAATGTTATAACATTTTATAATTTAAACTAGACTAAAAACACCATTAATAAATCTACCTAAAATTAGGTTTAACCCACTTTAATTTATTGATCTATTCACATAAGAAAATTAATCATCTTTCTAAACTTACTTAGTGGCCCTAATTATCAGGGAAACACCTAGAGCCCTAATTTTATCTCTATAAGTAATCTCTCCTCTTTGTCTCACTCAAAGAGTTGCGAGGGGCAAGAGGGAGAAAGCGAGCTTCTCATCCCAAGGTGAAAAATTATTTTCTTTTGTTTTATCTTGAAATATTTTCTCCCTCTACCATCCAGACCATTAGCTTCCCTAAAGATATGTCATATAGCAAATCCCTTTAGTAGTCTAAGCATAGAAATAATCGTCTCTAATATTTTTTGCAATTCTCAATACTTTTCTTTTGCACAACATGGATATAAAACAAGGAGTCCCCTTCTATATCTACTTTGTCAAGATTTTTTTGTGCATAACTTTAGTCCTTAATACAATGCCTCAAACTCAACCTCACTGTTTGAGAAAATTGGGAGCTTTTCAAAATTTCCCACAGAAGGAACCCCTTATCATTCC
The DNA here is from genome assembly GCA_007258455.2 of Sequoia sempervirens. NCBI lineage: Eukaryota > Viridiplantae > Streptophyta > Pinopsida > Cupressales > Cupressaceae > Sequoia > Sequoia sempervirens. The sequence goes on from VDFB02047230.1 coordinate 471,634,022, forward strand.
TAATAATACAACCACTTCCCACAATACCTAGGTAACCAAGTGAAGCCTCGTCAAAATTAAGTTTAATTTTTCCACTTGGCAGGGCTATCCACTTCTTTGTACCTCTCAAGTTAGCCATCTTCCCCGAGTAACCTTTGGGGGGAGAGAGAATCTTTCCTATGTTTCCAATCAAGTCATCACATGAGTTGTACACCTTGGACTTAGAGGCGACGATTCTTGAGTTGAGAAATTTGCAAATACCAATTTGAATCCTTTAATGACTCCCTAAACTAGGAGAGCTTTATCATTGAAAATTTGACAATCATGTTACTTCCAAATATGTTAGATTACCATAAGACTCACCCTCCAAATACCTCCCTAAGTATAATTCATGTTGATGTTTGGCCAAACTTTAAAGAGATTAAGAAGGTTAATGGGGAAGGGGGCATTCCACCCCAATGCCCCAATAAGCCAAGGCCAACATTTAAAAGTGTTAGAGCAACTTAGGAGAAGGTGATTGGTCTACTTGTTAGTAGTAGAGCAAAGAGGACATCGAGAGGGACCCAAAATACGCAAAGACTTGAGTCTTTCACTAGTGAGGATGTGATTGTAAATGATTGTCAAAGAAAAGGCACTTGCCTTTGGGAGGAACTTATTCCTCAAACAAAGGTTAGTAGGTCAGACATACAATGCATGTTCAATTCTTCACGAATTCTATAACCATATTTGACAACATATTTACCATATTTGGCCCCAATCCAAATGATGTTATCATTGTCATTTTAAAGGAAGGTTGATCTCTCATTAGAATCCTTTTGAGCGATTTGTTCGCTCACAGAGGAAGAGGAACCTCATCAAAATCCCACCAAAGGAAAGAACCATCCTACTAGATTATATAATCATCAGCCTTGTTACTCCAAATGTCTTCCATAATCTCTCTAAAACCTGCAAGATCAAGAAAATAATCTAGAGGAGGGTCCTCATTCCATGAATTTAACTAGAAGCAAGTAGTGTGACCATTTTGGATATTCAATGAGGTGATCATTGATCAATGATATAGAGGAGAGCATGAATTTCCATACTTGCCAGGATCCCCCAAGAAGATTATCTTTGTGAGAATATGACCAGGATCTTGACAATTCACCCAACAAGAGAGAGCCAACACCCCTTCCAATGCTTAGTTTTGACTCTGGAAGCATTGACTATATCATTCCAAAGAGAAGAGTAGGTAGAACCTTCAATGAGAGGAACACCCAGGGGTTTTCCTAGGAGGGACTCAATGTAGAAGCCCAAGATATTTGCAATCCATCTCTAAAGAGGGTTTCTAACTTGGAAGAAGAAAATGCTCAATTTGGCATTGTTGATTTGTTGACTAGAGGCCTCAAAATAAGATGCTAAAGTTTTTTTTATTATTTCAACCTACTTCAAAGTAGCTTCACCATGCAAAATGGTTTCATCCATGAACTGTTGGTAAAAAATAGAGGGGATTCCACAAGCCACCTGCACTCCAACCCTAGCACCATCTACAACAAGCTTGGAGACCACTCACCCTAGAGCATCCTCCAAACAAAGAGAAAGGGAGGGATCAAATCTCCTTTCCTCAGGCCATTAGATGCATCAAAGAAGCCATAAGGGGATATGTTAACAAGAATTGAATAACGCACACAATAGATGCATCCAAAAATCCATGTGAACTATTCATGAAAAAACCAAATTTAGTAAGGCTTCACATTAGGAAGATCCAATTGACTTGATCATGTCTTGCTTATGCCCAATTTGATAATCATTCTCTTTTGTGAGGAAGAGGAGATAGGATGGATTGCTTCATGAGTAATCATAATCTCATTTGAGATGGAAAGATCTAGGGTAAAGCCACTCTATTTAGGGGAAATGATGTTTGGCAGATATTTCAATTGGTTAGCCATCACCTTTGAGTTAATTTTATAAATTGTTTTGCCAAGAGATCAAGAAAAAATAAAAAATTAGGATTCTTCAAAATGAGTGTTATGTTGGTGTTATCGAAGTCTTTGGAAATTTTTTTGGACATCCTAGAGTCTTTGATAACTACCTAAACATCATGGCCAATGATCTCCTAGAAGGATTGGTAGAAGCTAGTTGGGAAGTCGTCATACCCCGACAATTTGTCAAGATGAAGTTGGAAAATGATAGTTTTAACTTCTTCCAATGAAATCAAATTGCAAACCATATAATTATCAACCCTAGTCACCAAAGTCAAAAAAAATTCAAGAAGAAGTTTCATGTTGTAGGGGTCACAAGCACCGTCACAACCAACAATGAATGAAAATGTTTCATAGCCTCATTTTGAGCATCTTCAACCTTTGAAAGAAAGCTACCGTCTACTAAAGTGATAGCATTAATTTTATTCCTGATTCTAACTTTGGAGGAATTGTGATTATTATTTTTTTACTGTCACCATTTGCCAACCAAACTTCCCAATTTTTCAAATGCCGATAAATTTCTTCCCAGACCAAGAATTTAGAGTATTGGGAAAGGAGGTCTTTCTCCTTGAGTAAATATTGTTGAAACATACCTTTGTTAATGACCAATTCATTCACAACCTCCAAATTAGATTCAATTCTTTTTCTTCCTCAAAAATGTTTTTGAAAGAAGCAATATTCCATTCCTTCAGTTGGGGCTTCATTAAATGCACTTTTTTTGTAAAAACAAAACATCTTAGTTCCCTTGGGAATGAAATCTTCAATTCACCTCTTTCAAATTAGATCACAAAGCTCAACACTCCCCAACCATATTTTCTCAAACTTAAAGGCTAAGCAAGGTAGAGGATGATTAGAGGAAAGATTGAGAAAGATGGGGAAATGATCCAAGCTGAAAAATAGAAAGAATGGAGACAAGGGAAAATTTTGAGTGTAGCCAAGCTTCATTGAATAAGAATCTATCCAATCTTTCCATAATGTTTGTGAAGTTGAACCTCCTATTTGTCCACTTCATTGAATACAAATTTGTCCAACCTTTCCACAATGTTTGTGAAGTTGAACCTCCTATTTGTCTAGGTGTATTTTCCATCTTTAGAAAAGGAGTCAATGAGCATGAGATGGCTAACAAAGTTTTGGAAGAGGATCTAAGAGAGAGAAGGGAAAGAAGAACCCCATGTTTCTCATTACAATATAGAAATGTGTCAAAGCCACCACCAATAATTAGTCTCCTCAAATCATGCATCAATAAAGGAAAAAAGTATACTCCCACACCAAACACTTGTCTTCTATCATGGTCAACCCATAGATGTTGATAAAGAGGATATGCAAACCAGAGTGAAAGCAACTAGCTATCCCCCCAACTAATAAGAGGAAGAGTGCAAAAGAGAAAAGGAGATTTGAACTTGATTCCACAATAATTTGATATCGCCAACAAAGCCCACAAGTTCAAAAAACTAGACCAGCCATGACATTGACATAGGAATGTTGAAGCCACATCCATATCAAGTTTGGATTCTTCAAACATAATAACTTCAAACTTGATTTTTCTATTTGGTGCTTGATTAAGCACCTTTTGTCAAGGGCATTAAGGCCCTTGACATTCTAGCACACAATCTTCATTTTTATCTATGAGAGGGGTTTCCTCCCTTAGATCTCAACAAGTTGTTAAGTGAAGATTGGACCTTAAACAAAGTCAATTTCTCTTGCTTTAGTTTATTTAATTTTCTTGCAGTTCCTTTCAAAACCAATATGTGCCTTAAGGATTTGCAAAACAGATTCGTTGATAGTCTTTAAATCGACCAAACCTAAGTCATCCACATTTTGTTTGTCAGAATCAAGCCTATCTTCCTTGCATATATACATACATACATAAATAAAATACATATATATAAATGTGGGTGGCTGGGTGGGCGCCTTTCCATTTTTCAATGGAAAAAGGCTAGGTCCTTCAAGGCAAGGTGGTGATCATATTTGGCATGCCACCCTGGCACTCAGAGTTGGACGAGTGAGTGCTTTTTCTTGGTTGACTGAGCATGTTTGGCAGTAAGGTTGGAGGTACAATTGGGTGAAATGATGTTTATTGATGGCCTTAGTTTATTGTGCCATCTCTGTTGATATTTTCAAGGGCATTGAATGGAAAATCTATGGTCGATCAGGTGAGGATACGAAGTCCATCTTCGCTAGCATAACATGACTCCTCATCATGTACGCTAGGTCTGGGTGGCAGAAGCTCAGCAAAATTTGGATGGAACCTACGCTTTTGCACAATGTCATAAGAGTTAGCGATCAAGAACCACAAATAATGGAGGGTGGCATGGGTTCGGAAAAGTTGTTTTGCATTTCCAGTGTGATCCTAAGAATTTTATCCTACTCTAACGTGCAAAATAACTTAAAAATGCAAGTGATAAAAGACTAAGGACACTTCAAGATTAGCCAAAAGAGTGATAAAACAAGAAGAAAAATGGACAAAACAAGACACAAACGATTTCACCTTCCTTGTTGTTGATGTCTCCTTGATTGGCCCTTGCTTGGGATGATTTTGTGTGCTCCTTAGATGATTTCTTGAATGACTAAATGCGAGATTGAATGTGCAAAATGATTAGAATGGATAGCTAGATGATGGCAAAGGATTGAAAGTGCAAATTGGCAGCATGTAGTTATCAAATGGCTAAGTGTTGAAAATGCCCTTAAGGAGGGGGTATTTATAGAAGAATTTGAATTCTCTAGAGAATTCAACAGTCAAGATGCATCCAACAAGGCCAAGATGAAGGGCTATGGTGGGTTGAGAACCCACAAGCCCTCACATCTTGACATGTGGATGGTGAAGTGGCCAAGAGAAGATGAGGTGTAACTTAGGTGGAAGAGAAGTACATGAGGTGGAGGAAGGACAAGTACCTTCCAAGTACTTTGGGAGATGGGAAGAATCTTGGGTGAATAAAAGTGAATTAAAAATTCACAATGATTGGAAGAATCTAGTGGATATGACAATGTTCCCAAAAGGTGGGAGTTTATCACATGTGACTTGATGTGACAAGTCAAAGGTTCTAGAAGATGCATGGGAAAAGGGGATTCTAGGAATAATAAAAGTGAATTAAAAATTCACATGGGGAAGAGAGGAGCCTAGGGTGAATAAAAAGGAATTAAAAATTCCTTGGGGGGTGGGGAGAGTTGACCGAGGTACTAATTAGGTTTAACTAATTAGTAATTAGAGGATAATTAGGGGTTAATTAGAATTAAAAGCCAACTTGCAAAAGTTGGAGGATGTGACACATCCTAATCAAGGATTAGGCATGTGCACATCCTTAATGAAGATATTAGGAAATGGACTAGGATTAGATGAAAATGACATGTGAGGAATTAAATAAATGTAATATTTATTTAATTTATTTGATGAAAAGAGGATTAAGGATTAATTAAATACCTTAGGGATTTGGCATAATTAAAGATATTAATTAAATAATAGTAATATTACTTAATTAACTCGGATAAGAGGATGTTAGATTAAAAGTGATAAATTTGGATAAATTAAGTGTCCAAATTTGGATGTCTACATCCAGTATTCACACTTTGGTGGTGATAATGGCAGAACACTCGAAGTTCATTATGGAGATGTCGACAGATACACTCGTCTGTCTAGGGCTCGACACTCCCATCCATCTAGACTCTAAAGCCCGACAGACAACCTTCAAAGCGATAACTGACCAACGGTTAAAGCGAATCACGCTCAGGATTGATCATCACACGGTGGTGGCAGTCAAAATGATTCCGGGCAAGGGGCATTTGTCAAACCACGAGACCTTCCAGGTTAATACCCATATTGTGTCTCGGTTCCTTGCCTTCGTTCTAGTTTTCCGAACACCAAAAGCGGTGGCAAAGGCGATTGTTTGCAAACTCTTTAAAAAAGGAGTTGTTGGGTGGTTTGGATGAGATCTTGTGAATGCCATTTTCGGGCTCAGGCGCCCCTCGGCCAAGCGATCTCCCATTGATGAAGGTATTAGGTGAGGTGGTCAAATTCTATCCCCTACTTTTGGAGTTAAAAGGAGTGGTGTTGGTTAGGCACTGACAACTAGTGGGATATGGGGTAAGCTTTCTTAAGGTGTTAATGCTTGAGCCTATGAATGACTATGACTGGGTACAGGAGTTTGATCAATTTACAAAGATGAATGGATTTTAGGCAGTGGTAAGGTGGTTTCTGGGTGGTGGTCTATGGTTATAGCTAAAAGATGTTTAAATATGTAATTCCATGAGGGTTTGGTTAGGTTTTTTTGGTGTTGGTGTGCATTTCTCTCCGCATTTGTAAATGCCTAGTGGTGGACTTCTATAGTGGTACTGGTCCTTTTCCTCTCTTTGGTTAATCTGTTATAAGGGGTATAGGGTTTCAAGGAAAATTTTGGTGGCAATATGGGGTGTTTAGTCTTTAAATCATGGACATTGGGGCATTTTGCATATTCAAGTAGAAGCACGGATGTTGGGGGTTGGCCTATTAGGGCAGTATTCTACAAATTTTGACATATCTGCTCAACAAACGAACTATAGATTTTTTTGGAAAAATTAATATACAAACTTCTTACGTATCAAAAAAAGAAAATACACATATAAATAAAATATGCATGTACATAAATAAAATATGCATGTACATAAATAAAATATACATGTAGATAAAATATATATAGATAAATAAAATATATGCATACATTTACATAAATAAAATATACATACATAAATAAATTATATAAACATATATAAAATGTATACATAAATAAATAAAATTTATATAAATGAAATATATATACATAAATAAAATATCTATACATCTATAAATAAAATGATATATGTATATGTATATATGTATGTATGTATGTATTGATATATATGTATGAATGTATATATATACATTAAATAAAATATACATATGTACGCATGTGTATGTATGTGTATTTTATGTATATAATATAAATGAAATGTATATACATAAATAAAATATATAATGTTGAATGAGATTACTTGTCTTCATTCTAAATGTTTAAACAAGTGCCACATAATGGTGAGTACTTGTCTATCTAGTATTGCAATAATTTATTTTGTTGGGTAGTCAAATTATTTGTGGAATACAAATTTATGGATAAATTTATATACATAATAAAATATACATATATAAATAAATAAATAAAACATGTACAATAAATAAATAAAATACATGTACATATGTAAAATGTGTACATACATAAATAATATATACATAAAATGTATTATGTCGAATGAGATTGATTGCTTCCATTCTAAATATTTAAACAAGTGTCACATAGTGGCAAGTACTTGTCTATAAATTATTTGTGGAATACAAATTTATGGAAAAGTCAAATAATAGTTTGAAACAATAGATTCTTGCAAGTCATATGTATTGTAGCCACATAGTGGCAAGTGCCTATTTTTGTAGGATTGTACTACATTGTGTAGTTGATGGATGAATTATGACAACAATTTAAAAGTAGGTTACATAATAATTTGAAATCAACAAATTATTGCACTTGTTGAATGTATCATGATTTTACTAAATTTATTAATATTATAGTTGTTAGTTGACTTTGACCTCGAGTTTGATTTAAAAATTAGAATAAACATCTGTTAAATATTTATGAACAAATGATTTTGTTTCAAGAATCTTTTTAATTTGATTGGTTGATTTTGAGTTTGATGGCAAACAAAACAAAATAAAATATTTTTAAATAAATAAAATTATTTTAAAGTAGGTTATAAGAAAAAAAACTCTTTAATAAATAAAATAAGTTAAAATTGATATCTCAAACATATATTTAAATAACTCCCAAAGAAATAAAAATAGTTTTTCAAAATAAAATAGTTATTAAATAATTTTAAAATAGCATAGCTATTAATATGGATATTTTAAATATATCTTAGTTTTAGATTTTTTTTTAAATAAATGAGTTCTACATTATTTTTAAAATATGATAATTACATGATCATTATTCTACAATCTCTCAATATAGTTACTATATTAAAAAAATTAATATTGTAAAAACATTAACCATCAAATCCTACCAAATGCAAAGCAACAATTTATTAACAATTTAATTAATTGTTTAAATATTAAAATTGATAATAGTAAAAAAAAATTATTTACTAATAAATAAAAATATTGTGTTAACAATTATTAATTATTATGTAAATATAAATTAATAAACATTAAAAATCAAAAGTTAATTAAAAATATTAGTATTTTTAAAAATATTTGTAAAATAAATAAATTAGTAAGTATTATATTATATTATATTGGTAAAAAAAATTAAAAAATCTTATGTTATTTAAAAATAAATAAAAAATAATTATAATATAAAATTGAAAAAATCAACTAAATAGTTATAATAATTATTATAATATTTTTAATAATTATATTTTAGTTAGTTTTTGTCCTTAGGTATTAGAATGGTTTTTTCCCAAATTTTACTATTAAAAATTAATATTACTATTTTTTCTAATGTAAATATATTATGATATTATCAAAATAAGAAATAAATTATATTTATAATAAATTAAAATATTATGTTATTATAAAATGATAATAAAGATATTATTATTATAATTATAAAAATATTGACTGGAGACATAAAAAAAATATTAATAAATTTTAAAATATGAGAAGAATGTTAATATAATTTTAATATTACAAAGAAATTCTTAATGATGAATAATATAAAATTAAAATAAAAAATATATGTAAAAATTAATATTTAAAATATAAAACTTGAATTGTAATAAAATCTTAATAATTTTATTAATAATTATAAAATATTGAAAATATTTAATATCTAATTAAATATATTAATATTTTTTTTAAATATTTATATCACAATATTATAACAAATAAATTAATTGGTGAACATTATATTATGTTTGTAAGAAATAAAAAACAAAATCTTATATATTTAAAAATAAATAATAAAAATAATTATAATATAAAATTTGAATGATGTCATAATAAATTATAAATATTATTTAAGTGTGCATATCCTATTGTGAAGTATGACTACTTTTTCTCCTTGATTCGGGGATCATGGGTACTAAAAATAACTACTTTTTGTTTTCTTAATTTTTGAAGATTCAATAAGATCTCAAATTTTATGATTTTTTTGTTTAAAATTTCATCTTGAATTTAAAAAAAATAAAAAAATTTGTAAACAATTATAATTGCAATAGTTGGCCGAAAAAAAAATCTTAAAAATTTACATTTATATTTCCTAACCCTTGACACCCAAACATTATCCCTTATAATTGTTCAAAAACAATTATTAATAACTATGTAAACAAGAGTTGGAGAACAACTTAATAGTAATGCCTAAATGTGCCACAATAGTCATGTTTTTATTTGTTGTGTCTGCTATGTTTTAGCAACAATGTTGATATTATAACTTAATAGTAATGCCTAAATGTGCCACAATAGTCTTGTTTTTATTTGTTGTGTCTCCTATATTTTAACAACAATGTTGATATTATAACAACTTAATAGTAATGCCTAAATGTGCCACCCTGTTTTTATTTGTTGTGTCAGCTATGTTTTAGCAACAATGTTTATTATAACAACTTAATAGTAATCTTGAAATTTGTCAAATGATGTACAATCATAAGTTATGAGAAATGGCGTAAAGTCCGCAATGCACTTGATATTTTTGGATCATATTTGATCCACAACATGCATTTGCTATCAAGAATTTTGCCTCAAAGGTATAGGAAGGTTGCACAAGGAACAACATAAATCAAAAATTTAAACCATGGGATAATAACTTGATTTGCAACTGTAAGTTGTATTTTTCTGAAGCTAAAATTACATACCATTAATAAGCCAATATTCACACATTGTGTTAGAGATAGTAATGTGCATGTGGATAAAATTGACAAGTGAAGTCGGAATTGGTATAAGTGAAGTAGAAGGCTCAATTTGGCATCTTGGTGAGGGTAAATAGTCTAAGAAATAAGTTGAGTAAGTCCCCTGACATCTACACACACACTAGCACAATTAAATATAATGAATAGCGTTGCTTCTTTACTATATTTCCTAAACCTATATCTATCTAGTTTCCTTATTGTTTACAAAATTAGATTCCTCTGAACCATGAGGTTTAGAAATTTTAAAAGATGGGATGTTGATGTATAATGGACCAATTAATGTCGTGACTATCACTTCCCATCAATTATAGGCATTAGATATTTTAAGAAATTTTGTTGTGTCTATTGTTTATGAGAAGCACGACTGCTATAGTGTAGTTAATTGTGTTTCCCTATTTTAGATTAGGGTTTTTGTTTATTAGGAGGTAGTAGGTTGTTGGAAAAAGAGTTTTTGGTTTGGGTTGGAGAAGATATTGTAAGAGAATTTATATAGTAATTCAGCCATAAAATGTATGTTTTTTTTTTTTTTTTTTTGTGGAAAGTTGTACATTTTTTGCAGTTTTACTGTTTATTGTTCACTATTTTTAGTGGCAGTTGAAGGTTTTCACTGCAAAATAGAGTAATGTGCATCACATGAGAAATAGGGTATATTGTTGCCTAATGATGTTAACAAGTTCATTAGTAATAATCTATAAATCAAATAAGCACATACATATAAGATTTAATGTTTTCTTAAAGATTCAAACATCTTAGCTTAAATAGGATGTAAGATGGTATAGGAGGAACCATGCCTGAGGGGAAGGATATATAGTAAATCCTCGCTTTGGTTTTCATCCATATTCAATAGAAATATGTTCTAGGAGTAAGGATCCCAGTCCACACCCAGTGCCTTCTCCAACAACATTGAAAACTAAAAACCCTCGCAAACTACTGCAATTGTCATAGAGCTTCCTTATTTGGTCTAGACAAATATCTAATGCATCTTTGCTCACTGTCAATTAGAAAAAGAAAATCCACTATCTAAACAATTACAAACAAAAGAAGTCAAAGAATTTATCCAAATAGTTGAATGCAAAACTCATGTATAATGTCCTCACTTTCATACAATTTTTTACTATTTTCATCTTCCCATAGTTCCTACCTTGGACTATATTGCCTTCATTGCAAAAAAATCAATAGATGACCAAATGGCTAGTACAATTTCTCATCCAAAGATACATGTTGCATTCATGCAACCAAAGAGGATTTATATAATGAAGAGCAATATTGCAGAAAAAATGGATTGGAAGGGTATACATGCTTTGATATATTGTTTAACAAATTGGCTAGCTCTACAAATAGAGTGTTCATGGTGAAATGGAAGGGGCAAATATTTTCCAAAAAAATAACCCCCCTTAAACTCCCATGCTGATTTTAAGCTTATACCTAACCAACTCAGATTTTAGAAAAAAGGAGGGATGGGATGGGAGAAGATAAAATCACATAATCCCCAAAGTAGGCTCTCTTACTAAAAATATTTTGATACATACAAGTAGAATAAAATGCTAAACTCCAAAATGAATTAAGCTAATAACTGTGTACAAGAATTTGTAAATTGGCTAGGCTCTTCCCATATTTGTGTTGTTAAGAGAGAAGAGGCCCAAAGGATGAGGAAATTTGACGAGTATAATAGCATCAAGCAAAGTTGTTAGTTGCATCTTCCTTGCTAGAAATAAGATGTTTAGGGTGGAATAGTTGCATGTATGTCCCTGTTCTAATCTCATCAATGAAATTATTGGTTCAAGATCAATATATAGAGCTTTGGGAATATACTTTCCACGTCCAATTTCACTGAAGAAAGTGCCATGTGCATAGTTTATTCTCTTGATTGTCTCATTGCTGCGTTAAAAAACTAGATCAACAAAATACATTGTTTTTGAGATTGTATTTAGTCTATAATTTTTAAACACTATTCCATAATCACTATAGATTACTAAAAAGGGACATTACCTAGACATGAAACCATCAGGCTGAATGCCACGCTCTAAACAAAATAGTTCCCAACAAGCGTTTCCCACTTGTATTCCACAACCTTCTTCCTCTATTTTCCTTAGATACTGTGTCACACTCTCAAGAGGTAATTTTCTTTTATTTCACTTAAGCAATCAATCTACATTGCAAACTCTAAAAAAGGAGATAAGATACTCTTTCATAAAAAATATAGCATGGAATTTTACGCTAAAAAGAGTAAGGATCCTAGTCCAAACCTAGTACCTCCAACAACATTTGAAAACTAAAAACTCTTGCAAACTTCTACAATTGTCACAAAGAAAACTATAGCTCATAGCTAGACTTCTCACTACTAATTACTAAGAGATAGTTCCTTATCTGCTAGCCAAGAAAGTGTGGAAATTGAGCTAAATATTCCATCTGTGTCTTTAGATTCCTAGCAAACAAGGGGAGTTAAAGTATATCTTCTAGGATCACAAGTTTTCCAGTCAATTCTATGTCGGTTTTGATTGATGGTTCTCATGCACCTTTGTCCAACTGCTATACTAAAAGCAATTTTTTTTCATAATATTTAGTTTTGTAGACAATCTTCATGAGTTTTGTGGAATGTAATTTAGTTATCTACTGTTTACTCTCCTAAGCTCTTCTTGCTCAGGTTGCTTAGGAAAAAAATTGAAATTGTAAATTGCTTGTAGCTAGACACATCCAGATATGTTGTCTTTTATTTTTGTGGTAGGAAGAGTTTACCCTACCAATGCCCACTTTTTCACAATTAAAATGTTTTATTTTGTAACGTAAGTCTCACCTTTTCTTGGGTAAAACCATAATTGAAGATTACTTGCCTATTTGTACCCCCTTCTATTTGCATTAAAACAAAAACTCTTAGAAAGATATATCTTAATCCTTTCAATCTAGCCACATACAAAGCCATGAAAGACAAAATTGTTTTAAAGATAGTTGACTATGTAATGAAGAAAATAAAAAGCATTACCTAAATGAACCTTCAATTAGCTTGTCCCAACCATTGAATGGTTAGGATTTGTAGATAATTTAGAGAATTTGTCCCAATGTAGAGGCTTCAGCTTGACCTGCAAATTTCCATCATCTTCTTGAGTCACATTTGTTTTTTTTGCAAATTTTACAAGACCTAAATTGCAAATGCAACCAGGGGCAAGTATGTTTAATTAGCTCAATTTAACTGTCCCTTTCAATTATTAATCGTCCAACATTATGAGCATTGGTAAATAAAAATGACGATTGCTTGCAATTTCGACTTTATAGAGCTTAAACAAATCAGGAAGCACGATCTTAATTACCTCAAAGATTTTGGAAATGAATTTATGTAGACTGCCTAATTTTTTTATTTAAATAAACTATCTAAATCTTTTGTAAGGGTTGCAATATATAGTTCAAATTATTGATTTTCAGTATTAATGGGATATAATTTAAGGGTCAATTAAATTGAAGGCAATTAGTTTTCACAATATTTTTAATTAAAAAAATTATATTTACAATAAAATATTATTATAAAAATTGTAATTGTATTTTATCAAACAAGAAATTATATTGCTACTGAAAAAAAATTCAAATGTTAAAATCAATTTCTCACTAATAAAAACTATAATATTATTTGAATCTCTAGTTTTTTAATTTTTTTAATAAAAAATAAATTTATTATAAATATATTTAAAAATCAAAATAATTGTGTATCTCATCACAAAATTAATTTAATATATTATAGATTAATTTCATATAATATATATTAAAAATAATCTAATTAAAATATATTCAATGATTAAAAAAATAATATATTAGATTATTAAAAATTAAAATATACTATTATACTTGATAATTTAATATATTAATATAATATTTCAAAAATAATTCCATAATATAATATACTAAAAATATATTAAATGTTATATATTATATAGTTCATATATTTTAATTTGTTATTAGATTATTTTTCATATACTATATAATAATTTTTTAATTATATTTTGTTTCACTTGAGTTGAAAAAAAAAAGATTAAAAAGTAATTAATTTAGAGTCTCGAAAATAAATTTTGAATAGTTAGAAAAAATTCATATAAAAATTGTTAAAATATTTTGGATAAATTCATTCAAATGCAAAGATTAATTTGTTGGTTTAAAAATCCTTGAAAAATGCTTCAAAAACTGCCATAAAAAAATTCTCAAAATCCCCAATTTTTTAGCCAAAAAAATGCCTTAAAAATTGAGATAAAAAAATTAAAATATAATGTATCAGAAAGGAAATAATGAATTTTGATTCGCTGCAACCAAAACATTTAATCACTAGTTAAGATCAAGGGTTGCCTATAGTTCCATGGCAGGAACTAATAAGTAAAAATTAAGAGTATCTATATTTTTTTTCTAACAAGAAGATAAAATAGAATCCATTTGTAAATATAAGAAACAAGTATTTTCAATTGTTCATGTTGGAACTAAAAATCATCACATGCATTTGTATTTTTATTCCACATTCATTTTGTACATCAGGACTGAAAGAATACTACAATAACTATCTTTAAAACAACAATAATTATTTCTTGTGCGGATGTTTTTGATTAGATAAGCACGAAAACACATAATTATTTCTCCCATTTGTATACAATACATATGACAATTTTTTTATTCATGTACTCCTAAGTTTTTATTAGACATGTGAATTAATAACTACTTGATGATAACATTGAAATTGAGAAAGAGCAGAAATCTTTAGAATTAATAAATATAGAAATTAAAAAAAATTCAAATTTAAGAGCTTGTCATTAGCTTGCTGCGCTCCATTAAGAAAAACATCACATTTGGCTTCTGATTCTTTTACTTCTAGATTTCTGAGTTCATTTTCTGCAAGAACTGTGCTCTTTGTTGTTCCAAATCCCAAAGCCTGTATCTGATAGCAGTTATAAAAAAATTCAAAATCGATCTGTTATATATCATACATTCTTCTTTCTTAAAATTGGGATGCTAGTTTTTCTCCTTGAAATTTCTTTTCTTGGCTCCAGTTACAAGTATTTGAAATACGATGTTTTTGATGATCTAACAAGTATTTGAAATAAGATGTTTTCGATGATGTATCATCGGATCTAGGATGTTGAAAATTAAAAATTCATATTAGAAGGGTGGTTCAAATTTTGGACTATTGAAATAAATAATAGTATTACTGTAAATGATTTTTATACAATATTTCTAGCAGAGCAGACTGTAACGAAACTTTGGACTTCTAGATTTGATAATAGTTCTGTTTTTACTCTATCTCCTCCTAGATTTCAAAATATTTTGCAGGTAAACAAGAGATGCTACTCTCACGACTACAAGTTAAGTGAAGGAAGGCCCTGTTTCTCAAGATTAATCATTGGCTGATACTAATTCATGGCCTACAGATACTAATAAAACTCGAAACGGATAAAACTCCTATATTAAAGCCCAAATCTTCTTTTTAACCAAAACATTTAAACAGAAAAATCTCTAGCCAAGAGCTTGCCTCCAGCACTTGTCTTCGTTTTGCTTTATTTCACTTAATGATTTTTATAATTTTTTGAAATACTTTTACTATGACCTACCCAGTACATTTCAAATATCAATATCAACATTCATACAAATAATCAACGTCTGTATATAAATTTTATAGAACTCTGCTAAATCATACTAGTTTTTAATATATCTAAACATCTTTAAGGATAAGAATATATGCAAAGCAAAACATACCCAAAACCTGAAAGGTCATGCAGAACCTCTCTACCTTCCAATCCTTGCTTGCAAGTTGCAATAATTCGATTCAACTTCTCATTTGTTGCTAGCACTTTTCTTGCCATTCCTTTGCCTGCTGCTCCTTTTGTTTCTTTACCTGTTGCAACTCAGTTTCACAAGTTTTGTCTACCAGATAACACCATAGATCTTACACAAAACAATCCTGACCTTAAGGTGTTAGTAAGAGAACCATAAAAAAACAATCGTATTGTAGATATATAAAAAGATAATCTATTCTCCAGTACCTTTTTGATGTATGGTAAAACGTCCCCTCTATTATCCTGTGGATAAATATTATATTGACATAACAAGTAATGTCTTAAGTGCCCATAAGACATGCCTTAAATCCCTCTTTAAGTATATTTCAACTCTGCCGATGCTTCCCTGAAGCTGACAGCATTTGTTAAAATCTGGGCCTACTGAACAATTTAGTGATCTGTAAGCTGTCTAGAAATATCAGCCTATTCCATATGCATCATAGAATAAACACGACAATAAAGAAGTATAATATTGTGCATAAATCTGTTTTGGAGACAATGCTAGAAATAATAGCAAGTGCTGAATTGTACATAAATGTAGATTATAGGTATTAGCAGATGCAAATATACTGGATTTCACATTCATCCTGAAATAAAAATGTACTGTATTTAAGGCAGCATCATGCAACCAAGCCTAAACATTTAACAATGATACATTGCATCATAAATAAGGCAATTGAATGTCCCCCCTTCCTCAGTACTTCCTGTTGTTCCAAAGCAGCTTGCAACGCCTTATCACTTTGCTTCAGCTGCCAGTGTTAACTACCACATAGGAAAACATGAAGTGGATAAATACATAAGCATAAAAAACATCTTATTTATTTATGTGTATTGCTTCTGGATTCGATTGTGTCAAAAATTTTTAGCATCAACAATCTTTCTTTAATCCTATTTATTACATAGAGGAATGCAATTTTTTCATATCTCCATCTCTCTTTTCCTATTTTTCGCCAACAGCAAGCTCTGAATGATAGTAACAAGTAAATAACAGTACTAAAGTTTTGCAAAATGCAGAGTTTTTTTTATAGATTTATTATGTTTATCCAATTTTACAGAATCTCAGAGAGTCCAAAAATGAATAGGAAACATATGAATCGTGTATATTTCTTGTTTTTTATACAATCTTTTTCCATCCTAGATATATTTATGTAAAATAAATTAGTTTTATATGCTTGTTCTTGTCATCTAATTGGAACAAATGCATGACTATGACAAATAGTTATAATGCAATAAAAATAATATATAGATATTACCGTTGAGTAGTAATAGAATAAGCAATTTCTGTTACAAGATTGAACAGCAAGCCACAAATGCTTATAAATTGGTATGCCTTAGAATGATATTACTCTCCGTACCTTCAAAAGAGTTTTTTGGAATGCCTAGCAGGTTCACTGACGGCCTCATATCATACCTAAAAAGTTTACCTGTTAAGAACTTGTCTCCAAGCCTCGGTTTTTCCAAGTCAAGAGGAATGCCCACTTCAATTTTAGGCCATGCTCATTATTTTGAAAGATAAAAGGAATTGAATAAGATATCTGCAAAAAATGGTGTACATCTACAGTAGTGATGAATAGACAAACACAATAATGTTTCGAAGCCCCTTCGATTTTTCTTTTCAATTCACATGTACCTCTATGATTTGTAAGGTTAATTGCTTAAGGACACTACTTGTAAGGAGAATTCATGCAATTCATAACAACTTCATAATGAAACCATGCTATTTGCTACCACTTTCACAATCACCTATATGTAAGAAACACCGTACACCAAGAATCAGATTCAACCTCATTTGTTAAAGCATTCTATTGCAGGTGTGACTAATAGAGTAATAAGTTATTTCACTTAATTAATTACATCATATTGGTTAATTAATTAAGTCACTTATCACTTTAGTTACTTAAGCTAAACTTAGGTACATTAATAATTAATTATTTATTAATTATTAAATCTGCACACTAGGGTTTCCTTTAGGGTTATGCATACATTGCTTTTATAAAACAATTTATCTTATGTAATTTCTCAATTCCTGAATAATATCAATTTGCACATCTTCATGCAAAGCTCTTGCTTTTTTCTGATTTTCTTTTCTGTGGAAAGTTTTTCTGGTTTGCATGTCTGATCTTGGTTTCTAACATGGTATCAGAGCCTTGATATGCAACCCCTTCTCAGATTTTGGAGAAAATCAGTGCAGAGCACGTTTGGGGTTCCTCGAGGATTTCATGTCTTGAATTCATTTATGCAGCGTTTTGGATCAGATCAAGCATCTCCATTGGATTCAGAGCGCTGGAAAAAGTCAGGATTGACTTTTATTTTATTGATTTTGTTCATCGTTTGCCAGATCTGTGAGGGTTTCAAGCTCGGTGATTTTTTGCAAGCTCTGGGGGTAGCTGATTTTTCGGGGCACTTTGGGCACAAACAAAGGTCACCATTGCATTCGTAGTGGCGAAAAACCCTAAGATTGCCTTTCGTTTTGTTGATTTCGGAGAAAGTTGATTCTGAGGCAAAAAAAATTGCCAGGGAGGTTGTACGACCTCCCTAGCACGCTCCTCGAGGCACAAAAATTCAAAAAAATTCAAAAAATGTGGTTTTTTGGGTTTCGTGCCGGCGCTCGCAGTTAAAAAACCTCCCGCCACCACCACGCCACCCGGCGGCCACTAGGAGCAGCAGCCACCAAGCGGCACCCCCATCACCCGCCGCTGGCCAGTGTTCTGCCCCCGTGAGCCCCCTCTGCAGAGCCTCCGGTCACATGGGGGACCGGGTGCTATGCGCCCCCCCGGCCGGCCCCTCAGCACTCACCGCGGTCATATTGATGACCAAGGGCACCGCCCCAACCCCCTGCCCGCCAACTCCTAGTTGCGCACAAGACCAAGGGCCCTATTTTTTTAAGCCCCCTGGGCTGCCTACAAGGCATATTGGCCTTCTTGGAGCAGCTTTCACCAAATCAGGCATAATTTTTGCGTACGATGTCCTTTTTTCATAAACAAGATACCGTTGGAAAGTTAATTCCGATGCTGATCTAGTGGTGAAGGTAGATTTTTCAAATTTTTCTCCAGTTTTATTTTGCAGGTCTTTGAACTCAGATGAAGCATTTTTTGCTTCAGAGGGCATCTTTTGACTAGGTTATCCCTTTTTCGCCATTCTTGCAGCATTGGAAAGCTGGTTCAGTCCTCTACACAGATCTGAGGTCCATTTTTATCAGGGAAGCAGATGTGAACTATGGTTTGTGCATGCACTCATTCTTGTTTTCTTGCACTAGTTTTACTTTCTCTCTCTCGTTTATGCATGTTTTGCATTCTCTCTTTTTACAATCATAGGTTATTGTAATAAATGAACTGATATAAAGTTCCATCAGGGAGGGTTTCTTGCATAATAATCTGATTAGAGTGTAGTTGCACTTTGATCTCATCTTGATTTTGATGACAACTCGCATGGGTTGTATCTAGATTCTTAGTTTCTTTTGGCCTCATATTGCTCTTTCTTGACACATTTTGGTTCGCATCAGTTCACATCTCAGTTTGAGAGCCATTAAATTTATGGTTAATGTTCCAGAATCTTCATGGTACTTGCTCCTATGGATCAGTGTTAGTCACAGTTTGGCATCGACATCAAGATACACATAGCTTCCAGATTCTTTCATCATATTATTCCCTCTTATTGGGGGCATCATTTATCATTTATTGTTGCTTCACAGATTCCAGGGTTGTTCCAATTTGTGAAGTTTCCAGTGTTCTGTGGCATCGGGTTTGTTGTTGCTTTATCATGATTCCTTGAGTCAATTAGTGATTCTCATTTGGTTTCAGTAATAAACAGAAGTATCTTTCCTTGTTTGTCAGATTCAGGTTCCGGTGTTACTCCACAATGTTCTTCCAGTGCTTCTTTGCAGTAGATCATCTCATTGTAGGGGGTTTTGTCCCACTAGGTTTTCTTCTCTACCTCATTCTTGCATTTGTAAATGGGTACCTAATCAGGCCTTGTTGTCGGGACCCATCTTTGCTTTCATGCATCTTTTCCTTAGTGTTTTAGCTACTTCCTAAGTTCATCTTAGGGGGGGTGTTAGAGTAATAAGTTATTTAACTTAATTAATTACATTATATTGGTTAATTAATTAAGTCACCTATCACTTTAGTTACTTAAGCTAAATTTAGGCACATTAATATTATTAATTAATTATTAAGTGTGCACACTAGGGTTTCCTTTAGGGTTATGCATATATTGCTTTTATAAAGCAATTATCTCATGTAATTTCTCAATTCCTGAATAATATCAATTTGCACATCTTCATGCAAAGCTCTTGCTTTATTCTTGTTTTCTCTTCTATGGAAGGTTTTTCTGGTTTGCATGTCTGATCTTAGTTTCTAACATAATACGGTTAGTTTTACAATAGATTGTTAGAAGACATAGTTTTCTAGAGATAATTAACTGTAAGGAAAACTCACCTCCTAAAATTGCTCGACTTGTTCCATAGCTATTATTGTAGCTTTGTTTTTTGTGATGTCCCCTTCCTTGGGTCTAGGGTTTTAAGGTTAGCCAAACACTTATAAAGCAAACACGGAGAAACTCTGATCATACAATCTGCTGTTAAAGTTAAGCATGCTGATCCTCAAATATCCCTAGGCTTTATGTTTTGACCAACCATTTTTAGATCAATATTCCAAAGTAATCGTTACATCTCAAACAATTAACTCAACATCAGTAGCATATCAGTCTGTGCAGGGGTTAAAACATGTTCCCACAGTAGCTTGTTCATAAAATAAAGTATAACAGAGATTACATCAGAATTCTGCTCACTTATTTATTGAGTATTCATGAAATCTTGAAACTGATGTGAGCTTACAGCAGATAAAATGTAGGAGGGGGCAGTTTATGTTGCTAAACATGTGGCACTGTACTACCGATGTAAGGAGAGTCCCTTTGTGAAGCAATCTGCTGGTAGGCAATGTGCTAACTAGATCTGGGTGGTCTGCCCCCCAATTCCTTAGTCTCAAAGTGTGATATGTATGCTCTCAGATGACTATTGTAGCTCCCAGATCTGATTGTTGTCCTTAATATTTATTCACTGCTCCGTTCTGGTCTCCTGTGTGGTGACAAATAGACCAATCCTTTTAATGAAGAGAGATTATCTTGGAAATTTCCCTTAGGATTCCAGTATGCAGACCTGTAAACACTGTGCAGTCCTTCAAAATGTCAACATCTGCAAATCAAGCCTGATTATGAAATCACTTACATTGGGGTAAGAAAGAAAGCAGTTTGTTACTTCTATGGAAAAGTTTATCAGAACAGGCCAGAGGTTTCGTCCCAACCTGTTAGGGCAGCTGAGGGTTTCATCCCAGCAACCAAACTTAGGAGACTCCTAAAGTTTCCAACCAAAATTTCTGGCTCCCCTCCCAATGGCGCCCAGACCTGCTTAAACACCCAATTCCAGATTTAGGTCCCAAGGACCCTAAATTGGGCACCAAGGTTTCCTTTTTTAAAATTTGAAATTCACTTTGTTTTTTTTAATTTTATTTTTAATATTTTTTTATCTTATTATTTATATTTTATATTAAATATTTATTAATTAATTATTAACTGGTGTTAATAAACACCTTTATAAAATAGCAGTGGGAGGTTGACCTCAAGAGATGGACATGACATTTTCTTTCTTTAGTATCTTATTTTCTTATTTGCAATTATCATTTATATAAATTGAAAAATGGTGTATTTGCTAAAAAACATAATATTTTATCTGTGGATGCATAATTTAACTAATTTTTAGGCTTGGTAAAAAAGTGATGCAACTAGAGCGTTCTTCACCAGTAGGTAGTCAGATTTCTTAGTCAGCCTCTCTGGGTCTTAGGGGAGATGTCTCAGTTACCACCCGCCATCCAATTACCGCTCACCCCAAAAAAATTAACTTTGACCCACTGAAAAACTTTTTTTAATCAAATAAAATGTTTCAAAAGCACCAATATATGTTCATAACACAATGTGTATTTGACAAGTGTAGGTAGTCAAGTACACATACATTTGCATTTACAATACAAGTCTAGTTGAACACAAAAAAACTCATTTACAATTTATTAAAAACTTTTATTGTTACCATAATGTCAAAAAATTGCACCCCTTACAATTTCATATACATTCTTGTATCCACTTTATAAAATAGCAGTGGGAGGTTGACCTCAGAGATGGACATGACATTTTCTTTCTTTAGTATCTTATTTTCTTCTCTGCAATTATCATTTATGTAAATTGAAAAATGGTGTATTTGCTAAAAACCATAATATTTTATTTGTGGATGCATAATTTAACTAATTTTTAGGCTTGGTAAAAAAGTGATGCAACTAGAGCGTTCTTCACGGGTAGGTAGTCGGATTTCTTAATCAGCCTCTATGGGTCTTAGGGGAGATGTCTCAGTTACCACCCGCCATCCAATTACCTCTCACCCCAAAGAAATTAACTTTGACCCACTAAACTTTTTTTAATCATATAAAAAGTTGCAAAAGCACCAATATATGTTCATAACACAATGTGTACCTAACAAGTGTAGGTAGTCAAGTACACATACATTTGCATTTACAATACAAGTGTACTTGCACACAAAAAAGCTCATTTACAATTTATAAAAAACTTTTATTGTTACCGTAATGTCGTAAAATTGCACCCCTTGCAATTTCACATACATTCTTGTATCCACTTTAGTGTCCACTCCCTTACTACTTGTGTATGCTAGTTTTATGATCAGATGTAAAGCACAAAAATTTAATTCAAAATCAAACAATAACACAGCATATACCTTGGGAAAACTCTCCACTTGAGAGAGAAAAACCTAGCAACAATATATCACTTATATATTGAATGTCGACAAGAATTGTCTCCTTTACAAGAGGCTAATATGAAGGCCAATTAGAAGCACCACAATCTGATGCAACACAAATACAAGATAATGTAATTCGTTGATAATAACCTTAGCCTTCCACAGAATATCGATCTGCTTTTCTACAAAATTCGCACTTGAGAACAATGAACTGGATGAGTATGGATTGATTGCCAACAATGAAATGTCCATCGAGTATATATACAAAATGAAAGGGAGAGACGCATCCCTTCAAATCCTTCATGTCGGCCTCCATTCAAAGGTTGTGACTCTTAACATATATGATGTCGGCTACAAGCAATCGCATCTTTTCATAAATGTAAGTCAGCTTCAATTAATAAACAAATATTAAATGTCTCTTAGTAAAAGATGTGACTCTCAAGATGAAATTGCATCTCCTCATGTTGGCCACAAAGGTAATGAATAATCACGTGTTAATGAAGTGCCTCTTTATTGGATATAATATCACAATTCAAATAGCCGTTTAGGCTATGATTTGAATTGTCTTCAAGGATCGTGCTGTGTTGGAAGTAGCAGCCTGGCGCTGCTCAATAACATCAACACTCCCTGTCAGTTAGGGAGGATACTTCCAGTTGTATAAGACATATCACCTCATCGTGATGTCAACCACAATGGTTACACCCATATGTGGAAAAATAGAAATATCACCTCATCGTGATATCAACCATCATGGCTACTCCCATGGATGGCAAATGTGTACAAGTGCTCATCACTCAACATGATGTCGTCACCTCATCGTGACATTCACCATGGCTACTCCCAGAGGATGAAAACACAAGTATAAGAAAATCATCACAGACTCTCTCACGTGATGTTGTCATGGAGTCACACACATGACATCCACCATGGCTACTCCCAGAGGGTGGAAACAAGGGCTTTCACCTCAAATCTCTCTCAAAGAGAAATGCATTAACAAGGGCTTGCACCTCAAATCTCTCTCAAAGAGAAATGCATTAAAGAAGATCATTGATACTGAGACTCCTTAGCTAGGGCTTCATTCTCCACCATACCATGCTTGTCTCGAAAGTACACAAACTTTATCTTGGAGAGAGGCCTGGTGAGAATGTCTGTTGTCTGCTCATCAATGTTGATATACTTCAACTGGATTGCTTTCCTCAATACCATATCTCTGATGTAATGGTATTTGATCTCAACATGTTTAGTTCTGTCATGGAACACTGGGTTGACAGAAAGCTTTACACAGCTTTGATTATCATAATGAATGGCAGTCAGCTCCATTGATTGTCCAAACAATCCTACAAGGAGCTTTTGAAGCCACACTGCTTCTCGGGCTGCCACACAAGCTGCAATATACTTGGCCTCTGTTGTATTCAGTGCCACTGAAGACTGCTTCCTGCTACACCAGGAGATCATCACAAACCCCAAACTAAAACATCTAGAGGTGCTCTTCTGATCAGTGACACACCTTTCCCAATCAGAATCAATATATCCATGTAGCTATAAATCCACACCAGAAGAATATCTCAAGCCATATCCAACTATGCCACACAAGTATCTCAAGATATGCTTTGCTACAACTAGATGAATTTAGCTTGGTTCACACATGAACTGACTAAGTGCACTCATTGCATAGCAAATATCCGGTCTAGTATTGACTAGATACATCAATGATCCAATCAACTGCCTGTACATCGTAGGATCCACCAGATTTGAACTAGCTGCAGCCTCTTTCAATTTATGCAAGTTGGTCTCCATAGGTGTGGACATGGATTCGCAATCCATCATACCAAATCTCTTTAGAATGTCAATAGTATACTTCCCTTGACTTAGAATCATCTCATCTAGCTTCTTCCATACTTCTAAGCCAAGGAAGTAATGCATGAGACCAAGATCCTTCATTTCAAATTCAGAAGTTAACTCCTTGCATTTGATAATGAGGTGTTCTCCAGTAAGAATCAGATCATCAACATACAGAATCAAGATCAATGCTTCGCCATCAATTACCTTGAAGTACAAGTTTGAATCAGCATCATTCTTGGAGAAGCCCAAGCTCATCAAGTAACAATCAATCCTTTCGAACCAAGCACGAGGAACCTGCTTAAGACCATACAAGGCCTTCTTCAGCCTACAAACATGAAACTCCTTCCCATGTACCTCAAAGCCATCAAGTTGCTCAATGTATATGCTGTCTTCACCATTCAAAAATGTTGTCTTCACGTCCATCTGGTGAATCTTCCATCCTTTAGATGTGTCACATCCCTCGCATTGAGACTATATGTTGGTTAAGTATTTTGAACACAAAGTTAGTTGCAAACAACTGCTTTCATGTGAAAATGACATTGAGAAGGCAATAGTTGTTCTTTTTATCGTAACTGTAATGTTAATGAACTCCTTATTTTGCAAGAGAATTTATTGTTCACGTGAAGTTGAATGAGATCATGAGATTAAATTTAAATATATATTATTAAGCCGTTGAGAATGATCTAATCCATAATTCCTGTCAGTGGATGCAGGATTGCCGACGCCACAAGGAAAAGGGAAATATCATCAGGGAGAGGACGTGGTTAATAATGGATCAATTTTATCATCAAGCCCAGAGTGGAAGCAAGACAGTTGTGTTGACATCATTACCTTGGCCATAAGTGATTAAATATAATTAGTGTTAAATAAGCCAATTTAAAACATTTATTAATAATTAATAATCTCCTCTTGAATTTGAAAAGAGATAACTCATGGAATACATCGTAGGAGATATCAATGGATTTAAAATATTAAATTTACAATAATAAAGCCATCGCTCTAAATAAATAAAGATACAGCAATGCTTAAAGCCGATGGTGGGATAATGAAGAAAATATTAACCATAATTTTTAACGCCCATGCATATGAAAATATTAAACATTAGCAAGGTCTTAAGCAAAAGAAAAGGAATTCGTATTAGAGCCGTCGGTGGTTTTGAGGCGGAAGTCTTACCGCCACCATTCCATCGTGATGAAACGGCCAAGGTGGAAGGCAAGGAGACGCGGAGGGGGAAATTCGTGGTGCTTCAGTTTCGCCGGTGGAAGAAGCTCTCGGTTAGGGAAGTCTAAAACAATCTTTTTCCATTCATTCGGGGTAACCCAAGTTTCTGTGTGCTTCGTCTTTGCCCTAACTGTTGGCGAATTCTCAAGACAAAAAAAATAATAGAAGTTCAATCCGCCCCTGTTCTGGATCACGGCGGGGAGTATTGGCGTGTTTGGAAGTCGAGGTAGTTGCGAAAAGAGATAATCTCTCCAGATTCGAACTCTCCACTCACAGACAGGCGAGTAACAAATATCTTACTAAATGAATGATATCAATATTTAATTCTCAGTCGAATTGGCAGGCAAGTATTGTGATCCAGTTTCTGATACCCTTCATGGTAGAGCTACTTTCATTTTAGTGTTGGCTCTGTTATATTCTGAAAACCGAACCAGGGTTCTATTGCTTCCTTTGCTTATAAATGTTCTTAGTCTTTCGAGTGGAGTGATTTCTCACATCTTTTCTTAATATCTTTAGCTTATACAATTTTCATAGATTTCTAATCTGAGCAAACCATGTCATTACTGTTGACTGCGAAAGAGTTAGATCTGAACTGGAACAACTAGCACAGAGAAAAATTAAAGTATTCATACTTGTCGAAAGAAGATTTATTCTTATGTATTCTTGTGGGAGATTCTGGCCGAACCCTTCTAGCCTCCTCATCTCTGTTTTCGATTTATCTGAGATAGATTCTATATTCTTTCTTCTTAACATTGAACTTGGTCATTAGTAGAATTTTCAACAAGATCGTTCCTGTCAGAATTATAAGGCCATACGCTGATTTAAATCTGTATCTGGATTCTGTTGAATCATTTGGTAATTTTTCTAAAGATCTAAATAGGCATAGCTAAGCCAAATTCCTTTTCCCTGAATTAGAAGCTGAACATGTCCTTACCTTTGTTCATTTGAGACTGCTTGGGAATAATTATAATGTGAGACTTGAAATTACCATTGTTGTATCAATCACTCTTTTCTCTTGCATAAACTTTAGGGTTTAGACATAACCCTGAACTGGAGGGAAAATTAATCAGACCTGTCAATGTGAATTAGACCTTGTATTGTGAATAATTTGAGCAGAAAATAGTCAAGGTGATCTTCCGTGTTATGAGAAAGATCATGCTTAAGCTCTGAGCAAGATGAATTGTGGAAATATGAATTAATATAAATGGAGGAATAAGACTCCTTAAATCTCTCCTCATTAGCTTGAGAGTAGCCGTGTATTATTACTTAGAAGGGTTAAGTTAAAGAGTTGAGTATATCTTTGTGTATGAACAAGAAGGAATCAACTTACCTTTAAATATGATGAAAGGCTTTTGGGGACCATGTTAGAATAATATAAATCTTGAAACAAGATATAATTTCAAACCAAGTTCTGGTAATATTAATCCTATGGTTAAGATATAACCTCGAACTAAAAAGAATTGATAAACAAACTTGCTAATGTAAAATTAGACTTTAATCTGAGTATTATCATGTCGAGCAAGGATGCGTGCTGACGGCACAGTGATGCCACAAATAATTAATAGAAAAATCCTTGGCCAAGGTAGATGCCCGTTTGGCAATGTCAGCTTCCATGGCCAGATATACCCTGATCAGGATGATTCTTCTGATAGGAGGTACCTATAGAGGGAGGATCGATCAGTGGTATAGGTTCGTGGACATCAGGCTCAGAGGCATGATGATAAATCGATCCATGTTGATTACCCTCGTGAAGGGCGGGTTCTTCAGTTGAAGAAACTCGGGAGACCAGTAGGTCTTGGTTGGGCGGTAAAGCCCCTGATGATAATTCTCTTTCCCTCGACAAAGATTTCCAAGTAAGATAGTATGGAGATGATGACAAATGGATTTCTTCCTCTCTTGTATATCCAGGTACATGCAATGGTAATTGAATTTCTATTTCATCTATGCCATGAATGCTATTCTTTATGTTAATGAATATTGTAGGATTCTCAGACACTTAGTGAGATAGCTACCTGAATTTATTCAGTTGTTATCTTGATTCATAGCTGTAGCAATTATTCGTTATCTTCTGGAAGCAAAGACAAGTAAATATTATTCTTCTGCAATTCCTGTTAGATGTTTATAGTTATAGTATCTTTTCAGCTGAAAATGAAATTAAAAGTTAGTAGATGAAGTGTATAGTGTAACGACATATGGATTGAGTTCTTTTTTAGCTGCAAATGAAGCCCTAGTTTTTATAAGAGAAGGATGCGAATTGGTTAATCGTGCCCTAGTAATTATTCTCTTTTTAGAGTGATTATCTTTATTTTGGAAAACCCTAGTTTGACAGTTATTTAGTTTTAATCTTTTGTGTGTCGGTTGTTGGAAACAGTTAGATGTTACCTTTCAGCTGAACCTGAAAACTTAGAAGTTAGTTGGAAATTTAAATCGAATAGTTGAAACGATTTGGAAACCCTAGAATGAAAACAAGTTAGTTATTCTTTTCAGCTGAAAGGGATAGATGGTTGAATTTTTAAAACCGTAGACCGGTTAGGTTGTTACAAGATGCTGCAATAGCAATGATGGTCCTGACTGAAGTATAACGAGCAACTAGAGCAAAGGTTTCCTCATAGTCAACTCCCTCTTTCAGTGAGAATCCTCTAGCCACGAACCTAGCCTTGTACTTCTTAATGCTCCCATTAGCCGCGTGCTTGATCTTGAAGAGCCACTTAGAAGATACCAAAGATTTTCCTTCAAGTCTAGGTACGATGTCCCAAACATCATTCTTGAGAGTGGATTGATACTCTTCAGTCATAGCATCTCTCCAACCCTGTTGACTAGAAGCTTCCTCAACAATGGAAGGCTCAAACTCAATGATTTGACTCATCAAAGCAACATAGTTGGAAAACTTATGAGGTCTCTTACTTTCTTTGAAAGTTCCTCTCGGGGCTGCAAACCTTTCTGCCTCCTGCATTGTTTGTTTGGCCCAAAGAGGCCTTTTTCTTCCAATCACAATATCTGTAAGCCCATCAGTAGGTTCCAAGGGCTTGACTGGATCATCATCTTCTTTAGGTTCTGGAGCCTCCCTCTGAATCTCAGGAGCATGGTCAACTTCCATATCCTGAGGAGACTCTTCATTATCTATCTCCATGTGAGTGCCCTTGGATCTTCTAAATGCAACATCCTCTTCAAATGTGACATCTCTACTGATCTCAATCAACTTCTGACCTAGAATGTAGATTTTGTAGGCTTTTGATGTCTCACTGTAACCTACAAATATCCCTTTCTTTCCAAAAGGTTCCAACTTTGTCCTTTTATCTTTCGGTACATGAACATACATTGGACATCCAAAGATCCTCAAATGGCTTACTTCCGGCTTCACCCTTGAGAATGCTTCTTCGGGAGTCATGTTCTCCAAAATTCGGTGAGGGCTTCTATTCTGAACATATGGTTGTCCTAGATGCTTCAACCCAAAGGAAGGTTTGTAGATCTTGGTCATGAATCATGGCTTTGGCTGCTTCCACAATAGATCTGTTCTTCCTTTCAACAACACCGTTTTGTTGAGGATTATAAGGGACACAGAACTCCCTCTTAACCCTTGCTTCAATGCAAAAGTTACGGAAGCTGACGGAAATGTACTCTCCTCCGTTATCGGATCTCAAAACTTTGATCCTCTTCCCGGACAAGTTCTCTACTTGAGCTTTGAATTCTTTGAACCTCTCTAATACCTCCTCAGATTCTTTAGATTTCAAGAAATAAATCCAAGTTTTTCTAGAGTAGTCATCAATAAAAATAATGTAATACAAGAAACCACTCAAAGAAGCAACAGACATTGGACCACATAAATCAGAATGAATAAGATCTAGAATACATTTGGATCTACTTTCACTACTATGGAATGGACCTATTGTATTCTTACCCAATGCACAGCCTCTGCAAGTACCTTCATGCTCTCGGTTGAGTTTCAAAAGGCTTGAAACCATCTTCTCCATGGTAGGAAGTGCTCGAAAGTGAGGGTGAGCCAATCTTCTATGCCATAGTTCACATGAACTTGATGAATCATGCACCAATGCCTGAAGTGGACGAGTGCAGAGTCTGTAGAGGCTCTCATGTTGAACTCCAATCACCCGAGTAGTCTTGATATTTGCGTTCTTTGTCCATGCAATGACTTTGCCTTTTGAAAATGCAACTTGGTACCCCTTGTCCTCCAAGGCTGAAATCGAGACAAGGTTTCTCTTGATGCTCAAAACAAATAGCACATCACTCAACTGCAAGGAAATGCCGAAATCCAAGTGAAAAGAGGAGGTCCCAACTCCTTTCATAGAGTAGCTAGCATCATCTCCAATGACTTGTTCACTAGAATCTCTCTCCACCAAATTAGTTAGATGTTCTCTAAATCTGGTAATATGGCGTGAGGCACCACTATCAATCAGCCAAGTATTGTTGTTGGTAGGCACACTGCTTGAAAGAGCTGAGTAGAATAGGAAACCACCTGAATCCTTCTGCGGATGGATCTCATCAACATCAACAATGGAAGCCTGCTGCATAGGCCTGGTTGGACAATCCTTTGCATAGTGACCATACTTGTCACATCTAAAACATTGGACTCGGGAGAGGTCCTTCTTCTTCTTGAATGCAGGAGTACCATCAACTCCTTTGTCTTTGTTCCGCTTGAAATATCCTTTCTTTCCATCTTTCCCTTTCTTCTTCGAGGATTGAGTGGCGAGAACATGAATGTCTTCATTAGTAGAGCTTTGACCAATACCTCTCGTTGCCAACCTAGACTCTTCTTGAATACAATCCGCCCTCAAACGATCAAACTTGGGAAGTTTCAATCTCACACTGATTCCTTGAATGTAAGATTCCCAAGATGAAGGAAGACCATTAAGAGCCAACATGGTTAGATCCTTGTCATCAACAATATGACCAATAGTAGAGAGCTAATCTCTTAACTCATAAATCTTCATGAAGTAAGCGATGACGGATTCTCCTTTCATCATCTTGACATGATGAAGTTGTTGCTTTAATGCAAGTGCACGGCTTGTGTTGTTGATCTCATACATCTCCTCCAAAGTCTTAAGCATATTTCTTGTCGTCTTCAACTTGGAGATGATTGGAACAATATGATCCTTCACAGAATCAACCAACATCTTCTTCGCCTTAGTATCTTTCTTCTTCCATTGAGTCTTATCTTCCTCATTAGTAGGTGTTGTGACGTTTTTCACACATCGCCCCATTGCAAATGGGGACCCCCCCTAATTTTGGCTTTGCTTTTCGGTCGTTTTGGTTTGTCTCTCTTTTCTACTGTCTGTCTTTCCGGGGGACGCTCCCGTCAGCGAGCTTGAACGTAAAATTTTGGCTAAGTCTAGAAATTAGGGTTTTGAGTTTCCTTGCCAATTTGGGCTCAAATGAGGTGAATAAATTGAAAATTGAGACTAACACTGTTGTTAGTATGCTTCCAGCAGGTTTCTACAGAAGTTTCATCAAATTATGAGGTACTTACTATTTTTAGTAAGTGTGAAATTCAGGGCAATTCGTCAGCATTTTTGATGTTCCGACAGTCACACAACATTCAGAGCACATTAGGCTACCCACAGGTTAAATTTGAACTAAAACAGACAACCTGCTATTTTTAGCAGTACAGCTTCCAGAGCAGATTTCAAGGTCTAGATGTTACATTTTCTGATGCATGTCCGGAGATTCTTTCTGGGTTTTTCGAGACCTTCGCGGTGATGTGACATGCAAAGTATGATGATGACTTTCAGCATTCGGCCTTCGGAGGCCGATATTAGGGTTTGCATGCAGACATTTTCAGCGCATGTCGGCATTTTCCTTCTGGGTTTTCCAAGAGCTTCGTAACGATATAACATGCAAGTGTAGCTGACCACTTTTCAGAAACTTACTATTTTTAGCCAGTGCGTGCATGTTGGAGATTTTTCTGGGTTTTTCTGGGTTTTCCGAGATTTTTCGGGCAGTATGACATGCAAGATCATCCGGCAGCCGGTCGGTCACTTTTCCGGCCACTTTCTATTTTTAGCAGGTATCACTTGGGCAGCTACTCAACACCTCAGAAATGCAAGCTGATCATCATGCAACTGAAACGAGGACAAACGGAGCTCATCTGAGCAACATGCACAAAATTAGGGTTTCGAGCTTCAGCGCTAAAAATGAGGAGTCAAAAGTCAAAATGTGCAAAACTGAAGTATCCATCATGGTCAACATCCTTCAGAGAATCTGCTGGCAAAATTTGAAGGCAATCGGAGAACCTGCTATTTTTAGTAAAGTGTTCCAGATGCAGGCTATAAATAGAAAGTTGATCGCAGGCGCGGCGCATACATGCAAGTTAACCAACGAGGAACACACTGTCCAAATTTTGACTCAAACGGAGCTGAGGAAGTTTCAGAAACAAGCACTTACTATAAATAGTAAGTCACTTCAGAAGCAGCTATAAATGGCAGGTCAACACCAGATCTCGACGGATACAAGACAAACATGTGGTAAGTAATCTGTGGCGCAAATTTCAGAACAAACAGAGTTGCAGGGAATGAAGAATCAGATGATTGCTATTTTTAGCAGGTCAATTAGGGTTTCCTAAAATCAAGGGCAAACAGGACAGTCAACCAGAAGCAGCATCCAGCCACAATCTCCACATTTCTGGCATTCAACAGATGAAATTTGAAGACATTATAAGCAATTGCTATTTTTAGTAAGTTCCTAAAATAGCAAGTACAGACGGATGTCAAGCATCAGTAGCACAAACACATCCCGAGGTTCAGAACAAAGCAATATCAGGCTTTCTGGAGTCAAAAGTCAATCCAAGGCACAAAATTTTTGAAGAATTTTCTAAAAATAGCAAATTAGGGTTAGTAGGAGAAAGTCACCCTAAATCCGGCAGAGGACAAGAAATCCACCAAGTTTGATAATTTTTCGGGTCCAGCATCAAAGCTTGCTTTAAAAGGCCAAAAACAGATCAAAATTCCTGAAGTGTTTGAAAAATGGAAGAGGACCCCTCCATTTGCGCCCTCAAGCTGGCAGGAGTCTTGAAATTTTCTAAGTCACACAAATTGGAAGCTCCATTGGTAAAATGCGCCCTTGAGCTTCAAGATGGTTGAAAAATATTCTAAGTACGAAAATTGGAACCTCCTATGGTAAAATGCGCCCAAGTTGAAAAGCCATGAAATTTTTTTCTAAGTCTGAGAAAACTCAAAGTGTGGGAGGTAGAATGCGCCTTAGCTAAGGGAAAAGGGATTGGAAATCTTCTAAGTGTTAAAATGGAAGTAAGGACCCCCAAATGCGCCCTTGAAGAGAGAGAGCTTGAGAAATTTTCTAAGTGTTCAAAAATGAAACCTCAAGGGGTGAAATGCGCCCTTAAGAGGAGGTGGTCATGAAAATTTTACTAGGTGCTTGAAATTGAAAGTCTGGACCCCTAAATGCGCCTTAGCAACTTTGATGAGTTTGAAGGCTTTCTAAGGCACAAATTGGAAGTTGCTTGAGTCAAATGCGCCTCAGCAAGATGGAGACTAAGGTGGAGTCCAAAAATTTTCTAAGTGACAAAATTGGAAGCAGCTACCTCAAAATGCGCCCATCTTAAGGGGTTGAGTTGGGAAATTTTCTAAGGCAAACAAAATGAAGGCATAGGGTCTTGTATGCGCCTAGAGAAAGAGGGACTTAAAATTTCACTAAGGAATCAAAAATGAAAGTTGGCCCATCAATTTGCGCCCCTCTTCAAACTGAAGGCTTGACTTGTCATCTGCGCCTGAAGGTGAGTTAAAAATTTCCTAAGGCAGGTAAAATGAGAGTTGGATGGGTCAAATGCGCCTGAGGAAAATAAGAGTTGAAATTGGCTAAGTGAAAGTTGATAAGTCCAAATGCGCCCCCTCATGAAACTAGATGTTGACCCTTGTAAATGTGCCTAAAGTGTTGAAAGAGAAAATTGAAAGTTGACCATGTAGAATGCGCCCAAGGTAATGTGCAAACCCTCTAAGCGTTGAAACTAGATGTTGACCCTTGCAAATGTGCCTGAGAGGTTGAAGTAGCAAACCCCATTTGCGCCCTTGAAGTGAGAGGATGATGGAAAAGTTTCTAAGGAAAACAAATTTGAAGCTCACAAGCCCAAATGCGCCCAAGAACTTAAATGAGGAAAGAGGACTTCAAAATTTTGAAAGTGGAAGTACTACCTGTGAAATGCGCCCATACCCCAAGGAAGGTGTTCAAAATATTCTAAATGTTCTAGATTGGATGCTCACCCTTCAAAATGCGCCTAAGATGCATGAAGACAAAGTCAAAGCAATTGCAAAATACGCCCAATTAAAGACAAGAATACATGCTAAATACAAGGCGTCCAAAGCAGAAAGTGGGTCCCTTTGAGAATATTTTAAGTGTTAACACTTGAAGCTTGACCCCTTGTTGGCGCCCAAGGTGAGTAGGGAATCTAGGCGTGGGAGTTTGAAGTCAAATATTTCTAAGTATGGGAAATTTTAAGTGGACTCCTCTAGGCGCCTAGGAGGTATGTGAGGAATACTTCAAGACGTTGGAAATTTTTGAAATTTAAGATGCCTCCTATCAAATGCGCCTAGGCTTGAATGATGAAGTGGTAAAATTTATTTTTCCTAAGTATTGATATTTAAGTATCACCTTAGGAAAAATATGCCTAGCTTGGAGGAGTAATGAAATTCTCTCAGGAATGAGTAAAGTTGCCAGTGAAAAGTTGGTGGATGCCAGCTCCACAGGGTCAACAAAAATATTTCCAAGTCAGAGCGAAAAGAAATGTTCACAGATGATGAAATGAAATAAATTTGATGAGAAATTATTTTTCTAAGGTTCAAAATTAAAAGAATTAAATGAACCCGTTCATTGCATACCCATGAATTTGATGCGTTCTGAGGGAAATTTTCTTCTGGGTATTAAAGATTGTTGATGAGGAAGGGATTTTAAAATCTTCTACACTTTGTCGAGGCCTTCAGGGTGAATATTTTTGATGGGCACTAGGTTGATGAATTTTCCTAAGGGAAAATTTGAAAATTTTCTAAGGCAAAGTGAAGAAAATGTGTTTTCAAGGTGAAATCCTCCAGACGATGAATTTGAAAGGAACTGCCTAGGTGAATTTGCTTAAATCCATCGTGAGGATAGTTTTCTTGAGCCAGAGATGGATAAAATCAAAGTTGTCAGAGCTCCAGCAGGTGAAATGAATTTCTTAAAGATGCAGTTGAAGTTGATATTGCCAAAAGGATGATACGCCCCTGATGAAGATGGGTCGAAAATCTGGCTAAGGCATGAAGAATTTGAACGCGAAGTCGGTTAGTGAACATGATGAGCCCTTGAAGGTCGAAGCGTGAAAATCAGGTAAGTAAGTTAAGATTATATTATGAAATGTTCTAATTCTCTTCTCCTTGCTTGTTTTGCAGGAGAAATGTTGAGGCCAGAGCACGATGACTTGAAGAGGCGAGGCACGACGATATGACAACCTTTAGAGGAAGATAAAGTTACGAGTTTCAATCTCGAAGGAAGAGAAAGTTGCAAAAAAAAAAAAAATGGCTAAGTGTTGAAGAAACGTTTTCAAAGCTTAAGATGGAAAAATGAATGTAAGCTCAAGCGAAGTCGAGCAACGTCAAGAAGAAGATCAAGGGCAGTGTGAACGCATTTCAAGATTGGAATCTTCTAGAAGGATGATGGTGGACATTATGGCGCATTTATTACCCCACTCTCCTCTGTGGCGGTTTTTAGGGCAAATCTTGTTTAGGGCTGAGGTGGCACGATTCTGGCCACTCTATTGATTGTAACCCTAGCCGTCTTTTGGGACTTGGCTAGCTATATAAAGGGAGAGTCCCCCTCATTTGTACCTCATTAGCTTAGAGTTAGACGGTAGACATAGAATAAAGGGACAACTTAGAAGTAGATTGATAGTGTAGTTGGAGGAGAAGGAAAGTTTTCCTTTGAAAACTTTTGTAAGAAATTGTCGTGTAAAACTTTCATAATAAAAGATCTT
The DNA here is from genome assembly GCA_007258455.2 of Sequoia sempervirens. Classification (NCBI taxonomy): domain Eukaryota; kingdom Viridiplantae; phylum Streptophyta; class Pinopsida; order Cupressales; family Cupressaceae; genus Sequoia; species Sequoia sempervirens. The sequence continues at coordinate 471,669,482 of VDFB02047230.1, forward strand.
TCATTGATGGTGAAATTCATCTTTGTTGTGGATAGCTAGCGAGGTTTTTTCATCCCTTCCACTTCAAATAGCGTAGAGTAGCGTAAATTTCATTTTCATGCAAGTAGATGTTAACTGTGGAATGTGGTGTTTGTTCTAAGCAACTTCGTCTATCCATACCACTAGTGTGTTTACTGATGGTGAATGCGCCTTGTGTGGTCAACTGGAATATCATGTACTTAACTTCAATCACATTTTGAATAATGGTATGCGTCGTTGTGATGGTATCTTTATGTTAAGTGGTGGTTTGAACATCTCTAGTCATCTCCCTTGAAGATTGCACTGACTCCGTGGAAGCTGTCCGATGTGAGGCAAAGCGAAGTCCGGTTTGAAGCTTGCGAAGATTGATTGCCATATCCCACACCTTAGAATAGATATAGCTTCTTAACCCTACCCCATTTCAATTCAGTACTTTCTGGTTAGAATAGGAAACTCGCGCTTCATAGACAAATCTTTCGAGCATTTGAATTCCTTTCTCCGCTGCCGAACAATTCCGTAAGTCCCCTTGAAATACCAGCAAATCACATCGAGCCAAACTGAGCCTATTCGCACTGAAAGAACCTTGGAGTTGAACGCACGAACTTTCTGGCAATCTTAGCGTGTGGAATACTTTGATCAAGAGAGAATAGGGAAGCCGTTGGCAACTTTATTCTGCGTTGGTGCGGTCACGAAAAACACATCAACAGTAGGCTCGAGGACTTTGCTCTCCACGAACTCGGCTAATTCATTTTCCTCCAAGGCGAGCATGACTTTGAATCTCCAAGATGTGAAATTAGCTGCTCCCTCAAGTCTATCCTCGATCTTGAGTCCGTTCACCATCTTGATGAAGAGATAGATGTGATCAAAGATGAAAAAGAGAAAGAAGAGTATCGCTGCTTGACTTAATCTGATCAAGATCTTCCTTATACCTGCTCCGATACCGTGTTAATTTTATGATCAGATGTAAAGCACAGAAATTTAATTCAAAATCAGACAATAACACAACATATACCATGGGAAAACCCTCCACTTGAGGGAGAAAAACCCAGCAACAATATATGAAGCTGATATGAAGGCCAATTAGAAGCACCACAATCTGATGCAACACAAATACAAGATAATGTAATTCACTGATAATAACCTCAGCCTTCCACAAAATATCGATCTGTGTAATGTCCCCATTTTGGCCCTACACTTTTCAATAGGATTTAGCCTATTTCCGGAAATCCGTAGGCTATGCTAAGGTGGAAAATTAGGGTTTCCTCTTTCAAATATTGCTCAGTTGGCGTTCAAAGGATGTTGTGCAGACTTACTATTTATAGCAGTTGCTATTTTTAGCAAGTCTATCTTTTGGCAATATCTGTCTAGCAGCAGTTCAATCCTTTGCAGGTTAGTGTTTAGTTTGGCTATCTATTGTTTTGATGTGAACTTACTATTTATAGCAGTTGGCTATTTTTAGTAAGTCTAAATTTGGCAGTAGCATCATCAGTAGCTCAACTCAAGTCATCTTGCTATCCATCAGTTTCAGTATTGGCATTGGTTTTGGTTATCTCCATGGACTGAGTTTTTATACTTAGTCAAATTTCATGTTTCTCAGTTGTACCCCACGCCTAGGAGTAATAAATTCATGTTGTTTTAAAAAAGGGGCCATTAAGGGGGTCAATTGTGCATTTAATAATTTATTAAATGCTTTATTGTTGCAAAGTGAAAAGGAGGTTGAGTAATATTATATTATTTCAAAAAGTAAAATGCAAAAAGGTGGCATCCCTTTTGGAAGTTGAAGTGATTCAACTTCTTGGAATTTGAAGAGTTCTTGTTGCTTCATTTGCCAATTGAAGTTTATATATTGCTGCTGTTTGAAGAGCTGATTATGATATTTTTGAAGAGCAAAGTTACGCTGCTGGAATGAATCCAGAATCCGGCTAAGGGAAAGCTTAGCAAATTTACTCCATTCTTCGGGCCTGCAACTATGGTTCCCTAGGTGGTGGATTGAGAGTGTGCTTCATCCAGAAGTACATATTGAGCATTATTGTGGAGTTTTGGTGAGATATTTCCAGTTTTTATGTTGCTGGTTTATCATGGCTGAAAGTGATTTTTGTATACAGCTTTTAGTATGAATTTTATTTGCTTCTGGGTATTGAAGATATGCATTCCTAGCACATGGGCGCCCCTTCCCATAGAAGATCAGAATTTATTTCAAAGTATTTATTTTTATTCTTGCAAAATCGCCCTTGCTAAGGGCCGTACCATGTTGGGAGCATTGAGAATTGTGCAAGTAAATTAATGGTTGCTTTTTGAAGTTGTTTCATCATCATGACATGGGCGCCTATCCTCTAGAGGTTCATTGCAATTGATTTCACTCAATTTGGAGGTAAATTGATAAAGTTATGTGCATTTCATTGATGTACAGTTTGCTGGTCTGATTTTCTGTATTCTCTATTTCTGATCAGACTTGTTAGTTTTTGATATAATGCTGGTTTGAGCTTCATTTCTATATCATTATTGTATTGTAAGAGTTAGAGGAAGTGTTACTCTAACCATTGATTGATTTGGAAGCATATCTTTCTTATTTGCAGCTGTTTAATTCATTGTAAAGCTGATTAGTAGTACTAACAGCTATTTATTTTATTTGCTGCAATTAGTTTAAATTTCATACTCCCACGATTGAGTGGTTGAGTTTAAATAATCATCTTTCTTTAATTGTAAGTTTCCCCCCACTAAATAAGTGGTTGTGTGGACTGTATTCCCCCCACGTTAATAAGTGGAAGTGAGGATTTAAATGGCTGGCTTGCTGCCTTTAATAATGTAATAATCTCACCCACTGAATAAGTGGAGTATCCCCACTGCTTGTGGATGCCTGCATCAGCAGATGAATTGTAATTTCAGTTCAGTTTACTCCTAATGATCCTCTGACCATATGCTATCACCTCGCCCACATTGGGATCTTGGTGAACATTCTTGGTTAGAGTTACTTCTATGCTGATTTACTTTTGGAGCTAACGCTAATCAGTGACTTGTTGCTAGTTTGTGTGTTAAATTTTGAGAAAAAAATTAAGGGGAATATTTCAATCTGCTCTTCTACATAATTCACACTTGAGAACAATGAACTGGATGAGTATGAATTGATTGCCAACAATGAAATGTCCATCGAGTATATATACAAAATGAAAGGGAGAGACACATCCCTTCAAATCCTTCATGCCGACCTCCATTCAAAGGTTGTGACTCTAACATATATGATGTTAGCTACAAGCAATCACGTCTTTTCATAAATGGAAGTTGCCTTCAATTAATGAACAAATATTAAATGTCTCTTAATAAAAGATGTGACTCTCAAGATGAAATTGCATCTCCTCATGTCGGCCACAAAGGTAATGAATAATCACGTGTTAATGAAACGCCTCTTCATTGGATATAATATCACAATTCAAATAGCCGTTTAGGCTATGATTTGAATTTTCTTCAAGAATCGTGTTGTGCTGGAAGTAGCAGCCCGACGTTGCTCAATAACATCAACAGTGTAGGCTCATTTTAGCCCCTACACCAGTCTTTTTCCCCCTCTCAGGATGCTCAGGACCCCTTTTCAGTAGCTACCTTCGTGTGTCAGCTTTACATCAATCCTCGTGCTTTTGTAGCGTGATGTGTCTAGACACTAGCGCACCACGCAGACGTCCACGGACCGCGCTAGCGTCCCGTGACAACTTGATGTTCAAACGATCGTTTCCAAGTGCCTTGCCACTTGTCAGCTACTTTTGTCATTGGTAACGGCTCGGGAAGCTTCTTCTCCCTCCTCTTCTCTCTTTAAATGCTATCTTTCCAATTTGTTGGTTCTAGCTTCTTCTCCTTCTTGGCTTCTCTCTTAGACATTATGTCTTTTCTTTCTTTCACTCTCTCTTGTTTACACAACTCTCTACATCTTGCTACAACAACACTCTTTGCAACTCTCTTGGCTCTCGCAACTATCTCTTTCTCCCTTTGGCTTGCTGAAGCCTTGCAAGTGATATCTTGCTTACCTTGTATCTTTGACCATCTTGGGATTTCTCACATCCTCTATCTATTGCATCTCTATTTTGTGATACGGGTTCTCCTTCAATGGGGACTGTTTTTATCATTCTTGCATTTATTTCATTTCTGCTTATTATTTCTCTCTATCTATCTAGCTGTCCATGGAGGTGAGAATACCAAAACGGGGGTTTGACTGAGTCAACCCCTAAACAGCCCCAACATTTTCCCTCGGTCTTATGCGTGTAGGTATTGAAGATATTTCCTTTCTGGAGGCTCCATTGCTTGGGTTGTTGTGAGCATTTTCTATCCCTTACTCTCTTACTTTACCATTTATATCACTTCATTCCAAATCTGTTATTCTCTGTCATCTTATTGCATTCTAAGAATTCCTAGCAGTTAGAATAGTAGTAGTCACCTTGGTGTTTTCTACGATATTCTTAGTTTTCGGTCCGTACGAGATGCCAATGTGCCGCACTGTTGTCTGTGTGCTGCATTGTCATCCTCTGTCCCAAAATATACCAGTTAGGGCAATTCGTTCCCTAGGACTCTCTTGAGAATAGACTCGTTAGTAGCAAATCCCCCTTCTCTACAGTTACAAATACCCCCACTTGCAAAAGGTGCCACTCTCAATACATATTATATTAAATACATACGCACACTTAATGGTGCTTCACATGAAATAGTAACAAACTCCTATCAACTCTATGAGATGTCAAATGCACATTTTTCAGCACTCTCTCTGTCATCTACATGTATTAACTCCATTCCCTGTAGGTACTTGCATAATTAAATACTGTGTAAGGCTCCCCAAATAAACAACAAATCCAAATATAATGTAGAATTCAATCAATTCACTTTTAACAAACCTACGTAACTGGCAGCTACAAATTCAAATGATCGGATCTTCCCCAAAAAAATTCAAATTTGAAACACAACAACCAAATTGAAGGCATTGAATTGTCAGATTCGAACTACTAAATAAGAGGGAAAGTAGCCAATGACATTCACAATTGCTGGAGTGAACAAATATTCTCTACAAAGTACAAAGCATCGACAAGCATCCTCTGCACATTCCTCCAATATCCACAATTTTCCAGGTTGGTACATTCAACATTCTACTTATAGTTATTTTCATGAACTGTGCATTTAACAGTTATATTTATGCAGTGTTTTTTTATATATTATAAGTAAATGAGGGTCTTTTTTGGTAACGGGTTATTCCTTACAAATCTCATTTACAAATTCAATAAATTGTGTGTTCATTTACTATTTTTAGTTATTTCTCAGGGTTTATATTTGTCAAATTTATTTCATAAAAAGCTCTTTTATATTTTGTGTCTCTTGTTCATTCAACAAATCGATATAAGCATGTTGAATCATCCGTTGGACTCCTTTATATTCAAAATAAGTGTACACATCAGCTTGCATTTTCATTATATATGTATATATGTGTATATATGAGTGAGTGTGTGTATGGATATATATATATGTGTATATATGAGTGAGTGTGTGTATGCGTATATATATATATATATATGTATATATGTATGTATAATAAGTGTACACATCAACTTGCATTTTCATTATATATGTATATACGTGTATATATGAGTGAGTGTGTGTGTATGTATATATATATGTGTGTGTATCTGTATATACATGTATATTTATATATATGTATGTATGTATATGTATATATATGTATGTATGTATATTAATATATGTGTATTATGTACATAAAAACATATATATAGATATATATAAATATACATACTTATAGATACATACATATAAATATATATATACATACATATACATAGGTATATACATACACACACACACATATATAACTTGCATACATTTGAATGCCACTGTCTTCTTTGGTGTGATTAAAGAATTATTCTCATGAAACCCTTGCCTAGTTTTTTTGGCATATATCTAAAAACCCATGTCTGTTTTTGTGTGACTAAGGAATTATTATCATTAAACCCTTGCTTACTTTTTTGGGCATATAACTGAAAACCCAAATTTGTATTCACTTTACCTCTATTTAAATTTCTATCTGTTGGTTGTCCAATACAACAAAACAGTATTCGTTTACTATAAAATGTGTTAGCAATTTTCTACTTTCCATTGCACATACAATAGGGCACCATACATATATAGGATGAACTTTGTATCCTTTATTCTTTACTTCACAACTTATGTTTTCATTATACTCTTATATGTTCACACAAAGATATATATCTATACATATACATATATATAATATATATATATATTTATATGTATACATACATATATATACGGATATGTATACAAATGTATGTATATGTATCTATACATATAATTACATAGATATATGTAAACCCTCGAGGTTTGTTGTTGTCTGCTCTCCATGGTGTGAGATAACAATGAACATCATTCTCCTTTCAAAATGTAAACAATGGTACTCTTGAATCTTTTTATTCAACATTTTTGTGGACCCGCGAAGGGTTTCTTGGCTAATTGAATAATGATCACTAGTTTTTACCGATTTCATCATTGTTTATCTAACATTGTCTAGCTTATGATTCTGTTATTTGCAAACATAATTAATGTCTTTTCTGACTTCTTCGATTCACATACAGGTTTAGTGATAATCATGGCATGAGGGCAGAAGAGGAAAAAATTGAGTGGGAGGCACTTAATCAAAGTACCTCGTGGAGTGAGGTTCAATGTTCAAATCTTGTTGAAGAAGAGCCAGTAGTCAACATCAATGAAGATGTCATTTCAGAAAATACAGACAATACAAGTGAACATTCAGGTTCCAAACATGGTGCTCAAAATACTCAAGCAAGCTTGGAACCGCTTGTTCATGTTCCTAAGTCAGCTATTGTCCATGTGACGTCCCTAGATTTGTCTACGACAAATTGGACTATGCATCACATGGAAAGAGAAATTGCAGATGTTGAGGATAATCGTATGTCAATCAGAGGTGCAATGATCAAGTGGGGAATCCAGCCTAGCAGTTTGAGGGCGTGGCTTAATGGTGTTACAACCACAAAAAGAAAGGGGCCACAAACAATCCTATCTAATGAAGAAGAAGCTAAAATAGTGTAGTAGTGTAAGGACATGGCTAATATTGGCCATGGCCTTCAAGTCTCACAACTTAAATCAACGGTGGCCCAAATGATTGGAGCGAGGCCTAACCCATTCACAAATAGGATAATAGGGAGGTCATGGTGGGTTGGCTTTCAACAAAGGCATCATGATCTGACAATTCGGACAACAAGAGTAGACACAGACAGAGCTATAATGCTATGCCCTTGCATAGTTTCTTCCTTCTATGACAACTTGGAAGAGTTGTATAACAAACACAATTATGGGTCCAACAGAATATGGAACTGCGATGAAACAGATGTGTAGACTGGCATAAATTGTGCAATGAGAGTTATTGCAAAGATGGGGACCAAATGTGTTCCACAATTAATCTCAAATAACAAAGAATGGATCACTATTTTAGCATGTGTTAGTGTAGCAAGTCAAGCTATACCAGGTTATTATTTGTTCAAGTCAAAGAGACACATTAAGAACTATATTATTAACTGTGAGCCAAGGGCATGCATGGCAGTCCAAGAGCATGCTTGGTGACCAAAAAATTGTTTGTCGAATAGTTAAAACACTTTGCTAAAAAATGTCTCAGGCGGGGTGTCACCAACCAATAGATAGCTTTTCATATTCGACGGTCATGGTAGCCATGTGGCATTCAAGACAATCGAAGAAACAAAGAGTATGGGAATAGAATTGCTCACGCTTCCAACACATACTAGCCACAAATTGCAACCCCCTGATGTCCGTGTATTCTCACCTTTCGAAAAATTACTTTAAATAGTAAAGGAGTGTATGGGTCTACACATCTTCAATTTGACATAAGAAGGGAAGGGTTGGCAACTCTTGCCAACAAAGCTTTTGAATGGGCTTTGACTCCTAATAATATTATAAGTGGTTTTAGAATGAGAATTTGGCCTTTAGATCAACATGCACTTGACATGGATATGGGGCCAAGTGAAACTTTCGTAGTTGAAGACAAAAGAACCGCTATGGGAGCAGAAATAGAGGCCACGACAACTAAGGATGATGCACAGTTTATTGCAGCGGAGACTTTTTTGAGGCTAGCAGGTTGGAATAAAGATCATATTGGAAAGTTTGTGGAAACGTTCAATGCAAACAATGCCCCAAATTCAACAAACGAATTAGAAGGAAATTGAATAGAGAATAATCATGTTAAAGTGCATGACAAAGAATTCCCTGCAGTTAAAAAACATGCAATGAGGCAGCAAAAATTGAAGAAAGTTTCGATCTGCCATCAGATACAAGGCAGTCAAGTTGGTTTCAAGATACAACTTTAAACTTAGGGGTGCATTTGAATTTCAATCAAGGGGATGAAGGACTATCCATGCCATCACCACCACATGTTGATCCTAAAGAGGTCATCCATTACTTCACCCCTAGGAGAAATTGGGATACAAATGATGAAGCGGAAGTAGTGGAAGCTAATGATACAAGCGACCAAGAAGCTGACTATGTGCCATGCACACAAATCGAAGACTAACAACCAACAAGCAGAAGAAGCATTTTTTTTGCTTTGAGATTGCCTAGTTAGTCGTAGCACCCCATTGCGACCTCAATTTGACGATCGGTGCACCCTTTGCGTTAGGAGTTGCCAAAAAATGCTTCTTCTGCTTGTTGGTTGCTAGTCTTCAACTTGTGTGCATGACACAAAGTCAGCTTCATGGTTGCTTGTATCATTAGCTTCCACTCCTTCCGCTTCATCATTTGCATCCCAATTTCTCTCAATGGTGAAATCATGGATGACTTCTTCAAGATCAACATGTGGTGGTGATGGCATGGATCCTTCGTCCCCTTGACTGAAATTCAAATGCATCCCTAGGTTTAAAACTACATTTTGAAACCACCTTGACTGCCCTGTATTTGATGGCAGATCGAGACTTTCTTCAATTTCTTTTGCCTTATTGCATGTTGTTTGAACTGTAGTGAATTCTCTGACGTGCACTTGAACATCATTATTCTCTATGTGATTTCCTTCTAATTCGTTTGTTGGAATTGGGGCATTGCTTGCATTGAACGTTTCCACAAAATCTCCAATCCGATCTTCATTCCAACCTGCTAGCTTCAAACAAGTTCTGCTGCAATGAACTGTGCATTATCTTTAGTTGTCGTGGCCTTTATTTATGCTCCCATAGTGGTTTTTTCGTCTTCAACTATGAAAGTTTCACTTGGCCCCAATCCATGTCAAGTGCATGTCGATCTAATGGCCAAATTCATGTTCTTATAAAACCACTTATAATATTATTAGGACTCAAAGCTTGTTCAACAACTTTGCTAGCAAGAGTTGCCAACTCTTCCCTATGTCAAGTTGAGGATGTGTAGAGACCCATACAATTCTTTGTTGTTTGAAGTCATTTTTGAAAGGTGAGAATACACTGACATCAAGGGGTTGCAACTTGTGGCTGGTATGTGTTGGAAGCATAAGCAAATCTATTCCCATACTCTTCTTTGCTTCTTCAATTGTCTTGAATGCCACATGGCTGCCATGACCGTCGAATATGAGAAGCTGTCTATTTGTTGGTGACACCCTACCTAAAACATTTCTAGCAAAGTGTTTTAACCATTCGACTAACAATTCTTTGGTCATCTAAACATGCTCTTGGACTGCCATGCATGCCCTTTGGCTCATAGTTAATAATATAGTTCTTAATGTGTCTCTTTGACTTGAACAAATAATAACCTAGTATAACTTGACCCGCTCCACTAACACATGCTAAAACAATGATCCATTCTCTATTTTTTGAGATTAATTGTGGAACATATTTGGTTCCCGTCTTTGCAATAATGCTCATTACACAATTTCTACCAACCTGCACACCTGTTTCGTCACAGTTCCATATTCTTTTGGACCCATAATTGTGTTTTTTATACAACTCCAAGTTGTCATAGAAGAAACTATGCAGGGGCGTAGCATTATAGCTCTATCTGTGTCCACTCCTTCTGTTGTCTGAATTGTCAGATTAAGATGTCTTTGTCAAAAGCCAACCCACCATGACCTCCGTGGCATCCCATTTGTGAATAAGTTAGGCCTTGCTCCAATTATTTGGGTCACTGTTGATTTAAGTTGTGAGACTTGAAGGCCATGGCCAATATTAGCCATGTCCTTACACCACTGCACTATTTCAGCTTCTTCTTCGTCAGATAGGATTGTTTGCGGCCCTTTCCTTTTTGTGGTTGTAACACCATTAAGCCACGCCCTCAAACTGCTAGGTGAGATTTCCCACTTGATCGTTGCACCTCTAATTGACATATGATTATCCTCAACATCTGCATCTGCTCTTTCCATGTGATGCATAGTCCAATTTGTCGTGGATAGATCTGGGGACGTCACATGGACAGCAGCTGACTTAAAAATATGAACAGGTAGTTCCAAGCCTGCTTGAGTATTTTGAACACCAGGTTCAAAACTTGAATGTTCACTTGTATGGTCTTCATTTTCTGAAATGACATCTTCATTGATGTTGATTGTTGGCTCTTCCTCAGCAAGATCTGGACCATGATTCTGCCCAGACATTGTCTGCTACATAACCAGGACCTCCTAGTCCCCAATCTTGTTCTCTCGGACCTTCACTTTGTACAGGCCAATCTTCCTTTGTTGCATAGCCCAACATGTTTATGGCGATAGTATTCTTCTCTTTTCTCTCCTGGTATGGTTTTAGCTTCGATCCGTTGATTGCCTCCGGTATCAATGACCCATCGAGATTTTCCAATTTTATAGACCCATTGTCACCTACTTCCCGAACTCGGAACGGTCCCAACCAACGAACTTTAAACTTCCCTGGCTTGATCTCGTTACGGCCGTTATACTTCAGAACTAACTGTCCCGGTCGAAAATTCATCCGCCGGAGATGCTTATCGTGCCAATATTTCCGTCGCCGTTGCATGTTCTCCGTCGCCCATTGGGCCATCACTCTTCGCTCGTCCAGCTTATTCAGTTGGTATAGTCTTTCTTTCAAGCTTTCGGTATCGCCCAATCGGTTCTCCACGGCTATCCTCAGACTTGGTACCATATATTCCATCGGCATCACCGCCTCCTGACCGTACATTAACTGGAAAGGCGTGTGGCCCGTTGTTACCTTGTACGTTGTACGATATGCCCATAGGACGGCTGGTAACCTTTCTTCCCAGTCAGCTTCTTCCACGCCGCATGATTTGTGAATTACTGACACGAGCACCTTATTTGTAGACTCCGCCTGGCCATTAGCTCGCGGGTAGTACGGACTGGACAAGTTGTGAAAGATTCGGAACTCTGTCGTCATCACCCTGATAACATGATTGACGAAGTGCCCTCCACGATCACTCATAATCCGAATGGGGATGCCGTACCGTGTAACTATCTGCTCATAGATGAATCTTGCCGTACTTTGTGCTGTGTTGTCTGGCAACGCTCGAGCTTCAGCCCACTTCGTCAGGTATTCTGTAGCGACCACAATGTATCGGCATCGATGCAAGTGACTCACCTTCAACGGTCCGATGAAGTCTAACCCCCATCGTTCGAACAACTCCTGAGGCTGTGAGGGATGCAATGGCATGAAATCCCGCTTCAATGGTTTCCCGACCCTCTGATAAGTGTCGCAGCCTACCACCCATTCTTTGGCGTCAGTGTGCATCGTCGGCCACCATAGACCTGCCAAGAGGATCTTCCTTGCTGTAGCATCAGGTCCCATATGGCCGCCAGCCAGTCCTTCATGTGCCTCTTTTAGTACGCCGGGTATTTCTTCCTCGACGACACACCTCCAGAGGATCTGGTCGGGTCCCATCTTGTAGAGTAGCCCATTGATCAGTTGGAATGTCTTGCTTTTCAGTACGATCTTCCTCCTCTCGGCTGGTGGCATATCACTTGGGAATGTGGATGTGGACAGATAGTCTCCAATCTTCTCGTACCATGACGGCAATATTGCAATTTGAAATAAATGTGCGTCCGGAAAGTCTTCGTTCACCCCATCCTCTGCAGGTTCACCCGACCGGATCCTAGATAGTTGGTTGGCAATAACATGGCTTTTCCCTGGCTGTACGATGATGGTGAACGTAAATTCTTGTAATAGCAGTAACCATCTACTCACCCGTCCTTGGATAATCGGTTTGTTTACCAGGTACATCAAAGCTTGGTGGTCCACGTAAAAAGTGAACGGAGGTAATGCCTGAACTTCTGTACGGCGTACACCATTCCTAGTGCCTCACGCTCGGTCGTACTATAATTCCTTTCTGCCTTTGAGAGTAGCCGGCTGGCGAAGAATACTGGGTGATCCAACCCGTGCGCTCCCACTTGTGCTAGGGTTGCTCCGATGGCAAAATTAGAGGCGTCTACATGTACGTGGAATTCCTTATCCCAGTCCGGGTACATTAATATGGGTGAGCTGATCAGTCGCTCCTTCAGTTCCCGGAATGCCTTCTCCTGTTCTTCGACCCACACGAATGGTTGGCCTTTCCTCGTCAGTAGGTCGAGAGGGTACGATACTTGGGCAAAATTTTTAATAAACCTCCGGTAGTATCCCACATGGCCGAGGAAAGACTTTACTCCAGTGACATTCTCGGGAGCCTCCATCTGTACGATGACTCGCACCTTGTCAGGATCCGTTTTCAACCCAGCTTTGTACACAATGTGTCTGAGCAACTTCCCCTGCGGCACCATAAATTTGCATTTCTTTGGATTCAAGGCAAGGCGGGCTGCTCTACACCGTTCCATGCACTCGCCTAAAGCTTTCAAATGTTTTTCTTTGTCACTATAGATCGACCAATCATCCAAGAAGGCTTTGAAATTACCTACTGACATTTTATCAAAGATGTGGAGTATAATCCTCTGAAATGTAGCTGGTGCGTTGCATAATCCGAACGGCATGCGGTTGTATGCGTACACCCCATCCTCGACGACGAATGTAGTCTTTAATTTGTCCTCCTCGGCGATACTGATCTGATTGTAACCCGAGAAGCCATCTAGAAAGGAGTACATTTCGTGCCCGGCAACTTCTTCCAGAATCGAGTCGGTGAAGGGAATGGGAAATGGATCCTTGATAGTCACTGCATTCAGGCTACGGAAGTCCACACAGATTCTAATTTGTTCCTTCTCTTTCTTTAATGATATGACGATCGGCGATACCCACTCACTGACTTCCACCTTGAAAATAATGCTGGCCTCCAGCATCTTCTCAATCTCCTTCTGTACTTTAGCGGCATAATTTTTGTTCATTCTGTACGGTCGCTTTCGTACGGGCTGGGCTCCCGGTACGAGAGGAATCCTGTGCACACATAACTCCGGTGGGATGCCTTTTAAGTCCTTGTACGTCCAAGCGAAAGCGTCTTTATATTCCATGAAGATTCTAAACGCTGCCGCCTTCAGGACAGGGTCCCAGTCATCACCGACTAAAATCTCCTTAGGTTTGGCTAATTCCCCGAGGTTTACTTTTTTCAACGTTGGTTCCTCGTACTTCATGATTTTGTCCTGCTCGAACTTGTGGGCTGGAGTCACATCCAATTCGGCCGTACCTTCTTTATATTCTCCGTACTCAGGTGGAAATGTCTCACTGGTCGAGCCATTATCCTTTTCTACTTCCCCCTCCTTGACCTGCAGCATGTGGCAATCCGGGTGGAAGACTTCATAATCCTCCATCTGCCAGTGAAACAGTCCGCTCAATGAACTGGTCTCATCTTCCGAGCAACTGCCGATCTCCAATACCCCTTCTTCATCTGGTTCCATTGTCTTTCTCTCATCATCATCTGAGTCACCTCCGGATTCCGATGCCGAAGATGCCAGATCCTCACTGACGGCCTGATTCTTCAGATCAATGGTGTATTTCCTCCCCCGATTTTCTATTGAAAGCGTATTCCGCTTCCAGTTGTGGAGTTGCCTTGGCAGCAATCAGCCATCCCCGTCCCAAGAGTGCATCGTACGCTTTTTTCTCCATTGGGATGACTACAAAATTCAACAGAAACAGTTGCGTGCCGATCGAGACCTTCTGCTCCATTAGTATACCCAACGGTCTGATGCCATGTTGATCTGCTCCCACGAGGTGGAATGTCGGGGGCCAAAGAGTCGGCTTACCCAGACACTTCCAAGTCTCTTCTGGCAGTACGTTTACTCCTGAACCACCATCGACAATAGTATTAGATAATCTCATGCCCAAGATTTCCATCTCGACGACGGCTGGTTTCCTCCCGATGCTTACTGCTAGGAGCATTGGATCCGAAGTCTCGGCTACCACTTCTGGCGTACGTTCTGGTGAACTCTTCGGAAGATTTTCTCCAATAGCATTGGTAAGTGCTACTTTGAGAGAAGGCATTGTTTGCAAAAGATCAGTTACCTTAATGGGTACGGTTGTGTGAAGCACCTGCCGTACGATATTCTTCTCCGACTCCGACTGTAGCAACGTACTGGTAGCTTTATAGTTCTTGCCTTCATTCTCCATTGCCTCGGCCACTTTTGTCTTGGCTTCCCGAAATCTTTCTTTCTCCGTACGGGGATCTGGATAATTTGCTCGTTTTGACTGTGCTCTCGTAATCGCCAAGACCTCCTCGTCGGCTACCTCCAGCATATTGATACTTCCTTTTTGCTTCGGACAGTCGGTGTCTTCATGATCACCCGGTCCACACCACTTGCACAGTTTTCCCCCGTTGCCTTGGCCGCTCTGACAATCCCTCGCAAAGTGACCCCATTCATTACAGTTCCTGCACTGGATCATCGGTCGTCCTTTGCTGTCGTACTGAATTTTACTTCTCGGCGTATTTCGCCGATTGTTGCGGTAGCCTCCAGGGGATGCATTGTTGTTCTGTGGCTTCGGTGGCGTGGTTGGAGGTGTTGACTGTTCGCCTTGAGTGAAGAATACTTGCGAACTTTTAGTTTTTAAATTGTATGGGCACTCCTTGACGGAGTGTCCCATGACCTGGCAGATGTCACAGAATAACTTTTTTGGGCAACTTGCCTTTGTGTGACCTTCCGATTTACAGTCCGTACACCATAATTCATTGGCCTCTTTGGATCCTTCCCTGTCGGTCTTCAGTTCTTTCATTATCCGCATCATATCCCGCCGAAGGGCTTGTACGGTTGCCGATTCATCGTCACTGTCCTCGGCACTCTCGTCGTCATCCCTCCTCTTCCCCTTCGAGGAGGTCCTATTTTCACTTTCAATATCCATCGCCCGATTGTAGGCTTCGGTGTACGAGGACGGTGGTACTACTTTCATTTTCCGCCGGAGTGAGGGAATCAGTCCTTCAATGAACCATCTTTTCTTTAACCCATCGGCCGGCTGTGCCTCCAGCTTCCCGATCAAGTCTTTCAACCTCCTGTTGTAGGTCCGTACGTTTTCATGCTTCCCTTGTTTGGTATGATATATTTCTGTGACGATCTCACTATCGTCCCGTAGAAGTTTGAACTCTGCTTCAAAGTTTTGCTTCAGGACCCTCCATGTGGCTCTCTGCGCTTGATCCAGTTCCGAGTACCAGTCAATGGCACTGTCCCTGAGTGTTGCTGGAAATGCCTTCAGCCACTGGTCGGGGTCATCCTGCCCGCTGGCTATCCAGATAGTCTCGCATGTCTTGCAATGCCGTACGGGATCCTCAGAGCCATTCCCCATGAATTTCGGCAACTTTTGCCGATCCGGTGAGCCATCTTTACCGGTTGACCTCCTTGTTGACCTCCTTGTGTTTTGGACCCGATTAGACTAGTGGATCCTCTCTACTACCCTGTGCGTCACCAGCACTCTCTCCACGTACGAGTCACTGCCACACCTCCTCCGCGTCCGCAACACGTGGGTCTCCTCAGGATCCCGCCGATGATGCTCTCTGCCCTGGGGTCTTAAGCTCTGGCCTTCCCCTCCTTAACTCTGTCGTCGTCCGAGAGTGACAACTCTCGAAATCGTCTGATGCTACTATTCAATTCATCTTCATTGTCATAGAGGTTATATTTTTCTGTATATGGAGTGCTGAAGGGGTCTTCGTCCCTTCCTTCTATCAAACTGTGTGTGTTCGTTCAATAGACGTGTCTATTTTTTGCAAATTTTCATATGTTCTTTTTATGCTCTGATTGATTTCAATTAAGTCCTCATCTAGTTCCTTACCGACTTGCCTTAGTCGTCTTCGCCGATTTTCTTGCTCTTGTAGTCTGAGTGATCGCCGAACTTGCTCTTCCGAAGTCCCGTGCCCGTCAGGTACTCTATTCTTATCTTTGTTCGGCCGTACGGGCATTTAGTTGTTCAAGCGATCATTGCTGGTTGCCGGAAGTGCGGCGCCGACTAGTATCCCGTTCTTCCTCTTCCCGTTTGTTTCGGTCTTCACAACGTTGCACGATTTGCTGCCTTCGGCGCTCGCGATCCTCTTCTTCGCGCAAGTCTTGCAGAATAATGAAATGGCGGGCCAGCAACCTGGGCATGCGGTTCAGAAGGTGGTTCACCTCGTCGTTCACTTCCAGCCGATCCCAGATGACTTCCTCAGGGATCTCCCGAACGAGGGATTCCCTACGTACGTGATCACGGAGCGAGATTTTCCACAAATTTACCAAATCTTCTGTCAATGAGTCTTCTCGTTCCTCATTAGCATTTATAGGTTCTTCCGCTGGTTGACCCATTACGCTGCCATGGTGGATGATGCCCTAGTCCGTTCAGGCAACGGCGCCAAATGTTTGCCTACGGAATGGGATTCTAATTGACGTACTACTTGGAAAACTAATTATGTGCAGAACATGGGATCAAACAGTAAACTAAAAGATATCATAGTAAAATGCCAGACACTTTATTCATTCTCAGGAATATCATGTACAAGAGTGTATCACAATGCGTACAACATAACTCATTCAGAATCATCACATAATCAATAGCAGCGTAATCCAACTATTCCCACCCGACTACATATAATGCTCGGCGGTGGTTAAACAACCAACCGACACGACGTTTCATAACATCATTACATTAGCACTAATCTGAACATGTTTTGCCGAGAGTACATGACATTACATGACATTATTATTCTTTACTAACTATTGTTTTATTTGACAATTGGCCGACTACGACCGAGGCCGACTACGGCCGACAACAAGGTAAAATATCCGACTAACAAAGGGGTTGCAACTTGTGGCTGGTATGTGTTGGAAGCATAAGCAAATCTATTCCCATACTCTTCTTTGCTTCTTCAATTGTCTTGAATGCCACATGGCTGCCATGACCGTCGAATATGAGAAGCTGTCTATTTGTTGGTGACACCCTACCTAAAACATTTCTAGCAAAGTGTTTTAACCATTCGACTAACAATTCTTTGGTCATCTAAGCATGCTCTTGGACTGCCATGCATGCCCTTTGGCTCATAGTTAATAATATAGTTCTTAATGTGTCTCTTTGACTTGAATAAATAATAACCTAGTATAGCTTGACCCGCTCCACTAACGCATGCTAAAACAATGATCCATTCTCTATTTTTTGAGATTAATTGTGGAACGTATTTGGTCCCCGTCTTTGCAATAATTCTCATTACACAATTTCTACCAACCTGCACACCTGTTTCGTCACAGTTCCATATTCTTTTGGACCCATAATTGTGTTTTTTATACAACTCCAAGTTGTCATAGAAGAAACTATGCAGGGGCGTAGCATTATAGCTCTATCTGTGTCCACTCCTTCTGTTGTCTGAATTGTCAGATTAAGATGTCTTTGTCAAAAGCCAACCCACCATGACCTCCGTGGCATCCCATTTGTGAATAAGTTAGGCCTTGCTCCAATTATTTGGGTCACTGTTGATTTAAGTTGTGAGACTTGAAGGCCATGGCCAATATTAGCCATGTCCTTACACCACTGCACTATTTCAGCTTCTTCTTCGTCAGATAGGATTGTTTGCGGCCCTTTCCTTTTTGTGGTTGTAACACCATTAAGCCACGCCCTCAAACTGCTAGGTGAGATTTCCCACTTGATCGTTGCACCTCTAATTGACATATGATTATCCTCAACATCTGCATCTGCTCTTTCCATGTGATGCATAGTCCAATTTGTCGTGGATAGATCTGGGGACGTCACATGGACAGCAACTGACTTAAAAATATGAACAGGTAGTTCCAAGCCTGCTTGAGTATTTTGAACACCAGGTTCAAAACTTGAATGTTCACTTGTATGGTCTTCATTTTCTGAAATGACATCTTCATTGATGTTGATTGTTGGCTCTTCCTCAGCAAGATCTGGAAGATTGAAGTTCACTCCACAAGGTACTCTGATTAAGCGCCTCCGACTCGATCTTTTCCACTTCTTCCCTCGTGCCATGATTATCACTAAACCTGTATGTGAATCAAATAAGTCAGAAAAGACATGTTATGTTTGCAAATAACAGAATCATAAACCAAACAATATCAAATAAACAATGATGAAATTGGTAAAAACAAGTACTACTCATTATTCAATCAGCCAAGAAACTTTTCACGAGTCCACAAAAATGTTGAATAAAAAGATTTAGGAGTACCATTGTTTGCATTTTGAAAGGAGAATGATGTTCGTCGTTACTTCACACCATGGAGAGCAGACAGTAACAAACCATCAAGGGTTTACATATATATGTATACATATATCTGTGTAATTATATGTACACATACAAAAACATACATCTATGTACATATGTATGTATACATATAATTATACAGATACATGTACAGAAATTTATATATGTATACATGTATCTGTGTAATTATATGTATACATATATCTATACATAATACATATACATATATGTATGTATGTATACATATAAATATATAATTATGTATACATGTATATATGTATATATCTATAGATATATATCTTTGTGTGAACATATAAGAGTACATTGAAAACGTAAGCTGTGAAGTAAAGAATAAAGAATACAAAGTTCGTCATATCATGTAATTATATGTATACATACATATACATACATTTGTATACATATAATTACACAGATATATGAATACATATATCTATACATATACGTATATATATGTATGTATACATATAAATAAATATATATATGTATTTATATGTATACAAGTATATATGTATAGATATATATCTTTGTGTGAATATATAAGGGTACAATGAAAACATAAGTTGTGAAGTAAAGAATAAAAAATACAAAGTTCGTCCTATATATGCATGGTGCCCTACTAACACATTTTACAGTAAACGAATGCTACTGTGTTGTGTTGGACAGCCAAAGGATAAGTATGTATATGTATATATATCTGTATATATGTTTTTATGTACATAATACACATATATTAATACACATATACAGACATACATACATACATATACATACATACATACATATACAAACACAAATATATATATATACACACACTCATATACATGTATATACATATATAATGAAAATGCAAGCTGATGTGTACATTTATTTTGAATATAAAGGAGTCTAATGGATGATTCGACATGCTTATATCAATTTGCAAATAAACAAGAAACACGTAATATAAAGGAGCCTTTTATGAAATAAATGACAAAAATAAACCCTAAGAAATAACCGAAAATAGTAAATGAACACACAGTTTATTGAATTTGTAAATGGGGTTTGTAAGGAATAACCCATTACCAAAAAAGACCCTCATTTACTTATAACATGTAAAAAGACACTGCATAAATATAACTGTTAAATGCATAGTTCATGAAATAACTATAAGTAGAACGTAGAATGTACCAACCTAAAAGACCATGGATATTGGAGGAATGTGAAGAGGATACCTGTCGATGCTCTGTAGTTTGCAGAGAATATTTGTTCACTCCTGCAATTGTGAATGTTGTTGGCTACTTTCCCTCTTATTTAGTATAGTTCAAATCTGATAATTCAATGCATTCAATTTGGTTGTGTTTCAAATTTGAATTTGTTTAGGGAAGATCCGATTATTTGAATTTGTAGTTGCCAACTACGTAGGGTTTTTGAAGGTGAATTGATTGAATTTTGCATTATATTTGGATTTGATATTTATTTGAGGAGCCTTACACTAGTATTTAATTGTGCAAGTACCTATAAGGAATAGAGTTAATACATGTAGCTGATAGAGAGTGTTGAAGAATGTGCATTTGACATCCCACAGAGTTGATAGGAGTTTGTCATTATGTCATGTGAAGCACCATTAAATGTGCATATGTATTGAGGGTGGCACACTTTGCAAGTGGGGGTATTTGTAACAATAAAAGTTTTTTATAAATTGTAAATGAGTTTTTTTGTGTGCAATTAGACTTCTATTGTAAATGCAAATGTATGTGTACTTGACTACCTACACTGGTCAGGTACACATTGTGTTATGAACATGTATTGGTGCTTTTGCAACTATTTATTTGATTAAATAAAAAAAATTAGTGGATTAAAGTTTTTTTTTGGAGGGGGCGGGGGGCGGTTAAGTGAGCATGGAGTGAGCGGTAATTGGATGGCGGGCGGTGATTGGGACATCTCCCCTAAGACCTAGAGAGGTTGAATAAGAAATTCTACTACCTACCTGTGAAGAACGCTCAAGTTTTTTATAAATTGTAAATGAGTTTTTTTGTGTGCAACTAGACTTGTATTGTAAATGCAAATGTATGTGTACTTGACCCTACACTGGTCAGGTACACATTGTGTTATGAACATGTATTGGTGCTTTTGCAACTATTTATTTGATTAAATAAAAAAATTTAGTGGGTTAAAGTTTTTTTTTTTGGAGGGGGGGGTTAAGTGAGCATGGAGTGAGCGGTAATTGGATGGCGGGAAATGATTGGGACATCTCCCCTAAGACCCAGAGAGGTTGAATAAGACATCCTCCTACCTACCGGTGAATAACGCTCTAGTTGCATCACTTTTTTACCAAGCCTAAAAATTATTAACACATTGTCAGTAATTATTTGCACAACATTTTCAATTCCAACAATTGAGCCAAATTTTCTGCATTTTTCACTATGTTGGAGGTATCCACTGATTTCAAAAACACTTTCATTTTTGCAAGCTACCAAAAGATTAATGATGGTGTAGTTTTTACCATCTATCCACCCTCTGGAAAGAATAGTGCAGCTATATTTTTCCATTCATTTCTTTGTTCTTCTACCACTGCCCTTGCCCTATCACTTGCATTCATAAGCAACCTACAAATACAAAGTGAAATTAAGTACACAATTTTAATTTGTAAACAAAAAATAGCTTAAATTCATCTTAAATTGTTGTAAATTAAAGAACATAAATCTATCAAAAAAAGTAAAATAACTGAACTCCCATTCAAATCTGTGCGAGAAGGTGCCTTGTAGCCTTTTTCTACAACTATCAATCTCAATGCAGTAACCAAATTTTTCCAGTAAGGAAATCTTGCCACATTGAAAGTGATGTTGTTGAAATACCAAAAATCAACACAAGCATTGTTTGTCTGCTCATGCACCTCTCTATTCCACCCATTGCCTCTAAGGAAGGTTGTGCTCCAGGTGTGTTTATAGGCACAAAAATAATCATATACAATGCGTGTAGGTGCTAATCTTGGTGCTCTACTTGAAATAGATGAAGGGTTCGCGATGCTGGGTTTGTTTTAGATACGTGGACCATGAAGAGAGCCCACTATACTCTGAAGTTCATCCTCATTCAACTCAAGGTTGAGTGGAGCACCTTGAGAAGAAGCTATGGATGCTTGCATGGCTACCTTTTCCCTCTCCCTTTGCAATTTTTTTCCTTCTACGGCTGCAAGTATGGCATTCATTTCTCTTTTTATTTCTTCAGTGGTGTTAGGACAAGCCCCGACATCATGATGATTGATACCTACAAAATGGTATTTTGAGGCGGTTTATGCTTCCACGAAATACATTTTCACATTTAATGCAATAAACTGAGTCAGGGTCTGGTCCTTTATAGACATATTTCCAAGCAAGATCTCTAGCTCTTGGAGGACAAGTGCCTACAAATGATGATGGCGGCACAAATGGGGCAGAGCCTAAGGTTGAATGAGATGCAAAAGCTTCTCTATTTGCCATTATAAATTAACCTATACATACAAAGTGAAAGCACAACTTGTTAGTTTTTTAATAGAAAATTAAAAAACGAACAAAATTAGATTAAATCAATATAGATTACTTCAAATTAGTAATTAAATTAGTAAAAGTTTAAACTAATCTAAGATTCTAAACATTTTCTTCAAAAAAATGGATTCAAAAAAAAAAACCTAGGGTTTGAAAAAAATGTGAAAATAATGAAAAATAAAAAATTCTTTTAAATTAGTAAATATAAACTAATCTAAGATTCTAAACATTTTCTTCAAAAAAAATGATTCAAATAAAAAAGAAATAACTAGGGTTTGAAAAAAAATGTGAAAATAATGAAAAAATTAAAAAAAATGTAAAAAAAGGGTGATGAATCTTGTTTTGATGAATATAAATAATGTTTTGATCAATATAAATCTATTTATAACCTTCTTATACTCGCCGAGTCAAGGTAGAAAACTCACCGAGTTTTTGGCGAGTTTTTGCCAAAACTTGGCGAGTCTGACAAAAAAACTCGTCTATCAAAAAAACAGAGTTGAATGGTTGCTAAAAAGGCAATTTCATTTCATTTTTGCACTCATCAGTTGCTCTCCAAGGTTAATGAAAAACACCCTCCCAAGAGACGCATATAAGAAAGTTATAAATATATTTATATTGATCAAAACAAAATTTATATTCATCAAAACAAGATTCATTACCCTTTTTTCATTTTTTTTTCTAATTTTTTCATTGTTTTCACATTTTTTTCAAACCCTAGGTTTTTTTTTTTATTTGAATCATTTTTTTTGAAGAAACTGTTTAGAATATTAGATTAGTTCAATTTTTTACTAACTTAAAATAATTTTCTGACTTTTTCATTGTTTTCATGTTTTTTTCAAACCCTAGTAGTTATTTTTCTTTTTTTGAATCCTTTTTTTTGAAGAAAATGTTCAAAATCTTAGATTAATTTAAATTTTTATTAATTTAAAGTAATCTATATTAATTTAATCTA
This sequence comes from Sequoia sempervirens, assembly GCA_007258455.2. Classification (NCBI taxonomy): domain Eukaryota; kingdom Viridiplantae; phylum Streptophyta; class Pinopsida; order Cupressales; family Cupressaceae; genus Sequoia; species Sequoia sempervirens. The sequence continues at coordinate 471,692,552 of VDFB02047230.1, forward strand.
ATTTAGGTTGTTTTTAATTTTCTAGATTAAAAAACTAACAAGATGTGCTTTCACTTTGTATGTGTAGGTTAATTTATAATGGCAAATAGAGAAGCTTTTGCATCCGGTTCAACCTCAAGTTTTGCCCCATCCATGCCACCATCATCATTTGTAGGCACTCGTCCTACAAAAGCTAGAGATCCTACTTAGAAATATGTCTATCAAGGACTGGACCCTCACTTGGTTTATTGCATTAAATGCAAAAAAGTATTTCGTGGAGGCATAAACTGCCTCAAATACCATCTTGCAAGCATTAGTCATCGTTATGTCAAGGCTTGTCCTAACACCACTAAAAAAATAAAAAGATAAATGAATATCATAATTGCAGCCGCAAAAGAAAATTATAAAGGAAGAGGGCAAAGGTAGCCATGCAAGCATCCATAACTTCAAGGCATAGTGGGCTCTCTTCGTGGTCCACATATTGGAAGCAAACCCACCACGGCAAGCTCTTCATCTACTTCTAGTAAAGCACTGGATCGACACCTACATGCACGGTACATATTTTTTTGTGCCTAAAAACACACCTAGAGCACAACCTTCCTTAAAGGCAACTGGGTGGAATAGAGAGGTGCATGAGAGACAGACATTGCTTATGCTAATTTTTAGTATTTCAACATCCCTTTCAATGTGGCAAGTTCTCCTTATTGGCAGAATTTGGTTACTGCATTAACAGTTGCAAGAAAAGGCTACAAGGTGCCTTCTCGCATAGACTTGAGTGGGAGGTTAGTTAATTTAATTTTTTTGATAAATTTATGTTCTTTAATACATAACAATTTATGATGAATTTAAGCTATTTTTTGTTTACAAATTAAAATTGTGTACTTAATTTCACTTTGTACTTGTAGGTTGCTTATAGGTTGCTTATGAATGCAAGTGATAAGATGAGGGAAGTCGTAGAAGAACAAAGAAATGAATGGACAAATGGTAAAAAACCGCACTATCATTAATTTTTTGGTAGCTTGTAGAAATGAAGTGGTGTTTTTGAAACCAGTGGATGCCTCCAATATAGTGAAAAATGCAAAAAAATTGGCTCAAATGTTGGAGCAAGTTTGCATGGAGGTTGGAATTGAAAATGTTGTGCAAATAATTACTGACAATGCAGCAGCATATGTGGCAGCTGGTAGAATCCTCCAAGATAGACAACACATTATTTTGGTCACCTTGCGCAACACATGTCCTTAAGCTTCTTTTGGAGGGCATAGACAAACTTGATTGGGTCACACCAATTGTCGAGGATTGAAGGAGGATCACAAAATTTATCTACAATCACCCTTGGTTGGACAAATGGTAAAAACCACACCATCATTAATTTTTTGGTAGCTTGCAGAAATAAAATGGTTTTTGAAATTAGTGGATGCCCCCAATATAGTGGAAATACAAAAAAAATGGCTCAAATGTTGGAGCAAATTTGCATGGAGGTGGAATTGAAAATGTTGTGCAAATAATTACTGAAAATGCAACAGGATATGGGGCAGCTAGTAGAATCCTCCAAGATAGACACACCACATTTTTTTGGTCACCTTGTGAAGCACATGTCCTTAACCTTCTCTTTTGGAGGACATAAGCAAATTTGATTGGGTCACACCAATTGTAGAGGATACAAGGAAGATCACAAAATTTATCTACAATCACCCCTTGGGTTCTTCACTTGATGAGGGATCACACCCAATGGAAAGAGTTGGTGAGATCCAGTGTGACAAGGTTTGCAACAATTTTCTTAACGTTGTAGAGTATTCTCGGTTCATTGACGACTTTGAAACAAATGTTTGTGAGTCAAGCATGGCTAGACTCAACTTATTCGAAGAAGCCGAAAGGAGAGAGGGTTGCATGCATAGTCTTTGACAACCTATTTGCACAAAGAGCTACAAAGATTGTGAAGGTAACTTCAAAACTTCGAATTTAAATTCAAATTGAAGATTTTTTTTAATGTCTTCATTGTAAATTTATAACTTTAATCTTTTTGCATTTTTATATTGTAGGTGTCGAAGCCCTTGGTTAGAGTTCTCTACTTGGTAGATGGGGATAAAAGCCCAATGGGTATCTTTAAGAGGCCATGGATAGGGCCAAGAAGGCAATAAGAAATTATTATAAGGGGGACAGCCTCAAATTTGATCCCATATGGGAGATTATTGATAGGAAATGGAACAATCAACTCCACCAGCCCATCCATGCAACAGGGTACTTCTTGAACCCTTGTTTCTTCCATTCAAGCACCTTCTCAGATCCTATTGGAGAAGTTATGGAGGGCCTCACTACTTGCATTCAAAGGATGACACCCCAAGCTCAGGTGGCAAACCTCATTGTTGATGAATTGCAAAATTACAAGGAAAGAAGGGGTAGGCTCTTTTCTTCAGACCTAGCTAAGCGAGCAATAAACAATCAATCACTGGGTATAAAATTTCAAATTTGTAAGTTATTGATAATTTGATAAAATATGTTTTGAAATTTTGACAAATTGGGGTGGAAATACCCCAAATCTCCAAAGATTTGCCCTTTGTGTCTTCTACCAACCTTGTAGTGTATCCAACTGTGAGCGCAATTGGAGCCTATTTGAGGCCATCCACATGAAGAAGAGGAACAAACTAGCTCAGAAACGCCTCAATGACCTTGTCTATGTGCAATATAATCTTCGATTGTGCACAAGAAAGGTAGAGGAAATATTAGGTGATCTAATTGATTTGGATGAGATAGATCCTTACAATGATTGGATAGGGCAGTATGAGAAACTTTCATTGTTTTCTGAGGATGATATCTATGATTTCAAGAGACAGGCAATGGAGGAGGGGGGTGGATTGGGATTCACATTGGATGACATTGAGGATGAGGAGATTGACGAGGAGTCATTGCCACCAACATCTACATCCAAGATGGAGGTTGAGCCACAGCTTGTCATGTCGAGGATGGAGGAGCCATGGCGAAGTCCTAGGACTATACCCTCTAGTTCTACCTCTCCCTTAGTGAAAACTAGACATGGGAAGAGGAAGATATAAATTTGTAAAATATATTAATGTAGTATTTACTTTCAGCTTTACAAAAACAATTTGCTAATTTCATTTTGTTTTAGACTATTAGTATCAATGCATTCCACATGAGGATGCCATTTTGTACCCAATTTGCTTTCAAATTAATCAAATACAACTAGACTCAGCTTATTTCTATGTACTCATTTATTGACTCATTGGATGCATCTTATTATTGAATTTCGCAAAAAAAAGTGTGTTTTTAATGAAATTTAAGCAATTTTTTAAGTTGTCGAGTTTTTGTTGAGTCATGTTTTTTGGGCTTAGCGAGTTTTTCAACTATGTTTATAAGCATGTGAACAAAATATAAATCTCTATACATGAAAGTTAAATATATTTAAATGCAACAAGCACCACCAACAAATAAAGAAAGATTATATGGCATGAAAGAACAACAATGAAGGAGGTAAAACCTTTTTGCGCTTGCAGTTCACCCCAACGTTACTTCTTTTTCCATGCCCCTCTTGCACATTCTTCTCCACAACAATGTGTGTCCTCTCAAGGGGGGGCGTGAAGGTTTTAGTGGATGCTTGGAGCCATTTTTTCCACACCCTCTTTGACAAAATGGACCTTCCCAAAACAAGGACACCATACTACATTAATGGCATGGTTTTATTTTCTAAAATGGTCTCTAGAGCGAATGTTTATGCCTTGAGGGGGAGGAGTTAAATTAACTATCTGACTCGAATAGGGTGACCTACAACTAATCGGGGATATTACTAACAATGCCAAGAAAAACTCTTAGTCAAGTGATGTAACTGGGGTGACTCATCCTCCTAATAGTCAACTAGGTTATAAGGTATTAAAGTTTATTCTCAAAATAGGTCTCCAGGTCCACCTTTTGTTGCACCCCGAGCACCTGCAAAATTCATTCAATACTCAACACACAATTGTCAATACCTAGTTAGTCCAACAATATATAGCACACACACACATATATGCAACCATGTCATAATTAAAAATGGAACCATTGAATCCACCATTCTCAATTACTTGATAATTACATCAATTAACAATTAAAGTATAAGGTATAGAGACTACAGGGATGTGACAAAATACTCATCATTTTTGTGAAACTCTTTTGTCCTTTGGATTTTAAAGGTTCTTCCTTTTTGTTAACGATGTGCAAGCAAAGTTGCAATTCAATATTTGGATGTTGATAAAGTACATGTTGAAGGCAGACAGTATTTGTTAACATACGAGACATTCTGAAGACCTTTGTTATTATACCTAATTAGGGCAGTCAACACATGAGACATTTTCAAGAGCTTTGTCATTATACCTAATTAGGGCAATGGTTGCAAAGTTAGCTTAAACTGTTAAATTTTCACATAATTTGTTATATATACTAAATAGAGCAGCCCCTTGCACAAGAAAAATCAATGTGCATTCAAGAATTGGAATATCAGGAACATACTTCAGATTACTGACTTCACATTTTTAGCAAATTGAATAATGCTTTCAGATTCACATACATACAAAGATGGAGAAAATACTCCATCAACTTCAAAGTTATTTGGCTGAGATGAAACTTCATTTTAAGTTTTCAGAATTTTCTTCAGTGAAAATAAGGAAAGACAGCCCACATGCAGGAAATCACACTGCTTTTAAGATTATACAGAGCCATTAAAACTTCCTAAAATTTTATGCCACAACCTTTTCACTATTGATTTTGGAATTATGGATTTGATAAATCTTTGTAGGTTTAATGTTTAGTTTCTCGACATAATGTATATCTAAACTACAACCTTCACCATCCGAGGGGTTGTGACATAATGCCTCCCGGAAACCAAGTTATAATACCGTTATTGCAATCAGGGGACCCATGACCCTAGTGTAATGGTAATGAGGACACTTGTAAGAGCATGACCTAAGGAATGCCCTCACTACAATCAGGGAACCGATAAGTCTGGTCTAACAGCAATGGGGGATGCTTATAAGAGCATGACCTAAGTAATACCTTCACTATAATAGGGTGACCTGTTACCATTGTACAGGCATAAAATCTCAAACTCTGATGTTGGTTTACTCTAATAATAATAAAGGTTGGGAAAATTCAAAATACTTAAGAAATTTGAGAGTAAGTTAAAAGAAAAACTCCTAGAAACGAAAAAATAAGATGCTAAAACTAACCAGCATGTGTTAAGAGTCAACATAACAGAGGTTGAGCTCTGCCATGGGTAAATTCTCCTTGAGGGATATGCAACAGTTGCTGGCAGCAACAATCCTGACCACCCAGGATTATACTGAACGCACAAACAATCACCTTATCCCTGTAAATACTAAAAGCTCAACAATTTCACTTCTGTATGCTCTACAAAAGGGCATTCCCTTCCAAATTGAGTGTCAGCATGAGGTGTACTACCTGTTGTGACCATTTCACACATCGCCCCATTGCAAATGTGGACCCCTTGTTTTCGCTTTTTGCCTCGGTGTTGCAACTGCTTATCACTTGTCTTTTTACAATGAGGTCATCATTTTGAGGGTTCCAAGTCAGTCTTTTGAGAGTCACCCGAGCCAAGTCAGTAATCCATGCTTGAATCAGTGCATAGACGTCATGGAAGCGCTCAGAAGGCCCAGGAAACGAAGATCGCCTGTGAATTCGGCCAATTCTGAGACTTCCTATTTTTTAGAAAAATTTGCTTTTTCGATTTTTCATTTTTGGCATTTTCGGACCAAATAAGGTTCCCTATTTTTTAGGGTTTGCTTTTTCTATTTTTAGCAAGTTTCTATTTTTGGAAAGTTTCCATTTTTAGAAAGGTCCCGAGTTCTGAAAACGCACTCAGAAGTTCAAAAAACTCGATAGAACTCTCAGAAAATCAAATAGAAAAATTGAAAAATTATTGAAAAATCTGGAAAAAAAAGTTCAGAAAGCATGAAAAATCAGACCAAAAACATTCAAATTCTGGAAAATCAGGTCAAAACCAGTTGGATCTGAGGTTGAAATCATGGAAAATCAGCTCTTAAATGATGAAATTTGTGAAAAATTTGTCCAAGTCTGAGATTCGCCATGAGGAAGGACCTTGGAATGTGGGAAAGAAAGATGAAGAAATGTCAAGAAGCTGGTGAAGTCCGCCCAGCAGTAAAGAGGAAAGTCTGAAAGATCATGGAGTTCGCCCAGCAGCAAAGAAGGATATCCTAGGACTCTTCAAAGTCCGCCTTAGCCTCAAAGTGATGATGCCAAAAATTTGTGAAGTTTGCCAGCCTTGAGGAAGCATATCCAAGGACTCTCTAAAATCCGCCTTGCATGTCCTTGCCTCCTCCAAAGTCCGCCCAGCACTCAAGATGCTTGTCCTAAGACCTTCCAAAGTCCGCCCAGCACTCAAGATGCTTGTCCTAAGACCTTCCAAAGTCCGCCATGCACATGCCAAGGTGTCTAAAAAGTCCGCCATTCACAAGAAAGGAGGTGCCAAAAGGTTAAGAAGTCCGCCCATGCTCATCCTAGGATCCTTTGAAGTCCGCCATGTGCAAGAAAGGAAGTGCCAAAAGTCTTGAAGTCTGCCCCTAACATCCTAACCCCTTCTAAAGTCCGCCATGCATCTTGAAGACCCATCCAAACACCCTCCAAAGTCCGCCCTTGACATCCTAATCCCTTCTAAAGTCCGCCATCTCCAAAGAAGGATGTCCAAGAGGCTTGGAAAGTCCGCCTAGGCATGTAAAGTGAAGGAAAATCAAAATATTTGCTAAATGTCAATGCCTACCAAGGAGGAAATTTCGAAATTTGCTAAGTATGAAGGGTGGAGAATCCTTTCCAAAAGGATAGAGTATTGAGACAAATCCTATAAGTCTTCAAAGTCCGCCCTAGAAAAGAGGGACGTCCAAGATGTTTGTCCAAAGGACTTATGAAGTCCGCCATACACTTGGAAGGGGCTAGCAAGGTGTCAAAGAAGTCCGCCATATTTGTCCAAGGTGCTAAGGAAGTACGCCTAAGCACATGAAGGGATAAAATGATGATTTTTGCTAAGTGTTGATGCCTAGTCCAAGGAAAAGTTTGAATATTTGCCTAAGTATAGAGGCTAAAGGATGAAAAGTTGAGATTTTTGGCTAAGTGTCCTAACACTTTCAAGAAGATAAGTGCCAAGTTTGAAAGGACAAATGCTAAAGAGGATTGGGATGTGGCAAGAAATAAAACGAAGTGTGCCTAGCACAAAAGTGGAAGAGAAGCTAAATTTTGCCTAAGTCTGAGGAAAATGTTGAGAAGTTGACAACTTTGGATGAAGAAAAATGCACAAGGCAAAGGAGAAAGGAAGGATCGCCCTTGGCCAGAAGGAAGGAGAATTTGTCAAGCGTCAAAGAAATTCGACCGATGAAGACATCCAGACAAAGATATTGCCTAGAAAAATTCGACTGAGCAAGAGAAAATTTGACTTTGGCAGAAGAAAATAGGCTCAGTGCTATTAAAATTTCGCCTCGGCAAAGAAAAATAGGGATCTGGCAATAAAATTCGTCGACGGAATGGCTTAAGATTTGACTTGGCTAGACGAAATTGAGGATAAAATCGAAAAATGAACTCTTAGCCAAGAAAAATGAAAGGAAAATCGAAATGGCCATGGGTCCAAAACGAACGGGTTGGAATAAATTAAAATATTTTTTAATATTTTAATAATACTTTGGACAAAATAAAATTTGCCAGACGATGTTTTGGAGAAAAATAATTTGTGCCGGCCAGAGATAAAATCCGATGGGCAAAATTAAATTCACCGTGACTTCAGGAGAGAGAATGTTAAAAATTTAACTTCGGAGCTAGAATTCAGGAGAGAGAAAATCTGAATTTGTTTATTTTATTTCTTGCAAGTGGATGACGACGCGAGGCGAATCTTCAAAGAAGAAGCAAAGGCATGGAATGGAGGCAAGTCTGCTTCAAGCCAAATAGAGTGAGGGAAAAAGATGGCACAAGCATGAGAAAGTCTGACTTTGCCCAAGCACAGCATGTCCAAACCTTTGTAAGGCATGTTCAAGGCAAAATAAAGTCTGACCTGGATAAGAAAATGTCTTGAGCATCATGAAGTCCGCCCAAGGAGAGGATGAGAAGAATTCACTAAGTGTTGGACGGAAAACAGGAAGGATGAAGAGGAAAATAAAGAGGAAGTGAACAAAATCCTTGTCCAGAGATGGAATTTGTCCTACATAGCACAAGCCAAATTCAGAATTGAAGGAAAATCCATAGGCAAAGTTCGTTGAGCATGGTGTTGAATGGTCCACATGAAGGTGCTACAAAATAGCCAAAATTTGGCTAAGTTTGGGAAATACTTCACAGAGGATATTCCAATTTCCTCCATTGTGGCGAAGGCACAGAGGCATTCTTCTCCAAATTCTAGGCACTTGAAAGAAGCAATCAGGACAACTTCTTGAAGGGTTTTATCTCCTGAAGAATTAAAGACAAGCTTCCAATCAGAATCAGATGGTGACAAGGAGAGTGTTCCAAACATATCTCCATACTTAGACAATTTCTTGACACATATTTGAGAATTCAAAGAGGAAATCCAAAGTAATAACATCAACCCAGTTCAAGCAGGAGGAAGTTCAAGGCAACCAACTTCAAGTCCAGATACCTGCTCCAAGGGGAGACTTCCAGACCTCAAAGATTCCAGTACAGGTGAGAAGAAGAAATCAAAGTTTCAAAAGGAATCCAAGATCAAAGCTAGAAAGGAACAAGCACAACGGACAGAGTCATCGGCAGGGAAAATATTCTAAGGCAAGCACGTGGAAGAAAAACAAAGCAACCGAGGAAGACATCCAGCACGATGAGGTGGCGCCTCGTCATCTTCCAACCAATCAAATTCTTCCAAATCAACATACAACAACTTTCTATTTTATTGTTGGTTTATATTTAGCAAAAGGACAAGTGTCCTCAAATGAAATTTTCTCATTGGTCGAAAGTGACAAACCCTAATTAGGGTTTTATTTTGTAATCTCGGCCGTTGATTTGAAATCAATCTTGGCCATTGAATTGTAATTGGGGAGCCTATAAATTGAGCTCGCCCCCTCATTTGTAATGTGTGGAGACAGAATATGTGTATTGTTGCACTGAGACTATTTCGAATAATAAAAGCTCTTGAGCATGATTTGCCTTGAATAACTTCTTATTATCAAATAGTAAGCGAGGTTGCATATCTTCTTCCGCCATAGATTAAAGTTAAAGTTAGATTAGGTAGAATTTGCTTTGAAAGTTGGTTAATTGAATGAAAGATTGATCGTATTGATTCAATGGTGAAGTGTAGCTCATACTTTCTTCGAATGGATGATTTGCATTCGATGCGTAAAGTTAGCCTGAGCTCTTAATTGTGGAAACTTAACTTCAGCCTCATTCGAGGTTTGAAAATTATTCTCACAACCCTTGAAGATTGCACCCATTTTGCGTATGTTGTCCAACAGGAGGCGAAACAAAGTGTGGTTTATTTCCTTCACCGAGTCTTTATTGTCTCTTGAGTTCTTAGGCATAGACTAGATTCTCCTAAACCCTATCCTTTTGCCTTTTTTTTGAGATCCACCTTGAAAGTCCTAATCGAGAGCCTTTAATGATAAATTCCCTAAGTCCTAAACTTGTGAAGATTGTCTTACGTAAGTCCCCTTGTTTATTACCAGCATATCACAACGGCCATTGAGCTTATCCACACGTCGAGACCCGACTAAAGAAACCTTGGAATCGCCATATGATCTTCTCGCAATCTTAGCATACGCGGTGGTTTTTCAAGAGAGGATAGAGTGTCTTTGGGCATTTTATTCTGAAGTGTTCGGTGGATGATAAAACGTACACCAACATAAGAATTGGCGCTAGAAGGAGGGCTGAACAAAGAAAGAACCAATTATTCCAAGAGGGCTGAATGAAAAGAAATCTTTGCTACACCACTTGTGTATATGCTCGCCTCTCCTCCTAGGCACCAACATAAGAATTCGCGCTAGAAGGAGGGCGAACATTAGGTTGTTTTCACAAGTAAGGGAATTCGGCTGGAAGGAGCCAGTATGAGCTTTGAAACATGGCCAAATCAGAGATATGTTAGATCTCTTTTATATCAAAAAATCCAAAAAAAGTAAAAAAATCAGAAATGGAAAATCCAAAAGGAGATTTCTCAATGGATGGGCGTCCATTCCATATTTCTCGCTCTCAAGACAGTCTTGTCCATATTGCTCAGATCCAAGAAAAATTGAGTGCACAACTATACCCCAGGAATTTGTCCAAGTTTGCTTTGCCAGGAAGATGTCGAATTCACGAAACGACCAAACATGATGAAATGAGTTGCTTGACATTCTTGTCAAGGATAGAGCTTGTTCTCCAAGGAAAAATTTTCTTTTGGGATGTTCCCAAGCCAGGAGTGTTGGATGTGGAACCTGATGATTATAGCATTCCAGAAGTTATATATGAGGCTTTCACAAGGTATATACTTAGAATCGAAACTCAGATAAAACTGGGTAATGTTCAATTGAATGGTGTTATGCTCCCTCGTTGGTGTCGGATTCACAATGCACCTCATCCAGAGTTTACTTGCGCATCATGTGAAGAGGCTATCCACCATGCTAGATGTCACCTCGGATTACCACAGCTACCATATGGATGTTTCAAGGACAAAGGATGGATTGAATATGTTACACGAGTATTTCTAGCACCAAATGAAGAAGACACCACAATGTCATCTAATAGCATGGAGAATAAGTCACAACAGGATAATGTGATCGAGCTTAGGGATCAAGTAGATGAAGATTATTCCTACATCACACTGGAATGAGAAGCCGTTGGAGTAAAGATCAAAGAAGCAATGGAATACATTCAAGCAAAAGGAACCACCCAAGGCAACTGTCAGCATACTGAGGTGAATGAATATATAAGGTTGCAAGTTATTGAAGATCCTCAGGAACCAGAAATAGAGGACTTAGCTCAAAGTGGAAATGGCGTGAGAAATTTCCAACATTCATTCATCCAAGGAGGACATGAAGAAAGAAGTGATTCCAGTGCACTTCAAGAAAGAATGGTCCTTGATGAAAAAGTTCATTCATGCATGAACAAGATGGAAGAAATGACAAGTGGCTTGTGGCAAGATGATATGTTCGACGATCAATGGGCTACGAAGATGGAAGCAGAATATGAAATACATTTCGCGTCAGCGCTTGATCCATTGTTCACAGTCATGGAGGAATTGCTTGATGAAATTGAAGCAAATGGAAGGCTACTTGATAAACAAGCAATTGTGACAGAGATACAGAATGAAGAACAATTCAGGTTGGGGCTTGATCCATGGCTAGGAATTCAAAAGAAGCCAGTGCATGAAACACTCCAAATTCCCAAATTCCATTTTGAATCCAATTCCTACCACACTCCGCCCAGCTTGGAACATGATGTTGATCTCCATGTTTTAGACGCAAGTGGTATGGTTCACCATCAACTTCGACCTCCTGATAAAGCAATGGATGATGAGCAAGAATTCATGTCTACAAATGAAGACCACCAGGTTGTATCTTTCCCTACTGTTGACTACAAGGAATATCATTTTGATTATGGAGATTCAGGAAAGATAACTTGTTTATGGATTAATCATGGTCTGGATGAGTTGCCCCAGTTACTAATCTTTCCTGAAGTTTTGCTTGAGTTTCAGATTTGTCCATTGGAAGAATATTTTTCTGAGTTTAAAGACAAGTTTGCAAAACTTCGCACTGTGATCGCTGCTTTGTTGTTATTGCACATCCTGAGAAATCATGCTAGGAGTTGTATATACTTAGGTCTTTTGACTCTTTCTTGCTTAAAAAATTTGTTTTTGTTTAGGAGTAGGTTTTCTTTCCCAGTTTGCTTTAGATTAGTTGCTTTGCTTTCTTAGTGTAGTTTGCTTGCCTGTTTTGTTTTGCTTTCAATAAAGGGGGCTCCCATTTGTGAAGGGCGTTGTATCTTAAGAACTCTAGCATCTGTGTTAAATCATGTTCAGTCCATTTCTTCGATTAATATTTGTTGAAAATCTATGAATCCTGAATTAATTGTCTCTAAAGTGTCCTAAGGTCAAGGGTAGTACTTGACTAGGAAGGAAGTCATCTATTGTGTCCTGATACCGAGTCTTGCAGTTATTGCATTTTACACACTTAATGAGTTCTCTGAGTCATTATGGTCTCCTAGGTGAAGTTGTGGGCTAGAAAGTAATCAAAAGTCTTGCTTCAGCGCCACTATAATGCTCAAGCCCAGGTGAGCTTCATTGCTTACAAGCCAAAGTGTGGAAATGTATGAAAAGAAAAGAATATCAAAATGAATCAAAGGAAAAGAATGAAAAATCAAAACACTTGGCTTTTGGGTGTGCGGACATCTCTACAGGTGTACCAAAGAATCAAAACAAAAGATAAATTGCCGGAAGTAGAGCAATCTCCGTGAGATTATAGAAGATAACCTCGCCGGGGCTATGGACGCTCGCTGGCAGCGAGGCTCTATCCAAGGATGCTTTTGGAGTTAACACAAAATGCACTAGAAAGCCATGATGGAACCAAAGAGTCATAGTGGTCTTAGGAGAAGGGAATAAACGCATTTGCACACACTTGTAACTGCAGGATGAAAGGTCTTGATACAGTTTAGGATTTCTCTTCCCTTTTGAGTACTCTTCTTAGTCAAGGGGTAAGTTAGTGAGAATTAATCTAAGATTTTGGGTTTGAAGTAAATTCTATCTTTGAAATGTTCAGGAACATTTATTCAGGTTGGCGCTAGATGTTGTGACCATTTCACACATCGCCCCATTGCAAATGGGGACCCCCTGTTTTCGATTTTTGCCTCGGTGTTGCAACTGCTTATCACTTGTCTTTTTACAATGAGGTCATCATTTTGAGGGTTCCAAGTCAGTCTTTTGAGAGTCACTCGAGCCAAGTCAGTAATCCATGCTTGAATCAGTGCATAGACGTCATGGAAGCGCTCAGAAGGCCCAGGAAACGAAGATCGCCTGTGAATTCGGCCAATTCTGAGACTTCCTATTTTTTAGAAAAATTTGCTTTTTCGATTTTTCATTTTTGGCATTTTCGGACCAAATAAGGTTCCCTATTTTTTAGGGTTTGCTTTTTCTATTTTTAGAAAGTCTATTTTTGGAAAGTTTCTATTTTTGGAAAGGTCCCGAGTTCTGAAAACGCACTCAGAAGTTCAAAAAACTCGATAGAACTCTCAGAAAATCAAATAGAAAAATTGAAAAATTATTGAAAAATCTGGAAAAAAAAGTTCAAAAAGCATGAAAAATCAGACCAAAAACATTCAAATTCTGGAAAATCAGGTCAAAACCAGTTGGATCTGAGGTTGAAATCATGGAAAATCAGCTCTTAAATGATGAAATTTGTGGAAAATTTGTCCAAGTCTGAGATTCGCCATGAGGAAGGACCTTGGAATGTGGGAAAGAAAGATGAAGAAATGTCAAGAAGCTGGTGAAGTCCGCCCAGCAGTAAAGAGGAAAGTCTGAAAGATCATGGAGTTCGCCCAGCATCAAAGAAGGATATCCTAGGACTCTTCAAAGTCCGCCTTAGCCTCAAAGTGATGATGCCAAAAAGTTGTGAAGTTTGCCAGCCTTGAGGAAGCATATCCAAGGACTCTCTAAAATCCGCCTTGCACGTCCTTGCCTCCTCCAAAGTCCGCCCAGCACTCAAGATGCTTGTCCTAAGACCTTCCAAAGTCCACCCAGCACTCAAGATGCTTGTCCTAAGACCTTCCAAAGTCCGCCATGCACATGCCAAGGTGTCTAAAAAGTCCGCCATTCACAAGAAAGGAGGTGCCAAAAGGTTAAGAAGTCCGCCCATGCTCATCCTAGGATCCTTTGAAGTCTGCCATGTGCAAGAAAGGAAGTGCCAAAAGTCTTGAAGTCTGCCCTTAACATCCTAACCCCTTCTAAAGTCCGCCATGCATCTTGAAGACCCATCCAAACACCCTCCAAAGTCCGCCCTTGACATCCTAATCCCTTCTAAAGTCCGCCATCTCCAAAGAAGGATGTCCAAGAGGCTTGGAAAGTCCGCCTAGGCATGTAAAGTGAAGGAAAATCAAAATATTTGCTAAATGTCAATGCCTACCAAGGAGGAAATTTCGAAATTTGCTAAGTATGAAGGGTGGAGAATCCTTTCCAAAAGGATAGAGTATTGAGACAAATCCTATAAGTCTTCAAAGTCTGCCCTAGAAAAGAGGGACGTCCAAGATGTTTGTCCAAAGGACTTATGAAGTCCGCCATACACTTGGAAGGGGCTAGCAAGGTGTCAAAGAAGTCCGCCATATTTGTCCAAGGTGCTAAGGAAGTCCGCCTAAGCACATGAAGGGATAAAATGATGATTATTGCTAAGTGTTGATGCCTAGTCCAAGGAAAAGTTTGAATATTTGCCTAAGTATCGAGGCTATAGGATGAAAAGTTGAGATTTTTGGCTAAGTGTCCTGACACATTCAAGAAGATAAGTGCCAAGTTTGAAAGGACAAATGCTAAAGAGGATTGGGATGTGGCAAGAAATAAAACGAAGTGTGCCTAGCACAAAAGTGGAAGAGAAGCTAAATTTTGCCTAAGTCTGAGGAAAATGTTGAGAAGTTGACAACTTTGGATGAAGAAAAATGCACAAGGCAAAGGAGAAAGGAAGGATCGCCCTTAGCCAGAAGGAAGGAGAATTTGTCAAGCGTCAAAGAAATTCGACCGATGAAGACATCCAGACAAAGATATTGCCTAGAAAAAATCGACTGAGCAAGAGAAAATTTGACTTTGGCAGAAGAAAATAGGCTCGGTGCTATTAAAATTTTGCCTCAGCAAAGAAAAATAGGGATCTGGCAATAAAATTCGTCGACGGAATGGCTTAAGATTTGACTTGGCTAGACGAAATTCAGGATAAAATCGGAAAAAATGAAAGGAAAATCGAAATGGCCATGGGTCCAAAACGAACGGGTTGGAATAAATTAAAATATTTTTTAATATTTTAATAATACTTTGGACAAAATAAAATTTGCCAGACGATGTTTTGGAGAAAAATAATTTGTGCCGGCCAGAGATAAAATCCGATGGGCAAAATTAAATTCACCGTGACTTCAGGAGAGAGAATGTTAAAAATTTAACTTCGGAGCTAGAATTCAGGAGAGAGAAAATCTGAATTTGTTTATTTTATTTCTTGCAGGTGGATGACGACGCAAGGCGAATCTTCAAAGAAGAAGCAAAGGCATGGAATGGAGGCAAGTTTGCTTCAAGCCAAATAGAGTGAGGGAAAAAGATGGCACAAGCATGAGAAAGTCTGACTTTGCCCAAGCACAGCATGTCCAAACCTTTGTAAGGCATGTTCAAGGCAAAATAAAGTCTAACCTGGATAAGAAAATGTCTTGAGCATCATGAAGTCCGCCCAAGGAGAGGATGAGAAGAATTCACTAAGTGTTGGACGGAAAACAGGAAGGATGAAGAGGAAAATAAAGAGGAAGTGAACAAAATCCTTGTCCAGAGATGGAATTTGTCCTACATAGCACAAGCCAAATTCAGAATTGAAGGAAAATCCACAGGCAAAGTTCGTTCGAGCATGGTGTTGAATGGTCCACATGAAGGTGCTACAAAATAGCCAAAATTTGGCTAAGTCTGGGAAATACTTCACAGAGGATATTCCAATTTCCTCCATTGTGGCGAAGGCACAGAGGCATTCTTCTCCAAATTCTAGGCACTTGAAAGAAGCAATCAGGACAACTTCTTGAAGGGTTTTATCTCCTGAAGAATTAAAGACAAGCTTCCAATCAGAATCAGATGGTGACAAGGAGAGTGTTCCAAACATATCTCCATACTTAGACAATTTCTTGACACATATTTGAGAATTCAAAGAGGAAATCCAAAGTAATAACATCAACCCAGTTCAAGCAGGAGGAAGTTCAAGGCAACCAACTTCAAGTCCAGATACCTGCTCCAAGGGGAGACTTCCAGACCTCAAAGATTCCAGTACAGGTGAGAAGAAGAAATCAAAGTCTCAAAAGGAATCCAAGATCAAAGCTAGAAAGGAACAAGCACAACGGACAGAGTCATCGGCAGGGAAAATATTCTAAGGCAAGCACGTGGAAGAAAAACAAAGCAACCGAGGAAGACATCCAGCACGCTGAGGTGGCGCCTCGTCATCTTCCAACCAATCAAATTCTTCCAAATCAACATACAACAACTTTCTATTTTATTGTTGGTTTATATTTAGCAAAAGGACAAGTGTCCTCAAATGAAATTTTCTCATTGGTCGAAAGTGACAAACC
The DNA here is from genome assembly GCA_007258455.2 of Sequoia sempervirens. Classification (NCBI taxonomy): domain Eukaryota; kingdom Viridiplantae; phylum Streptophyta; class Pinopsida; order Cupressales; family Cupressaceae; genus Sequoia; species Sequoia sempervirens. The sequence goes on from VDFB02047230.1 coordinate 471,708,788, forward strand.
CTAATTAGGGTTTTATTTTGTAATCTCGGCCGTTGATTTGAAATCAATCTTGGCCATTGAATTGTAATTGGGGAGCCTATAAATTGAGCTCGCCCCCTCATTTGTAATGTGTGGAGACAGAATATGTGTATTGTTGCACTGAGACTATTTCGAATAATAAAAGCTCTTGAGCATGATTTGCCTTGAATAACTTCTTATTATCAAATAGTAAGCGAGGTTGCATATCTTCTTCCGCCATAGATTAAAGTTAAAGTTAGATTAGGTAGAATTTGCTTTGAAAGTTGGTTAATTGAATGAAAGATTGATCGTATTGATTCAATGGTGAAGTGTAGCTCATACTTTCTTCGAATGGATGATTTGCATTCGATGCGTAAAGTTAGCCTGAGCTCTTAATTGTGGAAACTTAACTTCAGCCTCATTCGAGGTTTGAAAATTATTCTCACAACCCCTTGAAGATTGCACCCATTTTGCGTATGTTGTCCAACAGGAGGCGAAACAAAGTGTGGTTTATTTCCTTCACCGAGTCTTTATTGTCTCTTGAGTTCTTAGGCATAGACTAGATTTTCCTAAACACTATCATTTTGCCTTTTTTTTGAGATCCACCTTTAAAGTCCTAATCGAGAGCCTTTAATGATAAATTCCCTAAGTCCTAAACTTGTGAAGATTGTCTTACGTAAGTCCCCTTGTTTATTACCAGCATATCACAACGGCCATTGAGCTTATCCACACGTCGAAACCCGACTAAAGAAACCTTGGAATCGCCATATGATCTTCTCGCAATCTTAGCATACGTGGTGGTTTTTCAAGAGAGGATAGAGTGTCTTTGGGCATTTTATTCTGAAATGTTCGGTGGATGATAAAACGTACACCAACACTACCCAAACCACATGCCCAAAGTATTCCTATTACATACCAGCAAGAGGGTTTGGCCACATAGTTGGGTGTTGGTATAAGCGGTGTTTAGCCCCATCCAATCGGACATGGTTCCAATAGGGGTTGATCCCTGCCCAGCTGGGCATAGGAAGTGAGGTATGTTGAGCCATTTCTTGACATATTCTGAATGTTTTTCTACTTCACAAAACCATGTGACTCAAAAATCATTTCAAATCTACACTGGCCCTTTCTTGGCAATGCATTCTTCCTGCAAGCATTAATTGCCATTCTACTCAAAAGGTAATAATATTGAAGCAACCACTTGAGGAAGCTGAAGGCTACTTTAATGGATTTCTTCAATCTAAATATTGCCTCGTTTGCAGCCTCCATGCAGAGAAGATATCAGCACATAATTTCTCTATGATTTAAAATATTTTTATCTTTCAATTAATACTATTTACTCAAATAAAATCCAACAGTTTGTTGTATGACAGTACAGGGTATTGCAGACACAGGCTCAGATCTTCCCTTCCCAGTAAGTAGACTTGTGGTATAACAATTATTGGGTGCTTTCTACAATGTATCATATTTATATGTCTTAAGAATGTGGTCTGAGCACTAATAACTCCAGCAAACATTTGACAAGGTGTTGGCGTAACAACTAACACCTCTGGAGTAGAAGTTGTTATGAACAGCCTACGTACACTACGCAATGGGTGTTCTTCAAATTATGGAGGGGAAGCTCCCTCGTTGTGCTTTGACAAATATACTTGCAAAGGAAAATAAGCTAAATCTATGTCCTGTCTTTTTGTTTCAGCTGCTAGAGGCACAAGGCTTTCTTGAAAGAACCTATACGTTGCAGCTGAGTTTTCTCTGGTTTTGCAGATCTACTAACTACAACTTAAATTTAATCTATCCAATCTCCTCAGGAAAACAGAGCGAGAGGAAACGGAGCAAGGTTTGACTAACTGACGATAAACGGGTTTAGATTCTCTACTTGAGGGCAAGGTGGCGCAACTATCATCTCAATCTAAACCAGCTTATTGGGCACAAAACAGATTTAAGAATTTACCAAAACGATCTTATGGAACCCTGTGTGGCATAACACTTGATCGAAAAAGTAAAGTCTTCACAAAACAGCCTTTATCACCACAATCTCACGAAACCCTATGTGGCATAACCTTTAATTATAATGATAAAGATTCACGAAACAGATTTATCACCGTAATTTCTCGAAACCCTATGTGGCATAACGATTGATCACAATGGTAAATTAACACAAAACAGATTTATCATCTCAATCTCTTGGAACCCTATGTGGCATAATAATTGACCTCAATGATAAAGATGTTCAAACAGATTTATCTAAACTATGGAAAGAATTCACCATTACAATCTTTTGAAACCCTATGTGGCATAACAATTAATTGCAATAGTGAAGACACATGAACAAATACCAAAAGAGTAATATTGAGGGCAAGGTAGGCGCAGCATATATTTCTCTCTCAAGCAAAAGCTCTTATTTATATACAAAGGTGTAGGGAACCCTAAAATCACCTTGAGATGCAATGCATGCAAGGAACCCTAAAATCGTAAATGCATGCAAGTTATGGTATACCTAATAACTGAAACATCTAATCTAAAATGGACAAGCGAGCATGCACGTCCTTATTGAGCGAGTTAACTGGAAGACTACCATCAGTTAACGTAAAACCCTAAAAGAAACTCCAAGTGTGAAAGGCAAATCTCGAATAGATATGTATGATGACAACATCGAGTTAACTGGAAGGGTAACACCCGTTCAACTCGTGTGTGTAATGTCTATCCCGAGAGGTGGTAACTGAAGTTTACTATGTGTGATCTCGAGCAATCAACCCCTCAACGAGATTGTTGACTGTATCACTATCTGGAGCTATGAGACTCTGTCGGAGAATGCTATGTCGATGCAGCATGTCCTCACCAGCTGTAATCTGAGACTGAAGTTCTCCTCTGCTCCTCGTTGCTTCATCAAATAATGCTGACATAACTGTAAGTTGAGTAACCTTACAGCCAACGGTCTCCCCACTGAAAATGGTATGAATGAGTGCCTGAAGCTCTGACTGAACGTCGGTAAGCTCAACATAGGCACCACCCTCGATCTGGTAACGACACGGTAAGCGGGATACTAGAGTCCTCACAAACCGGAGTGCACTAGTGACGTGCTCTCTACTCTCAGCCAACTTTGATGCCAAACTGTCTTCTATCTTTGCTCTGAAAACCAATTGTGTTTTCCAAGAGTAGATAGCCTCTCTGTCCTCTGCATCTGTGACTACATCATAAGCCACACTCAGGTGAGCAATCATAATCTCATCTCTGGGTTTGTTAATTGCCATATCCCGTTCCTCATCCTGAAGACGAATACGGAGCTCTCGTGCATTGTACCGCAACTAATATAACTCTGTAAGCATAGTACGGCCTCTAGCAACGAACTCCTCCTCCCATTCCTCCAAACGCTTGCCATATGCAACTAAGTGATTGAGTTGACTTTGCTCTGCTGGAGGCTCAAGCATCGGTGGGAGTGTGTTAATGGCATCGGATCTGTGTACAAGGCTAGAGATATACTGACGAAGCTATCTGATTTCAGCCTTGAGGGCTACCTTATCCTCTCCGTCCTTCAGTATTCTATCCCTGGCACTGTTTGTAGCAACTTGTAGGAGATCAACCTGAGTCTAGCGTGTGCTGCGACCAAGGTTGACGGTGATAACTTCAAAATCCTGAGACTCCAATTCGGCCAAGCTCTTCTCCTGTGGAGGCACAACAGTTTCAATGACAATCTCCATGCCAGTGTTTCTCTCTATGTGAACCATGTTCTTAACTCTCTTGTCCGGCGCATCCTGATAAATGTCATCAAAATCAGAATGATTGAGAACATAGGATGGCTGCCTCCTCTTCCTTCCTAGCTGAGCTTCGATCCAAGATTGATCTCGACTAATGCTACTAGAAGGGTCTGCACTAGCGACAAGAGGTACTGATGAGAGTGAGTGTGTAGAAGACCCACTGCGAGGTAGAGAGTCTAAATCCAATTCGATGTGAATTGGGACTGGTGAAGGTTCTGAAACTGGTGGAGCTTGAGGCTGAACCTCAGGTACTGGCGGGCTCTGAACTGACCTCTGAACTGATTCCGTGATAGGATGTCTGTCAGGCTCCGTATGTGTAATAGTGGCAAGCGCCTTGCCCTTTGAGTTGTTTGGCGCTTGTATTTTCTTGGGAGGATTACTCTTCTTTTTGTTAGGTTTTGACGAGGAAGGTAGCGAAGGATTCACCACTACTGGCGGCTCTGCTCTGGGAACACTTACCCTCCTTGTCTTCTTGCTGTCGAGGAAAAGTATACTGTTTTGGATAACTCTACTTGACCTCTCCTTGACTGTTGCATATTCTTTGGCGTACCAATCTATTGTTGGCAACGGTTGTGTATCGACCTGCTCTCTGAAAAACTGAGGAAGAACCTCTCCCTCATCATCTGATAATCCTCCCACATCTTCTGACAAGAAAACGTAAATCTGTGAGAGAGAGAAGCGGCCGTAACTGCGTCTGCCAACCTCGAAGTCATCTTCGCAATTTGCCCAGTAATCCTCCATAGAAGGCTCGTGATATGTGCCTCCAACGAGGCGAGCTGTATAATGACCTGAAAGGTCATAGGCACGTGCTTCGACAAGATACTTAAGATGATATTTCTCAAGCTCTTGTCCTGCGATCTTACTATCAATTGCCGACTTGCACCAATACATTCCAAACTGAAAAGGAAAGTTAAGTGATGGTCTGTGCCTGCGGCGTAGAAGACGATGAACATCATGCATCTGTCTAAGGAACTCCTGAAAGATTGTTTTATCCGAAGGATAACGTGGAAGCATAGCTGGATTTCCTGTGAAGCCATATACTCGGATGTAGGTGTATGTTGGGGCCCCGAATAAGCCAATCTGCCCATCCATCCGCCAGCTGCCCTAGCAATGCCCAGAATCTGACGTGTAATTCGGTCAGTTCCCTTTGTATAGGTCAAAAAGAAAGCCTGCGTGTGAACAAGCTTGGAAATGGCGTTCAACTTTCTGGTGAACTCAAGCTGGTCATATCTTGATATGGGCCTTCGAACGAGATGCCCACGGTGTTTAGTCCTCGGAACTGACCCTGATAAGCGATCAAGTACACGAGATATGAACACATATGAAACTCATGGGCAACTAGGAAACCGGTGATCTGCCTGTGGAGAATATCGCTGATGAAGGATGCCCAGTCATAATGCTCCTGCCCAGAAATGATGCGACCAATAATGTAATACATCCAAGGCTGGAAAACATTTGCGTGTGCTTGACCTGAGACACGATTCAGGAGTGTGATTAGAATCGCGTACTCATCCTTGTACTCACCACGACCCACATTGTTTGGCAATCTGTTCTTTGCTTGTTTTAACCATCTTTCTGCCATCTTCTTCTGACATTTGTCCACATCAGCATCAAATGCTCACACTGCTCCATAGAAATAACCAAAGCTGTTCTGAGTGCTGAGGAATGCCAAAACTCCTTTCGATGTCAGAGGTTTGAGGCGCAAATGAAGTCCGTCAAGACAGCTATCTCACAAGTAGTCGGATTGTAATGCTTAATGCAAGCCATCACAAACTCAACACAGTGAACGGAGATAGGTATGGAAGCGGCCTCTAGTAAACCAGACTGCTCAATATTCTGAATGATTGAACTTTTGATTTTGACTGGATCTAGCACTGCTTCTGGCAATACTTTGTGAAGGTTTGTCTCAACCAACCTGAGAAAATCATGGGTAAGGACGGTTTTGGTCCGTATTCGAGCTGAGTGAACTGCATTCTTAAAAACTTGCCTGTTGACTGTGAACTTGAGTATATTCTGACAAGATTTCTGGAATCTAAAAATAGCCTGCGAGAGTTAAAAATAGCCTTTCGAAGAATTATTTTCAGCGAAAAATCCGAGATATGGGTTTTGTCCAGAAAAGGATTCTAAGACAACCCAGAACGTCAGATTTGCTAAAATTCAACTTCTACTCGATCGTACAAAGATTTTCACTTGAGAAAATTAGCAATTCGAGAACGAATGTTCTGAAGCTAAAAATTCGTGAAAAATCAAACGCACAAATTTAACTTGAGGAGATTATATGGAAATGATCCAGATACTGAGACTTGTAGAATTCACCAATTTCAGGAACATGCAATTTGTATTCTGTGAGAAATCTGAGATTTAAAGGATGCAAAAGACGTTTTTATTATGTCTTCTTCTGTGAAAATCGCCCAAGATTTCTTTGAATAACTGATAATTGTGAACTTGAATCTGCAAAAAGATTAGTTAGGAAAAATCGCCTCTGAGAATTGATGAAGATTTTGCCCTGAACTGGAAAAATCCGCCTTTGAAATGAAAACCACGAATTTCTTCTTGAAATTTGCGCCTTTTATTATGAATGAAATTCGAATTCTCTTTGAAGAAAATACGAATTTATAATGAATTTGAGGATTCGCCTTTTGAAATGAAATACGCCTTTGAAATTTGAGGAATACGCCTTTGAGAATCAAGGAATTGCGAATTGCTTTGGACTTTGAATTTGCTTTGAAGATATGCGCCCTCTCTTCTGAAGAAATACGAATTTATCTTGAATTTACTTTGAATTTAATAAACTTCGATTTTCCCTTTGAAGATAATGAATTTGCCTTTGAAAATCACGAATTTCACTTAAGATTAATTTGCTCTTAATGAAAATCGAATTTCTCTTTGAAAGCTCTGTGAATAACAATGAAGATGGCGCCACGTATAAATAAGAGAAAATCCGCACTGAATTGTGACTGCAAGAATTCAAAAACCCTAACCAGAATAGAAATCCTCTGATTGGTTGCCTTTGAGTTCAACTGCCACTGACTGGAAGTCCAGATTTGAAAATAATAATAAAATATTTATTATCATGTAACTAGGCGCCAAAAAATAGAAAATAGCCATCTTATGCAAATCTTGAACTTCAGTTGACAATTTGGTTGAAGCTTTGAGATTCATCGTTTGACTTCACTGATTCCGAAAAGTCATCTCTTGAGCACATAGGCGTCCATTTGCTCAAGATATTTCACTTTTCACTAACTCCCTATTTAATAGCTGACAACACTGTCACGACTGGCCAACTTCGACACTGATTTCCGAATGACCAGGTGATGTGTAATGTCCCCTTCTCATCAGTGATCAGCTTTACAGTTCTTCAGTCTATTCCGGAACCCGTAGACTGGATGAGGTGAAAATTAGGGTTTCTTGGGCTTGGTTTTCTGTGGCATTCATATTATTTACTATTTTTAGTAAATGCTTGTTGTGGCAGTTGCAGTTGTCAATTCTTAATCCTTGGCAGTTGGAGCAGTTGTTATAATTTGGTTTGGTCTTCAGTTGGCAAAAATATTTAATTAATGGCTTTTTGTTCTAATTCACTGTTGACTCCCACCTTGGCCTAAGGAGATAACTTAAGTTGTTTTAAAGTGGGGCCATGAAGGGGTACGCCTTCATCATAAATTTAATTAGTCTTTATTCAAATATTTCATCATCTTGGAAAAAGGACGCCACTTTTATATTTTTGAATAAAGTGAATTTTTAAAGGCCTTTTGGGACGCCACCTTGTGAAGTTGAATGGTTTTTGGAATTTGAAGGGTCTCCTGTGTCTCTTGGGCTGCTTCTCAGGCAATTGAAGAGGCATGTTGAGTTCTTATTTATTGACAGTCTTTGCTCCAGCTTTTCATCCATCAATTACCTTACTGTTATGCTGTCAAAATGACTATGGACATTTTGCTATTGCTTCGAGGATGCTACCTCCTAGCCCCTTCCCAATTTCGTGTTTGAAATATAGCACCTAGTTGGAATATTGCTGCTTCTCACAACAGACTAGCAGATTGAGCATTAAAGGTTGAGAATTTTGGTGAATTCTACAGTTTTGAAGTTCCTGGTTTTTACATAGCTGAAGCTGAGTTTTGTTCATAACTTCTAAAGCGAATTTTATTCTGTTCTGGGTACTTTGGCCATGCATTAGTCAACTGAAGGCGCCATCTTTCACAAAATTTGAGAATTAATTTCCAAGTATTCAATTTTATATTGCAAAGTCGATTTTCTTCAAGGGCCGTACCATTTAATGCTGTCTTGGGATTCGTGCCAAATAAAGTAGAGACTTTGATTGCTGTTTCTGGATTCTATCTTGGGCGCCAGACTTGTAAGGTGCTTTTGCAATTCGTTTCACGCCATTCGGAGAAGAAATAAGTGAGTTATGAGTGTTTTTCTGTTTTCCAGTTTGCTGTTCTAAATTTCCAGAACTCAGGAATTTGCATCAGATTTATCAGTTTCCAGTTTAATCACCATTTCAGTCATTGGAAAGCAAAGAACATTGTTATAATTCATTCTTATATCAATATTTCACTTCTCTATCATTGTAACTCATCTAATTGCAGTCAAGTTGAAATTGTAAGGTTTTGATTAGTAGTACTAATCTAACCATTTTTATTGCTGCAACTATTTGATTTGTTTCTCATTAAAGTCCCCTGGATGGTTTACCGCCAGTGTGGTTAAATTGTTTGTAAATCTTGTACCCACTTAAGTGGTGAATCCCCACAGTTCTGTGGATGCCTCCCCTTGATGGTTTACCGCCAGTGTGGTTAAATTGTTTGTAAATCTTGTACCCACTTAAGTGGTGAATCCCCACAGTTCTGTGGATGCCCGCCGCAGCGGATGAATTGCTTATTTTGTAATCTTTTCCCCCCACTGTTTGGTGGTAGCGTGGAATTGTTCTCTCATGGCTGGTTATCCGCCTAATTAGTTCATAATTTCAATTTCTTAAACTCCGTCATATGTTAGCACCTCGCCCTCAGTGGGATCTTGAGTGCACATTCTTGACGTTGAGTAGTTCTTCTATTCAAGTTCAGTTTCTTCAGTTTAAGTTCAGTATCTTCCATTCAAGTTCAGATTTGTATTTGAGGCTAACGCTAATCCAATCATCCATTGCTGGTTATTTTGTGATTTTCCTTCGAAAAAATTGGTTAGCATATTTCAGTGGTATCAGAGCAGAAGACCCTGCCATCCTGTGGCTGATTGCAGTAGTTAACTGATGAGTGACAGAGACACTAGGCCATACACTAGAAGTCAGGCCAGAAATCAGCATCAGTTTCCACCCGTTCCAGAGGCAGATACCTTCTCAGAAGTACTAAGAGACCTTGGTAAAACAGTGGAAGGTTCAGATAATTCAGTGGAAGTGGTTGATCACACAACTATCATAATGTCAGATTCAGTAAGAAGAGATAATGAAGAGAGGGATAGAGTGGAGAAAAAGTTTGACGGAATGATAGATATGATGTCCCGTTTGTTATCCAAGTTGGATCAGCAAGCAGCTCAGAGTATTATTCAGCCCCAAAATAACTCAGCTGGAGAAAATAGTGGAGTGAATGGAAATAATAATAGTGGCAGTCCTGAGGTGAATACTAGAGATAGAATTGTAGGTCAGCATACTACAATTCATAGTGGGTCATCCTCTAGACCCCTCTTTCCTGTTTTCACACCAAGGGAAGAGCAACAACCAGTTGAGGCTACTCCAAACTTTGCTGATGATGCTCGTCAAGCCTATATGGAGTATGTGTCCTTACCTCTTGACTTGAGAGGAGCATGGACCTTTGATCAATTCATGAATCAAAGGAGTCGGAGAAATGGTGGTAGGAATGATCAACGTCCTCCTGCAGGCCCTAGAAATGATTTTTACCAAGCTTTGGGAAAGATCACTATGGAACATTTTGATGGTGGTAACAAGTGTACAGCCAGGTCATGGGTGCAAAAGTTAGATAACTACCTCTCCCTTAGACCTATGCCGGAAGAAGATGCTATCAAATTTGCTACCTTGCACTTAGATGGCATAGCTCATGAATGGTGGACTCACGGTTTGGTCACTCTTGGCCACAACCTTATTCGCACTTATGGAGAGTTTACAAATAAGCTGATTGAGAGATTTGACACCAAAGATCCGGAATTGAAGTTTAGAGAATTGGCACAGTTGAAACAGCAAGGATCTTTAGAAAGTTATGTGGCTGATTTTCAGAGGTTGTCAGTAATGGTGCCCAACATTACTGAAAGAAGACTTGTAGTCCTTTTTGCTGAAGGTTTAATGGAGCCATTGAAGGGTTGGGTCAAAGCATTTGATCCTCCAACATTGGATGAAGCTATCAAGAAAGCTAGGAGCATGGAATTGGCAGCCCCAAGACCTAAATTTCACTCAAAAACATTCAGCCATAAGAAGGATAAAAAGCCATCTTCAAATCTGCCCAAGAAGTTTCCACCAAGGCTGTCCGAAGAGCTCAAAGAACAGCTTAGAAAGGATGGAGTTTGCTTCACTTGTCGTGAGCCTTGGGTGAAAGGCCACCGTTGCTATGGAAGAGGCAAAGTAGTTCAAATGGAGGGCTATTCTGATTATGGATCAGAATCTGATTCGTCTGATCAGCAATACGAATCAGCAAGTAGTGAAGGTGAAGAAGTTCAAGAAGACAAGTCCGAAGAGGTTGGAGATAGTAGTGCTTTTGCACAACTATCCAGTTTTCAAAAGAATGAATCTTTTAGGGTTCATGGAGTTGTAAATTCACAAAGGATAGTTGCCCTAATTGATACTGGAGCAACTCACAATTTTATTGATGAAGGGCTAGTTGCTAGAAAAGGTTTAAAGACTGAAAATTTTGATGGTTTCAAAGTAATGGTTGCGGATGGTTTCACTATGTCTTGCACAAGGAGAATTCCTAATCTATCTTTGCAATTAGGGAATCATGAAATTAAGGATGATTTTTATGTGGTGGGTATAGGAGACACTGATGTTGTGTTGGGCATACAATGGCTGCGATCTCTTGGTGAGATCACATTGAATTTGCAAACCATGGAGCTGAAATTTCAGTCTAATGGAAGGAAGGTTGTTTTAAGAGGGATGTCAAATGGAGGCCCTCGAATTGTGTCTTTGAAAAGGATGGAAAGGCTGATCCGCCATGATCAAGTTGAATGGGCTGCTGAATGTATGGTTTTACCAGCTGATCCGGTTGAGGAAAAAAGGCAATATCATCCTGATATTCAAGCCTTACTTTCAAAGAAAAGTAAAGTCTTTGGAAGCTTACCTCCTGGAAGACCTCCTGAAAGAGGTTCTGAACATGTGATTGAATTAGAAGAAGGAGCAAAACCAGTCATTACTACACCTTACCGCTATCCAAAGAGGTAGAAAGATGAAATTGAAAAAGCCATCAAGGAGCTGTTGGAAAGTGGTTTTATTAGACCAAGCAAGAGTCCATTTGCTTCAGCAGTAGTGCTGGTCAAAAAGAAAGATGGTACAATGCGTATGTGTGTTGACTATCGCGCATTAAATCAGAAAACCATCAAGAATAGATATCCTATCCCTAGGATTGATGAGCTTATTGATGAGCTCCATGGAGCAATGTTCTTCTCAAAGATTGATCTTCGTTCGGGCTATCACCAAATCAGAATGAGGGAGGAGGATATAGAAAAGACAGCATTTAGATGCCACTTTGGGCATTTTGAATTTCTTGTCATGCCTTTTGGTTTGACAAATGCTCCAGCCACATTCCAATCTTGTATGAACAAGATTTTTAGACAGCAGTTGAGGAAGTTTGTGCTCATCTTCTTCGACGATATTCTCATATTCAGTAAGTCTTGGGAAGAGCACCTTAAGCATTTGGAAGAAGTGCTTACCATTTTAGAGGCGGAATGTCTATTCGCCAAAGAGTCAAAGTGTGAGTTTGGGATGGAAGAACTTTTATACCTTGGCCACATTATCAGCTCAAAGGGTGTGAAAGTGGATCCAGAAAAGATAAGGGCCATTCTTGATTGGCCAACTCCTAAGACTATTTCTCATTTGAGAGGTTTTTTAGGGTTATGTGGATTCTATAGAAGATTTGTAAAAGGTTATTCTCATCAAGCTGCACCTTTGACAGATCTTACAAAGAAAGGAGCTTTTCTTTGGACTAAGCAAGCACAAGAGGTTTTTGATAAGTTTAAACAAATCATGAGTTCGTGTCCTGTGTTGGCACTTCCGGATTTTCAAAACCTTTTGAATTACAATGTGATGCTTCAGGAGAAGGAGTTGGAGCTGTCCTAATGCAAGACAAACATCCTATTGTCTTCGAGAGCAGAAAATTGAGAGGGGCAGAAAAAACTTACTCTATTTATGACAAAGAGATGCTTGCCATCATGCATGCTTTGTCTAAATTCCGTCAATACTTGGTGGGAAGTAAATTTGTTGTTAAGACTGATCACAACAGTCTTAAACATTTTATGCGCCAAAAGGAATTGAATGAAAGGCAGCAAAAATGGGTAAGTAAACTCCAAGCATATGACTTTGACATTGAATATGTCAAAGGAAAAAATAATATAGTTGCTGATGCACTTTCTAGAAGGCCTCATTTGCAGTCAATTTGTGAGTTATCAGCAGATTGGAAAGAATTAATTGCTGCTGATTATGTTAAAAATCAGTTTGCAACCAGCTTGTTAGAAGGTCAATTGGTTGATGAAAGGTATAAGTTGGTTGATGGATTAATTTATTATAAAGATAGAATCTTTTTAGTACAAGAATCTAAGCTTAAGAAAAAGATTCTACAATCTTTTCATGATGTTCCCTTTGCTGGTCATCAAGGGATGTTCAAGACTTACAAGCAGATTCGTGAACGATTCACTTGGAAAGGTTTGAAAGATGAAGTCTTGAATTACATTAGAGAGTGTCCTATTTGTCAAAGGAATAAAAATGAACACTCTTTTCCTGCTGGTCTACTTCAGCCCTTGCCTATTCCAAATCAGAAATGGGAAAGTATTGCCATGGACTTTATCACGGGGTTGCCCAAGGTGCAAGGACGTGATTGTATATTTGTTGTGGTTGATAGACTAACGAAATTTGCTCATTTCTTTGCTGTTACCACTTCATTTACAGCAGCTCAAGTGGCTGAGTTGTTTTTCAGAGAGGTGTTCCGTTTGCATGGGTTACCTAAAACCATTGTCAGTGATAGGGACAGCAAGTTCCTAAGTGTATTTTGGCAGGAGATCTTCAGATTGAGTGGGACAGTGCTTACTCCAAGCACAAGTTATCACCCACAAACAGATGGGCAATCAGAAATTGTTAACAAGTGGTTAGAGGGCTACCTAAGGAACTATGTTTCAGGACAGCAGCGAGCTTGGATTAAATGGCTTCATTTAGGAGAGTATTGTTACAACTCTTCTTATCACATGTCAATTAAGATGTCTCCTTTTAAGGCTCTTTATGGTTATGAGGCTACTAACTTTGTTGATCTAGTGTTTGGTGATAGTAGAGCCCCACAAGCATTGGATATGTTACAACAAAGCCAAGACATCTTGAAGACTCTTAAGGAAAATCTGCAACAAGCTCAAAATCAGCAGAAGTTATACGCTGATCAGCAGCGTGTGGAAAGGTCTTTTGAAGTTGGGGACATGGTCTATTTGAGGCTTCAGCCATATAGACAATCTTCTCTCAAGAAGAGTGGTGCAGAAAAGTTGAAGCCACGCTTTTATGGTCCTTTCAAAATCACCAAAAGGATTGGTGAAGTTGCTTATGAGTTGGAACTTCCAGCTGAAAGCAAAATACATAATGTTTTTCATGTGTCTCGCCTCAAGAAGGCAATTGGACACAATGTGGTGGCTACATCAGAATTACCTCCATTGGATGAGGAAGGGCATTTAGTGTTGATTCCAGAAGAGATCCTTGACACTAGAGAACGTTCTTTGAGAAGAAGGACAATCAAAGAATATTTGGTTAGATGGAGGAATTTGCCTATTGAAGATGCTACGTGGGAAGGTGAACAGATTTTGTTGCATCCATCTTTGCAGTTGCTTGGGGACAAGCAATTTCGAGGAGGGCGGACTGTAATGTCCCCTTCTCATCAGTGATCAGCTTTACAGTTCTTCAGTCTATTCCGGAACCCGTAGACTGGGATGAGGTGAAAATTAGGGTTTCTTGGGCTTGGTTTTCTGTGGCATTCATATTATTTACTATTTTTAGTAAATGCTTGTTGTGGCAGTTGCAGTTGTCAATTCTTAATCCTTGGCAGTTGGAGCAGTTGTTATAATTTGGTTTGGTCTTCAGTTGGCAAAAATATTTAATTAATGGCTTTTTGTTCTAATTCACTGTTGACTCCCACCTTGGCCTAAGGAGATAACTTAAGTTGTTTTAAAGTGGGGCCATGAAGGGGTACGCCTTCATCATAAATTTAATTAGTCTTTATTCAAATATTTCATCATCTTGGAAAAAGGACGCCACTTTTATATTTTTGAATAAAGTGAATTTTTAAAGGCCTTTTGGGACGCCACCTTGTGAAGTTGAATGGTTTTTGGAATTTGAAGGGTCTCCTGTGTCTCTTGGGCTGCTTCTCAGGCAATTGAAGAGGCATGTTGAGTTCTTATTTATTGACAGTCTTTGCTCCAGCTTTTCATCCATCAATTACCTTACTGTTATGCTGTCAAAATGACTATGGACATTTTGCTATTGCTTCGAGGATGCTACCTCCTAGCCCCTTCCCAATTTCGTGTTTGAAATATAGCACCTAGTTGGAATATTGCTGCTTCTCACAACAGACTAGCAGATTGAGCATTAAAGGTTGAGAATTTTGGTGAATTCTACAGTTTTGAAGTTCCTGGTTTTTACATAGCTGAAGCTGAGTTTTGTTCATAACTTCTAAAGCGAATTTTATTCTGTTCTGGGTACTTTGGCCATGCATTAGTCAACTGAAGGCGCCATCTTTCACAAAATTTGAGAATTAATTTCCAAGTATTCAATTTTATATTGCAAAGTCGATTTTCTTCAAGGGCCGTACCATTTAATGCTGTCTTGGGATTCGTGCCAAATAAAGTAGAGACTTTGATTGCTGTTTCTGGATTCTATCTTGGGCGCCAGACTTGTAAGGTGCTTTTGCAATTCGTTTCACGCCATTCGGAGAAGAAATAAGTGAGTTATGAGTGTTTTTCTGTTTTCCAGTTTGCTGTTCTAAATTTCCAGAACTCAGGAATTTGCATCAGATTTATCAGTTTCCAGTTTAATCACCATTTCAGTCATTGGAAAGCAAAGAACATTGTTATAATTCATTCTTATATCAATATTTCACTTCTCTATCATTGTAACTCATCTAATTGCAGTCAAGTTGAAATTGTAAGGTTTTGATTAGTAGTACTAATCTAACCATTTTTATTGCTGCAACTATTTGATTTGTTTCTCATTAAAGTCCCCTGGATGGTTTACCGCCAGTGTGGTTAAATTGTTTGTAAATCTTGTACCCACTTAAGTGGTGAATCCCCACAGTTCTGTGGATGCCTCCCCTTGATGGTTTACCGCCAGTGTGGTTAAATTGTTTGTAAATCTTGTACCCACTTAAGTGGTGAATCCCCACAGTTCTGTGGATGCCCGCCGCAGCGGATGAATTGTTTATTTTGTAATCTTTTCCCCCCACTGTTTGGTGGTAGCGTGGAATTGTTCTCTCATGGCTGGTTATCCGCCTAATTAGTTCATAATTTCAATTTCTTAAACTCCGTCATATGTTAGCACCTCACCCTCAGTGGGATCTTGAGTGCACATTCTTGACGTTGAGTAGTTCTTATATTCAAGTTCAGTTTCTTCAGTTTAAGTTCAGTATCTTCCATTCAAGTTCAGATTTGTATTTGAGGCTAACGCTAATCCAATCATCCATTGCTGGTTATTTTGTGATTTTCCTTCGAAAAAATTGGTTAGCATATTTCATGATGCTGAGACTGATCTGAGATATTCATCGGAAAGCCTACTAAACAAGGAAGAAATGTCTGCTGGGAGACACAACTGCAAAATCCATCGTTTAACCCCTTGAAAAATTAGGCGCCCCTGATTAAATTGCTTTACGGGTTCCAGACTTGGCCATTTTCCTAAACTGCCATTTGACACTTCAAACGGCTGCTGACGGTGAACAGTGAACCCTGCTGATATGAGACGAAGCTCACTGCATGACTGGAGATATTCTGCATCCAACGACTGTATGCACGACAGCTGAAAGCTGTGTTAAGGGCCTCAAAAGTAAAAGCGCCCCTGGCTCTTGGTTGCATTGGTGTCATTTTGATGAAAGTTGAACTTCCTTCCAAGTACCCTACTTTGACGCTGATAACTGGAGCAGGGATGACCCGATTTAGGCACAATCTGTTTTAACGGACAGCCAGAAGGGCCCACAAAAGAAGTCCCTGGAGGTGACGAAGCAAGAAAACTGCTTCTAAGACCTTGAAAACTCCAGTGCGTATTTTAATTAAGATTACCGCTTCCAGACTTAGCCATTTTCAGCGTCTTCATCTTTGCAGATACACTAAAGACCTCGCATGCACGAAAGCAACTGCCAAATCGAAGGCTGACGGCTAGGCTCGCTGGAAAGATAAAATGATAACGCCAATAGCCGTGAAGACTTCAACGCGAACGGGCTCATCTGACAGGCCTAAAGGCTCCCGCCCGAGGGAAATACACGCATTCGCTTGTTGGTTCATAGAAATTACGGCTTGGTAGAATCTCCGCCACGACCACCTGAACGCTCGGATTGACAAGCAAAATAGTGCGGAGCTAGGCTAGAATATTACTAATGTCAGGAAGACTTTGTCTGCAAATATCGCCATCTGAAGGGTCCTTTAAACCAGCGCCCCTGGCCTGTACTTGCACTGGGAACAAACGGAGAAGCTCAGAAACGTGAAAACTCCATTTTAAGCTGATCTTTGGACGACTGCCACCGAAACTCTGAAAGTCGGACGACTGTGTTTGATATCTCGTCGGATAAGCAGACTAGTCGAGAACAGATTGACTGTATCCGTCTTTGGAAATGCCAAGATTTACCCCCTCCTTAAGATGGGCGCCCTCAGGCTAGAGGTGCGCTTTTGCCTGAAAAGAGCAAATTCTTCACATCTGGAACTTTAGGGATTTTAACTTCTATTGCTATTTTCCGGAGCTATGAATTTCGGAAATCTTCGCTGGATAGCTCGACGGATAGCCAGACTGATTCTGAAGAGATTGACTGGATGCTTGAACGTTTTCCTTAAGATTTTGACCTTCAGAAAACTGGGCGCCCCTAGGCTATACTTGCGCTTTTGTGCTTTTCCCTGAGAAATCTCCATGATTTGATCACTGAAAACTCTGTGTCGATCATTGAAATGACCGTATGCAACTTGAAATGTCGTCGTGAGATGTTCCTCCATCGTGAAAAGCTTCATTCTAAGTCTCTAATTCAGGTTCTGATCAATATAACTGACTTTGACTGACAAAATATTGACAAAAACTCCATGCTTGATATTGCCCAAAACTGTGTTTTACAACATTTTAACAAGGTTTAGACTTTTAAATGCAAAATGCCTTGATGAAGCAAAAAATTTGGTTTGGGTACAACACAAGGTTATGCTATAACAATTATGCTGAACACTCTAGACCAAACCTAATATCGTCAATGCATACCCCAGAAAGCAGCTAGGTGCCCCATGACCTCACCCAAAATTTATTAAGAAAAATAGAAAAAACCGTTTGAGTTAAACAGGAGCTCTTTCTTGTTCCAAATCCCAAAGCCTGTATCTGATAGCAATTAATATTAAAAAAAAAAAAAAATTGATATGTTATTAACTTATTTATTATGCATTTTTCTCTGTTAAAATAGGGCTGCTAGTAAGCAGACTTGTGGTATAACAATTATTGGGTGCTTTCTACAATGACTCATATTTATATGTCTTAAGAATGTGGTCTGAGCACTGATAACTCCAGCAAACATGTGACAAGGTTATGCTATAACAATTATGCTGAACACTCTAGGCCAAACCTAATATCGTCAATGCATACCCCAGAAAGCAGTTAGGTGTCCCATGACCTCACCCAAAATTTATTAAGAAAAATCGAAAAAAATGTTTAGAGTTAAACAGGAGCTCTTTCTTGTTCCAAATCCCAAAGCCTGTATCTGATAGCAATTAATATAAAAAAAATCAAAATTGACCTGTTATTAACTTATTTATCATGCGTTTTTCTCTGTTAGAATAGGGCTGCTAGTTTTTCTCCTTAACGTTTCTTTTCACAGGTCCGGTTACAGATATTTGAAATAAGATGCTTAAGATGATCTAACCATCATTGGATCTAGGATGTTTTAAAATAAATATTCATATTAGAAGGGCTGTTCAAATTTTGGACTTTTGAAATAAGTAATAGTATTACTGTAAATGATTTAAATGATTTTTATTCAATATTTCTAGCAGAGTAGACTGTAACCAAACTTTAGACTTCTGGATTTGATAGTTCTTTTTTTACTCTATCTCCTTCTAGATTTCATAATATTTTGCAGGTAAAAAAGAGATGCTACTCTCACGACTAACAAGTTAATTGAAGGAAGGCCCTGTTCCTCAAGATTGATCATTGGCTTACACTAATTCATGGCCTATAGATACTAATAAAACTTGAAATGGATAAAACTCCTATATTAAAGACCAAATATTCTTTTTAACCAAAACATTTAAACAGAAAAATCTCTAGCCAAGAGCTTGCCTCCAGCATTTGTCTTTGTTTTGCTTTATTTGACTTAATGATTTTTATAATTTTTGAAATACTTTTAGTATGACCTACCAAATGCATTTCAACTATCAATATCAACATTCATACAAATAATCAACATATGTACATAAATTTTATAGAACTCTGCTCATACTAGTTTTTAATATATCTAAACATCGTTGAGAATAAGAATATATGCAAAGGAAAACATCCCTAAAACATGAAAGGTCATGTAGAACCTCTCTACCTTCCAATCCTTGCTTCCAAGTTGCAATAGATTGATTCAACTTCTCATTTGTTGCTAGCACTTTTCTTGCCATTCCTTTGTCTGCTGCTCCTTTTGTTTCTTTACCTGTTGCAACTCAGCTTCACAAGTTTTGTCTGCCAGATAACACCGTAGATCTTACACAAAGCAATCCTGACCTTAAGGTGTTAGTAAGAGAACCATAAAAAACAATCGTAATGTAGTATATAAAAGGATAATCTATTCTCCAGTACATAGGACTTTTTTTGACGTATGGTAGTCCCCTCTATTATCCTGTAGATAAATGTTAAGTTGACATAACAAGTAACGTCTTAAGTGCTCATAAGTCATGTCTTAAAGTTTAAAGATATTCCAACTCTGCCGATGCTTCCTGAAGCTGACAAAATTTGTTAAAATCTGGGCCTACTGAACAATTTAGTGATCTGTAAGCTGCCTAGAAGTATCAGCCAATTCCATATGCATCATAGAATAAACATAACAATAAAGAAGTATAATATTGTGCATAAATATATTTTGGAGACAATGCTAGAAACAATAGCAAGTGCTGAATTGTACATAAATGTAGATTACAGATATTAGCATATGCCAATATACTGGATTTCACATTCATCCTAAAATAAAAATGTAATGTATTGAAGTCAGCAAAATGCAACCAAGCCTAAATATTTAACAATGGCACACAGTATTATGAATAAGGCAATTGAATATCCCCCCTTCCTCAGTACTTCCTGTTGTTCCAAAGCAGCTTGCAATGCCTTATCACTTTTCTTCAACTGCCAGTGTTAACTACCACGTAGAAAACTTGAAGTGGATAAATACATAAGCATAAAAAACATCTTGTTTATTACAAAGAGAAATACAAGTTTTTTCATTTCTCCATCTCTCTTTTCCTATTTTCCGCGAACACAGCTCTGAAAGATTGTAACAAGTAAATAACTGTAATAAAGTTTTGCAAAATGCAAAGTTTTTTCATAGAATTATTACGTTCATCCAATTTTACAGAATCTCAGAGAGACCAAAAATGAATAGGAAACATATGAATCATGTATCTCTCTTGATTTTTATAAAATCTTTTTCCATCCTAGATATATTTATATAAGATAAATTAGTTTTATCTGCTTGTTCTTATCATCTAGTTGGAACAAATGCATGACTATGACAAATAATTATAATGCAATAAAAATAATATATAGATATTACCGTTGAGAAGAGAGTAATAGAATATGCAATTTCTGTTACAAGATTGAACAGCAAGCCACAAATGCTTATAAGTTGGGATGCCTTAGAATGATATTAATCTCTATACTTCCAAGAGAGTTTGAGGGAGTGCCCAGCAGGTTCCCTGACAGCCTCATATCACATGTTAAAAGTTACCTGTTAAGATCTTGTCTTCAAGCCTTATTTTAAAAGATAAAAAGAAATGAATATCTGCAAAAAATGGTGCACATGTACAGTGGTGATGAATGGACAAACACAATAATGTTTCAAAACCCCTCTGATTTTTTATTTTCAATTCACATGTACCTCTGTAATCTGTAAGGTTAATTGCCTAAGGGCACTACTGTTAACACTTGGATTTTGCACCCTGTTGAATATACAATTCAACAATCCAGTGTAACATGGGAAAGACCTTAAAAGTATAAAACTTATACAAGATTAGACCTCCGGAAAAGGCCGGCTTCCTATGGTGTCACTATTCTACTAATTCTTTTTGAAGGAAAAGGGAGAAAGAGTGCTAAAATGAATAAAACTGTAAAAGTGAAAAGAAGTGATACACCAAACTTAAAGGGAGACAATGAAATCCAGCAGAAATTCAATTTACACAACTTGTTACTGTAATGTTCATGCAATTTTCTCTGAAAGATCAAATACTTTAACTTGCAGAAGGAAGAAAAACTTCACATTGAGCAAGTAATTATATTTAACTGACACAATCAATAACCTGAATGAACATGCTAATTACAGAAAAAAGTATAAGGCATGAGACAAAACTAAAATGAAACTAAAGCGCTTACAAGATAGTTTGATCAATCATAAAACATACGCCAACTGTAAGAACAAGATGGTAAGGAATCAAAACCAGAGAACGCTCAAGGTAAACTATATTCCATATCTCCATGAGTTACAAAAGGATGCAAGAACTATGCCAAAGGATTGTAAAAGTCACTCTCATCCATAACTCTCTTTCAAAGAGGCAAAAAAGCCATATATACAAAAAATGTCGGCCCCTGCCCTAGGGCTTACAAAAATGAATCGGTTGTTGAACACGTCAACCTTCAGATCTTTTGGAATAAAGTTAATGCTGCATTCAATGAGCATCCTTGTGTCCATGTCGGTGAAGGATTGCTCCAGGAATGGCCTCCAGATCTTTTGGAATAATCGCATTAACCTCTGGCCTCCATGTCCACCCTCGAACTTCCATCAGAGCTGCCTTGAATGTTTCTGAGTGTTATCATAAATGTTGATCCACTCTTGCTAGTCAACATCCCAGCTGTCCTTGCGGTCTCCTCCTCTCTGTTCTAGACCCTTCTGCAGTTGACTCTCCTCGAGAAGCAACATCAGGTTTATCCTGCTTAGATCCTTATAGACGAACACCACTGTCCACCGAACGATTCATCACTTTGATCACAGGGTAGATCCATCCCGCATACAGTCTGTTAATCCTCCTCACACCATCCAAACTGCCACGGCTCACCTGTAGCTTCCTCCGATTGGTTGAACAAATGCCACTTAGGCTTTCCAGGCAGTCAAAGGCTACTCAAACGGAATCACATGTCGGTGAGACACCTGTTGTGTCTCCCCGATGCTATTATACTCTACACAGCAGCATCGGCATAGCATACAACTGTCGGTGAGATCTCCTACCGAAAGCAAAAGTTATATCGATATCACAAAAACCATCGGCAAGACAAACGTTATCGGCCAGACATCATAGCGAGTCCTTAGGAGTCCTACCGCTGTGCTCCTCCATTGGCAAAACATTCGTATTCGGCAAGACACCGTTCAGTCGGCAAGAGGTCACAGCGAGTTCCCATTAGTCATACCGATATCCCTTTCCCATTGGCAAGTCCATCACTATCGGCAAGAATCTCTCAGTCGGCAAGATATCATAGCGATGATGCCTCCTTTCGAGGAGCTCATTTCATTTCGGGGAGACCTCATCCTATCGGCCAGAGGTTATACCGATGAGACTCCATGTCGGTGAGACTCTCCCCGGTCAGCAAGACATTACAGCTAGGCCCCCCACCTTTCGGCGAGACTCCGGAGAGTCGGGAAGACTTCTCCCCAAGCAACCCTTCTTTCGCCGAAACCATCACGCCGAACTCAAAATATTATACCAAAGGCACCATCCTTCGGTGGGACTTCCTCCATTCGGCCAGACATTACGGCGAACTCAAACCTTTCGCCGAGACCCTTCATCGGTCGGCAGGACCTCTCTTCTAGCGCAAACCTTCTCCCCGAGCTCAAACATTTCGACAAGACGTTACAGCGATGCCACAAACCTTCGGCGAGACATCTACCGATCGGCCAAACCTCACGCCTAACTCAAAAACTTTCGGCGAGACCTCTTAGAGTCGGTGAGACATTACCCCGAAGCCCCATCATTCGCCGAGACCTCCAGCAGTCGGCAGGACCTTATGCCGAATTCAAACCTTTCGGCAAGACTCCCCCGTGTCGGCAGGACATCTCCCCAAAAACATCCCACTTCGGTGAGACTTCACCCCGTCAGTGAGACCTTATCCCGAAGCCACAACCTTTCGCCAACACTTCTATCAATCAGGAAGACTTCTCCCCAAACCCAAATTCCTTCGGCGACGTTAGCCTTGTGCACAACGGTTGGCGAGACTTCAGCATGTTGGGGAGACATAAAAACCCATGGCGATTAAAATGTCTGGCCGACCGGTATATTTCAAATGAATAGAACCACACTGCTAGTCGGCAAGACAATAGGAGGGTCTCAGCGACTTTCTTCATCAGGAGTTTTGTGCCAAATCTGACTGAGGCATACTTTCTAACAGACTTCCTTGAGAAATGCATTGGGTGTATGATTTATTCCTGCACAACAATGTCCCCATTTGGCCTTCTTGAACACCTGAAACATAGATTGCCCTGCCTGATTGAGCCCGCAAGTGAAAATCAAGTAACTTTTCTGGCGACCTCAGCTGGATGTTTGCCTGCTAAATATGCAAACCAGTAGCCTAGACTTGTCCATTGGGCATGGAGTCACTTGATAACTCAGAGGTTGACTCAAAACATCAGCTTTGTACATGGCTCAAACGCATTTGTAACTCAAGAAACAGATCACTTAGACATTTATGAAAACAGGAAACTACAGAAGTGAAACTATTTACTGTGCTGGAACAACACTTAAGGAATGAAACAACAACTAAACTAAAGTACAGAAGCACTTATTGAAAGTATAAAACCTAACCTAATATGTACAATGATAAATCATACCTCAAAACAACGTTTGAGGTGAATCCCATTAACTGGGATTGGTAACTTTTCTCCATCCATGTTTGATAACTAGAATGCATTATGCTCCTTGCATTCAGTAACAACAAAAGGGCCTGCCCAGAAATGGTCAAATTTTGTATGTTTGCCTGGACCACTCTTTAGCACATCCCACTTGAGAACAATATCACCTTTCTTGAAAACTTTGGTTGTAGCCTTCTTATCAAATGTTTTCTTTGTTTGAAGCTGATAATACTCCAAAGTTTTCATTGCTTTATCTCTTGATTCTTCGAGCTCCATGAGCTCTGCATATCTCACGGACATTGGGTCCTGTTCTTCATACATCTCCAACTGGTGAACAATGTCTAGAGCTAGAAGCTCTATAGATAGAGGTAATCTAGCCTCTTTACCATAAACGAGTACGTATGGAGAATTACCAACTAATCTCTTAGGGGTTATTCTATCTACCCAAAGTGCAGATTTCAATGTGGTATGCCAAATTCTTTGATTCTCTTCCATAGTCCTCTTAATGATTCTGATCAGACTTTTATTTGTACTTTCAGCTAATCCATTACCCTGTGGGTAATAATTGGAGGAAGTATTCAAATGAATTTCATGTTTAACAGCCCAATCTGTGACTCTTAATCCAACAAATGCAAGAGCATTATCTGAAATGGAGTCAAGAACTCCAAATCTGGTGATTATATCTTCATAAAAACTCAAAACTAAAGATTCATTTGCTTCTTTCAAAGCTATTGTTTTTGTCCACCGTGTGAAATAGTCTGTAGCAGTAAGCACCCACTTGTGACCAGCACTGGATGGTGGATTAATTGGTCCAATAAAGTCAATGCCCCATCTCATGAAGGGCTGCTCTACCTGAATTGGATGTAAAGGCATAGCAGGCAGCTTTTCCTTTCCTGCAAACAAAGCACATTTCGTACACTTCCTTGACCATGCATATGCATCTTTAAACAAGTTGGGCCAGTAGTAACCAGCTCTCATAATTTTCCAAGCAGTTGTCCTTGGAGCAAAGTGACCTCCTGAAACTCCATCATGAAACTCATGAAGTACCTTTTCTGTTTGATCAGCATCAATACACCTTAATAAAACACCATTCAGATCTTTCCTGAAAAGAATATTATCAATAAGGACATAAGGAATTGATTGCAATCTAAAGTATCTTCGTTTTGCTCTGTCTAGACCTGGTGGACATTCACCAGTACGAAGAAAGTGGGTCATTTCTTGAACCCAACCTGCAACTGATGCAGGTGCAGCAGCTTGAACATTTTGAGGCTGATCAGTATTAGCTAAAACAGCACCAGTTTCTGATTTCTGTACATCTTTAGGGGTTGCGGCAAGTTGCTCACAAAGTCCTCTACCCCTGACAAGTTTTGTGATGTTGATGTCAACATCAAATTCCATTACTTTTGTGATCCACCCTGCTCTTTTCTCACTCAGATCTTTGTTCAATAGAAATTCTTTTACACTTGGGTGTGCAACCTGAATATGAATTTTGTTGTTTGAAACTAGAGGTTTAAACTTCTTTAGGCTTTTGATCACAATGAGAACATGTTTCTCAACAAACGTACATTTCTCTTCATAATCAGCAAGTCCTTAACAAAAGAAAGCTATTGGCTGCTCTAAATTATCACTGTTTTTCTGAACCAACATAGCAGAAATTGAACTAACGCTGCCAAAAGCATATAAGAAGAAGTTTTTAGAAAAATCTGGATTTACCAGTGTTGGAGGTGATGCTAAAGCTTCCTTGATTTCTTCATTAAGCATGGCAGTCAAGGGTTGTAGTAAATTTGCAACATCAGGAATGAACCTTCTTAAAAAGTTAATTCTCCCTAAAAAGCTCTGCAATCCTTTCTTGTGATTGGGTAATGGCAGTTCAAGTATACCTTTAACTCTTTCAGGATCAATGGTAACTCCGTCTTTTGATACTATGTGACCTAACAGTTTACCTTCATGAACTGCAAAAATACTCTTTTTCGGATTGAGAGATATTCCATATTCTCTACATTTTTCAAAAACTTGCTTGAGATGTAACAAGTGCTCATTTGCATTCTTTGAATATACAGTTATGTCATCTAAGTAAACCAGCAGAAATTTTTGAATTAAATTTTGAAACGCCATATCCATGGCATGTTGAAAGGTGGAACCAACATTAGATAAACCAAAAGGCATTCTCTTGTAAACCATAGTGCCCCATTTTGTTGTAAATGTTGTTTTATACTGATCCTCCTCTTTGACTAGAATCTAGTTATAACCAAAATAATCATCCAGAAGAGAAAATCTCTCTGAACCAGCAACAACTTGGAGAATTTGTTCCATAGACGGTAAGGGATAATGATCTTTCAAAGACGCTCTATTAAAGTCTCTAAAATCTACACATAATCTTACCTCACCGTTCTTTTTTCTAACCGGAACAAGGATAGAAACCCAGGATGTGTGTTTAATCGGAAATACAATACCCCCCTCAACTAACTTGGTCAGCTCTTTGATCATTAAAGGTTCAAGCTTGGGGTTCAATGGTCTTTGTTTTTGTCTAACAGGCTTGGCACTAGGTTCTAACTCAATTGTATGTTGTGCAATATGAGGATCAAACCCTCTTAAATCAAGATATTGCCAAGCAAAAACATCATGATACTCTTGACATAAAACAATGAAAGCTCTTTTATCTTCAACTGAACATATTTTGCCTAATCTGAGAAGCTTACCTTTAAAAATTTCAACTTCTTCATAATGATCTTCTTTCACTTGAATGCTGACTTTGTTCTTCTTAAGCTGATCATCAGAATTGAATATGGATTCCAAGGTAACCAGCCCTTTGGGAAGTTTATTTGTCTTCAGCCATATCACTTGATCATCATACTGCTGTTTAATCTTTTCCTGGTTCACTATAGAAAATTGATCTTCTTGGAGCAGAAAGGTTAAAATCTGTTCATCACTTTCAAATAATTGTCAGTTAATGTTGTTATCAGGAATTGATGGCCTGATAACCGCCTTGACATACTACTGTATTTTATCTTTTTTGATATCGTTTGGGATTTCAAACTATGCTTCAATTGCTGCAAGTCTATCAACATGCTTATTTTGATTTCGTGGAATAGAAATCAGATTGAAGGCATTAAATTCTTCAATTATGTTCCATACTTTGTTTCTATAAGACTTCAAAGCATCATTCTTGGCAACATTCAGCCCCCTAACCTGATTAACTATCAATTCACTGTCTCCATAGACTTTCAAACAGTCAATTACTCTTTTCCTTGCTCACTCAAGGCCTTGAATGAGTCCTTCATACTTAGCACTGTTGTTAGAACATGCAAAAGCAAAACGAAAAGCTGAAAAGTACTTATCACCCAGTGGAGAAATCAGCATTGCACCTCCACTTGCTCCATTCTTGCTTTTGAAACCATCAAAAAACATTTCCCAGAGTTCACTTTGTTGTTGCAACAACTGATCTGTACATTTTTCGAGGTTTGGAACCTCTGCATCAGGTTCAAGCATCACATAATTACCCATATCGGCATCTTGAATAAAATCTATATGATTGTCCGACACATTTTCAGCTGCCCATTCATGTAGCAGCACATCAGGAACAGCTTTTGCTTGAAGTTCTTGAGCGGCAGCCAGTTCACTATTAGTAAAAACAACACAATTTGTGTTTGCAGCAGTAGGAACAGCATTGATAGGACTTGGGTTATACGGCTCAATATGATCTTTAGCCAATTTTTTAGATTTAATGGTAACTTTAGTTTCGTATCTTGTTCTAAACAGCATATGTGACCAATCAGCTGACACATAACCACCTATCTTCGCTGTAAAGTCTCTTGAGAGGCACAGAGAAAAGAAAGGTGGGAGATCTATGACGCATATGTCCTGAGGAACTGAAAAATTCGGACAAGCATGAAGGGTCAGATTCAAATTTTTAATAACGCCCAATGTATTAATAGAAGTACCATCCAATTGAATCACTCCTTTCTCTAAAGGCTGATACTTTAGTCCAAGCTTGTCAGCAATTTGTTTTGGCATTACTGAGCTACTAGCTCCACTATCTACCATACAGTTATGAAC
The DNA here is from genome assembly GCA_007258455.2 of Sequoia sempervirens. Taxonomy (NCBI): domain Eukaryota; kingdom Viridiplantae; phylum Streptophyta; class Pinopsida; order Cupressales; family Cupressaceae; genus Sequoia; species Sequoia sempervirens. The sequence goes on from VDFB02047230.1 coordinate 471,736,023, forward strand.
TAACTTATCACCTATGATTACAGACACGTAAAATGGAGGTGGTTTGACTTCTTTTCCTGCCTCTTTGCTGGGCTGTTTATCCTTTTCTTGAGAATTATTTGTCAACACAGTTCTGACTTGACCTATTGGAGACTCAGATTCATCAAACACTTTAAAATTTGACAAAGCTGAGTGTAACATATCTTTTTGACCTGGGATAGCTAATGAATCCCACATAGAGATCGTTACATTCATCTTTTTCATACTATCAAGAATATTATAGGGTACAGTTGGGTTCACTTTATGATGTACCTTTATGCCAACATGATCAACTTGCAAGTGTGGTTGCTCCTTAACTGGGAGTTGCTGATTTCTTTGCAAACCACGAGTCACTTGAGATGTAGATGGTTCTGCAGCTGTTGCTTTTCCTTTACCAACTGCTTGATCCAACTCAAAAGCTCTTTTCTTCGCCCTTGTGTTAGCTGCAACTGGATAATTATCTACATTAAGTCCATAGAATTCCTCACCTTGCCAGTTAAGTAGGGTAGTTTCATTGGTAAGTTGGTCTTGGTGTTGTGGAGATGCATCATTGAATGCATTTTGCTGTGAATTTGAGGCATTCTGTACCATAAGTGCTTGATTAATAAGTCCGTTTGAGCAAGTGACCTGATTGTGAGGTTGGTTACAAGGGTAGTGTTGTGACCTTTTTCACACATCGCCCCATTGCAAATGGGGACCCCCTAATTTTTGCTTTGTTTCGAATTTTTGGCTTGATTTTGGTTAGTTTTCATGTTGTCTCTCTTTTTGTCTCTTTCTGCTGTCCGCTTTCCGGGGTGTGCTTGTCTATGAGCTTAAACGTGAAATTTCGGCCAAGTCTGAGAATTAGGGTTTATATTTTCTGGTCAATTTGAAGTCAAATGAAGTGATCAAGTTGAAATCTGAGGCTAACGTTGTTTTCAGCATGCTTCCAAGTAGGTTCTCAGCAAAATTTCATCAGATTCCGACAACTTACTATTTTTAGTAAGTGTGCAATTCAGGGTGTTCTTTCAGCACTTTTGAAGTTTTGATCGTCACACTGCATTCAGAACATGTCAAGCTGCTCACTGGCAAAATTTGAGCTGAAACAGACAACTTACTATTTTTAGCAGATCAGCTTCCAGAGCAGATTTCAGGGTTTATATGCAGAGTTCTTCAATGCATGTCTTGATATTCTTTCTGGGTTTTCAGAGACCTTCGTGATGATATAACATGCAAAGTGAGATAATGACTTTCAGAGTTCAGCCTTCAGAGGCTATTTTTAGGGTTTGCATGTCAGGGTTTTCTTCACATGTCAACACATTCTTTATGGGTTTTTCGAGAGCTTCGTAGTGGTGTGACATGCAAAGCAAGATGATCAGTATTCAAAGACTTACTATTTTTAGCAGTTCCACTCTGACGGCTGCCCAGCGCATCAGAACCACAAACATGGCGAAGTGCAACAGAAACGAGGTTAAATAGAGGTCATTTGATATGCATGCAAGGCAAATTAGGGTTTCCAGCTTCGAGACCCAAAATGAGGGGTAAAAATTCAGAATTTCCAAAAACCGGTGTATCCCACTGCATTCAACATCTTTCAAGCTATCCACCGGTAAAATTTTAAGGCAATCGGAGCACTTACTATTTATAGTAAGGCGTTCTAGAAACTAGCTAAAAATAGTAAATCAACAGCAGGCGCCAATGTGAACGGACAAGTCACCCGATGAGGATCACAGCATCCAAATTTCAAGCCAAACGGAGTTGTGGAAGTCATGAAACTGAGCAATTGCTATAAATAGTAAACCACCTTCAGAAATGTGCCATAAATAGCAGGTCAGCTCAGGATGGCAGTGTGAACGGGCTAAGTAGGTCATGAGGACCCCATGGCGCGAATTTCAAGTCAAACAGAGCTACAGAGATTCAAAAAATCAAGCACTTACTATTATTAGCAGGCCTGTGCAGAGGAATTAGGGTTTCCTAAAATCAAGGGCAGAACACGACAGCCATGCAAAAGCAGCATCCAGCTGCAATCAACACCCTTCGGGCAATCAGCACATAAAATTTGAACTCATTCTGAGCAGTTGCTATTTTTAGTAAATTGCTAAAAATAGCAGGTACAAGGTGGATATCAGGTATCAGCAGCTTAGCCACATCCCGAGGTTTGAAACAAAGCGAAAATCAGGCTTTTCGGAGTCAGAAATCAGTTCAAAGCACGAAATGTGAAGAACTTTCTAAAAATAGAAAGTTAGGGCAAGCCAGGGCTAGCATGAATAAATCACTCCAAATCTGGCAAAGGACAGGAAATTCACTAAGTTTGATAAAGTTTGGGGTCCAACATCAAAATTCGCCTTAAGAAGCTGAAGATGGATGAAAATTTCCTAAGGCATAAAAAATGGAAGCTTACCCTTGAATATGCGCCCAGGAAGATGGAGTCTAAACGGAGGTCATTTGATATGCATGCAAGGAAAATTAGGGTTTCCAGCTTCGAGACCCAAAATGAGGGGTAAAAAGTCAGAATTTCCAAAAACCAGTGTATCCCACTGCATTCAACATCTTTCAAGCTATCCACCGGTAAAATTTTAAGGCAATCGGAGCACTTACTATTTATAGTAAGGCATTCCAGACACTAGCTAAAAATAGTAAATCAATAGCAGGCGCCAATGTGAATGGGCAAGTCACCCAATGAGGATCACAACATCCAAATTTCAAGCCAAACGGAGTTGTGGAAGTCATGAAACTAAGCAGTTGCTATAAATAGTAAACTACCTTCAGAAACGTGCCATAAATAGCAGGTCAGCTCAAGATGGCAGTGTGAACGGGCTAAGTAGGTCATGAGGACCCCATGGCGCGAATTTCAAGTCAAACAAAGCTATAGAGATTCAAAAAATCAAGCATTTTTTATTATTAGCAGGCCTGTGCGGAGGAATTAGGGTTTCCTAAAATCAAGAGCAGAACACGACAGCCATGCAAAAGCAGCATCCAGCCGCAATCAACACCCTTCAGGCAATCAGCACATAAAATTTGAACTCATTCTGAGCAGTTGTTATTTTTAGTAAATTGCTAAAAATAGCAGGTACAAGGTGGATATCAGGCATCGGCAACTTAGCCACATCCCGAGGTTTGAAACAAAGCGAAAATCAAGCTTTTCGGAGTCAAAAATCAGTTCAAAGCACGAAATGTGAAGAACTTTATAAAAATAGAAAGTTAGGGCAAGCCAGGGCTAGAATGAACAAATCACTCCAAATCTGGCAAAGGACAGGAAATTCACTAAGTTTGATAAAGTTTGGGGTCCAGCATCAAAATTCGCCTTAAGAAGCTGAAGATGGATGAAAATTGCCTAAGGCATGAAAAATGGAAGCTTACCCATGAATATACGCCCAGGAAGATGGAGTCTAAAAATTTTACCAAGTGTTGCAAAGTTGGAAGAAGACCCCTCCAAATGTGCCTTGAGAGGGAGAAGGTGATTGAAAAATTTACTAAGTTCTTAAAATTGGAAGCTCAACTGCTGAAATGTGCCTTAGGAGAAGAAGAACCACAAAAGTTTCCAAGTCCTTCAAACTTGAAGCTCAACACCTTATTTGCGCCTTACTTTGGAGGAAGCACATGGAAAATTTTCTAAGTATAAAAGCTTGAAGTAGAGGGGGTGGAATGCGCCTTCACTTGGGGATGGTGTTAGAATTTTTTCTGAACTTGAAGTATAACCTTCCATATGCGCCCAGCTAGATGAGAGGCTTGAAAAATATTCTAAGTTATGAAAAGTGGAACCTCCATGGGCTAAATGCGCCCAAACTTGGAAAGGGTGAGTGCGAAATTTGTCTAAGTGTTGCAAACTTGAAGTGCAACCCCTTGAAAGCGCCCAAGCTAATGGAGGGGGTGAAAACTTTGCTAAGTGTTTCAAATTTGAAGCTTGATACTCCAAATGCGCCTTAAGAGGAGGGTTGAAGCCTTAAAATTTTCAAAGGCATTTAAATTTGAAGCTCTCCCCCTTTGATGTGCCTTGCCTTGCATGGAGAGCTTGAAAATAATCTAAGTGTTATAAATTGAAAGCCTACCCTCCTGTATGCGCCCTAGCAACTTAAGATTGGTGGGAAAATTTCTAAGTATAGAAAATTGGAATCTCATGGGTAGAAATGCGCCCAAAGTGAAAGGAAGAAGCTTGAAAATTGATTGAGTCCCTAAAGCTGGAAGCTCCACCTACCAAATGCGCCTTAAGAAGGTAAAGGAGACTTGATTTGAATAAGGCAAGTAAAATGGAAGCTGGAAGTGGGAAATACGCCCAGCTCAAGAAGTGAAGTTAAAATTTTTTCTAAGTGTTTCAAATTTGAAATGAGACCCCCCTCAAATGCGCCTAGAAGGAGAAGTGGGACATGGGATTTTTTTTTTCTAAGGCACTTAAATTGGAAGCAAACCACCTCAAAAGCGCCCAAGGTAAAAATGAGTTGATAAAAAAAATTCTAAGTTGGAAGTGGGCCTAGTTTGGTGCGCCCAAGGTCAGTAGAGGAACCTAAAAATTTTCTAAGTACGAAATTAGAAGCTTGAAGGATTAAATGCACCCTTGAAGAGGAAGTCCATGATAATTTTTTTTCTAAGGCAAGTAAAGTGAAAGCTCTCACCCCTATTTGCACCTAACAGGTGATGTTGAAATTTTATCTAAGTGTCGAAATTTATTCCACCTCTAGAGAAATACGCCTAAGTTGGCTGGGGGATGAAGAAATTTGCTAAGGCATAGGTAAGTTGGCAGGAAAGAGTCAGAATGTGCCAGCTTCATGAGATTGAAGAAAATTTTCAAAGTTGAGCAAGAAAATGAGCCCAGAGATGAAGAATAAGAATAAAATTGTTGGCAAAATATTTTTCTAAGGTTTAAAATTCAAAAATTAAATGTACCCCTTCGTTTGGAGACACATGAATTCGATGCTTTTTGAGGGGAATTTTCTTCTGGGTATTGGACGTCTGCGATGAGGAGTGGATTTTAAAGTCTTCCATAGCTCGCCAAGGATTCCGAAGTGAAGATGTTTGATGGGCACAGGGTTGATGAATTTCCTAGGGAAAACTTAAAAATTTTCTAAGGCAGGAAGGATAAAATGTGTTATTGAAATAAGATGCCTTGGCAGATGATTTTGGAGTTGATTTCCTAGGTAAATTTGATCAAATTCTTCGTGAAAATAGTCTCCTTGAGTCAAAGATGAGTAAAATCAAGGTTATCAGCACCTCAGCTGGTGAAATAAATTTCTTGAGGAGGATGCAGTTGAAGCTAGGATGATTTTAAAAGGGGCATCTCTTAAATACCCCCCTTGAGGAAGATGAAATTTGTCTAAGGCATTGAAATGTGATGCACAGGTGTTGTATGCCCCAGCCTACAGATGTTGAAATATCATGAAGAAAGCAAAGTTGGCTAGAGAAAAACGATGAACCCTTGGAAGTTAAAGCATGAAAATAAGGTAAGGCGAATTTATATGATGAAGTGTTTTGATACTCTTCTCTTTATCTGTTTTGCAGAATGAATGCCAAGGCCAAGGCACGATGATTTGAAGTAATGAAGCAAGTACTCCAAGACTACATTTCAACCTCGAAGGAAGAAAAATCGCAAGAAATGGCTAAGTGTTGAGACTTAGTATGTGCCCAACTCAAGTGACAAAGAAGAAATGTTTTCAAAGCTCATGATGGAGAAAAAAAAATGGAAACCTAAGCAAGTACTTCAAAGTTGAAGAACAACATCAAGGAGGAAAATCGTCGTCAAGCAAGAGAAAGAAGTTGCAGACTTGAGGTTTCAGATCGAGAACGTGTCTGCCATACCAGTCCAAGAAGTTGAAGCAGTGTGAACGCGTTTCCAGACAGGAATCTTCTAGAAGATGATGGACATTAATAGCTCATTTATTATCCCACTCCTCTTGGTGGCGGTTTTTAGGGTGAATCTTGTTTAGGACTGAGGTGGCATAATCTGGGCCATCCAGCCGATTGTAATCTGAGCTGTCCATTGGACTTGGCCAGCTATATAAAGGGGCATCCCCCCTCATTTGTACTAGTTAGACAGTAGAGATTTGAATAGAGAGACATCTAGGTGATAGCTTAGAAGAAGGAAAGTTTTTCCTTTAAAAATTTGTAAGAAATTGTTGTGAACACTCTCCCAATAAAAAAAAAATTCATTGATGATGAATTTTGTCTTTTGTTGTGAGTAGCTAGCAAGGTTTCTTCGTCCTTCTGATTCAAGTAGTGGCTTAAAGTAGAATAAGTTTCATTTCATGTACGTAGGCGATAGTGTGGAATGTGGTTTTCAATTTGAGCAAACTTCGTCTATCCATACCACTAGTGTGTTCGCTGATGGTGAATGCGCCTTGTGTGGTCAACTGGAATATCATGCACTTAACTTCGATCATGATTTGTATGTTTATATGCGTCGTTGTGATGGTATTTTCATGCTAAGTTGTGATCTGAACACCTTGAGCTACTCCTCTGAAGATTGCACTGGTTCTATGGAGGTTGTCCGAAGCGAGGCAAAGCAGAGCTTGGTTGAAGCTTGTGAGAATTGATCGCCATGTCCCACGCCTTAGAGTAGATTAGAGCCTTCTTAACCCAGCACTATTTACATTTAGTACCTTCTGAAACAATAACTTTATAGACAAACCTTTCGAGCATTCGAATTCCTTTCTCCGCTGCCGAACAATTCTATAAGTCCCCTTGAAATACCAGCAAATCACATTGAGCCAACTAAGACTATTCGCATTGAAGGAACCTTGGAGTTGAATGCACGAACTTTCTCGCAATCTTAGCGTGTTGGATACTTTGATCAAGAGAGAATAGGGTAGCCATTGGCAACTTTATTCTGCGTTGGTGCGTGTTGTGACCTTTTCACACATCGCCCCATTCAAAATGGGGACCCCTAAATTTTTGCTCCATTCTGGTTTTTTGGCTTTGGTTTTTGTCCTTCTCTCTCGTTCTGCTTCTTTTCCGCTATCTGCTTTCCGGGGACGCTCCTGTTTGTGAGCTTGAACGCGAAGATTCGACCAAGTACTGAAATTAGGGTTGCACATCTTTAGGTCATTTTGGGGCCAAATTGAGTTGGTTAGTCAGCTTTTGTGCCTAGCACCGCTATTACAATGTTTTCAGCAAGTAAACCCTGAATTTTCACTAAGTTCTGTCAACTTTCTATTTTTAGTAAGTGTCGGTTTAGGGTTGATTTTCTTGAGATTTTCACATTCCGACAACCCCATTGCATTCCGAACACTTCAAGTTCATTCCTGATAAAATTCGAGCAAAAACAGATGACTTGCTATTTTTAGCAGTCCGGCTTCCAAAGCAAATTGCAGGGTCTATATATTACATTTTCTGATGCATGTCTGGAGATTCTTTCTGGGTTTTTTGAGACCTTCGCAGTGATATGACATGCAAAGCAGGATGACAACTTTCAGCATTCAACCTTCGGAGGCCGATATTAGGGTTTGCATGCAGACTTCTCAGCGCATGTCGACATATTCGTTCTGGGTTTTCCAAGAACTTCGCGAGGGTGTAACATGCAAATGGAACCGATCACTTTTCAGAAACTTACTATTTTTAGCCAGTGCTTGCATGTTGAAAATTTTTCTGGGTTTTTCTAGGTTTTTCGAGATTTTTCGGGCAATGTGACATGCAAAGTCATCCAGCAGCCGAACGGTCACTTTTCCAGCCACTTTCTATTTTTAGCAGGTACCACTCAGGCGGCTACCCAGTACTTCAAAACTGCAAACTGATCGTCATACAACTGAAACGGGGACAAACGGAGCTCATCTGAGGAACATGCATAAAATTAGGGTTTCAAGCTTGAGAGCTAAAAATGAGGAGTCCGACGTCAAAATCTCCAAAACTGAAGTATCCATCATGGTTAACATCTTTCAGGAAGTCTGCTGGCAAAATTTGAAGGCAATCGGAGAACTTGCTATTTTTAGTAAGCTATTCCAGACGCAGGCTATAAATAGAAAGTTGATCTCAGCGTCAACACAGACAGGGGAATTCACCAACAAGGAGCACACTGTCCAAATTTCAACTCGAACGGAGCTAGGGAAGTTTCAGAAACCAACACTTACTATAAATAGTAAGTCACCTAAGAAGCCGCTATAAATGGCAAGTCAACATCAAATCTCAACAGGTACAAGTCAAACTTGTGATGAAGAGTCCTTGGCGCGAATTTCGAGACAAACAGAGTTGCAGAGGATGAAGAATCAAATAATTGCTATTTTTAGCAGGTCAAGACAGAGAAATTAGGGTTTCCTGAAATCAAGGGCAGAACTGGACAGTCAAGCAAAAACAACATCCAGTTACGATCACCACGCTTCAAGCAATTGGCACATGAAATTTGAAGGCTCTCTGAGCAAGTTCTATTTTTAGCAGGTTGCTAAAAATAGGTGCAGACAGGCATCGGGCGTCAACAGCACAAGTTAGTCGAAGTTCAGAGCAGGGTGAAAATCAAGCTTTCTAGGGTCAGAATTTAGTTGACGGCGCAAAATTCAGAGAACTTTCTAAAAATAGAAACTCAGGGCGAATTAGGGTTGACAAAGGAAAATCAACTTAAATCTGGCAGAGGGCATAAAATTCACTAAAACGGATAAAATTTGGAATCCAGCATTGAAATCCACCTTGAGAAGCTGAAGAGAAGCCGGAAAATTCTCTAAGTCATGGAAATTGGATGCTCAACCCCTCATATGCGCCCACGGTGAAAGTGAATGTTCCAAGTACAAAATGCGCCTAAGGAGAAAAGGGGGGACTTAGAATTTCACTAAGGCGTTAAAACTAAGAGCATGACTAGCAGAATGCGCCCTTGGTGTTGGATGGGAAATTTGGCTAAGTAGCGAAATTGAAAGCTCATGGGTCTAGATGTGCCCCTCTTTGGGGACTTAGAAATTTCGCCTTAATGATAAGATTGAAAGTTGCAAGTGCATATGCGCCTATGTTAAAACTAAGAGCATGACTAGCAGAATGCGCCCCTCTTCAAAGATGCTGAAAGTGAAATTTTCCTAAGTGTCGAAACTGGAAGTAGCAGGGTTCAAATGCGCCCAAGGCACAAATTGGAAGCTGGACATGAAGAATGCGCCTAAGCCTGTGCAGATGTTAGGAAAATTTTCTAAGGCATGGAAATTAAAAGTTGACCCATCAAAATGCGCCCCTCTTCAAACTGGAAGCTTGACTTGATATTTGCGCCTGAAAGCATAACCCTTATTTTGCGCCTAGGAGATAAAATGAAAGCATGACCCTTGATTGGCGCCTAAGTCAGAACTGGATGCTCCTCAAGTGAAATGCGCCCCTCTCCAAAGGTGTTGAAAGAGAAAATTATCTAAGTGTCAAAATGGAAGTTCCATGTGCTATTTGCGCCTGGAAGGAGGATATGTAAAATGCGCCCTTGGGGTTATATAAGAAATTTGACTAAGGCGTAGAAATGAAAGTTGCACATGGTAAATGCGCCCATCTTGCAAAATTGAAAGCTTGACCCATCATATGCGCCTTTGCCTAGGAGGAAGAATGAAAAAAGTTTAAGTGTCGAAATTGGAAGTAGGCGTGGTCATATGCGCCTTACTTTGAAGAGGGATAATAAAAAGTTTCTAAGGCATTAAATTGGATGTTCAACCTGCCATATGCGCCCAAGGCATAAATTGAAAGTTTGATATATAAAATGCGCCCATGGCAGGACTGAAAGTACAAGACTCCAAATGCGCCCCACTTTGCAAAGAGTCTCTAAATCTTCTAAGGCATGAAACTGGACGTCCATGGGTCCAAATGCGCCCCTCTTCAGAATGGAAGTACCATATTTGCGCCTAAGCCAAAATTGAAAGCACTGAGGGCTATTTGCGCCCTCCTCTGAAGAGTCAGTCAAGAATTTTACTAAGTGTCAAAACTGGAGGAAGGCCATGGCATATGCGCCCCTGGGTTTAGCAAGACTATGGATTTGCGCCTTAACTATACAGTGAAAGTTGCAAGCTGGAAGCTCCTCCTGTGATATGCGCCCCAAGCTAGAAGGTTGAAATTGACTAAGTGTTGCGAAATACTCCTTCAAAATGCGCCCCCCTCTTCAAGTGTTGGATGATAAATTTTTTCCCAAGTAATAAAAATCGAAAGCTGGAACTTCACACATGGATATGCGCCCTTAAGCTGGGAGTGTTAAAATTGAAACCCCTCACCCCCATTTGCGCCTCAAAACGCATGGTGATTTGCGCCCAAATTTGAAGGAGGGTATATCAAATGCGCCCAAAAGCTGAAATGAAGGTATATTGAAAATATTCTATGGCGTTAAAATGAAGGTTCCTAATGCCATTTGCACCCTCAAGGCTAGAGATTCGTGATTTTTCCTAAGTGTCAAAATGAAAGCACAACATGGGATATGCGCCTGGAGTAGATGTTGTTCAATATGGAAAATTTGAATGCTCGTAGGCTAAAATGCGCCTAAGACCAAGATGGTTGAAAGATCAAAAATATGAACAAAGTGTGAAGTACGCCTATAGGGGAAATTGTTTAATGTGAAAAATAAAAGGCGTTAAAATTCAAAAGCTTAGCCTATAAAATATGCGCCTCAAAGGAAAGAATGATTTAATAATGGATAAAGGGCGTTTGAAATGAAAAAAATAAAGGTGAAAAATTAAAGGCGTTGGATTCAAATATGTATGCCTTGGTTTAAAAAAAGGGGATAGATAAATATTAAACGTTGAAAAGGTTAAAAGTTCCCCCTCCAAATTGCGCCCAAGAGGTAAAATCAAAATACGTCGATAATAAAAATCAAGCAAAGGCATTTGGAAGATATAAAATTTCTCCAGGCGATTAATTTCAAAATTTGCCTAAGTCGGAGAAATTAAATTAATTTAATTAATTTAATTATTTTCCTAAGTATTAAATTTAAATTCCCCCTTTAATTTTTGACACATGAAATTCTAAGGTTCGGACGATTTAATTTATGGGGAATTTATTTTGGAGTTAATTGTGGATGGAAAATAGAATTACGCCTAGCCGATTTAAAGTGTTAATGTCAAATTTTTTCAAAGTGCGCTGGAGAAATAAATTAAAATGGCATTTAAATTAAATTTTAATAAATTAAATATGCCATTTTAAAAAGGCAGTGAAGATTATTTCAAATCGGAGTAAAAATGATTTTCTCGAAATTACTGAAGGTAATTGGCAGTCGGGAGGGAGTTTTAAATTTAAATCGAGGAAAGAATCTCCCTAAATAGCTAATTGTCATAACAACTGCAAGACGACTGGAATACTCCCTTTTAAATTTAGCAAATGCGTCAGTCATGATGAAGGGAATAAATGGCATCTGCTAAAATTAGCACCAGCTTTTGGCTATAAAACTCTGAGGATTTTCATTCTCATCTCACAAGATTCGAAGCTGAAATTTATGAGTTGAGTTGAGTTGTGAGATTTAATATTTTCAATTTGAGAGTTGCTGAAAGTGAGGTGTTAAAGTCGATTTTGCAAGAGATTGAAATTGTTGAGGCTTGAATTTCTCGGAGTTTGCGAAGTTGCTGAGAGTTGAATTTCTCGAGGTTGTTGCGATTCGAAATAAAGTTAAAAGTGTTGAGCTTTTTTTATTTCTCCAAGTTGCTGAGGTAAGTGCTCGAAGTTGCTGAGACTTTATATTTTGCTGAAAGTTGAAATGTTTTCAAAGTTGAAAGTTGAAAAAGCTGAAATCATTTAATCGTGTTGGAGGTCAAAATTGTTTGATTTTGAAATTACTTGAGCTTTAAATTTTCTGAAGTTGCTGAATGTTAGAATCAAATCGGATTTAAAATTGTTGAAGCCTTCGAAGTTGCTGATGTATAACTTTCGAAGTGCTGATTTGAGATTGCTAAAACTTTTTGAAGTTGCTGATTTATAACTCTCGAAAAGTTGATTTGAAATTATTGACGCTTGTTGATTTGAAACTTGGTGATTTATAACTTGCAAGCTTGCTGATTTAAATCTTCGAAGTTGCTGATGTATAACTTTTGAAGTTGGTGATTTTAAAATTTTAAAAGTTGCTGAAACATTGAAACATTTTGCCGAAGTTGAGATTGCTGGAGATAATTTTCTTTTGGCTGCAAGTTGTTGAAATTCGAAGTTTAAATATGCCGAGGTTTGATGCTGAAGATATTAACTTGCAGCCAACTTCATCCGCCAACCACCTCACGTGATTTTTATTTAAAATAGTTCGAGGTGTAATGTTTGCTTTTTGTTTTGCAGATGGCTGATGGACGAAAGGCTGATGTTGCTGGAACCAGCAAAGCTGGAGCTAAGGCTAGGAACAACGAAGCTGGCAAAGAAAACGCCTCCAGGCAGGCGATTATCAAAAGTCTGAAGAAGTCGTTTATTCCGGAATCAAAGATTGTGTCGAAGTTTGGAAACTTGACAGACACCAACCTGGGACCCTTCAATCTCGAGGCCTTCACGCGCAGAATGTATGGGCAGGGTGGCAATCTTCCTACAAAGGCATCGCGCAATATTGTCAAGAGTGGGTTATACGCAGCAGCAAGGTTCCAACCGGCAGTCCGTTGTCCTGAGTTAATCCTAGAGTGTGCCAACTTTTACAACTCTGATGATCGGACTATCAGTTCTCCAGATGGTATGATATTGGCTAACTTCGCTCCTGATGCAATTGGCGAGGCGTTTGGGATACTTGCTACAGACAATATGTTGTACAAATCCAAGGAAAAAGCTGACAAGATGTACACCACGTCCTTTGAGAAGTGCATGAAGAGGATAAACACCACTTGGATGCGAAAGCCAAAGCCTCCTGCTGCAAGGCTGCCTAAGCAGATAATTTCAGAAGAGCTGAAGCAGGAGTATTGCGATATCATTATGCTGCTCAGCAGGGTTAACGGCAGCCCACAATCATTCGTGTTCGAGCTATGGATGTTCTTCTACATCAGCGTGGTGCTCGAAGGGAAGGAGCAAGTAAATTGGGCGCAGATGATAAGTGATAATATTGACGAACAGTTCCGGAGTCTCAGAAGAACAAGAACATTTTACATGAGCTCGTATGTCATTTACATGCTTGCTCGAATGACAAAGTATAGAGGGTTGGTGTATCAAGAACCAATCGGCTGTGGATACAATCAGTTCAAGATTCACCAATCCTGCAAACAGTTGCACCTCACGCACACGGGTGACTTCCAAAGAGTCAATGATGCTTTCACTATGTATATCACAAGAACTCTTCAGCAGAGGTTGCAGCAGAGGATATCTGAAGAGGCACAGATGCTGATAGAAGAATATGGGTGTTGGTTCATCCAATTCCAGAAGTTTACTTATTTGAGGCTGCCAGGGTACGATTCATATGTCTACAAATTACCAAGGTACCCCACCAACAGGATGATACTACTCGAGTTGTCTAGGCAATTGGTAGCCTACAACAAAATCATAAGGCGAAAGAAGAAGGGAGGCTTGCATTTTCCCATTGTGTTGGGAAATTCACTCGAAGAATGCCCCACGTTGCAAGCAGCCAAGGAGGCTGAAGACGAGTTGAAGTTCTACAAGTTGACTCTTCATACCAGCCGACAAGATTTTGATCCTAAGGAAAAGATTGGAACGGTGCAAGGTGTAGAATACAGACACAAGGCTCACTTGGAAGATTTTTGGGCGAATGCTGGAAGTGAAGCTGAAGTTAGGAAAAGAACGTTTTCGAGGTTGCCACTCAAGATGATTAGAGAATGCGAAGTGATCCAAGTGCCAGATCAAGTTGAAGAAGATACCAGGATAATCCATCCAGATAATGAAGCAGTAAAGAACACACCGTTTTCACCAGTAGATTGGGCCGAGCCGGAGATCACTGATTTGGACACCTTGTCAATTCCCGTCTTAACTTTCACGAAGGCTTGGGTGGAAGAACGTGTTTACAGATTAAGGAGGTCAGTTGCTTTCACATACGACCTCATGGGTGATAAAAGGCCACCGATGTCGGCGAAGAGAAAGAAACAAATTGCCCAGCCTCCGGAGCCACAGCCACCGCAAGAAGAGCCACAACCACGGCAAGAGGAACCTGTTCAGCCAGAGCCTCAAGGATCGAAGGACACGTCATCGACTTGGTGTCCCATTCCTCCAGTGTGCGCAAAGTTTCACTATTTGCTGATCAAAGGGCTCGAGAGAATGAAGAGCTAGAGGTAGGGGAAGTTAACCAACCAATGCCAAGGGAGTTGGATACCCAGAGCGTCAATGATCCTGAAGGTGCCAATAAACCAGATGAAGGGGAAGAAACGGATACGGACACCCACTTCGACTATTCCTTCGGGGATGAGGACGTTGGAGCTCATGAAGAGAGCGATCAAGACATTGAAATAATTGAGCCTCAGCAGAATGTTGCTCGAGAGGAGGTCCATGAAGTGGAGGCGACTGAGGAGCAGCCCCTCATTATTTATGATATTCAGCGCAATTGGCTTTCATAGGCAATCAGGAGGGACCAGGATGATGATGCGGACCTAGCAGTTGAAATGGAAGAGCTTCTAAACAGGACTAGCAAGTCGCCCAAAAGGAAAAGAGCAAGGAAGTACACGAGGATGGAAACTAATGAGGCAAGTTCACGCAGCCTTCACATTGCTGTTCCAAGAGAAGATTATGATTTAAGTGATGCCATGCCAGAAAATTACACGATCACCACAGTTGAGTTGGGACGTCCTTCCGGAGTACAAGTGGTGGAGGAAGCTGAAAGTTCCTTCTAGGCATTAAAGGATAGGCTGGTGAAGAAGGAAGGAAAGTACAAAAGATTGAAAAGGGAACACAAGGCACTGGTCCAATATGTGCAACATCTAGCACATCCGGTCGCTCAAGAGAATCCAGTGGTAGAGCTTCCGTCTGAGTTGCCACGACAGCCAATCAGTGGGCTTGAGGAGATTAGGAGGGCTGTGCGAGAAGGAGACAAGTGGATAAGCGGTATCCGCACTAAGGCAGAAAAATTCATGGCCGATCTTGTCTCAGCATTTCAGAATGCATCTGGCATCCTTTCACGCCTAGATAATATCAAGCAAGCTTGGGGAGACACCCACATTTTTCAAGACAAAACTATCCCTCGCCTTGCTGTTTTGATGCGTGTGCCCACGCAAACTTTGGTGAATGAAGGAGTAATCCAGGCAGGTGACAGGTATGATTTCCGTGGGTGGCATTCAGCAGCGTTCACTGGGAAGAGTTTCTTCGACACAACAGCTATGGAGTCCACCAGAATCAAGAAGGCAATGAGGAACATTCACGAAGGCATCCTCAATACGTTGGATGCGTTGTTCGCAAGAAGGCTAACTCATGAGGAAGTGGAGGTGGAAGGATTAAAAGCAAGATTACAACCTTTCTTTTCTGAGATGAGGACGTTTTCCCAGCTTGACTTTGAAAACATTTCTACGTTTTCAACAATTATTCAGAGTATGAAAGATTCTATTGAGACTTGGGGAAAGTCCTGTGAAAAGCATGAGCAGATGGTGGCAATCTTAGAATATCAGCTAAATCTTACTCCAGCAATTTCTGAGGAGGTCGATGAGGTGCTGGCACGATTCGTAGCGTACGCGGTCAGAGAGAGGAGCAAAGGAATCCGAGTCATGGACGAGAATCTTCTAGAAGGGTAGAGGCCATTAATTGCTCATGATGGTCAAGGAGGAATCTGCTATTTTTGGGAGCATTTATGACGCCACTCCACCTTCTGGCGGTTTTTAGGGCAAACTCGTCTAGGGCTGAGGTGGCTCGATCTGAGCCCTCCGTTGTAATTCAATCTGGACCGTCCATTGGACTTGGCCAGCTATATAAGGGGGAGTCCCCCTCATTTGTAATCTAGTAGTTAGAATCAGAGAATAGTCAACATAGTGGATTTGAAGCAGAATAGAGAGTAGATACTTTTGAGTTAGAGTAGTTTTCATTGCATTGTTGAAGAAGGGGAATTCTCCCTTTGAGAATTTTGTAAGAGATTGTCACAAGGCTAATCATAATAAAGCATTTCATTGATGGTGAATTCAAACTTTGTTGTGAGTAGTTCGTGAGATTTCTTCTTCCTTTGACTTCAACTAGGACTTAATTTCATGCTAATAGTTAGATATGGATGTTTATGTTTGACGTAAGTGAGCTTCTTTTATCCATACCACTAACGATCTTGTTGATGGTAAGCTCGTCTTGCGTGGTCAACTGGAACATTTCACACTTAACTTTGATCAAGGTTCATGTGTAGTTATGCATCGTTGTGATGGTAGTTGCATTATTGAATCGTGATTTGAACACCTTTCATATCCTTTGAAGATTGCACTTACTTTGTTGAAGCTATCCAACAGGAGGCTAAACAATGTTTGTTGAAGTTCATTGAAATTAAGCATAACACCCTTTGCATCTAGATTAGAATTTAGAATTTAGAAATCTCTGCAGCC
The DNA here is from genome assembly GCA_007258455.2 of Sequoia sempervirens. Classification (NCBI taxonomy): domain Eukaryota; kingdom Viridiplantae; phylum Streptophyta; class Pinopsida; order Cupressales; family Cupressaceae; genus Sequoia; species Sequoia sempervirens. The sequence continues at coordinate 471,752,342 of VDFB02047230.1, forward strand.
ATTCAAATTCCGCATAATTTTGGTTAGTTTTAGGAAACTTGCACTCTAAAGCCAAATCATTCGCACAAAAATCCCTTTCAAAAGCATATATTGGTTGTTACTACACGCATTCTAAACAATTACGTAAGTCCCCTCGTAAGAACACAGCAAATACACATCAACCAAACTGGGTCTATTCGCATTAAAGGAACCTTGGAGTTGAAAGCGTGATCTCATTCGCAATCTTAACACGTTGAATACTTTGTTCAAGAGAGAATAGAGTATCCATTGGGAAACTTTGTTTTGCTGATTGGTGCGGTCACGAAAATCACATCAACAGTGCGGTCACAAAAAAACACATCAACAGGTAGCACCACTCATAATCTGCTGCTAAGTTGTTTTGAATAGGGACAAGATCCTTACTTGCACTAAAGGTGCTGGAGCATAAGACTGAAAAGGTTTAGTATTTACACTCTGTCTTGGGCCCTGGTAGTTGCCTTGATAAGCCTATCTATTACCTTGATATTGCTGTTGCTAACCTGAATTCTGTTGTTGATAAGGCCTGTTATATGATTGCTGCTTTTCCAAGCTCACAAGCTTATTTCCAAAAGTCTGTAATAAACTTTTGATCTCCTGTAACTCACTTGAAGATCTTGGAACAGCAGTTTCTTGTGTTAAAGCAGCTGGAACAGCAGCTGATACTGCTGGAACAGGTGGCAAAGGTGCAAAAGGTGGTATCTGCAAAGGGATATTCGAATGAATATCTAGAAATATAGGCATTGGTGGCCTAGGAGCAAGTTTACCAGTCTGTATTAGGCTGTTTTCAGCTCTGATTGCTATTTCAAATGCATCTGGTAGAGAAACACCCCCCATTGATTGTATCATAATGGCTATATCGCTGTTAAGAGCCTTTAAAAAGTACAAAAATGCATATTCTGGAGGTGGTCTCACTGTTGCAGGAATTCTATCCCAGGTTCTTTGAAATCTGAAATTGAAATCATTCATTTGCTCCTAAGGAGCTCTCTTAATCATAGTTAATTGCTCCAACAAAGACAACTTATCAGACCTGTCCTGAAACTGCCTGTGTAATTTGTCACCCAACTCATCCCAGGTGGCAATTGAACCTACTCTAAGACTCCTGAACCATTGTAATGCTTTTCCTTTGAATGATGCTGCAAGTAGTCTTATAGCTACGTCTTCTTATGTGATATAGTGCACACCACATAAGGAAGCAACATCTCGTATATGTTCAATCAGGGTAGTCTGATCTTCCCTAGTGAAAATTGGCAAGCTTTTCAAAGCTGCCATTGGAATGTCATTGTGCTGTGCCAAATTTAATGGACTACCTCCATTAAATGGCACAAAAGGCTGATTTCTGGGAGCAGCCATTAGAGGTGGCTTTACTTGCACTCTAGGTGAAACAAAAGACGAGACAGCAATATGGAATCTCACAGATGGAGGAGTAGATTTGGTTCTTCTAGAATAAACAAATGTTGTCCCTAGCCTTTCTGTTGCCCTGCCTTTTCTCCTTGGTGGGAAAAGTGCAATTTCTGGTCTAACACTAGGTGGTGTAGACTGTACTCTCTTAGAAGGAGGTGCTCTTTTTGCTGCTCTGCCTTGTCTTTTGGGTGGTGACAGCTGCAAATATTCAAAAGGAACTGAGCTGCTCCTTGTCTGAACTCTTCTCATAAACTGTAAAAGCATTGATTTTGAAGTTCTTTCTCTTTATGGAGTCGCCAAGTATGCAAAAATGACTTCTGTAAAGTCTGAAACTTGCTGGTTGCATACCAAACCAGCAATATAACGTGGAACTAGTCCCACCGGGCGTGCCAGAAACTGTTAACACTTGGATTTTGCACCATGTTGAATATAATCCAGTGTAACATGGGAATGACCTTAAAAGTATAAAACTTATACAAGATCAGACCTCCAAAAAAGGCCGACTTCCTATGGTGTCACTATTCTACTAATTCTTTTTCAAGGAAAAGGGAGAAAGAGTGCTAAAATGAATAAAACTGTAAAAGTGAAAAGAAGTGATACACCAAACTTAAAGGGAGACAATGAAATCTAGCAAAAATTCAATTTACACAACTTGTTACTGTAATGTTCATGCAATTTTCTCTAAAAGATCAAATACTTTAACTTGCAGAAGGAAGAAAAACTTCACACTAAGCAAGTGATTATTTAACTGACACAATCAGCAACCTGAATGAACATGCTAATTACAGAAAAGGGTATAAGGCATGAGACAAAACTAAAATGAAACTAAAGCGCTTACAAGATAGTTTGATCAATCATAAAACATACGCCAACTATAAGAACAAGATGGTAAGGAATCAAAACCAGAGAACGCTCAAGGTAAACTATATTCCATATCTCCATGAGTTACAAAAGGATGCAAGAACTATGCCAAAGGACTGTAAAAGTCACTATATCCAAAGCTACATCATCCAGAACTCTCTTTCAAAGAGGCAAAAATGCCATATATACAAAAAGTGTCGGCCCTTGCACTAGGGCTTACAAAAATGAATCGGTTGCTAAACACATCGGCCTTCAAATCTTTTGGAATAGAGTTAATGCTACATTCAATGTGCATCCTCGCGTCCATGTCGGTGAAGGATCACTCCAGGAATGGCCTCCAGATCTTTTGGAATAATCGCATTAACCTCTGGCCTCTGTGTCCACCCTCGAACTTCCATTAGAGCCGCCTTGAATGTTTCTGAGTGTTATCATAAATGTTGATCCACTCTTGCCAGTCGACGTCCCAGTTGTCATTGCGGTCTCCTCTCTATTCTAGACCCTTCCGCAGTTGACTCTCCTCGAGAAGCAGCATCAGGTTTATCCTGCTTAGATCCTTACAGATGAACACCACTGTCCACCGAATGATTCATCACTTTGATCACAGGATAGATCCATCCCGCATACAGTCTGTTGATCCTCCTCACACCGATCAAACTACCACGGCTCACTTGTAGCTTCCTCCAATTGGTTGAACAGATGCCACTTAGGCTTTCCAGGCGGTCAAAGGCTACTCAAACAGAATCGCATGTCGATGAGACACCTGTTGTGTCTCCCCGATGCGATTATACTCTACAGCAGCATCGGCATAGCATACAATTGTCGATGAGATCTCCTACTGAAAGCAAAAGTTATATCGATATCACAAAAACCATCGGCAAGACAAACATTATCGCATCATAGCGAGTCCTTAGGAGTCCTACCGTTGTGCTCCTCCGTTGGCAAAACATCCATATTCGGCAAGACACCGTTCAGTCGGCAAGAGGTCACAGCGAGTTTCCATTAGTCATACCGATATCCCTTTCCCATTGGCAAGTCCATCGCTATCGGCAAGACTCTCTCAGTCGGCAAGATATCGTAGCGATGATGCCTCCTTTCAGTGAGCTCATTTCATTTTGGGGAGACCCCATCCTGTCGGCCAAAGGTTATACCAATGAGACTCCATGTCGGCGAGACTCTCCACGGTCGGCAAGACATTACAGCGAGGCCCCCCACCTTTCGGTGAGACTCCGGAGAGTCAGGAAGACTTCTCCCCGAGCAACCCTTCTTTCGTCGAAACCATCACTCGTCGGCAAGACATCACGCCGAACTCAAAATATTATACCGAAGGCACCATCCTTTGATGGGGATTCCTCCATTCGGCTAGACATTACGGGGAACTCAAACCTTTCGCCGAGACCCTTCATCGGTCGGCAGGACCTCTCTTCGAGCGCAAACCTTTCTCCCCGAGCTCAAACATTTTGGCAAGACTTCATAAGGTCGGCAAGACATTACAGCGATGCCACAAACCTTCAGCGAGACATCTACTGATCGGCCAGACCTCACGCCGAACTCAAAACTTTCGGCGAGACCTCTTAGAGTCGGTGAGACATTACCCCAAAGCCCCATCATTCGCCGAGACCTCCAGCAGTCACCAGGACCTTATGCCGAATTCAAACCTTTCAACGAGACTCCCCCGTGTCGGCAGGACATCTCCCCGAAACCATCCCACTTCGACGAGACCTCACCCCGTCGGTGAGACCTTATCCCGAAGCCACAACCTTTCACCGAGACTTCTATCAGTCGAGAAGACTTCTCCCCAAACCCAAATTCCTTCGACGACGTTAGCCTTGTGCACAACGGTCAGCGAGACTTCAACATGTCGAGGAGACATATAAAAACCCATGGAAATTAAAATGTCTGGCCGACCGGTATATTTCAAATGAATAGAACCACACTACTAGTCGGCAAGACAATAGGAGGGTCTCAGCGACTTTCTTCATCAGGAGTTTTATGCCAAATATGACTGAGGCATACTTTCTAGTAGACTTCCTTGAGAAATGCATTAGGTGTATGATTTAATCCTGCACAATGTCCCCATTTGGCCTTCTTGAACACCTGAAACATAGATTGCCCTGCCTGATTGTGCCCGCAGGTGAAAATCAGGTAACAACTACTTGTAAGGAGAATTGCCTAAGGGCACTACTTGTAAGGAGAATTCATGCAATTCATAACACCTTCATTGCAAAACCATGTTGTCTGCTACTGCTTTCGCAATCACCTATATGTAAAAAACACCGTATACCAAGAACCAGATTCAATGTCATTTGCTGAAACATTCTATTGCAGGTGTGACTAATACAAGAGCATCATAGAAATGCAAGGTTAGTTTTACAATAGATTGTTAAAAGACCTAGTTTTCCAGAGATAATTAACTGCAAGGAAAACTCGCCTCCTAAAATTGCTCAACTTGTTCCATAGCTATTAGTTATTAACTTATTACTGTAGCTTTGTTTTCTTTCTTTAGTATCTTATTTTTTTCTCTGCAATTATCATTTATGTAAATTGAAAAAATTGTGTATTTGCTAAAAGACATAATATTTTATCCGTGGATGCATAATTTAACTGATTTTTAGGTTTAGTAATAAAGTGATGCGACTAGAGCGTTTTTCATTGGTAGGTAGTAGGATTTCTTAATCAGCCTCTTTGGGTCTTGTTGATGCGTGTTTTGTGACACACCCAACACTTTAGAATAAAGAAAAAAGAAGAATGCCCAAAGGCAGCTTTATCCTCTCTTGAAAAATTACCTCTTATGCTAAGATTGCTAGAAAGATCATACGGTAATTCCAATGTTCCGGTTTGGGGGATGGACAAGCTCAATGGATGATGTGATATGCTGGTTTCACAAAGGGACCTTGTAATGAGGAACTTACTCAAAGTAGGGAGTTGGATTGATGTAACGTTGAACGCTCTTATGTTTTTTGGAATTTTCAGTTTAGGATAAAATAAATAAGAAAAAAGGGTGAGGGTAAGGGAACTAGACTTATGCAGAACCAATCCTATGAACTTCGGAGACAAATGCTGGATAATGGAATTTAAACCAGTCTTTGCTTCGCCAAGCACGGCACTACAACTAGACAAAGACGGTGCAATCTTCAAGGGTTTACGAAAGATATCCTATTACACTATATCACCATCAATTCGACCAATGCATATAGATAATAGAACTCAAATTAAGCAATTTTAATGTTCAGACTAACCTTGCACATCAAATTGAAAATCATCCAATTGAAAAAGGTATGAACTAATTCCACTTTTCCAACACTATCAATCTTTCATTCATCTAAAATACTTGAAAACAAATTTACTCTATTTTGAAGAAATCAATGAAACCATGCGGGCTCATAGAAATAATAAATGCTCAACTCTGAATCCACTTATTATTTAAACAGCAATATTGCAACAATCTCATCAGTCTCTCACTGAATAAATGAAATGAATGGGGTTTATATAGGCACCCCAATTACAAAGCAACGGCCAAGATTAAACTTGAAATCAATGGCCAAGATCAAATTTGATAAACCCTAACCCTAAAAGCACAACAAACTCAAAGACACGTGGCACAAGCAGAACCCGCCATTTGGAGCATGAAAATGGTGACACCTTGCACTTCATTCGAGCAAGTGGGAATCCAGAATGCAATTCCCTTTGGATCACTCCCTAGCTGCAAATGCAAGAAATTTGGCTAACACAGAATCAAGTTCCTCCATTGAGATATTCGGCATAGAATCCAGTTGCATTCCAATTCCTCATTAGCTGATTCCCTTTCCTCTATGTGAAGGTTTCCACTTACTACCTTCCTCTTGCTAGGATACGAAAGTTCATCAAGACTTTCGCCAATTGCTTCACCCTGACTATCCTTATTGCTTAATGTGGTGTAAGTAAGAGAAATTCCTTCCTTCCTCAACTTGCTGATCTGACCATCGACCCATTCCCTTGAGTAAGCAAAAATGTCCTTCATCAATGTGTTCAAATTGGCCATCTCAGGTTGTGTCCAGTTAGGCAATAAGATAGGCCTATCTTTTTCTTGTTCAAACTGAGGGTGAATGTAGTCCCCGTTGTCTCTCACTCGGTCAGGTATAGGAAACAAGTCGCACCTTTTCACAAGTTCAACTGGAATTCTTGACCAAGCCTTCTTCCTAACTCCATACTAGTCCATCAGGTTAGACCAGTAATCTTCGATCTGCATAACATGAAGGGACTTCTTCCCATGCACTCTCAGGTATGGATCATAATCAGACCTTGGATTATAGGTGCTGAACTTGTAAAATTGCAACTCTACCCCTGCTGTTTTGGCTGATTGTAACGAAGGACAGACTTCTAGCATTTTTCCAATTGCAACCGGAAAATCCACTCCTTGTTTGTTCTTCTTCGCCTAAATGGAGTCTACACATGCTAGTTGCCTTGCAACTTCAAGCATAACAATTTTGTCTGTTGGGTATCGAGGAAGTCTGTACGGAGCATCAGAGAATCCATGAATTCTTATATAAGTAAATGTCGGAAACTGGATAAACCAAGACCCGAATTTGTCAAGCATTACCATAGCTTCTTTAGATAGCCTCCTCTGCACTGTTCCTTGAAGAACTCGCGTGATGTACATAAGGAAGGCGTCATTTGTTATCTTGAAATTGTCCCTGTAATGTAGTTGGAGCTGCGGGTAACAATCATATGATTTGAGTTGATCTTTCCGAAGTCCCACTTCGCCTTTACAAATCAGTCCTCTGTACTTAGTGAACTGTGCCAAAATGTAAACCACATAAGAACTCATGTAGAAGGTTTTAGTTTTTTCAAGGTTTCTCAACTGGAAATCGATATTATCACTTATCAACTTGGCCCAATTTACAGCCTCCATTCCCAATACGATTTCCTCCACATATGAAAACATCCATACCTCAAAGAAGGCTCCCTGAGACGTTCCCATAACTCTGTTCAGCATGTGAATCATATCACTGTATTCTATCTTAAAATCTGTGCAAATTAGTCTCTTTGGCAACTTGGAGCGATGTCTTTTGGGTTCTTTAATCCAGTTGGAATTGATGATGTCCATACAGGATTCCTTGGCTTGATCGAACATGGCCTGTGATTCTTGCTGAGTCCTGTTCAACATTTTCCGGCGATGGGGAATACCAAATACTTCCCTGATTGAATCCTCTGTGAAATAGGCCAAGGTGATTCCATTGGGAGTTTTAACTGATCTTGTTTGAGGATTGTACCTTCTGGCGCATTCAACCATTAACTCATTGCACTGAACTGCAGGCGGAAATCCTGCTGCTTGATGGAGTCCAGACTTAACAATATTTGAGGCGATAGGTGTAGGCATTTCGTTTTCTGTGCCAAACATCCTTCTCTTGTGCTGAATCGCATTAAATTGTTCAAAGTTTGTATCTGTCACTTTCTTCCACTTTGAGGATAACTGGGATTCTGGATAGAATTCTTTCAGGACTTCCTTGACTTGAGCTTTTCTGACTCCACCTCCCACGTTCTTTGGAGAAGACATTGCGCCTGTAAGAAACTCGAAGTTAGAGAATTTTTTAATAAATTTGCAAAAAGGCGATTTCTTGGCTGGAGAATTTTTGAAAAATTAATTAAAAATCCAGAACTTGATTAAAGGCTGCATGAAGAATAAATTCTTAAATGAAATCGATTTGCCTTTATTATTCTCAAAGAGCATTCGTGGAATTTTAAATAATCTTTTGGATTTTCTATGGTTTGTACTTGAAGTTTTCTCAAATCTTTAATGAAAAATCCAATTCCCCTTTCAAAATCGCCAAAGGTAACCTGCAGTTGTTTGAAGAAAATCTGGAAATGAAGAGAAAAAATCCAATTCAATGTTCTGGAACTCAAGAAAAATCCACTTGCAGTTGAAAAAAGACGTCTTTTCTTGGGAGAGCTTTGCCTGTGAAGAAAGTCGACTTTGTAAATAATAAAATAATGAGCTCACTAGATTGTCTTTTATAATAAAAACCTTCCCAAATTGTTTTAGGTCGATTTCTTTCTCTCATTGGTTGCATTTTGCTTTAAAAACGAAAAAGCAATCTTATCCTGATCTTTGACTTTTCAAACAAGGCGTCCCTTTTGGCTTGGTGATTAAGTTTTAAAATAAAACTTAAGTTTTTCTTTTATTTTTGCCTTTAGCAAAATTCGACCTTCAACTGGACTCCTTGACTTTTCAACTGGAATTTTGACTTCTCAAAGTGACTTTGCCTTAGAAAAAATTCGATTCCACCTTGAGAAAATTCGACTTCCAACTGGATTTTTCACTTCCCAACTGGAATTTTCACTTCACTCAATTTCCTAAAGTCCAGTTCAATAATTTTTTATGCCTTAGTCGATTTTTACTTTGTCCAACTAGAATTTTCACTTTGTCCAACTGGATTTTCTTGAAGAATGCGAATTTCCTCAAATAGATTAATTTTACTTGGATTTTCCCTTTGATCAATGGATTTTCGAACTGGATTTTCTAAAGTTTCAACTGGATTTTCTCAAGGGCGTACCTCTTCCAGACTTAGGCGAATTTTGCCATGATCTACTTGCTTTTTAGTTGATTTTTCAGTGATTTTCCCTCAAAGGCGTGATCTTATCCAGTTGATTTTTTGACTTTGCATGCGCTTTTTCCTCGCTTTTCTCATCTTGCATGCGCCTTTCTCTGCTTTGCATGCGCTTTTCAGTTGCTTTTCTCATGATTTTCCGATTTTTGCTTGATTTTTGCCCGCTTTTTAGTTCCAAAAATGGAAACTTTTGACTCAAATGCTAATGACACCCTGTACTTTCTAAAAATAGAAACTTACTAAAAATAGAAAAAAGCAAAAAGCAACTTTCTAAAAATAGTAAATTCCAGATTGGGCCAGAAATGCCAAAAACGAAAAAAGCAAAAAAGCAAAAAAGCAGAATCCCTAAAAAATAGGAAGTGTCAGAATTGAGCGAAAGCACAGGCGATCCTCGTCTGCAGGGCCTTCTAAGCACTTCCATGACGTTTACGTTCAGTTTCGGGCTCAAACACCCAACTTGGCTCGGATGATGACTCCAGACCTTGACATGAAATTCCCAGATATCAGAGACTTATGAAATTGCCACTCAACGCTAAACCCTAAGAGCAAACCAGTGAGGGTCCCCATTTGCAATGGGGCGATGTGTGAAAAAGGTCACAACAAGTCTTAATTGCTTTAAAAAATAATCAAAATAAGTAAAGTCCATATTAATGCAAGAATTATTTTTTCTGAAATCACAATAAAATCAAATTTGAAATCGTGTAATTCTTATGCTTTGAATTTGTGGATAGTATTTCTATGCATTTAGTCAGATAAAAAGAATCCAAACAGATGAGGAAAGGAAACCCCTATTTGACAGCATTGTATCAATCCTGGTTTGATTTTTATGTCACTAACAGACTGTTTGCATATGTTCTAACTTTAATCAAATCATGCCCACACACAATATAACTTACGTCTATTACCTTATCAGCAGATTTCTTTGGGGAACATCCTAAGTTTCTCAGGGACACCAACTTGAGATTTCAATAACATACTCTAAGAGGAGCAGGTTTACTAGGCTTCATTTGAAATTTGTATCAGAGAAAATTCCTCCTCCATTCAAACTCAAAGAACTATTATTTGTAAAAGTAATACTCGAAATTCCATCTCACTAAATATTATATAGCTCCTACAAAGTGTTGCAAAAAAATCAGTTAAAGACTTATGAAGCAGAAAAGGGCAAAGCTCACCTGAGCTTCCTCCTAAGGCATCCTATCCATCTTTTGTAATACATGATCAAAAAGCATTTGGAGTAGCTAAGCTTCAGAAGAGGATCTTGAGTCAAATAACATTGTAAAATTGATTCAGTCAGGGTTTGTTCCTTGTGGTCCTGTGGGAAATTGATTTCTAATATACCTCAAATCATTCTTTATCTTCATTTCTCTGAAAACACTGAAATTATATGCTATAATACTATTTATTAATGAAGAAAAAATCAAAATTCTTGCTGTTTCATTTGGTGAAGCTTGGCTCAGTTTTAGATATTGATGATAAATACTCGCATCATTTTTGTGAAACTCTTTTGTCCCTTGGATTTCAAAGGTTCTTCCTTTTGGTTAACAATGTGCAAGCAAAGTTGCAATTCAATATTTGGATGTTGATAAAGTACATGCTGAAGGCAGACAGTATTTGTTAACATACGAAACATTCTGAAGACCTTTGTTATTATACCTAATTAGGGCAGTGGACACATGAGACATTTTCAAGAGCTTTGTCATTATACCTAATTAGGGCAATGGTTGCAAAGTTGGCATAAACTGTTAATTTTCGCATAGTTTGTTATATATACCAAATAGAGCAGCCCCTTGCACAAGAAAAATCAATGTGCATTCAAGAATTGGATTTTCAGGAACATATTTCAGATTACTGACTTCACACTTTTAGCAAATTGAATGATGCTTTCAGGTTCACATTCATACAAAGATGGAGAAAATACTCCTTCACCAACTTCAAAGTTATTCAGCTTACATGAAACTTCATTTCAAGTACTTTTAACTATCCCAGAATCTTCTTCAGTGAAAATAAGGAAATACATAGCCCATATTTGGGAAATCACACTGGTTTTAAGATTATACAGAACCATTAAAAATTCTTAAAATTTTCTGCCACAATTTTTTCGCTAATAATTTTGGAATTATGGATTTGGCAAATCTTTGAAGGCTTAATTTTTAGTTTTTGACTAATGTATATCTAAACTTCAACCTTCACCATCCAAGGGGCTGTGACATGATGCCTCCCAGAAACCAAGTTCTAATACCCGTTATTGCAATCAGGGGGCCCATGACCCTGGTGGAATGGTAATGGGGATGCTTATAAGAGCATGACCTAAGTAATGCCCTCCCTGCAATCAGGGAACGCATAAGCCTAGTCTAATGCTAATGGGGGATGCTTATAAGAGCATGACCTAAGTTGTACCCTCACTATAATAAGGTGACCTGTTACCACTGTACAGGCATAAAATCACAAAATGTGATGTTGGTTTACTCTAATAATAGAGGTTGGGAAAATCCTTAAGAAATTTGAGTGTAAGTTAGAAGAAAAATCCCTAGAAGCGAAAACAAAGATGCTAAAACTAACCAGCATGTGTTAAGAGTCAATAGAATGGAGATTGAGCTCTGCCATGGGTAAATTTCCTGCAGGGATATACACTGGTTGCTAGCGGCAACAATCCTGACCACCCAGGATTATACCTAACGCACAAGCAATCACCCTATCCCTTTAAATGCTAAAAGCTCAACAATCTCACTGCTGTATGCACCACAAAAGGGCGTTCCCTTCCAAATTGACTGTCAGCACAAGAAGTGTACTACCCAAAACGCATGCCCAAAGTATTCTTATTGCATACCAGCAAGAGGGTTTGGCTACATAGTTGGGTGTTGGTATAAGCGGTGTTTAGCCCCGCCCAATCGGGCATGATTCCAATGGGGGTTGATCCCTGCCCAATTGGACGTAGGAAATGAGGTGTGTTGAGCAATTTCTTAACATATACTATCTGAACTTTTCTCTACCTCACAAAGCCATGTGACTCAAAAATCATTTCGAATCTAAACTAGCCCTTTCTTGGCAATTCATTCTTCCTGCAAGCATTCGTTGGCATTCTACTCAAAAGGAAATAAAATGGAAGCAACCACCTGAGCAAGCTGAAGGTTACTTTAATGGCTTTCTTTAATCTAAATATCTCCTCATTTACAGCCTTCAAGCAGAGAGCACATAATTTCTCTGTGATTTAAAATATTTTTATCTTTCAATTAATACCATTTACTCAAATAAAATCCAACAGTTTGTTGTGTGACAGTAACAGGGTATCACAGTAACAGACTCAGATCTTCCCTTCACATTACGCAGACTTGTAGCTCCAATGAACATGTAGCGAGGTTGTGGTATAACAATTATTGGGTGCTTTCTATAATGACTCATATTTACATTGCTTAAGAAAGTGGCCCGAGCACTGATAACTCCAGCAAGCATGCGAAAAGGTTATGGTATAACAATTATGCTGAACGCTCTAGACTAAACCTAATATGGTCAATGCATACCCCAGAAAGCATTTAGGTGTTCCATGACCTCACCCAATATTTATCAAGAAAAATAGAAAAAATGTTCGAGTTAAACAGGTAAGAAGGGATACATTACCCAAATTCTGTCCATCTCCAGAAACACCAATATCATTAGGAGCTCGTCTGGAGGATTGAGGAACATCGATATCCAACGCACTCAACGTGGGGGCTTGAAAGCTTTTTTTCTCCCAACGCCATCACCCAAAAGCTTTGAATTATAAGAGCTTCAAACGGCTCGATTTTACTTCCACTAATGGGCGATTTTATTTTTGCTAGTCCCACCTCCTCTGTGGCAGCACATATTGAAAAGTAGTTATTTACATCCGAAAGTTTGTTTTCAAACTCGAATATTTATCTCTTTTATCATTATACGAGCATGGGAAATCGTCATTCAAAATTTTAATAAATAAAAGAAAAAATGAATAGTGCATTTTTTTCTAGTAGTTTTTACTATTTTGTGTAGATGTTTTCAGTATTTTATTTAGATTATGATTTTGATTGATTTGGAACTAGCATTGATCACTTTTTATCTATTAACTTTTCAAATTTGACAATATTCTAACATTTTATTTGTCACTATAAGCTTATAGAGGGATCAATATCTAGATTTGATAGCTTTCCAAAACATTTTTGCTCTCATCACCTCTACATTCTTCAAAACCCTAGTTGCATGCTAGGTCTTTTGTATTGTTATTTATATCACATTCTAAACTCTCAAGCATGAAATTCTAAATTTCATATTACTTCTCATTTAGGGTAGTCATTGCATTCATCACATGTTGTCTACTACTATTTTTATCAAGCCATTGACTTAGTATCTATGGTTGTCACAATGAAGAAGATCCTTGCTTGACAAGCTTTCCAAAGGCATTTTCAATGCCATCATTTTTATTGCAAGTCTAGACAACTAGATGTATCTTTGTTGTAGGTTCCAAAATGTCACAAATTTATAGATTAGTTATGTGCACTAGAGTTTAGATCCAAAGTTTGATTTGGATCCATAGTTTGCATAAGAGTTATAGTGATAAATAATCAATTATTTAATATTCCAAAGAATTCATTTGATTACTCTTTATTTTCTACATCTCAACAAATTAGTTATAGTCATCAATCGTAACATATCTACATCAATGTTCCATCCAAGTACCATTGTCTTATTTAATTTTCTACGTATATTCTTATGTACAACTCTAGGTAGTTATTGTCCCAACTCATATATCTAGGTGAATTATCTATTAACCTATTTATTTATTAACCATTATATATTTTAATAGTATATTTTTTTAATATGCTTTTGGTGAACCTAACTATTCCTACACCCCCTTAAAGTCTTCCTTTAGGGTTTGTATTTTTTATTTTGAGTACTCATTTTTCATATATGATTTTGATTTTATTTTTTAAATTAATAATTTATTCTTAAGGTTTGTTTATACCAAGATCTAATTGAAGCCCTAGTTTTCCTTTGAGAATAAGTACTCAAGTAACCCTCTTATCGCTTCACTTTCTCATGATTAGGAGATCTCAATGGATTTCAAGAATTATGTTCACCTTAAACAATATGCTTTTGATCATGATACACATGTTGGCAAGCAAGATCTTTCACTTATTGCATAAGAAATCTTGTTACATCTCCTTCATAGCTAGTTGAAATTTTGCATAATTTATTGATTGGTGCTCCATTTGGAATAGATATTCTTCATGGGCTTGGTACTAATATGGCCTCTTCTAGTGTATCTTCCTCCTCACCAATTGAACCCTCTCCTATTGTTGCTATTTCTCCTAACTAGGAGGCTCCCCGTGTTTCATCTTCTTGTGAGCTATGTCTATCCCTTCCCACATTCCTAGTTTCTTTATCTCTTCTCATTGTATTAGTTCTCCACATTTTTTATTTTCCTTCTATTGTGGTTATTTACCCCTCTAGTGTCATATTGTTACCTCTTGTTTATCATCCAATTTACAAAATGAGATAGTTCTCTTCCAATTAAAAAGTATTGACTATATTGAAGAAAACATAGTTTAAATATCAAGAAAAAAGAGTTGAAAATGGAAGTGATACATTCAAGAGGTCTCTAAGAGTAAGAGGGTAAAACAAATCATTCAAAGTAGCAAGCTACATGGAGAGTGAAAAATACAATTTTATTTAATCGTTTCTATAGGAGAACAGGGTGGGTACTTGTATTATAAATAATTCATTCATTAATTTGAGAGATTAATATCAATACACATCTAATTGTTTTAATGACAACTTAGTTAAGACTAAAAGGATTCAACCTATAAACATGACTATAATGTTAAAAGAAATTGTGTACCTGTTTGAAGGGATAGGGGTAAATATAATGATTCACGTCTTCAAAATTTGGGGATGTCTATTCTTGGTGCACAAGTTTGGTAGGTTAGCTCACATACTAATTCACTACCCTTTCACATAGGAGCAATGAAGTTGAACATGATACAAAATTTCATAATGCTAGTAAACTTGTGCAATTTGAAGGCGATCACCACTATAAGAGAGAGATTGATCTAGGAACTAAATATATTGGAATATCTTAGATAAAATCTTAAGTCGTTATAATAACATATTGATCATCAACAAGCTCAATTAGTTCAAAAATCAACATGGTTATGTTTCATATCATTAGGTTTAAAATCAACATCACAATCCACATTATAACAATCCTTCAAATATTAGAATCTCATTCTATAGGAAAGTGCAAAGATTTCCACTTGTGAGGTAGTGTTTAGGAATGGAGAGATAAAGAAAGTTGGATTTATTTGGAATCTTCAATTATCCCAATGACAAATGTGTTCTTAATTCAATTAAGGGAAATATCTCAAAATTCCAATGTAACAATGAGGTTATAAGAGAATATAACTTGTGGCATTTCATCATCATCATAAAAAGTATGAGATTGAGCATGAGGAGGTGATAATAAAGCTATTTATTAGATCCTTGGAGTAAAGTGCTAAAGAATGGTGTCATAGTTTTCTTCATAGTATTATAGGCCCATGGGAAGAATTCATGTGGGTATTTAGACTATAATATGGGGATAGGATTGATCCCATATTTGCAATCCATGAATTAAAAATAATAAAGAAAGGAGTGAAGGAGGTGGTGGTGTATTTCAACAACAAATCCATCATGATTGAGGAAGGTTCTACCTAATCTAAGACCAAATGAATCAATGTTCTTGGTCTTGTATTATGATGCATTTGATGCTAAAATTGGGTATTGTATCAAGGACAAGAATTCACAAAATTTAAGAGAGGCCTATGCCATTGCAATAAATATTAAAATTACATAAAAATGAGTCTGTGAAGATATTGTACCACAAGATAGAGGTGCTTGAGGATAAATTGGATAATTTAATGGGAGTACTGAAAGAATTCTCTTAGCCCACAATAACTCACACACATATGTGATCACACTTGGAAGCTTCTCATGGGGGAGAGTGTCCAAGCATAATGACTCACACATATGTGAGAACACTTGGAAGCTTCCCATGAGGAAGAGTGCCCAAGCACTCCTAACTCACTAATGTGTTACACATGTGAAATCAAGTGGGGATATATGCTCTTAGGGTTGAATAAGGTGACAAGTATCACTTCCTCATTAAAATATTTGTAAAATGAAATTTATATTTATCCTCTTCTTGAAGATGAAGGAAAGGATTTATTTTTCTCAATTTCATTTTGCCTTATGTAATTGAGAGAGATAGGAAGAGTTTTGAAGAGCTTAAATTTGAGGGAAGGAGTCTTGGAGTGGAGTTGTCTTGGAGATCTTCATAAAATCTTCATCAAATCCCTTCAAATCTTAGAGAGGTAGGCTTTCATGCTTCTTTTTATGTAGATTGTTTTGAATTCTTGTGTAGATGTATGTCATTAATGTGTAAATGTATTTGTGTATTGTTTTATATTCATGTGTTTTGTGGTATGTTGGGATGGTTGTGATCTAGGATATGCTCTCCTTCTTTATGAGAGTGCCCTAATTGAGGGGTATAGAGAGTTTAGACCCTCCATGGAGAAATTCCTTTTCCTTTAAGAAGGAGAAGTTTTGGGTATGCTCGTACCCTTATCATATTGGTGCTATTAGATGGGAGAAGGGTATGGTGTATATTGTTGCATGTTAAAATATGAAGAAAGAAAGAGTAGAAAATCTTGAAGAATGAATATGTGTGTGTTGAAAATAATCTCTCTTTGGTTTGCTTTTTCCTAGTATTTGAGTGTTTTCCCCTCATCTCCCTCTAATTTGAATCTTGAGGAAGACTATTGTGTTGTGAATCCCCTTGGGATTTATGGGAGTAATATTTTTTTAACCTTATGTTGATTTTATGTGTGTATATGGATTCTTACCTTTTATATGTGTTACCTAGATTTCCTAGAAGGCCTCCTAGCTTGGGAGTAGGTTGTGAGCAACCATACAATTGGGAGGTGAGCTTCACATTGCCATATGGAATGTTTTTTTTTCTTGTGTAGGTTTTTTGGATTCATGTTGGAGCTCTCATTACATTTGGAAAGACCATTTCCTTTTCTTATTGTACATGCTAGTTTGGGAGAAAGTTTGTGGAAAATAACCTTGAAGGGTTTCTTGTAAATATTTATTGTAAGTTTGTAAAAATTGTTGTTATAATGTGTGTGAAATCTAGTTGTTAACATCCTTGCAAGAAATAATTATTTTTGTTCAAAAGATGGTTATTGTACTTATTGTTCCAAGTCCTCCTTGTTGTAAAAAATGGGCGTGGAATAATTTAATACAAATGTATGCATGAAATAAATTTTAGTTCCAACATGAATAGTTTAAAATGCTTGTTCACTTTATTTTCAAATAGATTCTACTTTATCTTGTTATCAAGAAAAGGATATAGATCCCTTTACTCATTTAAATATTTAGAATGAAAGCAATTAATCCCATTTCCACACTATGTGTTTTATGTATATTTAACATTAAGAAAATAGGTTTATATAACTACATAGGGGATTATTAATGCTCTATTTCACACTAAAATGAAGTGGATATATTTATAATCATGTATTTATACACGCACACACATATAAGTTATACATAAAGAAATTTATTATTTAATTTAAATGATTCCTTATCATGTTGTTTCTTTGTGTTTTTCAAAGTACAATTAAAAAATGTATAAATATAAATTAGATGTCTATTTATATATGTGTGTGTGTGTATGCGTGAGAGAGAGAGAGAGAAAGAGAGAGGCCTTGACATTGTGGTGTAAGGGTTGGGACCCCTATGACTAGTACTCTACATTTATTTTTTATGAAGCATTTAAACAAGAAAAAAGGGGGGCTTATGTATATAAAGGCCCATTGACTATCATTTGGTCAGAATCAAAATAGTCAAAAGTTCATAACCATTTCTTGGTTTGTTCTTTTTCAACGGCCTATATAAATGTAAACTAAAACTACCAAGCAAATACTTATTGTATGTATAATATATATATGTATATATACATACATATATATATATACACCAAGCAAATACTTATTGTATTTATAATATATATATGTATATATACATACATATATATACATGTATATGTGGGTAAGTGTAGAAAGATTGGGGACCAAAAAGTGGTCACATGCCACTTTTTAGTCCCATAAAAGACATAACACAAGTGTATTATAATGAAACATACTCATGTGTTTGTGTGAAAAAAGAATCTCTTTATTTTTCTCTTCCTACCAGACTATATACAATAAATAAAAATTTAAGTATAAGTGACATTTATATATGGACATTTACTTTCTTACATTAATTTATATTTTATGTATATAGTCTCAGGATGTTTGAAAATGGTTTCAGATCGCTAGGAGTTATAATGTACGTTCTAGGTTTTGGAAGATCTTATAATTTTTTAGTATAGCTCTAATTTTTAGTAATTAATAGGCTTTCCTATCTCTATCAATGTCTCTTTATCTTTCTCTATCTTTGCATGTTTGTTTGTCTCTCTTTCTCTATATTTTTCTATATCTTTCTTCTCTCCATAGCACTCCCTCCCTCCATACTTCCCTCTCTACTTGTTGAAGTTGATGATTGAACTCACAACACCCAAAAATCACCTACAAGCAATTATCCTATCACAAAAGAAAGATCAAAGCAACCAATTTGCTATGCAACCAAGAGAGAAAATATTGAATCCATAAGAGCACTAATATGTGCAATGCATTAACCTGAATGGTTCTTAATTAATTATTACAATGAATGTGCAAGCTCTATAAAAGCATGCAAAAGTAAACCCTAGATGAGGATTTGATTAGATAGTGACAAATGTTCTAATCTCATGCAATGAGACAACTTGCCCTATATTTAATTCAAACTAATAATAAAAAAGCACTCCTAAGTTTAGCTTAAGTGAACTAAAGTAATAAGGGACCTAATAATTAATTAATTAATTATTAAATGATTATGTTGATTACTCCAATACTCCCCCTTAAGATCAACTTAGAGAGAAGATATAAAACCCTGATGTAGAATGCAATGATGGATGTATGGATGGGTCCCAGATACAAGTCTTGATGAGGTACCCATGTAAAAATAAATGAAATCTCTCATAACTAGAGAAAAAGAGAAAACCACATGGGAAAAGCTCCTCTCCAAAAGAGAAAAAAAGAAATGACTGGACTAGTGAAAGAAGGATAGAAGGAGGACTCAATGTGATCCCCCAAGGACTACTTCTATCATGCAAGTATAATAGATGTTCCCCTGATAGGAGAGAAAAAAAGATGATATGAATCCCCCCATAAAGAAAGAGCTCTCATGCCAATGATGAATGCCTGAAGACAAAATATGATCCATTGCTTGCAAACTACATTTCTCCCCTTAGGAGGAAATAGATCCACTGGTGATTGGAGAAGCCAATCCAAAAATATGGGTGATGTCAGAATCCAAATCCAAATGATGTGTGCCTCTAAAATGTGATCATGTTTCCACATGTTAGAAATCAATGATGTTGATCCACTTAGATCCTGTGAAGACTGATGTAGAATAAGCTGCAAAGGCAATGAAGATGGTGGGCCAACAATGTTTATGTGGTTGTCAACAAAGAGGAGATGAATATCCTCAAAGTAATCCTCCAGATCTACAATCTAAGACTCTACAAACAAGGATGATATGTTTGCAAGATATGAATCCCAAGTAGTTGTGTCTAGAAGAGGACGAATGTCTTGTTGTACTGAACCAATAGGGGCCAAAGATGCAGAGATGTCAAATTGAGGGATCTGTGTCTCATGAGGATTGGAGGATTACTCTATATCCTCTCTCCCTCTCTCTACCTACCTCTTCCTTCCTCACTCACTACCACTCTCTCTATACCTACCTCCAACCTTTCACACTTTTGCACCAAGAATAGACATCACCAAATTTTGAAGATGTGAATCATTATATTTATCCCTATCCTTCAAATGGGCACATAATGTATTTTAACATTATATTAATGTTTATATGTCCTCCTTTGAGTCTTAACTAAGTTGTCAATAAAATAGTTAGAGGTGTATTAATATTAATCTTTCAAATTAATGAATGAATTTTTTGTAATAAGTACCAACCACATTCTCCTATAGAAAGGATCCAATAAACTTGTATTTTTCATTCACCATGTAGCTTGTGAATTTGCATGATTTGTGTTATCCTCTTACTCTTGGAGACCTCTTTAATATATCATCTCCATTTTTAACTCTTGATAGTTAAACTAAGTTTTCTTCAATGGAGTTAACACTCTTCAATTGGAAGAAAACTATTCCATTTTATAATTTGGATGAGAAACAAGAGGTAACAATCGAAGGAAAAGAAAAAGGTGGAGCACTAATACAATGGGAAGAGATGTAGAAACTAGGAATGTGGGAAGGGGAAGAAAAGGGTGGAGTGCTAGTACAACAAAAGAAGGGAACAAAATTATGAATGTGGAAAGGGATAGACATAGCACAAGAAGATGAAACATGTAGATCCTTGGAGGTGGGAGGTTTTAGAGGGTAAGGAGGAAGATGCACTAGAAGAGGCCATCTTAATAACAATCCCATGAAGAATATCTATTCCAAATGGAGCACCAATCAATAAATTGCGCAATTTTTCAACCAGCTATGAAGGAGATGTAACAAGATTGCTTCTGCAATATGTGTTCAAATATCTTACTTTTCAACATGCGTATCATGATCAAAAGCATAATATGGTGAAAATCATTCATGAAATCCATGGAGATCTCCTAATCATGAGAAATTGAAGCAATATGTAGGGGTTTAATGGAGTAATTTTTCTCAAAGTTAAATTAGGGTTTGGATTAGATCTTGGCATAAACAAACCCTAAGGAGAAATTTATCAATTTCAAAAATATAATCAAAATCATATATGAAAAAATAGCACTCAAAATAAAAATGCAAACCCTAAAGGGAGGCTCTAAGGGGGTGTAAGAATAGTCAGGTTCACTAAAACTATATTAGAAAAAAATATACTATTAAAATATATAGGGGTTAATAAATAAATAAGAATGTGAATAGATAATCAGTCTATATATATGAGTTGGGACAATAACTACCTAGAGTTATACATAGGAGTATATGTATAAAAGTTAAATAAATAAGACAATGTACTTGATGGAACACTAATGTATATATATTGTGATTGATGACTATAAATTTTTTTTGAGATGTTGAAAATCAAGAGTAATCAAATGAATGCTTTCAATTTTATTTTTTTGTCACTACAGGTCCTATGCAAACTACAGATCTAACCCAAACTTTGGAACTAAACTCTAGCACACATAACTAATCTGAAAACATATGAAATTTTTGTACCTATAACAAAGATGCTTCTAGATGTCTAGACTTGAAATAAAAATGATGGTGTTGAAAAACACCTTTGGGGAGCTTTTCAAGCAAGGATCTTCTTTGTTGTGACATCCCTATATACTAAGTCAATGGTTTGATAGAAATAGTAGTAGACAACATGTGATGAATGCAATGACTACCCTAAATGAGAAGTAATCTAAAATTTAAAAATTTGGAATTTGATGCTTGAGAGTTTGGAATGTGATGTAAATAAAAATACAAAAGACCTAGCATGCAACTAGGGTTTTGAAGAATGTAGAGGTGATGAGAGAAAAAATAATTTGGAAAGCTATCAAATCTAGATATTGATCCCTCCATAAGCTTATAGTGACAAATAAGGTGTTAGAATGTTGCTAAATTTTAAAAAATAATAGATGAAAAGTGATCATGCTAAATCCAAATCAATCAAAATCATAATCTAAACAAAATATTCAAAACATGCAACAACAACAAGACCCCAACATGATACCTACAAATGGAAACATTTCTCATCCCACAAATTCTTTAAAAAATGGAGAAGCATTAATACAACAACGATCAATTTTCAGGTTTAATGTATATTGTAGAGGGTAGAGGGTTGAGGGTTTAAGGGTTGAGGGTTTAAGGGTTGAGGGTTGAGGGATTATGGTTGAGGGATTAAGGGTTGATAGTTGAGGGTTTAGGGATTGAGGTTTGAGAGATTAAGGGTTTAGGGTTTAGGGTTTAATGGTTGAGGGTTTAGGGTATTGGGTTGAGGATATATAGGGTATAGGGTTTAAGGGTTTAGGGTTGAGTGTTTAAGGGTTGAGGGTATAAGGTTGAGGGATTAGGTTAGAGAGGGAGGGATGGAGGGAGGGAGAGATGGAGGGAGAAGTGAGATAGAGAGAAGGAGAGAAGAGGAGGGAAGGAAAGAGAAATGAGGTTTGAGGATCCAATGTATAGGGTAGAGGGTTGAGAATTGAGGGTATAGGGTTGAGGACCTATAAGGTTGAGGGTTTAGGGTATTGGGTTGAGGGTATAGGGTTGAGAGATTAGGGCTGAGGGTAGAGGGTTTAATGGTTTAGGGTTGAGGGTTGAGGGTAGAGGGTTTAGGGTATAGGTTTGAGGGTAATGGTTGGGGGATTAGGGTTGAGGGTCTAATGTATAGGGTAGGGGGTATAGGGGTTGAGGGTTTACAGTTTAAGGGTTGAGGGTTGGAGGATTAAGGGTTGAGGGTTGAGAAATGAGGTTTGAATGTTTAATGTATAGGGTAGAGGGTATAGGGTTTAAGAGTTGAGGGATTAGGGTTAAGGGATTAAGGGTTGAGGGTTGAGGGATTAGAGTAGATATTTTAAGGGTTTAAGGGTTGAGAGTATAGGGCTGAGGGATTAGGGTTGAGGGTAGAGGGTAGAGGGTTTAAGGGTTGAGGGTTGATGGTTTAAGGTTGAGGGTAGAGGGTTGAGGGTATAGGGTTGAGAGATTAGGGTTGAGGGTCCAATGTATAGGGTAGAGGGTATAAGGGTTGAGGGTTTAATGGTTGAGGCTTGATAGATTAGGGTTGAGGGATTAAGAGTTGAGGGTTTAGGGTTTAAGGGTTGAGGGTTTAGGGATTAGGGTTGAGGGAGTAAGGGTTTAGGGATTATGGGTTGGGGGTTTAGGGTAGAGGGCTTAGGTTTGAGGGATTTGGGTTTAGGGTTTAGGGTTTATGGTAGAGGGTTGAGGGTTGAGGGTTTAAGGGTTTAAGGGTTGAGGGCTTAGGTTTGAGGGATTAGGGTTGAGGGTTTAGGGTATTGGGTAGAGGGTTGAAGGTTGAGGGTTGAGAATATAAGGGTTTAAGAGTTGGGGGTATAGGGTAGAGATTTTAAAGGTTTAGGGAGGGAGAGAGGTGAAATAGATAGAGAGAGAGAGGGATAGGGGTTGAGGACCTATAGGGTTGAGGTTCCAATGTATAGGGTATAAGGTAGAGGGTTGAGAGGTTAAGGGTTTAAGAGTTGAAGGATGAGGTTTAGGGTTGAGGGTTGAGGGTATAGGGTTGAGTATATAGGTTTTAGGGTATATGGTTGAGGATCCACTATATAGGGTAGATGGTTGAGAATTGAGGGTTTAGGGTTTAATGCATAGTGTAGAGGGTAGAGGGTAGAGGGTTTAAGGGTAGAGGGTTTAAGGGCTTAAGGGTTGAGGGGTTAGGGTTTAAGGATTGAGGGTTGAGGGATTAAGGGTTGATAGTTGAGGGTTTAGAGATTGAGGGTTGAGGGTATAGGGTTGAGGAATTAGGGTAGAGAGGGAGGGATGGAGGGAGGGATATATGGAGGGAGAAGTGAGATAGAGAGGAGAGAAGAGGAGGGAAGGACATAGAGAGATGAAGGTTGAGGATCCAATGTATAGGGTAGATTATTGAGAATTGAGGGTATAGGGTTGATGACATATAGGGTTGGGAGTTTAAGGGTTGAGGGTTGTGGGTATAGGGTTGAGGGATTAGGGTTGAGGGTAGAGGATTTTGGGTTTAGGTTAGAGGGTAGAGGGTTTAAGGGTTTAGGTTTTAATGGTAGAGGGTTGAGGGTAGATAGTTTAATGGTTTGAGGGTTTAAGGGTAGAGGGGTTAGGGTTCGGGTTGAGGGTTGAAGTAGAAAGGATGAGGGTTGAGGGTGAAGGTAAAGGTTCGGTTCACGGGGGGTTGGTTGAGGTAAAGGTTCGGGATGGGTTGAGGGTTGAGGATTAGGGATTCAGAGTTCCATCCGGATCCCTCAGGGGTCAAGATCAAAAAATTCGGTCCGAATCCAAGATTCAGGGTCTAAAAATCCCGGTTAAAGAGAAAGATTAAAGATATCTCGTCAAAATAT
Organism: Sequoia sempervirens; assembly: GCA_007258455.2. Classification (NCBI taxonomy): domain Eukaryota; kingdom Viridiplantae; phylum Streptophyta; class Pinopsida; order Cupressales; family Cupressaceae; genus Sequoia; species Sequoia sempervirens. The sequence goes on from VDFB02047230.1 coordinate 471,776,381, forward strand.
CAAGGATTAAAGTTAAAAATCCGTCAGCATCGAAAAAATCGTCGATCGACAAAGATCCGTCGTCGATTCAAAAGAAACGTCGTCTCAAGAATCGAAAAGATCGGAATCGAAAAATCAAAATAAAACAAAATCGGCAGAGACGGATCGATCAAAAATCAAAATCAGGAGGGATCAGGCGATCGCGCAAATCAAAAGTCAGAAATCCGAGCCGATCAAAATCAAACAAAGAGAGGCAAATCATCAAAATTTGCAGAAATCAGGCGACAAAAGTCAGGATCATCCGTCAAACTCAGATCGAGATCAGGATCCGAAGTGAGAGGTTGAGTATTTTCAGTAAGTGAGACCTAGTTAAATGTCGGGATGGATAGCTAAGGATAGATAAGGATAGATCAACATTTTCATAATGTGAGCATGTTTTGAATAAGTTGAGATGTAGTCATTTGTATAGCAAGACCAAATGTGCTTGCATTATAACACAAGCACATTTTGTCTTGCTCTAAAAATGGTAAAAGATTAAATATACCTATGATCTCTAGGCCCACATTCTGTATATTCTCCTAGTTGTGCATGTTTTGACAAAAAGAAGATTCTTGATGCTTTTGTGAAGTGTGCATGCAAATTTTTCACATTCTACCACCTTTTTATGAACTTTCCACCACCTTTGCATGAAATAACAAAGTTTTCATGTCAAATTTGATATATATCAATTTGAGTCTCAATTCTATTGAAGAGTGATATACAATTGAACATTGAAAAGGAAACAAACTTTTGAAAAACTCAAATTGTTGAGGAGTTTGATGCAAGAAGAAGAAAAGGCTACATAATTGGGTAGAACTCCTCCATTCAAATCTTTGTTTTTTAGGTATGTGAAGTCTTTACACATTTTCTTTATATTTTCCTTAATTCTATTTTGGCTTGCTTTGATTTTGTTGTTTTTCATATTCCATGTTCATCATTGTTTGTTTGTCATTATAACCTTAGCCCCTCTTGGCGCATTTTAAACTGCATAATTCTTTACACTTGCCAATTACATTTTTAAACCACATCTCTTTGAGGAATTATGTTGAACAATTGACCTACCTTGTGTATGCTTCCACATTTTGTATACACATATATATGAGAGTAGTTATAAGTATGTAATATAATACATCATTATCAATCCTTTTCTATGGATATGCATACCCCTTTCCAAAGTTTTCATTTTGGTATAGGCATGGGGGATGTTGGAAAATGTAGCGGAATTTTGTTTTACACCTAGAAATTGCATATGATTGAAATTTTCTAAAGCCTTTTCAACAAATCCATTTTGCACATATCCTGCAATCATTCTAGTCCAAGAGGACATATCTCATTGAAGCATTTTGTCAAATAGTGCTACCAAGCAACTAATTGCCTTGTCTATGCTACCAAATTTTCCATACATGTCTACCAAAACATTTTATCAAACAACATAAACAAGGAAATTAGTTGCTTGAAGAAATGCCTCAAATAAATGTGGTCTCATGGTGATGTGCATTTTTTCAAATAGCTAACTGCCTTGTCTATGCTACCAAATTTTCCATACATGTCTACAAAATTGGAATATACTCCTCCCACATTAATAATCTTTGAATCTATTTTGGTTTTCATCTCTATTTCTAAACATACCTCATCACCAATGTTGTGATATATTTTTAATGTTTCCTTGATTACTCTACCTACAAGGGATTGCAACCCTTCTCTCCACTGTTTCAAGACTCTTTATTCAAGGTTAAGTTAGCAACATGGGGAAAGGAACGATTAAGTCAATAGGGCCAACTAGGTGATGTTAATTTCCCTACTTGATTTTTAAGTTCTTCCTTTGTGTTCTCATCCCTTTTCATTCTCTCAAGTACAATTTTTTTTTTTGAAGATTCTATGGTTTGTTTCTTTTGTTCTCAATCATTATGATGTAGCTCCAACATTGGGTATGGTTCTTCTAACCATCTTATTGATCCAACCACCATTTTTATAGATCTACTATCAATATAATAATCCTTTGGATTTGACCAATCCACTTCCTCTATAGGGTGGTCAAATATCCTTTCTATGTTGTACATGGGATGTAGCACTTTCCTATAAACTTATTATTCCTTGGACATCACCATGAGACATTATTTCTATGAGGCATTCTTCCAAATATCCCACTACCTTTTCAATGCTTCCATTTCGTACCTATGGTACCACATTTTGCATACATGTCTACAAAAACATTTTTGTCAAACAATTCACATGCCTTGTCCATGCTTCCATTTTGGACCTATCTTGCAATCATGGCATGCCATGAGACCACATTTCTTTAAGGAATTCCATCCAAAAATTCATGTGACCTATGACAAGATAGTGAGCTCACTAGCTTGTCTATGTAGTAGGATTGACAAGGTAGTGGGTTGTTTGAAAAAATGCCTCATAGAAATGGGGTGTCATGGGTACATCACCATGAGGCATTTTTTCAAACAACCCACTACCTTGTCAATCATACCACATGGACAAGCTAGTGAGTTCATGCATCACCGTGAGACCCCATTTCTATGAGGCATTTTTTCAAACAACCCACTAGCTTGTCAATCCTACCACATTGACAAGCTAGTGAGCTCACTAGCTTGTCTATGGTACAACATTTTGCATACATGTCTACCAAAAAAAAGTTGTCAAAAAATTCACATGTCTTATCCAGGCTTCCATTTTGTGCATATCTTGCAATCATGGAATGCAATGAGACCACATTTCTTTAAGACATTCCATCCAAAAAATTCATGTGACCTTTGACAAGATAGTGAGCTCACTAGATTTTCAATGTGATAGGATTGACAAGGTAGCAGGCTGTTTGAAATGGGGTATCATGGTGATGTGAGACCCCATTTCTATAAGAAATTTTTTCAAACAACCCACTACCTTGTCAATCCTACTGCATTGAAAATCTAGTGAGCTCACTAGCTTGTGTATGGTACCACCTTTTGCATACATGTCTACCAAAACATTTTTGTCAAACAATTCACATGCCTTGTCCATGATTCCATTTTGTGCCTATCTTGCAATCATGGCATGCCCCGAGACCACATTTCTTTAAGGAATTCCATCCAAAAATTCATGTGACCTTTGACAAGCTAATGAGCTCACTAGCTTGTCAATGTGATAGGATTGACAAGGTAGTGGGTTGTTTGAAAAAATTCCTCATAGAAATGGGGTCTCATGATGATATATTAGTGGGTTGTTTGAAAAAATTCCTAATAGAACCATGGGACCCCATTTTTATGAGGAATTTTTTCAAACAACCCACTACCTTGTCAATCCTATTGTATTGAAAAGCTAGTGATCTCACTAGCTTGTCTATTGTACCACATTTTGCATAAATGTCTACCAAAACATTTTTGTCAAACAATTTTCATGCCTTTTCAATGCTTCCATTTTGAAGCCTATCTTGCAATCATGGAATTCCACTAGACCACTTTGGCTTATGGAATTCCATCCAAAAATTCATGTCATCTTTGTCTATGCTAGAAATACTCTTTTACAGGATGATTGTAAGTATTTTGTATGAAAGGTTGAATGGCATATATTTCATTTCTTTGTATGGATTCTTTTTTTGGGAACTAATATTTGTCTCTTTATTATGCTATAGATAAAATTATCCATCATGCTGAGGAAATGAACAAGGATTAAACCAACATAGGAAGAGTCCAAAACTAAGAAAGCAAAGAAAGCAGCATGGACGAGGGAACAACATGAGAAGAAGAAATTGGATAGGATTGATGAAGACATGCCAATTGAAGAGGAACCTCAACAATCAAAAAGAGAAAAGGAATTAGTGGCATAAAGGGAACAAATGTGAAAGCATCGTGCTAAGACAAATTTGAATGTCGTAGTTGGAGACACAGCCTCTACCGCAAGTGAATATGGAGGGACACCATCTACCACATCTCAAGTTGAAAGTACATTACTCCTCGCATTTGAGGAAGGAGGTACGCCATCATTCCCATCTCAACCTCAATGTATGTCATCTATTCCATCCTCAATCGAAGGTACGTGATCTAGCCCATCTCACTTAAATATTGATGAAATTCCTAATGTTGAGATGAATGTACTTATGAGAACACCACCTAGAATTTTGCATAGAAATCCAAAGTTTTTGATTAATATTGATGAGAATATTTTGTAGCCAATTGAAGGTAAGATTCCACAATGCACTTTTAGAAGATATGTTGATAAGATCTGGAGATTGTTCTTTGAAAAGTTAAATGAGACTGCAAGATATCAACTATTTGTTGAAATGGTGCGAGGTATAAAGTATAGGTCCATTATGAAGATTCTCAGGTTGAGAACATCAAATGCTTCAAGTGAAAATACTATTGTGAAGAATCTAATTGATGCTTATGAGAGTGTGGGTAAGGCCTCACGCTCAAAAGGTAGTAATTTCACTTGACATGTCATTACATCAACTTTAGTTAGTAATCAAACAAGGAAATCTTGCCTCATTAGAAAGACAAATCGACAATTGATAATTAATAGAAAAACTTTATCAAGAGCTATTCAAAGGTGCCAAAAAATTGAGGACACCAATTCCATTGAATTATAGGAATTCTCAAGGAGACTCCCACAAAAAGATAAACCAGTTGTTGAAGCATTGAAATCACTAATTGAAGACTATTGGAAGAATAACAAAAGACCATTTTCAAATCAAAGGGATGTGGTAAGAAGGAGAATCAGTAGTTGAAACCATGATCCACATCCAAAGCATTTTTTGGATATGACTCAAACATAGTTTTTTCATAAATTTTTAGAGGATTATCCTCAAATTTGAATTTTTCAATGATATTTTGAAATTCTTAAACCTTTTTATGTCAAGATAAATCACACATGCAGTACTTGTTGTAGATTACATATTGAATTTTCTAACTATTATGATGTTTATCATTCCATATGTTTAGATTTGCATACTAACAATGTTTTGTAGGATTGTTGCATACATGCCCCACCAACATCTTCACAAGACTTTTTATCATAAATTTTATGTGAAAGAGAGGAAGACCAAATATTCTACAGGAAACCTTGCTTGGATGACACATGTTAACATTGTTATGGCTTGCAATGTATGCCAATATGTGAACATGTGGAAAGCACACATGCAGTTGGAAAGCAACTAGTAGAGTTTGACAAGTATAAAAAAATGGAATACAATACAAAAGATGGTAATAAAACAAAAATGTGTGATTTGGTTATTCAAAAGATTCCAGAGTATTAATTTATGTCTACATTTTGTGACAATTTAGTATATGAGTATGCAAAGCATATCCATAGAGCTCGATGATTGGACTTGCAATTCAAGTTATGCAAGGACATATTTCCAGTTGGTAGCATAGTTTCAATGGTTGAATTTGTAGAGAACTACACTCTATAGCCACAGCGTGAGGTGCAGTCACAATATATTACAATTCCACATAGGTTTCTATATTTGTGCATATAGCATTCATTCATGCAACTGATAATATAGAGGATAATAGGAAGGTATTGAGGGAGTATCACTTTTACATTAGTGATGATCACAAACATGAACTCCAGAGTTCGTGCAAGGTTGCTTTCAATTGTTCTACAATGATTTGGCTAGGAGGGGCATAACATACAATCAACATACAATATGGTTAGATAACTATGCAACACAGTTCAAAAACTCATGAATGTTCTATTGGTTGAGCAGGATGTATGTTATTACAGGTTTTCAGCATATGTGGAACTTTTATGAGGTCGAGCATGGAAAGGGGGAGCATGATGGTGCAGAAGCATGTGTCAAAAGAGCATTAGCACGAGAAGAGTTAAATTATAAAGACAACGGAAAGTTGATAGATGAAAAATCAATTGTTGAGTGGTGTAATGCTTTGATGGGTCCAAGTAATGAAGGTAAGTCTTTAGTTCATATATTTTTTTGTTTGATCGATGATACTAACATTGCACCATATGAGGATTTTTGTACATTGACAGGATCATGTGAGATACACTCTTTCTTTAACTCAAATGCAGGTTCATGGAGTATCCATACGTGAAAGATTACATGCTTTTGTTCTTTACGTACAATTAAAGCCTATAATGAGTGCAAGTTAAAGGAGTGGGTTGACGAATGGTGGTTAAGTTATCTTAGCCCACTTCACACATAACAGCCTCCAACAACATTAGAATCGACACAGATGGAATCATTGGTTGACTTTGACCACATATTAGATTTAGTTCAACCAGATAATATATCTACTTGCATAGTTTTTGAAATTTCTATTGTTATCTTACTTTGTAGTATATTTGTAATGTTGAACAATTTCATCTAATTTGTTGCACATATCAATGTAAGGCATGTTTATGCAGTTATTGCATATGGAGACAACAAAGAGAGAACAAATTATTACTTGCGTTGTTGTGTTGAGGTCAAAAAGAAATTAGAGGCCCCAATTATAGATGGAGAAAACATAGAATACCCTCCAAACTCTGTGGTTGTTACTGGAACGTGGCTTAGAAGGTACCTACATAAGAGTGTTAATGTTTGGCTATTTCAGGACTTTGACACACATCAAAAGATTCTTCATTACTTGAACCTTTTCATGGCATCCAATGTTCATTTAATCAAATATGGGGGTAGACCTTTGAAGAAGATCTTTTGGAAGGTGTGTGAGTATGACCATGAGGCAATACTTGACACAATAAAGAGTAGAGAAAACATGGATGGTTTGTTGGATTAATTTTTAGGTATGCACATTGGTTTTTATTAATTTGTAAGTGTGCACATAAATTCATATTAAAATTTAGAGTATGCACATCAAGATTAGTTGATGGTTAGACCTTTCATTTCTAGTGGGCTAACTAGCTTTCCATTCCGGTGAAATTGGCAAGGTAGTGGGCTGTTTGAAAAAATGGGTCCAAGAAATGGGGTCTCACGTGATCGTGAGACCCCATTTCTTGGACCCATTTTTTCAAACAGCCCACTACCTTGCCAATTTCACCCACTAACTTGCCAATTCAACAAAATTGACAATGTAGTGGGTTGTTTGAAAAAATGGGTCCAAGAAATGGGGTCTCATGGTGATGTACCCACTAACTTGCCAATTTGGTGAAATTGGCAAGGTAGTGGGTTGTTTGAAAAAATGGGGTCTCATAGTGATGTACATCACTGTGAGACCCCATTTCTTGGACCCATTTTTTCAAACAACCTACTACCTTTCCAATTTCATGGTGATGTATCAAATTTCTTTTAGCGTTGACCAAGCTATGTGCCTTTCACATGTACATTTTACTTATTTCAATGTTGTACTTCTTATTTTCTTTAACTTGAAGTCTTTATTCTAATATTTACTTATTTTTCCATTCTATTGTGTTGACTAAGTGGAGAGACGCAAACATTATAGATAGGAAATATTGTATGATTTTTTTCATACTTTGTTATCTTTAAAAATGTGATTTCTTATGTATTCATTCTTATTTGTTTGTGTCTAATCATATCATGATCTCATTGGTGATTCATGCCTCATTTTGTATGATTTCATGTTATTATATCAAACAAAAGGTGCAATAGGTACATTAGATTATGTTGATTGAGGTGTAGGGGTTCATATTTCATTCAATTGTGATAGTTGAGGTTGTGGTCTGGTAAGTATTTTTTGAGTTTTTTCATTCATAGAACATTGGTAATATTATTAGGTGTGTCATTGTATTATTTCATGAGATTATTAATGTTTCTTATGGTCATATTGAGCTTAGTTTTGATTGCTTTCAATCCTTGTTAATGAATTTTGTATGTGATTCTTTTTTGAGAAATTATTTGTTAATGAATTATGTATGCGATTCTTGTTTGAAAACACCCAATATATCATTTTTGTATGCTTGAGCTTGTGATACAAGGTACCCACCCTTGGATTATATGCATAAATACAAGTATGATAGATTCCTATTTTTATGGTTGCCTATTGATATATCCTATTGAGATCCAACCTTGGGCTTAGTGACATATGGATATGTTGAGTTAAGTAGATCTAAGGAAAGCTTGTGAAGCTATGGTGACATGTTGATTGACTAGGAGAAATCCTACTAACCATACATTTCTATGTAAGATTACCTTTGACTTCTCCTTACTAAATAGACCCTTGAGTGATCCATAGAGCTAACATATATCGTATTGTTCATCCTCATAAGTATTATTAGTACCTTTGACTTCAATTAATTTTTACGAGTTATACATGATCACAATCATAAAAGGGGCAACAATCTCATGACAAGCCATGTGATATTCACAGTCATAAAAGGGGCAACAATCTCATGACTTCAAAGAAGATGTTGCTCTTTGATATTCAAGTTCAAAGGTGTTTTTTCAAGGTTGATGTACATTCGCATGTGATATCAAGCATCCTTAGGCACCCTATAGGTTATGATTTTGTAGCCCTTCATTCCCAATCACTTCAAGCTACAATTCAACCAACTCAATCCCTTAAGAATCCAAAGTGAAAAATGGTTGCACTCTTTGACAGGCTATAACTAAAAAAAAATGATGCTTGAAAACTTTCCATTTGAGTCTACAAGATCATGTTGAGACCCTCTATAATAACCTCTTTTAGTTTTTGCTATTTCAGAGGTGTTTTCTCGTGGTGATGACTTCAGTTGAGGAAAAAGTTATCAAATGCAAGCAATGCAAAGTTACAAAGTGGTGCAACTTTCGTTTAGCAATTCGTACAACCAAATAGAATGTTTCAACATGTTTAGATAGGTATGTTTATACTAGGTATGGTCCTCTTTCACATCCAAATATGCCCAATCACTTCTAGCAATGTTCAACTAGTTTGATGTCTTAAGAGTCCAAAGTGCAAAATGGCTGCAATATTTGATGGGCTATAACTTAGAAATCATGATGCTTAAAAACTCTCTATCCGAGGCTATGAGATTGCATTGGGAACCTCTACAATAACCTCTCTCAATTTTTCTATCTCGGAAGTGTTTTCTTATGGTGATGACTTTTCGATTGAGGAAAAATTTGTCAAATGCAAGCAGTGTAAAATTGCAAAGTGGTGCAACTTTTGTTTTGAAATTTGTATGACCAAACAAATTGTTCTAACACATATAGATGGGTACATTTACACTATGCATGGTCCTATTTTTTGTTGAAAAACAAGGTGAAGAAAGCTTGCAATATGAACTTAAATGTGTGAATGCAAATCTGAAATATGAAGATTAACCTTAGCCTTAGTGTGAAGAAAGAATGAGAGAGAGAGATAGAACAATATAACACATGCAACAACAGATTTTCGTGGAGAAACCCCGAAGGGAAAAAACTCCACCACCAAAAGAGAGGCAAGTATATTATTGATAATCTTCAATATTACATGTAGCAATAGACTTCTCTTATCATTCCCTATAAATCCAGCAGCACCCTGTTACCCTGTAAAACTGAATTCTTATAACACTAGCTCAAGGCCCCAATTTATAGAGATTTGTGAGGATGAAAACCACCATGGTTTCACCAAACAATAGGCAGCAATACCACCTAGAAAAACCCACGCCTTCCTCCTTGAAATGGTCAAAAATACCAAAAATAGCCTCTTACAGATGCTCTTACAGCTGTCATAAGGCATCTTTTATGCATGGGCGCCTGGGGTCTAAAAATAGCATATTCTGTCATAGGGAATCTGTCATATTGTCATAGCATCTTATGACAACTTGCATGCATGTCATAGATGCTCTTACAACACCCTATTTTGACCCACAACCTTATTTTAGAAGATTCCAAGGTGGGACGCCTAGCTAATTTGTCCTTTTCCATAAGGATAAACGGTAACGGTAACACTGCATTTACATAGTCTCTTTCACCACTGTTGGTCAAACAGTTTCACCTCTTATGGGTAAATGTACAAAAAACTTTAGGAGAATAATAAAATAAAGGATTTACAAGGTTGATGACACCTAAATCCTAACATTTTTCACCCAAACACCCTCAATCACTCTGAGCTATGTTCAACTAGTTTGATCCCTTAAGAGTCTAGATTACAAAATGGTTGCAATATTTGATGGACTATAAATCATAAATTGTGACACTTACAAACTCTTCGTTTAAGGCTATGGAATCATGTTGGGTCCCTCTATAATAACCTCTCTTGTTTTTTTCTATTTCAGAGGCATTTTCCCATCGTGATGACTTTTTAGTTGAGGAAAAAGTTTTCAAATGTAAGTAGTGTAAAGTTGCAAAGTCATGCAACTTTCGTTTTGCAACTTGTATGACCAAATAGATTGTTCCAAAATGTCTAGATGGGTACGTTTACACTAGGAATGGTCCTCTTTTGCACCCAAACATAACCTATCACTTCAAGCTACGTTCAACCTGCTCAATCCCTTAAGAGTCCAAAGTGCAAAATGACTTCAATCTTTGACGAGCTATAACTCAAAAATTGTGATTCTTAAAAACTCTTTGTTTGAGGCTACAAGATCATGTTGGGCCCCTCTATAATAACCTCTCTTGATTTTTTCTATTTTAGAGGTGTTTTCCCATGGTGATGACTTTTCAGTTGAAGAAAAAGTTATCAAATGCAAGTAATGTAAAGTTGCAAAGTGGTGCAACTTTCATTTTACAACTCGATGACCAAACGGATTGTTCCAACACATCCAGATGGGTAAATTTATGCTATACATGCTCCTCTTTCACATCCAAACATGTCTAATCACTTTGAACTACATTCAATCAAATAAATCCCTTAAGAGTCTAAAGCACAAAATGGTTGCAATCTTTGACGGGCTATAACTCATAAATCGTGATGCTTAAAAACTCTTAGTATAAGGAAATGGGATCCCTTTGGGCCCCTATATAATAACCTCTCTCAAGTTTTGCTATCTCAAATTTTTTTCCTATGGTGATGACTTTTTAGTTGAAGAAAAAATTGTCAAATGCAAGCAGTGCAAAGTTGCAAAGTGGTGCAACTTTTATTTTCCAACTTATACAACCAAATGGATTATTATAACACATCTAGATGGGTATGTTTACACTAGGAATGGTCCTATTTCACACCCAAACACACTCAATCATTCCAAGCTATGTTCAACCGACTTGATCCCTTAAGAGTCCAAAGTGCTAAATGGTTGCAATCTTTGATAGACTATAACTCAGAAACCATGATGTTTACAAACTCTATGTCTAAGGCTATGAGTTTGCATTGCGACTCTCTACAAAAACCTCTCTCAGTTTTTGCTATCTCGAAGGCATTTTCCCATGGTGACAACTTTTCAATTGAGGAAAAAGTTGTCAAATGCAAGCAGTGTAAAGTTGCAAAAGGGTGCAACTTTCGTTCTGCAACTCATATGACCAAACAAACTATTCTAACACATCCATATAGGTACATTTATGCTAGGAATGTTCCTTTTTTGCATCCAAACATACTCAATCACTCTGAGCTACATTCAACTAGCTTCATCCCTTAAGAGTCCAAAGTGCAAAATGACTGCAATCTTTGAAAGACTATAACTCAGAAATCATGACATTTATAAACTCTCCGTGTGAGGCTATAAGATTGTGTTGACACTCTTTACAATAACTTCTCTTGGTTTTTTCTATCTCAGAGGTTTTTTTCCATGGTGATGACTTTTTAGTTGAGGAAAAAGTTGTCAAATGCAAGTAGTGTAAAGTTGCAAAGTGGTGCAACTTTTGTTTTGCAACTCGTATGACCAAAAAAATTGTCCCAACACATCCAGATGGGTACGTTATGTTAGACATGGTTCTCTTTTGCATTGAAACATGTCCAATCACTTTGAGCTATGTCCAACTGGCTCGATCCCTTATGATGGCATGTAAAACAAAGGAAAAGAGAAAGATTCACACGATAGTTGACAAGTCTAAGTTTTCCACACCCAAAGAATATGATTGCATGAAAGAGGTAAAACACCTAGGTGTCAAAATAGTTGAGGAAAGCCTAAACCTTTTCATTTTTGAACATCCAATTACTATGTGGATCTCATACTTACATTGAATTGATTATTATTATTTAGGTAACTTTCTTATTCCTATTATGGCTCTAATCACAAATGAGAAGGCTACATGACTTTTAAAATCTTGTATGATCATCCTCAAGTCTAGCAAGGGCAAGAAGTTGGACACATGGTGGACAAACCAAGTCACTTTTCCTTGGGTAATAAATGGGATGACATATATGAGAAGGAAAATTTCAATCCTACCTCTTCCTTCACTCCAAAAAATCCTCAAATCCAAGTAAAAGAAATAACAATAATATCATTTGGTGATGAAAAAGGAGTGAAAATCAAAACCTCCAAGTTTCCAAACCAAGTAGCTAATTACATAGGTAGATTTGGTGCTAGAACAATTCACAACCTATGCATCTACTCAACCATATATTTCATTTAAAAGTATCATGACCCCACTCCAATGAGTATTTCAAAGAAAACAAAAAAAACAATTAACAATAGTTCTTATTGAAGATGAATCTACCTAAAATGTCCTACTGCAAAGAATGGGAGTTTCCATCTCCACAAAATTAACTATCAAATACATTGTAACTAGCCAATAAATAATAAAATAACCCAAGATAACTAAGGGGAAAACTAATGACTCTTTTGAATCTTAGTAGGTGCCCACCACAAACTAGAGCTTATTTTAGAATACCACAAGTGGATGTGAGGACCTAGAATAGGAGAAGGAAAAAAATTGTGAGAAGTAATGATCCACCTATGAAAATGGGATATGAAAAGTAGAAAATAGAATAGAAAATCATACAAGAGCCATTAAAGGTTTGTATAGAGAAGGTACATTAGGTTACACTAGAAATATCTATCTTCCCTCTCCTTCTAGCTTTATTCATTTTAAATTCTTCTTTGGATTCCATATTGAATTAGCACATAAGAAATGATAAATCATTGCTGAATCATTTTTGGAAATATTGAATTTGTTTAGCATCGAATAATAAAGTTGTTTAACATCAATCAATAAATATTTAAGAAAAACCATGAAAGACAACAATGAGCAATGCTAAGGCTAACCAATTAATAAATATACACGTGAATAAGTGAAGCACAAGTACTTAAATACATGTAAGCCTTGAAGTATACACATGAATACATCTAATATACACATTAATACAAAGTATATGCATAAATACAAGGTATACGCATGAAAACAAGTAAGTCGCAAAGTATACATTGGAATACACGTAAGTCACAAAGTATACATGTAAGTTGTAAAGCATACATGTAAGTTGTAAAGTATACACTTGAATACATGCAACTCATATATATTGAACCATGGATTTATAATGCAAATATGGACACCATTGATAAAAATGATTTGTATTAACCAAATAACCCTATAGCCATACATCAATATATGTGGATATAAGTATAAAATACACTAGTACACAAACAACAATATATGACTAAATAAACTACTAAAAATTTCATATAAATGACTAACTTTAGTCACGTAACTATTAGTGGTGTATCAATGGGTAAATATTGGATTAGATTAGATCAATCAAATCAATATAAAAGACAAAAACCCAAAGTCCTATTGAGTACAAAGGAAATTAAATGATAAAACAGTTATACCTATTTCTCAAAATTTCCATGATTACCTCCATAGTACCTTCTTGCTTGCTGGATGATACTTTTCCCTCAGATTCGTTGTGCGAGCAATCTGCAAATGTCTAAGTCTTACAACAAGCTTTGAAGGATTTGCATAAAATGTCTAAAGCCTATGCCTAAATGACTATGATTGACAATACCTAAACATGCTAAGACTTGATCAAATAAAAATAATAATTGCAATGAGAAGCCCAAGTGTGCAAGTGAATATATAATACGCCTATAATATGTCTACTTGTGTGTGTGTAATCGAAAAGTGAGAGGAAAATGGCATTTTATAGAAAATGTCATTTTGAATGGACGGGTGAGATTAATTCATGACGAGAACCTAAAATGAAAGATCTAGATTAAATCTGAGAATCCCTAATTAGGGTTAGGGCAAGTTCATTAATCGAACGGTCAAAATAATATCTCAGATAATCGGATCGACAGTGGAGAATAAATGAGGAAATTAATTAGAAAATAAAGAAGATAAAGACTGCTTGATTTGCGAGATTCAAAAAATCAATAAGATAAGAGTTGGACTAAAGATCAGATTTGGAAAATCAAGGATCTGCCCGATTACTTGATTTTTGGAAGATTAGTTTCCATTTTGAATTGAGTTAATTCAAATTATGGATTTTATGAGACAATAAATAATCTTTTTCAGATTATTTACCGAAATGAACTGTTAGTTAAGAATGAGATGACATTTTAAATAATTTTATTTATTTAAAATGAGAGGAATATTAATTTGGACGATTAAATAATTAAAGATAATTATTTAATTTAGCAGATAAGATTAATTAATTAAATAAATTAATCAATTCATTTAATTATGATAGTTAGTGACATATTAAATAAATAAATAAAACTTATTTATTTAATAATCAGGAAGAAATATATGACGAAGGGTAATTAAACAAATTTAGAAATTTATTTAATTATAGGGAGACTTAGAGAATTAGTGACGTATTTAATAAATAAATAGAATTTATTTATTTAATAATCATGAAGAATCAAAGGACATAAATTAATCAAATAATTATTAATTATTTAATCAATAGTCGAATGTGGACCAATGACATAATTAAATGTATTAATTATGCTAGGACGAAAGTGGTAAAAATGAAGCTTGCAGGCCTAGGTCATTTTTAGGTGTCTACATTTTGCCCCTCTTTGTCATAATGTAGCATGTAGTGACAAAGAAAATAAGTCAAAAAATGCCCATGCAAAATAAGATGAGGAAGAATGGCGAGGAGGATAGTGGTATGCCCTCGAGAGGACAGGAGGGTTCCAAGAACATGGGTGTGCTCTCGAAATTATGAGAAGACTAGAATATGAAGAGACAAAGAAATGTTAGTGCAAAGATATGGATGATGATATGGATGCAATGCCTATATGAGATGAGTGAGAGAAGATGACAAGACAAAAGATATGCATGTTAGTTCCTAGACCAAATCCTTCAAAACATTGCCATAGGACTTTAATATTTATTGCTCTTAATCATCATTGGGCGGTAAAAATGACACAAATGGACAACAAACACCATGATATGACGTAGACCAAGGTGTGCAAGGTCATCCACTTGAAAAATAGACAGTCACAGCAAGGAATGTCCTAACTCATACTAAGGGAAAGTTGCCCCAGTCTTTTTATCAAGACAATCCATAGACAATAGTCAAAGAAAAGAGGCCAGGAGACATCATCGCACCTCTAAATCCTTCATGGAACATCCTCGAGGTAGCTAGTAACATGACCAAAAGACAAGACAATAAAAATATAAGAAAAAATAGCCAAGATAGTCAAAAGATAAGACAAGATAGACCAGAAAGATTAACAACCATTTAATTTTGTTTGCTAATGTTTGTTTGCCAAAGATTGAATTCTTGCCGGTTTGACAGTTTTGATAGTTTAAGAGTTTTTCTAATTTGACGGTATTGACAGTTTGACGAGGCCTATTGTTAGGAAGGACACATCCTGAAAAGGAAAAGGACATTTTGACGAGGTCTAACTCTAAGAAGGACACATCTTGAAGAGGATCAAAGAGTGACAAGACTGACATTGTTTTGACTAATATGTTTTGGCAAGTTGACTGATGTTGACTATATGATTGATTGGACTGTGCTATCTGGTTTTGACCAATTTTGATATTGACGTTTCAAATGACTATCTTGTGTCCAATTTTGATGACGTCTGACTTAATTGACTGATGTGACGATTGTGACAAATGCCATGATTTTATTTGGACAAACCTAAAAGGACTGACCTAATATCTCGGGGACTCATCGACTGATGGCCTTGCCTACGTAGCAAATGCGCAGAGACAACGTAGTTCGACAATGAAATGGACTGACTGACATGTCTGACTTTGACTCCATTTTTAGGATTTTGACATTGATTTGGATTTTTTTTTTTAGGACGTTTATGATTTTTAGGTCTTTCTTCAAGACATTTTATGATGTTTTGTCTTTTTGGGACTTTTTACAATGTTTTGGTCTTTTTTGAATGGTTTGGAGGATTATGAAAAATGCATGTGGTGATTCACATGAGAATCAAAAGGGACAAACATGATTGTGCCCCTAGTCAAGCTGAATACCAATTGACAGGTGATGACAACATTGTTTGACGTGGGAAGGACGCATCCTGAAATAACGTGAGGACAATGACGATAATGTGACGAATGTATGGAGGTCTACAGCCAGGTCAGGAACAAAGTCAAGTAAAATTTTGGATAATGTGCTTGTATGGATTAGACTCATTGCATTTGGAATGACTTGGTTAGGACTAGATGGGATGATGATTATCCTTAGACCGTTTGACAAGGGAAAGCCAAGATAGGTGACAGACATGAAAGGATGAGAGGGTGGCCTTGGTAAAAGACGGGAGACATGAGACTAATGGAATTGTCATATGATTTTCAAGGACTATTTGTATAAGGACAATACGGCTATGACGGTTAATAACCTGATGTTTCATGAATCGTGTATGACCGAAGGATAGACATGTCAAGAGTTTTCCCAAAGCATGATTTATGTGTGCCAATTTTTATGTCAAGACCGAGGTAAGTGGGAAAAATGTGCGAAAATGATAGGGCTTAGATGGACATAAATGTCATGAGGAAGGCATGGGAAAATGAGACGACTTGCCCCAAGTGTTAGAGTCCACATAGACGATTTATTTTACACATGATGCCTGTTTGCCAGGTTTTCATCATGGTATTTATCCAGGGCGCCTGTTTGCTAGGTTTTAACCATTGGATGAAATTTTTCTCTTTAGTATTTTCTTGATTTTTTGATTTTTTTGGTGTCACCAAGATGCTTGTTTGCCAGGTTTTCATCAGGGTGACGATTTTTTGAATTTTTTTTTTGTGTTTTTGATATTGTGGATAGCCTAGATGCTTTAGATGACCACTGACTATTTTGAATCCACTAACAATACCGATGTAGAGACTGGTGCCATGATATGCCAATAATGACCTTGTCGAAGGAGTTGTCTTGTCATGATCATAGCACTTGTATACAACTGATTGATGTTATTGTGATCCTCTCTGAGACTAGAGTTGGCCTTATCAAAATACGCACATCACAATAGAGTGCCATGAGAGTCCTTATGGTAAAGAGTTGCTGCCAAGATGTGATAGATTTGTGACGTGGGATTTTTGGACTTTAGACGAGATGTAGGATTATGACGAATGATGGTAGACGTGGAAAGATTGTTTGGATGTTTGGATGAATGAATTTTTATTTTCCAAACTTGGGATGGTGGATGACGGATTTTGGAGGGATGGTGTTTGGAACCAACACTTTTGACTACTTTGAAGGAGGACATGTGTTATAAGGGAGCCTTTGTCTTGTGGCTCCATGTCACTGCGATTGACTTTGTATTTGACTTGCGTCTTGGTTTGATCCATCTTTCTTTTGAATCCATTTTAATTTTACTGTCCACTTGTCTCTTTGTTTGATTCAATGGCTTTTGAAATTTGATTTTGATCTTTTGACTTGTAAGACTTGTTTTCATTGGTTCCAAAGGGAAGGTTTATTTATGATGAATGAGTTGGTTATAGTGCGGGTGACAGGTGTTGGCAGCAATCTTAAGACAAGGACTTTCGGCGGATTCCATTTGGATATTTGTGGTCCGGCGAAGGTTGCCCCCAGTATCGGCGAGGTACCAACGAAGACGTTGATTTGCCGTCTCGAGGAACAAATCGCGACCTTGATGTCTGTAATTTTCCTAAAGTTGTACTGGTTCAAGAATGCCTTGCTCGTGTATGCCTAGTCCTTTGCCTTGATATTGCATGCTTTGAAAGATTTTTTTTGCAATGGGGTATTTATTGTTTTGAAAGCAACATGCTAACCCATCATGATGTCTATGGACACTGTCACTTGTAATATTTTCATCTGCAAGAAAGCCTGCTCTGACAAAGATAGATGACCCTAGTTGATAAAGTGTCTTAGCTTCATTTTCATGTTGGACATATTCCTGACTGATATCTTTGGCCTGATCATGTGACATGTCAGGTTTAGATGATTTTGTTGGTGCTTCCAAGGAAATGTCAAAACTATCATTATGTTTAGTGTCATAGAGTCCAATGATGTTAACTATAACTTGATCATATGCAAGCATGTCCCTAGTGGAAGATAATTGTTTTAGAGGAATATCGTCTATGTGTCCCATGAAGGAAAGTGTCAATAGTCGAGGCTTGTATAGGGTCGACAAGTGTTTGATCATGAATGGCATAAAGGTCAAGTAGTGGATCATTTTGGACATCTTGGTCGAAGATGGGGTTGTCATGGATTTGGAATTCTTGGTCAATGATGGGGTCTTGGTCAAAGATGGGATTGTCATGGATGATATAGTCAGAAATAGAGTTGTTGTCAAGGAGAGGTGTGTTTTGGATGTCATGATTATCTTGAAGGACTTCATGGATGGACTGAAAGATAGGGTCATGGGATGAACTATCTTGTTCTTGACATGAGTGTGACATTATAAGGTCATGCTTTGGGCTTTCATTTTGACATGTATCCTCAAGTTTATTAAATGGGATTTGACTTTGAGTAATGACATAATTTTCATGACTAGATGTGGCTTGTGAGGGGATGACCTAAAAAGGATTAATGAATGACGGACTAGGGTAGGACATGGGGACTTGGACTATACTAGTATGTGAAGGACTAGGGTATGACATGGAGACTTGGAACGGATATGACATGGAGTCTTGGACTAGATTAGGATGTGGCGGCATGATGTGACATGAAGACTTCGACTATATTAGTTGGTAATGACATAGGATATGAGATAGGGACTTGGACTGGATTGAAGTAAGGTTGACTAAAATGGGACATGGAGACTTGGGCCGAATGAATATGGTATGATGTGGGGACATGACATGTGTTGGTAGATAGTTGATAAGGCATGTAGACTTGGATGGGATTGATAGGTGAAGGACTAGCATATGATGTGGAGACTTGGTATGGACTAGTTGATAGTTGGCTTCCCTTGTCAAGGTTAGGATAAGGGTGATAAGTGGACGTTTGTTGTGAATTATTGGTAGGATTTATGTCAAGTGACTGTTGATGGTGAGGGTAGACAGATGGAGGTGGAAAAGCATTTATGTCAAAGCCTTGTGGTAACTTAGCCCCTTGGTCCAAAAGCATGGCTAGATACCTTTGAGGGTCGTGTAAGATTGAGTTTTCTACAAAGGAGACTATATCTGGATTTTGCGCTACAGCTTCTAAGTCTTTGACATATACTCATCTATTTTGGTCTCTTTTTATTAATGGTTCAAAAATGTTTTGTGATGAAGATGGCATGTTCATGGAAGATTGCATGTTCATGTTGTGAAATGGGTCAGAAAAATTCCAATGTTGGTTTATGTCATAAGTGTTATTATCGATGTTGGGATTGAAATCTTTTCCAAAGTTTGCCATTTGTCATTGTTGTCTTTGAAGCCTAGTCTCAACCGTAAAAGGGATTTTCTCAGATAAGGATGACGCCAATGACAACTAAATGTGAGGATGATGACAACCTATGTTTTTCAGATTTTTTGGATAAAGGATGACAATGCAAGACTATGTTTTTGGATTTTTGACAATAAGGGATGCAATATGACAATGTTGTCTAAAGAAAATGACTAATGCCAAAGGACAATGAAGACTAAGATGACAAGTTATGTCACTAATTTTATTTTATTTTTTTGAATAAAGGATGACAAATGCAAGATGAGATGATGATTGTGCCTTTGAAGTGGAAACATTAATGCAGATGACAAGGTTAAGCCAAGGCCAAACAGGGACTAAGATGATGATGTTTGACTAAGACTTAATGCTGCTATAAAATGCCAAGTCTAGGCCTAAAATGATTACCCAAGATGGTCACGCAGCCCAAGTTCAAAAATGGGGACCTAGATTGTTTTTGATGTTTTGTTGAAAAAGTCTCCAGTTGTCCAAGGTTGATTGTTTGTGTCCAGATTTGTGAATGCTGTGTATAATGTTTGAAAATCTAGAAAGCACTTAACAAGCACGATGTTTTGGTGTAAGCAAGCACACATGAGACAAGTACAATCCTAAAAGGCCAATAGGCCAAAGGTTTGTATACTTGGTATAGCCCACCGATATACCTCGGATTGGTCATAAACACCTTTCCTTCAGAGCGGATAGCTTTTAATTTGGTGGCGTATCTATCCATGTCTATTAACGTCATTCGAGCACACCAAATTCAAATTCTTGGGTAGTGACTTCCCAAGAACTACTATCTCTACTCAAGGGGATCAGTAGTGCTTCGGGCATGATTTTGTACCTTGCACTATACCAAGCAATAGCCAAAGAACGGTTGGACACTAAAATAAGGGGTATTTAATTCAGGCATTCTATTCGTGGGGCATGATCCATGCGGCGAGAGTCCCCTTTTGGATCCATCTCATTGGAACCACACTCGTGATTCTTGGGCTTTCCCCAAGAACCCACTTTTATATACCGAATGGAAGTCCCTCATGTTCAGGGTGTTACCAGTCTGAGTCGTCTTGGGGTGAGTACTTTTTCCCACCAGAACAGGCCCAAGTTCTAGAGTTAGTAACAGTTTCTCTTACACCCAAGATCGCCCGAAAGCGCAAGGGGAGAGGATACTCCGATATACCAAATCGTGAGGGTAATAAAAAAAAAGAATGGGTCTGGTTTTCTGATCACCGAGTTTTCACAAGGTGAGAGGATACTCGCCTACCATTTTGCAAACACAGTCATGCAAAAAAAATATTGTTCTTTTTAATTGCACTAGAAGTAAGTGTGTACTAATCTAAGAAAAAGATAAGCACAATGTTTTAGTGTTTATTCTTTCACATTCGAACCTGCAAGACCACAAGTTAGAAGTTTGAATTTTTTCCTTTGACCCATGAAAAACTCCTATGCCACATGCTGCCAACAAAGATTAGTAATAAAAAAATAAAAATAAAATAAAAAATTAATGACATCAGCAAATTAAAATAGCGATAACTTGCTCAAAAACTTAACAAAAATTTAAAGCGTAGATATCTATGGAAAGCTAAATGACAAACCTTCAAAACCCCAAAAACGTTTTTCACAATTCTGCACCAAAAAAACATTATAGACAAAAGAAAAACGCGGGTTTAAAAACTAAATTGAAAAAACAACGATCACTAAAATGGCCATAACTTTCTCAAATATTAATGAAATTTAAAACCATTTGATGTTCTGGAAAGCTGAGAGCGAGATCTACAAAACTTAGAAACCGTTTTAAAATATTTTATTCGCCCATTTTTCTGTGCTCAAAAGAAAATGATGGGATTTCGTATGACTTCTTGGCTGTAACCTACAAAACAGTGAAAATAAACAAGAAAACACACAATTTTTTCTACAAAATGTTGGGTTCACCAATGTATCAATGGGTAAATTTTGGATTAGATTAGATCAATCAAATCAATATAAAAGACAAAAACCCAAAGTCCTATTGAGTACAAAGGAAATTAAATGATAAAACAGTCATACCTGTTTCTCAAAATTTCCATGATTACCTCCATAGTACCTCCTTGCTTGCTGGATGATACTTTTCCCTCAGATTCATTGTGCGAGCAATTTGCAAATGTCTAAGTCCTACAACAAGCTTTGAAATATTTGCATAAAATGTCTAAAGCCTATGCCTAAATGACTATGATTGACAATGCCTAAACATGCTAAGACTTGATCAAATAAAAATAATAATTGCAATGAGAAGCCTAAGTGTGCAAGTGAATATGTAATATGCCTATAATATGTCTACTTGTGTGTGTGTAATCGAAAAGTGAGAGGAAAATGACATTTTATAGAAAATGTCATTTTGAATGGATGGGTGAGATTAATTCATAAGGATAACCTAAAATGAAAGATCCAGACTAATCTGAGAATCCCTAATTAGGGTTAGGGCAAGTTCATTAATCGAACGGTCAAAATAATATCTCAGATAATCGGATCGACGGTGGAGAATAAATGAGGAAATTAATTAGAAAATAAAGATTTTCGAAAATCAAGAAGATAAAGACTGCCTGATTTGCGATATTCAAAAAATCAATAAGATAAGAGTTGGACTGAAGATCAGATTTGGAAAATCAAGGATCTGCCCGATTACTTGATTTTTGGAAGATTAGTTTCCATTTTGAATTGAGTTAATTCAAATTATGGATTTTATGAGACAATAAATAATTTTTTTCAGATTATTTACTGAAATGAATTGTCAGTTAAGAATGAGATGACATTTTAAATAATTTTATTTATTTAAAATGAGAGGAATATTAATTTGGACAATTAAATAATTAAAGATAATTATTTAATTTAGTAGATAAGATTAATTAATTGATTAAATTAATCAATTCATTTAATTATGACAGTTAGTGACATATTAAATAAGTAAATAAAACTTATTTATTTAATAATCAGGAAGAAATATATGACGAAGGGTAATTAAAAAAATTTAGAAATTTATTTAATTATAGGGAGACTTAGAGAATTATTGACGTATTTAATAAATAAATAAAATTTATTTATTTAATAATCATGAAGAATCAAAGGACATGAATTAATTAAATAATTATTAATTATTTAATCAATAGTCGAATGTGGACTAAGGACATAATTAAATGTATTAATTATGCTAGGACGAAAGTGGTAAAAATGAAGTTTGCAGGCCTAGGTCATTTTTAGGTGTCTACAAGTGGTTTATTTGTAGCCATTTATAACACCACTAAATTTATGACTAAACAATTTTAGTCATTAATTTGTTCATTGATTTGGTCATTGATTTAGTCATTATATTTAGTCATTAATTTTAGTCACGTGACTATTTTAGTGGTTTATTTGTAGTCATTTATAACACCACCAAATTTATGACTAAACTATTTTAGTCATTAATTTGGTCATTGATTTAGTGGTTAATTTAGTCATTTATTTAGTCATGGTAGTGATTTGTTTAGTCATATATTTAGTCATTACTTTAGTTATTGATATAGTTATATATTTAGTCATTAATTTAGTTATTTAATCATATATTTAGTCATTTTTATTTACTAGTTTCCATTAATAAAAAAGATTACTTATCAACTATCTAAAATATTTGCACAATAAAACAACAATGAGAAGGTAAAAATAATTTATTTTATTAATCAAAAAGATATTACATTCAGTTGTGTAAGCTTGAAAATGGAGTTACAATTGCTGAGAGAGAAAATAACTAGCTGAAATCTACTCCAACACCTTGCCTTTATGTTGTTCAACAGCTCACAAAAGAATAGGAACATGACTGTTCTTTATATCATAACATATAGTCCCTTACCCTTGTATTGCATAAGTACATGATACATCTTCGCAAAGGAATTTTTATTCTATGATTGTGATAAAGCTCCAATCATCTGTAGGCTACTCTCATTCAAACTCTCTTTCCTATCGTAGCTCTTTATGAAAACTCTACCACCACCTCTACCAGCCCATCCCTTACCTCCATAAGCACTTATCATACCCATTCTCTTCCTACACAAGGTAAAAAAGAGTCCCTCAATGCTACAACCAATAAAACCAATCTAAATGTAAGTAAAGAAAGTGCATCCATGGTTAGTGTAAACAATAACCTTAAATTTGAAATAATTCAATGGGTCTATACTAAAGTACCAAAGCATTAAGGAGATTTTAGATTTTCTTCCATGTTCATATCCTAGAAATATTAATGACTTATGTCAAAATAATGACTTCCATGGGTCATTATCAATTAAAATTGCTTGCATTTGTTAAATATCTATCATGAACATAACATCTTAAAAGAATATTTCCTTGTTATTAAAACAAAAGTGATCAAGGTATCAACTCTAATAAAGAAAATACCATCAATCTAAGCCAACATAAATATAAGCAGAAGTGGTTTTTACAACCAAACAATAACATTAGTTGTTGCTATGTAAGAAAAATATAACAAAACATGCCAAGAGAGTGTAGACCAATATCAATAATTGTTTTATTCATTAGGAGTAGTGCTTGTACACAAAATATAGACCAAGAAACATCTATCAACATTGGACTACTTTCCCAGACTAGGAAAAACATGTATAAAATGCCTGACATTTGTCAAATATAACACAACCATCAACAATTACCTAAATCCAAATCATAGCAACTACCCACAAGTCAACAAGGAATTAGCATAAAGTCATTTTACAAACAAAATACAAAAACTTAACAAGTTAATTTATATGAACTACATCCTCTCCCGCCCCCATTCAAACCTTCTTTGCAATGCTAGCATCTTCAACATATGCATCTTGAATGTTTTCATCAAGCCTATGAAGAAAGATATTTGAAGCTCCTTCTGCAGCCACAATAAATGGACCAGTAGCTAGAGTTACAAGGGAAACTTGTCAACTGTTTATGAATCCCACAACAAGACCTCCAAAAAATGATGCCATGTTATGGACATAATTTCCCACCTAGTTCATCAACTGAGTTATGTGCATCCCCAAGGAAAGTTGTGAATTGTTGAGTACACAAAGCAATTGAGACAAGCTTATTTTGATATATCACTGGGAAATGGGGATAGGATCAATATACTAAACAATGGGATAAGCTTAGTCTGATACATAATTGCAATGGGGACAAACTCTACATGAAGGTTGTGATTGCAATAGTTAGGAATTGTTGAGAAGATACTTGGAGATGAGTCTTGGTTTTATTTAAGTATTTTAAGCACTTTGGCATTTTATAAAATTTTAACCAATGTCTTTCATCTTTAAGATTTTAAAGAATCCATAATCTATAAGTCTTTTCAAAACCATTTTCATGGTAAATGAATTAAGCTATGTTTTAATATAGGACTATACCCATCAAGTTATAGACAAAGGTATAATGCTAGCCATTTAGCCAAAATGATAACCATACTGGATAGAGTCACAACATCTCTGGTCAACAATAATCCTAGATTTGACATGCTATCAAGACAAAACATCTAATATTAAGATAAAACACCTAATATCAAAATGGGGATCTAAAGCTGATCACAAATTCTATCTCAATTGAGTTAGTAGCATATATAAATAAATAATTTTTTTTGCCTTATTATTGCATTTATAGAAGTTAAAAGGAAAATGAAATAGAGTACCTTGAGAGCTCTCCTAGAAAGTAGTAGGATTCCCATATTGTAGAGTATGAAATATGCAAATTGAAAAGCCCACTTTCTGCCATGAATCTGAAAAACCATCACAATAGGAAAAAAAGATTGAAATTTTATCACTGTAAAACAAAAAATATAAACAATAGCTATGATAACAACTATCTACTCATATATCTATCTATAAAAAGTGAGGCCAAATGATATGAATTACTGTTATTAACTATGTTTTGTGGTAAATATACATAAATATTGCTATAGAAACATCAAATTCGGTAGCTATTGTAGCTATGCTGCTTGCATTGCTCATTGCCATGTTTCAGGGAGATCTACAATAGTTTCTGTTAGTGTAGCTTTGGTATGTAGATATTCATTCATAAAAACAAGGGAAAATATGTTATCAGTTAGATATCAATATCAATGCTCGAGAATAAACCTGAAGATGACTACAAATGAAAGTAGAAAAAATAAAGAATAAAACAATTGTGTGACAAAGACATTACTAATCTTCACCAATGCATACGTTGTGGATCATATATGAATATAGGCTGAGTATTTCCAGCAACACTTTTTCTTTAGTTGGATCCTAAAAGTGTTGCAACTTATGTTCTTCTCTAAAACATTTTTACGAGGTTTAAATAGTAGAGAGATTGATGAAAGATAGAGGAATTAAAAAGATATCAGGATGTAGTTGGATTGAAGGCCGTAAATTGTTACATGTTTTTTGTGTAGGAGACAAATCACATCCACAAACATGGTAGAGCTATGTAAAGTAGGAGAAATTGGCTTGGCAAATGAAGGCAACAAGGTATAAGGAATCATGTATCTGCCACCATAGTGAAAAGTTAGCAATTGCATTTGGTTTGTTAAAAATGGCCCCTAGTACAACTATTAGAGTTGTTAAGAACCTTAAAGTATGTTTTGAAATCTCCATGATTGTTACAAGAGAAATTGTTCTAAGAGATGTGATATGTCCATAAAACATACTTGATATGTCCATAACTCTTGTGACAAGTCATGATTGTCATCTTTAAACCCTTGGATTGCTACATAGCTTAATCCTGCACTATTTTGTTCAAAATGTGCCCCCAAATTATTTTACCTCAAAATATGAGCAATCAAGCGGGCATGTTAAGAAATTTATTCATGCAAGAATTTCAAAAAATAAATATACTGTAGTATATACATGAGATTACAAGATGTGCAATTATCAAGTGTACATTATAACAACAAATTTATGTTTCATCACATTACAACACTCAAAGTAAACCACAACGAGCATCATTGAAAGCCTAAGTTCAATTCCATATACAGTAACACAGTCATAAAAGTACAAACAAAGGCTCAAAAAGCTCAGTGAAATATTTAAATCAAATTTCAATCATTACCGACAATCCAAGCATCACACTCAATATAGCTATATCATTTTTCCCAAGGCTTACAGAAATGGGTATCTTGACATTGAAGCTTGGACTCATTTTATTTCCATTTACATTTCCTACATCATAAATCAAGTTTCAGAAGGTCTTAATTAACATTTTCAAAATCCTTCATGCAACAAAAATAGAGATGAAAACCTTGAATGCACTATTATGACTCTAAACTTTACATTATAAATGGATTGAAACACCCCTAGTGGGGTTGAGTGGTAGTGCCCCCGTGGGGGTCTGGGGGTAGCACACCTAGAGGGGTCGAGGGGTAGTGCCCCTCGCAGGGGTCTGGGGGCAGTGCCCCCAGTGGGGTCGACAGGCAGTGCCCCTTGCGGGGTCTAGGGGCAATGCCCTTGGCGTGCTGGAAGCATCCTCGCCACCAACACCAATTTAAGGCTTTCAAAACCATACAAAACTCCATGGAACACCTCATTTTCATGATTTTTTGAGTGGCAAAAAATTGGTGGGAGTTTGTGTTATTTTTCACCGATATGTTCTAGTGCTACCGATATGCTTTCATCGGTCTATCGGTGGAGCTATGAGGGGAGTTTCCCTAATGTAGTAATGTTAGGCCAATAGTGACACTATCAACCTAACATTACTACATTAGGGGAACTCCCCTCATAGCTCCATCGATAGACCGATGAAGGCAGCTAACTTGTTCATATATCAGTCTATCAGTGGAGCTATGAGTGGAGTTCCCCCGATGTAGTAATGTTAGGCCGATAGTGACACTATCGGCGTAACATTACTACATCGGGGGAACTCCCCTCATAGCTCCACTGATAGACCGATGAAAGCAGCTCACTTATTCATATATTAGTCTATCAATGGAGCTATGAGGGGAGTTCCCTCGATGTAGTAATGTTAGGCTGATAGTGACACTATCAGCCTAACATTACTACATTGGGGTAACTCCCCTCATAGCTCCATCGATAGACCGATGAATGCATAATGGTAGGGGAATTTTTGTCAGATGTTATAGTTGGATATGCTCTCGTAGACATGTATGCAAGATGTGGAATTGTAGACAAAACACCTGAATTGTTTGATAGAATGCCTCAAAGAGATGTCATCTCATGGAATGAAATGATTGATTGTAGAATGTGCACAAAATGGATTTTGCAAGGAACCTCTCAAAATATTTGAATTAATGAAGCACTTTGGAACACATCCTAACATTCTACTTTTAATGGAATTAGGGAGGTTATTTAAAATTTTACACCCTTCTATGTTCAAGTGTTGCAGCTATGACAAGTTGCCAATGAATCAGGGAGGCTATTTAAATCTATAGACCCTACTATGTTCAAGTGTTGCAGTTGTGACAGGTTGCCAATGGAATCATGAAGGTTATTTAAACATTCATACCCTTCTATGTTCAAGGTTGCATCTATTTTGCAATAAGATTAATTCTTCATTTCAAAAGTTTACTTTTGACTTTCAATTTGCATGTCAGATGTTATTGAAAAAAGCAGTGAACATAAACTACAACTGATAATTGAATGAAAATACACTTCAAAAGAATATACAAATCTCACAACTTTTTATAAAATTGTGACCATTCACCTAGGAGCCAAAAGTAGGTCATACATTGAAAACATACAACGAGTTTCATTTGTTAATTAGGACCACTAAAAGGGAACTCCAAAAACCAAAAGAAAGTAACTAAACCTAAAACTGAGCACAAAATCCAAATAAGAGAAAAGTATACATGTAAATCCATATAATGAATAAAAAACAACCAAGAAGACTCTGATAGAGGATGGTGTTCCACTCCACATCAAAGTTAGATGCCAGAGGCAGGCCAATGCTCATCAATCACTAGTAAAGGACATAGAGTTTGGGTATGTCCTTGGGGAATTGCCTGAGCTAGGAAGGCCTAACTAAACAATTTTGGGAGGTAACAGTGAATTCCTTTCAATGGTTTTCCTAGTATGCAAGACCAATGATCCTCCATACGTGAAGAGAAACTGTGCAATTTCCATATGCTCCTGTAGTCTAAGCTGTAAACAATTGAAGGTAGCTGCACATTCAACCCTCACTTTTCCCATAAATTAAGTTCCAACTTCCAAGTTATTAATCAAAATTAACCCATTTAAGTGAGCCAATATAACCCCTGAAGACCCAAAATGACTAAAGGAAAAATATATTCCCAATGTAGAAAACATAAATGTGTCATCTAATAATGAGAAAACTTTAAATCCAATAGTAACTATAAATAACACCATATGGACAAATTTAGATCTGACAAACAAGATGATAATGACAGCTACTAGTGCTCTAAAGCTAGGATTATTTGGTATTAATCTATTAGATAGAATTCATTCTTGATTTGCATGTAATGCATCTTTGACTGATACTAAATGTATTGTTGTTGTTTTAGATTTACCAATTTTATTATTTTTCCCAACGATATAGAATAGTTTCCTAAAAAACTACTGCATTAAAGCTACCATTATAAAGTATAAATAATCAAATAATTTCAATACCGGTTTATATGTTTTGAATCTTCACTGATGCCACAAACATTGATGCAATTTTCACATTTAGAACTTAAGTTATTATGTTGAACTCAAATAGTGAGTTCTTACTTTGAACTTGACTGAGACCACATATTCTCCATGCACTAAAGCTACCATTATAGAGTATAAACAATTGAATAATTTCAATACCAATATATATGTTTTGAATCTTCACTTATGCTACAAACATCAGTGCAATTTTCACATTTAGAACTTCAGTTATTCTGTTGAAATCAAACAGTGAGTTCTTACTTAGAACTTGACTGAGACCACATATTCTACATGCCCACCCCTATCCACCCCTATCCAAAGGCAATATTGTTTCCCTGTTGAAAAGGTGTTTCATAAAAGCTACTTGTGGAGTCTTACCAACTAAACATGATCAAAGTGTGCACCTAGCAATGTTCCTTTGTATTTGTAGGCTCATGGTTTGATGGAGACTTACAGATGATCATCAAGGCTGCACCGGCTCAAATTGGAAACTACCAACATCCTTGGTGAAAGAAGTAGTCTACAACACTTTGAAGATCTCCCAGAGACATTGTTTTGGGTTTACAGTTTAGGGTTTAGAGCTTCACTAATCACATTAACCAAGGTTCATATCTAGCATGTCTCCTAGCTATAAGGTGATTTGGGGGTCCTCATTAATGAGACCAAAGAAACTTTAAAATTATA
This sequence comes from Sequoia sempervirens, assembly GCA_007258455.2. Taxonomy (NCBI): domain Eukaryota; kingdom Viridiplantae; phylum Streptophyta; class Pinopsida; order Cupressales; family Cupressaceae; genus Sequoia; species Sequoia sempervirens. The sequence continues at coordinate 471,806,241 of VDFB02047230.1, forward strand.
AGCCTATTTTATTTTTTCCTTACCAGTCATCACTATAGCCCACCAACTTCCATGATATACTTGTCTTAGCAATTTTAACAATAAAGTGTCATATGAAAAAGACTTCATATCAGTGCTCACTAGGGACATGTCCCTTGCCCTAGTACCCCACGTCCCTATCCCAAAAATGTTTCAGGGACTCAGAGACTCAGAAAATTCCCCATGTTGTATTTGACGGTGACTCAGACTTGAGCTCCAATTTTGATACAAACCTGCCAGTTGCATCTGCTAATTAGGGACAGCCATATATTTTCTATGTTTTTGTCATTTTATAGTTGAAACTTGGAGCCTTTGGGCATTTTTTTATAATTCTTATTTAATAGGTATGCACACAAACAATGAAAGAAAGCATTTTAATTTTGTTAATTTGGTTGTCAATTCTAATGTGAAATATTAATTCAAGTCTAACGTTATGTATTAATCTTCTACAATGTCTATGATGAATGCTTTATCAATGTTATGGTATGAATATTTGAAATTTCTCTATATTTATAAAAATTTCCCTATTTTTTAATAGTCGTCCCTTATCGATCATCCCCAAAAAATGATCCAAAAGTATCCACATATCGGAAACACATCCCTCCATTCCTGAAACTTGGGGGAACATAGCTTCATATGGCATTTAGATCTCATACACCTTACATGTAATCATTTTTAAGGGTGGGAGAACCAAGGCTAACCTGTCAAGCATTTATTTTTATATTTCTTCTAGATTTATATACTAGTAATCTTTATTGAATTACTTCAAACACTCATTTGAAAGTAAAGAAATATGGCACCAAGCTCCTACCAAAGAGCTAGCATGGAGGACTCGGGCAAAGTGAGAGCTATTTCATATTGCTTATTGAAGATGGCTTTCAACGTTGCCAATTCTAAAAGCACTTAAGTGTGTACAATTCATACTTGGTATAGACATATCATGGAACTGAATGGGAATCAAACATGACATGGATTAGTTGTGAGAATATTTTTGGAAACTACTCAGAAACAAGGTTAGAGAGAGGGATGCTGAGGAAATTCTGTAGCATATCCTTTTCTTAGCAGGAACTAAAAACTCATCTGTGTCTAGAAGTAGGGTTGAAATAGAAGTAGAGAAATTGAGGTCTAAACTAGCAAGAATGTTAAATTATCTTGTTGCATGGTAGATCACCATAGCAGGCCTCTGCAACTTTTCTCCAAAATGACAAGATTTTTCCACCCCTACATACTGAATGCATAGCTCCTCTACAACCCTGCAGTGACAAATGAGCAACTTTATAGCCACACAAATGGGCATCCAACCAAAATAGAAGTAAAGCTTGGGAAGGTTATATATGCAACAACATTGGACAAAAACGATCCAACCCCTGTCCGAGTAGGAGTTGGAAGAGAAACAATAGACGAACATGTCCTTGATAGCATAAGGCCACAACTGTAGGGCAACTAGATTACAACTAAATTTTCTCACAACATGGTTTGAGTGTCTTGAGTTATGTCATTACATAAAAATATGTTCTTATGTTGTGAAATACTTTGACTCCTTGAACTTGAGACCTTAAGACTGATGATTTTACTTCGATGAATGTGTCCTAGGGAATTATTCCCAGGAAAGTGATTTTGTTTATCCATAATTTTCATGATAGAATGTTTAATTTAATGGCAATAAATGTGAGTCATTGAGTTATATTATAAAAAGTATATTGACATAAGTAATAAATGCACAAAATTAAAATTCAAAATTGTGCTTTGATAAGGGGTTAATTTTCCAAGGCAAGCTTCGAGTTGGTGTCTTTTTTTGGCCAGAAAGATTCAATGTTGAGCCCCCTTTTATCCATGCAAAAATAAACCTGAATCAAATGTCAAAAAATTGTAATCCTATTAAAGACATGATATTTCTATAGTCAATAACAATGAATGAAAGAACTTCTGGTAATAATTGTGTGAATGTTTTGAAATCAATGTTTCAAATCACACTCCCTGCTCCACCATTAGGAATGAGAATTTTTTTTGAGAAAGAAATGCAGACTTAGTTTCTTAAATATAAGGGGAGTGACCAATAAAGGAGAAAGGATAAGAGAAAGGGACCTTAAGATTAAAGTTGAAAACATTAAATGATTGAGAGGAATATATATGACAAGAGTATGATTGGAAAGGGATTGTAGACTTTGTAATTCCATTTAGATCTAGCATTAATATTTTCATAGTATCAAACTTAACTGACAAAATGAATGTCATGAATCATTTGAATTCAACACTTCCATAGGTGGCTAATAAATCCAGCCCTTTCATCAAAAGCCTCATATAGAAACACTTTAGGCAAGAATCACAAGCTTAAAGGTTGTGACTGTGTTTTCTTACATGCCTCATCTAGAAGCATACATTTCTGAATTCAGTATCCATGTTTAGGTCCCATATGGTTTTGCATTTGATGTGCATTGACGAAAAAAACACAATCCCCAAAAAAGCTAAAGAATATACATATCAAAACAACACTGACACATTGTTGAGCCCCATAAAAGACTCAAAAATAACATATGCATTGACAAGATTGAAATGATTTTATATTGTACTTATATGCTCATATTGTACTTAGAAAATCGATACCTATTCTTCAAAATCTCCATATATACAATGAAATTTCAACCACTTTAACCTATTCCATCACCATGAGACCACATTTATTTAAGGTATTTTTTCAAACTAATCACTACCTTGTCTATGCTATTTCTTGCTATTATGCTTTGATAGATTTTTTCCAAGCATCCATAGTTTGTTGGAAAACGCCTACTTTAGGATTTTAGCCATAGCAGCAAGGAAGTGAACTATTTGATAAAATGCTTTGGTAGACATGTATGGAAAATGTGGTAGCATAGAAAAAGCGGTGATCTGTTTAAAAAAATGCCTCAAAGAAATTGAGAACCTCATAGTGATGGACATCACCATGAGACCACATTTCTTTGAGGCAATTTTTCAAACAAGTCATTGCCTTGTCCATGCTATTGCTTACTATTATTCTTTCATATATTTTTTCCAAGCATCCATAGCATAGACAAGAAAGTGAATTATTTAAAAAAATGCCTCAATAAAAAGTGGTCTCATGGAATGCCATGACAAACAAATTCATTTGACAACTACTCCTAGTTATTACTTATGCTATGTGAAGTAATTGCATCACTGCTTATGCTGACTTTCTAAAAAACTATATTGTAATTAAAATTTTGTCATCTATCAACATCTAGTTATTAGTTATGTAATGTGAAGTAATGCTTTGAGTTTGAAAGATGTGCAATGCAATGTAATCAATGATATGAATATAAAAAACACAAATCTATTAAGTGCAATTCATTATTTAAACTCTTTATTCTATTACCTATGTGAAGGTTTGTACTCTACTGGCAATGGGAGGTGTTCTTGTGAAACCTCCAATATTATCCTATTCAACATCCAAAATTAGATATTAGAATACCATTCATATAACAATTCTATTCACATGTAATATTTATAATTCTTTACTAGTTACACACCTCAGTGGTAGATGCAGTGGAGTAAAAAATAGGTGGAGGGCCGATGTATCCAGTATCAATATTGTGACCCTTAAATTTTATTACAATCATTAAACTAAATTAGTTAATATTGCATTTCAAAAATAAAATTTAATAAATTAAATTCAATGAACATACTAACATTTACCTGAGTATCGATGTCGAAAGCCTCATTCAAAATGTCATTTTCCATTGCCATCTTCATAGGTACAGATGTATCCTACACACCAGCCTCCTGACTAATTGTGGGGTCATGTGTACAGGCCGATCCACAAACCTGACAAGAATGGGGTGGAATCCTACCTCTCAAACTCTCCCCTGGATGGTTTTGTACTATAGGACTGGCACATTGCATGATACTCTGGGTTTGAGAGCTGATAGACTACAAAGTGTCCACCTCAACACTCTTCTTCATGATAGAAGGGATAGCAATGTGCTCATGCGCTGGCCTAGAAAGCGCTTGTCTCCCTTGTCATTGAGGATTGAGACGTGCACCTAGTCTATCCTGTGCCAACCCTCCACCTCTCTCCTAAAAGTCCCTCATATCAAAATAGGGGAGAGGGGTCCATAATGGAGCAGGGTCCAATACTAGGGATAGAAGTAGTTCTCAGTGGGTCTTATAGTGGAGCACCTTAATATCCAATTGTAAAACACTTTTTATCCATTAAGTACACAAACTGACAAATCATGTGATGCCACATCAGCGCACCAATAAAACATGACTTGGTGCACCACTATCGGTCTCACTTTTTTTTGGGTCTTTTTGGATACCTCAATAAAAAGCATGTTGATGTGGCATCATATTTGATGATGTGGCCCTAAAACGAAACATAGAAGCATGTAAGTTGCCAAATAAATTGTTGTACAAAATTGGGAGTGATTTGAAATTTCCACATAGGATTTTGAGAAATGCGAAGTTAGGGAGCTCCACTATAGGCCCCTCTCCCCTAGTTGGAGATTTTGTTGAGGATGAACTCACAGTAGAGTTTCCTCAAGAAATATTGGGGGACCTCATTATTGTTGCATGGTGGATGGTCAAAAACCATCCACCACCTATCCCAAAAATTGTTCCTAATCCCTTGGTCATGGCACCAATGGATAGGAAACCTCTTTCTATTAAGCTCAAGAGTTTGATTTGTGCGTGGGTTAGTGAATTATGAGCACAAATCATATTTTGTAATTTTTTCATCTTTTACTTCTTTATATGATAATTTATTTGCATAAAAATACCTACACTCTTGCCCCTTATCCGCCCAACCATTTAATTGTTTTCCAATTGTGTCTACATGCGTTAACATAGCTTGAAGTGAATTTGCAAGTGTGCTTCTTTCCAACGTTGAACTTACACGATTGTTCAACCTCATGATTAACTTCTCAGTCTATTTTTTGTTGTTTTCTATTTGCTGCATTAAATTTTGCTGAGTACTAGGAGGATGTTGAGGAATTGTTCAGGGAATTTGTTGTTGTGGTTGTTGAGGATTTTGTTCATGTGCTTGTTCATGAGAAGGAGAAGGATTTTGAGGTTGATTATCATTTTCTACAAATTAAAGAAATGAACATCAAAAACAACCTAAATTTACCTATTTAACAACAAATTCACCAAAAAAAAAGCAATGCTTACTTATTTGACCTCCCTGTCGGCGTGGCAACATCTTGGCGATGAAATTGCAAAGATTCGATGAAGAAATTGCAAGTTTTGATGCTTCCAAAATGCGAGCACACAATAGCAAGGTTAACACAATGAAAATGAAATGAAATGGTTTTCTTTTTATTTTTTTTAATAAGTTATAATGCGCTTGCATTATAGGCTCGATGTGACTGAGCCTTAGGCTCGGTCACACCAAACCATAACACGAGCTTACATTATAATGCGTTTGCGTTATAACCTTTCATTAAAAAAAAAATTGACCACTTTTTGACCCCCCAACTTTTTGTACCCACCCTATATATATGTATATTTTATATATTTATGTATATATAGATATATTTAATATATCTGTATTTTATTTATTTGTGCATATGTTTTATTTGTATATTGTATATCTTTATATATGTATATTTTATGTATGTATATATATATATATATACATTTTATTTATGCATGTATATTTTATTTATTTATGTATATATATTTTATTTTTATATGTATGCATTATATTTATGTATCATATATTTTATTTATATATCTATACATTTTTTTTTTTAATAAAAGTGGTGCCACTGAAATCTTTTATTAATTTTGGAAAAAGTATCATACAATGTCCTAGTTCAAGGGAGCATACTGGTAGGAAAGAACCAAGAGAAGAAAACCTCTGGTTATAGCTCCAAGAGATACAAATGATAGATTACAAAATATAATACATGGATCAATCCAAACAGAGATCCCAGACACAATCAATTCTACCCTAAGAGAAATAAATCCAAATAAGAACAATCAATGAAGATCATGTACATCTCCATCCACCCTAGTATTTGAGTTGGCTTCATAATAGGATAGTGGTCATACATGAACCAATGGGAGTTTCTTCCTTGTCTTCACAACTGATGGAGAGAAACTATCAGATCTCGCAACAACATCAAATAATAAGTGAGGAGTAAGGAGAAGATTTACCCCCCCAGCAGAAAGAACCATAGGAGGAAGCTTATCACTGAGGAATTTGCATCCAAATGTCGTTTCTTCAAAGTTATTGTTCTCAATGCCAAACCCAATGAGTACATAGCCAAAGCTTCCTTGTGAATAGGAGGAGAAATGTCATCATCATATATATCTATAAATTTTATTTATTTATGTATTTTAATATATGTATATTTTATTTATGTATGCTTATTTTATTTATATATTTATATTTTATTTATTTGTGTATATATTTTATTTTACATATATCTTATTGATGTATATATATATTTCATTCATGTATGCATATTTTGTTCATGTATATGCATTTTGTTTCATGTATATATTTAATTCGTATATGTATATTTTATTTATGTATATATATTTATCATATATATATATATGTGTGTGTGTGTGTGTGTGTGTGTGTGTATTTAATATATGTTCATGCATAATTTATTTAGATATCTATGTATCTATATATTTTATGTAGACACATTTTATTTATTAATATATTTTATTTATGTATTTATATATATATATATTTTTTATGTATATTTTTTTATAGCAAAAGGGGCAATGCTTTTGACCTAGAGCAATGAACTAGTTGTGACCTCGAGCTATGAATCAGTGAGGTCACAAACGGGGGACCTAATCCCCAATTTAAACATTCAACAATTACACCCCTATGGGGTTTGAACTTTGATGGCAAGAACAACACCACAACAACTTAACCATCATACCATGCCACTATTGACTTTTTATATATATTTTATTATGTATGTATGTTTATTTATGTATATATATTTTATTTATGTATTGTATATATATTTATATATGTATATATATTTTATTTATGTGTGTGTATATATATAATATATATAATTTTATGTATATATACATATTTTATTTATTTGTATATGTATATATTTTTTTATGTATATTTTATTTTACTGTCCTACATGGTGTCACCTAGACGTATTATCTTCCATGCAAGAAAGTGGAAACATCTACGTTGCTGAGCTGGATGATTCGACAGTTGTGATCCGACAGTTGGAAACAAACCGTTTCATAGAGCTGAAGCCGAAGAGAAGCGAAGAGCTGACGAGATGTGAATGTTGAGAGGCTGGTTGTATGGCTGGGGGGCCTTGAGGCCAGAACAGAGGAGAAGAGAGGGCTTCTGATCATGAATCTTGTTTGATTTCTCTTATATTGATCTGCCCTGTATATGTGATGGTATTGTAACAATGCAAAGATCATTTGGTTTGAGAAGGTGATCAAAAACTATACAGGGATATCTGTTGCTACCAGTTGTATCCAGAATGAACAAGATGTAATCTCTGAAAAGGCTAGAGCCTAAAATTGTATTGTAACTGTTCTGTTGTTGAATAATACAATGGCTCGATCTTTGGAGTGTGGGGTTTTTTATCTGAAAGGATTTTTCCCCATGTAAATCTGTGTTCTGGTTTCCTATTTCATCTTTCATGTCTGTTGGTTCGTGTAGTAGAATCTGTTAATGCTTGTTGTTGAATTTACATGTGTTTCTCTTAGATGGATCAATGTGGGAAATGAACTGTGTCTATTCCGCATTTGGACATAGTTGTACGTGTCTTTGAGGCAACCTAATTGAAATGAAAGTTATCAAAGGCACTACTGTTTGGAGTTTTCACTAGATGTGCTCCTAGATTTCCTTACAAGTGGTATCAAAGCCTTCTTCTAGTTGTTGGTTCTGGAGATTTCTCCTGTGAAGATTTCTTAGCTTGATAGGCTAGAAGAAATCTAGAGGAATGGACTGATGTATGGATCCTTTGTTGAGTGGAAGCCTTGTGGTATTCTAAGACAACATGCAGCTTGAAGGATGGTCAAGTTGGAAAGGGAGTTGATCGTGTTGTGATCTGTGTCTCTTGGTTGGTAGAGGTATAACCTTGGAGTATGAGGTGGATTTTCCTACTTTGTGGCTATGTAGCAGTAAAGCTTTCATATTGGTGTCTATGTGACAGGCTCCTAGGTGATATGGAGAAGCCTAGATTGTTTCTCAGTCATGGAAGAGAGTGCTTATGCTAGGTGGTGGTTCCTGGTGTTGGAAAGCACTATTTCCTATTAACCTTGAATGCTTGAATGCTATGGAGTTAATCATTAGATGATTTGCAAGCTTTTGAAATAGCCTTTCTCTCTTTCTCAGATGCATGTACATGGTGGTGGTTTGAATTTGGCTTGAAAGGGGCCTGGATTCTCTTGAACTGTTGTTTTCTTTCTAAGGATGACTTTTACTTGCATGGCTCTGGGGTTTTGTAGGTTTTACATGGTTAAGCAAAACTTGTGATCATGAGGAGCTGCTGTTAAGCTATTGTCTAGACACTGGCCTTTTGGGGTGTTGCTGGATGAAATAGTTGCAGGTCTGCATGCATGCTTGGTGCATGGTTTTGATGAGGTATGACTCTTTCTCTGCATGGGAGTGTTGGTAAGTGTTTGGTCACTCAACATTCTTGGGGTAATGCTTAAGGGTTCCTTGATTATGGTGCTCGTTGTGGACATGATTGACAAATTAGATTTGGTGTGATCTGGTGTTTGAGTCATGTTGTCTACATGGTTATTCTCTTTGATATCTCAGTGTTGTAGTTTTCAATGTGATAACAGGTTTGCATGTTCGATGGTTGTGATCTACGAGTTATGCGGTTGGTGGATTAGCTACCCATTGGCTGCAGTGAGATAACTTGGATGTGGACTGTCTTAATCCACGAGGTTGATTCATTGGTGGTGCAGATTTGTTAGCTGGCCTTGTCTGTGGTCACTTGTGCATTGGTGTGATTGATTTGAGATGAGAGGATGGATATGATAGAGTACCTAAATAGTTAGTTATGGGAACCTGAAACAGTTGGTCATGATGCTTGGAAAGATCGGGTGTCACGTTTCAGTGGGAGCTCTAGTATTGACTGTGGATTCATCACATGTTGGTGAATGGTCTTCTTTAGTGTTGTAGAAGGGTTCTTTCGCTTTTGCATGGACATTATTTGAAGATGTGCAACATCTTGGAACCATGGAGGACTCTTGGAGTCTTTGGCTAAGGTGTTGGTGGTGCTTGACAGGTGATGTTGTTCTTAAGTCTATTTGCTTTATGACATGGTATACTCTTGTTTGTGCACTGGAGTTTTGGCATTGTGCATTGTATTTGAGACAATGATGGAGTCACTTGAAGCATGGTATCTCCTAAGGAGATGTGTAGATCATGGTGTCATGATAAGTTCCTGATTCAGATGATTGGAGCTTTGACAGTGGTCTGGTAATTCTATGTATTGAGTGCTCTGATTATTTGCTTGATACTTCATGATAGTGCAGTAATGCAGTTGAAGTTTAGCATGGGATGATCGGTTGGTAGTACTCATGGATACATGAAGAATAAGGTGAGGTTGTCTTTCTCTTGTAAGAGATGTGTTGCTGCTTGTTACTCTTGTTAAAGCTTTTCAGCAGAAAGTTCGAGAAGCCTACACCTTGGTTGAATGTGAGTTCAATTAGAGACCTATGAGGAGATTGCTCTTGGATTAGTCATGATGACTTGTTTATCTTGAAGGAGTATTCTTGTTCCCACTCTTGGTCTACTCGGCAGTTTATTTGAGAGGTATTTGGTTCATTATATCTTTTAGATGTATTTTATGTTCACTTTCATGATATGGATCTTGAATTAGTTTAACATTTGGTTATGAAGGATTCATAATGGAAGTTGTACAATTTGTTTTATCTCCTTGAGCTTTTGTATTATGTCATTTACTGATGAGAATTGGTAGGAGATGATGTATGGGCGGATTTCCTGAAATGGGAAATGATTTAGCTTGATCTTCTTTAAGAAGCTTACATCCATATTGATTACATAATATTAGAAGTTGGTTTGATTTTGGTGATTGAACGGATGGATGTAGTTAAGGCTCTCTTTTGGGATGTGAAGAAGATCATTCTTGACATAGCTGGCTGTTAGAAGTGTATGTAGGAGGATGTTCTACAGGAAGATGATGTGTAGTGTTTCTCTCTATGGTCGTGGAGGTTTGTGGTGAGAGAAATGTTTCTTGTGGCAGGTTGTTGCAGGTTGTGCATATCATTGTGGATTTTTTCTTTGGTACTACAGGGTTACATTTTCTATGTGCTGGTATTGGTAGGCTTGCGATGCCTTTTGATCTTTCAGATCTGGTTTTCTCAGGCAGTGGGAGTTCTTGTATGTGTATTGTCTTCTTCGACTGGTTGACACTGGAACTTGTATTTGTTGTTAATGGATTGGCATAAGTTTACTAATGGTGATACTTGTGAGGTATGTGAGATTGGATGGTATAGCACGACCTGTGGGTGCTATTTTTAGTCACGTGGGTTTATCAGTTGGATGGAAGTGGTCAGTTAGATTGTTGTTCTAACTAGTGTTGTTTATCTTGTTTCTAGAGAATGACTTCACTATTGTGTTCTGTTTGAAGATTTGAAGTTGATATTGCTTCTGTATAGTGTTTGAGCACAGTGAAGTGGTAGCAGTATCTTGTTGGAGATATCACTAGGGTTTTTTGCTTGTGTTTGTTGGAATGGTGCTTATACACCTTGGCTTTCTATCTTTCTTCCACATGTGGAAGATGACAGGATTGTTGCCTGAATGGTGAACATCTTGGATGTTGGAGCAGAATTCTTGATAGAGCATGAGAGCATGTTTGAGGTCTATGTGGTTTCCTGAAAGGCTATGATCAGTTGTTTTGTTGGATAGTGAGTTGCAGTTGGTTGCCTGGTCTTTGTTGCAAATTGTCTAATGGACTTTTATCTATGGAATCATGTTGATTGGGTGTCTTGAGTATTGCAAGGTTTTGAACTAGTGGAGCTAGTGTGTTCTTAGTTTCTCGTTGCTTTGGAGGTGCATGTGTGATCTTCTTCAAGTGGGATATTGTTGGAATTGTTGCCTCAATCTCACAGACTGGAACCTCTGGAAGAGCAAAGTCAGTGTGACATTTCTTTGGTCTGGCCGACTGGTAGTTTGGAAACCTTGTGAAATATTCTAGTCATTGTGACCTTGCAGAAGTCTTGTTGAACATGTTCACTATGGAGTCTATCGCTGTGACATAAAATAGTTGTTGTAACCTCTCACCGTGTGGAGATCTCTAGCTGACAGGCCATTCAATCAGGTGTCGGGGAGACTCATAGCAACCGGGGGCTTCAAAGTGACTTTCAACACTCGGGAAGAAGTCCTAGTGACATTGGAAGGTCTTGCCGACAAGGATACGCATTGAAGTAATTGGGATAACCTATGGTGGCTTGGTGAGAAGCCTTACCGAAGGTAACATGTCTCGGTGATATTGTTGGAGCTTTCGGGGAAACCCTTGGGTGATTGGTAAGAAGTCTTACCGATAGTGATATGTCTCACCGACTCAAAGTAACTTGAGGATCTCAGTGAGAAGTCTCAGTAATGAAGGATTGTCTTGGTGACAATGTAATACTCGAAGACATCGGGGAGACCCTAGGCTGAAAGGCTTGTTTTGATATGATGTCTCATTGAATATCAAAAGTCTCGCCGACAACATGTGGGGTCATCGGTTCGGTGTGACTCTTGGCGAACAGTTGTTTCGGGATAACATGGAAGCCTCGGTAAGAAGTCTTGCCGAAGGCTGTTTCTCTCACCGACAGTGGAACACATTGATATGACTTAAAGGCTTCAGTATGAAGTCTTGGCGAAAGTGATAAGTCTGGCCGACAAGATAGACTCGGGGTGACTTTGGAACCACGATATGATCTCCTAGCAAATGTGGAATGTATGGCTGACAGTAGGTCTTCGGTATGACTTAAAGGCATCGATATGATGTCTTGGCGAAGTGTGATTGTCTCGTCAATGAGGCAGTCTGTTGTCGGTATAACATAAAGGGGCTTGATATGATCTCTCAACGAATGACTAAAGTTTTGGCGACTAAGGGACATTTTGGAATGACTTATGAGCTTGGTGTAATGTCTGGGCGAAGAGCGATAGTCTTGCCGACTGATGAACTCTTTGGAATACCTTGTGATCTTCGGTATGAGGTCTTGGCGACATGGCGAAGTCTTAGCGATAGCTCTTTAGACTCGGTGTAACCTCTTTCTGATGGAGACGACTCTTGGTGACAACGTGTAATTGGGTCTTGTGGCATCGGGGAGACACTTCTAGTGTCTCACCGACATGCGACACAAGTTGATCGTTTGTTGACCATTTGGACGACTATCCTACGTGGTGTGACCTGGACATATTATCTTCCATGCAAGGAAGTGGAAACATCTACATTGCTGAGCTGGATGATTCGATAGTTGTGATCTGACAGTTGGAAATAAACTGTTTCATAGAGCCGAAGCCGAAGAGAAGCGAAGAGATGATGAGATGTGAATGTCGAGAGGCTAGTTATATGGTCAGGGGGACTTGAGGCTGGAACAGAGGAGAAGAGAGGGCTTCTGATCATGAATCTTGTTTGACTTCTCTTATGTTAATCTACACTGTATATGTGATGGTATTGTAACAGTGCGAAGATCATTTAGTTTGAGAAGGTGATCAGAAATTGTACAGGGATATTTGTTGCTACTAGTTGTATCCAAAATGAACAAGATGTAATCTCTAAAAAGGCTAAGAGCCTGAAATTGTATTGTAACCATTCTGTTGCTGAATAATACAATGGCTCAATCTTTGGAGTGTGGGGTTTTTTATCCGAAAGGATTTTTCCCCACGTAAATCTTTGTGTTCTGGTTTTCTGTTTCATCTTTCATGTCTGTTGGTTCGTGTAGTAGAATCTGTTAATGCTTGTTGTTGAATTTACATGTGTTTCTCTCAGATGGATCAATGTGGGAAATGAACTATGTCTATTCCGCATTTGGACATAGTTGTACGTGTCTTTGAGGCAACCTAATCGAAATGAAAGTTACCGAAGGCACTACTGTTTGGAGTTTTCACTAGATGCGCTCCTAGATTTCCTTACAATATCTTATGTGGGTGTAAAATTATTTGCTACATAATTGTTTAAATTCTTGTACAAATTTAATTTGTTTGTTGAGAAAAAAAAGTATTCTATGAAATATATTTGAATGGATTATTAAAAATCCAAATAAATGGGTAAATTGCATTAATGAGCATATAGAATTTTTAGCTTCTATTTTAACCTAGTTGTATTCTTTATTTTCTACAAAAATGAAACCTTAGAGAGTACTAGAAAGTGTTTTTATCTGGGAGAAAGAATTTACAACAAAGCTTAAATTATGAAAATACATAGAAATTTGTTCTATTATGTTATATTTTGAATTTATAATAGCAAATCAAATTAAATTTTACATAAGTTAATTTGCATGACATGATAGTAGAAATAAAAGATAAAAAGATAAAAAATGCATGTTATAAACTAGTTGCATGTAAAGAAAGGAATTGCATATCCATGATATATATTACTGTATTAGGTATGAAAAGTTGAAATAATGAAAGATGTATGATTGAATATTTGCATCCAGAAAGGATGAAATATTTATTTTTATGAGCATTATACATATCACTGATTTCTATTGCGTATTGGGTTTACCTTCCGAGATAGGGTGTCGAATATGGGCTAAAAAAGAAGTTGATCCTCTTTTCAGGGTCTACATGATACTTTTAGTGCTTTGGCCAAAGCCATGCATTCATTGGAATAGATGAAATTTACCTAGCAAAATTATTTATATTTTTCTTTGCTATATCCTATTTGTGCGATATTGTATGTTCATGCTAGAAATACATGTATATGCATCAGGCTTGCACTGAGATTCCATCCTTTTTATTTCCTGGTTGTTAGGTACTCTGTGTAGGGTCAGGTATTCTTTGTGTTAAAGGAAGAATTCTAAGGAAGCGTAAGCTTCATGGTTGGGAGGAAAAAAGCCTAAGCCATGTTCTTGTCTCTTGACTTGTGGATGATTATGAGGGTCGGTGGTGGTCAGAGACTGTATTGTATGTTCCTCACATTATTATTGTATCATTGACTATATTTGTACTTTCATATTATATCATTATTTGACTTCATGCCATGAGAGCCAGAGTTGTCTAAATTGTTTATAATATATTATGTGCTTTTACCTAGATTATGCACTACACATATGAGGATGTGTTATGATATTTATTACTTAATTGAAGTTGTATAATTTTTATTCTATGTTTATGAGATCATGAGTGGATTATTATTATTTTGTGAGACTATGTTTGTTTTGTGAGACTGTGTTGGGTCACAATCCTTACAATTCTTGTAAATGAAATTTTAAGCTCATGAGAATGGTTAGCTATTCCTAACCAATAATTCCTAACTAGGTGCACAAAGGAATTTGGATTATGAATTGTAAAGGAAGATTAGAGTGTACAATAGAAGGTTGTGGTATACAATGATTATGATTTTCCATAACCCAAATGTTAGATTTAAATTTTCACATTTTTATGTGATGACTTCCATTGCTTATTCCAAAATATTAAGAGTATTAAGAATACTTCTCATGGTATAATGATGAATTGATATAAGCCAAAATGAAAACAACTTGAGGATGCTTGCTAAATGGGTTAGTATGTGTTAAAGATATTTTTCAATACACTCAAATGAAGAGGTTGTAACTACCTCAATATGTGTTGACATACTCACAATATTGGAGTTATTCAATGTGTAGCTCTACCATATAGGTTAAAGCTACACTAGGAAAGAATGCTTATTGATAATGATAAAGTGTGTTAGATTCCAATACTTAAATTTATGTAAATACATATTGAAAGAATAAAAGGTGGGAAAAGATTGTTATGCATCAACTCATAAGTATGGTTTTAGTAAAAAAGCATGCTATGATTTTGGCAATGAGATTGCATTTTATTAGCATAGTATGAAGCCATATAAATAAAAATTTACAAAGAACACAAAGACTTGTATATTTATTCTTTGATGATTAACTAAAATTTCTTGAATTGAAATTTTTCTAATGTTAGTTTAATGTGACAATAGTGAGATGTGTTTAAACCCACATATTAAGCAAAATTATTGTAGCCATGTGACTTAAGTGGAGATTGATATAATTAATTTGAATATATGAGGTGTACTTCAACATGAATATTCGTCTTGATACATGGTACTTTAGAATGTATTGCAAGGATTGACAAGTAAATATGTACCTAATGGTATAAATATTGACTTATCTTTTAAAAATGATCAATTAGGTGAAAAAATATAAGATTACACCAAGAAAAAATATATATTTGAGGTATATTTTAATATGAACCATTTTAACCTAATAAAATTGCTCTAAATTGGTTAAATTATGGAAAAATAAACCACTTGAGAGATAGTAATAATAGGCTCAAAATCAATTGAATTGGGTAGTGATAATATGTTTAAAATTAAAGACTAGAACCATAATGGTTGGAAGCTAGCTATTAGAAGGAAGGAGAAAATGCAACCTCCTAATAATTTGAGCTATTCTATTACAAGGGGGGAGAATCTAATATCCCTTGTTGTATGATGGTAGGGGAAAACAAAAAATAATAATTAAGTTGATAGGGCACTAGTTGCCTACCATGTCGGGAGGGCAGTATATCATCCCTCTACGATGTTTAGTCCCCTAAGGATAGTCAAGAGATGGCACTAGAACATGGATCCTAATAGAAGTATGAGCATCCATGCATCCATCAAAACCTAAGAATAAAGGATACTCATGAGGGAAACTAAGGGTTCCATTGTAATTTCCCTAGCAAATAGGTATGTGAAATATGGAAGCATGGAGTAGGCACAACAAGTTGGATATAATCACCCAAAAAGAAATGCATCCTCATATAATATGATGGGTACAAGATATGGACAAAATGTATTTATTGAAAAGGAAGTGAAAATTTCAAGAAATAACAATTATTTAGGTGAAAAACAAACTCCATAAACTTTATCAATATCCTCCATGCCTGCACCATAGTGATATATGTAAAATTGGCTATAGAAATCCATCAAACTAGAATAGATGGAAGAAATTTTCCCAGGATGAGGTGCAGGTGTGAAAAGAGGAGAGAGGTTCAATCCTTTCCTTTGAAGCATGTTCAACATCTAGGTAGCTCATTTTTTAAGACACTTTCTATGCAACAATGATGGAGACCTTTTTATAAAATGTGGGATCATGGAGAGGAAATAAAAATATGTAAAGAAAAATAATAATAGGAACATGATCTCATGAGACTAAAATGGTTGTAGAATATTCATAAAAAATATATTTCTTAAAAATTATTTAAGAATTAAATTAAGAAAATGTAATTAGAAAGTGTAAAGCTGAATTCTACAATATTTACAAATGATCTCCCTTCTTGCGTTGAAATAGGAGATAGTAATAGCTTATATATTTCCATTAAGTAGAAGGGATAGAAGAATTTTGTGAGGAAAAGAGGAGAAGCTTTTTAGTTCTAGTAGTTGAGAATGAGCAACATATGTATGCACTGAAATGGGTCATGGATGATTTATAGTTGAGTCTTGTTTGCATGCAAATTTTTTGACATGTAGAGAACCTTGATGTGACTTATGAAGGCCTTGGAGGGCTTGGATTAGTACTCACACCCAAGGTGGCATTTTCTTTGATAAATATCAAGATAATGTTTGAGGATGTTATTAAATAGAAGAGTTATGAATATCCATGTTCATCAATGAGATATATTATATAAATTGCTAACCAAACTAAATGAGAAAGTGGCAAGGCATTCTATAAAATAAATACACTAATTATAAAATGGTAATACTTCTTGTTGTTGGGGATTTGGCATAATTATTTCCTTGTTACTATACATTTTGTATTGAGTAATTTTTTGTTCATAAATATATGTGTACGGATTGGATCATAACGATTTCTTCTTATAATAAAATATTACAATCTCTGGCATATCATTTAAGATGGAGGAAAACTTAATGCTCAATATTATAGGTGAAGGGTATAATAACAAATATATTTATCTTATATGGGTGGGTGGATTTAGTGGCATATGGAAAATTCACCGCCAACAATTCATTGATGGAAAATTCACTGCCAACAATTTACCATAGGAAAATTCACTGCCATGACAAATTCACCACAAGTAAAATTCACCACCAACAATTCACTGCCGTAGAAAATTAATCACATTAATATTAAAAATTGTTAATGCGGTTAATTTTCCATGGTGGTGACTTCTAGTTGAGGTGAATTTGTCATGGTGGTGAATTTTTTCGTGGTGAATTGTTGGTGGTGAATTTTCCGTTGGTGAATTGCTGGCAGTGAATTTTCCTAGAGCCAGATTTAGTATAACCATGTAAGTCTTGAGGTCTTTTTGGTGGTACTAGATCTCACTAGTATGATATGTTGGGTTGGATGTTACTACCCCATATCATATGGTGGTATGGGTTCATATTAACACACCTTGTAAGTTGATATATACTCTAAATCCTTGTATATAGGGTAGTGTTATTATTAGTTTAGGTAAATTACTTTATTAATGTGTCTTTGCATCCTATGGCTAATAGATAGATTATTCCTAATTAGGGATTGCATTAGTGAGCTAACATTAATTAACTCTAGATGTATGAACCACATTATAATACTTATGGAATCATGAGTGGACACTTATTATAATGGAATTGGACTAAGATGGTTATTATAATATGACAAGACATTAGTATGTCATTACAAATCTAGATGATTAAATATTTATGGAGATAAAAATGTAGTACAAGTGAAAAGTCAAAAATATGGATATGTTTATTTTAAGTTCCCTTTCATGATTGTGTGAATGTTGAAAGAGAGAAAACAAATGTGCATTGTTTGAGAACCTTGATCAATTTCTAAGAATTAAATTTTTGAACATTGGTAGACTAAAAAATAGAACTTGTAAATTCTTATTCCATATCAAAATCATGATGTTATAAACTTGATAACATTTTCATTGTCCTTGGTACATATTTGGTAATATCTAAGTCATTTCCCTATAATTCATTTTCTTAAATAAGGGGGATAAGTAAGGATATGAAAGATAATTTTGTCATATCATTGATATAATTAAAGTAGTAGCACTAGAAGCTAACAATGATGTTTATGGATGATATTATCAGTGTGGTTTTAGTTACTCTCGATTCATGCAATGTTACTATATGAGGATATGTATGTTTGTGATGAGTATAGAAAAATGAAATTGTACTATGACAATGGAAAATGTGTAAGTTATTTCCACTAAACCTATTGATTATACCATGCTAAATATGTTGGAAATATTAGAGGCTTGGGTTAATTATAAAATTTAAGATATCCTTGATTAATCTTATAAAGAAAGTATTCATTAACTATCTTGGGTATAACTTGGGTACTATTCATGACTAAGGTAGAAATATAGGTTAGGTTTTAAGACCTATGAGGTCACATGTACTTCCACCATGCCTCATTGATGCTTATGACTAAGCTATATGGTAATGGTCAAAATATGGCATTGCAAACAAAGAGAATTTCTAGTTGATAAGTAATAAACCTAGCCTCAAAGTCAATGAGATGAACCTATAAGAGATTTTAGGATTCCCATGTTGAATTATGAATAATAAATGTGGTGAGGTCTAATTTCAAGAGATCTTGATGTCTTTAGAGGGAAGTGTTATAGTATAGGCTTGCTAAATTAGGAACTTAGTTGGGTATCCTTGCTTACCATTATGTATTATTAAATATTGAGAAGTATTTAAAGAAACCTTGTTGGGATATGAGCTAGTAATAAATAACACTCTATGAGCTTTGACAATATAATGGGTATTTATAAATGGTAGTATATTATCCTGTTTGATTGTATTCCTTTCCATTTTTTTCTTTGTATATTGTTTTTCTATTTCACTCCCATGAATAGTGTTATTTGAGTGATTGTGAAACCCCCAGGTATAGTGACATATATGTATTTTTCTTGAGAGATAGATTGCGAGGAAAAAATATGGGACTTTGATCCCATTTGGAAGTGGATTTTTAGGTAGTCTTTAGGTGAAGGATACCCTTGTGACCTAAGTCCATAAGGGAGGTGTAGTGTAGGAAAATGCATACCCTTGCATTTTCACACTTGTTTGGGCCCGCCTTGCTTTATTTATGCTTCTTTATGGCTTAATTGGTCCTATTTTGTGTCCACAAGCCCTATGAATTATATCTTTTTCTGGTTAATCCTGACATTCTCCAATGCATAAATGATAATTTAATGACTCCGTCAATGTATCCCTAATTTTTGGGTTGGGGACTAAAATGCCACCTAGGGAATCTTTGTCCCCCAAGGCTGTTGGGACCCTGATTTTGGCATATCTAGATTGGTCCCCTTTTTGGTGTCTATGCCTCAAGTTTTTAGGACTTGGGACTAAGATGCCACCTAGGGCGTCTTAGTCCTCCTTAAGTCATTTTCAAGATTTAATTTCAAATTTTGGTAGGATTTAGCCTCCTTTATTCAATGAATTCATATGTTAGCTTGGTGTGATATAATTTTGGGATATTAAGCATAGATAAGTATAAATACAAGGTTCCTTATCTCATTTTTCACCCTAAGCAATCTAAGCATCCAAGTCTTTTGTGAGAGTATTCATAATATCAAATTAAGTTCACAAGAGCATTCAAGAACAGATTTATCAAGCATTTGGAGCCATTTTAATATTCAAGCATCATATCAAAGAGCTTTCTTGCATCACGTGTGTTGATGTGCTAACATTTGTGATGTAGGGTTTTGATTCAAGCAAGCAATTCAAGTCCTATCTTTCAAGCATTCAAGATCCATATCCATTACAACCATTGCACACAAGTTTGCAGGTTTTACAAGGGTTTGGTAAGTTGTAGTATTGCATGTTGTTCATTCACCATTTCCTTCATTATTTCTATTTCATTTCAAGGTTTAATTACCAACAAGGGATTTGACCAAGGAAAACTCCCATTCACTAACAAACAAGTTTTTCCCTCTTGCATATTTGTGATTGCAAATCTAGATTGAAGACTTGAAGATCACTTGGAGTGCAAAGTTGCAAAAGTTGCAAAGTTGCATTATAAAGTTGTCATCTTCATAGAAACTCACTTATAAGCTAAATCCAAAAGTTTGAGAACCTAATATCAGAGGGGAAGCAAGTGTAGACCTTGGAGCTTAGGATCTTATTCAGAGTTTGCAGAAATTTAGAATGTAACTAATATGCCATCTTGGGTGTCTTAGTCCTCTTGAACATATTTTTCAGAGATTTTATGAGATTCAGTTTCGAGATCCAAAGACTCCGCATTTGCCCCAGAAAACAACAACATGACTAATATGCCATTCTAGGCATCTTTGTCCTCCCTGGCATTTCTGAACAACTTCTTTACATTTCTAGAATCCTCGTAGCATCTCCAGACTTCCCAAGTACACACATACTATCTCCCCATTGCATAATTTCATTATTTGTATCTCTCATTTAGCCTACATTTCTAATTTTAGGTCATTTTGCATATCACATTGTAGTTTCCAACATTTCCTTTTCCAAGCATTTGCTTGGTGGTGAACCCCTTAGAACTTAAAGAAACCCCTCCTAGGTCAGGTTCCTAATTGAGAATTGACTCACCTTGTGTTGTTGTTAGTCAATCCAATTAGGATCCCTAGGATATTAGTGAATGATTGGTGGAAAAGTGTGATATCTTTAGGTATCCATTTTCCTATACATCATTTTGGTGAACCCAACTCTTTTGAGCATTCATTTCATTTCTAATAAAAATTATATTAAAGTCCTTAGATCTATATTGCATTCATTACAGCATCACATCTTGCATTCATGATTTTTGCTTTAGATATCTCTCTTTGTTGTTTGTTATCTATTTTAGCCTCTGGAACTTCAGAATCTCACCATGAGGGCTAAGATTCCTTTCCTGACATCTTAGTCCTTGTTGAATTTGATTCTCCAATTCTCAGGATCTGAAATTGCTTTTTTGTGTTTCTATTAGTTGCCTTATGTTTTTAGTTTCAGTTTCTAGAATTGTTATTATCTTTATTTCTTTCATTTCTCGTATATTTGTTTAATCTTGTACCATGGATATGTGCTTTGGAAAATTGTGGATGTCCTTGAAATATTTAGTAGATGTGTCAAATTGTGCCTTTGGTAATGACCCTAACGAAATTGAACTCGCTCATGCTTACTCAACACCTAATGCATGTCCTCCTCGTGATGTTGACATCATTGGAGAAGATGATGGCATCATGAATAAGTTCCTAAACGATTGTCTTGAGAACCTTGAAGCTAATGCATCCTTCTATCCATCCATGAAAAAACCAGATCCTCCTAGAATACCACCTATTGAGATGTTTGGTTACTTACATCCTGAAACCAAAGCAAAATCTAAACCTAAGTTCCCTATAATAGGTGAACCTAGTTCCTCTAAACAAGCAAACACTCAACCATTTTATGATAACAAAGTAACAAACATTCCAATCAACCTTAAAGAAAAATATGGCAAAGGATTCACAATCTTGAGAAAACAAGGATGTGACACAACAAGTGAACATGAAATTCATCAACTCTTAGAGCAAAAACCAACATATGAAAACACAAAGGGATTAGGATATCAAGATCCCTCTCATAATGAAAAACCTCCTAGAGAATATCTAAGGCTCTGAAGCGATGGTACGATGATATTTGATTCTCCCCCTAATTTGAATACCCTTCTTCCTAAAGAACAACCAATAGATCATAACAATAACAAGGATAAAGATAGGTTCATCTCAGGACCTCCTACCCTAATCCCATCCAGAGAAGTTGGTGAATCTAGCAAACACAAGAGGCCTTACAAATTACAAAAGTTACAACCTCTCCGTTCGCCACCTAAAAGTGAAAGAAAACTACAACTACTTCTTAACAAAGGATTTATAACATTACCACCTATGAATAGATTGGTTCTTTATCCTAAAGATGCAAAAGTCCCACATTGTGCATATCATCGAATTCTTAGACATAGTACCGATGAGATTTGTGCATTCAAGTTAATATTGCAAAACTTTCACTTTGATGGTAATGATTGCCATCAAGTGATTACATATCCTTTTTCACCCTCTTGTCATGTAATAGTCATAGAATACTCTATTCTCACAATTACATGATCTTTCTCATCATCTACCTTGGCCCATTCTTGTCTTGAACTCAATGGGGACAAGAATTAGTTGGCCTTGTCCTAGTAAGGCATTTGTTGTTGTCCCTTAGGTTTGTTATCTACCTTCCGCTTATACAAACTGAGATTGGGGAGGTAGATGACTTACTTTAGGTTGACTCGCCTATGCCCTAATAGTCTTTTGCATTTTCTTTCTTCTTTTCTTGCATGTATGTAACGTGATCCCCCGTGATGTTCTGCTTGATGTTTCTCTCTCTGTGTATTCCTCTATTTGTACCTTCATTCTTCTATATGTCGTATACTTTTTCCTTTTGATTAATCTTTTATCATTTCCTTTCATTTTTCGTTTCTTGTGTTTTCCTTTTCGGGATGACGCAAGACATTGAGACATTCATGTCTCCTTCATGTTGACCCAAAAGCTTTTTCATTATCCTTTCTTTTCCTTTTATTTTCCTTTTCCTTTGTCTTGTGTTTTCCTTTTGGGGATGACATAAGGCATCGAGACACCCTATGTCTCTTCCATGTTGACCCAAAAGGCTTTATTTTTCTTTGTTTTCACTATCTTTATGCTATTATTCCAGTTCTATGTGTATTTGGGGAATGATGATAGTTTCAATCTCTCTAAAATCATTGCAACAAAGAACATACTGACCCAAAATCCATAGATCCCTTATGTGTTTGGTGTTTTCATTTTGGGGGTAACCCCTTTCTTTTCCTTTTCTCTCGCATGACGTAGCCTTACTCAAAAACATATGAATTGGCATAGGGCTTTCCAAGTTAGCTCTCATGTCTTCCTTCTTGTTTGTATTTTCATTTGCTACTTTAAAGTAATTGCTCATAGCATGGTGTTAGCAATTTCCTTAAAGTGGGGGCATACATAGGCATTATTTTCTAAGCATGATTTTACTTGCATTTTTTTCCCTTTTCATGTTCTTTGATGTGATTTTCTTATTTCACATGATTTGTTTCCCTCTTTGTGGTGACATTGGGAGTAATGTCCTTCAAGAGTGTGACCTATCTCAACATATTATATTCCCCTTACTGGTGATGCAACACACACTATCCCTTAAGTGGTGAATATTTTATTTTTTGATTGGTCCTCTCTTGAAGACATTAGGAACAATGTCCCCTAAGAGTAAGACCTCACATGAATTAAGAAAAATCCCTTTGAGCATCCCTCCTTGTTGCATTTTTGTACCTTATTAAAGTCATAGAGGTATGGCTTTGATATGTTCCCCTAGGGCTCACCTAGTGAACACCTAGCTTCACTAGCCCGTGTGAGCATGCATTTTTGTACCTTATTAAATTCATGGAGGTATGGTTTTGATATGGTCCCTTGGGGCTCACCTAGTGAACACCTAACTTCACCAGCCCATGTGAGCATGCATTTTTGTACCTTATTAAATTCATGGAGGTATGGATTTAATATGGTCCCTTGGGGCTCACCTAGTGGACAACTGGCTCCCACTAGCCCTCATAAGTGTGCATTTTATTTGCCTAGTGGACAACACGTTCCACTTGTAAATTTTTTGGACAAACAACCTAGACCCGGTCCACCATGTTGGAAAGCCATTTGAAGCTTGATCCATTGTAGTTTTTCCTTTTTCTTTTGCATTTTTCCATCTTTGATGGTGTATGTTTTCAATTTGGTTATGGCTTCATATATCATCCAAAAGTGCATTCCTTTGTGCTTATGTTGGTTTCACCATAGGATCTTAATCCTAGGGGCTTGGCCACCCTCTTGATTATTGTCATCCTATCTTGCTAACATTGGTACATTTGAACCCCTCTTGACTGTGTGGTTGGCTACTTTAGTGTGATTTTGAAGCAAGTTCATCCTCTCACTAAAGTGGGGGCTAAATGTAGTGTAGGAAAATGCATATCCTTGCATTTTCACACTTGTTTGGGCCTGCCTTGCTTTATTTATGCTTATTTATGGCTTAATTAGTCCTATTTTGTGTCCATAAGCCCTATGAATTACATCTTTTTTTGGTTAATCCTGACATTCTCCAATGCATAAATGATAATTTAATGACTCCAGCAATGTATCCCTGATTTTTGGGTTAGGACTAAAATGCCACCTAGGGAATCTTTATCCCCCAAGGCTGTTGGGACCCTAATTTTGGCATATCTAGATTGGTCCCCTTTTTGGTGTCTATGCCTCAAGTTTTTAGGACTTGGGACTAAGATGCCACCTAGGGCGTCTTAGTCCTCCTTGAGTCATTTTCAAGATTTAATTTCAAATTTTGGTAGGATTTAGCCTCCTTTATTCAATGAATTCATATGTTAGCTTAGTGTGATATAATTTTGGGATATTAAGCATAGATAAGTATAAATACAAGGTTCCTTATCTCATTTTTCACCCTAAGTGATCTAAGCATCCAAGTCTTTTGTGAGAGCATTCATAATATCAAATTAAGTTCACAAGAGCATTCAAGAGCAGATTTATCAAGCATTTGGAGCCATTTTAAGATTCAAGCATCATATCAAAGAGTTTTCTTGCATCATGTGTGTTGTTGAGCTAACATTTGTGATGTAGGGTTTTGATTCAAGCAAGCAATTCAAGTCCTATGTTTCAAGCATTCAAGATCCATATCCATTACAACCATTGCACACAAGTTTGCGGGTTTTACAAGGGTTTGGTGAGTTGTAGTATTGCATGTTGTTCATTCACCCTTTCCTTCATTATTTCTATTTCATTTCAAGGTTTAATTACCAACAAGGGATTTGACCAAGGAAAACTCCCATTCACTAACAAACAAGTTTTTCCCTCTTGCATATTTGTGATTGCAGATCTAGGTTGAAGACTTGAAGATCACTTGGAGTGAAAAGTTGCAAAAGTTGCAAAGTTTCATTACAAAGTTGTCATCTTCATAGAAACTCACCTACAGGCTGAATCCAAAAGTTTAAGAACTCGAGATCAGAGGGGAAGTAGACCTTGAAGCTCAAGATCCTGTTCAGAGTTTGCAGAAATTCAGAATGAGACTAATATGCCATCTTGGGCATGTTAGTCCTCCTAAACATATTTTTAGAGATTTTCCAAGATTCGGTTCCAAGATCCGAAGACTCTGCATTTGCCCCCCAAAAAAAGTAGTGAGACTAATACACCATTCTAGGCATCTTTGTCGTCCTTGGTATTTCTAAACAACTTTTTACATTTCTAGAATCCTCATGTAGCATCTTCAGACTTCCCAAGTATACACATACTATCTCCCCATTGCATAATTTCATTATTTGCATCTCTCATTTAGCCTACATTTCTAATTTTAGGTCATTTTGCATATCACACTATGTTTTCCAACATTTCCTTTTCCAAGCATTTGCTTGGTGGTGAACCCATTAGAACTTAAAGAAACCCCTCCTAGGTGCTTCCTAATTAAGAATTGACTCACCTTGTGAGGTTGTTAGTCAATCCAATTGAGATCCCTAGGACATCAGTGAATGATTGGTGGAAAAGTGTGATATCTTTAGGTATCCATTTTCCTATACATTAGGAGGGGGATTGTTCCTAAACATGATTAACTCCCAATGTTCAATATGCTTTATCTTGGAGGCTAAATTTTAATTAGATAATAGTGATATCACCTTCCAATTAATATGTCCCCACTACATAGTTATGAGCTATTAAAAGGTAATCCATTGTAATCAAGATTATCTACTTTGAGGTTTAGGGTGTTTGGATTTCTAAAACCTACTCCAACCTTGGATGAACTTTTAGAGTCACTATCATTTTGGTTAGTCTTGACATGAGTATATGATAATGCCTCTAGAATTGTTGGAACTAAAATAATCAAATATTTGTGTGTAAAATATTACGACATGGTGTCTTGTCTCTATGATAAGTTTAGGAAGGTATAGGTTAGCCTATTGAAACTAGAGAGATCTATTGTTCCAAGAAATTAAACCACGATAACCTTGGTCATGAATTGGCTATATATAAGTTATAGAAACCTACTAGCTTGCATTTAATGACAACGTCAACTTAAGTCATTATTAGATTTCATCAATCTCACCTTCTATTTAATATATTCCCACTACATAGTTATGAGCTAGTAAAATGAAATCCATCACCATCAAGCTTATCTACTCCAAGGTTTAGGGTGTTTGGATTTCTAAAACCTACTCTAACCTTGGATGAAATTTTAGAGTCACTCTCATTTTGGTTAGCCTTGACATGAATATATGATAATGCCTATAGACTTGTTGGAACTAAAATAATTAAATATTTGTGTGTAAAATATTACGGCATAGTGTCTTGTCTCTATGATAAGTTTAAGAAGGTATAGGTTAGCATATTGAAACTAGAGAGGGACCTATCATTCCAAGAAATAAAATCATGATAAAGTTGGTCATGAATTGGCTATATATAAGTTATAGAAACCTACTAGATTGCATTTAAGGACAACGTCAACTAAAGTCATTATAAAGATTTTATCAATCTCACCTCATAATTGATATATTTCCACTACATAGTTATGAGCTAATAAAATGTAATCCATCATCATCAAGCTTATCTACTCCAAGGTTTAGGGTGTTTGGATTTCTAAAACCTACTCCAACCTTGGATGAACTTCTAGAGTAACTATCTTTATGGTTAGCCTTGATGTGGACATATGATAATTCCTCTAGACTTGTTGGAAGTAAAATTATTAGAGATTTTTGTGCAAAATATTATAACATGGTGTCTTGTCCCTATGATAAGTATAGGAAGGTATAGGAAATCCTATTGGCACTAGGAGGTCTATCATTCCAAGATATAAAAGCATGTAAAATTACCCATGAATTGGCTAAGAACGAATCATGGAAACCTACAGAATTGTATTTAATGATGATGCCAAATTAAGCCATTATGATTTGAGGCTTTCAACAACTCTTGTATGTATGGATGGTTTGCTTGCTCTAATTATTTACTTGGATCTATGTTGAGTTTAAGAGCAAGTACTTAGGATGGCCTTTGTTGACTATGGGAAATTAGTGGTAAGCATTATCAATATAGTATGGTATTTTATCTTTATTTCTATTTGATGGATAATTATGTGCTAAGATTATGTATTCAAAAGTAGAATCTTATATAATATTACATCCGTGGGTTTATTTTTTCTACTAAATTTAATGTGTTTTCAAATAATAATTGACCCCAAGACCTATAAGACAATCATATAGTGTAATGGTTCCCCTTGGGGTACTAAACTAGATTAACTAGATTGGGGTTTAAACCCTTCAAACAGTGTGTTTTAGATCAATGTTTTTATACCCTTTAATGTCACAATGTTGAACTAAGATTGATATAGGAGAACTTTTTGGCATGACAACTAGGATTTAGCAAGGGACATGATGATAACTTATAGGTAGAAATTAGTTATTCTCTTAACGTAGCTTGTCCCATTCATCTTGAGGTGGTCATTGAAATTACAAAACCTATGACATGATTAAAGGTAATCTTATCATTGCTCCAACATGATAGGAGTTAGAGAGTATGCTTCTCCAAAAGAAGTATTTAGCCATATCATAGGGTTAGCAAACTTTCACTAGTAGCATGTAGACCCACTTGTATAGGGTTTAGATAGGATTTCACTATTAGAAGGTGATGGATACTAGTATCCACCCATCTTGGGAGTTCAATGTCAGGGTTGATGTATTAAAAAGATGAGTCTCGTATGTTGTATTTAACTGGGGTATAGTTTTATTGGTTGCCTGGATAATTTAGTCTAGGTGGTTAATAATGTGGCCAATAATCTTGGATTTATAGCAAGACCATTAGACATCCTAATTATGCAACTTCTATGTAGTTGTATGATGACATAGATGATTAATAAACTATGAAAATATTATTACTAGCCTCAAGGTATGTGTGTTGCCACACTTACCTTGCTAGTGATGACAACCTATAGTATGAGATGCTTGCTTATTATAGGAGGCGATGGATTGGGAAAAGGATGGAACCCACTATGCAACATGGGATACAATGACATTATTTTTCTAGATGGGATGTATTTGTGAGCTTATAAATGTGTAGTGAGCTATGAGAAGGAGATGATGCCTATAATAAGGTTGCAACTACTTCCTTTTTTCTAGCTAGCCAATAATGTGTACTTGTGAGGTTTTTAATTTATTTGTATTGTGTATATGTATTGGATTTCTAAGCTAGGAAACTTGTTTACTTGTGGTGTGGCTATGAGCTAGTCATCTGTGTAAATGTGTCATATACCTAAGTTAACCCCATTGTGTACTTGTGAGATGTATAAGTGATAATCATGTGTATTTGACACAAGTAGAATTTAGCCATGTGGTTTATAAATTTTGTATGATTGAGCTAATCCTTGTGTGAACATGGGATGTTGGAATAATATGGTCCCTATGTGGTTTAGTGTGATCATGCTCTAATGATTGGTGTGGAACCAACATTTCATTGGAATAATTTTCTTATCATTCTATTGTAATTGGAATAAAATGAAAGAAAAATATTAATTTAATAATTGTGGTTTAAAAGCAAGAACACTGATCTCATGCAAGAAGGGGGACAAATTCTCTCTCTCATTGATGTATGAACAACAAAACCTCTAGTTCCCAAAGGCAATATGTAGGCAAGGTAATAAAGAATGGGTCCTCAAAGATTAGGTTTGGGTCTAGGGATGACTTTGACTTTGGGAGCCTACCATATTCTAGTGTGAGTATCTGAGTGGTAGCACATTCTAGTGTGAATATCTAAGTGGTGGCATAAAGTTGTCACTACATCTATGATTAGAAAGATTATGTTCATCTTGCAATTCATAATCATTTGAAAGAAGTTGACCGGTTAAGTTAGTAATTGTTGTAAAGAAAAATAGTAGTCACTGAAGAGCAATTATTATAAAAGACAACATAGAGGATGGTCCTACTCATTTCACATTCTCCTTCAAAAGTCGTTGACTAAGATCTATAATTTCTATTGAACGTTTGTCCAATCCATTTACAATTCCCTACCACCCATGTCATGCATCAAACTTCTTTCAATCTCTTTCATGCATTGATGGATACCCTTACTCTCATCCCCCTTTTCCCACATCATGCCAGTCCTCTTTTAATATTTTTATCATCCCCTCAATATTAAGTACTCTTATTTATTGATATAAGCCTACTCTAAGAATGTGAAAAAAGCTCATCCATCTAAAATGACCTTTCACACTAATCCACCTAAAATGACCTTTACTTTTGATTTTTAAAAGATATTTGAAAACTATCAAAATATCAAAATCATGTACATACTTTATAAAAGAGAAAATATATATTTTTCTGTAAACAATCCTATTATGGATTCCACAAAAAGATTTCTCATGTACTATCTATTATTAAATTAGTGTTTTCATTTAATTATTGGCAACACTATAGCTCCGCTTTTGACAAAATCTCATAGCAATCATCTCTATCAACTCTCAGCCGTATGTGATGATTTTACATTCAGAAACTATCACCACTAAAATTTGTTTTTTTAGGTTAAGAAACCAACAAATTGCTAGAAACGTCACTGCCTTCGTCACTGGCTTGTTATAAAGCAAGAGAGGATGTTATCCTGATGCAGAGAAGTCAAAAGTATAACAGGATAAAGCTTTTAAGTTCCCTGGCTCACTAAAATACCTTTTTCAAATGCTGTCTCCTTGTGGTGTACCCACGGTCACAGGTAATCCACTGGCGCAGCAGTATATAATCTGTGTCCCCAAATAATCTGTCCTCCTATGTTGCCAGAAACGCGACGCGTATCCCCTATTTACTCTCTGTTTTTTCTGGTAACATAAAGTTTAGTCCTTAAGAGGAGCCACATCCCATCAGCAGAACCTTCTCTTTTGTTTTATTATGTTAATGAGTGGCATGTACATGCAGGGGTGATCCTCAGATTAAATGCTGGCATGATCCACCCCTAGATGTATTTGTCGAAAAGACAAAAAGTTTGTCAGAGATTTTGTTCCGTAAGAACTTCTAGAACTTCCACATCAATGCTATACCGTAAACATGAATGTCCATGTTCCATCAGATGTCTACAGAGATGAACATTACCGTGCCCGATTGAATACGTTGGAAAACCTACTTCGATGTTATGTTTTTACTGTCACATGACACACATATAACGTGGGTATTTCATTTTACACTGAGATTAATGTACAATCCTATTGTTTTTTCTTTAACTTGTTTCTAACGGAAGTGTAGAGTTTCCTAGAAGAAAGCTGTTTGAAAGCTCAAGCGCAACTATAAATTTAGATAGGCTTAGCTGAACCACCAGTTCCAGGAAATACTATATAGGATAATAGGAGTGCTGTTGTATGAGAATTTCAGTGATGGATACTGGAATTGGTTTCAGTGGTATAGAGGCTTTGGTTGCCATTGTGGTTGTGTTATTTGGGGGGATAGTTTTTAAGCTTTTTAGAGATCTCATATGGAGGCCTTTCACCTTCTATAGTGCTTATAGAAATCAAGGAATCAAAGGTTCTTCTTACCAGGTCCTTGCAGGAAGTGTGCCTGAGTACAGAGAGCTTATGAGGAAAGCCCATGCAGAGCCTATAAAGGAGATTTCCCATGACATTGTTCATAGAGTTATGCCTCACTACCACAAATGGAGTCAGATTCATGGTTGTCTCTCTCTCTTTCTCTCTTTTTTATGTTGTTTGTAGTGCTTCAACAATCATATTATAGTGCAATTTTCCAGGAACATTTCCAAATTTCTTGATATGAAGAAATACTGAATCTCTTATTCAAAGTAGCTTACTGAACATATTTGCATTTAAGGATTATAAAATGTACTGAGTCTTTTTTCATTGAAATTTTGAGCCATGGATTAACAAGTTCTCTTTGGTTTGTCTTGGCAGCATATGTTCTATTTATTTTATGTTTTCCTTACAAACTGTTCAAGTTATCAAAATGATACATTTGTTTTCAACTTCTCTACTACCCAACTGTTCAAATTTAAAAGTTTGATATTCCTCTTGTCAGGTCTTTTTCCATCTTGGGTTTAATTCTAGCATTAGTCCTAGAATTTATTTTGAAACTCTTACTTAGCGGTACTTTTATAAACCTGCTTTGCTCATGTTTATCTACGTTAAGTTGCCTATTTCAGCTCTTTTTCCTATTGTATTAGTAGTAAATTGAAACTTATTGTGAATCATTTAATAAAAATGTGTTGCATTGTATATTTTTTATGTTTAATAGTTGTGAAAAGGTTAATTGTTCACAATTTAACATTTTTAGGAAAAAAATGATAGTTATTTTAGATTTGTTTTTTTGGTCATGTTTTAAAATGTTTGCATTTATCTTTTGTGTAATTCATGCAATGTGTAAAATGACTTTTGATATGTGTATTTATATTCACACATGTTTAAGAGTGAAGTTAAGTTTTTGTTATATTGAGTTTGTAAATCAAAACAATTTTCTTATATGAAGATATATTGTTCTTACACTGTTGTATATTTTTCATGTTTAACAGTTGCAAATGGATTAACCTTTGGCAATTTCATAGTTTTTAGAAAAAAAGTTGATTGTTATTTTAAATTTGTCTATTTTTACGATGTTTTAAAGTGTTTGCATTTATCTTTTGTATGATTCATGCAATGTGTAAAATCACTTTTCATTTGCTTGTTTATATTTGTACATGATTAAGGGTGAAGTAAAATTTTTGCAATATTGAAATTTCAACTCAAAACAGTTTTCACAAATGAAATCAATGTATATTTAACTAAAAGAGGGGTAAAATTTTTATTCAATCCGAAAAAAGAATAATGCAAAGCAGTGCATTACACATCCCTATCAGCCTCCACTAATTGATCTAGCTTTTGAGACAAATCCAGGGGTAATTGACCCCTTTCCACAATGTTCCAATCATGCAGATGATCAGAAGCCCATTTAGCCAAACAATCAGCAACCCCATTCCATTCTTTTACTTTCTATTTATTCTATTACATATTTCAGATTATACATATAAATTTATGAGATTTTTTCCTTTTACAAAAGGATCAGCAGGTGATGTTTTTACAAAAGGATCAGCAGGTGATGTAATTACTTTTTGTGAAAGAACTGCAAATATTTGTGATTCTTACCTAATACTGAAAGACCCTGCCCTGCAAATTGGATTCCTTTTATCACTTGAATTCTTCAATACTGTTACAGGTGTTAGCTTTTAGGGAAAAAATGTTAACAGTAAGACCAACCTTTTCAGGAAATGCTTCTATTTTCATGTCTTCTCAAATGTTTTGGAGAACTTTTCGAAGGAAACCTTAGGTATGAAAAGAGTAAGATTGATCGATAGCCTGAGTGCATTTAGCTATTCATTTATAGTATAACCTTCTGTCACGACGGTTTGATGTTTTTTGTTCCACTCGTATCAATTATACTATTCATATGTCAAATTACTTTTTCCATAGATTGTGACTATGGAAAAACCACTTCTATTTTTGCTTTCTATAAGCTTAAACAAAAAGTAGCTCTCTACCATTCATAAATCAGCACTAGGATTTACAGTAATGGAGCACAGTAAGTGTTGGGACTCTTGCCTCCTTGTGGTGCTATTTTTTTCCAATTCAGTGAATAAATTTTCTGCAAAAGTATAGATATAATCTGACTGCTCCAAAGGTACTCTTATAACGATCCGAAACTTCAGAGCAGTCAGAAACAGGAGTACCTGTTCTACAAAATGCTGAACTAATTAGTACCTACCTTAAGCACCACCCACATAATGTGCTTGCTAGTAATGGTCGAAATTCTATAAAATTCACCCGGTTCAAATAAGTTTAAACAGCTTACGGACAGTATCTGACTACGGTGTTGTTAATTTGTTCATGGCCAGGAGAAACCTTTTTCTACTGGTATGGAATTACATCCAGACTGTACATTGCAGAACCTGAGCTAATTAAGGAAGTGCTTTCCAACAAATTTGGTTATTATTACAAGCCTACCCCCAGGCCTCTTGTATTAGCTTTACTGGGTAAAGGACTGGTTTTCGTAAATGGACTGGAGTGGGTTACGCACAAAAGAATTGTGAGCCCTGCCTTCAATATTGACAAACTGAAGGTTTGAAATATTCTTCAATTTTCATACAAATTAAGAGAGACTTTATGAGTTAGCATGTATTATCTAGGAGCTAAGATGTAAAAGATATTTAAAAATCTCTTATCAAATATTCTAATGCTTCCCATGACAGGCCATGGTGAAGAGAATGGCTGCATGCACTTCATCCATGCTTGAAAGATGGCAAGAGATGATGACTCAGGAAGACTTTTATGCTAAAGAAATTGATGTTCATGGCGAGTTCAGAGCATTGACAGCAGACATCATATCCCATACTGCATTTGGTAGCAGTTTTAATGAAGGCAAACAAGTATATGAATTGCAAACAGAATTACAAAGAATGGCTGCAGAGGCTGAACGTTCTGTCTTTATCCCAGGGAGCCAGTAATTACATCTCTATCTCTCAAAAATTTGTAACTGTTTAAGCTTATACAACACTGTTTCAAGTTCATCACCTTCGATGTATACTTAAATGATGTATAGTGTATAGAGCTTATATCATGCATATATCATCCCCTTAGTCCACTGCCCATAGAGCTACATAAAAACTTCATTTTTTATATCAACTTATGGTTAAGGAGTGTAGGCATTGATTGTTTTTTGGTTGCAGATATATTCCTACAAGTAAGAACAGATATGCATGGATGATTGATAGGAAGGTGAAGGAAATCCTGAAAACTATAATTCAGAGCAGGTTACAGGCGACCACTGAAGGAGCAACTGATGTTAGCTATGGAAATGATCTACTTGGACTAATGATGACTGCCAACAAAAAGGATTTGAGTGGCAACCAAAAGAATTTGAGCATGACTATTGATGAAATCATGAACGAATGTAAGACATTTTTTTTTGCAGGCCATGAAACTACTTCCAATCTATTAGACTGGGCAGTACTCTTGCTGGCAATCAACCCAGAATGGCAAGAAAAGTTACGAAATGAAGTCATCAATGTCTGTGGCACAGATATCCCAGATGCAGACATGCTTAGCAGGTTGAAATTGGTATGTATTCTAAGATTGTCCACAGCTATTGAAATTTTTTTGCTTAGCAGGTTGAAATTGGTATGTAAAGGAAGATTTTTAATGCTGCTGAATATTTTGTTTTTTTTGCAGATGACCATGGTGATATATGAAACTCTAAGATTGTACCCACCTGCCACAATTCTAGTGAGAAAAGTATACAAAGAAATGAAGCTAGGGCCTATTTTACTTCCTAAAGGAGCAGCAATCACATTGCCCATATTAGCAGTGCAACATAGCGAGAAGTTCTGGGGTCCAGATGCCAACATGTTCAAACCAGAGAGATTTGCAGAAGGTGCTTCAAAGGCATCCATTCAGCCAAATGCTTTTATTCCATTTTCCGTGGGCCCAAGAGCATGCGTTGGCCAAAACTTCGCCCTGTTAGAGGCCAAGACTGTCCTCTCCATGATTTTACAGAGGTTCTCATTCACACTGTCTCCTGTTTACAAACATGCACCTATTGCTATGCTTACTTTGCAGCCTCAGTATGGCATGCAAACCATATTCAAGAATATAGAGGTATAACTTCAGTTGGAATGTGTCCCACTCCTAGGTCCTCCTACCTGTTTCTCATGCTATTTTCTAATTTTAAATATAATTTCTAGGATTTCAGGGGCACTTCTAGGTGTCCCTGCCCTGTTTTCTGTTCCATCCTTCCACCTCCCCTCAGAAGGGAACTCCCTGCAACATATGTGAAAAATTCACTGCCAAAGATAAGTATTCATAGCTTCCAAATATTTACTAGGATGTTTCCTTTGTCCTAAGAGTATGTTGTTAAACTAATTAGGTGTATGTATTGTTAAAATTCAGTTTGGATTATCATGATGAATAGATCTGCATCTTTGATCTTCATATTAAATAAAATTTCGTAGATAGTCATAATTGTTTTAAAGAAACAAGTAAAATATTTTATAGAATTTATAATATATTGGATACTTAAATATAAAATATTTTTTAAATTCTAATTTATTATTACAAAAGCTATAGATATCCTTCAAATAAAATAAATCAAATATTTTGACTTTATAAAAAAATTATATTGAATATACCACAAATAATTTTAAAAAATTCAAGCAAAAAATTACAATTATCATATTGTTACAAAATTTGATTGGTAATTTGCATAATTTTAATTATTGTATTGGAAATGAGCCACATCAAAGATGTACTAGTCCTAAAGGAGCTAGTACCTCAATGGTAGAGCACTCCAACAACAAATGAAAGGTTCTAGGTTTGAGTCCTAATTGGTTCATGAAAAGCTCAATATGGCATCAAAGCTAGGCTAGACTAGGAGCCCCAAGCATCCTATAGAGTGGCTAAGGGGGTATTGCAAATAGCCACACCTAGATCAAAAATGAATTGTTCTTAAAGGGGTTAGTAGCTTAGTGGTAGAGTACTCCAATAGCAAATGGAAAGTCCTAGGTTTGAGTCCTAGCTAGTCCATGAAAAGTTCAATAATATTCATAATTGCATTCTATTCCCTATCAATTTATTTATTTATTTTAGTCAAAAGGCCATAACCTATATTATATATTATATCCATAATTAGAAATTGCATACATAACTAGAATTATAATATGGGTAAAAACCAAAAGGTGGCAGATTAAAATATATTTGTAAAGGTTCCCAAAAGGCAATATATAGTGTGCTAGATAAGCAAAATTGATAGCATACTTATGACCTTATATTCACTCCTCCATAAATCCATCACTAGCTGATGATTCTCCACTGCTATCATTCAAATCCAAGCCATTTTCACCTTGCCCTTCATTGAATCCTGCAACATTATCACCCTGCCCTTCGTTGAAGCCTGCAACATTATCACCCTGATCTTCATTGTAGATTGCATCATTATTCCTCACCACTGCTACCCTAGTTTATCCATGCCTAATATGATGAGAAAGCAGGAAGGAAATTGCGAAAAAATTATCTTTTATCACATTCACCATTTGAACCCCCAATTCTTGTGTATGCAGATTGAGGACTATATATAACTCCCAAAGATCATCTTTTTTTAGACTTTTTGTTACAACCTCAAAAAATGCTTTGAATGCTCATTTGTGTTTCAAGTAATATTTTGGGAATAACAGTCTGGGGGTGCTTAGCTACATGATTTACACTCCAATTATTGTCTTAATACTATCCACTACACTTGGACATAAAACTTTGAAGACGTGTGACAATTCAAATTCTGTTACCTCTCCTAAAAAAGGCCACTCCCCTTCACGAATCTGTACAACTACCTTGAGGTTCTTTGGAATGTATTCCATTGAATATATCCTAAAAAAAACTTAAGTTGACTACAAGCAAATGCAAATACTGACAAATCAAAACACAATAATTTACGTGTTTGTTGTACAATAGTCCCGCAAAATGGATGAAGACAATATTACAAACCTCAATATAGTAGAAACCAACTAAGATTCCAACTAAGAAAGCACCCACATTAACCAGAGGAAACAACCCAACGAATCACACCTAGTAACCAACAAAGAAGAAGTAGTACCCAAAGGCTATACCCCAACAAATCACATTAGAAACCAAAAGAGAAAGGACTAATAGCCAAAGATGAGACCCCAACATATCACAACTAGTATTGAACAAAGAAAAACTAGTACCCAAAGCGGCACTCCAACAAATCACTTACAAAACATTTACTATTTCACTTGTAGCAGTGCCAAGATGATGCAAACCCAGGCTATGCTCCAAATTCTTCACTTATTGCAATGAAACCCACCAGAATTTAGCACATAACACACATACCCTGATAACTGCTATGCTCCTGATAAGAGACACAATGAAACATTTGAATGCCACCTTGGCTTTATAACTAATGTGCTTCTAATGACACTTATGATGGGTACGATTGAGGATTTATTTCTTTTGATTATTTATCTTTTCATTGGCCATACATTGAAATTGGCACGCATGACACAAGTGATTTAAAATGAATGGCACAGGTGATATTGCATTGGGAAGACTTTTAATCATTATACAGTGCGATTTACAGGTAATTAAATCCTGTAACCTGCAAAACCAATAAACATTCTAGTGTAGACATTTAAATAATCCTGATTTATATTATGCATTTGATTCTAATTAATTAACATCACTTCCTCCTAAATCACTTCTGCACTAACCAATCAATTAAATAATCTATTATTTAGTTAAATTCATAAACTTCTACTATATTAATCCAATAATTAACTTTATCAGATTAATTCACTTCTTGCTCACTAATGTTCACCACATTTAATTAAATAAATCAAATTATTTAATTAAAACCCTAAAGTCACTCATTTGTTATAAATCAAATGTCATAAATCCCCTAACTCACTTGAGTTGATTTAATTCTGAATTAATTAACTCTAATCTCCTTCTAATCCCCATTACCCATTTCTCTAGATTTTGACTCAACCTTGGTCAACTAAACCCATGATCAACTAACCAACTTGCACATGAAAATCATTTCTTCTAATTAACTAAATAACTTATTTTCCTCACAATGACATATTCCTAAGAATATTCCCCTCAACCATCCATTCATAAATTTCCCTCCCAAAGGCTTTTAAAGCCTCTAACAAATGTCTTAAATGCTCTTACAAGAGCCACCTTTTCCTTAAATGGTCTCTTCCATGCCATCTTGTCCCTCTTACATCTCAACCACATTCATTCAATTCCCTTACATCCTCTTGCAAATCCACCTACATGCCTTAAATTCTTCACATCTTTCAAAATGTGCTCCACACACATCCACATGGCTTTCATTAGCCTTGTGACAAGTGTAACAATGCCATTGGCTCCCATATTAGTCCCACATTCACTAAATTCATCCATTCTTCAACTCTTCACTCCTATAAGTAGAGGCCTCTTCTACTTGAAATGGATCCAGAACTTGAAGCATTGTTTTTCTACTCATTTCACTCTTCAATCACTTGCCTTTTCATGTCATTTTAGCTTGGATTTCACTATCTCTTTGCATCAAAGTCATCTTCTCATTAAGGGATCAAGATCTTATCATAAGAGATTGGGAAATGACCACTTTCCACATCAAAGTGACACCAATCGCCCCATGGGATGACAGTTTGAGTAGTTTAGAATAAGATTTCATGTTCATTTATTTGATTGTTTCATGTTATTTTGATAACGTTTTCATTTTCTTTGCATGCTCAACAATTTCATGGGGAATGCTTTTATTTGGCTTGTTTAAAATGACTAATATAGTTATATTTGTCCATGTTTGAGCATTAGTGTAGATTGAGCATTCACAATTAGTACATGAAAACATACGATAGCTTGCCACACTACTATCATCTATACTTTTTTGATTGATCATATCACCTCTGTTGTTTTTTGATGATGTAAACACAACACTTGTACTTTATTCTCATACCAAGTATGAATTCCTTCCCTCACTTTGGCTTATTACTTTGGAATAGTTGCATTTTTATATGAGATCATCCTTGCTTTATCATCATGACCAAATGTCACTTAAATGCCATCATCTGCATACCAAACTACCCTTGTACGTGTCCATCCAAGTTTTTGGCACTTGTGTTGCCTTCATACTTGTCATCCATATATGCCACTTTTTATGACACTCCTCCAAATGATATATTCTATCTGTGGGTCACCCCAAATTACTCATTTATCACATGCATTTCTCCATTTATAATGCTTTTCACTTCTTGTGTGCTATTTTCTAATCCTATATTATATATTATTTCCTCTTGCTCTTGTTTACAACCCCTATTTGCTAATTTTTCCACCAATTGATTCCCCTCTCTATATGTATGCTTGATCTGGTATTCCTCCAAAACATCAAGTAATTTCCATATTTTTATAAGGATATAATTGATTTGCCAACTACATTATTTTTTGTCTCTGCTTGCATTGATTATAACCAAACAATCCCCTTCTATTTGTAATTTTTTAATATTCAAATTGATGGCCATTTGTAAACCCTGTAATAGAGCTTGCATCTTTGCTATATTGTTTGTACCTGTTGGTAATCTTCTTGATTTTTCACTAATCATATGCCCAGACTTGCTTTGATCCAAAGTCTCAAGACCTTTTCGTAATATTGTTGTTCTCATAATCTTTATTTCAATCTACACCTCAAAAGAGCAATGAGCCTTTGAGGGAATTTTGAAAGCGAGTTTATTATTTAATGTTATGTGTATAATTTTTATTTCAATCTACACCTCAACAGAGCAATGAGCCTTCTAAGTTTCTTATCACTACTCTTGCTCTTGATTTTCTTGGATTTGCTTTGGAAGCTCCATCAAAATTTAACTTTACAAACCCAATTGGTGGAGGCATCCAAGTCACTTTCTTTCTATCCATTTTGTTTGTGACAGGAACTTGTAGACTACCTTTAAACGGAAAAACAAGCTTTTGCCAAGTTTAAAGTTGATTTGAATCCCAATCTGAGAAGATAGAACCTACATGCTTAGCATCATGTACATAAGAGTTTGTTATTTCACATATTAAATTTTCCAACTTAGACAATACATGAGCAATAATTGATGTTTTCTTTCAAAAGATCCTCTTATTTCATTCCCACCAAATGCACTACAAAACCACTGAAGGAATGATCCTCCACAAAATTGCAAACATTGAGGATTGATATAGTAGTATCCAACTTGAAAACAATTCCCAAAGCGTGCTTGGAAGTGGGGCATAGAACTAAGCTTATCATTAATAAAGGTCCAACAAGAATTTGCAAAAGAACAGTGTAGAAAGAAATGATTTATATCCTCTATACATGTCCCACAAAACACACAGTTAAATGGATTTGATATTCCAAGTTTATGCAATCTTGAACTTGTTAATATCCTATTTTTCAAAGCCAACTAGACAAAACACCCTAATTTTGGTAACATTGTTGGATTCCAACAAAAATTCAGAGCTCTTTGTGGTTTAGAATGTGCTTCACTATTTTGAAGGCACCCAGATAACCTTGTTTGTAGATCTCTAACTGTAAACAACTCTTCTACTTAACAACTTATTTAGATTCCCTTGTTCAGATAATAATATAGGATCCTCAATTTTTTTCCATACTACTTTCCCTAGGAGCATATTTGTAGTCTAAAAGTAATCTTTTACTTTCAATCCCCAAATTGGAATTATATGATTTTCTATTAATTGAAAATTATGCATTGTACTCAAAGGAGGATATCCCTGCCATGAATCTTTCTAGAATTGTGTATTTAATCCATTATTAATCTCCCAAATTATGTATGGGGTTATTACTTTTCTACAAGTTAATAAAAAGTTTCACATAATAGATCCTTATGGTGGATTTGAAATGGAGAAAATACGGTATGATTTGCTAGTATCTAAATATTTCTTCTACATAATTTTGCACCATTTGGCTTGGGACTTTGAATGCATATGACAGACCAACTTTGCACCTAGTGAAACATAGTGAAATATTCCTTGATGTTATATTATGAATCCCTACTCCTCTCAATTTTTCTCTACATATGTTTTCTAGTGAGATAAGAGGATTATTTTTTACTGTCCATATTACCCTTCCATAAAAAATTCCTAATCAAAATTTCAATTTGCACAATG
This sequence comes from Sequoia sempervirens, assembly GCA_007258455.2. Lineage (NCBI taxonomy): Eukaryota > Viridiplantae > Streptophyta > Pinopsida > Cupressales > Cupressaceae > Sequoia > Sequoia sempervirens. The sequence continues at coordinate 471,847,130 of VDFB02047230.1, forward strand.
ATAGTTCTAGGTGCTTTCAAAACAACCATATAATAATTTGGAATTGCAGATAGAACAGATTTAACCATTAGAATCGTTCTTGATAAAAATAACCGCCTTCCCTTCCAACCCACAATTCTCACCTATATATACTTTTTATGACCTTGTCCCAATAAGATGTAGAACCAAGATCCTAGTACCTGCAAGAGACAACAAACAAACACATTAGAAGATTCAAATGCAAGAGAAGATCAAAGTTCCCCATAAAATCTATTAACAATGCTCAAAATAGGAATAAAAGCAAGAACACAATAAAAACGCAAGGAGATAGATCAAATCCTATTAAAAACATGCAAACTCTTGATCTTATGGGGGAGTTGGTGCCAATTTGATGTCCAAATTGGCCCTTTCCCAACTCCTATGCAAGTTTTTGATGATTTGGTGATGATTGATCCACTTGGTGATTGCTTCAAATGAACTCCATGGAGAAAACCTGCAATAACCTAGCTATGTCTTGATGAAATTGATGAAAAATGCTAATGCTTGAAGATGAAAATGAGTATAATAAGTTTTCTCAAATTGTGGATGCTAAAATGAGGAAAGAAACCTCTTATTTATAGAAATACAAGATGGAGAAATGCCCAAAATGAAGCAATGTGGGACTAACTTTCAACCAATGGCCAAGTGCCACTTGTCGAGATGAGAATGGATGAGGGATGTGCACATTTTGATCAATGTGCCAAACAGGGGGAGATTTGAAATTCAAAAGATGGCTTGAAGGATGAGGTGAAAGGTGAAGTTAATGTCACATGGCTCAAGAAAAATGACTTGTAAGATGAGTTAAATGCTTTGTTGGAAGGACACATCCTTTTGGAGGGATTTTCAAATTTGGGGAATATTCCAACCATTGATGCCTATTTGAAAGTAATTAGAGATTTAAATAATTCAAAATAAATGATTTATTGAGCAAGTGGAAAAAGCTAGAGGATGTGACATGGATTAGGATTAGATTAATAAGGATTTGATTAATTTAAGAGAGGATTAAGTGATTTTGACTTTTGACTTAGATTTTAGGATTAAAATAAATCAAAATGAGAAGTAAATGATTTTAGATTTAATTAAATAAAGATTGGATTTATTTAATCAAAGAGGATGATGTTAGGATCAAATTAAATAAAGTTGATTTATTTAATTTAAATGGACGAATTTAGAGATTAATCAAATAAACTTGATTTATATAATGAATGGATGAATATGACTTAATTAAATGCATGATGTCAATTTTGCATGTCTACATTTTTCCCCTCTTTGAAACAATGTACTTGTTGCGTTGGTTTAGAGAATAAACTTGTCATGATCAAAATTTAAAAAATTTCTAATTTTTTTGGATTCCCCACTGCTGCCCCATTGAATGAAGAATTACACCAGTATACTGCCCCCTCGAGAGATCAATTGAAAAGGTTCAATTTGAGGGTCGATCTCATGACAAAGAGGTTCAAGATTAGTTCAGCTCGAATGTTTGATGTAGACAGATTTGATGATGTAGACAGTCATCGGCCATGGGTAGCCTCATGCCTATTTTGATATATTACACACACTTGGTCTTGATTTGTACCATGACAGTTACATTATTGATGCTATAAATGAGATGATTATGATGTTTATATGTAATGAATGATATGATGATGTTTTTATGATTATGTAAATGGATGATAAATGTATGGTTTATGAGATGCTTAGAATAAGCAATCTATATTATGCTTGATGATGAAATGCAATGCATGCGAGATGATCAATGTTTCTTATATGATATGATATGATATGCATATGGTTTTTGGATGTAGGATGGATACATTAGCACTAATTTATGATTAACTATCATGGTACCATGTTAGCACGAAGGGAAGTAAGGAGAAAATAAGATGATGACAAGAGACACCAACAAGCCAACTTTATTAGAGATGATGATAATGATGATGACGATGATGATGATGATTTGCTTACCGAGGAGTTGGGATTTTAAAAGGGCCAATTACCTTATGTTTGATAACACATGTAGGTACGATGCATCAGGGTATAAAGAACCAGGATGGTGTTGCACCTAGTGCGATGGACTTTGAATCGACAAACATATATGAGTATTCTTGTTCACACTTGACATACAGAAACTTTGCTAGTATGCACTTTAGAAGTTTCAAACATTTCAGACCAAAACATAGAAAGGTATAACCTATCAATGCAATAGTCAAAAAACTGCCCAAAACACCCTACGTACATACCTAACAAAGCAAGTATTCACCAAGTTATGTTACAAGAACATCCAACAAGCACAACTTAGAAAATATAATGATCGTTGCCCCATTCCTTTCTCTCTAAATCATTTTTCTTAGACATCATAGAGAGGTCATCAAAATGGGCACAATAAGATAAATCAAAAGAAAAGATCAAGCAAACAAACAAGCCAATGTTCTTCATACCGCAAGCCAAGGGGATGTGTTTTGGTTAGGATAAAAATCCAAAGTGATATCCAAAATGATGCCCATTGTCAGCACAGTATATCCTAGGACATGCATTGTATAGGATGATGATGGGTTGATAAGTTGTTTGATAGGATTTTGATATAAATTTGATTGACATATTTGAAAATGATCAGGATTTTGATTTTGCATTTAAAAGTTTGAAGTTTTCTTTTGATTTTACGTTTGAAGCTTGCTTTTGCTGATTATTATGGTTGTTTCTATTTGTTCTACCAAAGGATGAAGGTGACAATCAATTTATTATGGATGGAAGTTTATTGTGGGTGAAGCAAAATGGGATGAATGGATTTTTTTTTCAAATATTTGGATGTTTTTGGTGTTTTGAGGCTGTTTTTGGATTATTTTTGAGATTTTACAAATGTTTTATTTTTCCGATTTTCCAAATTTTTTTTTCGTTTTTATGAGATTTTATGAATGTTTTTGGATTTTGTGTCTTAGGGGCTCATCAAAGATTAGCCTTACCTACATTTAAGCTCATAGATGATGTAGTTCAGATAGCATGTTTTTGACATTTTCTATTTTTTGACTTGTTTTTGGATTTTGATATGATTTGGGTGTTTTTGGATTTTTGCATGATTTTGACAATTTGCATATGTGCGATGATATCAGTGCTTTGTTTTGGATTTTTTTGAAAACCAAGCTAAGGTTGATTGATCAGATTGATGGATTGATGATGATAACATTGTTGAGGATAGACAACAATGCAAGGATAGTGTTAAGCAACACAAGGATTTAGATGGATATCCCATGATGATGATGGATTCATTGGTGATAACATTGTTGAGGATACACAAAAATGGAAGGAAAGTGTTAAGCAACACAGGGATTGGGAAGGATATCCCAAGATTATTTTTTGATTGGATTTGATTGATCAAGATTTTGAAGCTTGATTTTGGAACAAACTTGTTTTGAATGACTTGATGTGACGTTTGAAGTGCAAATTAGATGCAACTGATATTTATTGTTTGGATTGATGTTCGATTGAAGATAAAACTTGATAAGGAACATCTTCTCATCAAAATATGTCATGGGCTAGTGATTTGGATTTTGGCTTACAAATGCTTTGAGGTATGTGCAGGATTGTCATCGAAAAAATAGGTCCTTAAGTGGCAAAAAATTTAGAAAAATCAGAGTTAGGCAACTTGACATAAAAATTTGAATAATTTATCTATATTATTTCAAAAATATGTAAGAATAGAATCTATAGCAAATTGAATGTAGTTTCTAAACTACTACATTTATTTTTTTTAAAATAAAATCTATTTGGTGAAAATTTGAAATTTTTATGTAGTAGTACTTAAATTTCAGGGAAAAAATAAGAAGTAGGTGTCTATCTGACCACCCTAACCACAATAAAATGATAATATTTTTTTTATAAGATTTTATACATAAGTAGATGACTCATGTCCGGATGTGATGCATATTTTTTTAAATTTTTTTCCAAGTAAATAATTAATTATGATTTTTTTATTACAACTTTTAAAAAATATAAAAACTCATATGTCTAACCACCTTAACTTGGTCAAAACTTCATGAAATTTATTTTTTCTTTTTTTAATCCTATCGTATGTGAAGCATAGAATGTGATGCATGTTTTGGATTCCAAAAATGTGATATTGTTTGAAAACTATAGATGTTTTCCAATTAGCCTATCAATTAGGACTTTAGTGGTAATTCAAATAGAAAATGAATAATAATTATTTATTAAATTCAAAGTAAAACATAATTTATGTTGGTGAAAGCTAAGAATCTCCTTTAAAAACCCTTTTCATTTCATCAATTTTGGGTAAAAAAAAGTCGCCAGCCACATACCCTACAAATACCCATCATAGTGCCACTTTTTGGCCCATCATGATCTGCACATACATGACCAATTTGATTTCATGTTTTCCAATGTTTAGATCACCACATAAGTTGGAGGATATAGATCAAGATTTATTCCCGAAGCAAGATGTAAATTTTTGCCTCCAATGTCTAGCAATGTATGGAATGCCATGGGTGGATGCTTGGATAAGTGTGTGGATAGAGGGATATGGATTATTTTGTGTTAAGATAAGGTGTTCGAATAGAGGATGGTTATTTGAATAAGGCTTCATGACTCAGATAACGTTGGGTAGGATAGGATCAATGAAAATGACCCATGTCAAGGTGTTTACTATAAGCAAGTGTAAAGTGTGCACCAAACTTTGTCAAGATCAATATAATTTGGAAGATAGATGTAGATGGATGAAAATGGATTGGATAAATGGTTCATGGATGAATGGATTTATTATGGATATGATGGATGGAATGTTGGATTTATTATTATGGATGGGATGATATGCTTCCACCTGAAATGGTGCACATAGATGCTCGATTCTACACATGACACCTATTTTCCAGGTTTTCACCATGGTACTTTTCCAAAGCACCACCCATGAGGTTTTCACTAGAGGAATTTTTTTTTTTCTTTACTATTTTCAATCATTTTTCTGATTTTTTTTTTTGCTTTTTGGATTTTTTTTTAGTATTTTTTTGAACGATTTTAAGCTCATGTTGAACCACATGGTGGTGTTGATGTAGATGCTTCTGTCATAATGTGCCATTGATATTCTGCTTGAAGAAGCTGCTTTGCCAAGATACGTGCACTTGAATGCAACTTTTGAGATTCATGATCTGTTTTATTGATATTGAAGTTAACTCTGTCTATGTGGGCACATTGCGATAGAGTGCCTTTTGAAGCCTTATGATGAAGGGTTGTTGCCAATACATGGTCATGGAAGTGAGAATTGGATATCATGCGTGGAGGTGTGGATGGAGTGTGTTTAGGGATAGGAGATGGATTAGTTGATAGTTTGGAACCTTTGACTCTCCAAACTTGGGAAGATGAGGAATAATGGGTGGATATGGAAGTGTGCGTGGAATTAGGATCAACTACTTGATACATTTTGTATGTCACTTGGGAAGCCTTATTTTTCCTTTGTGGACATCTTTGATGGATACTTTTCCCTTTTTTATTTTGCCCCATAGTTTCTTTGACTAATGGATTTTGATAGGGATAATCTTTCTTTGTATTTTTTATGTATCCATATGTATTTGATTTATCCATTATGCTTCTCAGATTCTTTTTCTTTGATGATGTTCTTCTTGCTTTGATTCACATCCTTCTTTTGATGTTGGTCCCAATTTGTGGATGGAGTGATGGGTGGATGAAGATTCATGACATGGCTAGTTGTAGTATTGGCATTGGTTTCATCATAAAGATTCTTTGTGCTCCCTATGTTAATGTTTTCTTGAGACAAAGTTTTCCCCAGTATGGTGCTAGTAGCACCTTTGTTCCTTGGTTTTTCCTATTTTGAGATGTCTTGTTCAATAAGCACTCTTTGATAAATGTCTACTGTAGATGATGTTATTTCAATTTGTTGCTTTGCTAACTTCAGAATATCCTATTCTATCTAACCTACTTCCTTGAGTGGATAATGTTGGATATCTTTATTCATGATGTCCTCAATCTGAGTTTGGGATATATCTGATCCTAATGTTGACAACTCAGTTTGACTGTAGGAATCAATAACTTGCTCTTTTTGTGTAATAATGCCAGGAGTAAAGGAATCTTGCTCTGAATGAAGATCATCTATGTGTCCATCCAAAGAAAGAATCTCATGGGTAGATGGAGGAGTATGTGCTATGTGGATATGATCATCTTGTATAGATAGGAGAGTATCCATTAGATCATTGTAGTAGCTTGGAGATATAAATTCTTGATCTTGAATGATTTTGAAATTGCTTTCGACATGTTTTGTATCAAGTTTTTGACATGGATCAGTTTCAAAGGATGGATTTCTTATAAAGGGTTCATGGATGCCTTCTTTAGGCATGGGAAATGGCTCAATATCCTTTTGATCTTTGAGTGGACTTGGATCAAATGTTGAGTTGAAAATTCCTTCAATATCTGCAAACATGTCTTGAAAAGGACCATTGCTAGACTTTGGTGAAAGATGTTGATCACGCTTTGGAATAAATTCTTGAGATATGCCTTCTAAATCATTGGATGATGTAGAGACATTTTCAACATGATCATTGGTCGATGGATCGCCAATAAATATTATTTTTTGATCAATCATGTCCTGGATGAGATTTTTGAGTTGAACACAATCTGATGTTGTGTGTCCCTTTATTTTGTGATACTCACAAAGGTGTTTCTCGTTATACCATGGTGGTTTTACCAAGGGCTCTTGATAATTATCATAGATGGGGATTTTGATGAGATTCTCGTTTACTAGTTGCTACATGACCGATTTGATTGGTTTCCCAAGTGGTGTGTATTTTCCTTTATTACCTTGTGAGATTTGTACTTTAGATTGACCTTGTGGTGATTGATTTTGGAGATGTAGTGATTGATTTTAAACAATGTTCTAATTTGGGATGATGTTTGGATTTGGCATGATAGGTTGAAATTGAACATTGTTGTAGTTGGGAATCACATTGCCTTGATTTAGGTAACTTTGATTTTGCATGGTGTTACCTTGACTCGGATCAATACATAGAGTCGTTAACATTTTGTTTGGACTTTGAACGACATTTGTATGATTCGTAAAAATATCCATCCCAAAGTTTACCAAGTGTGGATTCAAAATGTTCATGTTTGGTAAACTTGTACTTGGTATATTCACATTTGGCATGTATGGATTTGGTGGGATAATGTTGTTTTGTTGAAGACTCATGCATTGATTGTTTGATTGATAGATTTGTAGGTTTGGAATTGGATTTAAATCTACCATAGGGAAAGGTGTTCCAAAATTTAGATTGGGCATACTCGCATTTGTTGTAACATTGAGGTTTTTAGGAGATAATGATGCCATGTATGTATTGCATAAATGTGAGTTTTGATAATCAATTGGCATTGTAAACCTTTGACAGTTTGGTTGATTTAGACTACTCATGATGTATGAATCAAATTTATATTCCATGTTCCTCTTTTGTCTTTACCTTGTTGATCTCAAAGGGAATTAGGACCAATGATGAGATGAAGGATGAAAGGGGTGAATGATATGGGTTTTGAACTTTTAAGAACCTTGGAGGAATACTAGACTTTAGGACTTTTGGATTTTTGATTTTGGGTTTGATTTGGATTTGGATTTGGATTTGATTTGGATTTGATAATGAAATCATAAACTCCAAGGGGTTAGATGTATTGGAATAAAATTTCCCACAAGATGATAATTTAACTAGGTGTATAAGGAAGGATTCATCCACACACACTTATCCAAACAAGCAGATTTTGATGTTGATTTAAAGGATTTTACCAAAAATCTAGTATGAATGATTTTTCCAATGGTCCAAAAGTTGTTTGTGAGATGGGATTTGATTGATGTTTGAGATGGATGAAATGATTGGTTTTTTTGATCCTAAATGAACCTAAGAAGAACTTTGTTTACAAGACCAAGGTTTTGAAGAATGTGCTTTTCTCCAAGAGTACTTCAAACCAAAAGATCAATGTTTGCTCAAAATACCATAATACAAAAGATAAACAAGCACATGTGTGTGGTTCAATTGATTTCATCTTGATTAATGAATTTATTTTACCACAAACACTTTCTTGCTTAAGTTTCAAACTGAATGTCTATGTCTCAATTTCTTATCATCCCACAAAGTATGTTATGTGGAAATCAAGGAATTTAAGGCAAAATTTTCCTATTGTTAACTTTAGTAAGAAAATTGAGATATATATTCAAATGTTTAGAAACCTCTAAGGATAAAATCCCAAGGGAAAGCAATAACACATGAATTTTGTCAAAGATATTTCCTCCTAAAGGGTTTCAAGTTTGATGATAATGTTGAATGTTTGTTTTCCAATGTTTATGAACAAGCAAAGTGTTTTTTCTTCAAGAACAAGCACAACCCTATGGCTATGAAAGATTGTATTTGTTGAATCCTCACTTGGACAAGCCCAGCTACACTTATTTTTAGTGAATGGTTAGATGCTTGACCCCATTGGGTCCCCTCCATGACACCCACTTATACGGGGCAGCCAAGTATCAGTACCCATGCAAATACCATGACATACTTTGTATTTCTACTAAAAACTGTAAAAGTGTGGGGCGGCTTCAGAAGGATCATTCTTGCACTAAAAAATAGATCAACGATTTTGGTCTTTTCTAAACAAGGGTTTTGATTTAGACTTTTTATTCATGGGGGGATCGCCCATTCGGCAAGAGACCATTGTTGTCCTTCTCATCAGGATGACCATCATGATTTTTTCCTTTCAACAAGAACCCACACTTATATACCAATTGGAAATCACTTGGCTTTAGCGTGTTGCTGGTTGGGTCGTTCCCTTGGGTGATTACTTATTCCCCAAGGGAGGCCCTCTAAGATAAAAAGAAGTGAACAAACATATCCATAGTTCGATCAATCTTTGTTGAGAAACAAAGAGAGAACACATACAATATGTTCCACTCACACTCACAAGATGTGTTCAATTTTAATTCCAAAATGAAATGCGGAGGCAATTACTTTACCCAACTTAAGATCACCAAAAAGCCTTTTGATTTTCAATATCACTATGAGGCACGAGAGAATTGCATACGTCTTTTCGATGGTATTACTTTGGGTAAGTAATTACAAGACAAAGTAGCACATGTTCATTTTAAATCCACAAAGCAATGATTTGATTCTTTTTAGTGCACCAAAATGAAAAATGAGAGTTGATTGTTCAATTTTTAAGTCCCAAAACAAAATCTAGTAAGTTTTCCTATGGTTCTTTTTAATCCCTTTGTCTTGTTCTTTTTTTAAGCCCAAACAAAAATTAGTGAGTCTTAAAAGCTTAAAAGTGACAAAGTCCTTAAAAGAAGGGATTATAATTTCTCCCCAAAGTGTTCAAAAACACTTGATACAATAATGTGATAATGCTTTTTCTTTGACTTCCATGCTCCATGATCTTTTAAAACCTACAATACAAGCTCCAAATGTTAGATGGAATCAAGAGACAAGAAGATATGAGGGTTAGATAAATAATTAAGCATAAAACCCTAAAATTTAGACCAAGTTTAATTGTGATTTGACATTAGGTGAAAATTTGAAAATTTTAACACTATCAAAGTTGAGAAACACCTACAACATTGGATAGCTTATGAAATTCTACCCCATTTTAAAAAAAAGCTTTGAAAAAGACCCAAAAATGACCAAGATATGACTATTTTAAGTTTGAGTGAAAAATCAAGAAAGCAAAGGCAACTCTATTTGCAGCGGCACTGTTTGCATAGGTGACACAATTTAGGGTCCAATGGTGCAGTTTGTAGTTTAGAGTGGTGTTGTATGGTGCTGCTTGATTGGTAGTGACTTTGTATGGCACCGCTGGATTGTGAGCGGCGCAGTTTCCTGTGTACACCAAAAAAATATAAAAAGCATGAAATTTTTGATAAAAATGTGATCTAAACGTGAGATTTTCCCTCCTTCTAATGCCAAAATGTAGAACCAAGATCCTAGTACCTATAAGAGATAATAAGAAAACACATTAGAATATTCAAATGTAATTCAAGATCAAAGTTCCCCATAAAATCCATTAGCAATGCTCAAAATAGGAATAAAAACAAGAACACAATAGAAAAGCAAGGAGATAGATCAAATCCTATTAAAAACATGTAAACTCTTGATCTTATGGGGGATTTGGTGCCAATTTGATGTGAAAATTGGCCCTTTCCCAACTCCTATGCAAGCTTTTGATGATTTGGTGATGATTGATCCACTTGGTGATTGCTTCAAATGAACTCCATGGAGAAAACTTGCAATAACCTAGCTATGCCTTGATGAAATTGATGAAAAATGCTAATGCTTGAAGATGAAAATGAGTATAATAAGTTTTCTCAAATTGTGGATGTTGAAATGAGGAAAGAAACATCTTATTTATAGAAAGACAAAATGGAGAAATGCCCAAAATGAAGCAATGCGGGACTAACTTTCAACCTATGGCCAAGTGCCACTTGTCAAGATGAGAATGGATGAGGGATGTGCACATTTTGATCAATGTGCCAAACAGGGGGAGATTTGAAATTCAAAAGATGGCTTGAAAGATGAGGTGAAAGGTGAAGTTAATGTCACATGGCTCAAGAAAAGGACTTGTAAGTTGAGTTAAATGCTTTGTTGGAAGGACACATCCTTTTGGAGGGATTTTCAAATTTGGGGAATTTTCCAACCATTGATGCCTTTTTGAAAGTAATTAGAGATTTAAATAATTCAAAATAAATGATTTATTGAGTAAGTGGCAAAAGCTAGAGGATGTGACATGGATTAGGATTAGATTAATTAGGATTTGATTAATTTAAGAGAGGATTAAGTGATTTTGACTTTTGACTTACATTTTAGGATTAAAATAAATCAAAATGAGAAGAAAATGATTTTAGATTTAATTAAAGGGTATGCGCAGGATCATGATGGGCCAACAAGTGGCAATATTGTGGGTTTTTGTAGGGTATGTGGTTGATGACTTTTTTTTTACCCAGAATTGATGAAACGAAAAAGGTTTTTAAAAGAGATTCTCAGCTTTCCACAAATATAAATTATGCTTGACTTTGAATTTAATAAATAATTATCATTTATTTTCTATTTGAATTACAACTAATGTCCTGATTGATAGGCTGATTGAAAAACATCTATAGCTTTCAAATGGTATCACATTTTTTGAATCTGAGACATGCGTCACATTCTATGCTTCACATACTATAGGATTTAAAAAAAAGAAATGAATTTCATGAAGTTTTGACCAAGTTAAGGTGGTTAGACATATGAGTTTTTTATTTTTTAAAAGTTGTAATAAAAAATTCATAATTAATTATTTACTTGGAAAAAAATTACAAAAAATATGCATCACATCAGGACATGAGTCCTCTACTTATATCTAAAATCTTATAAAAAATATTATCATTTTATTGTGGTTAGGGTGGTCAGACAAACACCTTTTCTTATTTTTTCGCTGAAATTTAAGTACTACTGCATTGAAATTTCAAATTTTCACCCAATAGATTTTTTTTTTAAAAAAAAAAAACCCTAGTAGTTTAGAAACTACATTCAATTTGATACAAATTCTTTTCTTACATATTTATGAAATAATATAGATAACTTATTCAATTTTTTACGTCAAATTTCCTAACTCTGATTTTTCTGAATTTTTTGCCACTTAAGGGCTTATTTTTTCTATGATGATCCTACACATACCCTAAATAAAGATTTGATTTATTTAATCAAAGAGGATGATGTTAGGATCAAATTAAATAAAGTTGATTTATTTAATTTAAATAGATGACTTTAGAGATTAATCAAATAAACTTGATTTATATAATGAATGGATGAATATGTCTTAATTAAATGCATGATGTCAATTTTGGATGTCTATAGATACCCTATTTGCTCCTGCAAAGAAAGGAATTCCTAAATACTTACATAAAATGTCTGCTTCTTGGAAAGCCAACACTCACAATTTGTTCCTTTAAAACTGTTGGTGTATTAAAAATATATATCTTTGATTTTCTTGAATTAACCTTTTGTCTTGATGTAGAAGTATATTTATCAAAAATATACTTTATTTGTTTAGCTTCCAAAATTGTTTCCCTACCAAATAAGATGGTATCATCTACAAACAAGGAGTGTGTTGCCATTATATCTATAGAAGGAATTGTAATGCCTTTCCAATTGCCTTGTATGTGTACTTTCTACACAAACTTGCTCAAAGCCTCTGCCAAGATGATAAAGAGAAAAAGGTGATAATAAATCCCCTTTCCTTACACCCTGAGTTGAACTAAAAAACCCTACTGGTGAACCATTGATAAGGACTTAAAATTTAGCCCCCACCAAACAAAACATAATCCACTTGTACCATTTTGAATGGAAACCAAACTTTTTTAATACTTGCATTAGAAAAGACTAATCTACTCTATCATATTCCTTCATCATTTCCAACTTGATAATCAATGGCGAAATAACATGTTCGTTGTTATGGAATGAAAAACTTCATGTGCTACCAATGCACCTTCCATTGTTTCCCTACTAGGAACAAATCTTCCTTGTTCCACTGAGATTATTTTAGGAATAATAGGCACCAAACATAAGTAAATTGTTTTTGTAAAAATCTTGTATCTACCATATTATAGAGTGAAATTGGTCTAAATTCTAAAAACTATTTCAGACCAATCACCTTTGGAATGAGAGCAATATGTTTAACATTAAATTGTTTTAGCATTGTTCCTGAGCTTCTAGATTCTTCCAATGCTTTTAAAAGGTCCTTCCTAATGAACTCCCAACATTTCTAAAGTTGTGAACCCATTTTTTCCTAGTGCTTTATCCGAAGGCATAAAAAACACTACTACCTTAATTCTTCTAGCGTGAATGGTCTCAAAAGAAGATCATTTTCCTCTTGTGTGACTAGAGTTGGTATTGCTTCCAACATTTATTCTCTCTCCTTTCCCACCTAAATGGATTGATGACATGGCACAAAAAGAAAATTTGAAAAAAAATTAACTCCCTCTACTTGAATGTCTTTCTCCTTTGTTAAAATATTTCCTGAAGCACTATCTTGAATTGAGAAAATGGAGCTTTTAGCTTTTTTTATCTGAGCTGATATGTGATTTTTTTTTTGTATTTTTATCTCCCTCTTTTAGCCAAATCTCTCGTGACTTCTATCTCCAATATATTTTCTCACATACTGCTAGTTCTTCCCATTCATCTTGTAATTTATTTTGTTGCTCAAAAAGATCCGAGCTTAACCCATGAGCTATTATTTATGCATTTACTTCTTCAAGCTATTTATAAACTTTTTCTTTTTGTTGGAACATATTTTTAAATACATGTGTATTCCAATGCTTGATTCTACCTTTAACATACCTTAATTTCCCACAAAATCTAAATAATAATGTGCCTTCCACCATAGGAGACAACAACCACCATTCCTTCAACAAACTTAGAAAATCTAGATGTCGAAATCACATCACTTCAAACTTGAAGGATGATTTAAATGTAGATGACAACTATTTATTTTGAATATCCAATGGTGTTGGATAATGGTCTGAACCTATCCATGGTAAAATTTTAGACTACATACCATAATTCTTAGTTACCCAATTTAGTGTGATGAGAAAACTATCTAGACGCTCAGCTATCTGACAAAAATTCTTCCTTTTATTTTACCATGTAAATTTACCATTTCTTCCAGGAGAATGTCAATAAGACCATTATTTTGAACAAAGGCACTGAAATCTTTAATTTTTTTAGGAGGTATGATCCCACCTTGCTTCTCATTCAAGGATAGAATTGCATTAAAATGACTAGCCAAAATTACCTTATCTTCACTAGAATTTTCAAGAACTTGTGTCAATGCTTCCCACAACTTTTTTCCAAAAGTAGAATTGGGTGTATAAATGTTTAAAAGCCAAAATTGCAAATAAAAATGTACCACCTTTAATAGTTTCCAGTTAAGTTCACTTGATATAGGCTCCATTACAACAAATTTTGGATTCCACAATGCTATCAAACCTCCTGAAGCCCCTGGAGCTTTTGATTGACTAGATTGAACCATTGTGACCATTTACTTATGACCGAGTTAAAAATATCTTGAGATAACTGTCTCCTATAGAAGTACAATATCCGCCCCACAAGCATCAATTTTTTGCTTGATTCAAGCTCTCTTGTTAGGGGCATTTAGGCCCCTAATATTTCAATATATTATTTTCATATTTTTGTCCAAGAGCAACAAGCTTTCCTCAACATTTTTTAATATTACAATCCAATGTAGATTGTTTTCCTACCACTATCTCCTCTTAAATCTTGATAGCATGTGATTTTTGACCTCTTTTACAAGGTGATTTTTGTGGTGTTGTAGACAAAGAGAGGGATTGAGCAATTGATAAATTTTGGGAGAAATTATATTCCTCGTCTCCCTCTTCCCTTTCCAGCCGAGCATTAATATCTTCAATTAAATTTGAAACTATCAACTTATCATGCAAATTTGTGGCCTTTACATCAGGATTGGAGGGAAAATGTAATAAAGTATAGGAAGAATTTACAAATTCTTTTACCTCACACTCCTCAAATGCTTTTGCAATTTCATCAATTAATGATGAACCAACTAGTGTAGTAATCTAGTTTACTATACTTTCTAAGTTTCCTTCTTCTAACATGGATTGAAAATCCATGAAATCAAACCACTCTCTTATGCTCTTTGAAGCAGATGAATATGGGAAATATATATCAAAAGAATTAAGCTTATGATTAGCTAAACAGGGTGAGGTTATACTATCACACTCCTCAGGCTCAAATTGATTATGAACACCACATATTAAATATGATGTTATGGAATGCCTTTGCTGCTTTGTGAATAAGGGAAGATTAGGAAGATACAAATGCAACGATTTAGCATTTACCATGGAGAAAGATATTCAACCTTTGTACCAGTCTTTTGACATATGAACTATCACACTTTTTTCATTTCTTTGTTGAAATCCCTTTTGAGAAAGTTGCACATTTGTCCTCTTTCCATGGGTAATCCCATTATAAAAAACTACTGATGCATAATCAAATTTTTTACAAATAGAACCTTGCATCCTTACCGAGGAAAACCTAGGAACATCCAATCCCTAAACTACACACCCTAGAGACAATTGTATAATAATTTGAGTAGATTTAATATTAGAATCTCTTTCTCTTTTCTGCATTAGATTTTTCATGCAAAATTGAGTGTTGTTCCCCAAAATATGATATTATGTAAAATCAACAGTATTGTTAAATTCTAAATCATTAACAATAGACGTAGAACAAGAAATCTGGTCCTTACCAATGTTACAATTCACAATAATATTTTTACCCTTCACACTTCCAATTTTAATGAAATCAGAAACCTCCTTCCCAGAAATCTTAGATAGACTTACTTGCTCCACATTTCCAATAGGTTGTTTCTGTAAACTTTTTTCATATGAATTAGTATTGTTAAATACTAAATCATGTACAATAGTCATAGAAAAAGAAGCTCAGGACCCTTATCAAGATTACAATTCAAATAACTGTTCATATCCCCCGCAGTTCCAATTTTATTGTAATCTGAAATCTCCTTCCTAGAAAACTTCTCTCTAGAAAACTTAATGAGGTTTTCTTGTTCCATATTTCCTATAGGATTTTCTTGCAAACTTTCATTCTATTGTACCTTTCTTTTACAATTTCTATCCTTATGACCCTTAATGTGACATTCCTGATAGATAATGAAGGATTTCCAAGGAAAATATCTTGAACCCAAACTCCTAATTTTGAATTTATACACAGCTTTTGAAAAGTCTTGAAGTGTATCTAGGAGGACACAAATCCTAACTGGTTTAGCTGGGTTTTTGAAAAAATCATAATCACATTTCAAGAATATTCCTAGCTGATTGGCCAGAATCTCAACTATTTTAGGCTCTTTGAATTCCAAAGGCAAGGAGTGCTTTTGTAACCAAAATGGTACAAACTTAATTTGCACAGTTTTAGGGTTAAAATTTGGATACCAGAGTTGAGTGAATAAACTCATTCCCTCAAAGACCAAGGACTTAACCCTAATAACCACATCTATTTCCTTTTTTGATGAAAATAGGACAATGAAAACCCATTTCCCTGATCTATATAAAAAACTTGATTTGCCCCATCCCAATCTTGATAAATCAAAATTTTTAAAAGAGCAATTGGGGGAAAAAAATACCAAAACTTACAAATAAGCACTTTGTCTCATAGATCTTGAGACTGCAAGTAGAGCAGGTCCTCGAGAAGGGTTACATTAACAAATCTCGAATGCCTTTGATTTTAATAATGGGTGTTTGACAATATTCTCCCTTCCTCTTTTGGCATCCACACACTCCTTCACTACTGTTGTACATATTGATGCCGCTCCCTTAAGTGATCTTCATCAAGATCCTTAACCTTTTCCACCTTTAATGCTTGATTCTTGAAATTTCTTTCAACTCTTATTCAGAACAATATTATTCAAATATGTCATAGGAGGGTCATTTGATAGTGAGATCTGGATTTTTCATGCCTCCTGACCATATCGCCATTGCTTCTGAATATTTCTATAATACATGACCTTATCAAGAGCAATATTATTAGGAAAATAAAACCTTAGAGGAACATTGTTAGGAAACGTCACTAGATGTGCATTGGGAGAGCCTTCTGAATCAGATCCACAAATATCAAAAGCCTCATGCATTGCTATAGATAGTTGTTTTCTTGGAAATCGGGGTTGCCAATAGTCAGAAGAAATAGGATTTTCTTCAGTATAGCCTTGCTAGAGTGAATCTCCTTTGTACCCCTAAAAATGACCTCAGGAATGATGATGACCACTAAAGAAATTTGAATGGTTATCATTGGCTCGTACTAGCCTATTTCCTAGAGCGTTCCACATCTTTCCCCTTTCCTTCCAACCTTCCATCAAATCTAACCTCAAGGAGGTTAGGGGTAAAGCCCATTCCTATACCCCAGGTTAGCAGGGTAGGAATAGGTAGAATATTTTTGACCCTTACCTTTCCCATTATGAAGTAGATTCAAACATGTGACCTCGAGGGATGCAAACCCCTAGCCCCAACCAACTCTACTACAAGTGGTGGCTTAAAAAAATATAACCTCAAGGAGGTTAGGGGTAAAGCCCATTCCTATACCCCAAGTTAGGGAGCAAGAACATGTAGAATATTTATGACCCTTTCCTTTCCCACTACAAAGAGGAATCGAACCTGTGACCTCAAGGGATGCAAACCCCAAGCCCTATCTAACTTCGTTACAAGTGGTGACTTTAAAAATATAACCTCAAGGAGGTTAGGGGTAAAGCCCATTCCTATACCCCGGGTTGGTGGAGCAGGAATCTAGGTAGAATATTTTTGACCCTTTCCTTTCCCACTACGAAGTGAAGTCAAACCTATGACTTTGAGGGATGCAAACCCCAAGCCCCATCCAACTCTACTACAAGTGGTGGCTATCTTAAAATCTAACCTGAAGGAGGTTAGGGGTAAAGCCCATTCCTATACCTCGGGTTAGTGGAGTAGAAATAGGTAGAATATTTTTGACCCTTGCCTTTCCCACTATGAAGCAGAGTAGAACATGTGACCTTGAGGGATGCAAAACCAAAGCCAAAACCAACTCTACTACAAGTTAAGCTAACTGTCATTCAATAAAATAGAGAGACAATCATTCAATTTTAAAAGTTAAGCCAACCATCGTGGAAGACAAAAGTAGGTTATTTTACTATACTAAATCTTGTTGAAAATTGCAACCATGCTTTCTTTTCTTTTATGATATTTGGGTTATAAGATCATCATTATATATATATATATATATATATATCTTTTAAAAACATATTAAACCAAAAAAAAGTGGAAGTAATAATTACATCTTAAAACTAAAGTAAGGAAAAGTTTTATATATCAAATTTGAAGAGAAAAACAAAATTATTTAGTAAGAGTTTCAAGTTTTAAATCTCTTATTGCACTTGAAAAATATGTGACAATAGGAGAGTGGGCTAACTTCATATCACTTAAATTTATAAATGTTAAGTTGAATGAATTTAAATTTTTTGATGAAAATGTTATAGTAAAACCAAGAGTTAAAGCATATAGTGAGATCCTCAAAAAATATGGGTGATATAGGATCACATCGAAAAGTCAAACCAACAAAGTAGGAAAGAAAAAGAACATGTGACCCCCCAAATAAAAAAGAAAAAACTACAAAAGAGAAAGTTTATAGTCCCACAAAGAAAATAAATGTCAATTTATTAGTTTAGTAGAAATAAAAGGATTCCAATATGATTATGCTACAAGGACAAAACCAATATTTTCATGTAACTTTCATTAGGGATTTAACTAGTTAAACCTAATGTTTGGGTCTAATTCATCAATAACAAACATACAATTGCATGTTTTGTTGACATGCATCATTAAGTGGTGCTTTTAAAAGGCCAATCACAAGCCATAAGGCAACATAGTCAATAGTTGTTTGTTGAACCCATCAGAATATTACTATTAAAAGTCTTAATTCTATGTGGCTAACCATCATCCACATCATTCCTTAATTTGAAAACTTTGAATGTGATTTGTCCCTTAGCCACTAGGTTTGAGATTAAAAATCACCAGGATTTTGGAAAACCTCTACGCTTGATATCCCAAGTGCTAGGGTTAAAAAATAAGGCCACCACATGGGGATAATGCCTAATCATTCTCATCCAATCGCATCCACCACAATGGTGTGCAATGTGGAAGTGTTGATTATAGATAGGGATACAAGCATGCAAGAGGGATAGTTTTGAGAGTTGCAGGTATTGGC
Organism: Sequoia sempervirens; assembly: GCA_007258455.2. Lineage (NCBI taxonomy): Eukaryota > Viridiplantae > Streptophyta > Pinopsida > Cupressales > Cupressaceae > Sequoia > Sequoia sempervirens. The sequence goes on from VDFB02047230.1 coordinate 471,865,942, forward strand.
ACCACATGTTTAGCATGTGTGAAAACACTACAACTATAATTGTACCTCACTTTTAAGAGGCCCACATACTTTGGAAACTTCAATTAAGTTATTTTACAATTCAATAATAATTGCATGGTTTTATGGGTGTTTTACCTTTAATTTTACTTTCTCTTGTGTAGGCTTGAGGGTTTGAATGTATGGGATGAAAAGAGATTTAAATTGTTTAGGGTAGGAATTCTTTAGATATTTTGTATTCCAACATTGAATAAGTATAAGGGCATATTGTGCATTCTATTGTCTACAAGTTTGGATATTCCTATATCTATGATATATGCACTTGTTTGGGTAAGAAGGTTGGAATTATGATAATATTTCCTTATATTTGGTCTTACATATCCTAGATGTGTAATATTTGAATATATTCCAAGTGTCCATCTATGTTTTCAATTATTTTAGACATATATATATATATATATATATATATATATATATATATATATATATATATATATATATATATATATATATATATATATATATATAATCATTTCCAGTATATGTATTTTTTTGGGTATGATGGCTTGAATGTAAGAAATTTTGGCTTATATATTTGTAGTTGAAGATGTGCAATATTTACAAGTGTCCAATTATTTTAAATATCTAATATGTTATTATTTTTTATGATTTTTTTATTTAAATATTAACAAATGTACATTTATATATTGTAGTAGCCTAAATTGTCACCCCTGACAATTTCACACTATGTGGACACCCTAATTTGTATACAGACTTAATTATATTGATAATGTGTCCATTCGAGGCTAGATTAGGAAAATATATTAAATTCCTTAGTATCCTAATAAATTTGGGCCTAAAAAACCTAGTCAAGGGCTAGGAGCCCTTGACCTAATGGTTCCCTATTTTAATAATTAATGTTTTAGTCAAATTTTTGTAGTTTTTGGAATTGATTATGTGCAATTTTTTTGAATCAACATTTTGGATCACACTTAGTGATCACATCTATCCTGATGATGGATCCCACCAGTGTGATCCAAAACTTTGATTCTAAAAATTTGTACACAATCAAATCCAAAAACAACCAAAATTTGATTACATGGAATGCAGAAATATAATAGCATTAATGTTTTAGTGTCAATCCTTTAAGATTTAAAAAGGATCCCAAGTCATCCTAAAACAAAAAGATCAATTGGGATGCATATATAAACAAGTTTTCTTCTCAATTGAACATTAGAAGCTATTATGATCAATCATGCACTATCAAGCTCTTATGAAGATGTATTGAGTTTTCTTCTACATGCTAGTTACAACAATTTATTGTGTTATGTGGAGTGACCTCTTGTAGGTATTCAAGAAATTCAAGCATCCATCAAACATGCTTTGGTGGCAACTTATGGTGTGGACATCACTTTGATAGAGATTTCATACCTAGGGTAACATTATCATATATTTTTTATTTTGGTCATTAATTATTTATTTGGCCTCTTCCTGACCTAGGGTAAGCCCTCTTTACCATCATCGTTTTTTATTTCTGGAGGTGGACACACCAAAATAGGGTTTGACTTAGGAAATCCTCTATACAACACAATATTTCCCTCTCTTTTTAGGTGTGTAGGTCAACAAAAGACTATAGGAAAACACAATGCAAATTGTAACCTACCATATGAAGTTTGTATATCTTAGAAAGTAGCATTTCTAGTCAAGGGAACCCTTGCCATTGACCCCCAAATTTACACTCATATTTTTATAATTGGTGCACAAGTATCTTCCATTATTAGATCTATAATTTTTCCATCAATTTTTAGTTTCGTTAGTGCAAAAAATTACATTTTTTGAATCTAGGTTTTATGTCAAATAGGCTAATTAAAATACACATCAAATTCTCCTCTTTGTAACTTATTGGTTGAAATTTTTTTCTTAAAAGTTAACTTAATATGACTCCTTATTGCCCAACATAAAGACAAATAAGCAATGAATAGTTGGAGAGATCACCATTTCATTGGTGATCTTCCTCTAAATTTTATTAAGGTACAACTACCTTGTAAGATAAAATTTTGATATTTTGGAATTTAAAACGATGTGTATACTTTTAATCAGAAAGTAGTAGAGGAAAACTAACACTTGTTCATAGCCATAATACAAAAGTGTTCAGAATAAACCTTAAAAAATATCAACTTAAACACATAGGTAAATCTAAATGTTTGTGTATTTGTTGTTGATACTCCAATCTTTGTGTTGAAGTATTAGTAATATTTGTTTCAAGTCTTTTCATATTGGTATCATGGCTATGAACCAATGTTAGTCATTCCTTTTCTTCTTTTGGGTCAAAAGCATATCCCTAAAAACAAACTATATTATTAGAGGGAGTTGTACCTCATTAAAGTCCAAAGGAAGATCGCCAATGGAATGGTGACTATTTGTTGATAATTTGTCTCCATTTTGGGAAATAAAGAGTCATACTCAATTATTTTTCAAGAAGACAAACTTGTTGACCAATAGAGGGAAAATGATGAAATAACCAAATAATTAAAAAATATTTAATTAATCCAGGGACAGGTTAATTTAATCAAATAATTGAAAATTATTTAATTAACAGTGATGAAAGGGGTGATGAGTGATAATGACAAAAAATGATCAATTAGAAGAATTTGTGATGCGTGATGATGATGGGAAATGATGAATTAGAAGAATGTGTTAGATAGTTCTAGGTTTCTATAGTATCTAAGTGGTGGCATATTCTAGTGTGAGTATCTAAGTGGTGGCATAGAGTTGCCACCACATCTATGATTGAAAAGATTATGAATCTTGACAATTCATAATCATTTGAAATAACTTTATCGATTAAGTTAGTAATTGTTGTAAGGAAAAATAGTACTAACTTAGTAATTGTTGTAAAGAAAAATAATAGTAATTGAGGAATTGTTGTAAAGAAAAATAATAGTATCTAAGGAGAAATTATTATAGAAAACAACATAGAGGATGGTCCCACTCATTTCACATTCTCCTCCAAAAGTTGTTGACCAAGATCCATAATTTAGATATTAAATATTTGTCCAATCCATTTATATTTCCCTACCACCCACGTCATACATCAAACTTCTTTCAACCACTTTCATGCATGATGGATGCCCTTACTCTCATTCCCATTTTCCCATGTCATGCCATTCCTCTTTTAATAATTTTTTCATCCTCTCAATATTAACTACTCTTATTTATTGATAGAAGCCTACTCTAAGAATGTGACAAAAAAATCATCCATCTAAAACATTATCTTTCACACTCATCCATCTAAAATGACCTTACTTTTGGTTTTTAAAGGATATTTGGAAACCTTTATCAAAATCATGTGTATACTTTATAAAAGAGAAAATATATATTTTCTATAAACAATCCTATTATTGATTCCACAAAAGATTTCTCATGTACTATCTATTACTAAATTAGTGTTTTCATTTAATTATTGTCAACACTAACTTAAACTCTTGCTTTTGAAAAAATCTCATAACAATCCTGGTTGCCATTGTGGTATATAGTTGCCACCACATCTATGATTTGAAAGATTATGAATCTTGATAGTTCATAATCATTTGAAAGAACGTGGTTGATTAAGTTGGTAATTGTTGTTAAAAAAAAATTGTAGTAACTAAGGAGCAATTATTATAGAAGACAATATAGAGGATGGTCCTACTTATTTCACATTCTCCTCCAAAAATCATTAACCAAGATCCATAATTTTTATTGAACTTTTTTCCAATCCATTTATAATTCCCTACCACCCATGTCATATATCAAATCTTTTTCAATCTCTTAAATGCATTGATGGATACCCTTACTATATTCCAACTCATAATCATTTGAAAGACACTTGATCGATTCAATTAGTGATTGTTGAAAAAAAAAATGGTATCTAAGAAGCAATTATTATAAAATACAACATAAAGTATGGTCCTACACATTTCACATTCTCCTCCAAAAATCGTTGACCAAGATCCATAATTTCTATTAAACATTTGTCCAATTCATTGGCAATTCTCTACTAGCCATGTCATGCATCAAACATCTTTGATGGATGTCGTTACTCTCATCCCCATTTTCCCACGTCATGCCATTCCTCTTTTAATATTTTTATCATCCTCTCAATATTAACTACTCTTATTTATTGATAGAAGCCTAATCTAAAAATGTGAAAAAAACTCATCCATCTAAAGCATGACCTTTCATGCTCATCCATCTAAAATGACCTTACTTTTGGTTTTTAAAGGATATTTGGAAACCTTTATCAAAATCATGTGTATACTTTATAAAAGAGAAAATATATATTTTCTATAAACAATCCTATTATTGATTCCACAAAAAATTTCTCATGTACTATCTATTATTAAATTAGTGTTTTCATTTAATTATTGTCAACACTAACTTAAACTCCTGCTTTTAACTCTTGCTTTTGACAAAATCTCATAACAATCCTGGTTGCCATTGTGGTATATAGTTGTCACCACATCTATGATTTGAAAGATTATGAATCTTGACAGTTCATAATCATTTGAAAGAACATGGTTGATTAAGTTGGTAATTGTTAGAAAAAAAATTGTAGTAACTGAGGAACAATTATTATAGAAGACAATATAGAGGATGGTCCTACTTATTTCACATTCTCCTCCAAAAATCATTGACCAAGATCCATATTTTTTATTGAACTTTTTTCCAATCCATTTATAATTCCCTACCACCCATGTCATATATCAAATCTTTTTCAATCTCTTAAATGCATTGATGGATACCCTTACTATATTCCAATTCATAACCATTTGAAAGGCACTTGATCGATTCAATTAGTGAAATTGTTGTAAAAAAGAATGGTAACTAAGAAGCAATTATTATAGAATACAACATAGAGGATGGTCCTACACATTTCACATTCTCCTCCAAAAATCGTTGACCAAGATCTATAATTTCTATTAAACATTTGTCCAATTCATTGACAATTCTCTACCACCCATGTCATACATCAAATTTCTTTGATGGATGCCCTTACTCTCATCCCCATTTTCCCACGTCATTCCATTCCTCTTTTAATATTTTTATCATCCCCTCAATTTTAACTAATATTATTTATTGATATAAGTCTACTCTAAGAATGTGAAAAAAACTCATCCATCTAAAATGACCTTAATTTTGTTTTTTTAAATGATATCTGAAAACCAATATCAAAATTATGTGCATACTTTATAGAAGAGAATATATATATTTTTCTATAAACAATCCTATTATTGATCTCACAAAATATTTCTCATACTATCTATTATTAAATTAGTGTTTTCATTTAATTATTGTCAACACTATAACTAGGCACTGTCTATCCAAGATACACTATGCACCTGTTCGTGTCTGTCAGACTGACAGTCCGTTGACAACTCCTGTCATTGCTGCTAAAAAAATTTCGTATTTGTATGACCTCCCAGTCATTGCTGCTAACCAATTGTTGACTCAGTAGGCAATGAACTATATGCCAAGAAACAAATCATACATTGAAAAGAAAATGAATTCAAAAAATGTCATGGACTGTAAAAAATAATCACCATCAAATAATAATTGAATTCATAAAATTGTCATGGATTGCAAAAAACTAATCACCATCAAATAGTGAAAACCATTTCTGTGGTAGCTACTAGTTACGAAAAAGGCTCGAATATCAAGAAAAACTACCTCATATAATTTTCATTAATCTTGAAAGCTGTAAGACAAGAGGACTTAAATAAGAATTTAAGCAAAATTACAACAAAAATAATGTCCTGAGGATATGAGCAGAAACAATCACCAAGCAATGATTTACAGCTAATTTGAATAATAATGATCTATGATGCTTGAAAACCATTTGTCAAATATCTCTGACAGATAAGTATGATAGGACTCCACAATAAGATAAATACAAATGATTTTAAAAGTAAATAGAATTTGTGAGAATAGTGATCACAAAAATAGCTGAAGATTGTAGTTTCGTGTCCCACCATGCTTACCAAAATGTAACTACAAAATTTAAAAATAAAAGAGGAACAAATGCAAGAAAATAGATTCTGATTTTAAATCAACAGAAACTTCAAATGATTTTTTTTTAAAATAGTCAGCTATAAATTATTAGATACAATTTCCGTGGTGAAATAGACGTTCTTAGTAGATTTTGATTATAGTTAGTTATATAGATGTTCTAGAATTTTAATAGTATGTATCTGTGTATTCATGTATATGTTTTTTTTTTTTTTTTTTTAAGAATTGTTGAACTTATATTTACAATTTTTTGGCTAGGAAGATAGATGGTTGGGATTTGAAGATCAGTTTTGTGGAGATTGGTTGAGAGTGCTTTCATTAGATTTAGGAATGCTCATTATTTAATTTGTTCAAAATAAAGGGATGAGGTTGCATTAAATAACAAGAGTTGTAGAGCTGCGAAGTTCCTGCCATACAGTTTTAGAATAGTTTTGTTTGCATTTGTTGTGTTTGCTATGTTTTGGTCAGGATAAAGCAGTTGTCACCTAAACTTAGGAATTTGTTCATTGATAGAGTCAACTTTTTCTTCCATTAGAAAATGACCCTTATAACAAAAGAATTTTGCTCACTTCAAAATTCTGAGATGATCTGGTTGTGCTTTTAGGCCATGAAGAAAGCGCAATTTACATGTTGCCAGCATTATGTAAATATTAATGAGTTCAAATATTTCCTTAACCATTCAACATATATGATAAAAATCCTCTTTAGAAAAGCAAAGATCATTAGAATTTTCAATGTATGTAGAGTCATGTATAACCAACCTGCTTAAATGTTATAGTTTTCTGCGCAAATGAAAATGAAAGCATATAGTCCTATGTTCTCTTATAGGTGGGCCCGATGTCTCCAAAAAATGCCTGGGTCAAACATCATAAATCTCAATTGAACCCATATGCCCATTTTACTAATTGTAGAGTAGTGGACAGAAGCATTGCAATAGTCATTGGACCAATACCACAAGGTAGAGGATTAATTGTTGAATCTATTCTTGAAGCCTCTTCATAGGAAACATGACCAACTAATTGGTATTCTCTTTTAGCACTACAATCCTGCAAAAATGGAAGCAATAGTTTTAATTTTCTATATATTAATCATCTTTTACTTACAAACTTTTTTTGAAAAAGGCAGTTAGAAAGTGTCATACCTCTGCTGCATTTAAGCCAAGATCAATTAGTTCTGCACCAGGTTTTAGCCAATCACCATGAACCAAGTTTGGCACACCTACTACAACAACAAGAATATCTACTTCATGAGTAAAATCTATAGTAAATTCTTTTTGTTTTGAGTAGCTATGGTCTACATATTTTTTTTGTGGAAACATGGTTTAAAACTTTAAATTAATACTTAAGTAAAGATTGTCTACTATGTTTCAAATTTCAGAGCTATTCAATAGAATATGGCCCATATTCTGACATGTCAAACACTTTTTTAAGAAGAGAAAATGCAATCCACCCTTAATCAATGTGTATTTATTTACAGACTAAACATTTGTACCTATAAATTTATAGATATGTATTCTACGAGACCCTTTTTCAGTTGAAAATAAAGATTATGATATTTCTTGTAGAGTATGTAAAAAGTGATCTATGAAAATTCAAATCTACCCATTTTGTCTGACAAATTTGTTTTTAAGACATTTAACTGTTATTGTTGTTGTCCCTTAACTTCAAAATAAAGTGTAACCTGAAAGTCTAGCACAACTAATTCTCAAGTAAAAGTTTTTAGTATTTTAAATAACCATATAAAATTTAAAATTATTTTTTGTAGCTCAAAATTTGATGCTACTCTTTGGATTGCAAATATTTTACCCTTAAAGAACCTGCTCTTCATGTGAGAATTTTTACTCAATATTGTGGACACATCAGATACTTCAACCATAATGATTCAAGAAATTGATGATTCAAATTATTTTATTCCTTTCAAGGTGACCACACAATGCTCATGCATTTCTAGGATAGTACAGCTATAAGCCTACTGTCTAGAATCACAATTCTGTACTACAGACTCATCATTGTGTGAACTAATATTTATCTAGGGTATTAATTGTTTAACTTAAACATTGATGTGTATACCCTTAGCTTCCAAATTTGCTTGTCTCATTTGATTTTTTGTCAACATCACTATCTCTGGATAAATCATAACCAAATTCTAAGGTCATCTCTAAATGGGCATGAGTGCACTAAATGTGTTACATATCCATCAAGGTATTATTTGGATGATCAGACAAACTTCAGGAAATCGTAGACATAAAGAGAAAGATTAAATAAAAGCTTAATGAGATACACTCTTGACAATCTTTTTTTGGGATTTTCACTATTATTTGGTTCTATGTTATATTCCTTTCAAAATTGAAATTTTTTTTGTTATGATCAGTTGGAATAGACTCTACAAGAAATGCATAAATATATTGTCTTGTGTAAGAAGACCACAAACAAAAATAATAATTTGTTGATAAATCACAAGAGATGACTCTTTGTAATCAAACACAAATCTCCAGATTTTACACACATATCCAATAATTACCGCCAATGAATCAGAACAGCAGTATGAATCTTAGTTCAATGATATATGTCAATATCATATTCAGAATTAACAATAAATTTTGGATACTCCACACTGGGTATTGAAACAAATTGAAAAGTTGTCTTTATTTGCATCTTCTCCAGAAACTCATCTATCTTGTAAGTCAGGTAACATCTACAAACTGTATGTATTGTCTTGTGTTGCTAGAATTGGCAGTCATGTAAATTTTGGTAACATACTAGCTAGCATAAGTTTTGTACTAAGGGCCTCTGCCATATTGATGTAAAAAATACATGATACTGGGTCTCTTTAACTTAATCCCCTACTTGGTGAAGAAGACCTTGTGGGGGATGATTAATCAAATTGAAAAAGAAGATAATTCATTATGCAATTAGTACTCCCCTGGTTGAAGTTGACAAGAGGTATATGTAGTATAGAAGTTTCCAAGTCAACTTATCAAAGGCTTTGGACATATCCAATTTGATAATCATTCCAGAACAACAATCAAATTTTGAGAGATTGAATGGTTCTCTAGGTGTAGGTGGATTTACAAGGTGTACTTTACTCTGAAGCATTCTCATGAGGTCAAACACAAAGATAAAAAATCTAAACAATATATATATATATATAGAAATAAATGCCTTGTGGGCTTCGAAAAGTGGTATTTTAAACCAAATTGGCATCTAGCATGGTCATGACTAAAAAGTAACCAATATTATTATACCCAAGTATTGCACCCTACCCTTTATTGAACCATAATTTAAGCCTAACCCTACCACTTACCATAGCCCTAACCTTAGATCCACATTTTATTCTAGATTAATAATTTTAATCCTAACTTAACATTAACCCTAACCCTAATTAAATAGTAATCATAACCCTAATTGAAACTTATTTGAACCTTAATCTAAATGAACCCTAACCCTAACCCTAGTTGAAACATAAACCTAACTCTAATTAAACCTTAATTGTAAACTTAACTAAAATAAGCCTAATTGAACCCTAACTATAACTTGAACTTGATCCTAATCATAACACTAATTGAATACTAACCCTAACCCTAATTCCAACCATAAGCCTAATTGAACTTGAACCCTGACTCTAATTGAACCTTGTTGTTGGGGTTAAATTAGGGTTCAATTAGCATTCTAGTTAAACCCCAATTGTAAGATTAACCAAAATAAGCCTAACTAAACTCTAAATGTAACTTGAACTTGACCCTAATCATAACACTAATTGAATGCTATCCCTAACCAAGTAACTGAACCCTAATTCCAACCATAAACCTACTTGAACCCTAACTGGAGGTAACTCTTATTGAACCTTATTGTCATGGTTCAATTAGGGTTTAATTAGCATTCTAGGATGGAGATTAAGGTGAAGTTAGGGTTATATTTGTGAATATCTTAATATTAGCTTATAAATTTGACCCTAACTATAATCATAATTGTATCCTAACCCTAACCCTAGAATTAAACACTAATTCTAACCCTAACACTAACCATAATTAAATTCTCGCTCTAACCCTAATTGTAATTAAATCCTATTGTTAGGGTTGAATTAGGGTTAGGTTTAGGGTTCAATTAGAGTTCTAGTATAAATCTTGGGGTTAAGGTTATTTATTTCTTGATATTAGTTTATAATTTTGACATTAATGATAAATATATCAAACAAAGAATTTAAGTTAGTATATATTTTTATTGGTATGTGAAATTAAGTATTGTTAGGGTTATAATTATTAATGTCTTAACATTAGTTTATAAATTGGTATTAATGATTTAAATATTACAAACAAAAATAACTATTTTAACCTAGAATTCTATTTGTATGTGAAATGAGGTATTATTAGAGTTAGAATTATTAATCTTAAAAAATAATTAATCAAATCACAACAATATTTTTTTCTTTGCATCTAAATTATTTTATTTTCTAAAATTACATTGAATTCTAACTTGAAAAAAATTAGAAATTATTTTGCATGCCTACTTTTGTATTTTTGAGTTCAATTAGGTATATTACAAAAATTAGTATTTAAATCTACAATTCTATTTCTATGTGAAATGAAGTATTATTAAGGTAAGAATTATTAATCATATAAAAAAATTAAATCAATAATCAAATCAACACAATATTTGCAAAACTTAAATTTCATTTTAAAATTAAACTAAATTCTATTTTTCTAAAATTCATAAAATATTAATTATTTAATTATTAAATTCATAATTAATTAAATAATAATGATTATGTAATTTAAATTAATTAAATATTAAATAGAAGTACATGTTCCTTTTTAAATAATTCAACAATCAAACAATAAAATTTAAATTTAAAAGTATTCTTTATATTGCATTTTTTTTTCATTTTTACATACAAACTTTTTTTATATTGTAAAATTAAACTAAATTCTAATTTTAAAAAACATAAAATATTTGAAGTTGATAAGTTTTAAATTTATTAATTATGATATCCAAAAACTAAAAAGATTCAAAATAACAAAATAGATTAATTACAAGTGACAACACACAAAATTCTACACTTCTCAATACTAACCATGAAAGTTGTATGAAATTTTATTTGAACATCTATGAATTTTTTGGCTTATATCTAATCATTTAAAAAAAATAAAGTTACTGACAAATGAATGCCCCTTAATCAAAAAAATGCTTGAGCACAATTCACTTGTCAAGATTCCTTATGCGTAATTAAAAATTAATAATTTCCAGCTTTAATTTTTGTCATAATTTTTGTATTTTTGGATGTGCAAGCATTAATGGCAAAAAAAATGCCTCAAAAAAAGCTAAAAAAATTGCAAAATAAAAATGTTATGTTCAATTCCGCCCTTATCACCTAAATTTTTTAGCCAATGATATTCAAGAAAAATAATTTTGAAAATTAGAAAAGTTAAAAAACATGCATTTAACTTTAGAAAAACCATCAAATATAATATATAAAGGAAAATTATCAATTTTGATTGGTTGAAATTCAGAACATTAATCACTAGTTAGGATTTGGCGATGCCTATAGTTCCATGAAGGAGCTAAAAATAGTAATTTGTTACAATCATAAAATGAAGTGGAATTTAATTAGCAATGTGGGATGGAAAGTAGACTAATTAGTTAGTGATGTGAGGAAATATGAACTAATTAGAATTATTCAATTAGCTAGTGATACAAGGGAATATGAACTAATTAATTAAATAATAGAATTATTTTAACTATTTAGTTATACGACAATAGATAAACATGTCAACTTATTTTATTTAACTCATTACCAAAGAGGATGATGTGGTTAGGAAGGTGTTAACATGGTAAAGTGTCAATTTAGGATAATTAGCATTATGGTGAATATAAACATGGTATTTAGAAAGTGATATTAAACATGGTATGATGAGTGATGGTAAATAGGTAAAATTTAGGTGTCTATAGAAACATATAAGTTAAATTAAAGAATATATATACTTCTTAAAGTCATAAAAGCTTGTTTAGTTATTCCACAATCAATACTAGCAAACCAATCACACTCCTATTCTATCAATTAAGACATATGAACAATCAAATGCATATCTACATTGATCAAAAATTGATTGTGATTCAAAATGACTATTGATTGTGCGATTCAAATATGTTATTGACATTTGGATGAATTTGAGTCATGTCTTGAGCATGCAACACTATTGCATTGTCAAAAACAATGGTCAAATGTAATCAAAGATGAAATATTTTTGTACATCCTTGTTCCTCTCAAAATTTCATCCAATCTGTAAAAAATAGCATCATGTTTCAAGTTCAAATGCAAAAGATATGGCTCCAAGAAATTGTTGAAGACCATAGCAATTGCCACTAAAGTACACAAAGTGTTGTTGCCAAAGTTGCACAATTTTCTAGCGAAATGGTTTTGGTAGGATTTAATTCATTTAAATGATTGTTGAGTCTTTTTGGAAGTTTGTTTAAGGTTTGTAATTATCCTAAGTGGCACATAAATGTATAACAACCATCCAAATCTTAACAACACTGTCATAAATGACAAAAAATCACCTTGTGCAATCAAAAATACCAAAAAAAGTGTCTTTTGAAATTCCAAAAATTGTGATCTTTGGTTTTTGGCATTTGATCTTTTGGAGTCTAATTATGGGGAGGCTAAAAAAAAAATAGATCCTATCTCCATATCGAAAATACTTATATATTAGTTTTATTTTACTTCTTTGGTAGTCGACATAATTAGTTTCTCAGATGTAAGTAGTATTTTTTCATAGTTGACAATAGTTGGAAGTTCTCAACAATCATTGGTCATTTTATATACTTCTATTATACATGAGAAAGGGTACCACATGTTTTGGGATTCCCTGAACTATTTTGTATAAGCATATGAATGAAATACATTGAGATATCTTTATACAATTATTGGTTTGAGTTTTTTGTAGGTTTGATATTTACTTGTCTTGTTTACTTGGTTATGTTGTAAGTATACTAAGTTAGGTAGTAAACATGTGTGTCATTGCCTACAAGAAGTTGGGTTCAAAATGAAGTTGGGTTGGAGAAAATGGTCATATAAAAGGGGTAGCCAACAAAAGAACTAGTGCAATCTAACAAAGAAAGAGATGATGACCTTACACAAGATCTCATAAATTTTTGGAACATATCTGTCAAGGAAAATGTACAAAGGGAAGTTGTGAGAAGGAAAATACCATAAAATGCAATTTGGGATAACCTACAAATAAACAAAGTAGATCATTTATTGAACCATCTTCCAAGACTCATTGCATTATATTTCATAATTTTACAAGATTTGTGTGTAAAAAAGAACAAGAACAATTTTCTCAACAAATAATCTAATGCTACAAAGAAAGGAATCAACGAGAAGAACATAGCATTGACCGACAATGTACTTCTCATAATTAGTGGTATTTCATCCAAACAAGGATGGGGAAAAATTACAAAGTGGTCATAAGCCATTATAATGAAATGTTAGATGATCCTTGAGAATAAGGGAACAAAGGGAGTGAATAAGAAGATTGAGGGGAATATTTGAAGAAACTGGAGGGTTATTAATTGTAAATCCAAGTTCATCCCAAGAACAAAGTAAAAGCTAAAGCATTAGTAGGAGTCATAGTCAAGAAGAGAAAAATACTTTCATGACAAGAGAATAAACAAAGATAGAGTGAGAGGAAATAGCAATGCATTTACTACTCCTCAAAAAAGCGTATGTGAATCTCATCAACCAAGATGAGTAATCATTAGTACAATCATTGCTAGATGAAGAAGAGTGGGAGGGAGAGTCCATGGACTCACTAAAAAAAATGTACAAGAAAAATATCTACTACGTTGAAGAATTACTACTTACAAAAGAGTTGATAATTGGAGGATTTAAGCCTAAAACTCTAGGACAAAGGAAGAATAAGAAATATTTTAAGATAAAATCAAGTGTGTGGAATGCTAAGATAGGACAAGTAGAGTATTATTACATGGATGAGAGTATAAGAGAAGTGCAAGAACATACAAATACAAATCAAAAATCTCTAGCCAGGTTCTAGTCACAAAGGTTGCATCAAGGAAGAAGGATGGTGACTCCCCCATCAAGTTTGAACATGGAGAGCCTAAAAATACTAAAATTCATATGTAATGGATCAAAGGATCATGTATGAAATTGTAAAACTTGCAAAATAATTTGGATAGCCAATGGGTAGGATGATAGATCATATTAGTTAAGATAATTTCTAACAAGTCTGAAGGGAATAATAATAGATTGCTACACAAATATTGAAGCAACCTCCAAAGCTACATGGGAGTTGTTAAGAAAATCATTCAAAGAAGAATTCAAACATCTTCAATATTACAATGAGATTGTCATGGAAATCTACAATATGAAGCAAGAGAAGCATGAAAATGTGAGAACTTACAAACATAGGCTCAAATAACTCTTGATAAAATTGGAAAACCAACTTGCCAATGGACTTAAAAAGAGGTTGTTCATTGAAGTGCTACTTCCTTCAGTAAGGAAAAATATAAAATTTGTCTCACCCTCTCCTATGCCAGTGCTTATAATTGATCAATGGACATAGAGAGTGAGGATAAACCATCTTCTTGAGGGAAAAGAAAGATAGAAGAAAATGAGAGTTAAGATGAAAGTAACGATAATGAATCTAAAACTATCCAAAACCTCAAAGAGGATATGATGAGAATGATGAAATACTTGAAGGATGATAATAAATCCACCAAAGAAAATAAGGAGCTATGATGCACTAAATATAAAAATGAAGGTTACATTAAGATAAACTATCCTAATAAATTATTTTGTGGCATCTGCCAAGTTCTAGAGAATTCTATCAAGGAGTTCTTGTACAATTTGAAAAAAGAAGCACTCAAGTACTCTTTACATAAGGAAAACAATATACCTCACTGAATACACTACCAAAACAACAACAAAAAAAAAAAATAATGCATCACCTAGGGGGTACTGCAATAGGAGAGGAAATAACAATTGGTTCAATAATAATAGTGGGATGAGAAGCCAAATTCAATATGATGTGAAAGGATGACGCATGATACAATATCATAAATACAATAAATGGGAGGGTTTCACAAGAGAATTCCAAAGTAACCAAAAAAAGGTAGGGATGTTGTGCAATGGTAAGGACTAGATGACCATGAGGACACTGACTGTCCAAAACAAAAAGGTAGAATTAATATTATCAACATAGAAGAGTGAGATAAGGCAATTTTGGTCATCACCAAAGCACAAACTAAAAAGGCTACATATCCATACCCTCACACAAAGAAAGAAAGGCTTGGAGAAGAAAATAAGAAGGTAGAACAAGCCATGGAAAAGGAACATGGAGGAGATCTAATGAAAAATAAATTACTTTTACATGATTGGAATCTGACAAAAACATTGCAAGATAGGTGTTACAAACCACTATACCAATCAGAATGAAAGATTTGTTGCAAAGTATGCTGCAACTAAGAGTGGAAATCATAAATATAGTGGAGAATGATGAAAACCAAAGTTGATAAATAAATGGTGCAAAAAAAAATACAAAAATAATAATAGAATTACCACTACACAGTGAGCAAGTCATTGACCTGGTGTTACTAGAAATTGGGGAAAAGTTTGATGAACGTAATTGTCGACACATGAAAATTCTTGGGGAAACCAACCCTTTAGCCACTAAAATATCAACTAGTAGGAAAAGGATAGCATGGGATCAAACCATTGGGAGCCTTAATGGCATAGAAGGTAAAATTTGATACTCAACAATTCCTTTTGAACTTTTTGGGACCATTCCTTTAGAGAAAAAAATATTATGATTCACTAATAGGTAGAGGATGTCTAATAGGAGACAAAGCGATCATTATTAGAAGAATAATACCCTATCAATAGAAAATAAATGAATAAAATACATCATAGACCCAAGAAATCAAGTAGTGAGCAAGGATGTTGCTTCCTTCGATTCAAAGTTGGATGAAGGAGAAACATGGGAAAAAGAAGGGAGAGGTTCGTGGAGTCAATTTATAGAGTACTTGACCTTCAACATTGTTCAAAAGGTGAAAGTAGATCCTTAAGCATGCTCTTTTATTAGCAACTAGAATATTATGAAATATTCCAATAGGATTGTAGTATGATACAAATTGGATAAATTGGAGAAGAGGAATAAAATGGGCGGGTTACAACAAGTTGTAGATTTCCTTTAAAGTATGAGTACAAGGAAGTTGTTTCCAAATTGGATGACATACTGGTGCATAACTTTGACTGATACTAGGTAATGAAGTATGAGAATCCTTCAATAAGGAGACTAAACCTAGGAGAAGGTAACTCCCATGTGATTATGTTAGGAGATGATTAAGACCCTATTCTCAAAGCTACACCATATAAATTTTTCCTAGAATATAAAGATACTTTTGTATGGACTTATAAAGACTTGAAAGGAATACCACCATAACTATGTGTGCATATAATCCCCTTGGTACTAGAAGTACAACCTATATGAAAAATACCATATAGGATGAACAAGAACTATGTAGCAAAATTCTAGGAAGAAATAGAGGAAATGTTGGACTTGCATATATAATCTTCAAGGGAGAAACTAGTGACTAGGTGTCTTTGATTGTTATATCACTCAAAAATGAATCTAAATAAATCTAGATATGTGTGGATTTAGAATTCTCAACATAGTTACTATCAAAGACTCATTTTTTTTCTTTTCACTAATTTGATTCTTGAGGAAGTCACAAGCTATTATGTCTATTCTTTTATGGATGACTTATTTGGGTATAATCAAATAAGTCTAGTAGAGGAAGGTAAGTTGAAAACCACTTTTTTGTTAGAAGATACATTTATGCATATAATCAAATGCCTTTTGGACTATGCAGTGCCCCAACTAATTTTCAAAGAATAATCCTCCACATCTTTGACAAGAGGTCCATGGGGAACTTCAAAACTCATTCCTTGATGATTGGTCAATATAAACTGACCAAGAAACTCACCTGAAGGCCCTCACCAAGTGCATGGAACAATGTAGATCCACATATTGGCCTTAAATACAAAAATATGTTAGTTCATGGTACTACAAGGTAAAATCCTTGAGAATATAGTCTATAAAGTAGGGTTAAAGATTAATCTAGATACAAAAAAAGGGTAGTTGTATAAATGGAAGCACCAAAGGATGACAATGGATTTAAATCATTCTGAGGCCACATGTAGGGTATTATCGATGGTTTATAAAGAAATTTTCCCAAATATCCTACCCATTGGACATACTCATGAGAAAGGGAGTACCATTTACATGGATAGAAGAACAAGAGAATGCATTCAATGAACTAAAGGTATGCTTGATCAATTCACCAATCCAAGAATACCTAGATTGGAACAAAGAATTTTTCATGTCCATGTAGATACATCAAATTTCATGATCAAAGCAACATTAGCACAAGTAGGGCCTCAAGTATTGAATCATCCTTTTTTCTTTGCTATTCAACTATTTTCAAATGCTAAATGTAACTATAGTACAACAAAGAGGGAAGTACTAGGAATGGTTTTTTTGGTACAAAAAAAATCAACACTACCTCTTGGCAACATCTTTTACATGCATTCTACTTAGATCACTAGGAATTAATGTACCTATAAAACAAACCTATTATACAAGGGCGGGTAAGAAGATGGTTGGTATTATTGTAAGAGTTCACATTTACTATTATTATATGACTAGGGACAATTCATGTAATAGTGGATCAACTATCAAGGATAAAGCTAGGAGAACCATTGGAAGGTTTGAATAAATATTTTTTGAATGTCCACTTATTCTAGATAGTTGCATTGTCTCCTTGGTATGAGCACATAAGGGATTACCTTTCCACATAAACATTCTTAAAATACATGCTACCAAGGGAAAGGAGGAAACTAACTCTAAAGAGTAAAACATTCCAACTCCTCAATAATATTTTTTATAAAATGTGATCTAATCATATTCTCATATGATGTGTCATGCATAAAGAAATAAAAGGTGTATTATAAGCACATAAAGATTGAAAGGAATACATGTGGGTTTATATGCTACAACTATAAAATTCCTTTTGGTTGGCCTATGGTGGCTAACAATACATATAGATGCACATAAGTGGGTAATCAAATGTGACACCTGCTAGAGAGTAAAGAAACCATTAAAGAGGGATTACATGCCACTCTCGTCATCATAACCACAATAACTATTTGAGATGTGGGGATTAGATTTCATTGGTCCCCTTAAGGCCAACCAACTCCATAGGTGCATATATATCATTCCAACAACAAAGTACTTGGCTAAATGGATAGAAGCTAGAGCATTGTTGGACAATACAACACTAAGCATAACTAGATTTATTTATGGACATGAATAGTCACTAGATATGGTATGCCCATTCAAATGACTAGTGAAAAAGGAGGCCACTTTGTGAATCATGTGATTTTCCTCATGATGAGTGAGTTTCACATATTTCACACACTCTTGATTCCGTACTGCTCAAGAATGAATGGTCAAGTGGAATCAATGAATAAAGTCCTCATCTATGTTATTCACAAATTGTGTTGCACTTAAGGAACTGATTGGGAGGAGACTCTCCCAAAAATGCATGGTAATATCAAAAGATGTATAAAATTACTACAAGACAATGCCTTTCCAATTGATGTATGGCTAGGAATCTATGGTCCCTATTGAATACATGATACGGAGCTTGATAATTATTGTAATTGGTTAGGTGATACTGAAAGTTTAAAGGAAATAATCTTCCAACTAAATGAGCTCAATGAATGGATAATATTGGAACAATGGGCAATGGAGGTGATGTAAAAACAACAAAAATACTAGAATGACAAAAATATCCAAAGAATGAACTTTTAACCGGGTTAGATAGTTTTAAAATATAACTGCTATTATAATGAAATCAAACCTAGTAAGTTTAAGGTGAGGTGGTTAGGTCCCTTTAAAATAAGAGAAGTGTTGGAGAATGGATCCATAAAGTTGGAAAATTTAGAATGTACTTTGATTAGAGATAGTATTAACGGGTCTAAATTGAAGTTGTACAAGGAAAGACAAGAAGTTTCATTCACAATAAACATGATAGATTGGATGGCCAAGGGAAATGAAGAAGTAAGCATGGAGAAGCCTATTATAGAGAAGCCAATCAAAACCACCATAGCTCAAATAGACCTATATTTTGTAATAACCCATTCTAATTATTACTTAATTATATTATTGCAAAAGACATTATGAATATTTAATTTTAAAAATACATAACTAAGCAGCTATTTTCAATCAAAGTGACATATATCTAATTAAAATAAGAGTGATAATTTAATATGTATTCATTTCCAAATGTCAATTACAATATCCAAGTTGACTTGGCTCATTTGGCCACAAAGTCAATACAATATACAATTCCACATCAAGGTTACATCATAGACCATGATAATCATGAAAACGTCCAAAGTTTCCTCTTGACGCTCGCCTCCTCTAATGGATGAGAACATGGTTTAAGCGCTTTACCTCCCAACCATGAAGCTTACGCCTCCTCGAAATTCTTCCAACTTGAAGAATACCTACAAGGTGGAATCTAGTGCATGCCCAAATATTAACATGCATCTCTATCTATCATTAGAAAAATGCAAGATCTATGCTAGGAATGGTAGAGAGTAATATCACAAATTCCATACATACATAATGGGCTAATTGTTTGGCCAAGCATTAAAATTTAGTTGCAACAAAAAAAGATAGGTTTTGGATAAAGCAAAAACCTATACTCTCTGAACTCCATTTCGACACCTATCCTAGAAGATAACTTTCAACAACACCATTTTTTCCTTAGTAACTATCTACCCTCTAGCAACATATACCTTGAGGTGGCCTAGTCTACTTAGGTGTTGTTGTTCTACTCAAACAATAGAATATTCTTTACACACATATCTACGGAAAAGTAATTCAATCTACTTATTTCCTCTACTTAAATAAAATCAAGAAATAATCCATTGGATCTATTCATTCCATTATCCATTCATTTCATACACATGTCACGTGATTACATTCAACATAATTTAGTATTCATTTAAAAATGAATTAAATAAGTAACAAAAGAAGGTATGTCACAAGTATGTGTATGTATGTAGATGAAGGTCTATGTACATACACATAAATGTGCCAACTTAAGTTATTAATTTATGCATACATTCTTAAATAAAAACCATTATAAAATATTTCTTTCATTCAAATGATGCTACAAATTGTCATATCATTTGATAGTAATACAAGATGTAAATTTGCATTTTTCAAAGAAATAAGAATATAACTATTTGAACAGTCTTCACATACTGATATGTTGTTTGTATCAAAATAATCTTGTTTGTATCAAAACAATCATGTTTGTATCAAAACAAATGTTGCTTGTATCAAACAAATTTTATTTGTATCAAAACAAATGTTGTTTGCAGAAGTTTGCAAGTTACTATTCCAATATGTTTCATTAACAATTCCAAGTTACCCAATACATCGTGTAAACAAACAATGTTCTATCATTCTAGTTATACAATTATCTAAACAGTACTAGTGTCCTTTTTGTGCAAAAAAAATATTCGAATGACATGCTTGTCATTTCCAATCACATACAAGTTGGAACATTTAAATTATTGTCTCGGGATAAGAGAGATACCCGAGTTTCTTTGGGGAACTACTATGGATATAAGTTCAAGCTACTATTGTTCTAAGAATGACTAACAATCAAATGACTATTTTGTTTCATCACTAATACTATCATTGGTTAATGTTCGATGGCTAATTGATAAGACTCTTCCACAGTGATTGTTCTATGGATTGATATACATATGCAAAACAAACAGGTGGAAAATGCATTACAAGCATCACATTAATGCTTAAGTGATTTACTATAAATCGATATCCAAAGGGTATTTTGTAAGCATAAAAATGGAACACTGAAAATAAAAGGGAATCATTCTGATGTACAATTAAATCCATATTCAAATGGTTTATTACAAATCAATCTTTAAGATCATGCCCATAAAATAAAAATGAAATTGAATGAATTAATGGTTTGATCATCGTTCTTGGTGAATGAGGCAACATGCTCAAATAATAGTAATGTTTATACATCGTTTTATGAATGATTGTTGAAGCCTTCACATCATTTAGTGTGGCTTACCTGTTCAGCCTAGCCAATAGGAAGATTCATCAAACGGTGAAGAATAATATTAAAATTACATTTGATCCCTTGAGGGAGTCAATAAACGATTTTAAAAAATGTTTAAATAAACAATGCTAAAACCTATCAGATTCATCCAATTATCCTTAAAAAGGGTAAACAAACTTACATGCAAGTGATATCGACTTGAGGAGATATCAATAAAACAACAAAGTTTAACAAGACTCGACTATCATGTCGATAGAGGATTATGCATAGAATTAATGCATGCAAAAGAAAAGGATTTGCCGAAAGGACCCCTGCAACTATTTTTCCAAGGGATTAATTGATCTCAAACCCAAATAGCCTGGAACTAATACAAATAAGTTCACAGTAATTGGGCATCTATTGTTTTTCCTTTAACTCAAATGAATTCAGTAGAACAAAAGGGAAAAATGAAACTTTCAAATAGTTTGCACTGAAAATCATGCATATACAACATCAAGTATCAATTTTTACCTCAAATTGTGGCTTTTCCTCATCCTTTCTTGCTTTTCCCCAAGGTGTCGATTCTAGTTGCCATTGCTTGTTTTTCTTCCAATGATACCTTCTCCAAAATGGAAACCTCGCTCGCCCATTATGGGAGTCATTTTATTGCTTAATTGACATTAATTTTTTAGCCACCCCCACACTATAATTTGAATATCTGTCTTAAATTTGAATGTAGACCATGACTTCATAAGATCTTCCTCATGATATTATTTGAATTCAATCAATATGATTGTGATAATTTTTTATTCCATATTATTATTATTTTCTAAATAATATGTATATATGTGTGTGTGTGTGTGTGCATATACACACACACACGTATATATATATGACATTAATTTTTTAGCTGCCCCCACACTATAATTTGAATATTTGTCTTAAATTTGAATGCAGACCATGACTTCATAAGATCTTCCTCATGATATTATTTGAATTCAATCAATATGATTGTGATAATTTTTTATTCCATATTATTATTTTTTTCTAAATAATATGTATATATATATATGTGTGTGTATGTATTTATATATACATATATATGTGTGTTTCTATGCGCGCGCACACACACACACACACATATATATATATATTAATTGATCTCTATTTTACTTTTATAATAGTAAAGTATTCAATCATTTTCAAGCAAAGAAAAAACTTTTATTTTATTCGAATAATTATTTTCAAAAGAAGTAGGTTTCTCATCCTTCAAGAATGCCTTTTTTTAATTACATATAAATATGTCCAATCCCACTATCATTCTCTTTTAATTTTGAAATCATATGTTTAGTGTGAACAATTGAATAAGAAGTAACATGTATAACATTCCACAAGCTTATTCTTTTCAAACATTGAATCATTTCAAATCAATTCAACGTAAATTTCTATATGAAAGTTTAAATGCAAATTGATCATGTTGTTTTGTGGTGTGTACGCACCCAAATCGAACCATCAAGCTTACTGTTCAATCTAGCTAAATGATCCTACTTCAACCATGTTCTCATCTTTCAACCTATTTTCCTACATTTGCACACACTTGCACTTACATAGTTCATCAATAACATTCAATCATGATAAAGCATGAGATAGTTCATAAGATCACATGGTCAAAAGATGGTCAACTCCTTTCAAACATTTCAAAAATATTAAAATTTTCATGTAACATATTGAATTTCCTCAATAATTCAATTTATCATATTATAAATTAAATGAAATCAAAATTGAGTTATGAAATCCTTCCCCTCTTGGAAGAGACACTGTCCTGATGTCTATTTAATCAAAATTTAAGCATATATGTATATTTCAACATCATATCATATTGTTCACAAACCATTTAACTTTATAGTATTCAATCCAGAATTTCAAACAAAATTATCAAAAGTCTTTTTCTAAGAAAGCAACTATGGGAAGGAGTATTCTATTTCTTCTGCATCCTCCCAAGTAGCACTTTCTTTTGAATATTGGTCCCATTGGACCTTAAACTGAGAAATGTCTCTACTTCGCAACTTAGCGTTGCATCTATCCAAGATTCTAATGGGCTCCACTAGCACTACTCATGGGTCCTATACCTACAAGGATTGCCAATCGAGCACATTAGCTACATCAAGATGATATGGCTTAAGCAAAGAAACATGAAACACATTATGAAGTCGAGTTAGAGCAAGTGGTAGAGCAAGTCTATAAGCAACTAGGTTTGTCACTTCCAAGACTTCAAACAGACCCACACATCTCAGGGCTAATTTGGAAGAATTTCCAAAGGAAATGGAACTTTTATGAGGCCCGACTCTTAAGAAAACTTTATCCCCTTCCACAAACTGTCTAAGAGTCCTATTCGTGTCAGCATAAATTTTCTTTTAGTCTACTACCTCCTTCAGTATGCTCTTAATAAATCTCATTTTTTCTTCCATCTCATTGAGCATTTTAGGTCCTACTATGATCTTGTCTTCCAACCTATCCCAACTGATAGGTGTACGGCACTTCCGCCCATAAAGAGCTTCAAATGGTGTCATACCTAGAGATATGTGATAAGAGTTATTGTAAAAAAACTCCACTAATGGTAGGTATTCCTCCCACTTATACTATTGGTCCATATAGTACATTTGGAGGAGGTCTTCGACTACCTGGTTCACCCTCTATGTCTACCCTTCAATCTAAGGATGATAAGTTGAGATCAAATTTAACTTGGTTCCCAATGCAACATTCAGGGTCATCCAAAATCTTGAGGTCATTTGGGTGTCTCTACAGAAATGATAGTCTCTAGTACTCCATGTAAGTGAAAGATCTCCTAGACAAATTTCTTGGCCAGGGTCAATGATCCATCCTTAAGGTTTCTTGGAATGAAGTGCACCACCTTGGTCAACTTTTCAATCACAACCAAGATAACATCATGTCGATTCTTGCTCAAAGGTAACCCTTGTATGAAATCCATATTGATCACCTGTCATTTATACTCAGGTATGTCTTGAGGATACAATAGCCCTACTAGATGTCCATGTTCAGCCTTGGCTCTTGACACTCTAAGAATTTGGCTATGTACTACACTATATCCTTCTTGAGTTTAGGCCAAAAATATAGAGTTTTCAATTTTGCGATCATCTTGGATACTCGGAGGTGTCCTAAATAAGGTGCATTATGAACCTCTTCTAGAACCAACTTCTCAAGCTCTCCAAAGTCTAGAATGTACATTCTTCTTTGGTATCTCAAAATTCCATCTGATTCAAACTCATACCCATCGAACCAATGATCCAACGGATTCTCTACTAGGGCGCTCTTCACTCTTTCGTAATTCTCATCCCATTGCAAGTGTTATATCACCTGTCATCTCATATTAGACCTTGTCAAGATCATGGCTACCAGATGTCTTTGTCTACTAAGAGCATCAACCACTCTGTTCTCTTTTCCCTTTATATACTCAATTCCAAATTCATACTCACTAAGGAATTCCAACCACCTTCTCTATCATGCATTAAGGTTTGGCTGAGTAAAAATGTATCTCAATCCCAAGTTGTCTGTCTTGAGCTAAAATGGCTTTCCCAAGAGATAATTCCTCCACATTTGCAAGGCATGAACTATTGTGGACAACTCTAAATCATACGGTGCATAATTCACCTCGTGTTGTTTAAGATTCATTGATTCATATGCTACCACTTGTCCATCCTGCATTAGTACTGCTCCCAACCCCTCTCCTGAAGCATATGTTATCACAATGAATATTCCATTAGGATCAAGGATGGTCAACACTAGTCTTATTGTGAGCTTCTCCTTTAGGAGGGTGGGTGCATGGAGATGGGTAGCCAGTTTGTGGCCACTTTCAAAAAAAATTTGAAAATTCATAGCGAGCACGTTATAATGTGAGCACGTTATAACACACTCACGTTATGACATGTTAAAAGAAAAATAAAAAAGTGAAACTCATTCATTCTTCATTTCGACTATGTTTTTTGTTGTGCCTATGACCAAAACCCCCATTTTTTGCGCTCGCATTCTAGGAGGAGGCATTGTGCAAAAATATTCACCAATGGTTGCTATTTCTTCGCAAGGATGGTGTCACAATGAGGAGGAGGTGTGAGAGGTAAGAATTGTTTGCTTTTTGTTTTGAATTTGTTAGTTTTAGGTTGTATTTGATATATTTTTTTGAATTTTTAGGAGATGCAAATCAACCTACAAACCCTCAAAATCCTCAACAAGAAGAGCAACCAAATCCTCAAGAAAAAAATCAATCACAACAACAACCTCCTCCACCAATCACTCAACACCCTCCTAGCACTCAACAAAATTTAATGAGTGAAATTAAGAACAACAAAAATAAAATTGAGGATTTAATCCGTAGATTGAGTGATCCAAATGGTTCAACCGTAGAAAGAATGACCCTAGAAAGTTCATTGAAAGATATGTTAAAAAATGTAGATTCAATTAGCAAACAAATAATCAGATGGCAAGATAGGAGGCAGGCGGCTAGTGCTTATTATGCGGATAAACTATCATATAAAGATGTAAAGGATTTAAAAATTACAAAAGGTGATTTGTGCTCATTATTCACTGACCCACACACAAATCAAAATCTTACCCTCAATGTAAAGAGGTTTCCTATTCATTGGTGCCACCACCAACAGATTATGAACTATTTTTATGATAGGTGGTACATGGTCTTTGATTACCACCATGCAACAATTGTGAAGTCCCACAGTATTTCCTTAGGAAACTATACAGTGAGTTCATATTGAACAAAATCCCAAATTATTTTGATATGAAGGACTTCTAGGGGAGAGGTGGGGGGTCGGCTTATGATAGACCTAGTGCAAACCCGAATCTTATGCAACAAGGGAGACGAACTCTCGCTAGGCCGCCTCGTGAGCATGTTGTTATGCCTTCCATCGTGAAGGAGACTGTCGACATAGAGACATTGCAGGCTATTAGTACTTTGACCCAGAGTTTCATCCATCATACTAGACCTATTCTACAACGCCATCCAGGGGAGTCTTCAAGTGGTGGCCTTTGAACCCATGTGTGTCAATCTTGTGGGGCGACTTGTTCATAT
The DNA here is from genome assembly GCA_007258455.2 of Sequoia sempervirens. Taxonomy (NCBI): domain Eukaryota; kingdom Viridiplantae; phylum Streptophyta; class Pinopsida; order Cupressales; family Cupressaceae; genus Sequoia; species Sequoia sempervirens. The sequence continues at coordinate 471,892,249 of VDFB02047230.1, forward strand.
GACCCCACCGACACTCAGGAGGTTGCTATGCAGGATCCGTCTGCAACTATGGAGATGGAGAGGGAAGCTAACATTTTGCATGAGGCATATGAAATTGATAGTCAGGTAAAAGTTAGCATGTTCATTGAATTTAATTTATTAAATTTTGATTTTGAAATGCAAGATTAACTAATTTAGTTTTATGATTTTAATAAAATTGCAAGGTCACAATGTTGAGACTAGATACACCAGCCCTCCACCTACTTATTTCTGCAGTACACCTATCGGTGGGGTATATAACTAGTAAACAACTATAAATTTATTACATGTTAATAGCATTTTTTTAAGAATGGTATTTTAATATGTGATTTTGGATGTTGAATAGGCTAATATTGGAGGTTTCGAGGGAACACCTTCCAGTGCTAGTGGATTTACTCAAACCTACACACAGGTAATAGAATAAAGAGTTTAACTAATGAATTGTACTTAATAGATTTGTGTAGTTTATATTCATATCGTTGATTACGTTGAATTGCACATCATTCAAACTCAATGAATTACTTCACATTCCATAACTAATAACTAGGTATTAATAGATGACAAATTTTCAACTACAATAGAATTGTTTACAAAGTCAACATAAGTAGTGATGCAATTACTTCACATAGCATAAGTAATAATTCTAGGAGCAGCTTCCAATTGCATTTGCTTGTCATGGCATTCCATGACACCACTTTTTACTGCTTGACATCTTTTCAAACAGTTCACTGCCTTGTCTATGCTATGGATGCTTGGAAGGAATATGTGAAAGAATAATAGTAAGCAATAGCATAGACAAGGCAATGAATTTTTTGAAAAAATGCCTAAAATAAATGCAGTCTCATGGTGATGTCCATCACCATGAGACCCAATTTCTTTGAGGCACTTTTTCAAACAGCTCACCACCTTTTCTATGCTACCACATTTTCCTTACATGTCTACCAAAGCATTTTATCAAATAGTTCATTTCCTCACTGCTATGGCTAAAAGCTTAAAAAATGTGTTTTCCAACAAACTGATGCAATGGAGGATAGTCAAATAACTTAACTTCATCATTCCAAAGGATTCAATCCACTTTACAACTAAAAAACTCAATTCTTTCTTTATTTTCAAACTTATACCTAGTCTTCCTACTAGGTCAGCCAACCCACTTTTCCTGTCAAAACTTTCAATTTTCTGAAACCCTATCAACAAATCCCCATATTAGGAACCCATCATGGCCTACTTTCACATATAAAAAACTCAATACCAACTCCTTTGGATTAGTGATATTTTATTAGTTTTCTCCTTCAATCTCTCCAACAACTTACATTGATGGATCATATCATTTTTAAACATTTCCCAACCTTTCCAACTTCCTACAACAACTCAATAACCTCTACAACTACTTTGACCCTTGGCATTCCATGCCTTTAGACCTTTTTTGCATTTTTACAACATTTGAAATTGACAACTTTGTCAACATTTTGCATTTTTGCACTTTATGCCTAAATTAACTAAGACTATTACAACATCCAAAATGGCTATTTAAGCCTTATTACATCATCAAAACACATTAACCAATTCAAACTCCTAAATTTTCCTCATGGAGACAGTTTTTGCAAAGGTGCACCTGCACGACAAACTATGGATGCTTGGAAAAAATATATCAAAGCATAATAGTAAGCAATAGCATAGACAAGGCAATTAGTAGTTTGAAAAAATGCCTTGAAGAAATGCAATCTCATGGTGATGGAATTCCATTCCATCGCTATGAGACCAAATTTCTTCGAGGCATTTCTTAAAACAACTCACCACTTTTTCTATGATACCACATTTTCTATACATGTGTACCAAAGAATTTTATCAAGCTACTCACTTCCTTGCAACTATGGCTAAAAGCCTAAAATAGGCGCTTTCCAACAAACTATGGATGCTTGGAAAAATATCTATCAAAGCATAATAGTAAGCAATAATACCATAGAGAAGGAAATGAACTTTCTAAAAAAATTCCTGAAAGAAATGTAGTCTTATGGTGATGGAATGCCATGACGTGCATTTTTTTGTAATTGCATTCCATCACCACGAGACCCCCCATTTCTTTGAGGCATTTTTTCAAACAGTTCACTACCTTCTCTATGCCACCACAATTATTGTACATGTCTATGAAAGCATTTGATCAAATGGTTCACCGACTTGCTGCTATGGGTAAAATCCTAAAAACATGTCCTTTCAAATAAGATATGGATAGGGAAAATAGTAAGCATGATAATTAGAAATATATAGTTTAATAAGTACTCCAAATTTTGTTCATTATCTCATACATTATAAGCCGTGATGTGGATCGCTATTGTAGTTTTTGTGATTGAATAATTTGTTGTTTTATTTTTTTAGATGTTGCAAGCCGAAACACCTCCAAAAATGTGATGAGGGAAATGGAGATTGGTGTTTCATTTGATCTACAATCCTCCATACTAATTTACATTTGTTGTTATAGATGTTAGTTAGTGAAAAATGACACCATTATTGATTCGTAGTTTAATTTCTATTTGGATGGTTTATACAGGGCTTGAGCATGCTTGAGCATGGGCGTGTGAATATTTCCCTTGTGGAGAGAATCATGAGATGGCAGTAAGTGATTATTTTGTTAAAGATATCATTTTTTATAATGTAATTTCTATATATTCATGTCTTTACTTCTTATTGTAATAGTTAAAACTTCACCATGAACAAAACACTAGGAGGAGGAGTAGGAGCACTCCTCGAGTGCAACACAAATGAGTGAAAGACCTATCGCCATTCGATCAATGAGCAAAGGGAAAAAATTTATTTCCAAAGAATGGAGAGCAATGACTTTTGATTCCAAAGCCCTTTGTTGTATGCCTACATGGCAGTTTTATACATATTTTGTATTGGATATATTTGACATTGTATGCCTATATGGCATTCTCGTAAGCCTATATGGCTATTTTGTACATATATTTCATACTTATATTGATATATATTGATGTATTCCTACATGGCTATTTGGTTAATACAAATCTTTTTTATCAATGATGTCCATATTTGCATTCTAAATTGATGGTTCAATAGATATGAGTTACATGTATTCAAGTGTATACTTTACAACTTACATGTATACGTTGTGACTTACATGTGTTCCAATGTATACTTTGTGAATTACGTGTTTCATGTGTATACCTTGTATTCATGTATATACTTTGTATTAATTTGTGTATATTATGTATTCGTGTGTATACTTCAAGTTTTACGTGTTTTTGAGTACTTGTGCTTCCCTTATTCACATGTACATGCTTGACTTATTCACGTGTATATTATTAATTGGTTAGCCCTAGCATTGATCATTGTTGTCCTTCATGGTTTGTCTTGAATATTAATTGATTGATGCTAAACAACTTTATCTAAAAGAAAAAAACACATTTTCAATTGGTATTCCATGAAATGATTCATAAAAAGATTTCAATATGTTCTTGATGCATCACCACATAAACACGTCAAAAGATTTATATGTCAACTTTTTGTAATATTATTTCTTGTATACAAAATGGACTTAGGAGAAAGTAAGTTATAATTTATAATACAAATAAGAAATGGACTCAATGTTGTCCTAGACCCCCGAACAGGTCTATTTAACAAAGCAACACACTCTCAATCACTCTTCCAATTACAAAACACCATTGTACCGCATTTACCAGTCTACAAATCCACAAAATCCACAATTTTTAGGGAGTGATTGGCCCTTTAACCCCATTATCCTCTAAACCCTCACTTTTCTCAAATTTCACTAGGGTATATTGAAAACCCCATATCCAGATGCCATACAACCTCAAAACCTCTTCCAACACTCTTCATTCTACCTACATAAACTTAATTGACCACCAAATTATGTTGCCCCTTGACTTTACTCACTTTTACTCCCTCAAACCTCTCTTTTTCATTCAAAACCCCTCTATTCCCAATTACGGCATCATGCCATAACATATTTTTGACCTCCCTTATCCTTGCAGACCATTTGAACACATCAAACTCCACATCCTCACTCTATTTCCAACCTATTATAACTTATTCTCAAGCAATTTCTTCTTTTCACCTTGTCTAGGCTTGCTTTTAAGGCCTAAATTCTAAATTTTGAATAGGGGCAGCGTTAGTAATATCTTCCAATGCCTTTACCAATGCTATTTTCTTATTTGTACTTACATAATTGACTCAAATGACCCCACACTAACTTAAAACTAAAAGCAAGATTACAAAATGGACTATCATGGCCTTATTTGAAATTATAATGACTAAAACCACTGAACTAGACCTTCTTCATCAAATGGAGGAACAAGGTGCTCTGCACCAATGATCATATGATTTTTGTGTGGAATACTTGGACTTCTCAACTGTCATGTGTATGTTTCTCTTTTTCATTGTTTTGCATGCCATCATAAGGGATCAAGCTGGTTGAATGCAGCTCAGATCAATTCCATGTGTTTGGGTGTGAAAGATGACCATTCCTAGTGTAAACCTACGTATTGGGACATGTTGGAGTAGTTAGTTTGGTCACATGAATTGCAAAATGAAAGTTGCACCACTTTGCAACTTTAGACTACTTCCATTTGACACTTTTTCCATCAAGTGAAAATTGAACACCACAGGAAAATGACTCCAAGATAACAAAAACCAAGAGAGGTTATTGTAGAGGGGCCCAATGCGATCCCATAGGCTTAGATGAAGATTTTGTAAGCATCATGATTTTTGAGTAATAGTTCATCAAAGTTTGCTTCCCTTTTGCACTTTTAACCCTTAAGGGATCGATCTAGTTGAACATAGCTCAAAGCGATTCTGCATGTTTGGATGCAAAAGAGGACCATTCCTAGCATAAACATACCTATTCAGATGCATTGGAACAATCCATTTGGTCAAATGAGTTGCAAAATGAAAGTTGCACCACTTTGCAACTTTGCACTGCTTGCATTTGACACTTTTTCAATCAAGTGAAAATCCACCACCACAGGAAAACCACTCTGAGATAGCCAAAACTAAGAGAGGTTTTTGTAGAGAGACCCAATGTGATCCTATAGGATTAGATGAAAAATTTCTAAGCATCACGGTATATGAGTAACAACATGCTAAAGTTTGCAACCATTTTGCACTTTGGACTCTAAAGGGATCGATCTGGTTGAATGTAGCTCAGAGTGATTCTGCATGTTTGGGTGTGAAAGAGACCATGCCCAGTGTAAAAATACCTATTCAGATGCATTGGAATAGTCCATTTGGTCACACGAGTTGTAGAACGAAATTTGCACCACTTTGCAACTTTGTAATGCCTGCATTTGACAATTTTTCCATCAAGTGAAAATCTTTCGCCATGGGAAAACAACTTCGAGATAGCCAAAACTAAGAGAGGTTTTTGTAGAGGGGCCCAACGCAATATTGTAGAATCATACGATAAGTTTCTAAGTGTCACGGTATCCAAGTAACATGTTGAAATTTGTAGCCATTTTGCACTTTAGACTCTAAACAGATCGATCTGGTGGAACGTAGCTTGAAGAGATTCTGCATGTTTAGGTATGAAAGAGGACCATGTATATTGTAAAAAAACCTATTCGGACATGTTGGAACAATCTACTTGGTCACATGAGTTGCAGAACGAAAGTTGCACCACTTTGCAACTTTGCACTGCTTGCATTCGACTCTTTTTCCATCAAATGAAAATCCACCGCCACGGGAAAACCACTCCAAGATAGCAAAAAAAAATAAAGGTTTTTGTAGAGGGGCCCAACATGATCCTATAGGATTAGATGAGAATTGTATAAGCATCATGATATCCGAGTAACATCATGTTGAAGTTTGCATCCATTTTGCACTTTGGACTCTTGAGGGATCGATCTAGTTGAACGTAGCTCGGAGCAATTCAACATGTTTGGGTGTGAAAGAGGACCATGCCTAGCATAAACATACCTATTCAGATGAGTTGGAATAATCCATTTGGTCACATGATTTGTAGAATGAAAGTTGCACCACTTTGCAACTTTGTATTGCTTGCATTTGACACTTTTTTCATCAAGTGAAAATCCACCGCCACGAGAAAATAGCTTCAAGATAGCCAAAACCGAGAGAGGTTTTTGTAGAGGGACCCAACATAATCTTGTAGGATTATATGAGAAGTTTTTAAGCATCACAGTATCTGAGTAACAACATGCTAAAGTTTGCAGACATTTTGCACTTTGGACTCTTAAGGGATCGATCTAGTGAAACGTAGCTCGAAGCAATTCCTCGTGTTTGGGTGTGAAAGAGGACCATGCATAGCATAAAAATACCTATTTAGATGCATTGGAATAGTCCACTTGGTCACATGAGTTGCAGAACGAAATTTGCACAACTTTGCAACTTTGCACTACTTGCATTCGACTCTTTTTCTATCAAGTGAAAACTAGACACCATGGGAAAACCACTTCGAGATAGCAAAAAATGAGAGAGTTTTTTCTAGAGGGGCCCAACATGATCCTATAAGATCAAATGGATATTTCATAAGCATCATGGTTTCTGAATAATACCCTGTCAAAGATTGCTACCCTCTTGCACTTTGGACCCTTAAAGGATCGAGCCAGTTGAACGTAGCTCAAAGTGATTCCGCATGTTTGGGTGTGAAATAAGACCATTCCTAGCATAAATGTACCATGTACTTAGAAGAAGATCAATACAATTCATTGTTTCCTTGCATTTTTCTGTATATTTACTAGAAATCTTATGTTTCCTTGAACTGTATAGTTCTATACAAGGTGATTGTGTTCTCTTTTTCAATCTATTTGTGTTTCCATAGACACAATATATATTTAGAAACCCATTTTGATGTTAGGATTCTTATTTTGTGAAAGGGAATAAGTTTTATGGGATTTGTGTTGCTGCCCCTATAGATTTTGATGGAAAAGGGCATAAAAATGAGGTTTCACCCTAGGGATTGATAAAATATTGCATGTAGATTTTTGGTGATTGTCTTTTGAGTTTGTGCAGGTTATTTTAAGAAGGTTTGATGTGGTGGCATGTTTTGGAAAGGTATGTAACCATTCCTTTCAATAAACCCTCCTCATACTAGCATAAAATAAGGGTTTTGTGGTTTGGCATGGTGGAGTGAGTTTCTCCTGAGAAAAATTGCGGATCTGATGGTTTGGATACATGAGAATTGCTGCCCCAATTAGTTCCAAGGGTTGTTGAATGTTTAAAGGTATGTTCCTTTGTAAATTAGGCCTAGTTAGCCTAATGAGGACAATGAAGGTCATTTTTGATGCACATGTTCCAAGACAGTCACTATTGATTTTGAAGTATGTGTTGTAAATCAATAATAGCTATCTAGATCAGTCATTTGTTTATTCTCATTTGAGAAATTTTCCTCAAAACACCACTTGGAGCCACACTTTTCACTTGGAAATTCATCATAAAACCCTATAGCGGCAACTCCACCTTTGTTTCTTGAATTCCCCTATACAAATAAACAAACACGCACCTAAAAGATCATAAGACTAACTTGCTCCACTGATCTAAACTATCAAATTTGGAGTAGTCATTATTAGTTATCCAGACTCTCAAAACCCCAATCTTGAGGGTTTATAGACCAAGTTGAGAAAAATAAATTCAAACTAATGATAAACTCAATGGATACCCTCCTAAATAGATTCAAATGAAAGCTACTTCACTATTCTACCTTAAACAACAAGATTCAAGGCCTTAAACTACTATACAGGTTGTATAAGTTACTGAACAATTGGAAAAACTTAGAAAATCATTAAAACAGGGACTTTATTAATTGTAAATCTTCAAGAATACAAAAGATCTTTGTTTTGCTCGACCTTACATGCTTTATATCACTTCTCTAATCACCTAATGACCTCTTTGAGACTTTGAATACATTACATATGACCTTCACATGACCTTTTTCACATTGTTTACATTTAAAAATTCAAATTTTCCAAAATTTCCTATTGAAGGCATTTAGAGAACAAGGTGCTACTACACCAAACATGAACTCCAAAATTACAGTATTATATCTCATTACAAGTAAATATCATTACAATTCCTTAGGTACTTCATTCTCACATATATTTTACAATGTCACTCATACATTCAAGATTCTCTTTAAATGTCTACATCATAGGTGCTTATTATGAGGTTAACTTCAATTGAATAACTTGAGATTCCCTCGCTAAGCTTCACATGCTCTTTTATAATGGCTTCAAATCAGAATTGAGATTTGTCAAGATCATCAAAATAAGGATGTTGCACTGCTTTTTGGTTGAGATTCTCTTTGATGGCTCATAAATCAACATTTTTTGCAATGAGAGACCAATCAATTTTTAGTAGTTTACTTAAAAATACACTAAGTAAAAGAGAAAAAAAAGAGCATCCAAAATGGAAATGAAATAGAAATAGATGGAAGGCACTTACAGATAGGCATGCCAGTCTCACAACTTAGTCATTCCTGGTCATACATCTTCACTAGGAGTTCCAAGATACCCATTGTACACAACACTTCTCATGAATAAAGTAAGTTAAAATTTGAGATGCTCTTATAATGTCTACATCATAGCTACTCATGATAAGGTTAACTTCAAATGAATAACTTGAAATTCCCTCACCAAGCTTTAGACACACTTTTGTAATGGCTTAAAATCATGATTGAGATTTGTCAAGATCATCAAAATAAGGATGTTGCATTGCTTTTCTAGCTAACATTCTCTTGGATGGAATGTAGATCTACATTTTATGCAAGGAGACACTAATCAATTTTTAGTAGGTTACTTACAAATAGGCAAAGTAAAAGAAGATGATAGCATTGCCAGGAAACAAATTAATGTGCATACAAGTATAAATTAATAAGAACCAATGTGCATACTTACAAATTAATCCAACGAATCATCCGGGTTTGCTCTACTCTTTCTTGTGTCAAGTATTGCTTCATGGTCAAACTCACGGACCTTCCACAAGACCTTGTTCAAAGGTCTACCCCCATATTTGGTCAAATGAACATTGGATGCCATGACAAGGTTCGAGTAATGAAGAATCTTACGATGAGTGTCAAAGTCCTGAAACAACCAATGTTTAACACCTTTATGTGGGTACCTTCTAAGCCACATTCCAATAACAACAACCGAGCCTGTAGGGTATTCGATGTTTTCTCCATCTATAATTGGAGCCTCCAATTATTTTTGGCTTCAACACAACGACACAAGTAATAGTTTGTTCCCTCTTCATTGTCTTCATTTGCAATAAATGTATAAACTTTCCCTACATTTATGTGTAGAAAATCTCTTGAAATTAGTCAACATTACAAATACACTACAAAGTAATATAACAATATGGAATTTCAAAAACTAAGCAAGCAGATATATTACCTGGCTGAACTAGCTCTAATACATGGTCAAAGTTGACCAATGATTCCATTTGTGTTAGTTCCAATGCCATCGGAGGGCAATATGTGTGAAGTGGGCTGAGATAACTTGTCAACCATTTGTCAACCCACTCCCCTAACTCACAATCATTCTAGGCTTGAATTATACATGAAGAAAAAAAGCATGCCATCTTCCATGTATCGATACTCCGTGAACCTACATTTGGGTTAAGAAAAGAGTGTAGCTCACTCGATCATATTAGTGTAGAACAATCCTCATATGGTACAATGTTAGTATCATCCAACAACCAAAATACCTATAAACTAAAGACATACCTTCATTACCTGGACCCATCGAAGCATTACACCACTTGACAATTGATTTTACATCTATCAACTTTGAATTTTCTTTATACTTTAACTCTTCTCATGCTAATACTCTTTTTACACATTCTGCTGCACCATCATGCTCCCCCTTTCCATGCCTGGCCTCACAAAAGTTCCACATATGTTGTACACCTATAATGACATGCATCCTACTCAACCAGTAGAACATGCACGAGTTCTTGAACTGTGTTGCACAATTATCGTACCATATTATATGTTGACCATATGCTATGCCCCTTTGAGTCAAATCACTGTAGAACATCTAGAAGCAACCTTGCACAAAATTTGGAGAATGTGTGTGATCATCACTAATATAAAAGTGATACTCCCTCAATACCTTCATTTGGTCCTTTGTACTATCAACTGCATGAATGAATGCTATTTGCACAAATATCGAAACCTATGTGGAGTTGTAATACTATGACTCCACCTCACGCTATGGCTATAAAGTGTAGTTCTCTACAAAGTCAACCACTGATACTATGTTGCCAACTAGAAAGGTGTCCTTACATAGCTTGAATTGTGTGTCCATCCATCGGGCTCTATGGGTATTCCTTGCATACTCATACACTATATTATCACGAAACATGGACATAAACTAATACACTGGAATCTTCTGAATAACCAAATCACACCTTTTTTCTTGAGACCCATCTTTTGTAGCATATGCCACCATTTTATACTTCAAAAAATCTAGTAGTTTCTATCCCACCTCATATGTGCTTTCCATATGTTGACATAATAGCATACGTTGCAAGCCACTACAATGCTCACATGAACCATCCAAGCATGTTGTCTTGTAGAATATTTGGCCATGTCCTCTATTTCACATAATTTTTTTGATAATAACTCTCTTAAATATTTTGGTGGGGCTTCTATGCCACAATCCTGCAAAACATTGTTAGTATGAAAATCACAACATATAGAATAATAAAAATCATAATGGTTAGAGAACTCAATATGTAGTCTACAACAAGTAGTGCATGTGTGATTTATCTTGACATAAAAATATTTAAGCATTTCAAAAAATCTTTGAAAAATACTAATTTGAGGATAATCCATTTGAAATTTATGAAAAAATTGGGTTTGAGACATATCTAAAAAATGTTTTGGATGTGGCTCATGGTTCCGACTACCAATTCTCCTTCTTACCACATCCCTTTGATTCAGAGATGGTCTTGTGTTATTCTTCCAATACTCTTCAGTTAGTGTTATCAATGCTTCAACAACTTTTTTATCTTTTTGTGGTACTCTCCCCGAGAATGCCCATAATTCATTTGAATCGGTGCCCTCAATTCTTTGCCGCCTTTGAATGGATTTTGATAAAGTTTATACTAATTCTCATTTTTTCACTCATCTTTCTAATGAGATGAGCTCTCTTTGTTTGAATTCTTACAAAAGTTGATGTAATGAAATTTTGTGTGACATTACTATCCTTTGAGTGAGAGGTCTTACCCACACTCTCATATGCATCCATTAGATTCTTCAAAATAGTGTTTTCACTCGATTCATTCAATGTTATCAACCTAAGAGTCTTCATGATGTCTCTATACTTTATACCCCACATCATTTCAACAAATAGTTGACATATTGTAGTCTAATTTAGCCTTTCAAAGTAGAATTTCCAAATCTTATCAGCATATCTTCTACAAGTGTGTGCTGGAATCTTATCTTCCATGTGCTACAAAATATCCTCATCAATATTAATCAAATACTTTGGCTTTCTACGAAAAATTCTAGGTGGTGTTCTCCTAGGTACATACATCTCAACATTATGAAATTCATCAATATTTAATTGAGGTGGGCTAAATTGCATACCTTCGATTGATGGTGGAGTAGAAGACATACCTTGAGGTTCTCGTGGGGATGATGGCATACCTTCTTCATCAAATCTGAGTGATGATGTACTCTCAATTTGAGATGTGCTCGATGGTGTCCAACCATATTCACTTGGGATAGATGGTGTCCCTCCATATTCGCTTGCGGTAGTTGGTGTCCCTCCATATTTGCTCATTCTTAATGGTGTCCCTTTGTATTCACTTTCTGTAGAGGGTTTGTCTCCAACTATGATATCTGAATTTGTCTTACCACGATGCTTTCGCATTCATGCCCTTTGTGCTGCCAAATATTTTTCTCTTTTTGACAGTTGAGGTTCCTCTTTAGTTGGCTTGTTTTCATCAATAGTACCCAACTTCTTCTTTTCACGATATGCCACCACCTGTTCTCTCTCCTTTTCTTTGAAGGTTTCATAATTTCCATCTATTAGCTTATTCCCTCTTCATTTCTTCGGCATGGCAGATAATTTTACATGTAGCATGATAATGAGATGAATATTATTTCCTAAAGTATTTTTCCATTCAAATAAATGAAATATATGTCATTCAAGGCTTCATAAAAAATACTTACAATTATCTTGTACAAGACTATTTCTAGCATAGACAAAGGTGGTGTAGGGGCATGCCATGATTACAAGATAGGTAGAATTACATTGTTTTCCTTGTGTAAATGGGGTGTTAAAGAAGGGTTTTGATGAAATGTTGAAGAAACCTTCCATGTAATGGTTGTTTGAGTTTTTTCAAGGCATTTTTGAAGTGTTGTTGGTATTGGTGAGGTCTAGTAAGTCTGGTTGTCAAGACTTTCAATAAACCCTAGGTTATTTGCATGAAAGTTGAGAGTTTGGTGGTACAACATTTTAGAGGTCAAGGCTCTAAGAAATCATGGTTGAATTTTTTGTTTTGTAACACAATTAGGGACTGTTAGTTGATATTTGGTGAAAACAAAGAGTTTTGGAGGTACCTCCTTTGTAAAAGAGGACTATTTAGTGGCCTACAAGGCAAGGAAGCCTATTGGTTTTCAATATTGTTGCAAAGAAACCTCTTGAAACCTTTTGGTATGTTGTGTTAGGAGTTGAATTTTGTCTCATATGATGTTTTTTAGGTCTTTGTACAACCTTCTCTAAAAGATATTGAGAAAAAGCAGTGTTGGAGGGCTAAAATCCTTTAGGTGTGTGTTTGGGATAAGTTGAGTGTATAGTGTTTAAGGGGATGGTTTTTTGTTTTAATCTAATAATTTTGAGTTGGTTGGGGTCTTCACCACCTAGGTTGCTACTACGCTACCTCTACCTTCTCAACCCTACCCTATTGGCAAGCTAGTGGAGCGTTGGCAAGCTAGCTCACTCACTAGCTTGCCAATGCAATAGGGTTGAGAAGGTAGGGGCAGCGTATGCCTCATAGAAATAGGGTGTCATAGTGATATAGGGTGTCATAGTGATATACATCACTTTTACACCCCATTTCTATGAGGCATATGCTTCCCCTACCTTCTCAACCCTACTGCATTGGCAAGCTAGTGGAGCAGTTGCAAGCTAGCTCACTCACTAGCTTGCCAATGTAGTAGGGTTGAGAAGGTAGGGGCAGCGTATGCCTCATATAAATGGGGTTTCATGGTGATTACATCACCATGAAACCCCATTTCTATGAGGCATACGCTGCCCCTACCATGTCAACCATTTCTAAGACTAGCCTGAACACACAGTTTTAAGGTTTGAAAGTCATTTAGAATGGTGTATTGACCCATTCCTCTCATTTTGGCCACTCTAACTCGAGGAATGGGTCTAAAAAATCACTAAATTTTTTTGGGAATTTTGAGTGTGTACAGGGGAGGTCAAGAGTTGAGTTAGGCATGAAGCCCTAGAGGAAAATTTGGTGTTTTCCATGCGAATTTGAAAGGTTCTGACATGCTAAAGTGAGTATTATGTTAGGGAAGCATTGTTTCTTGTTGAATTGAGTTTTTGTAGTCCATTTTAGACCTATTTGAGGCGGTGGCATGTTTTGATAAGGTTGGGAAGTGTGTTTTCCAATAAGCCCTAGGTTATTTTCCTTTAAAAGAGGGTTTTTGGTTTTGGCATCTTGGTGGATGAATTTTTGAGAAGTAATTGTGAATTATTTGGTTTTAATACATATAAATTTCTTCCCACATGTGTTTGGAGGTTTTGGTCAAGTTTCAAGATAAGTTTCTTCGCTAAAGTGTCCTAATTTGAGGCCTAGTTGGCATAGAAAGCCTTATTTGAGAAAGTTGTTACAAAGTAACCAATAGTGGTTTGTTGGCATGTGATTGTGTACCCTAAAGGGTCCTTGAAATGGTTCAATTCTTGGCTTGAAAGAATCTTATCGAGAAGAAATACCCGATTGAATGAGTTGGCAATGGTACAAGGAAGAGTGCTCATGATTTGGTGAAAAGTGAAGAGTTTTGAGAATTGTGACTTGTGAATTGTTGTTGTTGGTTGATTTTTTGTGTTTAGTTGTGTTGCAAGACCTCCCTTGGTTGCATCACAATTCAAATGTTTTGTCCATGCTTCCATTTTGATTACAACCTAAGGTTATAATGACAAACAAACAATGATCAACATGGAATATAATTCTTTGACAAAATACCTCAATGAAAGCTCTAGAGAGTGGTATGCACTTCGATAATAAAGGATTGAGAAATGATGTTTTATTTTACTTCCTTAAAACATATGTCATATATATGTGTATAAAAATTGTGGAAGCATACACAAAGTAAGTCAATTGCTAAATAACAAAATGCCTCATAGAGATGTGGTTTAAAAATGTAATTGGCAAGTGTATAGAATTGTGTAATTTAAAATTGTGCATTGACAACCTAAGGTTATAATGACAAACAAACAATGATCAACATGGAATATGAAAAATAACAAAAATGAAAGCAAGCTATAATAGAATGAAAGAAAATGTGTAAAGACTTCACATACCTAAAAAACCAGAGTTTCAAATGGAGGAGTTCAACCCAATTATGTAGCCTTAGCTTATTCTTTCTGCAAAATCCTCAACAATTTGACTTTTTGAAAAGCTTGTTCCCCTCCAAACTTCAATTGTATATCATTTTTCAATGGAATTCAAAATTGAATTGATATTATATGTCTTTCAACATGAAAACTCTGTTATTTCATGCAAAGGTTGTAGAAAGATCATGAAAAAGGTGGTGGAATGTGAAAAACATGCGTGCACACTTCACAACATCATCAAAAAGCTACTTTTTGTTGGATCACACACAAAACCAGGAGAATATGCAGAATGTGGGCCTTGAGATCATGGGTATATTGATTTTTTTACCATTTTTAGTGCAACACAAAACGTGCTCGCATTATAACGTGCTCGCATTATAACGCGCTCACATTATAACGCACTCACATTATAACGTGAGCGCATTATTTCCTCCTAAAATATCCATATCTCTACTTCAAAATGTGCTCGTGTTATGAGAAAGTTGGTTTTTTAATAGATTTATTTTCTCTTTGTCTATACCCTATATACCCTGATTCTATCTCTCTTCCCTCTACCCTTATACCCTAATTCTATCTCTCTCCCCTATACCCTGTACCTTGTACCCTTATACCCTCTATCTCTCTCCCACTCCATCCCTCTCTCTCTCTCGAGTCTCTCCCTCGTCTCTCAACCCCTATACCCTCTCCATCTCTCAACTCCCTATCTCTTACTCAATCACTCATTCTATCTCTCTCCCCTCTAACCTCTACCCTTAACCCCTATACCCTCAACCCTTAAACCCTAATTCTATCTCTCTCCCCATCTACCCTCTACCCTTAACCTTTATACCCTCTATCTCTCTCCCATTCCCTCCCTCTCTTGAGTCTCTCCCTTCTACCCCCTCTCCCTCTCTCAACTCCCTCTCTCTCACTCACTCACTCCTCTCTCTCACTCTCTCTCTCACTCACTCCCTCTCTCTCTCACTCACACATTCTCTCTTTCTCACTCACTCACTCCCTAAACCCTCTACCCTCAACCCCAAACCCTTAACCCTAAATCCTTAAACCTTCTACCCTATACCCTCAACCCAATACTCTCTACCATCGACCCTAGTCCCTCAATCCTCAACTCTTAAACCTAATACCCTAGAAACCATCAAGCCTATAGGTCCTCCACCCTAATCCCTCAACCCTTATCTATTTATCTCTATCTATACATCTCACCTCTCCCTCCCTCCCTCTCTCCTACCCTCTCTAATTGTTTCTATCTACCCTCTCCCTCTTTCTACATACCTCTCGTTCAATCAATCCCCACCACCCTCTATCACTCCCTCTATCTATCTCTCTCTATCTCCCTCCCACTCTCTCCCCCTCCCCCTCTCCCTCTCTCTCATGTCTCTCCCTCTCACCCCCATCTCTCTCTCTCAGGTCTCTCCCTCTAGAAACCACCTAGGTAACTCTCTCTCTCTCCCCCCCTCTCTCTATCTATCCCTCCCACCCTACCTAGATAAGACCCTCTCACTCCACCCCCTCTTTCTCTCCCTCTATTAGGTCACTCCCTCCCACAACCTCTTGCTCTCTCAGTGCATCTCACTCACACTCCCTCTCTCTCCTACTCAGTCCCTCTCACACTCTCTCTCACTACCTATCTCTCAAGTCTCTCCCTCTCACCCACCTCACACTCTCAAGTCTCTCCCTTTCGCATGCTACCCTCTATCTTCTACCCGATACCCTAATTCTATCTCTCCCCTCTCCCCTCCACCCTCTACCCTCTACCCTCTACCCTCTACCCTCAACCCTTAAACCCTAATCCCTCAACCCCTATACCCTCCACCCCATACATTGGACCCTCAAACCTAATCCCTCAACCCTATACCCTAACCTCAATCCTCTACCCTCAACCCTTGACCCTCAACCCTCAACCTCAACCCTTAAACCCTCAACCTCTATCCCCGCCCTATACATTAAACCTCAACCCTCAATTCTCAAACCTCAACTTAAACTCTAAACCCTCAACCTATACCCTATACCCTTTACATTGACCTCAACCTAATCCTTCAACATATACCCTCAAACCTATAACCCTAAACCCTCTACCCTAAACCCTAATCCCTTTAACCCTAAACCCTTAATCCTTCTACCCTATACCCTCAACCCAATAATCTCTACCATCGAACCCTAATCCTCAACCTCAACCCTTAAACCCTAATACCCTAGAAATGATCAACCCTATAGGTCCTCCACCCTAATCCCTCAACCCTATATCATCAACCCCTATTGCTTTCTCTCCATCTATACATCTCACCTCTCCCTCCCTCCCTCTCTCCTACCCTCTCTAATTGTCTCTATCACCCTCTCCCTCTTTCTACACACCCTCATTCAATCAATCCCTACCACCCTCTATTGCCCTCTATCTATCTCTCTATCTCCCTCCCACTCTCTCCCACTCCCTCTCTCTCCCTCTCTCTCCCTCTCTCTCATGTCTCTCCCTCCCACCCCTCTCTCTCTCAAGTCTCTCCCCAGAAACCCACCCAGGTAACTCTCTCTCTCTCTCTCTCTCCCTCTCTCTCCTATCTATCCCTCCCACCCTACCTAGATAAGTCCCTCTCCCTCTCTTAGGTCACTCCCTCCCACAACCCCTCCCTCTCTCAGGTCTCTCACTCGTATTCCCTCTCTCTCCCACTCCGTCACTCTCGTACTCCCTCTCACTACCTATCTCTCAAGTCTCTCACTCTCACCCCCCTCACACTCTCAAGTCTCTCCCTTTAGCACCCTACCTACATAAATCTTTCTCTCCATCTCTCTCTCTCCCCCTCTCTCTCTCCCTCTCTCTC
This sequence comes from Sequoia sempervirens, assembly GCA_007258455.2. Lineage (NCBI taxonomy): Eukaryota > Viridiplantae > Streptophyta > Pinopsida > Cupressales > Cupressaceae > Sequoia > Sequoia sempervirens. The sequence continues at coordinate 471,909,641 of VDFB02047230.1, forward strand.
AATTCTCTCTCTCCTAGCCCCCCTCTCTCTCACTCCCTTTATCCCTCCCATCCTACCTAGCTAAGACCCTCTAACTCCAACTCCTTCTCTCCCACTCTCTCTCTCTTAAACTCTCACTTTATCCCTTTATCCCTCTCACCTCCCCTCACACTCTCAAGTCTCTCCCTTTGGTACCCTACCTTCATAACTCTCTATTTCTCTCTGTCTCTCTCTCTCCCTCCCTTTATCCCTCTCACCCTACATAGGTAAGTCCCTCTCACTCCAACCCCTTCTCTACCACTCCCTCTCTCTTAAACTCTCACTTCCACTCCATCTCCCTCTCTCTAGAATCACTCACTCTCTCTCTCTCCCTCTCCCCCTTCCCCCTCCCTCTCCCTCTCCCACCCTATCTAGACAACTCTAGATCTCTCTCTCTCTTAAAATTATCCCTCCCTCTAAAGACATACATAAATACATACATACCAACATAATACATATGTACATACAATCCTAGATACATACAAGCATACATGTACATGCACGTATATACAATCTTACATACAAGTAAGCATACATACAATATACATGCATTGATACATACAAGCATACATACATACATACATGACATACAAGCATGCATGTGCATACAAACATACAAATATATAAACATACATTCAATATGCATTTAACATAAACCAAGACATAACACGAGCATGTTATATCATGCTCTCGTTATGTCTTGCTAGACATGCTCCCCACAAAGAAAAAAACCATGTCAAAACTAACATATAACACGAGCACATTATAACGTGCTCATGTTATATCTTGCTTTGGGAATCCCCATGCCTTTGGATTAGTATTTTCCTTGGAATACCAACCCAAAGCCTTGGAGGGTATTCCCAATGACCAGAGACGTGTTTTTGCAATTTCTACAATATTTCACATAATCGGGTTAATGCTCACCATCAGGATTGCACATAGTTCAATATCAAACAAATCAAACATCTGGGTAATGTTAGGCTCTCTCTTAGCTATCCAACGATGTAATTTTTTTTCACTTTCTGACAATGTTAAGCTGTTCATCCATAATTTCTTTTGTTTCTATGTCTCTTTTTTGGAAAAAAGCAGTGTTTGGTGTTTTTTTGTTATAAATTAACCATTCATCAAAATTTCAGATAAATTACATTTTTGGAAACTAGACTCCATTCTACATTTTTTTTTTAAAATATTCAATTAGTTTCCAAAATTTGTAGGGGTAGCACGGCCAAAATTTTGTTTTTTAGGAAGTGTCCACTTCGAAAATTAGTAAAAAATAAAATATTCATTAAAAACTTATCAGAAAAATTATGCATCAACTACATACTATTAGCTAACTTCTAACCGTAGCAATTTTAAAAATACTAAAAAAAGTTCACCTTATGAGGGACATACAAGAGTTTCTATGTTATATTTTTTTGACAAAAACAACACAAATTTGTGTACATCCCTCATTTGAACCCCTTATTCTCAACCATTTTCAAAATAAATTAGTAGTTTAGAAAGCAGACTCAAAGCACTTAAATCCTTTTTTTTGTTCCATCTCAAAATTTTGAGTGTAACTATCCTCAATTTCACGTCAAAGGTCAGTATTTCCTAATTTCAGAAAAAAAGTGGCCACTTAAGCCCCCTTTTTGGGAACCATCTTGGTGTACTTACCCATGAGTTGGAATTCCTATTCACACTTCTTGGTCCATTCAAATGATGTTCCCTTTCTTTGGAGTGATGGGATTGGAGATGCAATCTAGGAGAACCCTTGCACAAAATTTCTATAGTATCATGTGAGGCCTATGAAGCTACATACTTCTGACAGATTTTAGGGCACTGGCCATTCCATGATCACCTTGATCTTCTCAGGGTCTATAGAGACTCCCTCATTTGAAATAATATTGCCTAGATAGTGCACCCTGTCTTGATAAAATGAACACTTGGATAGGTTCCCAAACAGTTTCTTCTCTCTCAGTCACTGCAAAACTATCTTCAAGTTCTTGTCATGCTCTTCAACAGACTTTGAGTAGACTAGGATGTCGTCAATGAAAATCAAAACAAAGTCATCCAAACAGTCTCAGAACATACTATTCATAAGATTCATGAAGGATGCAGGTGCATTTGTTAAACCAAAAGGTACTACAGTGAACTTGTAATCTCCATACCCAGTTCGAAAGGAAGTCTTTGGAATATCTTATTCCTTTATTCTCAAATGATGGTATCTCGGCCTGAGATTGATTTTGGAGAACTTTGTCGCTCCCTTCATCTAGTCAAACAACTCATCGATCCTTGGGAGTGGGTACTGATTCTTGATGGCCACCTTGTTCAACATCTAATAATCTATACATAGATGTAAGGTTCCATCCTTTTTCACAAAGATAACTAGTACTCCCCAAGGAGACACACTGGGTCTTATGATCCCTTTGTTCAACAACTCCATTAATTGGTCCTTCAACTCATAGTTTTCGGTAGTGGTCATCTGATAAGATGCTTTGGATTGAGGATCAACTCCTGGTAGAAGGTCAATAAAGAAGTCAAATTCCCGTTTCAGAGGTAACTTTGTGAGTTCATCAGGAAATACATCTCAAAACTCCTTGAGAATAGGGTATTCATCTAAATATGGTTCCTTGTTGTCAGGGTTACTGATATGTACAATGTAAATAGCACATCCCTTCCAATGAGCCTTTTTAAGCTGCATACTAGAGATTTGTCTAAATTCTAATGGTCTTTACATCCTACAAATCTCGAATGGGTTCCCATAATCATCCAAAAAATTAACTACCTTATCCTCACAATTCACTATAGACTTATGCTCAGTTAACCAATTTATTCCCAAAATTACATCGTATGAGCCTAAGGGTGCCACATACAAGTTGACTTGGGTTTAGAAGGTTGTAAGCTCTAACTCGTTGCAAAGGAGACAAGTATCTACCCTCTGCTCTACTCAATTTCCATACTAGATTATCCATGAGTTTTCCATGTATCCAGGTCTAATAGGTATCTTGGATATTACTCTAACGTCTATGAAACATTTAGTAGCTTCAGTATCAATTAAAATAGGCAGTTCAGCCATAGAGCTTAGCCATCAATTGTATTGGCAAAGCCTAATACTTTGCTTGCTTGTTATCCACTACAGCATGGGTTTGATGATGCTAAGTCTACTGATAATTTCCTTCCCTTCATGACTTTGATTGCTATGGACAATTTGAGGCATAATGATCGCCTCCACAAGTATAGCACCTATCACAAGGCCCTTTGCGACCTCTTGGCTTTTCCTCTCTAAATCCCTTCTGCTTTTGGTCATCTTTGCCTTTGTTATTGTTTTCCATCTTGTTCTTTCCACCATTACCACCTTCACCTTTCTCCTATGACTCACTTCTCCTCTTAAGATTACAAATATGATGGTTCTTTTCTCCTTTATGAAACTTCTTGTTCCCAAACTGTGACTTAGGATTTGAATTATTAGTAATTGGAAAAATGTTGCAATTTGTGCTCTTGTTTGGTTGCCTTCAAGAAGACTTTGTTCATGGTGAGAGGATCATGTATGTCCACTTCTACTCCAATGTGGGGTCTAAGTCCCAATATGAACTTTTGGATACATAAACGTTTGTCTCCCTAATATTGGGGCACATACTTTAGTAGGTTGGTGAAATTTTCCCAATATTGGGTCACGGTCATGCTCCCCTGAGTTAGGTTTTGGAATTATTTCACCTTCTCATCAAAAAGAGCTATGGTAACCATCTCTTTCTAAAATATTGGAGGAAGAGTTCCCGAGTAATATTAGCATGCTAAAGGTTCCTTTCAGTCTTTTCATTATCCCATCAAGTAGCTGCTTCTCCTAAAAGTTGATATGTGGCCTATGTCACTTTTGTCTAGTCAGATAAGTTACAGAGTCCAAAATATTTCTCCATCTCAATGATCCATTCCTGAGCCCTTTCTTTGATGGATTTACCATCAAACTTAGGTGATGCTACTCTTTTGAGATCCTTTCCTTGTTCTTCCTCAATTTGACCTCAAGGAGCTTCTCCCTAATTGACCTCCACATTCCTGTGAACCTGGTCCTCGCGTGCCACTCGAACCTCATGTTCTATGTGATCCATATGAGCCTCTTGCATGTTCAGAAGCTCTAGAATCTATTCCAGCCTCTTGTTTGGTCCATTGTCAGACCCACTACTACCTGTCTCTTTTCTGGTGGTCACCATACTAGCTTACACAACCTACATCACATTTCACATCTATCGTAACTTAACACTAGTTTATACAACTAAATGTTCTTATTCACATAACATTGCATATATCACTCATTCATTCATAATAAAGCATGTTTTGGAGTTCTCCACTTGAACACATAAAAAATAGCATCTTGCTTTATTTATATTAAGTGTGAGTCAATAGACCCTTATTTACAAAAGCTTATTGTTACATTAGTCAGTTTTCTCATTCTCTGAGAGATGACATTCCTTTGGGTCCTCATCAGAATTTACATCAATTTTCTCAAAAGAGAAGGGTTCAACATGCAGGCTCTCCTTTTCCTCCTTAGTTAATAAGGGTTCGTTTGTTCCACACCCTAGAGGCCAGTCTCTGATTGTGGAAAGCTTCTTAATCTTAGGTTTTTGTTTCAACTCCTTAATCTTCTTGCCTCTCTGTAGCTCAAGTCAAGTGAGGACTTGAGCTAGAGTCTCATCATCGGGAATCTTAGGTTGAACCTCAGTCTTGGTGTTTTCTTCCACTACAACTTTCTTATTCAAGGTCCTAATGGTCTTCCCTTTCTTTCTTCCTGACTTAGACCTTCCCGTACCTGCATTCAATCCAGGTTTAGTTAATTCTCAAGATAGTTCAAATTTGGTCAAGGGTCAACTATTCCCTAATCATGGATATTGTGGACTCAAAAGGCCTAGAGTTGAACCCTAAGATATAATACCAAATGTAATAACCCATTCTAATTATTACATAATTATATTATTGCAAATGACATTATGAATATTTAATTTTAAAAAGACATAACTAAGCATCTATTTTCAATTAGAGCAGCACATCTAATTAAAGTAAGATTCATAATAATATGTATTCATTTCCAAATTCCAATTACAATATCCATGCTGACTTGGCTCATTTGGCCACAAAGTCAATACAATATACAATTTTACATCATAGACCATGATAATCATGAAAACGTCCAAAGTTTCCTCTTGATGCTTGCCTCCTGTAGTGGACAAGAACATGGTTGAAGTGTTTTACCGCCCAACCACGAAGTTTACACTTCCCTGAAATTCTTCCAACTTGAAGAATACACAACCTTGCATGGAAATTTTAGCAAGAGAACAATTTTCAAGGTAGAATTTGGTGTGTGCCCAAACATCAACATGAATCTCTATCTATGATTAGAAAAATGCAAGATCTATGCTAGGAATGGAAGAGGGTGTTATCACAAAGTCCATACATACATAATGGGCTAATTGATTGGCTAAGCATTAAAATTTAGTTGCAACAACAAAATATAGGTTTTGGATAGGGTAAAAACCTATACTCTTTAAACTCCATTTTGACACCCATCCCAGAAGATAACTTTCAACAACACCATTTTTACCTTAGCAACTATCTACCCTCTAACAGCATCTACCCTGAGGTGCTCTAGTCTACTTAGGTGTTGTTGTTCTACTCAAACAAGAGAATATTATTTACACACATATCTATGAAAAAGTAATTCAATCTACTTATTTCCTCTACTTAAATAAAATTAGGAAATAATCCATTGGATCTGTTCATTACATTATCCATTCATTTCATACATGTCACATGATTACATTCAATGTAATTCAATATTCATTTTAAAATGAATTAAATAAGTAACAAAAGAAGGTATGTCACACTTGTATGTGTATGTACGTAGACAAAGGTCTATGTACATACACATATATGTGCCAACTTAAGTTATTAATTTGTGAATACATTCTGAAATAAAAAACCATTATAATAGATTTCTTTCATTCAAATGATGCTATAGATTGTCATATCGTTTGACAGTAATACAAGATGTAAATTTTCCTTTTTCAAAGAAATAAGAACATAACTGTTTGAACAGTCTTCACATACTGATATGTTTTTTGTATTAAAAAAAATGTTGCTTGTATCAAACAAATGTTGTTTGTATGAAAACAATGTTGTTTGTATGAAAACAAATGTTGTTTGTATCAAAACAATGTTGTTTGTATCAAAACAAATGCTATTTGTATAAAAAAAACGCTATTTGTATCTAAACAATGTTGTTTGTATCAAACAAATGATGTTCATATCAAAACAAATGTTGTTTGCAAAAGTTTGCAAGTTACTATGCCAATATGTTTCATTAACAGTTTCAGGTTACCTAGTACATCATGTAAACGGTCAATGTTTTATCATTCTGGTTATACAATTATCTAGATAGTACTAGTGTCTTTTTTGTGCAAACAAAAGAGTCGAATGACTTGCTTGTCACTTCCAATCACATACAAGTTAAAACATTTAAATTATTGTTTTGGGATAAGAGAGATACTCGAGTTTCTATGGGGAACTGTTATGGATATAAGTTCAAGCAACTATCGTTCTAAGAACGACTAATAGTAAAATGAATGTTTGGTTTCATCACTAATATTATCATTAGCCAAACCTTGAAGAAATGTCAATTATCAGCTTACAATGTCTGACGACCGATTGATAAGACTCTTCCATAGTGATCATTCTATGGATCAATATACACATGCAAAATGAACTGGTGGATAAAACATTACAAGCATCGCATGAATGCTTAAGTGATTTACTATAAATTGATATCCAAAGGATATACTGTAAGCATAAAAATGGAATACTAAAAGTAAAATGGAATCGTTTTGATGAATGATTAAATCCATAGTCAAATGGTTTACTGCAAATCGATCTTTAAGATAGTGCCCATAAAATAAAAACGTAATCAAATGAATTAATTGTCCAACCATTGTTCTTGGTCAACGAGGTGACATGCTCAAATAACAACAATATTTATACATATAATTCTATGAATGATTTTTGAAGTTTTTGCATCATTTGGCATGGCTTACTTGCTTGGCCTAGCCAATAGGAAGATTCATCGAACTATGAAGAATAGCATTAAAATTGAAGTCAATCACTTGAGGGAGTCAATAAATGATTTTAAAAGTCGTTTAAATAAACAATGCGAAAAGCTATCGGATTTATCCGATTATCCTTAAAAAGGTTAAATAAATTTACATGCAAGCAATATTGACTTGAGAAGGTATCAATAAAACAACAAAGTTTAACAAGATTCGGCTAATCATGCTGATAGAGGATTATGCACATAATTAGTGCATGCAAAAGAGAAGGATTGGCCAAAAGGGCCCCTGCAACTTATTTTCCAAGGGATTGATCGATCTCAAACCAAAATAACTTGGTACTAAAACAAATAAGTTTGTAGTAATTAGGCATCTATTGTTTTTCCATTAACTCAAATGAATTTGACAGAACAAAAGGGAAAAATGAAACTTTCAAATAGTTTGCATTGAAAATCATGCATATACAGCATCAAGTATCAATTTTTACCTCAAATTGTGGCTTTTCCTCAACCTTTCTTTCTTTTCCCCAAGGCATTGATTCACTTGCGTGCTCTCCTCTCTAATTCTTGTTGCCACTACTCATTTTTCTTCCAGTGATACCTTCTCCAAATGGAAACCTCGTTCACCAATTATGGGAGCCATTTCATTCCTTAATTGACATTAACTTTTTAGCCACCTCCACATTGTAATTTGAATATCTACCTTAAATTCAAATGTAAACCATGACTTCATAAGATCTTCCTCATGATGTTATTTTAATTCAATCAATATGATTGTGATAATTTTTTATTCCATATTATTATTATTTTATAAAGAGTATGTATATGTATTTATATATACACACATATATATATACATGCATATACATATATATATATATATATACATACATACATATATATATATATATATATATATATATATATATATATATATATATATATATACATATACATACATACATACACATATATATATATATATATATGCATATAGATATATATATATATATATATATATATATATATATATATATATATATATATAATTGATCTCTATTTTGCTTTTATAATAGTATAGTATTCAATCATTTTCAAGCAAAGAACAAACTTTTATTTTATTCGAATAATTGTTTTCAAAAGAAGTAGTTTTCTTGTCCTTCAAACATGCCTTTTTTTAAAATTACATACAAATATGTCCAATCACTCTATCATTCTCTTTTAATTTTGAAACCATATGTTCAGTGTGAACAATTGAATAAGAAGTCACATGTATAACATTCCAAAAGCTTATTCTTTTCAAACATTGAATCATTTTAATCAAGTCAATATAAATTCCTATATGAAAGTTTATATGCAAATCTATCATGTTGTTTTGTGGTGTGCACACACCTAGATTTCATCAAGCTTACCGTTCAATCCAGCTAAACGATCCTACTTCAACCATGTTCTCATCCTTCAACCTATTTTTTTGCATTTGCACACCCTTGCACTTATACAGTTCATCAGTAACGTTCAATCATGATAAAATATGAGATAGTTCATAAGATCACATGGGGAAAAGATGGTCAACTCCTTACAAACATTTCAAAAATATTGAAAATTTCATGTTCAACATTATATTGAATTTCCTCAATAATTCAATTTATCATATTATAATTTAAATGAAACAAAAATTGGTTTATGACACATTTGACAAAATTTATGTGTGGGCCACCAACCACATAGATAAAGATATATGGAATATGGAGACTACATGCACCACACTCTGGAGAAAGAACAAGATACATCAGATATGAATTAAACACATATGAGGCATGATGAGATCAACATGATCATACAATAAATGGAGAAGATTTCCATCAATTGCTAAGGAATACCTAGATCCAAATGAGGAACAAGCTCTAAATCTTCAGTCACTAGTGATGGCTAAACCATACATGATAATGGAAAGTTTAGGGTATGATGAGGTTGTATGAGAATATACAAAGAAGCATCATTTAATGTCACCACCAAAAACAATATCATGCTCAAGAAAACTTTGAAAGATTGTACATAATCTTCCAAAACTAGCCTATCCATATATAAGGTGACAAAATCATGTGGTGTCAACAATAAGGATGAAGACTTATTGATTCTCACTAGAACATTAATAAAGGTATGAAAACAACTCATTGTTGATGAAAAAATTGAATTGGAATATATAATGGAAAAACTTGTGCAAATGAATGTTATAAATGGTCGTACAACACCTACATGTAAGGTAGAAATGGAGATAAAATAAAAAATATTAAATTCAAAGGGTGAATAAAATAAATTAGAAAATAAGGAGAAATTGGAATGGAAAAGGAAAAAATATTATATTAAAATTTTCAATTCAAAAAATGAAGCAAATAATAATAAAATAAGAAGAAGCTTTACAAGGCAACAAATTTTTTATATTGTATGGTATTGTACATCAAAGGGGAATCTTTTGGAAACATCAAATCTTACTTTGTTTCTCTATGTGACCTTGCACTGTATAGTGGACTTTCTCTAGCTTTGCACCATACAATAGAACTCAACTACCAAAGCATTTATTCTTGATTGATTTTTCCCTATGTTGACAAAATGCTTGATTGATTTATTTAATATAATGCAAAGCATTTATACAAGTTGAACAAAGCAAGAAGTTGTGAGTAGTTGCATAAAACAGTTTTTAACTGAAATAGGTAAATTGTAATACCTGTAACAAATACCCATTAACAATGTAAAATAATATTACGCTAACATTCCCCCCTTATTACATTGTTCCTAAAACCATAAAATCACCTTGCCAAGGGACCCCCCCTTAAAGCTTACATAACAAAACTTGTTGATTATAAAATATATACATCTTTGTGAAGATCTTCCTTGAAGAAACAAATCTTGAATTAGGTGGAACTCCATCAAGCTGCCTAGTGACCCTCAGAAAGGTGTAGCTCTGAGATGAATTCCTGAGTTCTTCCTCCCATGAACTCCCAAATCACAAATTCTCAAATTATTCAACAACAATCCATATTGAGCTCTCCAAACACATGGCTCCATCAAGTTGTCTAATGACCCTCAGAAGGGTATAATTCTTGATCATGGTCTCGTAAGATTGTTGGACAACCATCCATACTAAGCTCTACACCAAACCCTTTACCTATCTCCAAAACTCAAACTTCACAATATATGTATTCTTCAAATCTGTTAGCAATAATAAAGAAAGTAGGAAAGAAATTAAAGCCAAAAACACTTCTCATGCAAAGCATCATCTCAATGTTAGAAGCTAACTTGAGATGACGGAAATTCCTCCATCCTCCGATGTCACCAACCTCTAATGCGACTTTGTTACACTTTATCCATCTGATATCTTGGATGAGTCTTTGGAGGCCTCATTAGTAATAGCAAAGATGGCCTTGAGATTCCAAGCATAACTTTTTGAATATCCATTGGTAACATTGACAAACTCATCTGTCTCTACTGATGGTGCTTCGCTTCCCATCTCTGGTTGCTCTCTGGTCATTTCCACACCTGTTCAGGCGAACTTTGATGTTACCTCTAGGGCTGCATATTTTCATCCTCAAGAAATTGATGGGTTGGCTTGGCAAGCTAAGGCAGCACAAGTTGAAGAAGGCTGGACTACTGTTACTGGAAAAAAATCTAAACCCTCTGGGCCTTCTTTCGATATGACACTTCGCTCCAACAAGCGAAACTCTAATTGTAAAACCTAATGGTGTTTGTTTGGGAGCTAGTTTTTTGTTGATTGCAGGCTGTCTTTTCTGTAGTTTGGTCTTTTTGGCTGTTTTAAGCAGTTTGGATTTTTGGTTGTAAAGGGTTCTAGATCCCTTCAAAATCTGTTTTCCCCAATATCAAAAACATTGACAAACTCATCTACAAGATACTCAATAATTGTTTTAATATTTTGGAGTGCACTTTCGTAGGAACCTATAGTAAGAAGATAGATTACTTGACTGGAACATCTCATAAAATTAATTTGAATTGCATCTCCTCTTGCAAAGCAACTTACCTCCAAGTTACCACTAATAAGTGATACATTCAAATGATATGTAACCATTTATGAATCCTCATATATTGCAAATGAATGATCTTCTCGCTCTTGAATAGAAGATTTGGTGGGTCTTCATCTTCTTGACCTCTGGATAACTCTCCTTCTTCCATACTCTCACCAACATACCAATCCACAAAGGCATGCTTGACATGCATAAGGTTAAACTTCCCTTTTCATATCTTATATAATGCACTTCTCTTGAATGAATATTTGACAAAATACAAAATCATAAAAATACTACTATGAGATATAATCATCCACTTAAAATTCCAAATAAACTCACACCTTAACAAACTTTCTTTTAAGATGCTTTTGACAAATAAATAAATTCTATAAAAATCCAATCATAAATTTAACTCACCGAACCTCATTCATTTGATCATCAAAACACCCTTATGTGATTGATAGTGTCATCCAAAACTTACCGCACGCCTTTGACTTCAAATATTTCTGCTTATATACAATGCCACATCCAATGATTCTCATGCACGAAAACTTACTCTTAGACTTTAGCATTAAGAAAATCTCACATTAGTTTTAATGCAGTAGCAAGCCACAAAGCATCTTGGTGACCAGCCATACGGCCAGAAAATACCCCATATATTCTATGTTTTTTTTTTGATAAATAAGGGGCTGAAGCCGAGAAGGTTGTATTAAAATTAAAAGTATAAGAGTTTACAAGATTTGAAGCCTCAACCGAAGATAAAACAAACAAAATCATGACTTAAACTTCTCCTGCTCTTAGTAACTCCACAAATGAGAATTCTTCAAGCCTCAATTTCATTTGAAGTGTGACCAAGCTATCTTCAACCTGCAAAATCAGCTAAGCAAACATGGATCCTAAAAAGAAGAAGAGGAGGAACAGCACAAGTATAGTTAATGTTGGATCACAACAGGTGACCTGCTCGTGTGATGATGGTGCATCACCTCATCCTCTGCCTCACCATTGACCATTGAAGCCATCATGTAACAGAGAAAGCATCACGATGCTAGGAATAATCAACTAACATTGTAAACAGGAACCATGGACCATTTGAAACGGCAAGATGGCAGCAAGATGTCAGTCAGTTCCATGTTCTGCTTGACCCATATATTCTATGTTTATTGAGACTATACCATTGATTTAGAGATGCTTTCTTCTGAATACCTTTCCCAAATAGTAACTTCTCCTTCAACTGCAATAATTAAGTGACCTTCACACTGGCATACACTCTGCCAATTAGTTATAATAACTACTTGGTGGAAGAAAATTGACATGAGCAAATTAAATATCTTATTGTATTTCTGAAAGAATATATAACAGCCATGGAAGAAAATAAAGGAAAGAAGTTAATGGATGAAAGATAGTCTATATGATAGAAGACAAAACTTCTAACTAAGAAAAAAGAAAAGAAGCAGCCGATAGCAAAAGAGGCACACACAATCGATTCCATCACTCGGGAAAGTTTGACAACCATCGAATGTTGAACATGGTGGTTTACTAATCTTGATGACCATCTAATGAAGATTGCTCACCAAAAAGCTTAGGCGGATAAAACCATTCAAATTCCATTCTTTAATTATCGAGACTTTGAAACGTATTTGACAACTATGGTCACCAATTACAAAATTCAAGAAATCAAGTCAATGATAGATTATATGAATTGCTTAGTTACAATTTCATTCAAACTTAAATATTTTTAGAGAGTTTTTGGTTTTTCATGTTCGGGAATGCTTGTGTCGAGGCCCACCATAAAAATGACACAGATCTAGGAGGCATCCATTCACCAATTGCGTAGAATAGATCTCACTAAATAGGAGCAAGTCAACATGTGGCATATAGGAAGTAAAGGGTTGTGGAAAGATCATTTAACAACTACCTCGAATGGCGTTGCATCATGGACTTGATCAAATACAGATTGATGGGTGCCACTACAGCATCTAATATATTTTGTGTGGATGATGATTATATGGCTTAAGTGAAGGAACAAATTATAATTGGGTGACAATATTATTTTACCGTATCCAAGACATTTTTGTGTGCAAGCATGAAGTCTTTTATATGACTCAACATGCCATAGCCTTCTTTTTGGATGCTATCTTTGCACAAGTGCCTTCCATTGAAATAGGCAAGTTTCAACCCAATACTGAATATGATCCCTCTTGGTCCAAGATTTTTTGATGGACTCAATTAGGCACCTAGATTTAGCCAGGTGAGGAGGTCAACCTTCCAAGTAGGAAACAAAAACATGTGGATATATCATTTGACGAAGGAGATAGTAATGAGGAGAGAGATGACTTAATTTACTTGACTACATCCACCTCGAGTACCACCCTAGGAGACATTCCTACAATCGAGGCTATCTCTCCCATTGATAATATTGATGCTATCCCTAGATGAACCCTCAATGGAAGCTTTAGAGAAGATTGATGACTAGCTGAAGCTACTTGGGGCTTCTATTGACATAAAGGAGTATCTCCCATTGAGCCCCACTTGAGAAACAAAGTAGCCTAGTACATTCTAGCCCACTATCAACCTTGTAGCCAATAATGTTCAGCCTTCCACCATTTAGGAAATATCAAGCAATATTAGTCTTGAGCAAGATAGTTGTCCCTCTCAATTACTAAAGTATCCTAAATCACTAAAGGACTCACCAAAACAGGAAGAGTCTAGTAGTGATTAGGACATCACTATACAACTTTCCAAGCTAGATCCATAAAACCCTTTGGGTATCATCCAATGATATGTTCAACACTTGGAATCGATAGCCACAATTATGAGTGAAGTGGTAGGTATCACTAAAAGAATATACAACACTCACTCCCCTCTAGTCCTACAAGAGGCTTTCCATATATAGAGGTTTATGGAAGAAGGGCGCCATGAGGAGTCTATGAGAATCTTCCTCTCCAAGGGTTGGCCTGCTACCTAGACTCTCGAGATGAAGAAGGCATGACAACCAGACATAATTGTACCGTCATTTGGTGGGATTGACATTTTTCAAGTTATTGCAACTCTTTATTCCATCAAGTCCATCTTTTGGGAAGTCTTCTATTTGCTTCAACACCATTTAGTCTCCCATAGTCAACTCATGGAGTGTGATGATGAATCGACATAGTAGTGGATGAGTAGAACCAAGGGTTTCAAGAATAGCTAGCTCAACAGTCATGCCTCACCAAGCTTGAAAAGGTCAAAGTCATTGAATAAGAAAATGAATTGATTGTGAAAGATCAACAAATGATGCAAAAGGACAATCAACTTGTTGAAAAAGATAAGAAGCTTACCCTATTATAGCTTGAAAATGAGAAGACCAAGCACCAATTGTCTAAGGCGGTCCAACTATTGAAAACTACTTGCAAACAAGAGCTTTTGGCATCCCATCATTTAAAACTTCACACATAAAAAGTTCATCTCCCAACAATCCACTCTATTTTCATCTGTTTACACACCTCCAGGGACGTCTTCTCAACCAGATCCCTGGTGATGTATAGTTTTGTTCTTTCTAGTATTCCAATTTTGTTTCTCTAGTTGTCTATAAGATGACTCTCTTTTTAGGGGGCTGATGTAGTTAGCAAATATTCCTATCAGCTTTATTTTACTTCTTTGGTAGTTAGCATAATTAGTTTCTCAGTTATAAACAGTAGTTCTGGGTAGTTGCCAAACATTTGGAAGTTCTCAATAACCACTAGCCACTTTATATAATTCTATTATACATGAGTAAGCGGACTGCATGTTTAGAGATTCATTAAATTATTTTGTATAAGCATACGAATGAAATACATTGAGATATATTTATACAATTATTGGTTTGAGTTCTTTGTAGTCCTATTATGTACTTATCTTGTTTACTCGATTATATTCAATGCATACGGATTTAGGCACACTCGATACCTAGAAAAAGGCTAGATGGATGGTCAATGGTGAGTAAAGGCATTTTTGCCGAAGGGGAATGCTAGTTGAAGTATTTGTGAGCTTTGTTAATGCATGCGAAGCTTGTTGAGATCAACTTAGTCATTGTAAAACCTCTATACTTCCTTTTGCATAGTGGCATGTGAGGCATTTGCGTCCTACACAAGAATTTTTGAAGAGGATTTTTTCAAATTAAAAACATTCTTCTAAATATGTTCATATTTGTTTAATTAATTTTTATATTATATTTATTTATAATCTTTATTTAAGAGAACAATACATACTGGAGATTGACGATTGGAGATATTAGCATATCCATTGTGAATGGGACTGAATGCTAATTTTACTTCATTTGAATAATTGTCTATCAAATTAAATCCGTTGCTTAGGGGCAAAGTGGGGCATTGCCTATTTATGGATCATACAAAGAACACTGTTCAGCAAAAGCCTGATTGATACCAAATGGAAACTTTCCTTTCGATATAGAAACGTTTAAAGTGCATTTGTCCATATGCCTCTTCCATCATCTCTCCCATGTTCCACAAGAATGTTATCTTGTGGAAATAATCTACCATTCGCAATCTCTTCTTGCATGTCCAGAAAGGCCAGCTCTTCAAATTATGTAGTGCTCGAAAATGTGACAACAAACACTGTCTCCTAACAAGGTAAGTTTTAACTTTTCTATCACCAATAATCTCCACATGAACACAGTCCAAACTTGAAATGATGGAATCGTACAGAATCTCTTACAATAATTTCTCGGCCAACAATTTTTGAAACAAATTTGATTGTTGTGTGACAATCACCACACACACGAAGGTTTTTGACAATTCGAATTGGTGTCCCAGAAGGTGTGTTTATAATTCCAAATGCCAAAGCTAGCTTCTCACTGTGATAACTAAGAGCATATTCCTTATGTTCCACTTCAACATCATGGAGCACAAAATTTGTATCAGCCACATACCCTGCATCCTTCATTTGCTTAGCCAGTTTATCCAGAACTTCATATATCTCTATTGTTTGTGGGTGACTTCTATCTTCCACAAAAAATGAATGCACTCTGTTCTTCACCTCAATCCAGCTGCATCCTGGTTTTTTAATCACTCCCCTGTCTTTCATCATTTTCCTAACCATTGCTACCTCATCCCACCTGCCAGCTGCAGCATAAAGGTTTGACAATAACACATAAGGTGCAGAATTTTGTGGTTCCAACTCAAAAAGGTTTTCTGCAGCACATTTTCCTAATTCAGTATTCTTGTGAATCCTACAAGCAGCAAGCAGGGACTTCCACACAATAGCATCAGGTTTAACCGGCATCTTCATAAGTAAATCTTCAGCCTCATTCATGTGCCCAGCTCGGCCAAGAAGGTCAATCATGCAGGCATAGTGCTGTGTTTGTGGTGTGATGCCATAATCACGGGCCATGGAATTAAACAAATGGCGTCCTTCATTCACTAATCCAGCATGGCTGCAGGCAAATAGCACACCAACAAAGGTGACATGGTCTGGCTTCAAGCCTGACGATAGCATTTCCTCATAGAGTTTGAGAGCATCCTTGCCACAGCCGTTTTGGGCATATGCTTTGATTATAGAGGTCCATGAAACAACGTCTCGACTAGGCATTTCTCTGAACATGAGGTATGCATCCTCTATGCTCCCACATTTGGCATACATAATAACAAGGGCATTGTGCACAGATAAATAATCACCTGATTTTGATCTAATAGCCAGCGCATGTACTTGCTTTCCCTGTCCTAAACCTGATAAGCTGGCACATGCACTTAAAACACTAGCCAAACTGAACTCATCCGGTGTTATGCCTGCCTCTCTCATTTGACAAAAAAGTTTAAGTACCTCCCCATTATTTCCACTCTGCACATACACTCCAACTATTGCAGTCCAAGAGACAACATCTCTCTCTGGAATACTATCGAACACTTTCTTTGCATCATCCAAGCTCTGGCTTTTGGCATACATGTTAACTAGAGCGTTGCCAACATACCTATTTGACTCGAAGCCAGTTCTTATTATTGAAGCATGGATCTGCTTACCTTGTTCTAATGCCGGAAGGGTAGAGCATGCATTAAGAATGGTAGGAAAAGTGAAGTGATCCACTTTCACACCTAACCCATGCATTTGACAAAAAAAATTTAGAGCCTCAGCTGCACGTCCATGTTGAATATATCCCCCAATCATTGCATTGCAAGACACCTCCTCTCCTTCTTGAACCTCACCTAGCATTTTCAGGGCGTCTTCCAGGCTTCCACATTTTGAATACATCACCACAAGCGAACTCCCTACAAAACTATTCAACTCAAACCCACTTCTTATGATGTAACTATGAATCTGCCTGCCTGATTCAAGAGCAACAAGGTCGGCACATGCAACCAAAGCGCTTGAATAAGTAAATTGATTGCATTGTTCACCTGTCCGAATCATCTCGGGCAAGAATTTTAGAGCCTGTTCCCCCTTTCCATTATGTGCATACCCAGAAATTATAGAAGTCCACAATACCGCATCTCGTTTGGGAATTCTGTCAAACACTTGGCGTGCATCTTCAATTCTTCTGCATTTAGAATACATATCAACCAGAGAACTAGCAAGATCAACATTCAGGCCAAGTTTCGTCTTAATAATATATGAATGGACTTGTTCTCCTTCTAATACGGCAAAATTTCCAGCACATGCCCGGAGAATGCTGCCAAAAGTATACTCATTCGGTATCATGCCTTCCTTCTGCATTTGACGGAACAATTCCATGGCTTCTTTACCACACCCATGGCGTGCAATTCCTGTGATGAGAGACGACCAAGATATCGAGTCCCTTTCAGGCATTTTTTCAAACATGTCGCGCGCCTCCTCCAGCATCCCACATTTGGCATATCCAGCAATCATGGTGTTCCAACTAAATTTATCTCGTTCAGGCATTTTGTCGAACATATCGCGTGCATCCTCAGTTTTTCCTGATAAAAGATAAATATGAACGAGACGGTTTCCATTCAAAATCGGCGGCTTGTATCCAGCTTCGATCATATCAGAATAAACTCGCTTGCCCTCAGTTAAGTTTTTTGAATCAATACAGGCCTGCACCAGATGATCATAGGCCAAAAAATCTGCATGATTTTTTTCTGGGTTGCCATTAAACTTACATTTGGTTTCCAAAAATTCCACGTTTTCTGCTGAATGCATTTTGATAGGAGTAGGGCAAGTACCAAAACCAGTGTAAGCATTGTGGCGAATCCATAGCTTAGATATTGTAAAAGAGAAAATATTCGGTTGTATCGAGTTGGCGTGGCGTGTAATTGCTATGAGAGCAGAGTTAATATAAATCCACTTCATAGCGATGTCTCATATTTTCAGACAGTGCCATGAGATCCTTTGAGAGATGGTTAGCCATCTGCAGAAACGAACTAAATAAAACTCTGTAAAACCCTAAAATTCGAAATTTCCAGGATGCAGATACGTATGTTAAACATCCCAACCCCGGTTCGATACTTTGTGCTTCCTGTAAATCCTCGGCTTTGAATTTCACCAGATTATTAATTAAACTAAGATTATGAGCTACGTCTGCGTAAATTGGCAGACAGTTGTATCCATGCTTGAGAAGGCTTTGAATTTGGTGGAAGTGTATTGTTTTATTCTACTTTTCAAACCGTGATTATTGGACAATCATTTACAAGCTGGATTATTGGTTTTATTATGATCTCCATATTTATTCTTTATTTACGAGGTTTTATAACAAATGAGTGTTTGTGGCAGGTTGGCATTGGGAAGAGGAAAGGAAAGGAAAGGTCCTTTTATAGTCCACAATATGTGACGCTCTGTTTTTGGGTCTACAGATGGCTTTAAGTATATGGGACTACCCCGTATTCCCAATATGAAGGACTCACCTAACTCATGCTTCACAATATGAGGAGTGAATCAAAGCTGCACAAACAATTGAACTCTTTTAGTTACTAAGAGTTAAGGATTGAGGGGTATCCATTCCGCCAAAGTCACCAGGGGCATAATCTAGGTTTGATCCCTTTAAAGAATTGCATGACTTGTACTCAACAAAAACTTGATCTGTAGAGAACTCTTTGTGAATCATTCAACTTTACCAACAGACCAAGTATCACTTGACATGCCACTAATTTAATTTTCTATTTAGTTAGAGTTTTTTATTATATTGGGTTAACTTCTTCTCTTTTAAATTAACAACTTAATTAATCTCTTAGCATATGTTGTAAGTAAAATGTGTTTTAGTCACCCAAACCATATATGTTTGTTTATGTTCATGTAAAGGAATATAAATAATCCCTAGGGTTTAGTCTAGGCTTATTCAATAAGATGCATATACATATAAGCACATATTAACCTATACAATTAATAACTCAAGTCTAATCACACAACAAGTGACTTGTTATATTTAGAAAATAAAATAAGAGGGATATGAACACTTATCCTTGTGATTGAAGAATGATATCAATTGATGAAGACTTTGAATATTTGGATACCTTCTCTTTGCTTGGTAAAAAAATTTGATTCTATGCTTTATATGTAACATATTTGAGGACAAAATCATAGGCCTAGTATAGGTTTATGATTATAATCTAGTAGATTCTATATCTACAAACACATTCTAATCTAATATTAGGCTTTTGTTCTCTTTGTCAATCTTATGCTAAGAATCTACATTGTCTTTCAAGTGATTGGTGATATTAACAAATGTCTTTGATAGGTTGTACAATCAATTTGTGAGTAGATCAATCACTTAATACTAAATAAGATTTGCTATTGATTTTCTCTTTCAATGCACTAGGGTGAGAAAGATTTGTGATATTTGAATATATAAAATGATCACAATTGAATTCTTTTAAATACTAGTTTCCTAATTGCATGACATCAAATCATACAAACATGTGTTTGGTCACCTTTCAGTGGGAAAGGTGAAGGGGGTCTAGTTTCAAACTAAATTTGGATTTTAAGTTTTTGGTAGGAAAAATTAATGCTCATGAGGACATCCTCCTAACCATAAACCTATATTGGGATACAAGATAGTTAGCAAATAATGACTATATGGGGATATATGTATACATGACCACAATAAATAAGCATATTGGTATAGAGATATGAGTAAATAGGGATAAGACAAGGTTATAATCATAAGAATGTGTTCATATAATAACAAATAATGACAAGTTCAATGGGTTCAAATTCACAAATGATTGCACCATTTGTCACAATCTTCATTTATTAAGACAATTCCTCAAAATGGGCACGAGTCTAAATGGAAAATAGCATGGTGGTGTTGATTTCACCATTACATTTTTCTCTCACTTTTAGGTGTGTAAATCCTAAATGTTCATGCATCTCAAAGTATATAGCACTTACAAACGTGCATGAAAATTAAATATTTAGAAAATCTTGAAGAATACAATGATGGTGTCCCTATATAATAATGGATTGTATATGATGTGATCATGCCATTATTTCTTCCATGTGTATTCTTTCATGACATTTTGTAAAATAAAGGAGAACAAAATCCAAGAGTACCTTTTCACTTCAAGGAAAATAGAGTACAAAATGAGAGCGTTAGTGATCATGTATTCCCCCTCTTTAATTGATTGTCCCCAACTAGTGCAAGGAATTGAAGGAAATGAAATCCCATGCATGATAGTAAGTTTAATCTAGAAAATAAATAAGCATGTGTACATATCACAATATAACATAAGAGAAATAATGAGTACATCAAGAGAAGATCATGTATATAACAAATAATAGATTCTGATAAATATTAATGAGCTCAATATAGGATCAAGGAAAGTAGGCAATGTTGCCCCTAACATGGGAAAAATTATGGTGATGTGATAATAACTAGACATCTATATAAGAATGATGAACTATGATAGATCAATTGTAGTAAACCATACTAATGAAAATCAATGGTGTTAAATTATACCAATGACAATTGACCAAATTGATGTGAGATGTCCCTAATATAACATGTAACAATGAATATTTGAATGTGATAATAGGGAATGAATAATTCCTCCAATAGAAATCTTAGTTAAATTTGTTTATAAAATTCCAAATGCTAAAAGGATGCTTCAAAGCATGATATGGCAAGATACATTCAAAGAGTGACTCTAAAAGTATGATATAGCAATATAGGATCAAGATACAAATTCTCCAGAAAGAAATATATAACAATAACCACTTGACCATGTAAAGAGGCAGATGCATGATTCCCCCCAGTGTAGACTAAAAAGATGAATGAATGTAAGCTCAAAGTCAATGTGAAATAATCTAATAAGATAGCCTCAAATCATTAGATAAACAAAATGTGATAATGTTGATATATGTTATCTTTAAAAATTAAAGATGTAATATGTGATGATGCGATCATCAAAGAACATGGATAAATCATCCAAGAGGATCCACCCACAATTTTTCCCATGGTAACACCAAGACCATTTTCATGGCTTGCAGTAACTATAATAATACTTCCATGGTATGCAATATACTAAAGAACCTTCCAAATGCTTGTGGCAACATTAATATCATCTATCTATATTCTACTATTGCCACACACACTCTAGTAGTGGAAAATAAATAGGCTCTATGGTAATCATACTTTTTTCAAACCTTTTATAGTTTCTACCATAGCTTTAGTAGGTTGCATTACACCTTTAGGCTAAACCACAAAAGCTAACTCACATCACACATCACATATTATTCTAATAATCACATTTCAAACATCAAATAAGTAACCACTGTAGTAATCTAGGTGTCACAATTGAGGCTCATGCTATGCTAGGTCATATGCCAACTCATTGCACACCTTCCAATCACATCACCTAGCCATCGAGAGATGATGAGTCACGCATTGAAATAGTTCAACTTTAATAATGACTAAAATTTTGTTGTATGTATAATATATGTGTGTGTATGTATATATGTGTGTATATGTGTGTGTGTGTGTGTATATGTATATATATGCGTCTATGTATATATGTGTATATATGTATATGTGTGTGTGTATGTATGTATGTATGTATATATGTGTGTATATATATAATATTAGCATATAAGAGATTAATAGATAGGTAGATAGAAATCCTACACATGTCTTAAGAGTGTGTTATGTACAAGGTGAATAGATAAATAAAATTTACATAATTTATTATTATATGTGTGTGCGTACTATTTTATCTCACAAAGACTTCATACATACACAAATTCATCTAAATTCTCATCTAGGGAGTAGTCCACTAGGTTTCAACATATGCCTTGAACCAATGGTATTAGAGCAATTCATCTTGTCTTGTGTGACTTAATAAACATAATCATATTATTTGAGTGTAACTATACATTGATGTATCATGTTCTTAATGTAACCAAATTCAATAATGATAAATCATAAAATAGAAAAGAAATCAACCATAGATAAGATGCAAACCATAACACAAAGGTTTATGTCAAGAAAACCATTTGGGAAAACAATCCACACTCAAAGAAACCCCAAATTTTAGTAATTATATAGAAAGATACAATGCATCAACCTATCCCTCTAGACTCGAGTAATATATAATAGTGCTAGAAATATTTACCTTATTAATTGTTTAATTACTTAGGTCCCTTTCCACTCTAGCTAATTAGGCTTACTTAGGTCATGTGTTTTTTGTGTCTCAATTCATATGATCAGGACACATGTCATGATCTAGTTTTATCCTCACCTAAGGTTTTTTTTTTTCCTTTTATAAGGATTCATTATTGTATTCACTTAGTTGTGAGGTTTGCACATTCATTTAAAGGTTCATTGCTTTTTTGAATCAATTAGCTCTTAGCCTCCATACCTTTTCTTGAGAGGTGTTTGATTGTAGGTGATTCTTGGGAGATGTAGGGTTGAGGAATCAACTCCAATATGGTATCAGAGCTCCAGATCTATAATTTCCCATCCTCTTTTTGAGAGATCCAACTTTAAGCTTTCAAATGATGAATTATGGAGCCAAACATACCTCATTGTTGTGTCCATAAGCCCCAAAAGCCTCAAGATCACCTATCCAAATGTTGAAATCATAGCAAGGAAAACTTTTGTAATTTTTTTTGTGGGAAAAAGTTTGAGGCTTGAAAATTTGTACACTCATACAGATCCATACATTGTATGATTATACAACCCTATGTAGGAAAAAATTGATCCCCTTTGTTTATAAATTTTATATGATTCTCTAGTGTTTTTGGTTATCTACTTTTTTCAATGACGAACATTTCTTTGGTGGTAGGTTTTATTTATAAAGTGACATGATTTTTCTATTTTGCTCAATTATTATTTAGGTGATAGTCTTTTCTTATTCCAACAATGATTGCAGATTTTTTGTTTGGGGTGAGTTTTAAAAATCTTGGCTACCTGAGTCTTGTGGGGTGACCAATTTACCACACAAGCGGTGGTGTTTATTTTCCACTCCTCACATTTTCCCTAGATGACAATCCCCATGCAACTAGTATCAACTTTTCTTTAGCATTGGCAACTATTATATGGTTATTAGCTACCTTTGGTGGCTTTTTTAATTTCTACAATATTTTTAAATTGGTTGTGGCTTCGTTGCAAAATCAATGACATTTCCCAACCACAAAACAACTTGTTCAACCCTTAAAACAATTTATAAGGAGATCCACCAATTTTGCAACTTTTGTTAGCTATTTGTCATTGAATATTGGTAGAACTTTCACACACTACACCGTTTTTTGTCCATTGTAGTAGTTTCCCATCTTTTTTGGGGGGTTTTATCACCTATTAGTTGTTTCACACATGTTTTTGGTAGTTTTTTTTGTCATATTTAGTTGTTTGATGTGGCTTTTTAGTGATTTAGACAAATTGAGTGATTCTCATGATGTGTTGGAATTTTTTCCATCACTGTATGGAATATTTCATCAGCCTCTAGTAAATTATGTTTCCTCATGTTGTACCACCTACACCTAAATCCTAGTTTTTTGTTCTAAAGGAGCTATTTTTTCTTTTTGAAATAACTTGGGAATATAGTATCAAAATTTTATAAATGAGATATCATTAGAAAGTTAGTTCTGAAAACATTTTAGTGGTGTAGGTATTTTTTTTCAAATTTTAGCCCAGGTACAATATGAGGAAGATACACCAAAAAATATTTGACTAAAATCAAAGCAAATAATGTAACTATTTTAACATGCGAAATTAAGAAGTGATAGGGTGATTAGAATGAATGAACCCAAAGTCCAACATTAATTTTGAAATGCCAATTTTTGATGAAGAGCTCCAAATCCACTTTCCTTTGCAATTTTTTTCATTCCCTTGAAGATCTAATTTTTTGTAGACAAAAATCACCAAGAAAGGACACCACGACAACAAGATCTCATATTTGAGGTTAGCTACAGATCAAATGTGAGGTTAGATTTTAGAAAAATGAAATCCTCTCAAATATGAAATGAACTAATACAAATTTGAATTTAAACCTTATATACTTCCTAGATGTGTCATGACAGAGACTGGAAGCGTTGCAAATTTGATCGAAAGCATAACCACAATAACCAAAAGCATGATGATATAGATCAAAAGTGCCATAGAATAGACCAAAATTGGTTCGACATTGATCAAATGCACAATGAAAAAGACTAGAAGCACCACATTAGTTGTTGAATGATTGGAAAAATATTCTAGTTGACCAAAAGTGCAGCAAGTTAGACCAAAAGCGCTACAAATTTAACCAAAAGCATAGAAGAATTGACCAAAAGCACATATTTTCCCTATTGACATAAGTTCATAAACTCTTTGTAAAAGAAAATTTATTTGCTATATATATGTGTGTGTGTGTGTGGTCTATGTTGGCCCAAAAGTGTTGTCTATCGACCTGTCCAAAAGCATCATGAATTAATCCAAAAGCATAAATTTGACCTATAACTTCAAAGAAAAAATCCTACAAAATTCCTTGTTAAATATAGGACGTGGTTCCCACCAAGCATACCAAAATATGGATGATGAAAATGCAAATCACAAATACCAACGATGCAAAACACACTCTCACAATCACGCAATGAAGTTCAAGATCTCAACTCAAAATAGAGAATTTAGATAACAAACAAAGTCATCATAGCTAAGATCTTGATTTGCTCCATTTTTAGTTGCTCTTCAAAGTAACAAACTATGAAATAACAATAATGATATGATGCAATGATAAAGATAAATGCTCAAAGATAAATGATACCTATGCTTGACAATGATAATGATAAATGCTTGATAATGTTTGAGAGATATAATTTTTATAGTGATTTTGATAATAAGAGTGCTAGGGTATATTAATGAAATAAAAACCTATTATTTAAATGTCTCACTTGTTACTTGATCAATGGTGGAGATTAATTTACAAGATCAATGGATAAGAAAATTCAAGATAGTGTAAGACCCAAATTTGAATTAGATGGAGGAAAAGTTAGAAGAATATAATTCAAAATGATAGGTGGAGAAATAAGTAAATATTAATTTATTTATTTTAAACTAAAATACACAATTTAAATAATTATTTTTAATTTATTTAAAACGGGAGTGTTAGCTAATTAAATATTTTTTTAAAATTATTTAATCATAGAGGATCAAAGATAAGTCAAATTTTAATTTTAATTAATGTTAGATTGGGAAAAATATAACTGATGAATTAATTAAATAATTAAAATTTAATTAAATAATATAGATATGATAAAAATGTTAAGATAATTAAATAATTAAAAACTATTTGATTATTTAGATGAAAAGAGGAAAATGTTAGATTTAATTAATAGAGATAGAAGAAATGAGGATAATGATGGAATGACAAGATAAAAATGCATTATTCATTTTGAGGTGTCTACAATGTCATACCACCCTACAAGGTTAGACCTTGAAAGATATAATAAATTAACCTTTTAGATGTAATTTTATAATTAAAAATCAATTTACTTGTCTTAAATATAAAATTTAAAATACATATTTTATAAATTCATATAAAAATAACTCTATGTGATCATGAAAAAAATCATACACTAGCTCATCAATAATCACCAAATTGTCTAGTTATTTTTATACTACCTAATCACCCTATAAGCTCTCAATGCATGTACAATGACAAATAATGAACTCATGAGAGATGACACCCTTTGCACCCTATGGATCACGATCTCTTCCAAAGAAAATATGGTAGCAATTATAACATAAGTGAGAGCTAGCAACATTAGAAATGGATGGTCCTACTACATAATCATGTACTAAACCATGAGACTAGGAAATCTACATGTCACATAAAGCTAGAAATCTCATAAAGGGTTTACACCTCCATAGTATCCTTAATAATTGATGACACAATCACATGATAAATAGATTTTTTTTTCTAATGATCTTTGCTGTTGTTTTGCTATTCAACAAGATCAAACTCTATCTTGACCTGTATAGTATCCATCTCTACCTTGAAACTCCCTCATATTAAAATAGTTGGAAATTTGATGAAGAAAAACTTGCAATAATTTTTTCTCAAAAAAAAGTAGAAACTTATAGTTGTTACAAGGGGGTTGGTAAAAATCATCAGCTGTCTATCTCAAAAAATATTTTTTTGCATCATTATGATTGCACCAATTGACAAAAAAATATATTCAAAGTCATAGAAATAAGTGCACTTCTTTTTAGAGTAGTAAAAAAGCACAAATTTGTCCCTTTGTTATCTTTTGCTTTTCTCATTTTAAGGATACCTTTGTCACTTAAAATTGGTGATATAACTCAAAATGAATTTTTTATTTATAGATTTGACTCATTACTAAGTCAACTTTCTTCATTATTGCTTCCAATGTACTTGCAAGTGATGCATGGTGGGGGTTTTTTTATGGATTCCCTCAATATTGAAACTAATTCTTTTTTTTAGTACCCTAATAAATGCTCTTGCATTTGTGGAGTGTCTGTGGGAGTGTTGGAGGATATTTGGTTGATGTAGGGCTTTTATTAGGTAATTATTCATCTAAATGAAGGTCCAAGTTATGGTTTTAAAAAGTTGGTATAAAAATAACTATTTAAATATAAATAAATAAAAAACTTATGAAAATAAAAACAAATTTTGAATAATAAGTGTGAAAATCCTAATTACTTACCTCTTCTTTGATGTGACATTATAAAATAGCTTGGGATAGGGTTTGTAAATGTTATCAATTTGCAAAACATGCCCAAGTTCCTCTTCTTTTATACATCTCAATCACAAAAAAAAATAAAAAATCATTTTTTGTTAATATGGTTCTTTATATAACACATGTCTTTTATGTTTACTTTAACATAACACAATCATGTTTTTTTCTCAAATTTAATGATTTGACCACCTTTTGTCCCTCAATTTGGCACAATTGCCATTTCATTTTCTAGTTCTTGTCCCAACTCTTACATTAGCATAGTTTAATTAAAAAATATAAATATATTTATGTTCTTTATTGTAATATCAAAAGTATCTCAAATTTTATTTAAATTAGGCTAATGTGTTGAACAAAAGAACATAGGTTGGTAGTTATTTTATTCACAAAACTCTAACATCTAATATTTATAAAATTAATCTTTGAAATTGATTATGAAGCTAATATAATTCAATTACCTTAAATAAAAATTCAAACCTAATGGAAGAACTACATGTGACCTTGATTCCATAGAGATGCATATGTAGGTTTCACATTAGATGCAAGAAATCTAGTGAAGTCAATTCATTCACCCTTATAATTAGAAGTTTTGAATTAGGAGTTGCGAGAAACTTGGGTATGAAAATATATGTGCTTTCCATACTTAGATATTGTCAACCTTGTATGCATGTCTTCATGACTTGAATATGAAATAGTTTGTAAATATAATAAGAGATAAATGTTACAATATTATGTTGAGTTTTATCTATACATTATGCAGAATAGGTATGATGATTTATATTAGAACCACATAAGAGTCACTTTTTTATCAACCTTTCTATAAGTAAGGTGATTGATTCTAGCATGTGTATTTTAATTAAACCTAGATCTAATTTTAACATACATATTGGTATGTGAAAGGGAATACATAGATTTAGTCAATGTTATGCTTTACTATATGATAATTATACTTTAATGGTTATGTGAAATATGCAAAAGCATATGGGTATAGGCTATTCATTAATATGACTTGGAATGATTGTGTGATTAATTGTGTGATGGTTAGTTATGGAGATATTATATTATAGATATGTTATATGATGGTAGACCTATTTTATGTTGTATCATTTATTGATAACATACACACTATCGTGATTAAATATTTATTAGCAAAGAGGTTATAGTTTTACTTTAAATTATTATTCATGAAACGATATAATAACATCAATTGGTGTGATGCTTATATGCATTTTACAACATTAAGATGTATTCATGTTAGGTAAGGTAGTACGCTACATAATTATAAGTATTATAATAGCATCAAATTTAATGCAAGACTATGTATAGTTTATATATATATATATATATATATATATATATATATATTCAGAATAGTATACAAAAATGATCATGAAGATCAGCCTTTCAGCATTACATCAACTCAAGTATTTCAGAGCTTAAGCCTTTCTGTGCCTATAACATCAGTCAACTACATTATGAAACAAAGCATTTAGGCTCTTTGTAATAAAATTTACATCACTATTTTAGAAAAAAGAGGTGTAGCAGACACTTTCAGCCTTTTTTTCAAACTTGAATCAACTTCCTTAGGTTCAATCAGCCTTTAATAGGTACTTCTTTGCTGGTTTGTAGAACATCCACTAGTTGGCTTGGATCAACTCTTCTTTCTTTACCTTCACCTTGCCATTTTTCATCAGCCTTTGGAATTTTTCTTTGGCCACCTCCAATATATTAGAAACCTGCAAGTAAACAACATGAGTTGTGAGTCTTCTATTAGACTCAGTAAGTGCCCTCCTAGTGCCATGATATTTTTCTACATTCCTATTTTTCCATAAGAGCCACAAGATTTCAGAAGTTAGAATCAACCAAAAAAGATTAATAGGCTTTCCTAAACTATCAATATTTCCCAAGAATATTTCTTTTATTTTCTTTTCCTTGGCTTCCCCCCACCCAAACAGGTCAATTTGAAATAATTTCCATATCTATTTAGCATAGAAGCAGTCAAAGAAAAGATGAAAGACCGATTAATTCTTTTTGAAAACATCACAAATAGAAGGACAAATTTTGGGGTCAAAGTTTGGAAATTTTTGCAGCATTAACGTCCATTTGAAACCAGCTTTCTTAGGCTCAAGAGTATTATTCTAGATTCTGGAGAAGGCTTTTTCCCACTACTTTTGGCTAATATTAAGATTCTAGCTTTTATTAAGCATATCAGCCAGAATAGGGGGATTTTCTAGGGCTTTATAAATTTCATTAACTTTGGGGTGAGATAAACCTTTTTCTTCTAGCCAATCAAGCTGCATCTTTTTTTTGTTAGCATAGGAAGATAAGTTTTTTAGACTTAAATTATGGTTCTTAAGTCTTTCATATGTTCTTTTATCAGTTTAAGGAAGATTAAATCTTTGCTTAAGGGCTTCCCAACTAATAAGCCCACCTTTTCAATGATGTTGTTGAATAGAGAGATCCCTTAATTATTCCAATCTTTGGCAGAACATCCTTGGAGGAGTGCCAAAGGTTTCTTATTATGACAAATGTTCCACAAGATAGACTTGTTTAGCATGTTATTGTTTAGCTCTTCCTCAATAGGGTACTCAGAGAGTACCTTCTCTTTATTGCTCTCCCAGGCCTTCCATAGGATTTTGAAAATGTTGGACCCCATTGAGGAGACTGGGAAGTTTCCAAATAGAAGATCAATCAAGGGTAGGTTTTTCCATGTTTTTGTACCCTTAGGGACACCATTACTAATGTTATGTCTTACAAGGACCTTCCAAGACTCTTCACCAACAACACTTTTATAAATCCATTTGACAGCAAGGGAAATGCCTTGATTTTTCAAATATTTTAGCCCAAGTCCCCCATTTTGCTTCTCCAAGAAGCACCATTCCGAACAAACTGCATGCCTTCTTTTATTTCCCTTCCCATTTGACCAAAGGAACTGCCTTACCTATTTTTGGATTTCATCCACTTGATAACCACTGAACATCTAGGCCGAGGCATAATACACATTATACGAGGATAGAATTTTCTAGCACACTTGTGCCCTTCCTGCAATTGACAAGTATTGCTTATTCCAGGCTTCTAGTTTTTTTATGATCTTGTTCTTTAGCCATTCCCACGTGTCTTTAAAGTTGACCAGACTAATTGCAAATGGTATCCCAAGATACCTAACAATCTTGTTGGATCCTCCCCACTGGAATTCATGTTCCTCAAGCCATTCTGGCTTATGAGCTTCCCAACTTAAAAGTTTGGTTTTCACTTTGGATATTTTAGCCCCAGTTGCATTGGCATACAAGTCCATTTTCCTCAATAGGTTATCAAATTTATCCTTGTCTAATTTTACAAAAAGTGTTGTGTCATCTACAAATTGAGCATTTATTGATTCATCGTTGTTTGGGAGAATAATGCCATGAACCTTTGGGCTTAAGGTGGAATCTCTTAGGATGAAGTGAAGTGCATCAGTTGTAATGAAAAAGAGGGAGGGTACAAGGGGGCACCCTTGTACTATAGATATTTCCAACGTTATTTCCTCTGTGAGACTTCCATTGACTTCCACTCTTGCAGTGGCATCTATTAGCAGGGTTCTGACCATTAAACACAGATTCTCTGGGAAACCAAAAGCCTCTAAAACCATCAATATAAATGGCCATTCTATTCTATCATATGCTTTCTCGAAGTTCAACAGTAACATCCCTATATTCTGGTTGGAAACTCTGGCCCACTCCATTGCCTCCCAAGTGGTCAAAAGATTTTCTAGGATATATCTTCCTTTAATAAAACCTATTTGAGTGGTGTTGATGATCTTAGGGAGAATTGATGATAGACTCTGGGAGATAGCTTTAGCAAGTATCTTATATGATACATTCAATAGAGTAATCAGCCTCCATTTTTTTAACAGATTTTTATCACCTTCTTTAGGTATGAGCTTAATGACTCCTTGGCTGATTTCTTTGCCTAAAGAACCTTTGCTCAGAGCCTCATTGTAAACCTATAAAAGATCCTCACTCACCCAATCAATATTTTCTTTGTAAAATTCAATTGGTAGGCCATCCATGTCAGGATCCTTGTCATTACAGATTGAGAGGATGGTACTTTTAATTTCCTCTTGAGTCAATGGCTTGTTTAACCTATCAACCATTTATTTTGTTACCTTCCTTAGAATAAGTCTCTTGTAATCTTCTTTGGCCACCTTGCAAGGGGTTCCATTGTACTCAGCTTTGAAAAGGTTCCTAAAATACTAACAAAACTTTTCTTTGATGCCCTCTGAATCTTTTACCAACCCCTCTTCACCCCAAACAACATTCACCTGCTCCTTTACTTCTTTATGCGTCTTAAGGAATTTGAAAAAAAAAATTGTCCCCTTGTCACCTTGGGCAACCCACTTTAGCCTTGCCTGCTTCCTGAGGCCTTGATCTTTGTAGGCCTGGAACTTCCTTAACTCATCCCTTATGTCCACAAGCTCTTTATTCAGCTCAAGGCTTTGGGGATCATTTTGGATTTTTCCTTCAGCATGGAGTAATTTTTCTTGCAACATCCCCTCAATTTTCCTTTTTTCCTTTACTTTCTACTCTCCAATTGTTTGGAAGACTTTTTTCCAACTTTGCACATTTGTGTTCCACCTCTCAATGGGAGAAAAACTCTGAAGTAGCCACTTATTTATTTCTGTTAAAGTGAAGATTGCATTGTTATAGTCCTCACTCAAAAGTAGGCTTGAGTTCAGAATGAACTTCTTTTTTCTCTAGCAGGGGGTGTTTGCTCTACTTCCAAAAGTTATATTTATTGAGACAAGGTGGTGGTGTGAAAGAGTCCAGGGGCTGACTTTAACCCTTGAGTTGGATCCTTCCACCTGATCAAAGGAGAATAGGTTTGTATTAGCATAGAATCTGTCGAGCCTACAATATATCCTTCTATTGCCACTCTGAAGGTTGCACCAAGTATACCAAATATCCTTATTGTCCTTCTTAGTACCTTCTATGGGATCCACTAACTTTAGTTTGTTCTTCATTCTAAACTAGAAGAAATTTTCATTCCCCTTCCAACCCATGTCTATTCCACCTAGCCTATCTTCCTAGTTCTCCACCATGTTGAAATCACCACCCAACACCCAAGGTATCTCTGGAAATTTTCTCAACCAATCCCAAAGCTCACACCTCTGTCTATACTCATTCGGAGCATAGGTGGAACAAATACCAAATTTTAAGCCCTCTTTTTCCAACAACACCCACATAGCCCTATTACATGGGGAAGAACCATGGTCCTTCACCCAACTTTCCCACTTTCTAGCCAGCAGTATTACAAGACCACCTCTTCCTTTTTCATGTTTGGTAGTGAATAAGACCACATATTTCCAAATACATCGCAGGCTTATTTCCAAGATGTAGTTAGTGGCTTTCACTTCTTGCAACATTATTATATCTTTTTCTTTGACTTGGTTGAAAAACCTCCTAATGCAGAATTTTCTAATAGGGGTTTCAAACCCCCTCACATCCCAAGATACACATCTAAGATTCATCAACTTCCATGTCTTGGGTTTCCTCCACTAGGTTCCTAAATCCCTCAAAGCATTTAGGGAACTCATTCTTTCTAACTTCACACCTCTTATAGGGCACCATCTCCTCTCTAAGTTTCCTTTTTCTACCCCTTTTCTTCTACCCTAATCATTCTTTTAAAAAGGTTCTTTTAACCTTCCCTTTATCTTCCTTGGGGTCTAATGTTTCCCCTTTATCTCCCGAGTCTCTCAGCAGGGCAACATTTTCAATACTTGTTTGATTAGTCTGCGAGGGGGTTAGACTCTTTGGAAGCAAATTTTTTTTTTAGTCTCTTCTATATTCCAATTTTGGGGATTAATATTTAATTCCCTATTGTTGATCTCTTTTTCAAGATTTTGGGTCTTGCCAATCACTATTGTTTCCATAGACTCTGCATCCAACTGACACAGAGACTCTCCTTCACTAGAGTCTACATGAAATGTTGCAGACGGAATCAAAATTTCCTTCTCTAAATCCCCGAGCTCTGTGAGGATTGGATCTGAAACCAATGGACCACAATAGTGATTGGAGACAACATTAGCCTCCTCGGCCTTTTCTTGAAGTAAAATTGCACCATCCTTGTTGGTGCTAGGGCTATGCTCTTCTATTTTATCTTTAGCAATTGAAAGGATTTTTTGTTTGCTATTATTTGTTTTTTAATTTGTTCAATAACCAGCTCTTGTGCATTCAACTTGTGGCTCGATGGAGCGGGTCTATTCTCAATCGGGGTGTGACTAATGATATTTTTCCCCACAGCCTTAGGTTTTTTGCTAGGCTCCGCATTTTTTCGCAGGCTTTGGGAGGCTATATCAACACATTTATCTGTTAGTGGTCATTCCTTCTCATTCATTCCCTTTTCGAGAACCAGATTAGCCTCCTTGGGTGACAGGCTTAAGGCGGTTTCAAGAGTGTCCAAAGGCTCCAAGCCCTTTAGGTTTTCATTGGTTCGGGTTCAGGCTCACGACATGACAATAGGACCTCATTGGCAATTTCCCTGCCAACGGGATCCATATTCACATAATGTGGGTTTCTTTTTGTTCAAATTGCTTCGATTGTTAATGATGGGGCAATTTCTCCTTACATGACCCTCTCTTTTATAGAGGAAGCAAGCATTCAAACCCCCCAATATTTCAATTTGAAAATTTAAGATGTCATTTTCAGTTTCTATCTCAACCTCATCCGGGATTTCCACACCGGGTGTGATTGACACAAGAACCCTCGCTTTTAGTTGCGGCAAGGTATTTTTGGTGTCCTCAATTCTTAAAACCCTTCTGAATTTTTCAACTAGGCGTGGGATGAAATTCCATAAGATTAGGGGAAGATTTTTTAGGGTAATTCATCTTGGAAAGGAGCGAGCAAGCACCTCCTCATTTAAAAGGTTGGAAGACCAGGAGACTGCCCTAAACAGAGAGCTCCCAATCAACCAAAACTCCTTATTGATCTCTTGTTTTTGCATATCATTTTTTTTAATGTAATTAAAAATAATCCCTTCTGTATCATTCTAGAGAATGATTGATAAATCCCTAATTTTTTATTCCAAATGTTAATCATCCACTGGTCAAGGTATTTCCTTGTCAGGATATTTGCAAAGTATAAAGCAACAAAAAAAAATTGGAACATTTTTTAACCTTGAATCCTCGTTATTAAGGGGTGAAGCCATATCATCATTAGGAATCAAGAAAAATTTCTTGCTATCTAGGGGAGGGCACTTACCTGGTTCGACACCACAGGAGGGGTGTTGGAGGCTTCCACCATCATTCACCATCAAGAAATGTGTTGATTCGGGGAAAGCCCGCTTACCTTTCTCAGCGACGATGTCCTTGAAAGAACGCCCTCCACTACCCTCGCCATCATCGATGTTTTGAGTCGATTCAAGCATCATGCCTCTAGTGTAAGGAAAGCTAAGGTGTGGAAACAACTCTCCTAATGTCAAAACCTTAGGGAAGAATGTAGAGATACTTTTAAATTTTCAATTACAGTCCAATTAAGATACACTTGAAAGAAATAGCAGAAACAGAGAAATGAACATACACAGATGAACACTAGATTTAAGTGGGAAAACCCTTACAGGAGAAAAACACACCACACAAAGAAAAACCCCTTTGTATTACAATAATGAAATTACATACAGAGTACAGGCTTCACTCTCTGATGTCAATTTACAATAGCATAAATCCTTGATCAACCTTGTACAAAACATTCAAATTACAATGCTCTCAGAATTGAATTCACACTGATCACTCATCGAACTATTCATCCAACCATTCGTCCATCGAACCGAACATCATCTTTAATTCCTGAGTATATCCATGTTGACCCTGGTCTGTTGATCTTCCTCTCAGTAACGGCTGCAACATTCAACCTGCTAGCAGT
The DNA here is from genome assembly GCA_007258455.2 of Sequoia sempervirens. NCBI lineage: Eukaryota > Viridiplantae > Streptophyta > Pinopsida > Cupressales > Cupressaceae > Sequoia > Sequoia sempervirens. The sequence goes on from VDFB02047230.1 coordinate 471,944,734, forward strand.
TCCCATTTTGCTCCCTGATTGGTCGAAGACACACCACGTAGGACAGTCTCCCAATTGGTCAAAACGTTCAACCTGTGTTCGCATGTCGGTGAGACACTAACCGTGTCTCCCCGATGCCACAAGAACTGATTGTCGATATCGCCAAGAGACATCACCTTCAGCAAGAGGTTACACCGAACACAAATCCATATTGTGAAGCTCTATTGGCAAGAGTTCTCCTATCACCAAGGGTCTCATAGATCTTTAAGTCATACTAATATCCATCGAGCAAAACTGTCGGTGAGACAAGTCATATCGCCAAGACTTCATACTGACAATCCCCACATGTAGCGCTATCGGCAAGACTATTAATATTTGGAGAGAGATCATACCAAGCACAGACTAAAGCATTGGCAACACAAACACCCATCACCAAGAGATCTTATTGAGTGTTCAAGTCTCTCCCTGATGACACTGAGTGTAACACTGTCGGTGAGACATATCATTTGTCGCTAGGAGTTCTTACCGAAGTCATTACGTTACCCCGATGATTCCTAGAGTATAACTGTAGGTGAGACATGCCATATCGCTAGGACTTCACACCAAAGCATTTTTGTTACTCCGATGACTCCGGTCGCCATGATTCTCCCCGACCATCATAAGGAACCAAATCGTCAGCTAGAGATCTCCTCGAGCGGAGAATGATAGAAATGTCACATCGATAGGCTCCAGTCAGTAAGACATAAAAAAGGTCTCAGCGACCTGAACATTTCACAAAGTTCCATAGTGGCTAGTTGGCCAGACAATAAGGATGTCACACGGACTTTGCTCTTTCAAAGGTTTCAGCCTGTGAGATTGAGGCACAATATTCCAACAATCTCCCACTTGATGAAGATCACACAGGCACCTCCAGAGCACAACAAAATTACTGAAATTCATGGGCATTGAGGCCCATCAAACTGGCACACCACCTGAACTTGTTTGTGCTCATTGGCTTCGTCAATGCATCTGCTACATTATCTAGAGTATCCACTTTTTCTAAAGAGACCTTTCCATCCTCCACCATATCTCGTACAAAATGATACTGTACATCTATATGTTTCATCCTGGCATGGAAAGTAGGATTCTTTACCAAACAAATAGCACTCTGACTGTCACAGTAAATTGTTATTTTCCCTACATCAAAACCAATGTTAGAACACAAATGTTTTAACCAGATTGCTTCTTTACAGGCGTGCGTTGCTGCCATGTATTCTATCTCTGAAGTGGACAAAGCGACTATAGCCTGCCACTTACTCATCCAACTCACTGCACCACCATTCAACATGAAAATATATCCATTGGTGGATCTTTTGCTATCAATGTCCCCTTCCCAATCAGAATCCACATAGCCTCGAATACTGAGAGTCCTCTGTGATTCAACCAAGTTGCCATGGTAACACAAAGCATATTTTGAAGTGCCCTTCAAATATCTGAATACTCTTTTCACAACATCCCAATGTGTCCTTCCAGGATTATCCATAAACCAACTAAGTACTCCCACTGCTTGGGCGATGTCTGGCCTTGTACAGACCATTGCATACATTAGACTGCCAATCGCACTAGCATAAGGCACACTGGTCATGTCCTCTATCTCAATAGGAGATTTTGGACAGTCTTCAACAGAAAGCTTCATTCCCTGCAAAACTGGAACAACTAGCTGCTTGCAATCAATCATACAAAATCTCTCTAGAACAGTCTTGATATACTTACTCTGACTGAGCCAAAGTTTTCTACTATTCCTTTCCCTGGTTATTTCCATTCCCAGAATATACCTTGATGCACCAAGATCTTTCATTTCGAACTTTGCAGACAACAGAGACTTAAGATCAAAAATCATTAACTTACTATTGCCTATGAACAACATATCATCAACATAGAGAGCAATAATAAGAACTTGATCACTTTCAGCTTTGTAATACACACAATTATTAGATTTTGATCTTAAAAATCCCAATGACAAAACAAAAGTTTCAAACTTCTGGTACCACATTCTAGGTGATTGCTTTAACCCATACAAATATTTTTTCAACTTGCAAACTAGTTTTTCTTTACCTTTCTCCACAAAGTGCTCAGGTTGGGACATATAGATTTCTTCTTCAAGATCACCATAAAGAAATATTGTCTTTACATCCATCTGTTCAATCTCTAAGTCATAAGCTACTGCAAGTGACAAAAGAAATCTAATGAACACCAGCTTAGCTACAGGAGAAAAAATCTCCCCATAATCAATTCCCTCTACCTAGGAATAACCCTTCACAACCAACCTCGCCTTATACTTTTCCACACTGCCATCCAGACCTATTTTCTTTTTAAATACCCATTTGCAGACCACAGCTTTTCTGCCTCCAGGCAAGGGCACCAAACTCCAAGTATCATTCTTTTCTAATGATGCCATTTCTTCATTCATGGTTTCCAACCAAGAGTTTGAATCAGACATTCTAAATGCCTCTTTCACAGTCCTAGGCTCATCAGTGCTCGAAATTAAATCATAGGCACAAGTAGAATCTATCAAAGAAAACCCATACCTATCAGGTTGCTTTCTTTCATGAGTTGACCTCCTCACTTGCCGAGGTGAGGTTGTTCTTCATCGTAACTCTCAAAACTACTTGAGCTCTCCCAGTTTTAGGTACATTTTGAATTTTGAATTCCTCTTTCTCGGTGTGAGGAATTTCAACTACATCCTTTTTGTTTTTTGATTTTGTCTCTGACTGCAGATCCAAGGTAGAAGGCTTCAGCTCATGAAAGATAACACTTCTGTTATATAGAACCTTCTCCATATCAAGATTCCAAAGCTTGTATCCTTTTATGCCAGCACTATAACCAATAAAAATACATTTAACAACCTTGTTCTCCAATTTAGATCTTTTCTCATTCGGCACATGTGCATATGCCTCACAGCCAAAGGCACAAATGTGTCTTAGAGAGGGCTTCTTTCCAGACCATGCTTCCAAAGGTGTTTTCTCAACAAGAGCAGAATTAGGAGAACGGTTTATCAAGTAACATGTTGTAGCAACTGCCTCAGCCCAAAACTTCTCCTTCAAGCTAGCACTGCTCAACATACTTCGTGCTCTTTCCATCATAGTCCTTTTGAACCTTTCTGCAACTCCATTTTATTGGAGAGTGTAAGGTGTAGTTCTATGTCTTTTAATCTCATGATCTTTACAGTACCTCTCGAAATCATCAGAACAAAATTCACCTCCATTGTCAGTCCTTAAAAATTTTATTTTTCTTCTAGTTTGATTTTCTACAAGGTTCTTAAATTCCTTAAACCGACCGAACACTTCTGATTTACTTTTCAAAAAATAGACAAATGCTCTTCTTGAATAATCATCAATGAACGATACATAGTACCTTGACTTAGACAAAGAAGGAACATTCACTGGACCAAAAGTTACATCATAATGTGTATAATCAAGCAAACCAAAAGATTGGTGAGGACTGGAGTAAAATGAAACATGGTGTTGTTTACCATATATACAATGTTCACAAAACTCGAATTCGAGGTTACAATCTTCAAGCCCCTCAACTAGGTTTTTATTCTTCAAGGTTTTTAAACCTTTCTCTCCAATGTGGCCTAGCCTATGATGCCAGAGCATAGTCTTTTCTGTTGGAAGTTTAACTTCCATAGAGTTTACACCATCAGGAACTTTTACCATCTTTTCTCCATGAGTAGCTTTATGTGACTTTACAGAGACACTATTGCATTGCACAACATGTGCATCCAGCTTGTACAAGGTACCAATACGAGCACCCCTTGATAGCACCATAGAGCCTCTAGTCATCTTGCAGCCATTTCTAGAAAACATGACTTGCACTCTAATATCATTCAACTTACTAACAGAAAGTACATTTCGAGCCAAACCTGGTATATGCATTACATCATTGATTCCCTTCACTCTTCCATCAGGGAATTGAATTCTGAATCTTCCAAGGCCAACAATTTCCAAAGATGAATCACTTGCCAAATACACCTTTCCACCATTGTATTTTTCATACTGCGGAACCGCCTCTATGAGATTTCATGTGGAAAGATGCTCCAATCAATCACCAGACATCATCTCGATGCCCTGTAGCCAAGGTTGCAAGGAAGGCTGCTTTGCATCACTCTGAAGAATCATTATCAAGAATTCTTCTTCTTCTTCTTCTTTTTCTCCTCTTTACAATCCTTTTGGACATGACCAGGTTTCCTACAATTCCAACACTTCACCTTGGACTTCTTTCCAGGAGACTTTGATCTCCCTTCTGATTTGGATTTGGACTTCTTGTTCTTCTTCTTGCCTTTTTCTTTTGATCTGCCTCTAATAGCAAGAGCCTCCTTCACCATCTCAGAAGATTTCCTTGTCATCTCTTCTAATAACAAAGAAGCAACAACATCTTCCATCTTAAAAGTGGATGTCGTACTCCCAATAGCCATCACCAGGTGATCCCAAGAATCTGGCAAAGAACATAACAGTAGCATACAATGATCCTCTTCATCAATTTTCACACCCACAGATGTTAACTATGCAATCAACATGTTGAATGCATTCAAATGATCAACAATAGACCCTCCTTCTTGCATTCTCAAAGAGTACAACTTATTCCTCAAGAACAATTTATTCACCAAGGACTTGCCCTGATAAATAGCTGTCAGTATTTTCCACAAGGAAGATGCAATCTTTTCTTCATGAACATTCAGAAGAACAGAGTCTGCTAAATAGAGCCTTATCAATCCCTTAGATTTTCTATCTGCAAGGTCCCAATCCTCTTGCTTCATGCTTGTAGGCTTCGTTCCAGAAAAAACAATCCATAGATCACGATCAACCAACAAATCTTCCATTTTAAGTTTCCACAACTCAAAATTGTTGCCATTGAATTTCTCAATTTCAATCTTTCCTGACGTGCTTTCCATCTTAACCTATAATTTGAATTACCAAAATTTCTACAAGACTCCCACTGAACAGAATTGACACAAAAAACCCAATGTACCCACAAGGATAACACAACTAGCCAGGCTCTGATACCACTTGTAAGGAAAGCTAAGGTGCGGAAATAACTCTCCTAATGTCAAAACCTCAGGGAATAATGTAGAGATACTTTTAAATTTTCAATTATAGTCCAATTAAGATACACTTGAAAGAAATAGCAGAAACAGAGAAATGAACATACACAGATGAACACCATATTTACATGGGAAAAACCTTATGGGAGAAAAACCCACCACACAAAGAAAAACCCCTTTGTATTACAGTAATGAAATTACATATAGAGTACGGGCTTCACTCTCTGATGTCGATTTACAATAGCATAAATCCTTGATCAACCTTGTACAGAACATTCAAATTACAATGCTCTCAGAATTGAATTCACACTGATCGCTCATCGAACTGTTCATCCAACCATTCATCCGTTGAATCAAACATCATCTTCAATTCCTGAGTATATCCATGTCGACCCTGGTCTGTTGATCTTCCTCTTAGTAATGGCCGCAACAGTCCAACTGCTAGCGGTTCCCATTCTGCTACTTGATTGGTCAAAGACACACCATGTAGGACAGTCTCCCAATCGGTCAAAACGTTCAACCTGTGTTTGCATGTCAGTGAGACACTAACCGCGTCTCCTTGATGCCACAAGACCTGATTGTCATTATCACCAAGAGACATCACCTTCGGCAAGAGGTTATGCCGAATGTAAATCCATATTGCAAAGCTCTATCGGCAAGAGTTCTCCTATCACCAAGGGTCTCATAGATCTTTAAGTCATACCGATATCCATCGAGCAAAACTATCGGCAAGACAAGTCATATTGCCAAGACTTCATACCGACGATCCCCACATGTAGCGCTATCAGCAAGACTATCACTATTCAGAGAGAGATCATACTGAGCCCTTCAAGTCATACCGAGCACAGACTAAAGCATCGGCGAGACAAACACCCATCGCCAAGAGCTCTTATCGAGTATTCAAGTCTCTGCCCGATGACACCGAGTGTAACACTATTGGCGAGACATATCATCTGTCGCCAGGAGTTCTTACCGAAGTCATTACGTTACCCCGATGACTCCTAGAGTATAACCATTAGTGAGACATGCCATATCGCTAGGACTTCATACCGAAGCATTTGTGTTACTCCAATGACTCGGGTCACCATGAGTCTCCCCGACCATCACAAGGAACCAAACCATCGGCCAGAGATCTCCCTGAGCGGAGAGAGATATAAATTTCACAACGATAGGCTCCAGTCGGTAAGACATAAACAAGGTCTTAGCGACCTGAACATTTCACAAGGTTCCACAGTGGCTAGTTAGCTAGACAATAAGGATGTCACACCGACTTTGCTCTTTCAGAGGTTTCAGCCTGTGAGATTGAGGCACAATATTCCAACATCTAGGGGGGGTGTTCGAAAGGTGAGAGAAGAATTCCATGGGATGTCCTCACAGCCGAGACTCGGCCAAGCACTAGGGCAGCAGAAGGAATTAGAGGGTTCTCATGAGGAAACCTTCTCACAAAACAAAGACAAGGAAAGAAAATTGAAAAGAGAAAAAACACCAAGGCACTAGGGGGCGTAAGGAAAGATGGGCACAAACCACGATGGTCAAGGGCCATCATGAATCATAGACACCATCGTACGCCACCATTAATCTCCAGCCAAGCTAATCACTCTGATCATACTATGAATAGTTATATTTCATGAATAGTAATATTAATTGAAATACCATGGTATTCAAACATTGTAAGAGTGGATCATACTATTTTTTATAGGAGAGGGTTTTATAGCCATTCATTTTAAGAAATCATTTGATAATTAGATAAGAGAGGATCCTATATCTTTAAGTAATTAGAATATTTTAAGGAAATATTCCATTTCTCACACTAGGAAAAACCACATCATGCAAGTCTCTAGCTAGAACATCACAATCTAACTCAGTCTCACTCTTGTCAGAATGGGTCTATGAATTCTAAAATCCTAATCCACTATTTTGGGGTGGTAGGTGGAGGAAGAAATCAGGGTAGGCAAGACTAGCACCACCTATATCACCTAAGTACACTCGATATATTCATTTGCATGATATACATGATGCATATAAATATGAAGTCAAATTCTTGACCATATTAGTAGATGATATTTATCTATAATCAATCAATTAAATTAATGTGTTACATGGGAGTGAATAACTATTTGATTATGATTAGCATTATTTTCCACTTAGGTTACAAGGTTATTTATATGATTTATGACATTTTTTTTTTATCATGTATGCAATATGCTCTTTATAGAATTATTTGGATAATATGTTATTCACATGTTATATTGGATTGAATAAGTTTTTATATGTGAATTTTAATCTTGCAATATGTATGGTGAATTACTTGTATTGCATCTATTATATATGTTAAATTTGAATGCTAATTATTTTATGATATTCTTTAAAAAAATATATATATATATATATATATATATATTGAGATATTATTGGAGGTTTTATAATGGCTAAGGAGATGGATCATTACATGTATTAAATAATATCCAAATATGTGTACATAATTTATAATTTTTGAAGATTAAATCACCTGTATTCCTATAGAATTACATGTGTATTATCATAAAATTGTATTCATTATTGATAGATCTATTGATATATATAAATGTTTTTCCAAACATATAGATATATACAAAGGCCTAACAAAAAATTTACTCATACACCTAGAAGTACATGCAAGTACTTAAAGGAATTGAAATTACAAAGATTAATCATATCTTATTAGTTAAGAAGAAGGTTTCAAAATGTCTAATTTCAATATTAGAGAAGATGTTATTGAGATGAGAGAAAAGAAAACAAGATTGCTCTCGAATTAAAAAACTATCATTCACATCGCACTTCAATCTATTACATTCAATGGTTTTATATAGCCATTCAAGCTACTAACTACCCAAAACCACCTAACAACTAGTTGGTAACTAATCTCTACTAACTAATGCGATTATTGCATAATCACTTACATTTTGTATATTAAATATTAATCTATGTTATGCACTATTTTCCAACACCCCCCTTTAGTGCTAACATGAGAATTTGTATTCTATCATTGCATCCATGGTTGTGGCCATTCCATTCTAAGATTCACATGGCCAATCTATTATTGTTGAAAGATGCTCTCCTTGCGGACATTACATTCAAAATTTCAGATTATCCACTCTTTATAGTAGTATATCATATTAATTTGATTAATTGTCATCTGACCTACATTTGTCATTCCTTAATTCATAATTGGTGCCTTTCAATTTGAGCGATATGCCTGTCAATGCCAGTGCTTAGTAATAATAACAATGATGGCAAACCCGCACCAATGAAAATCAAATGCCTAGATAAATATTGTGATGCCTTAACAGACCAATTGCTTCTTCTTAAGGGTAAACGACACTACAATTATCAGCTTTGATCTGAGTTCAAGAGATGAGCAATGTTTCCATATTACATTAATTGCACCAATGATATTGAAATGCAATGAGTAATCAATGTAAGTTCTACTACGAAATCCTGACATCCATATATCAAATCTTATGATAGCAACAATGGTAATCAACTGAGAATATAGTTATAGATAAAGAAAGAGAAATACCCACTTCTATGACTGCAACCATACCCGATATCGGGTTATTTCTAGTCTTCTTGCTCAGAATTCTAGACAAGATGACACCACAATAACAGGTGTCGCTGGAATGCATATACTTCCAATCACAAAGTCCATTTCATCATTTCCATCTAACGATATTCAATCTATTGAAATGATGTCAACAAATACAACTTAGAAAACCTTTGTTCTAGTAAGTATCAACAACGCCTCATGATAAGGGATCAATGTTCCTAAACAAATAATATAAGCAAATACAAAAACCAAATCAAGTGGGCGGCCTACTGTGTACAAACTTCTCCTCAATCACCTGCATTTATTTTATTTTATTTTTCAAATTTTAAATGTAAATATGAACATAATGGAGGAAAAAAAATGGAAGGAGTTACCAAGATGGAAAGAGAGAAAAAAATGCAAATGAGTGATGAATGCCACAAATTTGCATGTAGTCTACACTACTCCTCTGTTGACAAAATGCAAGAATAGCAGATGGACATCAATGGTTGTTACACCTGATCTACATTACTTGGCTCTTGAATGAACCACTTTGGATGAAAGACAAACAAACGGAAGGCAAATAGAGAGGTCAAACAAACCTGCTTTGATACCGTATTGAAATGAGAGAGAAAAGAAAATGAGATTTCTCTCAAATTAAAAAATAGTCGTTCACATCGCACTTCAATCTATTACATTCAATAGTTTTATATAGCCATTCAACCTACTAACTACCTAGCTCCTATGGCTGAGGGTGTTCTTGATAAGGATGGCTTTATTCCTGTTAAGTCGAGGGCTAAAGGGAGGGGTCAGAAGCTGGCCTATAAGGATAGGTAGAGTGATAAGGGGTTCAACCATTTTGAGGTCTTGGAGAATCAAGCCTTGGAGGAGGAGATTCTTGTTGAGATTTCTTCTGGGGCCATTGGTATTAATACATGGTTGGAGTAGGAAATTATTGTTAAGGATAATTCTTCAGCTTTGGAGCAAGGAAATTTTGGGCTTCTTGGTGTGTCTAGAAGTTTGTAGGATGATATTGTATTAGCGGATTTAGCTAAGGAGGTGTTGACTTCAGGTAAAGGACAGGGGTCATCTCCAGTTCTGGGGGTGCAACAACGCCCTCTCAAAAAGGGTCATTTTGAAAATTCCTCTAAAGTTGGTTGTAAGAAGGATGTGGACAAGATTAAATCTACGAGGGATTTGTTGCTAGAATCTGGGTCTGTCAAGACCATTGACGCCCACTTCTCTCAACCTTCCTCATGATTATTCTTTCATAGAATGCAAGGGGATTGAATAGCACCTCCCATCAAAAGGCTATTCAAGATTTGATTGTGGTTCATTCTCCATATACCTTTTGCGTTCAGGAGACTAAGCTTTGAGTGGACTTCATGCTTCAGTATGCTCCTCATATTTGGTGTTCTGGTCAGTGTCAGTGTATTGGTTCTAAGGGAAACTTTGGAGGTCTGGCTCTTTTCTAGGATCCACGTAAGGTTGTTCCTCGCTAGTGGATTTCTAGCCTTTCCTCTATTTCTGTGGTAGCTTCTATTTTGGAATTTGGTGAGACTATTTTGGCACTAATGTTTATGCTTCGATTGATATCCGTGGTACAATCTAGCTTTGGGCCCATATTAGGTATGTTAGGTCTTGTGCACCTTATCATCCTTGGATCTTAGCTGGTGATTTCAATTATGTGTTGTATTTGGAGGAGAAAAGAGGGGAGATGCATAGGCTTGGTCCTGCTTCTGTTTTTTTTTTGGAAAAATGTGGATCTTCTCTTGCTCTTGTTGATGTTAAACCCTCTAATGGAATATTCACTTGGAATAATAGAGGGAGTGGGTCAGAAGCGATATCTGAGCAGTTGGATAGATTTCTTGTTTCTAGTTTTTGGGTGGGTTTCAGCTTAGTCACTTGCTCTAAGATTCTTGACTGGTGTGGCTTTGATCATTGGCCAATTAAGTTTTTTGCTTCTTCTTTTCCTATTCCAAAGAATCCTCCCTTTAAATTTTAGCTTATGTGGCTTCGAGATTCTTCCTTGTATGATCTTGTTGCTTAGTGGTGGCGGGATGGAGCCCCTGTGTATGATACATCTATGTATTCTTTTGTTAAGAAGTTGCAATATGTCAAGTATCATCTTAAGCAATGGAATAGGTCATGTTTTGGAAATCTTCAGGTTAAGAAAAGGGAAGTGCAGGATCATCTTGCTGTTATTACTTTCCAAATTTGAGATTTGGGATTTTCGGAGGCTCTTGGACATGCTGAGTCCTAGGCTTTGAAATTGGAGGAGTGGGAGCTTCATGAGGAGATTTTTTGGAAACAAAAGGCTCAGATTGATTGGCTTCTTGAGGGTGACAAGACTATTGATTTCTTCCATCATTATGTGCAATCTCGCTAGAATAAGTGTTATATCTCTTCTCTTGTTAATTTTGAGGGTCTGTCGATTTCTTCGCAACAGGCTTTGTCTAGAGAGGCTCATTAGTTTTACTCTGCTGTTTACTGAGGATTCACCTCCAGTTGAGGCTGATGAGAATATGGTCCTTGCTTGCATTCCTTCTTTGATCTCTAATTCTTTGAATGATTCTCTTACTCATTCGATTTCTTTGTCTGAAGTGGAGGAGGTTGTGTTTGGGATTAATAAGGGGAAAGCTCCAGGCTTTGATGGTTTCCCAATTGAATTTTTCTAGGAGTTTTTGGATATTGTGAATCTATATTTTTTGGAGGTTGTTCGAGAGTCTCTTCATATAAAATAGATGATTTGAGTCTTGAATGCTACTTTTCTGGTTCTCATTCCTAAAAAGGAAGGTGTTGATAGGCTTGAATTCTTTAGACCTATTGCACTTTGTAATGTTGTTTATAAGATTATTACAAAATTGATTGTTGAGAGGCTTAAACCTTGTCTTCTTATTGTAATTTCTAAGGAGAAAGGAGGCTTTGTGGTGGGTCGTCAAATTCTGGATGGGGTGGTGGTTTCCTCAGAGGTCATTCATTCTATGGCGACCTCTGAGGATAGGTCTATGTTCATCAAGTTGGATATGGCCAAGGCTTACAATAGAGTTAAGTGGAGTTTTCTCTAGAAGATTTTGTTGGTATTTGGTTTTTCTTTTGATTGGGTGAGTTGGACTATGAGTTGTGTGGCTTCTTCCTCATTTTCAGTTATTGTGAATGGTGAACCTTCAGAGCTTTTTGGTGCTACCAAGGGCCTTCGTCAAGAGGATCCAACTTCTCCTTATCTCTTTATTATAATGGTGGAGGGGTTGGGTTGGTTTCTTAAATTTTTGGTTTCTCAAGGCTTGATTCATGGTTGGCAGTGGGGTTTGGGTCTGTCAATGCTTTCTCATCTCCAATTTGTGGATTACACCTCTCTTATGGGGTTGGCTCATATTCAGGAAGTTGAATTCTTCAGGAAAGCTTTGGATATCTACCTTGCTACTTCGGGTCAAAAAGTTAATGAGAAAAAGTCTTCTATTTTCTTCTTTAATACTCCTCAAGCTACCAACGGCAGATTGCGGCTATTTTGTGGTTTTAGATAGGGTCTCTTCCCTTTGTCTATTTGGGTATTCCTCTTGTTGTTGGTCATCGACCTAGGTCCTCCTGGAAGATTTTTCTTGATAAGTTATGGCTGAAGGTCACTCATTGGACTCATCAGTGGTTGTCTACTGCTGCTCGAGTGGCTCTTCTCAAGTCTGTTATCTAGGCCCTTCCTATCTACAGATGCTTTGTTCAAGCAGCCCCTATGTATTTCCTTAGGGAATTTGATGCTCTCTCACATCAATTTCTTTGGAGTGGTAACTTGCTATCTACTAAGTGAAGCCTTGTTAAGTGGGAATCTATGTGTAGACCCAAGTAGGAGAGTGGTCTTGGGTTACGCTATGCTATTTTGAACCAGAAAGTTCTTGTTGCTAAGCTTTACTAGCGTTGGTGTACCAATCAACATCAATTATGGTCATATATTCTCAACCATAAGTATCTTGGGGGTGTTGTGTCTTTTGAGGTTCCTCGATGTCCTCTGGAGGGGAGTGGTTCTATGATTTGGCATACTTTGAAAGTGGGGGCTCATTTGATTAAGCAGGCACTTTTTTGGATCTGTCATTCAGGGTCACAGGCTCTATTTTGGGTAGATTCTTGGGATGGTCACCCACCTATTCTCTCTACTTTTCCTCACCTCCAATCCCTTTGTGATGTTTTTACTACAGTTGGCTAGGATACCATTGAGCATTATAAGGTTGCACAACATTGTGGATCGGTTGTAAGCTTTCATTGGAAGCATCCTTCTGAGTGGCCACCTGGAGGGTCTAAGGGGGATAAGCATGAGTTGGTTAAGCTTTTGGCTTCTCGTGATTGTAATTATTTGAGGGGGCCTAATGTCTTGGCTCGGGATGGTACTAATTTATCTAGGAAGTACTCTGTGTCTGTTGGTTATAAGTAGCTTGGTAGGCAGTTGTTTGGAGATATTGAGGTCCCTTGGTGGAAGAAAGTTTGGCATAAGTTGTCATGGCCCAGGTGCAATTTTTTCATGTGGTTAGTGGCTCAAAACTGACGTCTTACTTGGGATAATTTGTGTAAGTGTGGTTTCCAAGGCCCTTCAATGTGTGTTTTGTGTCATAATTGTGAGGAGAGTGTCTCTCATCTCTTCTTCCAATGTTCCTATGCTAGGGGGATTTGGCATTTTTGGTGGAGGGTGTGGAACACGCCCTGTTGGCATGTTTCCTCATTGGCTAAGTTTGTGGGTCAGTGGGGCATAGCCCCTATTTCTACTTCCTTTCTTTGAGCTGCTTGGGCTCTTGGCATATCCTTTATTATTTGGAACCTTTGGTTGGAGAGGAATCATCAGATTTTAAAGGATGTGATGTTGGTGGCCCCTCACTTGTGGTGGAAAATTCTGCATTCTTTGGGAGAAACTATTGTGGCTAAGTGTGATCTGTCAGAATTAGTGGATCCTTGTGATGTTGATTGTTGTAATCATATTCATCTTCCTCCTAAGAAATGATAGTTCATGCGCAACATATGTAGACATCCTACTCCAAAGGTAAATAGGGAGGGGCAATGGTCTCCTCCACCTTAGGGAGTCTTAAAAATCAACACAGATGGCTCTTCTTGAGGAAACCCTAGACATGCTGGAATTGGTGGTGTTGGTTGGGATAGCTCTGGAGATGTTCAGTTTATCTTCTTTGTTTATAGGGGTCTTCATACTAATAATTTAATGGAGGCTTAGGCCATTTTATGGGTTGTGGAGCGTGGAAGTCAATTAGGGTGGCGAAGGATCATATGTGAGTCTGATTCCCAGGTTGTGGTGAACTTGTTGAATGTGCAACATTTAGATGATGTTAGTTGGCATTTGGCTTTGATTGTTGAACAAATTCTCAACCTTTGCGCTTCTTTGGAGTTTGTTACTTTCATTCATATCCTAGAGAATGGAATGGTGTTGCTAATTGTTTGGCTAAATGGGCTTTTGATCATATTCATGATTGAAATTTGATGGATTGGTGTTAGTTACCCTTGAATCTGTCTCAATAGTTGGACCACTTGGTGGAGCTTGATAGGGCTGTATAATGCCCTTGCTTTGTACTTCTTTTTGTTTTAATAAATTTTTACCCCTCCTTTATACTAAACCTACTAACTACCCAAAACCACCTAATAACTAGTCGGTAACTAATCTCTACTAACTAATGTGATTATTGCATAATCACTTACATTTTTTATATTAAATATTAATCTATGTTATGCACTATTTTCCAATAGATGTATACACGAGTATATAGATATATGTATATGCAAGGTTTGCACATATGTATAAGTATCAATATTTATGCAATATTTGCATGTTATAGATGTATGGATGCAATATTTTCATGTTATAGATGTATGTACACAATATTTGCAAACCTACAAACATGTGTAATATTTGGAGATTTGCATATATATATGTATGTAATATTTACATGAATGCAACATATTTGCAAATCCACAAACATATTTATATCTAAAATTTTCATGTCTACATACATATATATGTAATATTTATATATTTACATATGCATATATGTAATATTTGTAGATATATAAAATCATATATGTAACTTATACATATATACAAAGGTTTCTATGAAAGTAACTTATACATATATACAAAGGTTTCTATGAAAAGCACACAATTCCACAAATATATACTTCAATGATTGCTAAATGAAATGATAAATAACATCTAAAATATTTCATAGAATTTCATTCTAGATATAAATAGATGCAATTTTATAAATAAAACATATGCATATAGAATGATGACTTATAAAATGTTTGAAATAATCATAAATATGGATGAACATTGGTAAATATTTCACATTTATGAAATTGCTAATATGCATACATTCTAACCCTCATACCTAGGCAAGTGCATGCATTTATGGATATGTATAGATCTAAAGTTGAAAAAAGTGAAATCTACTCACAAAATGTTGGCATATAAAATGTGTGAAATAATGATCGTACTTTCATTTTTTATATATAAATGCACATTTGTTAATTTTTAAATAAAAAATCATACAAAATAATAACATATAAAACATTTAAAATAATTGGAAACTTGCAAATATTGCACATCTAAAACTACATATAAGAAAATATTTCTTACATTCAAGCCATCATACCCAAACAAATACATATATTGGAAATGAGGACTATATGTCTTAAATAGTTGAAAACATAGATGGACACTTGGAATATATGCAAATATTACACATCTAGGCTATGTAAGACTACATATATGCAAATTTTTCATAATTCAAACCTTCTTACCCAAACAAGTTTATATATTGTAGATATAGACATATCTTAACTTGTAGACAATAGAATGTACAATATGCCCTTATACTTATTCAATGTTGGAAATACAATAATTCTACAGAATTCCTACCCTAAACAATTTAAATATCTATTCATCACATACATTCAAACCCTCAAGCCTACACAAGAGAAAGTAAAATCAAAGGCAAAATGCCCATAAAACCATGTAGTTACTATTGACTTGCAAAACTACTTAATTGGAGTTTCTAAAGTATGTGGACCTCTTAAAATGGAGGTACAATTATAGTTGTAGTGTTTTCACACTTGCTAAAAATGTGGTGTTGATACCTACAACTCTCAAAACTCTCACTCTTGCATGCTTGCCTCCCCACCTACAATAAACACATCCACATTGCACACCATAGTGGGTGAATGGAATTTGATGAGAAAGATCAAGGGTATCCCCATGTGGTTACCTTGTTTTTTAACCTAGCACTTGAGATATCAAGTGTAGAGGTTCTCTCAAACCCTATCCATTTTTAATCCCAAACCTAGTGGCTAAGGGACAAGTCACATTCAAAATTTTTAAATTGAGGAATGATGTGGGGGGTGGTTAGTCAAATAGAAATAAAAATTTTGATAGTCATCTTTTGATGGGTTTAACAAACAACTATTGGCTGCCTTTCCATATGGATTTTGATTGGCCTTTTAAATGCACCACTTAATGATACATGTCAACAAAACATGCAATTGTATGTTTTGTCATTGATGACTTAGACCCAAACTTTAGGTTTAACTAGTTAAATCTCTAACAAAAGCTAGGTGAAGATATTGGTTTTGTCCTTTTAGCATAATCATATGGCATCCTTTTATTTCTATTGAACTAATGAATTAGCAATTATTTCCTTTGTGGAACTATGAACTTGCTTTTTTTGTAGTTATTTCTTTTTTATTTGGGGGGCAACATATTTTTTTTGTTCCCTATATTATTGGTTTGACTTTTGGGATGTAATCCTATATCACCCATATTTTTTTAGGATTTCACTATATGCTCTCTCTTAGTTTTACTATAATATTTTTATCAAAATTTTGAAAGTTGTCCAACTTAACATTTATAAATTTAAGTGGTATGAAGTTAACTCACTTTCCTATTGTCACACATTTTTCAAAGAATAAGAGAATTAAAACTTGTAACTCTTACTACTTAATAATTTTGTTTTAGTCTTCAAATTTGATGTATAAAAATGTGCCTTTAATTTTAAGATGTAGTATTTCTCCCACCATTTTTTTAATGTAATATATTTAAAAAATATACATAATATAGACCAGCAAGGACTCAAACCTAAGACTTCCCATTTACTACTAGAGTACTCTACCACTGAGCTACTAGCCCCTTTAGGAACAATTCATCTTTGATCTGGATGTAACTAATTTCCAATACCCCCTAAGCCACTCTATAGAATGCTTGGGGTTTCCAGCCTATATCATGTTAATCTTTTCATGGACCAACTAGGACTCAAACCTAGGATCTTCCATTTGTTGTTGGAATGCTCTACCACTAAGCTACTGCCTCCTTTAGGACTAGTACATCTTTGGTGTGGATTATTTCCAATATGATACTTAAAAATTATGTAAATTACCAATCAAATTTGGTAACAATATGATAATAGTAATTTTTTGCTTGGATTTTTTAGAGTTTTTTTTTTTAGGCAAAAGGCGTAACGCCTATATAATATTGTTAAAATATTATATAACTTTTTTATAAAGTTAAAATATTTGCAGGTATATTCAATATAACTTTTTTATAAAGTTAAAATATTTGATTTATTTTATTTGAAAGATATCTATATATTTTGCAATAGTGATTTAGAATTTTAAAAAGATTTTGTATTTAAGTATCGAACATATTATAAATTCTGTAAGATGTAGATCTATTCATCAAAATAATCCAAACTCAATTTCTAACAATACAAACACCTAATTAGTTTAACAACACACTCTTAGGACAAAGGAAACATCCTTCTAAATATTTGGAAGCTAAGAATACACAACTTTGGCAGTGAATTTTTCACATATGTTGCAGGGAGTTCCCTTCTGAGAGGGGGTGGAAGGATGGAACAGAAAACAGGGCAGGGACACCTAGAAGTGTCCCTGAAATCCTAGAAATTTTATTTAAAACTAGAAAATAGCATGAGAAACAGGTAGGGGGACCTAGGAGTGGGACAAATTCCAACTGAAGTTATACCTCTATATTCTTGAATATGATTTGCATGCCATACTGAGGCTGCAGAGTAAGCACAGCAATAGGTGCATGTTTGTAAACAGGAGACAGTGTGAATGAGAACCTCTGTAAAATCATGGAGAGAACAGTCTTGGCCTCTAACATGGCGAAGTTTTGGCCAACGCATGCTCTTGGGCCTACGGAAAATGGAATAAAAGCATTTGGGTGAACAGATGCCTTTGAAGCACCTTCTGCAAATCTCTCTGGTTTGAACATGTTGGCATCTGGACCCCAGAACTTCTCGTTATGTTGCACTGCTAATATGGGCAATGTGATTGCTGCTCCTTTAGGAAGTAAAATGGGGCCTAGCTTCATTTCTTTGTGTGCTTTTCTCACCAGAATAGTGGCAGGTGGGTACAATCTTAGAGTTTCATATATGACCATAGTCATCTGCAAGAAAATGTAAAATATTCAGCAGCATTAAAAACCCTACTTTACCAATAATAACATTACTTAATTTGCAATCAAATACTTGTAATTGCCCAGTCAATTCATAAGAATGATGAATAATGAACAATGAACAATGAATCAATAATGAAAGAAGACTGCAAGTAATGACAAATAAAGAAACAACTACTGAAATAAGGGTAGACCAAAGATCCTAGCTCCTTCATTACCTTAGTATTTTAGAGAAAATCTGCAGTCTTCAACATAAAATAAGAACTTGTTCACTTTCATATTACCATTAGAATTATCCTTCTCTATATTCAACCTTGCACAAATTTATATCCAAAGGACAACAAATCCCTCAAAGATTAATACTGCAAGAGAAAGTTTCCAAATGAAGGCTTGAAAAGTAGCTACCAACCAGCTACAGAGGCAATCCACTACTAGAAACATGAGCAGGAAGAAATACAACTGCTAACAATGATGATGAAAGTTGCAACAACAATGATGTAACCATAGTCAGAGACTCCAAATAGGGATGCAGTTCTGATACCAAAGCATATGACCTGTGACAGCCCAGGATAATCAACAACCCTGAACTACTGGTTCCTTATCCAATTGGAATATTACAAGATTTCATGATTGATGAGAAATTGAGCCACCCTCTTTAATATTTCTATGATCCAGTCCATGGGCTACAACAAAAGTGATTTTGACATCTACAATTGCAATCAGTATGAAAACTAAGAAGCAATAGACAGTATAAAGGGGATCGTCAATTACCTAAAATAGTTTTTCCCATGAGGCTGTCGTACTGAGAAATCAGAAAGAAAAAAAATTCAAGAGCTGTGGACAATCTTATAATACATACCAATTTCAACCTGCTAAGCATGTCTGCATCTGGGATATCTGTGCCACAGACACTGATGACTTCATTTCGTAACTTTTCTTGCCATTCTGGGTTGATTGCCAGCAAGAGTAATGCCCAGTTTAATAGATTGGAAGTAGTTTCATGGCCTGCGAAAAAAAATGTCTTACATTCGTTCATGATTTCATCAATAGTCATGCTCAAATTCTTTTTGTTGCCGCTCAAATCCTTTTTGTTGGCAGTCATCATTAGTCCAAGTAGATCATTTCCATAGCCAACATCAATTGCTCCTTTAGGGGTGTCCTGTAACCTGCTCTGAATTATAGTCTTCAGGATTTCCTTCACCTTCCTATCAATCATCCATGCATATCTGTTCTTGTAGGAATGTATCTGCAGTCAAAAAAACAATCAATGCCTACACTCTTTACCCATAAGTTGATATAAAAAATGAAGTTTTTATGTAGCTCTATGGGCAGTGGACTAAGGGGATGATATATGCATAATATAAGCTCTAGACTATACATCATGTAAGTATACGTCGAAGGTGATGAACTTGAAACAGTGTTGTATAAGCTTAAACAGTTACAAATTTTTGAGAGGTAGAAATGTTGTAATTACTGGCTTCCTGGGATAAAGACAGAACGTTCAGCCTCTGCAGCCATTGTTTGTAATTCTCTTTGCAACTCATATACTTGTTTGCCTTCATTAAAACTGCTACCAAATGCAGTATGGGATATGATGTCTGCTGACAACGCTCTGAACTCACCATGAACGTCAATTTCTTTAGCATAAAAGTCTTCCTGAGTCACCATCTCTTGCCATCTCTCAAGCATGGATGAAGTGCAAGCAGCCATTCTCTTCACCATGGCCTGTCATGGGAAGCATTAGTATATTTGATAAGAGATTTTAAAATATCTTTCACATCTTATCTCCTAGAGAATACATACTAGCTCATAAATTCTCTCTTAATTTGTGTGAAAATTGAAGAATATTCCAAACCTTGAGTTTGTCAATATTGAAGGCAGGGCTCACAATTCTTTTGTGCGTAACCCACTCCTGTCCATTTACGAAAACCAGTCCTTTACCCAGTAAAGCTAATACAAGAGGCCTGGGGGTAGGCTTGTAATAATAACCAAATTTGTTGGACATCACTTCCTTAATTAGATCAGGTTCTGCAATGTACAGCCTGGAGTGAATTCCATACCAGTAGAAAAAGGTTTCTCCTGGCCATAATCAATTTAACAAAACCATAGTCAGATACTATCCTTGAGCTGTTTAAACTTATTGAACCGTGTGAATTTTAAAGAATTTCGACCATTACTAGCAAGCACAATATGTGGGTAGTGTTTAAGGTCGGTATTAATTAGTTCAGCATTTTGTAGAACAGGTACTCCTGTTTCTGACTGCTCTGAAGTTTCGGATCGTTAAAAAGAGTACCTTTGGAGCAGTCAGATTATATCTATACTTTTGCAAAAATTTATTCACTGAATTGGAAACAAATAGCACCACGAGGAGGCAAGAGTCCCAGCACTTACCGTGCTCCATTATTGTAAATCCTAATGGTGATTTATGAATGATAGAGAGCTACTTTTTGTTTAAGCTTATAGGAAGCAAAAATAAAAGTGGTTTTTGAAATCAAAATATATGGAAAAAGTAATTTGACATATGAATAGTATAATTGATAAAGTGGAACAAAAAAACATCAAACCGTCATGACAGAAGGTTATACCGTAAATGAATAGCTAAATGCACTCAGGCAATCGATCAATCTTACTTTGTTTATACTTAAAGTTTCTTTCAAAAAGTTCTCCAAATCATTTGAGAAGACATGAAAATAGAAGCATTTCTGAAAAGGTTGGTCTTACTGTTAAGATTTTTTCCCTAGAAGTTAACACCTGTAACAGTATTGAAGAATTCAAGTCATAAAGGGATCCAATTTGCAGGGCAGGGTCTTTCACTATTAGGTAAGAACTACACATATTTGCAATTCTTTCACAAAAAGTAATTACATCACCTGCTGATGCTTTTGTGAAAGAAAAAAATCCCATAAATTTATATGTATAATCTGAAATAGTAAAAGAATAAATAGAAAGTAAAGATAATATTCATTTGAGAAAACTGTTTCGACTTGAAATTTCAATATTGTAAAACATTTACTTCACTCTTAAACATGTATGAATATAAATAGGTATATAAAAAGTGATTTTACACATTGCATGAATCATACAAAAGATAAATACAAACAATTTAAAACATGATAAAAATAGACAAATCTAAAATAACAATCAATTTTTTTTCTAAAAAATGTATTAAACTATCAAAGGTTAATCCATTTGCAACTATTAAATATGGAATATACAACAGTATAAGGACAATATACATTGTTTTCATTTAAGAAAATCGTTTTGAGTTTCAAACTCAATATTACAAAAACTTAACTTCACCCTTAAACATGTATGAATATAAATAAGTATATCAGTTTTCAACATTACATGAATTATACAAAAGAAAAATGCAAACATTTTAAAACATGACAAAAATAAACAAATCTAAAATAACAATCATTTTTTTTCTAAACATATGCTAAATTGTGAACGATTAACCCTTTCACAACTATTAAACTTGAAAAATATGCAACACTTATGCAGCACATTTTTATTAAATGACTCACAATCAAATTCAGTAAGAAAAAGATGTGAAATAAGAACTTAAGCTGAAAGATTAGAATTTAGGACCATCATAAAAATGAAATGAAATGTCATCCAAATGAAAGGTCATCTACAGTATAAGACTATAAGTAACGGAGAAGAGAAGAAGATTGATGAAAAAGATAACCAAGGAAGAAAAAGAAACAAAACAAGTTGTATTAATGTAGATAAAGATGAGCAAAGCAGGTTTATAAAAGCACCCCTATTAGAGTTTCAAAATAAATTCTAGGACTAATACTAGAATTAAACCCAAGATGGAAAAAGAGCTGACAAGAGGAATATCAAACTTTTAAATTTGAACAGTTGGGTAGTAGAAAAGTTGAAAAGAAATGTATCATTTTGATAAACTTGAACAGTTTAGAATAAAATAAATAAAACATATGCTGCCAAGACAAACCAAAGAGAAATTTTAATCCAATGGCCCAAAATTTCAATGAAAGAAGACTAATAGTACATGTTAGAATCCCTAAATGCAAATATGTTCAGTAAGCTACTTTGAATAAAAGATTCAGTATTTCTTCATATCAAGAAACTTGGAAATGTTCCTGGAAAACTGCACTATAATATGATTGTTGAAGCACTACAAACAACATAAAAAAACAAAGAGAAAGATAGAGAAAGAGAGAGAGAACCATGTATCTGACTCCACTGGTGGTAGTGAGGCATAACTCTAGGAACTATGTCATGAGAAATCTCCTTCATAGGCTCTGCATGGGCTTTCCTCATAAGCTCTCTGTACTCAGGCACACTTCCTGCGAGGACCTGGTAAGAAGAACCTTTGATTCCTTGGTTTCTATAAGCATCATAGAAGGTGAAAGGCCTCCATATGAGATCTCTAAAAAGCTTAAAAACTATCCCCCCAAATAACACAACCACAATGGCAGCCAAAGCCTCTATACCACTTAAACCAATTCCAGTATCCATCACTGAAATTCTCATACAATAGCACTGCTGTTATACTATATAGTATTTCCTGTAACTTGTGGTTCAGCTATGTCTATCTAAATTTATAGTTGCGCTTGAGCTTTTAAGCAGCTTTCTTCTAGGAAACTCTTCACTTCAGTGAGAAACAAGTTAAATAAAAAACAGTAGCATTGTACATTAATCTCACTGTAAAATGAAATACCCACGTTATATGTGTTTCATGTGACAGTAAAAACATAACATCGAAGTAGGTTTTCCAAGGTATTCAATCGGGCACGGTAATGTTTATCTCTGTAGACATCTGATGGAACATGGACATTAATGTTTACGGTATAGAGGGCATGGATGTGGAAGTTCTGGAAGCTCTTACGGAACAAAATCTCTGACACACTTCTTGTCTTTTCGACAAATACATCTAGTGGTGGATCAGGCCAGCGTTTAATCTGAGGATCACCCCTGCATGTACATGCCACTCATTAACATAGTAAAACAAAAGAGAAGGTTCTGCTGATGGGGATGTGGCTCCCCTTAAGGACTAAACTTATGTTACCAGAAATGACTAAGAGAAATGGGGCATACGCGTCACGTTTCTGGCAACATAGCAGGACAGATTATTTGGGAACTGAGATTATATACTATTGCACCAGTCGATTACCTGTGGCCATAGCTACACCACAAGGAGACAGCACTTGAAAAAGGTGTTTTAGCAAGCCACGGAACTTAAAAGCTTTATCCTATTATACTTTTGACATCTCTGAATCAGGATAACATCCAGTCTTGCTTAATAACAAGCCAGTGACGAAGGCAGTGACGTTTCTGGCAATTTGTTGGTTTCTTTCCTTAAAAAAACAAACTCTAGTGGTTATGTTTCTGACTGTAAAATCATCACAGAGTTGATAGAGATGATTGTTATGAGATTTTGTCCATAGCAGAGTTATAGTGTTGACAATAATTAAATTAAAACACTAATTTAATAATAGATAGTATGAGAAATCTTTTGTGGAATCAATAATAGGATTGTTTATAGAAAAATATATATTTTCTCTTTTATAAAGTATGCACATGATTTTGATATTGGTTTATAGATATCATTTAAAAAATAAAAGTAAGGTCATTTTAGATGGATGAGTTTTTTTCACATTCTTAGAGTAGACTTATATCAATGAAACGAGTAGTTAAAATTGAGGGGATGATAAAAATATTAAAAGATGAATGGTATGACGTGGGAAAATGGAGATGAGAGTAACTGCATCCATCAAAGACATTTGATGCATGACATGGCTGGTAGAGAATTGTCAATGAATTGGACAAATGTTTAATAGAAATTATGGATCTTGGTCAACAATTTTTGGAGGAGAATATGAAATATGTAGGACAATCCTCTATGTTGTCTTCTATAATAATTGCTTCTTAGTTACTATTTTTTTTTCACAGCAATTACTAACTGAATGAATCAAGTGCCTTTCAAATGATTATGAATTGGAATACAGTAAGGGTATCCATCAATGCATTTAAGAGATTGAAATAATTTTGATATATGACATGGGTGGTAGGGAATTATAAATGGATTGGACAAAAAGTTCAATAAAAATTGTGGATCTTGGTCAATGATGTTTGGAGGACAATGTGAAATGAGTAGGACCATCCTCTATATTGTCTTCTATAATAATTGCTCCTGAGTTACTACTATTTTTTTTTTATAACAATTACCAACTTAATCAACCACTTTCTTTCAAATGATTATGAATTGGCAAGATTCATAATCTTTCAAATCATAGATGTGGTGACAACTTTATACCACAATGGCAACCAAGATTGTTATGAGATTTTGTCAAAAGCAAGAGTTAAAAGGAGGAGTTTAAGTTAGTGTTGACAATAATTAAATAAAAACACTAATTTAATAATAGATAGTACATGAGAAAGCTTTTGTGGAATCAATAATAGGATTGCTTATAGAAAAATATAAATTTTCTCTTTTGTAAAGTATACACATGATTTTGATATTGGTTTCCAAATATCCTTTAAAAACCAAAAGTAAAGTCATTTTAGATGGATGAGTGTGAAAGGTCATTTTAGATGGATGAGTTTTTTTCACATTCTTAGAGTAGGCTTATATCAATAAATAAGAGTAGTTAAAATTGAGGGGATGATAAAAATATTATAAGAGGAATGGCATGGCATGGGAAAATGGGGATGAGAGTAAGGGCATCCATCATGCATTAAAGTGATTGAAAGAAGTTTGATGTATGATGTGGTTGGTAGGGAATTGTAAATGGATTGGACAAATGTTTAATATCTAAATTATGGATCTTGGTCGACAACTTTTGGAGGAGAATGTGAAATGAGTAGGACCATCCTCTATGTTGTCTTCTATAGTAATTGCTCCTTAGTTACTATTATTTTCTTTACAACAATTCCTCAGTTACTATTATTTTTCTTTACAACAATTACTAAGTTATTACTATTTTTCTTTACAACAATTACTAAATTAATCAATAAAGTTCTTTCAAATGATTATGAATTGTCAAGATTCATAATCTTTTCAATCATAGAAGTGGTGAGAACTCTATGCCACCACTTAGATACTCACGCTAGAATATGCCACCATTTAGATACTGTAGGCACGTAAAAATGTCTAACACATTCTTCTAATTCATCATTTCCCGTTATCATCATGCATCACAGATTCTTCTAATTCATCATTTTCAATCATTATCACTCATCACCCCTTTCATCGTTGTTAATTAAATAATTTTCAATTATTTGATTAAATTAACCTATTTCCCTACATTAATTAAATATTTTTTAATTATTTGGTTATTTCATCATTTTCCCTCTATTGGTCAACATATTTGTCTCGTTGAAAAATAATTTAATATGACTCCTTATTTCCCAAAATGGAGACAAATTATCAACAAATAGTTGGAGAGATCACCATTCCATTGGTGATCTTCCTCTAGATTTTAATGATGTACAACTCCCTCTAATAATATAGTTTGTTTTTAGGGATATGCTTTTGACGAGAAAGAAGAAAAGGCATGACTAACATTGGTTCATAGCCATGATACCAATATGAAAAGACTTGAAACAAATAAATTACTAATACTTCAACACAAAGATTGGAGTATCAACAATAGATACACAATCATTTAGATTTACCTATGTGTTTGATTATGTATAGGTGTGAATTTGCACCCCCTTGCAAGTTCCCCTTTTACATCCTTCACCTTAGAAAAATCAAACCCGTCAATGCAATTCCACATCATTCGTCCGTACTCCATCCACTTGGTGCTTGTATATAGTTTTAGTGGGGAAATTTTTGTCAAGGATGTGAGCGCGATGCATGGACATCTACGCGATGCACTGTTGTCCTAACAAGATTCTTGCCTTTGGAATCTATAGAGGCATTATGTTCTCCATTGGCGACGAAACGTAACGCCATTGCACCCTTCAACCAACCTTTGAATGAATCTTTCCCTCCTAAATCACCTTCAAATGTCTATCTTTTAGATTCATCTCATCTTCTTCACAATTCTTGAACAACTTCTTGAAAATTCTCACATTCTCTCACACGTCTTGGCTACTTGTTGCACCATCGACTTTGTCATTTCAACATCATAGCATTCTTCACATCTACCATAGAATTTGCAACTTGGTGTTCTACTAGACTTCCTTTGGCGTCGTTGTGGCCACACTGACTTTTCCAGAATTGTAGAGTTGCATTCCTCTCTCATTGGCCTTGAGCACCTCTATTTGAGGGTGGTATTGTTTGCTCACTATCGCATTGATGTTGGATTTGAGTAGTATACTATTTCTTGTAGTGTTTGATATTCTCTCTTTCAAGTACTTTCTTTATCACATTTCCATTTCTATATCTATTTGGCTATTTGTGGAGGTGGAAACACCAAAATGGGGGTTTGACTATGGCATGCCCCAAAACAACCCCAATATTTTTCCCCACTTTTCTATGTGTAGGTACTTGTTCGTATGGAGCTTGTGAGAGAACTCGAACTTTCATAAGTTTATTTCTCACCACCTTTTTTCTCCTCTCCTTAATAATATTCCTTACGTTATCTTAGTCTCTTTGTTATTTCTTGCTTTTGTCATCACAAGTAAAACTTTAGCTAAGTTGTTTAGTAGATTTTCTGTTATTATGTCATTGTCTTTTCACTTTCTATTTGTATGGACGCCAACACACCTGTGAGATGCCAGCACATTGTGTTGTCATCCCTTTTTTGTGCTGCCATCTTTTGGAAGGGAGTTGTCTGAGGTACAATCTAAGTTCCAAAAACCTGCTCGCTTAGTCCAAATCTCTCGATTTAGTAGAGTGATAGAAGCAGTGAGATTTCTCTTCATTCTCTATCCTCCAATTCCCTAAACACTTGGACGGTTGAGGTAGATTAGGGTAGTCTTCAATTCTCGGCTCTCTGTGACCTAGATTCATTGAGTGGCTAGTCCCCCTCCTCTACATTTTGGTGAACCTGCATGAACCATTTTGGTTCCATTTGGTAGTGTTGAAATACCCTTCCCTTGTATTCTAGGAGTTTTGTGGGTGTGAGTGTTGTAGGGTACCTAGCCTTGTAACCCAACCTACAACTCCTAGTGGCATAGTTGGGAGGTTCCCTAAGCATTTTGGAATGAAACCTTGAGTGGGTCACCGTCTCATTGTGAAACCCTTGGGGGCTTCTGTGAAAGTTTTATCTAGTGTATGTAAAGATGACTTCCTTCTTACATTTACCCATCCCATCTGTGCAACTTACAAGTGAATCCCCTGCTATAACATTTACCTCAAAGAATTTGTCGATGAACTCTAGTAAAAAACCATCCCCTTTGTACATGTCTGCACGTATCAATGGGAATACCGTAATGGGTGTTCTTGTTGACCCTACATGTCGGGTGAATGTTATCATAGAGGAGATCATGTTGATTAACTTTTACATAAGGATGGATATGATGTGTCTAGAAGCACTATACGTACACATGGTGGGATTTTCGTCCCTCCCATCGGTTGTATCACCTTATCAGCCTTGGTTGGGCCCAGGACTTTAAATGCACTCTTTGATATCATCCCGGGATCTAAACTATTCAGGGTGAAACTGATCATTCCATGGCTGGTTTCCATGAATGCAGTTACCTCGGTAGTCCATAAGTGCTTGAATTTTTCCCATGAGGGTTCAATGTATGTAGTCCATGACATCGGTTATAAACCACTGATCATGCATGGGGGCTACTCACTGGATCACTTCTAGCATGCCCCTATTGGTTTGCTTCCTCCTAGGCTAGACCTCTTGTATCAAACTTATGTGAAATACAAGAGTGGGGGCATAACGCCAAAGGTGAGATGCCCTCCTTCTCCTTACACCATTTCGCATAGAGCTTGCTCAAAGGTGGAATGTGAGGCTACCTTGGTTGCTCAAAAATGGGAAGAGGAGAAGTCCACTCAGGGATCTTCCTCTTCTTCTTCCATTGTTCTGCCTGCTACTTCCTCTTGCCTTGCTATGACACCATCGACTTTTGGTCCTATGTGTTTTTTGGGGAGTTCATTGGCACCTGCTTGGAGAAAGCCCAAGCATCCAACATTTGAACTTCTTGTCTTACCCACAGTGCCTCAACCCATTTTGTAAGGTAAGGGGAAGGGTCCCCATGGAGCTTCTTTGATGTCTCAACCTCTGTAGCCTCCTACTATTCCTACATCTAAGGTAGTGAATGGGAAGAGGCTTGTTGTTGAAGTGCTTGAGTCTGCTCCCCATGTTGTTGTTGAATCATCCTCTCCATCTCTTCCTCTTGTTCTCATCCTGGAGTCCCTCCCTTTGCCAGAAATGGGTGTGATGGATACTCTGATGGTTGAATAGGAGTCTTTTGTCCCTTCTCAAGTTGCAACCTCTAGCTCTCAAAGTCATAGAAATAGCCTTGCGTGTGAGTGCAAGCATCAGAGGAAGGCTCTAGCCACTGAGTAGACTGCCTTATAGAAGAAGGAAGAGGAGCAAGTAGCTCCTGCTCTGACACCCTCTATTGTGTCCTCTTTTTCTCTTCCTTCTTCAGTTCTCTCAGCCTTAGTCTTTCTCCTAGCTCCCCTTGCGAGAGTGAATGATCCTCACCCGAAGAGGGTGTAGGTATTCATTGCTCCTTTGGTTGAACCTCCCCTTCTGATGTCCCTTCTAGACATCTTGTTGTTTTCAAAACCTATGGACATGTTGAATACCTTAGTGGTGTTTGTTGCAGTTTTCTCCTTTTCCTCTATGCCCTCTTCTTCATCTATGGGGATTTCACATCCTTCGATGAAGCAAAATATGGAGGCCAACCCTACTAGCAATGGGGATCATAAGAAGGGTTCGCCTTCTTCAGAGGGTGGTTTTGCATTGACTTGTGTCATCTTAGTGATGGAGGAAGCATCAGTGTGCCCGAAGTTTGTTATTATTCTTGAATCTTTCAGTGATCCTAGTAGTGAATCTCGAGCATCACCTCCATCACCTGCTGAGTTGATGCATGACACTCCGCTAAAGTGCATGTTCAACTTTGTGGACGAGGTCCCAACCCTATCAATGATCTTTGTGAAATTGTTGACATTCACCTCACAGGAACTGAGTCAAGAAGACCTTGAGGGGCCTTCTTCCTTGGATCTTGTTGTAGGAGGGTTGGAGGGTACCCCCTTGATATTCTACCCTTGCAGGTTCATCTTCCCTCCCCTTATAGTGATCTAGATTAGGAAAATGATGACCTCTTGATTGATGAAGACTAGGGGACGCCTCTTCTTTATCTGTAGTTTAGATTGTGTGTGTGTTTGTGTTCCCCATACTTGTCTTATATGTTCTTGGATGACCCTTGTCACCCTCATAGGTGCTTTGATATAAGAATGTTTTTATGTCATAAAACTTCATCTATTTTTCACATCATTCTTCTCTTTGTCATGTATTGATTTTTGACAATTGGGGATGATGCAAAGTGTTAGGGGAATTTAGGCCTCCCTTCCATGTTGACCCAATTTTTTATTTTCATTTTGTTTTCATGTGCCTTTTTCACATGGTTTGATATAGTAGGGGGTTGATGACAGTTCATTTATATATTATTATACTTATCTATCTATATTTATGAGTAGCTCTGACCCTAAAATATCAGATCTCCCTATCTCTTGTTTGTTATGTTAAATTTTCTTTCCTTTCTTTGCATCTTTATTTCTTCTTTGCTTGCTTTGTGATGTTGTGGTGGTCATGTGTTGTCCCTCACATGTGCGACAACATTACCACGGTTACATCTTGTTATGTTCCGTGGGCCACAACAACACTTTTTTATTCTTGCTTTTCTTTCCTTAAGATGTCACATGCCTTTGTGTTCGACATGCACCATCCTAAGGGGGGGCTCTCACACTGCTTCAATTTTCAAAGGGTCAGTGGCCAATGAACCCCTTCTTGAAAATCTTTATTTTTCAAAATCTCTATTTTTCAAAAAATGCATTCCTCAACAAAGACCCCTAGCAAAATACTTTTCCTTCAGATCACCGGTTTGTAAAGAAATAATTTGAAAAACTTCCTTCTGAGGAGGGAGAACCTTTTCTTGTAGGTGAAGTTCTAACCTTCCCCTTGTGAGGGGGCTTCCTTCTTTTCAAATTCCTTGATGAAGTGAAATATTTCAAAAGGATTCCTTGATGTTGAATTGATTTGTGAAAAATACTATTGCACTTTCAAATAGAGTGTCCCTTGAGTGGATCCCCTTTCTTTTGAAGGGTTCCCAAGGGAGCCCTTTGAAAGCTCTTCCTTGAATTTTTGATTTCCTGTGTGACTGTCTGCTTGCTTGCTTGCCTGGATTTTTGTTTTCTAACATGTTTTGTCTGTGGATTAACATGTTAATTCGTAGGTGCACCTGTGAAGTTGCTTTCCAATTTGACTCTGTAGACTTCCTCACATTCAGCTTCCTTTAGGACTGAGCACCTGGGGGAACCTTCTTTGCAAGTCCAAGGACCTATGAAGTGCTTTCATCCTGCGTGAACTATTCATCATTGGCCTGTGGCCCTCTAGTGCAATTTGTTCAACTCTCTTCAGGATTGAGTACTTGTGGAGCCATTTTCCTGCCTTGCGCTTTCAAGCATGCCATATTGTGTTCTACTGCCTTGACGATTCAGGTATATTTTCTTGAAATTATTTCAGCCTACTTTATTGAACACTCATTGGCACTCATGTTCACTAAAGTGGGGCAAAAATATATAGGAATGAGTTTGCACCCCCTTGCAAGTTCCCCTTTTACATCCTTCACCTTAGAAAAATCAAACCTAGCAATGAAATTCCACATCATCCGTCTGTATTCCATCCACTTGGCACTTGTCTATAGTGTTGGTGGGGGAATTTTTGTTGGGAATGCAAGCGCGACACACAAACGTCCTAATATGATTCTTTCCTCTAGAATATATAGAGACATTACATTCTCCATTGGCGATGAAATGCAATGCCCTTGCACCCTTCAATCCACCTTTGAACGACTCTTTCCCTCCTAAATCACCTTCAGATGTCTATCTTTTAGATTCATCTCATCTTCTTCACAATTCTTGAACAACTTCTTGACAATTCTCACATTCTCCAACACGTCTTAGCTACTTGTTGCACTATTGACTTCATCATTCCAACATCGTAGTATTCTTCACATCTACCATAGAAGCTGCAACTTGGTGTCTTGCAAGAATTACATCGGCATCGTTGTGGCCACGTTAACTTTGCCATGACTGTAGAGTTGCATTCCTCTCTCATTGTCCTTGAGCACCTCTAGTTGAGGGTGGTATTGTTTGCTCACTATTGCATTGTTGTTAGATTTGAGTAGCATAGTGTTTCTTGTAGTATTTGATATTCTCTCTTTCAAGTACTTTCTATATCGCATTTCCATTTCTATATCTATCTGGTTGTCCGTGGAGGTGGAAACACCAAAATGGGGGTTTGACTTTGGAAAGCCCCTAAACAACCCCATCATTTTTCCCCTTTTTTCTATGTGTAGGTACTTGTTCATGTGGAGCTTGCAGGATAATTGGACCTTTCTTAAGTTTATTTCTCACCACCTTTGTTCTCCTCTCTTTCATAATATTTCTTACATTATCTTAGTCTCTTTGTTATTTCTTGCTTTTGTCATCACAAGTAAACCTTTAGCTAAGTTGTTTAGTAGGGTTTTTGTTATTTTTTATTTGTCTTTTCACTTTCTATCCGTATGGATTCCAACACACTTGTGAGATGCCAGCACGTTGTGCTATCGTCCCTTTTCTACACTGTTGTCCTCTGGTAGGGAGCTATCTGAGGTACAGTCCGAGTTCTAGAAACCTGCTTGCTTAGTCCAAATCTAACTCTTGGGTTAGTAGAGTGACAGAAGCACTGAGAGTGCTCTTCATTCTCTATCCTCGAATTCCCTAAACACCTACACGGTTGAGGTAGATCAGGGTAGGGCCTTCAACTCTTGACTCTCCGTGACCTAGAGTCGTTGAGTGGTCGGTCCCCCTCCTCTCTAAAGTTGATAGTTTTGAAGGTTTATTTTGATCAATTTTGTATTAAATGGCTATGAAAAAGTGTTAGTTTTCCTTTACTACTTTGTGGTTAAAAGTATACCCATCTTTTTAAATTCCAAACAATTAAAATTTTATCTTACAAGTGAGTTGTACCTTAATAAAATTTAGAGGAAGATCACCAATGAAATAGTGATCTCTCCAACTATTCATTGCTGATTTTTCTTTATTCTAGGCAATAAGGAGTCATATTTACTTAATTTTTAAGAAGACAAACTTTTAAATCAACAAGTTACAAAGAGGAGAATTTGATGTGTATTTTAATTAGTCTATTTAACATAAACCCTAGATCTGAAAAATGTAATTTATCACACTATTGAAATTGAAAATTGATGGAACAATTATAGATCTAAGAAGGGAAGATACTTGTGCACCTATTGTAAAAATATGTGCCTAAATTTGAGGGTCAAGAGCGAGGTTGCCCTTGACTAGAAATGCTACTTTTTAGGATATACAAACTTCAAATGCCAGGTTACAATTTGCATTGAGTTTATTGTAGTCTTTTGTTGACCTACACACTTGAAAAGAGAGGGAAAGGTTGGGTTGTATAGAGGATTTCCTAAGTCAAACCCCATTTTGGTGTGTCCACCTCCACAAATAACAAACGATGATGGTAAAGAGGGCTTACCCTAGGTTGGGAAGAGGCCAAATAAATAATTAATGACCAAAATAAAAAATAAATGATA
Source organism: Sequoia sempervirens (assembly GCA_007258455.2). Lineage (NCBI taxonomy): Eukaryota > Viridiplantae > Streptophyta > Pinopsida > Cupressales > Cupressaceae > Sequoia > Sequoia sempervirens. Next base: position 471,977,521 of record VDFB02047230.1, read on the forward strand.
ATGTTACCCTAGGTATGAAATCTTTATCAAAGTGATGTCCACACCATAAGTTGCCACCAAAGGTTGTTTGATGGATTCTTGAATTTCTTGAAGACCTACAAGAGTTTAGTCCACATGTAACACAATAAATTGTTGTAACTAGCATTTAAAAGATAACTCAATACATCTTCATAAGAGCTTGATAGTGCATGATTGATCGTAATAACTTCTAATGTTCAACTAGGAAGATTTTTTTTTATATATGCATCCCAATTGATTTTTTTAATTTTAGGCTGACCTAAAATCCTTTTTAAATCTTCAAGAATTGACACTAAAACATTAATGCTATTATTTTTCCACAATTCATGTAATCAAATTTTGGTAGTTTCTGGATTTGATTATGTGTAAATTTTATAATCAAATTTTTGGATCACACTCTGAGATCCATCATCAAGATAGATGTGATCACAGAGTGTGATCCAAAATGTTGATTCAAAAAAATTGCACATAATCAATTTCAAAAACTACAAAATTTGACTAAAACATTAATTATTAAAATAGGGCACCTTTAGGTCAAGGGCTCCTCGCACTTGACTAGGATTTTTAGGCCCAAATTTATCAGGACACTAAGGAATTCAATATATTTTCCTAATCTAGCCTCGAATGGACACATTATTAATATACTTAAGTCCATAGGCAAATTAGGGTGTCTATGTAGTGTGAATTGTCAGGGGTGACAATTTAGGCTACTGTATCAATGGGAATTTTCCTATGGTTAGCATGATTAGATCATAAACACAAAACCCAAAGAAAGCTATAAAGCACAATGAAGGAAAAATAACAAAACAAAACAATTATACTGAACTGCCTTTGAAGCCTTCATGAATAACCTCCATAGCCCTTCTAACTTGCTGCAAATGTAGGTTGTTGCCCTCAGATTGAGTGTGTGAGCAATTGAATGACAATGACAATGATAAAGTCCTAAGCAAACTTTGAAGAATTTAAAATGAATATAATGCTATCATGCAAGTGATAAACATTAAACTATATAAATATGGTTAGGCCTATGACAAGAATACCTAAGACTCAATAAGCAATGAGATTGAATATAAAATGCAAAGAAGTCTTAGTGTGTAAGTATCAAAATGTGAGAAAAATTGGCATTTTATAGAAAATGCAATTTTGGACGGACGACCAAGATTAAAAGTTGACGAAAGCCTAAAATTAGAGGTCAAGATTGCATGTGAAAACCCATAATTAGGGTTAGGGAAAAAAATCTGAAATGAGTGGCCAAGATACAATTTGAGAAAATCGCATCGACGGTTGAGAATAAATGTGACAAGAGGATAAAGATTAGCCAAAAAGATATGATTCGATAAATCAAGAAGATAAAGATTGGACAAAAAGATAAGATTCAAAAAATCAATAATTATAGCAACTTGATTTATGGAAGAAGATTACCATTTTTGAATTAAAATTAATTAAAAAATATGGATTTATGTGACAGTAAATAATTGATTTTGGATTATTTACTAAAAGAAGTCGCATTTACCAACGTGAGATCATTTTAGATAATTAATTTTATTTACAGTGAGGGAAATGTCCAATAAGCCAATTAAATAATTAAAAATAATTATTTAATTGAATAAGGTGGCCCATAATTAAATAAATTAATAAATCTATTTAATTATAAGAATTAGTGACATATTTAAATAAATAAATAAAATTTATTTATTTAAATAATCAGGAGGAATTATAGGACAAGGATAATTAAATAAATTAAGAAATTTATTTAATTATAGAAAGACATTAGACAATTAGTGATACATTAAATAAATAAATAAAATTTATTTATTCAAATAATCAAGAGGAATAAAAAGGACATGAATTAATTAAATAATTACAAATTATTTAATTAATAGTTGAATATGGACTGTAAACGACATATGATAAGACATAGAAAAATATGGTTTGTGGGACTAGGCCATTTTTATGTGTCTACATTTTGCCCCTCTTTGTCATAATGTAACCTATTGCATTGTGACAAACAAAATAAGTCAAAAATATGTCCCAGTGCAAAATACGATAAGGAAGAATGATGAGGGTAGCAATATACCCCCTCGAGAGGACAATCGGGTTCCAAGAAAACGAGTGTGCTCTCGAAAATGGACAAGAAGACTAGAAGACAACAGGACAAGAAAGTGTTAGTGCAAAAGATATAGATGATGAAGATGTAGACTAGAAGAAATGTTAGAGGGGAAACGAAGAAGGGTGAGATGGGAAAAGAATCTTTCAACATTTTCCAAAGTACTAATAGTCGTTGCTTGAATCATCATTGGGTGGTAAAAAATGACACAAATGGACAAAAAACACCATGATATGGCATACACCAAGGTGTACAAGGTCATCCACTTGCAAAACAGACAGTCACATACAAGGATGATCATGACTCATACTAAGAGCGCGATTGCCCCAAACTTTTTGTCATAACCAATCCACAAGCATAGAAATAAAAATAAAGACAATAAAGACAAGTCATGAAACATCGTTGCTCCTCTAAATCTTGTTGCCAGGACATCCTTGAGGAACTAGCAACATGACTGCCTGAAAAAGACAAAACAATCCAATCATCATGATACGTTGCTGCTTCTCTAAATCCTATTGTCAAGACATCATCGAGAAACTAATAGCATGATGAAGAATCAAGCCAACCATTAGGATACATCACTTCTTCTCTAAATCCTATTGTCAAGACATCGTCGATAAACTAGTAGCATGATGAAAAAGCCAAAGACAAGTGCCAAGTGTTTGCCAAGTATGTCTGAATGCCAAGTGTTGGATGTCAAGATGCTAGGTTTGATGATGTTGAGTGCCAAATGGTGCCAAATTTGTTGGATGTCAAGGATGTCATGTTTGATGATGTCAAAGTGTCAAAATGTCAAAGGTTACCAAATTCAAGGAGGACACATCCTGAAAATGTCGATGTAAAGAGGACCGATCCCCGAGTGTTAAGAGGATTCCTTGAAGTGTCAGGTGACAGTGACAATACCTAGGAAGGACACATCCTAAGGTATCAATAAATGATGAAGGTAATCCTTCAAAAGGACACATTTGAAGAATGACCAAGAGTTGACCGTGTGACTAGTTTTGAGTGAGTTTGACTTGTTTTGACTGAAATTGACTAAAGTTTGACTAAGTTTGACTACATGTCGATTTGACATGCTGATGTGATTGTCATGTTGAATAAATGATTACCATAGTTTGTTTTAGAAGTTTTCCCATTTGGAAAATGATTTTTCTTGACTTGAAGACTTTTGACATGTGTACCAATGTAGTGCCATGAACCCTAATGGATTGACCTAGTGTGGCCTCGGGGGCTCATCGATAGATGGCCTTGCCTATGCCATGCACTCAAAGACCTCGTAGTTCGACATGACCAATGACTTTGTCCTAATGACCAAAGATTGAATCATGATTTTATTTTGACAAACCTAAAAGGACTAACCTAATGTCTCAGGGACTCACAGATGAGTCTTGCCTACGTAGCAAATGCGCAGAGACAACGTAGTTTGGATAGATGACAAAGACTTGACTAGTATGATTGACATGATGAAATGTGACTGTTGTTGGAATTTTGAAGTATTATTTGGATGTTTTTTGTGTTTCTTGTCATGTTTTATTTTTTTGGATTTCTTCAGGACATTTTTCGATGTTTAGGTCTTTCTTTAGGACATTTTTCGATGCTTAGGTCTTTCTTCAGGATGTTTTTCAATTTTATTTTATTTTGTCTTTTTTTAGGAGATTTTATGATGTTTTTGTCTTTTTTTAGGACTTTTTATGATTTTTTTTCAGGACTTTTTATGATGTTTTTATCTTTTTTTTCAAGACTTCTTATGATGTTTTTGTCTTTTTTAGGACTTTTTATGATGTTTTTTATCTCTTTTTTTTTCAGGACTTTTTATGATGTTTTTGTCTTTTTTCAAGACTTTTTACCATTGTCAAGACCATGTACGATATCCACTACCATCACATGATAAAAATTTGTGCCTAGTCAGGCCCAAAACTTAGCCAAATTTGAAGGACGTGAAAAGGATGTGCATGAGATGACTGATGAACGGTATGCAAGACTTACTATCAACCATGAAAGGAAGGGTGTAATGTCATGGCAAGTGTCGTTGTGGTGATGGAAAAAAAGTGTTTCATTATAGGCCAAGGCAGATAAAATGATAGTAGATGGCAGAGCAATGACCGACTATGCATGGCGCCTATTTGCCAGGTTTTCACCATGGTACTTATCCAAAGTGCCCATTTGCCAGGTTTTCACTATTGGACGAATTGTTTCTCTTTACTATTTTTGTCATTTTTTCAAAAAAAAATTGGTGTTGCCAAGATGCATGTTTTCCAGGTTTTCATCAGGGTGATAATATTTTTTATCATTTTTCAATTCTTTTTGTATTTTTAGGGTTTTTGGCTCATCTGTCTGATGCTATGCATATAAATTTTGAAGATGTAGACTATTGATAGGATTTGTCAGTTGTTCACCGTCTAGAGTAGCCAACTGATAAGCTCTAGAACCAAAAGAGGATATGATGATGTTAGGACCTAGCCAATTTGGTTCGAACTTGCCAGGTTTTTCTCCGTCAGCCCGATTTTTAGGATTTTGCATAAGGACTAAATCACCAATGTCAAACTTCCTGACCATAACTCTCTTGTTGTAGCTACGACAGAGACGGTTTTGATATGCCTATAGATGGTTCAGGGAATTATGTATTCTTTCCTCTAACATCTCCAATTCATGTAGGTGCGATTGTCTATACTCCTCATCATCTGTCAAACCCTTTAGGGAGAATCGTAAGGAAGAAATTTAAACCTCAATGGGCAATATGGCTTCAACTCCAAAGACCAAGGAGAATGGAGTGGCTCTTGTAGGCGTGCAGATGTTGGTACGGTAAGCCCATAGAGCAGGGTTAAGATGGATGTGCCAGTCACGACCAACGTCATTGACAGTCTTTTTTAGAATTTTAAGGATGGTTTTATTGGACACCTCAGCTTGACCGTTTCCTTGCAGGTAATATGGTGTCAAAAAATGATGTTGGATATGGAATCGCTCACATAACTCAAGAACATCTTGGTTTTTGAATAGATGTTCATTTTCTGTGATGATGGACTGTGGAATACCATACCGACAAATGATGTAATTGAAAATGAATTTGGAAATTTGTTTTTCAGTTATGTACGTAAGGGGAATGGCTTTGATCCACTTCGTAAAGTACTTAGTGGCGGTGATGATGAATTTGTGGCCATTGGAAGAGGTAGGATGGATTTTTCCCATGAGGTCAAGTCCCCATTGTGCAAAAGGCCAAGGAGAAGTAATTGACTGAAGTTCCTACGCTGGAGCATGAATTAAATCACTATGTACCTGACATTGGCAACAAGTCCTAACATATTCTAGTGCATCTTTCTCAATGGTTGGCTAGTAGTACCTAAGTCTCGTTATCTTCTTGGCCAGAGTAGGACCACTCGAATGAGACCTGCATATACCTTCATGTACTTTGCGTAAGTTTGTGTGTGCTTCGTTGGTGTCAAGACATCTAAGGAGGGTATCGTCAAAGCTACGATGATAGAGGGTGTCATTGACGATGGTGTATCTAGAAAATTTTTGGATAAAGGACTTTCTCTGGTTATTGGACAGGTTGGGGAGAAGGGTTTGGGACTTGAGGTAGTCATAAATATTCTGATACCAGGGAGAATCAGGACCAACAAGCTCATAGACCATCTCTGATTCAGGAATATCATAGGCGGGGACCAAAAGTTGTTCTACCAAGAATTCCAATTGAGGCATATTGCTTGGAATATCTAGTTGAGATCCAATCGTAGCCATTGAATCTATTGCCTTGTTTTATGCTCTCAGAACTTGCTCAAAAGTCACCATGTGAAAATATGTCTAAAAATTTTCAATCATTCATTTGTAGGGCATTAATTTCTTGTCCTTAGTGTCATAGTCATCGTTAACTTGGTTGATGACTAGCTGAGAATTTCCATAAACATGAAGTGTTCTGATTTTCCATTTTCTTGTCATTATAAGCCCTATGACAAGTGCCTCCTATTCCACCACATTATTTGTACATGGAAAAGAAATGTGGAAAGACTTAGGGATGGAGTCTCCTTGAGGGGTGATGAATAGTATTCTTGCCCCCGAGCCATGACTAGTATGAGATACATCAAAGTATAGCCTCCAAGGTGACTTAGGTTCTATATGAAATATGGATTTATCTAAAAAAAAATTCCACTAAGGGATGATCACTTTGCATAGGCGCATCTGCCAGTTGGTATGCTATCACTTGTCCCTTTATTGCCTTTCGCTCTACATATTGGATGTCATATTCACTCAAAATCATGACCCATTTTTCCAGACGTACTGTCAATGCTGTGCAACTCAATAGATATTTCATGGGGTCAATCTTTGCTACCAATTGTGTTCTATTATTCAACATATAGTGTCTTAGCTTTTGAGCAGTAAAGACAACAACTAGGCAAGCACATTCAATTGATGTGTAATTCAGCTCATATCCAACTAGTGTCTGATTGATGTAGTATACAACCCTTTCCTTTTCCTCATGGTCATTTTGTGCCAGTAATGCCCCCAATGCTGAAGTCATTGCAGAGATGTATAAGATCAAATTTTTTCATTGAATGGGAGGAATAAGGATTGGCAGTGACAGTAGGTAGTCTTTTATTAGTTGGAAGGCCTCTTGACATTTATCTGTCCACACAAAAGAGATACTTTTGCATAGAAGATACTGAAATGGTTGACACTTGTCAACCAGTTGTGCTATGAAGTGTCAGATAGATTGTAACCTGTCTTGTAATGTCTTGAGTTCACTTATTCCTTTGGGAGGAGGCATGACTGAGATGGTTTTTACTTTGGCTAGATCAACCTCAATGCCTCTGTGAGAAATAATGTACCCCAAAAGTTTTCCAAATGTCACGCTAAAGACACATTTCTTAGGATTCAGTCAGACTTTATATTCTTTCAGTCTCTTAAAAATTATGTCTAACACGTTCAAATGATCTTTTCTTGTTAATGATTTAGCCAAAAGTCCATCCACGTAATCCTCCATTATCTTGTGCATCATGTCATGAAATATCATTGTCATAGCTCTTTGATACGTGGCACCTGCATTCTTAAGACCAAAAGTCATGACATTCTAGCAGTAGGTACCCCTAGGACAAGTGAATGTTGTTTTATGTTGGTCTTCAGGGGCAATAAAAATCTAATTATAGCCTGAGAAACTGTCCATGAGAGACAACATCTCATATCATGCCGTGAGGTCAACTATGATATCTATATTTGGCAACGAAAAGTCATCTTTTGGACATGCTTTGTTTAGATCCCTAAAGTCTGTGCAGACATGAATCTGATTGTTTGGATTTGTGATTGGCACAAGATTGGATATCCATTCAACATAGTCAATAGACCGTATGAATCCTGCATCCAACATTTTCTTGAGTTCAACTTTGACTAATAGGGAAATTTGAGGATGCATTTTGCATAGCTTTTGTTTTACTAGTTTAGCGTCTGGCAGTAGTGGAAAATGGTGTAAAACCAACTTTGGATCCAACCCCAACATATTAGAGTATGACCATACAAAGTTGATTTTACATTCTGCAAAAAACTCGTGGAACTTCAGTTTCTTTTCTTTTGTCAAGGATGCCACAAAGAGGACCATTCTGGGATCTTTTGTTGTTGATATGTTGACCTCTATGGTATCCTCTATGAGCATAGCTAATTTCTCTTGAGTCATAGGAAGAAATTCCAGTCCTCCATCTTTGGGTGCCTTGGAGAGGTTTTCACCCGTAGATACATCCTTTATTTTCACTTTTTTGTCGTCAGTGGGTGCCTTTCAATTTTCACCTAAAGATGTTTCATTTTTTGTTTTATTTTTATTTTTCATTTTGCGACTAGAGGACAGAGCAGTCTCCCCGAAGTAAGCTGGACAATCTAGATCAATAGCAAATCTTTCCTTGTGATCACCACTGGGTATTCCCTCACGTAGTCCCATAAATTTTGTAATGGCCTCATTGTTTTGAAATATGTCCATGATTGGCGGGTCTTGTTGGTCCCAATATATTAGTTGCGGGTAGACTAAGGAAATGCCATTGTCAACGTTGGTGAATTGTGGGGAGGACACAAAAAGCATGCAGATGGATTTAGAGACATTGAAAATGAAATTATTGTCATCCAATTCCACATCGTACTATATCCAATATTCCTCTTCACTTGTCTCGTATTCCTTATCAAAGTAGGGGATGAAGGACTCAGAGTCATGACCATCAATGTCATGTGGAAATTCAAACAGATCCGATTGATGGTTATTAGGTTCAAATGGTTGGATAGGTATGTCATGATAAGGGTTAATGGGATTAGAGGAGGATTCTGGCTTGTCATTGTTCTTTGGGCAAAAGGATTTATTCAAGTCTTCTTTTTTCCTTGGGATCTTAAGATTGTCATTATCCGAGGCCGGATCAATTTTAAAAATTTACCAAAATATCTATTCGGAGGTAAGTTCTCCAGGTTTAAGGAACAAGTCATCAAGACAACAGTCACTTAGGGATCATTGGGAGCCAAATTCCCACTCATGGGAGTCAGTTTCCGTAAGGGATTCATCAATAGTCTTGACACTTTCCGAAGCATTTACACTCTTACTCAAAATTCCATTGGTACATCGATCGTCATTGTTGGGTGGACCATACCCTAACCCAAGATACTTTGGTCGTTTGAAAGGTTCTATGGGCTCTCTTTGCCCAGTTTTATTTCTGCCAAGGCCACTAGTTCCATTGTAGCCTTTAACCTTCATCATGTCATATCCTTTACCATATATCTTAACTGGTAATGGGGGTAAGTCTTCCATTTCTTTATAAAGCCATCCTATTATATCGACAAGTTCTTCTTTACTCATGTCTCCCCATTTTATGAAAATTGTTTTTGGTGGAACTTTGAAGATTTCTTTTGGTTCCATTCTAAAACACGATCGACCATAGACCTTAGGAGATTTGGGTATGTGCAGGATCATGATGGGCCAAAAAGTGGCGATATGATGGGTATTTGTAGGGTATGTGGTTGACGACTTTATTTTTACCAAAAATTGATGAAAAGAAAAGGGTTTTTAAAGGAGATTCTCAACTTTCCACTAATATAAATTATGCTTTAATTTGAATTTAATAAATAATTATTATTCATTTTCTATTTGAATTACAACTAAAGTCCTACTTGATAGGTTGATTGAAAACCATCTATAGCTTTCAAACTGTATCACATTTTTGGATTCCAAAACATGCATCACATTTTATGCTTTGCATACTATAGGATTAAAAAAAGAAAAAATGAGTGTCATGAAGTTTTGAGCAAGTTAAGGTGTTCAAACATATGCATTTTTATATTTTTTTAAAGTTGTAATAAAATAATTATAATTAATTATTTATTTGGAAAAATATTACAAAAAAATATGCATCACATCTAGACACGAGTCCTCTACTTCTGTCTAAAATCTTATAAAAGAGTATTATCATTTTATTGTGGTTAGGGTGTTCAGACAAACATCTACTTCTTATTTTTTCCTCGAAATTTAAGTACTACTGCATTGAAATTTCAAATTTTCACCAAATAGATTTAAAAAAAAAAAAACCTAGTAGTTTAAAAACTACATTCAATTTGCTACAAATTTTATTCTTACATATTTTTGAAATAATATAGATAACTTATTAAATTTTTTACGTCAAGTTGCCTAACTCTGATTTTTCTAAATTTTTTGCCACTTAAGGGCCTATTTTTTCCATGATGATCTTGCACATACCCACTTGGGTATTGTTGTGATGCTATATGCCATATTCAATTTGAATTCTCCGTAGCCTAGGTCCTGAATCTTACAGTGGACTCCACCTTAGGAAGTGAGGAAGGTGATGGCATGGCAGACGATGTGGATAGGTCAATGTATTTAGAAGAAGAATTAGGAGCTTCTTGGTTAATGGGTACTTGGTGTGTGAAAATACCCCTTAGGTTGGTACAATATTGAAAAGGGTCAAGATCTCCATGTATGGTGATTTTTGTGCTGTCAAAGGGAAACTTTAGGTATTGGTGGTAGGTGGATGGAACAACTTTTAGGGCGTGAATCCAAGGTCGGCCAAGCAAGATGTTATAAGAAAATTCAAGATCCAGGACTTGGCAAGTTATGTCCACAATGACTAGTCCAACTCTGATAGGAAGAGTGATGACACCTTGAGAGGAAAATTCTTCATCATCATATGCCTTTACAACTATGCTCTTTGTAGCATCTACACAAGCATCAGAAAAGCCTAAAGCCTTAACCAGTTTTAAGGAACATATGTTCAATCCTGCTTCACCATCTACTAAAACTCTTATGACCTTGTGCTTATGGATGAAAAATTTGATGTGTAATGCGTCGTTATGGTTATTCTTGGGTGACGAATAATCCTGATTAGAAAATGTTACGTGATGAGGTGTAGTGAGGTATCCCACCATGGCCTCAAATCGGTTGACATCAATGTGTTGCGGGACAGAGGACTCTTGCAAGGTTTTGTCTAGTATTGCCTTATGCGCGGGAGAAATGTGAAGCAACTCAAGGATGGAAATTTGCACAGGGGTTTTGCCAAGTTGGTCTATAAGGTTAAAGTGACTCTTAGGTTGCCATTGTTTTGCGGATGAGCCGAGTTGTATTTTTTGCATACGGACCGGGTATCATAATTTTTGGTTGCCAAGGAGGTGGACTAGCTATGGTGATTTTTTTCGCTTTGAGTAGTGGCATTGCATTTAGGGGCTCTTTTGATGGTTATGGTATTGACATATTCGTCATCAATTTAGACATTATTAATGACGGTTCCTCCTGAATAATTGTATGCAGCATGAGCGTCCTTGGCTTGATTGTTATTATTCTTGGGACTTGATGTGGAGGCTTTATTAGAACCATGGTCTTGTAGTGGGTTCTTATGAATGGTATGGTCTGCATTAGATGCAAATTCTGGCCCACCCACTTCAATTACTCGATTTTCAATGAGGTCTTGGACAATGTTCCTTAGCTATCAGCAAGAAGATGTTTTATGTCCTTTAGATCGATGGTAATCACAAAAGGCATTATCATCCCACCATGATGGTTTAAATTGCCTTGGGTCATATGGCCTAGGGTCCTCGAGTGTGATGAGACCATTCTGAAGGAGCTTCTTAAGGACATCCTCAATTGGCTCTCCCAAAGCGGTGTATGTTCATCTTTTCGGGAATTGTCTTATCTGGTAGGTTTGTCCTTGATTTTGACTATTTTGATTGTTTTGGGTATTTTGAATGACATTGGTGGGGGGTTTCAATATTTCTGTTGGTTTGTTTTGTGGTTGAGCTCCTTTAAGAGTGAGCACTGGTCCCATCGTGTTTACAGCCTTGGCATCAACAGCGCCATCATGGGTAACATGTTTATTTTTGACCCAATACTTATTTTTGTCCGTGTGTGGGTTTGCGTTTGTGTTTTTAGGACCATATTTTAATTCACCTTTAGCAATGAGGGCTTTCTCAACTTGGACACCCTTTTTGACTAGGTCCATGAATGTTGTGCAACAATGAACTTGCAATCCATATTTCAAGGGGCCTAGAAGTCTTTGAACAAACATGTCGACCTTTTATTTTTTAGGTATGTCAATGTGACAACGACTTGCTAGACTTCTCCATTTTTGGAAGAATGGGATAAATGTTTCACTAGCGTCTTCTTGTGTAAGATTGCATAGGCTAGTGATGGAGGTGTCCATGTCAATGTTATATGAGTAATTCTTTATGAATCTATCTTTAAGTTCATCCCATGTTTTTATCCCTTTCAAGGTGGTGAACCATTCAAGTGTAGGCCTTGTAAGATTCTTAGAGAAAAGTCTCATCAAGTAAGTTTGTTCATAGGCAATGTCCATACAGTTGGTTGTGAATTCTCAAATATGTTCAATAGGACTCGTCTTCCCCTTGTATTTGGTAAAGTGTGGTGCCACATATCCAAGTGGGAATGGTGACATATAAATTTTTGTTGAAAGGATACAAGGATAGGTTATATGACATGTGTGACTTCTTGTCAGATACTTGCATGTTTTCTATGGTATTTTCTAAACCCATCACCTTAGCTTGCAAGGCATCGATTATAGGGTTATTTGTGGCATCATACATGGGACCGATAGATATGCCATGGGTCCCCATTTGTTGTGAAAAGATGTTGGTGTTCTATTGTAGGATGTGGTGTTGCGACATGTATGATGTGTGTTGGTTTGCATGTTGTTAATATTGGAAGTTTGGATTGGGGACTTGGTGATGAGTGTGAATATGGGATGAATATGTCAAAATGTTCCCCTCAATTATTTGAGTCAAAATTTGGGGAATATGGTGACCATGAATATTTTGGTGTCCAAATGATGCCATATGTTGTGTGTTCGGAATGCCTTGTCCAAATTGTTGAAATTGTCCAAGGGGAATATTCGTGTTTTGTCCTTGGGAGGGATTGGTATTAAATTGTGTTGACGTGTTAACATTTGGTTGTGGTCCTTGAACAAAGACATGTTGGTTACTTCCTCCTAAGGGATTAAATGAGGTACTGATGAGGGGATTTTATGAGGATGCACCCATGGTGCTAGATGTAGCTGTAAATAGAGGATTCAAATGGCTTGATTTTTCTCCCATGGCACTAACCGAAGTGGTAAATAAAGGATTTGAATAACTTTCCCACATTGCTGATATTGTGGACATTGTTGGCATTGATTGTGAGATGGGTTGTGTTCCTCCAACGTATGTTGCATTGATCATATTGGGATTGTTCTGATTATGGGAGGTAGCACTAATGGTGCTTGTGACAGTTTACGAAGTAGCACCAACAAAAGTATTGCTTATGTTGTTTTGAGGTTGACTATTAATGGACATGTTTATATTGTTGACATTATGGTAAGGTGATGTTGGTCTCAAAGTATTCATGTCAAAGCCATTTGGTAACTTAACCCCTTGGTCCAAAAGCATGGCTAGATACCTTTGAGGGTCATGTAAGACTAAGTCTTCAATGAAATTGGCTACATCAGGATTTTGTGTTGTAGCTTCTAAGTCTTCTGTGTATACGTGTCCATGTTGGTCTCTTTGCATGAATGGTTCAAAAAGGTTTTGTGATAAAGATGGCATGTTCATGGAAGATTGTATGTTCATGTTGTTAAATGGGTTAGAAAAAGTCCAGTTTTGGTTTGGGTCCCAAGTGTTATTGCTGATATTGGGATTGGAATCTTGTCCAAAGTTTTTCATTTTCCTTTTCTTTCTTTGAAGCCTAGTTTCCACCATAAAAGGGAATTGCTCAAATGAGGATGATGAGAACTAAATGTAAGGATGATGCTAGCCTATGTTTTTGTATTTTTTTATTTTTGTGATAAAGGATGACAATGCAAGGTGATGATGATGTTTTCCTAAGGAAATGATTAATGCAAGATGACAAGGTCGTCAAGGCCAAAGTACCAAATGAGGACTAGGATGATAATGTTGACTAAGGAGATGATTAATGTAAAGTCTAGGTGAAAAATGAGGACTAGGATGGACAATATTAATGCAAAGTCTAAGTTTGAAATGAGGACTAGGGTGAATAATATTAATGCAAAGTCTAAGTGCAAAATGAGAACTAGGGTGGACAATATTAATGCAAAGTCTAAGTTCAAAATGAGGACTAGGGTGGACAATATTAATGCAAAGTCTAAGTTCAAAATGAGGACTAGGGTGAATGAAATTTGGAGAAAGGTTTGCCTAACCACTCTAAGCTTGACCTATGTCTCAATTTTGGTTATCAAAGGACTTGCTAAGGGGACTAAGTGACAAGGTCAAAATGACTGGTGAGCTTTCCTAACTAGACTATTGAGTTGGAAGTTCTCACGAAAGGGGCAATGACTGAAAAGAGTAATGGTGACTAAGTCCCAAGATAACCTACTTTTGAAAACAATAATTTTGCAAAGAATGGTGAGGTAGCCTAATCCAAAGTCTGTAAAGATGAAACCTAAGGACAAATTTATGGTGGAAATGATGATTATGAAGCTTAGGGAATGCAACTAAAATTTGGAGAATTAAACCTATGGTCAAAATTTAAGCTAGTGGATGTAAATGATGAAGAGTTTGAGCAATTCTAGTTCTGGTTTCTGACAGAGACTTCTGAAAAAGATGTTTGACAATAGGCTAAAAATGTTTGGACTTGAAGTTTTGGTAAAAAAAAATCGATTTGTTTGAAGTTGATTGTTTGTTTCTAGATGTGTGAATCTTGTTTGCTTTGTTTTAGTATCCATAAAACATTTGGAAAGAATGAGATTTTGAGTGTGGACAAACACAAATAAGACAAGCACAATCCTATGGTTAGGCCATGACAATATCCACTAGATTCCATGTGGGTTTCCCCAACCGCATATCCTTAGTGTGTGAATCTAGAAGCTTGGCTATATGGGCTCTCCCTTACAGTGCACTCTCTTCTCAGGCCAACCAAGCTTCCAACCCCTATGAAACTCCCATGGAAAATTGATCACCTCTACTAAATACTGCGAAGATGTGGATTCCTTCACAACGACCATTGTTGCGCTAGTAGATAGAAGGTTTTTGGCTACTACACAAGAGTATTTAGTTCGGGACCCCCATTTGAGTGGCCATACATGGGGCACAAGATTAAGCTCCATTTAGGAGGCACTCCAGTCTAAAGAGGTTATGCTCAACAGGGTTTTGGGGAGTACTACTTGGTCTGTATGACACATCCGCACTCATAATCCTAGGCTTTCCCTTAGGATTCACATTTATATACTGGTTGAGGTAGCTTGGCCAAAAAGCTCCATTGTCGGTTTGAGTCACCTTGGGGTGAGTACTTTTTCCCACCAAGACAAGCTCAAGTTCTATAGGCAATAACCATTTCTCTTACACCTAGGATCGCATAAATGCGCAAGGGGAGAGGATACTACAATTATTGCATCAAGGTTACACAAAAATTAAGGTTACACAAAAATTAAGGTGGGTCTAGTTTGTTGATCACCTAGTTTGCACAAGGTGAGAGCATAGTCACCTACCACCTTCAAGCACAATCAAGTAGAATAAAAGACATGTTCATTTTAGTGCACCAAATGAAATTTTTTCTAATCTAAAAATCATAGACACAATGTTTCAAATTTGGATTTAGAAGTTGGAAAAATGAATTTGCAAAACCACAAATTAGTAGTTTAAACAAATTGTCTTGGACCCTCGAAATGTAAATGCCACATGCTACCAACAAGGATTGGTAACCAAAAATATCCAATCTAAAACATGCAATCTGTTAAAATCCTAAACTAAATTAAAAAGAAAAAAAGAATAGAAATCTAAACTAAATTAAAAAGTAAAAATCTAAATTGAATTAGAACTTGGAAATCTAACTAAATTAAAAAGTTAAAAATCTAAGTTAAGTTAGAAATTAGAAATCGAAGTCTAACTTAGAACTAAATTAAATGAAAAATCTAAAATAAAGTAAAAATCTAAATCTAAATTAAAAATCTACGTTAAATTAAAATCTAAGTTAAAAATCTATATTTAAAATCTAAAAGCTCATAAAAAAATCTAAGTAAAAATCTAACCAAAAATCTAACTAGAAACTAATGTAAAGATCTAAAATTCTAATTTAAAAACTAATTAAAAAGAATTTAAATCTAAACAACATCTAAATTTGAATTAAATTTAAATCTAAATGGAATTTAAATCTGACTAAATTAGAAAGAATTTAAATCTAAACTAACATCTAAACCTGAATTAAATTTAAATCTAAATGGAATTAAATCTAACTAAATTAAAAAGTTAAAAATCTAAATCTAAATTAGAAACTTAAGTCTAAATCAAATTAGGAACTTGAATCTAAATTAAATTAGAAACTAAAAAATCTAAACTGAATTAGAAGTTAAAATCTAAACTAAATTAGAAATTTAAATCTAAAAGCTAAATCTAAAATCTAAATCTAACTAAATTAAATAAAAATCTTAAATCTAAATTAAGAATAAAAAATTATTTTAAATCTAATTAAAATCTAGATTAAAAATCTAATTTAAATCTAATTTAAAATCTAGATTAAAATCTAATTAAAATCTAAATCTTCTTGCTACCTAATTTAAAAATATAATTTAAAATATATCTAAATAAAAATCTAAATCTTCTTGCTGCTGTGACACAAATCTTGCCAATTTTTCTTTATTCGGGTTCATCAAATGTATCAATGAGAATTTTCCTAAGGTTAGTAGAATTAGATCATAAACACAAAACCCAAAGAAAGCTATAAAGCACAATGAAGGAAAAATAACAAAACGAAATGATTATACCGAACCGCCTTTGAAGCCTTCATGAATAACCTCCATAGCCCTTCTAACTTGTTGCAAATGTAGGTTGTTGCCCTCATGAAATTGAGTGTGTGAGCAATTGAATGACAATGACAATGATAAAGTCCTAAGCAAGCTTTGAAGAATTTAAAATGAATATAATGCTACTATGCAAGTGATAAACATTAAACTATATAAATATGGCTATGCCTATGACAAGAATACCTAAGACTCAATAAGCAACGAGATTGAATATAAAAATGCAAAGAAGTCTTAGTGTGTAAGTATCAAAATGTGAGCAAAATTGACATTTTATAGAAAATGCAATTTTGGACGGACGACCAAGATTAACAGTTGATGAAAGCCTAAAATCAGAGGTCAAGATTGCGTGTGACAACCCATAATTAGGGTTAGGGAAAAAATTTGAAATGAGTGGCCAAGATACAATTTGAGAAAATTGCATGGACGGTTGAGAATAAATGTGACAAGAGGATAAAGATTAGCCAAAAAGATAAGATTCAAAAAATCAACAAGGTAACAACATGAGATCATTTTAGATAATTAATTCACTATTACAAAAGTTATAGATATCCTTCAAATAAAATAAATCAAATACTTGACTTTAAAAAATATATATATTGAATATACCACAAATAATCCTAAAATATTCAAGCAAAAAATTACAATTATCATATTGTTACAAAATTTGATTGGTAATTTGCATAATTTTAATTATTGTTTTGGAAATGAGGCACATCAAAGATGTACTAGTCCTAAAGGAGCTAGTACCCCAGTGGTAGAGCACTCCAACAACAAATGAAAGGTTCTAAGTTTGAGTCCTAATTGGGTAATGAAAAGCTCAATATGGCATCAAAGCTAGGTTAGACTAGGAGCCTCAAGCATTCTATAGAGTGGCTAAGGGGGTATTGGAAATAAGTCACACCTAGATCAAAGATGAATCGTTCTTAAAGGGGTTAGTAGTTCAATAGTAGAGTACTCCAATAGCAAATGGAAAATCCTAGGTTTGATTCCTAGCTAGTCCATGAAAAGTTCAATAATATTCATTATTGTATTGTATTCCCTATCAAATTGATAGTATACTTTCCCTTATTTTAGTATCCCCCTCAATAAAAAGAGGGACAATCATCCAATTTTAAAAGTGAAGCCAACCATCATGGAGGACAAAAGTAGGTTATTTTACTATACTAAATTTTGTTGACAATTGCAACCATGCTTTCTTTGCATTTATGATTATTTGGGTTATAAGATCATCATTTTATGTATAAATTTTTTAAAAATAATTTTTTTTTAAAAGTGGGAGAAATAATTACATCTTAAAATTAAAGGCAAAGTATTATACATCAAATTTGAAGAGAAAATAAAAATTATTTAGTAAGAGTTTCAAGTTTTAAATCTCTTATTGCTTGAAAAATATGCGACAATAAGAGAGTGGGCTAACTTCATACCACTTAAATTTAAAAATGTTAAGTTGAATGACTTTAAAATTCTTGATGAAAATATTATAGTAAAACCAAGAGTTAAAGCATAGACTGAGATCCTTAAAAAATATGGGTGATATAGGATCACATCGAAAAGTCAAACCAACAAAGTAGGAAACAAAAACATGTGACCCCCAAAATAAAAAATAAACAACTACAAAAGAGAAAGATTATAGTCCCACAAAGAAAATAAATGTCAATTTATTAGTTCAGTAGAAATAAAAGGATGCCGATACATGATTATGCTACAAGGACAAAACCAAAATTTTCACCTAACTTTCATTAGGGATTTAACTAGTTAAACCTAATGTTTGGGTCTAATTCATCAATGACAAACATGCAATTGCATGATTTGTTGACACGTATCATTAAGTGGTGCTTTTAAAAGGCCAATCAAAAGCCATATGGCAAGGTAGTCAATAGTTATTTGTTGAACCCATCAAAATATTACTATTAAAAGTCTTAATTCTATGTAGCTAACCATCATCCAATACAATACAATAATGAATATTATTGAACTTTTCATGGACTAGCTAGGAATCAAACCTAGGATTTTCCATTTGCTATTGGAGTACTCTACCATTGAGCTACTAACCCCTTTAAGAATGATTCATCTTTGATCTAGGTGTGACTTATTTCCAATACCCCCTTAGCCACTCTATAGAATGCTTGAGGCTCCTAGTCTAACCTAGCTTTGATGCCATATTGAGCTTTTCATGACCCAATTAAGACTCAAACTTAGAACCTTTCATTTGTTGTTGGAGTGCTCTACCACTGGGGTACTAGCTCCTTTAGGACTAGTACATCTTTGATGTGCCTCATTTCCAAAGCAATAATTAAAATTATGCAAATTACCAATCAAATTTTGTAACAATATGATAATTGTAATTTTTTGCTTGAATATTTTAAGATTATTTGTGGTATATTCAATATATATATTTTTTAAAGTCAAAGTATTTGATTTATTTTATTTGAAGGATATCTATAACTTTTGTAATAGTGAATTATAATTTAAAAAATAAAAAATAAAAAATTAAGTATCCATTATATTATAAATTCTATAAAATATTTTACTTATTTCTTTAAAAAAAATTATGACTATCTACGAAATTTTATTTAATATGAAGATCAAAGATGTAGATCTATTCATCAAGATAATCCAAACTCAATTTCAACAATAGAGACACCTAATTAGTTTAACAACATACTCTTAGGACAAAGGAAACATCCTACTAAATATTTGGAAGCTTAGAATAGTTATCTTTGGCAGTGAATTTTTCACATATATTGCAGGGAGTTCCCTTCTGAGAGGAGTTGGAAGGATGGAACAGAAAACAGGGCAGTGACACCTAGAAGTGCCCCTGAAATCCTAGAAATTATATTTAAAATTAGAAAATAGCATGAGAAACAGGTAGGGTACCTAGGAGTGTGACACATTCCAACTGAAATTATACCTCTATATTCTTGAATATGATTTGCATGCCATACTGAGGCTGCAAAGTAAGCGCAGCAATAGGTGCATGTTTGTAAGCAGGAGACAGAGTGAATGAGAACCTCTGTAAAATCATGGAGAGAACAGTCTTGGCCTCTAACATGGCGAAGTTTTGGCCAATGCATGCTCTTGGGCCCACGGAAAATGGAATAAAAGAATTTGGCTGAATGGATGCTTTTGAAGCACCTTCTGCAAATCTCTTTGGTTTGAACATGTTGGCATCTGGACCCCAGAACTTCTCGTTGTGTTGCACTGCTAATATGGGCAATGTGATTGCTGCTCCTTTAGGAAGTACAATAGGGCCTAGCTTCATTTCTTTGTATACTTTTCTCACTAGAATTGTGGCGGGTGGGTACAATCTTAGAGTTTCATATATGACCATGGTCATCTGCAAAAAAAATTAAAATATTCAGCAGCATTAAAAACCTTCCTTTACCAGTAATAACATTACTTAATTTCCAATCAAATATTTGTAATTGCCCAGTCAATTCATAAGAATGATGAATAATGAATAGTGAATCAATAATGAAAGAAAACTGAAAGTTTGCAATAATGAAAGAACACTGCAAGTTTGCAAGTGATAACGAATAAAGAAACAACTGAAATAAGGGTAGACCAAAGATCCTAGCTCCTCCATTACCTTAGTATTTGAGAGAAAATTTTCAGTCTTCCAACATAAAATAAGAACTTGTTCACTTATATATTACTATTAGAATTGTCCTTCCCTATATTCAACCTTGCACAAATTTATATCCCAAGGACAACAAACCCCTCAAAGATTAATACTGCAAGAGAAAACTTCCAAATGAAGGCTTGAAGAGTAGCTCCCAACCAGTTACAGAGGCAACCCACAACCAGAAACACAAGCAGGGAGAAATACAACTGCTAACAATGATAAGTAACAATGATGACGAAAGTTGCATGTAACCATAGTCAGAGACACCAAATAAGGATGCAGTTCTGATACCAAAGCATATGACCTATAACAGCCCATGATAATCAACAACCCCCAACTACTGGTTCCTTATCCAATTGGATTATTACAAGATTTCATGATTGATGAAAAATTGAGCCACCCTCTTTAATATTTTTGTAATCCAGTCCACAGGCTACGACAAAAGTGATTTTGACATCTACAATTCAGACGGGCTGCTTATGTGGGGAGCTACTTTGGGTGAACCAAATTGATCAATTGCAATCAGTATGAAAACTAAGAAGCAATAGACAGTATAAAGGGGATCGTCGTTTACCTAAAATGGTTTTTCCCATGAGGCTGTCGTACTGATAAATCAAAAAGCAAAAAAAATTCAAGAGCTGTGGACAATCTTAGAATACATACCAATTTCAACTTGCTAAGCATGTCTGCATCTGGGATATCTGTGGCACAGACACTGATGACTTCATTTCGTAACTTTTCTTGCCATTCTGGGTTTATTGCCAGCAAGAGTAATGCCCAGTCTAATAGATTGGAAGTAGTTTCATGGCCTGCAAAAAAAAACGTCTTACATTCGTTCATGATTTCATCAATAGTCATGCTCAAATTCTTTTGGTTGCCACTCAAATCCTTTTTGTTGGCAGTCATCATTAGTCCAAGTAGATCATTTCCATAGCTAACATCAGTTGCTCCTTCAGGGGTCGCCTGTAACCTGCTCTGAATTATAGTTTTCAGGATTTCCTTCACCTTCCTATCAATCATCCATGCATATCTGTTCTTACTTGTAGGAATATATCTGCACCCAAAAAACAATCAATGCCTACACTCCTTAACCATAAGTTGATATAAAAAATGAAGTTTTTATGTAGCTCTATGGGCAGTGGACTAAGGGGATGATATATGCATGATATAAGCTCTATACACTATACATCATTTAAGTATACATCGAAGGTGATGAACTTGAAACAGTGTTGTATAAGCTTAAACAGTTACAAATTTTTGAGAGATAGAGATGTAATTACTGGCTTCCTGGGATAAAGACAGAACGTTCAGCCTCTGCAGCCATTCTTTGTAATTCTGTTTGCAATTCATATACTTGTTTGCCTTCATTAAAACTGCTACCAAATGCAGTATGGGATATGATGTCTGCTGTCAATGCTCTGAACTCACCATGAACATCAATTTCTTTAGCATAAAAGTCTTCCTGAGTCACCATCTCTTGCCATCTTTCAAGCATGGATGAAGTGCAAGCAGCCATTGTTAAATAATAAAAAACGAGCAAAAAAAATAAAACAGAAAACAGAAAATTGAAGAATAAGACAGAGACACTAATTTTATAGTGGTTCGGCAATTTGCCTACATCCACTCTCAAAGCAGGGGCAATCTATTTATTATCTAATTCTCAATACATAATGTATTCACATCAGCAGCTATATATAAAACCCAGTCCTTCCACCAAATATAGTCAATTCCAGAATAAACCAATGCATGTCAAGTGGAGACTGGAAAGATTCTGCTGGCAGCG
Source organism: Sequoia sempervirens (assembly GCA_007258455.2). Classification (NCBI taxonomy): domain Eukaryota; kingdom Viridiplantae; phylum Streptophyta; class Pinopsida; order Cupressales; family Cupressaceae; genus Sequoia; species Sequoia sempervirens. The sequence goes on from VDFB02047230.1 coordinate 471,999,318, forward strand.
GTTACATGCAGCAGCCGTTACATTGCAGGCGATTGGGCTGCAATTATACCAACAATCTCCCACTTGCAGTCCAATCGCCTGCAATGTAACGGCTGCTGCATGTAACCACTGCCAGCAGAATCTTTTCAGTCTCCACTTGACATGCATTGGTTTATTGTAGAATCGATTATATTTGGTGGAAGGACTGGGTTTTATATATAGTTGCTGCTGTGAATATATTATGTATTGAGAATTAGATAATAAAGAGATTGCCCCTGCTTTGAGAGTGGATGTAGGCAAATTGCCGAACCACTATAAAATTAGTGTCTCTGTCTTATTCTTCAATTTTCTGTTTTTTGTTTTATTTTCTTTGCTCATTTTTTAATATTTAACAATTGGTATCAGAGCTTGGTGAGGTTGAGCAAAGAAAATAAAACAGAAAACAGAAAATTGAAGAATAAGACAGACACTAATTTTATAGTGGTTCAGCAATTTGCCTACATCCACTCTCAAAGTAGGGACAATCTCTTTATTATCTAATTCTCAATACATAATATATTCACAACAGCAACTATATATAAAACCCAGTCCTTCCACCAAATATAGTCGATTCCAGAATAAACCAATGCATGTCAAGTGGAGACTGAAAAGATTTTGCTAGCAGCGGTTACATGCAGCAGCCGTTACATTGCAGGCGATTGGGCTGCAATTATACCAACATTTCTCTTCACCATTGCCTGTCATGGGAAGCATTAGAATATTTGATTATAGATTTTTAAATATCTTTCACATCTTATCTCCTAGATAATACATGCTAACTCGTAAAGTCTCTCTTAATTTGTGTGAAAATTGAAGAATATTTCAAACCTTGAGTTTGTCAATATTGAAGGCAGGGCTCACAATTCTTTTGTGCGGAACCCACTCCAGTCCATTTACAAAAGCCAGTCCTTTGCCCAGTAAAGCTAATACAAGAGGCCTGGGGATAGTCTTGTAATAATAACCAAATTTGTTGGACAGCACTTCCTTAATTAGCTCAGGTTCTGCAATGTACAGCCTGGATGTAATTCCATGCCAGTAGAAAAAAGTTTCCCCTGGCCATAAACAAATTAACAACACCATAGTCAGATACTGTCCGTAAGCTGTTTAAACTTATTTGAACCGGGTGAATTTTATAGAATTTCGACCATTACTACGAAGTGGGTAGTATTTTGTTGCAAAGACGGTTGTCGTTGTACAAAAAGATCAACCTGTTAATGTCTGATACAACTATCAAAGTTAATGAATCCACGGGAGGCGGTTAAGCCATGTCACAAACCTACAATACAAGAAGACCAAGGATGCACACCTTACAACAATCCCTTAACGCAAACAAGGGGTTCGAACCCATAACCCAAACTCTGATATCAATTGTTGACTCTAATTTTCTGAATTGAAAACAAATATCACCACGAGGAGGCAAGAGTCCCAGCACTTACCGTGCTCCATTATTGTAAATCCTAATGGTGATTTATGAATGGTAGAGAGCTACTTTTTGTTTAAGCTTATAGAAAGCAAAAATAAAAGTGGTTTTAGTATAATTGATGAAGTGGAACAAAAAAACATCAAACATTCATGACAGAAGGTTATACTGTAAATGAATAGCTAAATGCACTTGGGCTATCGATCAATCTTACTTTGTTTATACTTTTCAAAAAGTTCTCAGATCATTTGAGAAGACATGAAAATAGAAGCATTTCCTGAAAAGGTTGGTCTTACTGTAAACATTTTTTCCCTAAATGTTTTACATTTTTTTCCCTAAAAGCTAACACCTGTAACAATATCGAAATATTCAAGTCATAAAGGGATCCAATTTGCAGGGTAGGCTCTTACAGTATTTAGGTAAGAATTACACATATTTGCAATTCTTTCACAAAAAAGTAATTACATCTGCTGATGCTTTTGTAAAAGGAAAAAATTCCATAAATTTATTTGTATAATCTGAAATAGTAATAGAATAAATAGAAAGTAAAGATAATATACAGTGTTTTCATTTGAGGAAACTGTTTTGAGTTGAAATTTCAATATTGAAAATTTTTTACTTCACCCTTAAACATGTACGAATATAAATAGGTATATGAAAAATGATTTTACACATTGCGTGAATCATACAAAAGATAAATGCAAACACTTTAAAACATGGTAAAAATAGACAAATCTAAAATAACAGTCAATTTATTTTTCTAATAAAAGTATAAAATTGTCAAAAGGTTAATCCATTTGCAACTATTAAATATGGACAATATACAACAGTGTAAGGACAATACACAATGTTTTCATTTTAGAAAATTGTTTTGAGTTACAAACTCAATATTGCAAAAACTTAACTTCACTAATGAACATGTGTGAATATAAATAAGTATATCAAGTTTACACATTACATGAATTATACCAAAAAGAAATAAAAACATTTTAAAACATGACAAAAATAAATAAATCTAAAATAACAATTAAATTGTGAACTATTAAACATGAAAAATATACAACACTTATGCAACACATTTTTATTAAGTAACCCACAATTAAATTTAGTAAGAAAAAGAGGTGAAATAAGAACTTAAGCTGAAAGATTAGGACCATCAAACAAATGAAATGAGAAGAAGATTGATGAAAGAGCCAACCGAGGAAGAAAAGAAAGAAAATAAGTTATATTAACGTAGATAAACATGAGCAAAGCAGAGCAAAGTAGGTTTATAAAAGCACCGCTAAGTTAGAGTTTCAAAATAAGTTCTGGGACTAATATTAGAATTAAACCCAAGATGGAAAAAGATCCGACAAGAGGATTATCAAACTTTTAAATTTGAATAGTTCGGTAGTAGAGAAGAGTTGAAAAGAAATGTATTTATTGAAAGGAAAACATAAAATAAATAAAACATATGTTGCGAGACAAACCAAAGAGAACTTGTTAATCCATGGCCCAAAATTTCAATGAAAGAAGACTAATAGTACATTTTAGACTTTGTAAATGAAAATATGTTCAGCAAGTTTCTTTGAATAAAAGATTCAGTATTTCAGAATATGAAGAAATTTGGAAATGTTCCTGGAAAATTGCACTATTATATGATTGTTGAAGCACTACAAACAACACAAAAGAGAGAGAGAGACAACCATGTATCTGACTCCACTTGTGGTAGTGAGGCATAACTCTAGGAACAATGTCATGGGAAATCTCCTTCATAGGCTCTGCATGGGCTTTCCTCATAAGCTCTCTGTACTCAGGCACACTTCCTGCAAGGACCTGGTAAGAAGAACCATTGATTCCTTGGTTTCTATAAGCATTATAGAAGGTGAAAGGCCTCCATATGAGATCTCTAAAAAGCTTAAAAACTATCCCCCCAAATAACACAACCACAATGGCAACCAAAGCCTCTATACCACTTAAACCAATTCCTGTATCCATCACTGAAATTCTCATACAATAGCACTCCTATTATCCTATGTAGTATTTCCTGGAATTTGTGGTTCAACTATGTCTATCTAAATTTATAGTTGCGCTTGAGCTTTCAAACAACTTTATTCTAGGAAACTCTTCACTTCCGTGAGAAACAAGCTAAAGAAAAAACAATAGGATTGTACATTCATCTCACTGTAAAATGAAATACCCACGTTATATGTGTTTCATGTGACAGTAAAAGCGTAACATCGAAGCATTTAAAACAAATGTAGATTTTCCAAGGTAGTCAATGGGGCACAGTAATATTTATCTCTCTGGAGACATCTAATGGAACATGGACATTAATGTTTACGGTATACAGGGCAGGCACTGTCTATCGAGTATACACAATGCACCCGTCCGTGTCTGTCAGACTGACAGTCCGCTGATAGCCCCTGCTAACAAATTTCCGTATTGGTCAGACCATATTTGTCAGACCTCCACTGGAAAATTAAATTTCAAACTGCCGCAAATTAAATTTCATACTTCCTTAAATTGTTTTTCCCAGCAGAGGTCTGACAAATACGGAAATTTGTTAACAACAATGACAAGGGCTGTCAACGGACTGTCAGTCTGACAGACACGGACGGGTGCATTGTGTATGCTGGATAGACAGTACCCCAATAGTCACCAAAATTTTGTCCATTTGTAATGGTATTGTTAGTCCCTCCCTATAAGCAGGGAACTAATGTCATCATCTGATCAAATGCCTATTAAATGTTTTTGGAAACTGTGTCATGAGGAATATTTTCCCAACTATCCTAAAGTTAAAACAACATTGGTATGAATATTTTCTCAATGATATGTTGGTTGCTGGCAATAGTGTGAGGATAGTTCGTGAGTTAAAACAACATTTATCTCAGAGATTTGTCATGAAGGACTTAGGGGCAGCAATTAGGGGCAGCAAAGAGGATTCTTGGGATGAATATAATCAGGGATAGGAAAAAGAGAGAACTTAGATTATCTAAAGAAAAATATATTCTAAATTTTTTAGATAGATTCAATATGAAGAATGTCAAATCTATGAGTACTCATTTGGTTGATCATTTTAAGTTATCCTCAGCTATGTGTCCTAAAACAGATGAAGAAAAAAAAATACATGAAACGTGTTCCATATTCATCAGCAATTGGCAGTTTAATGTATGCCATGACTTGTACTCGTCCGGATATTGCTCAAACACTGGCAATAGTGAGTAGATTTAAGAGTAATCCAGGGAAACAACATTGGCAGGCAGTGCAGTGGATATTTAGGTATTTGAAAGGTACTTCTAATCGTGGTTTATGTTTTGGTGGTAAGAACATACATCTACAAGGTTATGTTGATTCAGATATGGCTGGAGATTTGGATAAACGATGTTCTACCACTGGTTATGTATTCACCTTTGTTGGGGCAGCAATTAGTTGGGTTTTTCGATTGCAACAGGTGGTTGCACTTTCTTCTACGGAAGCAGAATATATTGCTCTTTCTGAAGGGGCAAAGGAAATGATTTGGTTGTAGAGATTGATAGGTGATTTATGGTTTTAGCAATCAGTTTTCACTCTCTTTTGTGATAGCAATAGTGCTATTCACTTGTCAAAGAATTCGACTTTTTATAATCGAACGAAGCACATAAAGCTGTGATATCACTTCATTCACCATTGTATCAAAGAGGGGAAGCTGCAGGTAGAGAAAATTGACTCAAAGTTGAATCCCCCTGACATGTTGACGAAAGTAGTTCTGAAGGAGAAGTTCGAATTATGTAGAGCTTCTCTCAGCCTTGTGCAGCTCTAACATTAACTCTGCAGCGATGGGATATCTTTGAGCAGTAATTTGGTCTTCAGGTGGGAGATTGTTGGGTTAAGTGAAGCCCAAATTAGCAAGTTGCCTTCATAATTCGAAATGCTTTCTCATTTTGTAATTACTTCTATTGGCACGCGTGGCCAATTTAGAAGAACTTTGTATGTTTCAAATTGATTTTTCCATATATTGGTTGGAGTCTGTTTTATTAATAAGCTATTGGCTGAATGCAATTAATTCAGAACTTGGAAATAATAAGAAATAATCCCTGAGTGTGGACGTAGCCATCAAATTGATGGTGAACCACGATAAATCTGTTGTTCTTGATTTGTGATTGTTTTTAATATTTTACTTTTTGCAACTTCTTTTTCACTTTTATTCTGCAAATTATATTCAACAATGGTCGGGCTTAAAGAGCACACTCTAAGCTCTGACTTTCAGTCAAATATCCATTCCCGTTTACATTTCCCTTTTGTTTCCGTTTTCTCGCATCATGTTATAACTGTCACGGTTAAGTTTTAGCTTTTTTAAAAATCCTTTATAAGCAAGCTGAGGCAAACACGTTTTACATTAATCACCAATGCATCGAGCCCTTCGTCCTTTCCCGTGCCTATTCACGTTCAAAAATATGACAGCAAAAAAATAAACCGATGGAAAATCTAACTCCATACAAAGGGAATAGTTGATGTCAGAGTGAAAAAAAATTATATTGAATGTTCACTTTTTCACTTTAACAGTGACACATTCCATTCTCTTTGAAAGAGAATAGAACAAGGTATATTGCATTGGTTTTTAAATATATTTAGCTTTATTTTTTATTTTATTTAAATTTATTTATAATACTTTTATTTTAAATTTTTCAGTTTAAATTTTTTAAATTTAAAGATTTATATTCATTTTATTTTTATTTTATTATTTTTAAAATTTTGTTTATTTAAAAATATAATTAAAATGTTAATTTATTTTTAAAATGAGTTTATATAAATTTTTAAATTGTTTTTTATTTTTTCAATAAAGAGATTTTTATTAAGGTTCATTAAGGTTAACTATAATGAGTTATCTAATTATAATCATGATATATATGTGGATAAGTAAAATCATTTTTTAGTAAACAATTACTTGTTGGAGAGCTTGTTAATGTCACTTCTTCAACATAATTATCTACATCCATTTATAGTTGGTTGCTCAAAGCTCCTTTACATACATAGATTCTTCATGACATTGGCACTATGATTACCTCTTCTTTTTTGCAAGGTGCATCTTCTCTTTGTAACCCACTCAATCTTGCTCTTTTATTTTCCCTTCATCCTCTCATCTTGAGGTAGATCCTCTCATAATGCCTACATCTCTTGTTGTCACTTCTAGTGTGACCCCCACCTCTTATGTTCCTCTAGTACCATTTCCACCTCTTCGTCTACAAGTGAACCACTTATCTCTAATCCCACTAGTTCCATTCCTTCTTGTGTGCCTACTAGTGTTCTACTACTAGTGTTATCCCATCCTCTAATTGTGTTAATGTTTCACCTTCCTCACCTTAAAGTGTTGCTTATCATTCGTCTATGTTGTATCATTGCCTCTTGTTTCTCATTATCTTCATGGTCCTTCTATTGTTACCCATGCTACTACTACTATCACCACCCCCACCTCTACTCTAGATGCACTAGTGTAGAAGTTATCCTTGGCTAAGTTATTTTCTCACTCTTCATGTCTATGTTATTCAATGGTTCTACTCATTGCCTCTTGGTTCCATTCATTATTTTGATCAATTAGAGCTACAACATTGCTTGGCCATTTCCACAAGATTATGGACTTCAAACCTATTGATTCAAATTTATTAGAGTGTTCCCAAGGCTCTAATGAGCATATTGATGATTATGTATGTTTGATTAAATTACTTTGTGCTAAAATGAAACATCAACTTCCTAATTACAAGTTGCAAGGGATTTTTTTATAAGGGTTTACTATCCACTATATATGTGATAGTGCTTTTTTGTACAATTATGCTTCTTTCATGGATTTTTGTGTTCATGTCAAAGATGTCAAACTCAAATTACTTATTTTTAATTATTTGAAATGTGGGTCGTCACATATAAATTCTATACCTTCTTACCCTTCCAAGTTGAAAAGGGTAATCATAAGAAAGAATCTAAACTAACACTAATCATATGCATACTACTTCTTATGTTGTTTCTTTTAAGCATCAAACAACTAGGAGATTTACAAAATTGAGTGAAACTTTAGATTATGTGCTCCAAACCCTATTGAATGATAATTTGATTACTCTTCCCCTTATTCATCCACTCAACTCATCTAGAGGGTTACATACGAAATGAAATGAGTGGACTTTTTTAATTTTTATACTACCCAAAAAATTACCATGGACAAAACTCAATAAAACACAATCAACATATTGTTAAAAATAGAACATCACCATAACAATAGTACATAGAAAATGCATGATAGGTGTTGTTATACTTTTGCACTACAACATAGAAGTGGAAATTCAAATAAGGTAGTTGATGTAATAAGTAGGAGACAAAATTTGTTAATAGAGATGATAATAGAGGTAGTTGGATTTGAAGAGTTTAAACATTTGTATGAAGCTAGTCCTAAATATATGGAAGTGTGGAAAGAATGTAATGAACTAGTAAATATAGATAGAAGTGACTTGATTATTTTATTCAAAATGAGATGTTCTTTAAGGGTAATTATTTATGAATTCTTAGAAGCTCAATGAGGGAGAATTGATCAAGGAGAAATTTAATTATATATTAGCATGTCATTTTAGAGTAGATAATTCTATGGAATTAGTGAGTGAAAACCATTTTTGGTCATAAATATAAAGGAAATGAGAATTCAAGGTTGCGAGACTTATCAAGTTATAAAGGGGGAAGTCAAAATATTGGTTTGTATCAATCGTTACCATTTCTAGAAAGACCTTGGGAAGATATAAGTATAAGAAGATAAATATGAATAAGATAATACAATATGAGGAAGAATGAGTGGCACACATCTCCATGCAATACACCTATTGGCTTGATTTAAAGTCTCTTTTTAAGAGTCAATGCACCATGTAGGACTAAGAATATAGAAAGGCTTGCAAGAAATAATACAGGTGGACGATTAAAATATTGCTACCTATCTTTGTGTACTACATGATAAAGTTTAAAGAATAAAAGGAGATACTTCTCATGAGGGTCCTACCAAAAGAACTAGAGTCAAAACTATGAAAAATGTTCTTGAGACCCAAGAACCCAAATTGGAGAACTTGAGGAGGCCACTTTTGAAGACAAGGTCTATTTCTTATCTAAGGAGTGGTAGGCAACTAGCAACTTGCAAAATTTGGTTGGTAGTGGTTAGCTTTTTCTCCTATTCTTATTCTTATGTTGTGTGTTTGTTGGTCGTGTTATGACTAATTGATTCTCTTTCATTTTAATTTTTTCTATTTCATATCTCATGAGACTAGTTACTCTTACATCTTGGTTGCTACTATGTAAAAGGGTCAAACCCTAGTTCAATCCTATTTTTATCAATATAAAAAATAATATGAGTGGACCCTATAATACAATCTCTAGGATTCATCCTTACTCTCTTTATCTTTCTTGGACCTCTCAACCATTCTTGTTGCAGACACCTAGAAGATTTGTATGTCTCCATTCCTTGTAGGGGGTCCTAGGTCAAAAACCGATTTCAAGCACTCAATTAAGACTTGGATTTTTCATTTCAATTCATCCTTACTCTCTTTATCTTTCTTGGAACTCTCAACCATTCTCGCTCCAGACACCTAGAAGATTTGCATGTCTCCATCCCTTGTAGGGGGTCCTAGGTCGATTTTGTCAACATCAAAGTCATTGGTTGTTGCTTGAGTGACTTCCTTTTATGTAGTGGGACACACAACATCCAGGTATAAACTCCTTGGTCTAATATCATCAATTAACCTAGTAGTAGTTTTCAACTTCTTTAGCTTTAGAGTCCTTTGAAGCAATGGCCCTACCATATCTTGCTTCAAGAGTTCTAGCTATATTGGTTTCCTTTTTCTTGACAAAGTATCTTCTAGCAAAATAGGAGTATTATGGATGTTGGTTGCTTTAGAATTGGAGGAAGGGAATAATATTCTATTCAAGGGAGGATTATTCGTCTAAACACCTTGTAAAGAGAGTGGGGAAGATCTTTGTTTTAGAGGTTCATCAACCTCTATGACAGGCAATGATCGAGGTGATGGGGAAGAAGAACTAATATCAATATTACTTAGGTCATCTCCTTCTCCTTCATCTCCTTTCTCTTGATCCAAATTAGGTAAATTTGGGAGGTCCTCTCCACAAGTCAGTTGAAGTATATTCCTATTAGGAGGTTCTTCATCACCATCACCCTGAGCCCCAAATTGCACTGACTATGGAGCAACCCCAGAGGTTCTTACAATTAAAGAGGGTTGACCACTGCCTCCTGCTGGTTGGGTGTTTTGTGATCTAGTATTAGGATGGGATTGCTATGTCTTCTTCTTAATAACCCACTCTTGGATCCTTTCCAAAACATTAGTAGTCCTAGCTTCAATTGTTTCTTTCTCTTTACTACTCCAGTCTATAGCAGGAATGGATCAATTTTCTATTAATTCCATGAAAATTGGGTCCACTAAATCTAACTCGTCATCCTCAATTCCTTGTACATCAAAACTCAAGTTATAGGTGATTATTTGTCTCAAAGACAATCTCATCCAACTCCTTCTTCTCACTTCAAATTCATCGAAACAATCCCCCCAATAGTCCTCTAGAGTAGGAAAATGGAGGAAACCAAGACCCAGTTTCAAATTATCTTTAACATTATCCTTAAGATCAAAAGGAAAGCATTCATCATAGGTCTGTAGATTGTACCTGGTTATTTCCTTTTCTATATTGAGGTTGTTTGACATGGACTCACATGTGTAAGGGAAAAACCAACTAGGAATTGCACCACCACCCTTGTCCACTCCTGACATCTCTTGTTGACTCCTGACATCTCTTGTTGACATCCGCCAACTTCCTGCAGACCTCCATCATTACAAACTTGTCTTCTAGGTGCCTTGGGAGCTTGATGGGAAAACTAGTTAAACCATAGATACTTATAAGAAAATCAATTATTTCTTTTCTCATCAAATGTTGCATTTTAAAAGAAACACATATCATGTACCATTATTCCATGTTCATGATATCCATACTCACTCAGTCTAAACTTTAGTGATGAGCCCATGCATCTTCCTAGTTGCATGGGGTTGACATGTCCCTATCAAAAAGAAAAGTAAAAAATTAATAGATAAATCACGCAAGTTGAAATATATTTCTCTCATCCATCAAACCAAAAGAAAATTGAAGCAAATAAATCCATCAAAAAACCATATTCACTCTACTTGATTAAGATTTCCAACTCCTTTTCCCTCTCTACCGATCTTCCCTATAGGTTACTCTAGGTTCAAACTCTTGATCTAGAGTACCTTCTATCCCTTTCTATTAGTCTACATGGCCCAAGATTGGATCACTTCTTTGAAATTTCCCTTCATTTCTCCATTTCCTAATTCTATATATATACTTATCTTTTCCCCCACTCTCAAAATCCCAAACTGAATAATGAGTAATTTCCTAAAACATTCATGTTAATACATTCACTCCTTGTCCTTCCACATTACTATTTTACTCACTATATTAAGTATATTCCTTTGAACTCATCTTATCTTTCCTTTTCTTTCTCAATTACATTATACAATATACACATAAAATATGGTCAAAACAAGGTTCCTTGTTTTCTCAGTGCATAAAGTTAGGACTACATTGTGAAAGTAAAATATAGATAAAAACCCCTAATTTAAAATATATAACAATGTACAAGTAATCATTGATCCAAAAATATTTAAGGAGTTTCAAATATGAAAATAAAATATAAATATAAAAAAAGTGCAGATCTAAAGATGCTTATTATATAAAAAACCTTTTAGAGAAGATTGTTTCATGTAAGACCCATTGGGTTCACCAAAATTATGAAGGAAACTAAGCTTTCCATATGGGTTAACCTAAGCTAATTAAGTAATTGCAAGAAAATAAGCACAAATCAGCTTAGATTAAATAAGTATTGTAACTAAGGGTTAATTTTAGGTTAGATGTGAATGTTAGCAAATCAACAAAGACTAAGAAACCCAAAGAAATTACAAAGTACAATGAAAGTAAACATAAATAAAACGATTATACCAGCTAATCGCCGAGACCTCCATGATTCACCTTTGTAACACCTTCTAACTTGTTGATTGACGTGTTGCCCTCAGATTCAACGTGTGAGCAATCTGAAAATAAAAGCCTAATTCCTACAAAAGCTTGAAGAATTTACTTAAAGTCTATGCCTATGCCTATGACAAAATAAATCTATGTTTTAATATGCCAGAATAATATAATCTGTGTGTAATCCAAAAATGATAACAAAATAGCATTTTATAGAAAATGCCATTTTGAATGGGCGAACAAGATTGACTTTTGACAAAGACTTAAAATCAAAGGACACTTGATTAAATCTGACAATCCCTAATCAGGGTTAGGGAAAAATCCTTAAACGAGTGGTCAAGATTTCATCTAAGAAGATCGAATTGGCGGTGGAGAACAAATGAGATAATTAATTAGAAAATATATTTTTTCAAAAATCAAGAAGATAAAGACTACCTAATTTGTGAGATTCAAAAAATCAAGAAGATAAGAGTTGAACTGAAGATCAGATTTGAAAAATCAATAATCTGCCAGATTACTTGATTTTTTGGAGGAAAGTTACCAATTTGAATTAAATCAACTCAAAATATGGATTTTATGAGATAATAAATAATCGATTTTCAAATTATTTACCCAAACAGACTTCAGTTAAGGATGTGATGACATTTTAAATAATTTCATTTATTTAAAACGAGAGGAATATTAATTTTGGCAATTAAATAATTAAAGATAATTATTTAATTTAGCAGATAAGACTAATAATTAAATAAATTAATCAATTCATTCAATTATGACAATTAGTGACATATTTAATAATCAGGAAGAAATGAATGAAGAAAGGTAATTAAATAAATTTAGACAATTAATGACGTATTTAATATATAAATAGAATTTATTTATTTAATAATCATGAAGAATAAGAGGACATGAATTAATTAAACAATTATGAATTATTTAATTAATAGTTGAATGTGGACCAAGGACATAATTAAATGTCATAATTATGCTAGGACGAGAGTGGTAACAACATAGCTTGTAGGCTTAGGTCATTTTTAAGTGTCTACAAGTATAGCCAGGACTGATAATATTATATTTGATAATAGCTTTAAATAAGGAACATAAATATGGAGGGAAACACTTAGATCTGTTATCAAGAAGTATGGGCTAACAACATAAATAATGGACTTATACTAGTGTGTACCTAGAAAATGATGTCTCTTTGTTAAATCAATGTCTCATATTCTACATTGATCTTAGATTCTATTGAGGGTTTAGTCTAGAATTATTAGTTAACAATTAATTCCACTAGACCTCTTCATTAGAGATAGAAATAAAACTATGATTATCATAAGTAATATCATTGATCGATGTTACTGAAACTAAAGGAAGCATCTACTTCTTTACTTAGAATATAAGAAAAATATGGGTGACATTACTTGTGACAAAAAATTTTAGTTTATTTTATTATATATTATTAGCACAATCAAAATAAAAACTAGAAAATAATTCTTCCAGAATATCCCCATTGGGTGGTCGATTTGAAATGATTCCTTCTATGTCATTATCTGAATCACTACACAATATAGAAAAAGGATTGCATAGACTAAAATTATTAGTCTCATTCAAAACAACTTAAAATCTTGATTAGCTTGGTTACAAAATGAATTCATGCCAATTGATGAGAAATTTTTAGCATGAGGGATTCATTTGTTTTGATGAGAAACAAGGGAATTGAGATCTCAACTTCCTTAACATCATCCAAGTCAATCACATATGATGAAACATCAAACATTTCACACATATCTATAATAGGAGAACCTAAAGATTGCATGTCATGAGGAAATATCAACATGAAATAGCACAATATTCACTAGAATACCTAGTCCACTCATTTAACTAATCATAATAGGTTGTAAGGAGACTAAAATCTTCTCATTCTTGTCATCATCTAATTTAAAAGCTATTACACATGATGGTTCACTAGAAACTCATATAACTTAGGGAGGTCATGGCCAAATTATATACATTAGATACACATAAAAAATGAGGAGAAGCACTAGTGGATTTATGAACTATAGATGTGCATAGTTAATATACAAGTTAACCAAAATATATATGATTCAAATTAAAATTTTGATAAAATAGAGTAAAAAAATTGGAATAAGGCCTATGTTTAAATTAAAATTGATGGGGGAACATGCACAATTACATCATTGAGGAATAAGATTTTAAACAAGTGAAATTTTCTCTTTGAAGGCATCTTCTAATGGTTTCACCTTGCGAGCCATTGTAATGAATACTATAGTCAAACACACAAGATAATTTAGAAAAATACACAAATCAATGGAATTAAGAATCATGATTGAGAAAAAAAGTTTGCTTAACATTTTTTAAAATCTAAAATGCACTTACAAATGAATGAATCTAACAAATTTATATAAAAGAATCTTGGATCTATTTCAATTAATGAATTAAGTTGGGAGAAAATATTTATTACCAAGACAAGGATTCATCAAATAGTGAAGAAACAAACAAATTACCTGCAATATCATCATGCATTATACCCAAACTGCTTAAATGATCTTACAAAATTCTAATGTATTTCTTAGAAGTAGCCTCTCAATATCCCTAGTAACATCATTGATATCACTAGGGATGTCAGGAGAACTACACCCAAAATAGGAAAATCCCATCGTAACCAATAAAAGAGAAAAAAATATAAACATTATACTATACCCTCCTAACACCATATGTAAATGTTGACCAACAAACTACAAATGCTAAACTCAAGAGTTGAGAACCAACTCCTTTCTTTAAATAAAGGATCCACCTTGGCATGCCACCACCAAAAAATTGGGTTTGACGACATTCAATGATTATTAAAATAAAGCCAAGCTTCTCACTCACTAATTAACCATTTCTTCAATAGATCTCCCTCTTTATCCACGATTGAATCCACAAAATTAATGTCATCATTGATGAGCCAATTAGAAAGGGGTGCTAGGTTGTGAGATAGTCATCTCCATAATATCGTCTTATTGGATCATTATTTGGTGCATCCACATCAATAATGCTAGCCATGTGACCATCAATGTCCAACATAATCCACACAACATGATGGTTTAGCTCTATCCCAAAGAAATAATGGAAGAACATAAATGTGGGGAAAGTAAAATGCATGAGTTATCATGACCATCCTTACGCAAGGTGGTGAATTGCAAATTATGAAGCCATATTATCCTTTAAGGCTATTTTAAGTTTAAAACAAGAAGCTTCATTTCTTGAAGGAAAATGATATCAAAAGAGTCAAGTTTTTTACATGTGAACTTATTAGAAAACTTGTCATAGGTGTTTGTATCATTAGAACATCGCATGAACTTATGCCCATGTGGGTGTATCTCTAGATTTTCCTTTTAACCCACCAACATGTGGGGCAAATAAATGCTCTTTGGAAATTGTATTGTTAGAACATTGCATGAACTTATGCCCATGTGGGTGTATCTATTGATTTTCCTTTTAACCCACCAATGTGTGGGGAAAATAAGTGCTCTCTAGAAAGGGATGTCGGCTCCCCAATGCTTGGGAGACTCACTAATATATTTATTAAGTTTCAAATGGACGCTCCATAAGTGAATACTAGTTATATTGATCAAATACGTAAAAAAGATATTAATTCATATATTAAATTATCTTGCTTTTGTAATAGATATAGCAAAGCTGATTGGAATATAATGATGAAATCATAGAGAATTATCCTTTTAAAACACAATTATCTAATGAAAATCTTAATCTAAACTAATCTCTCACACACCAACACACTCACACACAAAGAGATGTATATGTTACTCACACTCTCATGCAAGTATATGCAACCATTACTATAACAATTAAACTTGACATTATTTGAAACAAATATAATACAAACTTCAAAAGCAAATTACTTTACTAGACAAAGTTCATATAAGAAAGACATTAAGAAAAATTACAGGGGAAAAAAATAAGAGAATATTTGGAACTCTCTATCTTGCCAAAATTAAAACACAACTTGCTTTTAGTATCCGAACAGTAATCATGTAATTCTTGTGCACATATTGAATGCTGCTCACTCGATTGCAATGGCTCTACACTGTACCATGAATTCACAGAGCATATAAAGGAGGCAGAGTATGTCTCTACTTTGAAATTTCTGTAAGAAGCATGAGACTTGCTCTAGTCAATCTTCACTGCACCCAGGCTTGAATATAATCTCATTGCTCGATTCTTAGAAGATGCCATTCTCGAATTCTCGCTATTCTTTAAAGACTACCGCCGGAATTCCATTCATAAAAAACCTGCACAGTGCCATAAATACATATTACAACTACAATGATGATGTTAAAGCTGCAAGACCAAGCCAAAGAGGATATTCACTGGTTGATTTAAGTTGCAGGGGTAATATTAACATTACTTACATAATTTACTGGGGATTGTAGAGCAGGGAGTAAGTGTTGAAGGCTATTGTGGGGTCAAACGAGGGCTTTTGTAAAGTCTTGTCAACAGATCCATTTTGTGCATATCCTGCAATCATGGCATTCCATTAAACCACATTTTTTTGAGGCATTTTGTCAAACAGTTCGTGTGCCCTGTCTATGCTTCCACGTGTTGCATATATGTCTACTAGAGCAGTTGCAACTGTCAAAATATCCATTGATGACAGCTCACAAATTGTTTGAGATGTCCACTGATGATAGCTCGTGAGCTGTCATCAATGGACATCTTGACGTCCTCCTTCCACAACCCAGGCAAATCAAACCATTAAAGGCGATGAATGAGGTAAACCTTATCCAGCTGACTCTCCCCAGCTGTTTAGCAGTAGCAACCTTTCTAAGTAGCGGCAGAAGGCGATGGGTGATCTCACCCTGCATACTTTGCAATGAAGTCGCGCAAAGTTGGTGCTAAACTCGAACTGGCAACTCGTCTTGCAATTTCCAGACATCGTCCACATTGAAAATGAATTGAATAGTTGACGGTAGGCGGGAGAATATGATGGTGACTGTTCGTTGGGCGGGAGAAAGAATTTTGACAAAAATTAAAACTTAACCGTGACAGTGATAACTGTGACTCTAGTGAGAAAACGGCAAAACGGAAACGGAAATAAAATAGAAAAGTCAAAGCCTTAGAGTGTGCTGGTTAAGCCAGCCGTTCAACAATCACACCATCTGATGCTTATAAGGGCATAGCACCATCTGCGTCTGCTTCTGATCTTATACCAGAGAACAAGGTTATCGATGCTTTTGAAGGAATCGTACCATCTGGTGCTTTTGAGGGAATAGGACCATCTGTGGCTGCTTCCACTACTGATCTTATACCAGAGAACAAGGTTTTGGGTGCTTTTGAAGTAATCACACCATCTGCAACTACTTCTACCAGTGATCTTATATCAGAGAACAAGTTTTTGGGTGCCTCTGAGGTAATCACACCACCTGCTGCTAATTCTACCACTGATCTTGTACCAAAAAATGAAGTTACGGGGACTTTTGAGGTAATTACAACATCTGCATCTACTCCTACCATTGATCGTACAGCAGAGAACAAGGTTTTGGGTGCTTTTGAGGTAATCGCACCATCTGCTTCTACTTCTACCACTGATCTTATACCAAAAAACGAGGATATGGGTGCTTTTGAGGGAGTCGCGCCATTTGCATTTGCTTCTGCTTCAACTCTCATACAAAAGCCGTGCTACGATGTGTTCATAAATCATCGTGGACCAGACGTCAAACACACGCTAGCTAGCAGTATCTATAATACCCTCAACAACGTTAAGGTGGCAGCTTTTTTCGATTCAGAGGAGCTGGAATATGCCGATGTCTTGCCTACAACATTAGAAGCAGCAATCCGCAATGCCTCGCTTCATATAGCAATTTTTTCTGAGAATTATGCAAAATCATCCTGGTGTTTGGCAGAGCTCTCATTTATGCTTAAAACTGGTGCCAAAATCATTCCTGTGTTTTACCATGTAGAGCCCACTGATCTCAGATGGGTAGCTCAAGGGAAAGGAATTTATGTTGATGCCAAAATCATTCCTGTGTTTTACCATGTAGAGCCCAGTGATCTCAGATGGGTAGCTCAAGGGAAAGGAATTTATGTTGATGCTTTTCTACAGTACGAAAATAAGCGTAGATACAGCCCAGAAAAGCTTCAGGAGTGGAAAAAGGCACTCCACGACGTCTCATTTTACACTGGTGAAATTATAAAAAATGAGAAGTACTACACACTCTGTCTCCCTATCTTAACAAATATGTTTTTTTTTAATTTTTTATCTATGCATTTAACTTTGGTAATTGGCATAATCACTTGTTTTTAATATGATTTTTCTATGCATTTAATTTTGGCATGATCACTCTTGTCTCCCTATCTTAACAAATATGGTTTTTTTGGATTTTTTTTATCTATGCATTTAACTTCGGCATAATCACTTGTTATTATTATATGATTTTTCTATTCATTTAATTTTGACATAATCACTTGTTAGTGATCTGATTTTTCAACATTCTACTTCAGTGATGAGAAGAGGCTGCTGAAGAACATTGTGGATTGTGTAGCTAAAGTTATAAACAACGTGCCATTAGTGGTTGCAAAATATCCAGTCGATCTGAAAGAAACAGTACAAGACTTTGAGATGAATACACTCCAATCTGCTGAGGGTGATCATGGTGTACAAATCGTGGGAATTTGGGGCATGGGTGGTTCCGGCAAAACCACCCTTGCAAAAGAGTTAGAGGGCCAGTTTTGTATTTGATGTTCGAGACGGAGCAGCCAAAGGATTGTTGCATAACAAGCAGATAAAACTCCTCAACGATCTTGGTGCCCATGGTGTAGCATTTGACAATATCGAGGAAATGGGATTTCTTTCAAGGCATTTGAGATCTGTTAGGCTTTTGATTGTTCTCGATGATGTGGATCATGTGGAACAATTGGATGCTCTACTGCCTGTAAAAGATAGCCTTCGAAGTCTCATCATTGTTACCACACGGACATACGATGTCCTTATATCTTGGGGAATCTCTTCCACATATAAAATGAGACCACTGGATCCATTGCATGCAGAGCAGCTTTTCTGTTGGCACGCTTTCTTAAAACCCTGTCCACTGGATGGATTCAAGGAGCTTATTTTAAAATTCTTGAAGGAATGCAGAGGATTACCTTTGTCTCTTAAGGTGTTTGGAGGGCAGCTATATGGAAAATCTAGCAAAGAGCATTGGGAGTCAGAGCTACACAAGATCTCAAGAATATTGCCTGATGATATCAAGCAGAGGCTCAAAATAAGTTATGATGCTCTGGATTATGAAGAGAAAGAGATGTTCCTCGATTTTGCATGTTTCTTCATTGAAGAAGAGAGTAGTTTGGCAATTGAAGTATGGAATGGATTGAAGTGGAGTGGTCTGCGTAATTGGAAAAGGCTCTTGTACAAGTGTTTAGTTGAGCTTGATGATGACAATCGCATAAGAATGCATGATCACTTAAGAGATTTGGGAAGGGACATTGCAAGCCAACAATCACCTTACCGGCTTTGGTTTTCCCAACAGATTATTAATGTTCAGAAACAAGAAGAGGTAAAGGTTAATATCTTTTTGTATCGCCTAACTAAGCAGGGATAAAATTAGATTTTTCTTTTAATGTGTCATTTATCAAAACAGAGGAAACTTTTTTGTTTTCAATGTTTCATGAATGTTCCCACGAACTTTAGTAATTTTACAGTTAAACAGTTGTCTAAGAAGACAGTCTAGCTAACTAGACCTATTTTGCAATCAAATAGTTTAAATAACTTATCTATTCATTCAAATAGTATGTGTTTGAACAGTCAATGAATCTAAAAGATTCATTTTAGAATCAACTGTATATTTTTTATAGATATTTCAGATTACACTCAACAATCTATTATTAACTATTATTAAAAAGAAGAGAATAATCTGAAATATTGACAAAAAAACATATACAATTGATTTCAAAAGCAATCTTTTAAATTCTACATAAAACTGTAGAAAACTCAAACCAATTAATCAACAAATTTATTTTGATCTCAATGCTGACTGTATTAACTCTTCTATTTTGTAGTTTCTGATTTTATCAGTTCTATTTTGTAGTTTCTGATTTATTTATATTAAACCCTCTCCAGAAAAGAATCGGCATTCAAGGAATAATGGCCACCTCAACTCGAATACGATGGATTAAATATGTGGTTTGTTTGCCTGCGTCTTTTGTTTCTCCATTTCTAATAATTTTAATTGTTTGTAGAAATTTCTAGTCTTATTTTTAAATTAAATTTTATTTTCTGCGTATTTTATGTTTTTTATATTCAGGAAGAAGGAAAGCCCTGTCCAGTAATGGCTGAAATTACTGGTGAAATTGTTGAGTTTCACATTTGCTGCTCGCATGGAGAACTCGTGGTTAACACATGCAGGAATTTGGTCACTCGTTCCCTCCTTAATTGGACTAAATTTTTTTGTGATTAGTGGAGACTGTTTTAATCAAGTAATGGGTGAAGTATCAAGAGAGCTTCTCTGGCTTCGCTGGTTCAAAATTGGGCAGAAAAATATTCCCTCACAGCTTTCATTGAAAAAGTTGAGGGTTTTAGAATTCTATGAAGAAGAGAGCGGGGAACATCACTTAGAAGAGCTGTGGAGCGAGACTGAGGGCATGGTAAGTATCTTCCTGTTTCCCCTGTTTTAAATCTATATTTCATCTTTTAATAATTGTTGTGTGCTTTACGTTTCTCTACTTGGAAATGCGCTGCAGGCTCCTGTGCATCTAAGAGAGCTGGTTATTTCTCAATGTTTAGAAATCCAAGGTTTTCCAAATTCAATAGGATGTCTTAATCATTTGAAAAAGATAGTAATCATAAAAGGCTACAAATTCAGCAGTCTTCCAGAATAATTTTGCCTTCTCCAATCGCTGGAACACCTGGTGTTATATAGGTGTAAAATTTTATCATCACTATCCAGCAATTTCGGCAATTTGAGAAATCTGCGGCAGCTAAGTTTGTACGATTGCAGCAAGTTGAGGAAGTTGCCAGTTTCTTTTAAGAACCTGATTCTCCTGGAACATCTCAATTTAGGGGGGTGTAATCAACTCACATTCACGAGAGAGGACTTTAAACATTCTGGAAAACATGACAAAACTCGAGTTTTTGAGGCTTTCTGAGTGCGAACAATTGGAAGAGTTGCCTCGTCACATTACGAATCAGGCATCCTTGAGAGAGCTCTATTTAAATGGTACCAGTCTAAGGGAGCTACCAGTTAACATTGGTCAACTCAGCAAGCTGACAGAGATGAGGTTAGGGATTTTGTTTTTGACAAGCTTGCCAACCTCTCTTGGAGATTTGTCTTCCCTGACGAATCTTTCAATTTGGGGTTGTCCTAAGCTAGAAAGTCTACCTGATTCTGTGGGGCGTCTTAATCTCTTAAAGGAATTAGATATACAAAATGTAGGAGTGAAATCTCTGCCAAAATCCGTTAGGCAACTGAACAATCTGCAGACACTGCTGATATCAAATTGCCCAATCGGCGAATTGGATTTTGGGGCGGTATCTTTACCTTTTGGATTGAGCAACCTCAAGATGATACTTTTAGAAGAAACAGAGGTGTGCAGGGTTTCAATTTCTGAAGACTGTTGTCCCCGCTTGGAGACTCTCATGCTTGAGAATCATCATCATTTAAAGGAGATCGAAGGACTGCCAAAGGCAGTCAAGGCCATGTCTATGATCAACTGTGAAATGCTGAAGAAGATTCCGAGTTTTGCACGATTAACTTCTCTCGAAGGATTTGCACTGGAAGGTTGCTGCCAATTTGAGAAAATTGAAGGGTTAGAATATTGCACAAGATTGGAAAGCTTGAGAGTAGACACCTGCTGGGAGCTGCCCGGCAGAGCAAGCTTGGAACACATGCTCAAATTGATCACGGTGAAACTCACAGCAAACAAGGGATCAGCTATTGAACACTGCATTCAAACGATACAGGTAAGAATAGTTTTGTTGAGTTTTCAATAGATCAGGTAGGATTCAATCTAGAATGTTTTATCACTGAGTTGTTGCTCTTTTAGGATCAGTCCATTTTTGGCTTATGTGTGACTTATTATTAAACATTCTGATTAAGCCATTCTATAGAATGATTGGGATGCCTAGCCTGCCCTGATATTATGTAGAGCATTTCATGGATCAATTGAGACTTGCATCGAAGACCTTCCATTTGTTGTTAAAATGTTCTACCACTAAACTACCGATCCTCTTATACCGACCTATCCTTGATCCAGATGTGACTTATTACCAAAAGTTTCTAACAACTAAAAATTATAATTATCTTTATCTAATTATTTATTGACTGAATATTGTGCATTGAATTTCCAGACATGGCCGGATGAAATAGAAATATGTACTCGGGCAGTCCCTGATGCGGCCTCACTTGTAAACTCCTTGATCTCTCCTAATCATCTCGTGGTCATTGACTCCATCTCTAACCAGAAAATTGAGTCCACGCCAAAATTGCTGCAGAAGCATTCCTGCAATGTCGATGCCATTATGCTTTGTTTTGTTATAAATTGTGTTTCTTCAAAAATGACTATCTGGGCATCGCAAGATGGGTCTGGATATTGCTATAAGTTGTATGAGGGTAGATGGGTATGGATAGGTTTCTTCACACAACGCTCGAGTTCCACCGGAGGAGAATGCAAAGAAGAGGACGAGGTGGAGAAAGGTGTGGTTGTGAAAGGGGAAGAGCAAAGAGTTGTGGAGGCGTTTCGCAGCTTGATGACACTTCTATACAGTTGATACAGTTACCAACGAAATAATTGAAGGAATGCATTTTCTTGCCAGTGATTCAAATACAAAAGTGACAATATGTTCAGACAGCAACTTTAGGTTGGCAGATTGTTGTGTTCATTGGCTAATTAATTAGATTTTTTATGAGTAGTAAATGGTATTTGTTTTTTTTTTATGTTAATATTATTGGTAAGTGTTTTAAAAAAAATAAACTAGTTATAGAAGATTGATTAAGAAAGTTTATTTACATCTAAAAATGAAAAACATTCATAGAGGATCAATTAAGAAAGCTTACTTACATCAACAAATAAAAAAAATGTAAGTTGTAAGTTGTAAGCTAATAGCATACATAACAAGATACCGACAACATAAAGAACAAAAAAAATAGACTAACTAGATGAGAGGCCTTTCCAGCCGCCAATAATAAGAAACCTAGATGGTCTCCAAAATCACACTATCCAAATCAATTACAATCAAGGTTGTTTTCTAAGAGTTTTTAGTAATATAAAATAAATTTTGTATGGGTTTTATTTTACTTTTAATAAAAAAATTCGGGTTGGTTAAATAAATACATTTAATCAAGTTTGCATCCTAATATTACCTTAGAGTACTCAAGAATAGGTCTAGATATTAAGAATACAAATTTGGGATTCAATGATGGGAGGATAGGATATGTGATTTTATAAACCAATTCTACACAATTATGTCACTTGTAAATAAATTATTGCATTTACAACACTCTAGCCAAAGAATATTTAGAACATGAATGAAAATGAAATAGATATTAAATTATCTCTATGACCATTATATATTGTCTCAACTTTGATGTGCATGTGAACTACTAGGTGGATCCTTGTCAAAACAAACAAGTAGTCAACATGTAAAATTAAATATCTTTTAGATACTAAAAGGATAACTTGTTTGAATCAAGCAATAGATCATTTGTGAAATATTTATGTCTTGAGAATTCCATTGAAAGCTTCAAAAAAACTAAAAAAACATGCAATGAGTAGCATCTATTACACATTTTGAAATAAGCACTTATTACAAGTTGCTTTGAAAACCAACTATCCTCATAACTCAATTTCATCTAGTACAAATTCTTTCATAGAAAAACACTTGTTGACCAAGTATTTTGTTTAATACGAAGATCATATATTCTTCCATATTCTCTATGTAGTGCCATCACCTGAGACATCCAACAACATTGAATTGGAAAGACATAATTGGTTTGTTCTTCTCACCTTCCTCCTAATTTTTTTTATAATCATCAAAATTCTTATTATAAGGAATAAAAATTGTCACAACAATACATTTATCTTCATTGACAAGGAGATCCTCCATCTTGAGCTTCAAAAGAGAAAAGTTTTGCCCATTGAAATTCTTGATTTTCATTCTTGATGTTCTTAGGTACATATTTTGTACTTGAAACCTAAATTCACTTATGTCAAGCTCCCACTCAAGCAAATATTACTGTAGGTCCCTCTCATAGATCTTAGAAAGTAAAGATATGATACCAAATTAAAGGAAATTGAACATCAATAAATCAAACAAGATGAGTTGTGCTAAATAAATTTAGATCAAAAGAATTATTACAATACAATGAGAATCTCACGTGTTGATGCACGAGCATCCAATCAAGAATTTTAAAAGGGATGTGACTATTTTTTATCTTAGCGGTAGAAAAATATTAGCATTTCATTTCCTAAATAGTGGTAGTTGTTTTCAATAGCTATTCTCTAAATTGGGAGTGAAACTTTATAGTGGGTGGCCCTTGTTTTAAACTCTCCCTTTACTTATTTTTTTGTATTGAATCAATGCAAAGAAATTACATAAAGAATGACAACCACAAGATGGGTAGAAGAAGTTACAAAACAAAGACCAACCGTCCTCAAGGACACCACTAACAAACTAACATAACAAAAATTACAACAACAATGAATAGTTGCAAGAAAAACACTTCAGACACTAAATTTTAACATATGTCGAACCTTTTTAGAACATATTACATTGTTTTTGTGTAGTTGCAATAGTGCCATTTAATCTTGTCCAAATGAATGTTGATTTTGACGTTAACTTTGGGAACTCCCTACAATTGGGAACATAAGAAAATAATTTGCAAAATAATGTTAGAGTAAAACCTTATCATTTTTTATTCCAGATGAATTTGTTATGATTAGCAAAAATAGCCATACATCTACTTTTCCATATATTAAAAAAGAAAATATTCCTTATAGAATCAACAACAAAATTATTATGTAGGCCCAAGCCAAAGATAGCTTCTTTCCAGCTCAAAGCATGCTCAAAAATCATAGGGAGATAAACAAAACAACTTTCTGTTTCCTTTTCATTAGAGAACAATTCTAGAATATATGTTTCAAACTTTCAATACGTTTGCAAAAAGGGCATTTAATAGGCTAAAACTACATATGACCCAACCTATCACCAACGGGCAGTTTACAATGAAAAATTTTCCAAGCCAAAATTTGAACGTTAGCTTTAGTTTTCGAGGGCCATATTGATAGTTGTGTTTCTTCCAAGTTTTTTTTTTATACCTACAATTTCAAATTCAATATAGGATTTAGAGGCAAGTGTGGAAGCAACCTCAAATAGACCTTTTTAAGTAGAAACAAAGCGAATTGACTCTTGCACAACAACCACCAATCCTTGAAAGGATTACAATGAAGAGGGGTGCACATCTTCATAACCAACTCAAAGGGAACCAATGAGATAACAAAAATAAGAAAAGTTTTTCGTTTACAAGTTACACCAAAGTTATCCTTAATTGTTTGCCAATTGACCCACTCTTGAGTGTTAAAATCCCATAAGTCCCCAAAAATTTGAACTCCTTTTTTAAATAATTAATAAGAAAACATTGGAAATGCCACAACAAGGGATTTCCTTTGATATTGCACCAATTTATTCCACTAAATCAACAAAGAACCAAGGATGAAACCATGTTGAAGGGAACTTTTTCAGCCTAAGAGAATACTAACTTGTTGTCATGTCTTCTAGATAAAAAGTAATGGAAAGGAAGCTTTAAGATGGAAGAAAGGAACCATTAATAATTTACCTTCCCATCTGACAGCTTGCCATTTACCTTTGACAGTAGCTTGGGAAATCTGAATATGAACCATATTTCTCCATGGAGCATCTCCATTAACTAATCTAACAATCCATTTTGTTGCCAAGAAAGTCCCTTGTGTCCTTGGATCCAAAAGCCCCAACCCACCTCTAGCTTTGGGTTGAATGCAATGAAGCAAAGATGTAGATATAAAACCTTCGTTCCCACCATAATTAGCCCATAGGAAGCTATGAACAATTTTGATACGGTCCTCATAACCTTTCTTTGATGGCATCCAACAAGAGGAGTAATACAGCCAAAAAAAATTGGTTCATCACTTGAATTTTCCCTACATGGGACAAAAATTTGTTTACTTGTGTTTGATACAAAGCAAATACAGACAAATTTCAGGCACAGTTTGTGTGGGGTAATGGTCATAATCTTCTGAGTAGTAGTTACAAATTTCCTTATTTGGGATTTTGTATTAAACATGGGGAGAGAGGAATGATGCAAGTGAAGTGGAGTCTATTTATAAGCTTCATTAGTGTTTCCTTCTAGGAGAGAAAGATGTGAATCTTCATGGAAACTAATTTGTTGTTGTGCATAAAAAAACTATCAATTTGAAAAGGCAAGGGGCCATAGAAGTAGCAGAGTTGATTTTCAGGGAAATAGAAGCAAATTTTCAATCTGGCCATGAGTTTGAAAAATACTTATTTTGTTTGTAGTGCATTCTAAGGAGTTATTGTTTTAGGACCTATGTAAGAGTATTTGAAAGAAGTTCTGTTTGTAATGCTAGCCACTAGTCAATAAGTTTCGTATTCTATGTTTCTAATCGTATTCTTTTTGGAGGTTGTAGATGATTTTTATGTATCAATTCTATAAGAAATCCTGTAGATCAATAAGTTGAAATTGATCACAAAATGAAGTAAAACACATTAGGAATGATTACAAAGTTATAGGTTTAGGATGCACTTGTCAAGAATGACAAGTGTCCTAGTAAACCTGAGTTATCAAAAGACCAACTCAACTTAGAGGTGTAGTGGTGTCAAAGTAACTCATTTGATGAGGGAGATGTGGTACCTAACTCCCATCAATCAAGGAGTGATGACACACACTTGCCTAATATTCCTAATTAACTTAAATAAATAATACTATTTACCTAAGTAAGCTTAACTAAGGTGTGATATTAATAATTACACCAATACCCCCCCTTAGGCACAACTTAGATGGGCACAAAAAACAATGAAATTTTGAGTCCCAACAACAAGGCCAGATAAGGTACTCATTTACAAACCAAAATCTCAAATAAAGTGGAGAAAGATAGAAAACCCAATAGGAAAAAACTATCCTCCAAAAAGAGAACTTAATAACAGACATTTTACAAAACAAGAGAAGTAATACAATAGATCTTGCAATCACTCAAAGAACATGTCCTTTTGACTTCTCTTTTTCCTTTTTAGTGTCTATAGATGATGAAGATCTAGAATTTACAATCTTACTTTCCTCAATTATTTGAGTAAGATCATTTATTTGTTCCTCATACAGTCAAGTGCATTATGCCCCAATTTCTTACAAAAGGAACACTTGACATATTTCTTAATATTTTCCTCCTTTTGTGATTTTCCCTCTTGTATTTCCTTATCCTTTCTTTCTTCATTTTTGTTTGTCAATCCTTCAGATTTTACACTTTCTGCTACTAATGCATGTGGCTTGTAGGATACTATGGCCCCCATCTAGATGATTTTATCTTGTTCTCAGATGAAATCATCAATAAAATCATCTATATTTGGCATAGACCAATTAGAACCCAAAGCCCTTTTTATAGAGTAGAATGCTAACACAAAAATAGAATAAGAAGATCCCAACTTGGAAAGAGTTGATAAGATGAGTTGATCATCTTTCTTCTCAATTCCACATTCCTTAAGTTGCTGGTGAAGTGACTTAAATTTGGTGAAATATTCTTGTAATGTTGGGTAATTACTTGGACTTAAGCTGATTAATTCATTTTCTAGCTCATGGCCTTTATTATCATCAACTTTCCCAAATAACTTTTCAAGAGCTAACCATACTTCATGCGGGGTTTTCAATGCCTCCACATGAAATAGAAGTTCTTTTGAAAGACACAAACACAAGAATCCAAAGGCTTGGTCACACTTATTGAACCACTTTTCCTTGTCCTTGGCAACTTTTGGCTCCTTTTTAGTACCCATTGTAACTCTATGCAAACCTTTGTTCTTGAGTGTAAGTTGTACTTGCAACTTCCACTCATGCTAGTTGAAAGGTGTAAGAGGGTTAATCAATTAATTGGGCTCCATGCTTGATTAGGTTTTCAACTTTTAGGAACTTAAGAAAATAAAATTTGGAGAATTATAATCACAACTCTCTCTAATATACCCCCCTTTTTAATACTTTTGATTTTCCCCCTGTTTGACACTTTATTTTAGTGCATATATTTGCATACAAGAAGGAAGACAAAAAAGACACTTTATATTAGTGTGAAATCACCATCATTGAATAGAATTTGAAAAATAAACACTTTAGGAGAAGCACTTTTAAATTTTCATTCTATTGCAAATTCACACCAATAAGAATTTGCATTTACATAACTTTAAGAAAATCAAATATTAAAAGAAGCTAGAGAGAGAACTATAGAGGAAAATTAAGCCCTCATGGGCCGAGAAAAAAACAAGGATTGATAACCCCATATGATCACAACGAATGAGCACAAAATTCCACCTCCCCAGCATAGAATTGTGCCTCTTATTGACAGAAACACCTCTCTACACACCAATATTAGGCTTCAAAGAGCTTAGGCTTCAAATGCCTCCTTTCTGTAACTCTAGATTGCAAGTTTGAAATAGGTTTTAAATGCAACCTCAAACATAGAAATAGTGGATCCAAGAGTATAAACAAGCAACACGCAGGTTGCCTCCAAATAGCAATCATGCCTCCAAATGCCTTGTGTGTCTAGCAAAAATCTTGTGCCAATTCTCACGTACCCAAATTTGGTGCTTTCAAATACGCCCTATGCAGTGCTTTCTTCCATTGGCTGCTATGAGAAGATTTTGAAATCAGCCCCAATTGTGACGGCCTTTATGAGTAGAGAATCGGGCCTCCACTTGTCGTGTGGCCCTCTAATCACAATCAACCCCCGCAAAAAATTCCCTGTTGGGAAACTATTCGCCGACCTTCTCATGTCGGATGTTGCCTTCTGAAAAAAACCCTCAGCAAAGTGCGTAAATCACACAGTAGAAGCTTTTTCACATAGGCACAGATGTTTCGTTGCCCACACAAACCAAAACTCACGTCCCCCAGGGAGATCGTGGCCTCCTCCTAAAGATGATACGTTGGCTACAGGTGCAAACACGACCTTAAATGAATGGTCACGACCTTTGATGGATGGTCGCGAGTTGTGAACTCGTCCATCCTTGCTCGCTACACAATGTTTTAGGGCTTCAACTACCCTTTGCACAATGCAGCAATTCACGATCAAGACACCTCCACCAGACAAACAAAACAGAGATTTCAAATATAGAAACAAAGGAACGGAATGAAGTGAGTCGGCATACAGGACAACAATTTTGATACAATGCGAGATTTCCAAATGCCCAAAAGTGAATTTGAAACCCCTAGATCTGCACGCCTTCCCCAATTGCTATTCAGGCATTCGCCTATGACCTGGAAAATTGATCACAAAGAAGATGACAAATTTTCACAAAACTGACTTCAAATCAAATAAAAAAAGGTCATAGTGGCTCTGATACCATATATTCATGCCTCTCTGTTTTAAATTCCTACATATATTTAGATGATGATAAAATTTGGTTTGTAATGTTAGTTGGATTTTATATTGTTGGAAGTTTTTGGAGTCTAATATTTTTGGAGGATTGTTAAACTTTGAGCTTTATGTATTAATGGTATCATAATTTATTTCTAGAATCTAATAATTTATGTTATGATAAATGTATTTTTATGGTTGATATTATTTTTTTTTGTTAAAGATGAATGGTTATATATTTGAAGAGTTACTTGGATTGGCTGCCCTTTAATGGGAAAAGTGTTGAGGAGATAGTGTTGAGATGTAAGAGGAAATGATGATAAAAGGAATGAGCATTGTGTTGGTTGTCCTCCAACAAAATTAATGTTGGGTAGAAGGTGTTCTAGATTCCTCCAAAGTGGAAAGTGGATAGAGGGGGTTTTTATTTTACATCTTCCAGAGTCTGTTGGGTAGAGGATAGTTTCTAAATGTGAGTGATTTTGTTGTAGTATAAGTTCTATAGATAATTAAGAGTAAAAATGCCTTAAAAGAAGAGGATGGGGATGATCTTGAAGAATCCAGTCATATGGGTCGCAATGGAGCAATATCAAAAAGAGAAGATCATTGAGATGATGATGGAAATCCATTTGATATTAGACAAGTTGGAGGCTATGCAAAAGGGAGAAGATGTAATAGATATGATCAAGAATGATGGAAAATATCATAGAGATGGCATGAATGTAGAAAATAAAATTCTAGTTAAAAAATATTTTTTTAAAGGCATGAATGTGTTGATGGATGATGTTGTAAAGGAGAAGGGTGATGATGAAAAACTTGTAATGTATAACATTGCTTTGTTTGAAAATATTTTAAGAAAGGTTCAGGTGAAAATAAAGAAGATAAATTCCTCTTGCTTGAGGATAATGTAGAAGAGAAAATTGTGACAAAAGTTCAAAGAGCATAGGCTACTTCTAAGTTAAGAGTGTTGTTGCAAAAGTTCCTTTGGAGGTAGTAGCTAATGAAGACCCTATGTAGACACCTAAAAATTATCATTAGGTCTGTGAATTAATTAAATCCCCTCCATCATCCTTGATAATTAAATAATCTTAATTATTTAATTATTACCTAATGTTGCAAAGTCTTCTATTAATTAAATAATCTAAATTATTTAATTAATTCATTTTTTATCCTTTTATCTTTTCTTTCGATTAATTAAATGAATTATTATGCATTCAATCACGTCACTAATATCTTTGACCTCTATAATTGGGTAAAAGCACAAACCTATGTCACACTTTATAAAGGAATCGACCAACAACGAAATTTTTTTTGAACTTCGACCACATAAAAGTGGTTTTTATGTTTTGAATTTAAAAAATGGTGTAAACTAATGAAATGTAGAACATTTGATGAAGTTTATTCCTGTAATTTTTAAAAAAATTGTTTTCATTATGTTTTTATCAATTTAAGGACAATTTTTGGAATGCTGAAAATTTCATAAAAGAGTGACTTCATGGCCGTCAAGAAACAAATTGAAAAAAACTTCATTTCACCCTATTTTTTTCTCCAAATAGGTAACTTCGATATCTTGTGCATGGAAAAAAAAATCAAATTTTGATTTATATTTTTCTTGTAATAATGTTTTAAAGTCAAACATGTTAGAATTTGACAATTTTCATGGGTCGTCAACTATTTTCAATTTTTTAAATCATTTTCAAAAAACAAATTATACCCTTTTGAAGAAGACTCTCTCCTCTTGTGCACCATATAAGATTTAAATTTTTTTAATAAATTTTACTATCTTTTTTTTATTTGTAATCAGCCTCTTTTTTTACTTTAAAAACCTACTTGCATTATTTTAAAAATAAAATATATTAAAACTAACCAAAATATTAAAAAAATTTATATATTTGGATTCTCTACTTCGAGCTCTACAAAAGGGTTTTTTTTTTTGTAGAAAAATCATTCTGACTAGAGAAATACTCTCCCAAAGTTGAATGTTTTAGAAAATTCTGAAAAATGATGAGTTGGCTACCAAGTAGGATGCCAACTAGACATTCTCGGTCGAGCACATTTCGGCTGAAACCTTCTTGGCCAAGAATGTCTCGGTCAAAAAGTACTCGGCCGAGAAATAACTGTTCGACATGTACTCGGTCGAAAATGGTTGATATAAAAAATATTATTTTCTTTTAATTTTTCAACTCAAGAAAATTCGATAAAATATACATATTTCGATTATTTCGACTAAGGAAAGGTTCATTTTGATCATTTTAGAAGGTTTATAATTTCGACAATTTAGAAGACTTATTTCGACAATAGGAGAGCTATTTTTGAAGGTACGTTGATCTTCAACTTTTTTAATTGATTATGTCTTTATTTTGATGAATGCATTTGAAGTTTGTTTTCACTATTTTTCAATTTTGTTGCATCTTATAATGATATGTTTTTTATAGTAATTGATAATTTTTAAAATATATTAAAAAAATTAATTAAATAGAAAGGAAAAAATTATACATGAATTATTCAAATAACTCTCAAATGTGTTTTTATTATTTATTAAAATAATAGCATCAAAGAAATATTTGTAAAACATTTAAAATAAAAGTTGCATCTCCATTTAAAAATATTGTACCTAACTATTATCATTTATTTGTTATCATTGACAAGTGTGTATAGTATTTATCATTGCAATTATTTTAAGTGGACGTAAAATTTTAGATCATATCAACATCTCATAATAATTGGTAATTTGATAATTACTTTTATATATATACATAAAATTAGCATACTTATCTTTAGTAAAATTTATATAAAAAAACATCAAAAATATCATTAGATCAAGAAGTTTATTATTTATTTATTTATTTGAGAAATTATATATAATTTTAAGTGTCTCTTATGTAATATTATATATTTATAAAGAATTATATAGAAAGGAGACTATTTTATTTTATTTATATTATATATTTAATAATTGTTTGATTTATTTAAAAATTGTTTTCATGAATGCAAATTTGTTGTTTTCACTATTTAAATTCTTAGATTTCATTATTATTGAACACCAATTCTATGTTCTTCCATTCTTGTTCTTACATGTCCTCCTTATACCTATGTTTTATTAAATTTACCTTTGCCTTTACTTTTATTTCCAACTTGGACTTATCTTTTATATGTATATATTATTAAATTATATTGTATGTTTTGCATGTTTTTGTTTACTAGACTTTTGTTTAAAGTACTTGGGATTTATGATCTTTGCCTTAAAATTTTGGTTTCTCATGTTGCCTCATTAATTCTTAAATTTTCATGCATGTATTGTGATACCTTAAATGACCATGTACAACTTTTCCACAAATTATTCTTTGATTATTGATTATTTTCTTTGATGCTATATATATGTTTATGGACCACATTTTTAGATCTAGTTACGACATAGACTAGAGGGAATGATGTGCATTCCCTTACATCTTAACCTTGAGTCATCATGTTGTATCTTCATATTATGGGAATCATGTCTCTATCCCTTTACATCTTATGCTTATATGGTTATATCCTTAAACATTTAGGTCATTAATCCTTCCTTCTTTTAACATAGTGTGATTCTATTTGTCACATCCAAGTTGCATTTAAGGAATCATGCCTTGAACCCCTTTGTACTTTCTTATCCTTTCATTGCTTAATACCTTTTCATTGGAGATATATATATCATGTTTTCTCTCTTTCACATCAAATATAAGTGGTGATCTACACATTTAGGTATATATCGAACTCATGATGAATTTCTCTTTCTATGTTTTATAGTACTCATTTTATTAAAAGATCTGGATGTATACATTTCAATGCACATTTAGTGGTGATCTAGTAAGTAATGTCATGATCTAGCAAGTGCATCTAGTTACATGTTTTAAATATTTATGCAATATTAACTATACATGTTTCATTGAAAGCTCATGTGTGGACAAATTTGTATGCAAATGAAAATTCAAATTTGAGTGCAATTTGTGATGGTGAATCCAAGGATTAGATCGAGGAAGTATGATTCAACACGAAGAAGACAAAGGAAGAGAAAATTAGATGAAGGAACATCTACTAAACAAAAACCCATGGAAAATATTGATGATCAAGGTGGCATATAGGTACAAGAACAAACTGAACCTAGTAATAGAAATTTTTTGGACTATGGTATGGAAAATATGATGGAGATGGATGAGGGTTCTCTTTTCAGTAATATTTCACCTAAGGATATGTTATTTGAAAGCACATTAAAATTACACTAAAAAAATATGGGATGAATTTTTTGAAGAAAAATCTCTAATTGGAAGAGCACATTTAGTTGCAAATTTATTTAGACGAAAAGAAATGACCCCTGTTTGGAGTTGTTAGGGGTTGATAATATGAAAATTTCATCAATTTTAAAATAAAAAATTGTTGAAAACTTGCAAGAAGCATTAGAATGTATTGAAAAGAAGAGTCGATCTAATGATCTAAGTGTTGCACATAGAGCGTTGATGACTGTAATTTCTAGTAAGAAATTATCACACAAAAGACAAGTTCAAGCAATTTCTAAATTACTAAATGTTTCTAAGAGAACTAATGAAAGGTATATTGAAAAGAGAAATGAAATAGATGGAAAAATTGAG
Organism: Sequoia sempervirens; assembly: GCA_007258455.2. Taxonomy (NCBI): domain Eukaryota; kingdom Viridiplantae; phylum Streptophyta; class Pinopsida; order Cupressales; family Cupressaceae; genus Sequoia; species Sequoia sempervirens. Next base: position 472,033,014 of record VDFB02047230.1, read on the forward strand.
AAAGATTGGGTAAATATTTTGAGGGTTCCCCGAAAAGATAGAATTTTAGAAGATGTAAAGAAACATGTGGTTGAATATTGGACCACCCACTCTCGTGTTTCTTCCAATAGAAGGGATACTATACAAATAATAGGTGAAGATGGTACAAAAATTTCTCATCCAAAACATTTTATAGATACAACACAAAGTGAACTATTTGAAGCATTTAAACAAGAATTTTCAAATGTGAAGATTTGTCAAAGGATGTTTGAAACACTATGACTAGATCATTTGTACGTATAAATAAAGTACATGAAACTTGTTGTCAAAATCATGTTGAATTTGATCTACACCTACAATCATATAGAAAAGCTATGGCAGAAATTGATCAAAATTTAGCCATCCCTGGAAGCACAACACAATTTGTGAAGTATCTTCTATGCAAAAAATTAGAAGATTCGGATGAATTCAATGTTTAGTGTATAAAAAATGTATTTGATGATTGTAGAGATTTGAAGAATCTTTTACATGTTGAAAATAATGAAATGCAAGTTACTTGGAAGAGATTTGAATATGAGACATACTTAATGAAGTTAGGAGTTGAGGCCAAAAAATTGTTCTCAAAGAGAGTGGATTACCTTACAATGAATTCATGAGTAAATTTCGCAATATCATATATCCACATATCTAGCATTGTCCTGGTGCAAGATGGCAAGCTAAGCAATTTCGTGATTCAAAGAATTGCTTTCCACCAGGTTGTATTATCTCTATTGTAGATTTCTTTGAGAAATATACATTTAGTCCTCAAACTGAGATTCAAAGTCAATATTATCATTCAGAGAAAGTTGCAATCTCTATGCAAGTTTGCTACAGGCATGCCGAGTTAGCGGTTGATGGAATACAAAGTAGCAAAGATGATTGAATTATCATCAAAGAGGTTCACTTTTATATCAATGATGATACGAATCATGATAGAAGCTTTGTAGCTCATTGTTTCAAAATGTGTTTTGAAGACCTGAGACGATGTGGCATAAATCAAGAACAACACTCGATATGGTTTGATGGATGTGTTGGTAAGTACATTATTTTTTTTAAATTTGTATTTACTTTTAACTTTGAGACTTAAATTTTTTAATTTCTTATATATATAATTACTTTTTTGAAGCTAATTTGGTTTGAGTGTTTAATTATTTGTAACTTCATAGGACAATTTAAGTCTGCAAAATCTTTTGTTTGGTTAAGCAGTCAACATGCTAGACACAACACCATTTTTTTGTGGAAGTTTTATGAGAGTGTACATGGAAAAGGATAGCACGATGGAGTAGGATCATGTGTGAAGTGTGCACTTCGCCAACATGAACTTGCTGGTATGTAACTTTCACCATATATATATATATATATATGGAATCTAGCTCGATATTTTTTAAAAGAATAGATATATATATATTTAAAAACTAGAAACTAAATTCTTTTAAGTTCCTTGAAAGTAATAGGTGACAAATTGTGCCAACTTTTGTACTTGCAGGTAATGCCATACGGAATGCAAATGAAATTGTTGAATGGTGCAAAAGTCATTTTCTACTCACAACTCAACATACAACACACCGTATTTTTGGGAAGTTACAAGTACATCTAGTCAAAATTTGTTAAAATTTTGAATTTCAAAGTTCAAGTGTACATTATTTCAAATTGAATTTTCAAGTTTGAATTTGCAGATATTGATTGATCATATCCTTATAATTGTCAAGCAATTCATGGTATTAGAAGTCTGCATCAAATCATGAAAATGGGAAGTAGTAGGCCTTATGCAATTAACGTGAGAGAAAAATCATGTTTTTGTGTTGATTGCATTAAGGACAATGCAAATATTGTTCAATGTGAGAATATTAGAGATGGGTATGTTTCACAATGGGAAATGAAACAAATAATATCAATGCCTCCTTTTGTTGAAGATGACATTGTCGATGTCTACGATCCACTATATTCAGCTAATTACAAATGTGTATCTGATTTAGCTATTACAGGTATGGAAATTGATTAATTTAGTTAAAAATTTGATTTAAATATATTCTATGTTTAAGTAAGTTTCAAGCATGTTTATATATATAAATTTATATATATTAAAAATATATATAAATGTATTTACTTTATGTATATGTGGTGTGTGTACAGGAGATATTTTCATTGTAGTTGCAAATCTTGAAAATGTAGAAGGTGTAGATTACTATCTACTAAGATGTATGCAACCAAAAAAAAAATTGGTGGAATCAATGGCAGATGGTGATGGACAAGAGTATTCCATTGGATCAGTCATTATTGAAGGCACATATTATCAACAAATAAAGATAGATGAAAATTGTATTATATTTGTTATAGGTCAGGACAAAAGGTTCTACATTACAATCACTTAGTTTTGGCAACAAAAATAAATTTAGAAACTTTACCTAAAAGAGGACGTGCCAAACAAAAGTGGAGGTTGCCTATTGAAGATCATGAAAAGATTTTAGAGATAATTAAAGATAGAGAGGATCCATATTTTATGTACCAAGAGCTTTAAGTTGTTTTTTGGATATATGTACATGTATGACTGTATATATATATATATATATTCAAACTTAAATTATAGATCTAGATCTATAATATATTTATATTGATTGGACATGTGTCATGATTTAGAATGGGTTTTTTTCAAAGGCTTGGTCATTTATTTTTGGAATTGTATTTAAATAAATAAATTTGTTCCATGTGGAATTCTTAATTTAGTTCAAGAATCTTTTATTTCATAATTTACATTTGAAACTCCACTTAAATACATGTATGTTAGATCATATATATGCTTGATACAAAACCTAGTGACTTTCAAAAGGTTTTCAAACATTTTGTCTAAATTCCTTTAAATCATATATTTTTAATTGCATTTTTATGTTGGACATGGAATTCTTTTAAGTCCACTCAATTTAATCTTTGATTTCATTTGTTGCATCTTAGATCATACATATATATGTACATGCACAATTTACTTGAAACCTAGTGACTAAATTAAAAAGCTCGCATTTTGCCTAAATTCCTTTAAATCATCTAGATTCCTTGATTGTATTTTTATGTTTGACATGGAATTGTTAAACCTTCACTTTCAAATCTTTGAATAAATATTTGTTCAACTCCACTTATATACATGAGCTAGATTGAATATATATGCATGTGCATTTTGTACAAAACCTAGTTTATGTTCCAATTTTGCATTTAAATTTATGTTCCATGGAATTCTTAAGTTAATGAATCTTTCATTTCATTTGAACATTCAAATCCACGAGTATATAGTTGATTTGGTGTTTGAGTGGTGAAGAATCTAGGCATACATGTCTCTAGTTTTCTTTAATTTTTATACATTACTAATGTGACATTCAATAATTTTAAATGATCATCCATTTTCATATCCTAATCATCACATCCTAATTATTATTTTCATCCTAAGCATCCCCTGTCCTAATCATCATTAAGATCACCTTATCAGGTAATAACCCATAACCATAATCATCCTAGAATCATCCCTTCCTAATCACTCATTATCATGTTCTAATCACATTATCAACCTAATCTCATCCTAATCAAATGGACTAGAATCTAATCCATCTATCCTCATCCAAAATATAATCATTTATTATCCATCTAGATCCATCTCAACCATACATGATCCAATCTCCATCCTTAATAAAATCATCACTTGAACATCAAAATTTGGTTAAGGTCTCAATCTAGTCCATACATCATATTGTCCTTTCGTCATCACCCAAAGCTTTCATCTAGGGACCTTATCCTTAATCCACTATCATCCATTTCAAATCCAATCTCCTAATCAAAAATCAAGACCTTAATTTGATTTCATCTTTAATCCAAACTTGCTTAAGAACATTAGCCTATCTTAAGTATAGTTATCAAATCCAATCAAATCTTGCTTAGGAACATTAGCTAGATCAAGTAAGTATCTAAGAATCAACCTTAATCAAATCAAATCATTTTGAGGTCTTGAAAATTGATCCCAATCCTAATCCCATCCTCCATATTCATCCTTATAATTTATATTCCTCTAATCACCCACCTTGTCCTAATCATCGGGCATATTATCTAAGATCTATAGGCATTACATAAAATTGAACTTTTCTTTCATTTAGAGTAGTGCAACCATGATTTTCTATTTACCAAGTTGGTATACATATCATTTTGTGAATATTAGATTTATCTAGGTTCTCTTGGATTGGTCTTTCTTGTTCACCTCAAGGTGCATTGGAATATTCATTGTAGTGAATCATAGTGATGGTGTTTGGGGTGCTTGAGATAGCTACATTCTGGCATCAATAACTTTGTTTACCATGTATAGCTTGAGACCATGTATGTAATGGTCCATCTTTGGTAATTATATATGGATTGATCAATTTTTAATTTATATAGGAATTCTTAAGTTCAAGAATAGAAATTTTATTTCATTTACATGTTCAACTCCACTTATAGTTCATGTCATCTAGGTCACTTTCTTTGCATGCACAATCAAATTCATGTGTACATTCTAGATTATATGGAATTATTAAGTTCACTTGAATATATTTGATTTCATTTACATTCAACTAGACACAAGTATAGCTCATCATCTAGTTCAAGAATTTTTTGCACACACATTCAAATGAACATGTGTATTAAAGATTATATGGAATTCTTAAGTTCATGTATAACATGTGATATATGCACAATTTATGTATTTAACCTAGAGTGACTTAAAAAATGAACATTTAGAGCTAAGAATTCAGTTATCATCTATTTCCAATTGCATTTTAATGTTCCACTTAAATATAGCATTAATCTCAAGCATATTTGCATTCAAATTTTTCTATTTCTTGACCTATTTATTTAGACAAATTCATTTCTATTTATTTAAATTAATTGTACATGTCCATCTTTTTAAATTTACAAATAACAACCATTAGATAGTCCAACATTTTGACTTCATGATGTAAATAGATGTACAACAACTGTGAACAAACCATAATAAGTTTAAATAAAGGTACAAACTTGCTAAATAAATAAAACCATATTAATAATGCACGATGTATTTATAGATGTAACAAGTGTTCAAACCATAATAATGCATGTATATAACAAACCTATTCAAGCCATAAAACATAAATGTATGAATGTGATGTAAATCATAACAAGTATATACCATTAAACATAAATGTATGTAAATGTGATACATAAATCATAAAAAGTGTCTCCAGCATAATAATTTGATCTCAAACATATAATACTATAAAACATAGATGAAAGCGAGGGATGTCTGGTATGAATAGAATCATCAGATCTCTAGCCTGATCTCTCTCTTGATCTCTCCCTCAACCTCTCCCTCAATCCATGGCTTGATCTCTCCCTTGATCCACAACCCAATATCTCCCTCAATCCATGGACCGATCCCTCTACTGATCCAAGATGAGTGGATCCATGTCTCGATCCAGGATGTCCCGATCCACGTCATGAGCCTTGTCCCAGCCCCTAAATGTGTTCAAGTATGTACACACATGTTTAAATTTAATTTTTAATACATGTACATATATGTGTACATATATGTAAAATTATCTAAAATTACAATGTACAAGTTCAATGTGTTCAAACTTACATCAAGTAATTAATTTTTGTATTAAATTTAAATGTACCTCAACTGCATACTGTGTGGGATAGCCATCACGTGCCAAATTTCCAAAGTCATACAAATCACCATACTGCTTAAAATTTTCAAGTACACAATTTGAATCAAGAGTTAAACAACTAGACTTTAAAATGCATTACATGTATACATATACATAAATAAATTTTTAGAACACAATTATATATATATAAATTATATTCAAGTACCTGTCATGCTTGATCAATGGCTCTACCAATGTCACTAAGATCACAACAATGTAAAGACACTGCAGGGGGATCTGTAGCATGTACAATATCAGTGGCAAAAAGAAGCTAAATATTTGTGCCATGGATAAAGGTGTCGCAATAGCCTCAATGTGACCTGTAACATCCTAATGACCTAGAAAAGCTAAAGGATTGATAGAAACATGATGTGCATGGGATCTTATAGGCTGATGTGGAATATCCTCTACATTTACCACCTCGTGGCTCGTATGTGTACCAAGATATCGTCATCTAATAAAGTTTTGTACCTAGTCAAGAGCGATCCCATGGTCTTCACTAATAACCTGATATGCTACTAGTAAATCCAAAACTGAGACTCTACACATATTACATAGAGTCGTGTGGGTCATCTGCTCGACATCTGAAGGAGTAGGTAGATCAACACGAATAAATGGATCACACGATGCAGATGTAGCCTCAATGGGAGGAAGGTTGATCTATGGGCGTAATAAGTATCTACCAACTTGATTAGATGAAATATGATTGATCTATGTTGTAATAGAGGCAATGTTATTAAAAAATATGCCCTCAAGTGGAGCCTGTTGTTGCCTCCCTTGCTGTTGCCAATTCCAAATGTTTTAGTAAAACCAAAAGGTTTGGACCAACTAATTCCCTCTTGTTCACAGGCAATGGAAAATATGAACGTCTAAACTATGGTTTGTTAGAAAAATGGCCTTTACCTTGTCCAGAATGCTCGGGATAAGATGTGTAGTCCACATCTATCTGTAAATGAAATTTGCATATAACTGCTTGAAAAAATACTATGGCATCTCATCATTGTGAGGCCATCTATGATATGTTGCCAACCATCTAGGGTATATGAATGGTGCAACAAGAGGATCTAAACACCTCGTAACCACATATCCTCTAATTCTATTTTTTACACTATAATGAGGGAACATGGTTAACACATTTTCACCTGAAACTAATTTGGCAACTTCTCTCCATTTCACTATGCCAGTAACACTCTTGGAAATAGACAAATAAAATTGCTCAATGCTGATATCATCATAAGGATTGTATGATCGAATTGTCTTAATCATTCGATAAATATCCTCTCTAATAGTGACTAATCTATTTTGATTAGCCAAATTGGGCGAGTTGTGAATTGTTTGCTCTAAACATTTTAGAGCATTGTCTAATCTAGCAATACTATCCTGATATAAATTTGTTCTATCTTGAGCATCTTGCTCAGAATGAGGGGAATGATGAGATCCCTCATCAGCCATGATATATATATCTGTAAATGTAAATCTAGAGATCTGCATATCATTAAAACAAAATATACATGATGTTAAAAAAATTTAAATTGAAAATTTCAAAATTAAAACAAATATATATTTAAATTACAAAATTTTCAAGTTTCAAAACTAAAACATTTTTAACTTTAAATATATCTAATGAGATAGTTCAAACTTTAAATATCTATCTCTATTTTCAATAGTTCACCTTCTGTAACAACTAAAGATAACATAAGAAATTTGACAACTCCAAAGAAACTTTCAATACATGTCTACATATATATTTATATGTGTGCATGTGGATGTGTACATGTGTATCTATATATACATGTATGTGTATGTATGTATGTATGTACATACATGTGGGAGTGCATGTGTACATATATGTACATATATATGTGTATGTGTGTATGTATATACATGTATATATGTGTATGTATGCATATATGTGTATGTGTGTATGTGTACATGTACATACATACATATGTATGTATGCATGTATGTATACATACATGTACACATGTACATGAAATATGTATATATGTATATATATGTATATACATAAATATGTATGCATAAACATATATATATGTACATGCACACGTACATATACATACATACTCAAGTACATACATACATACATACACATGTACATGTGTACATGTACATATATGTGCATACATGCATACATACATACACACATACACATACATATATAATACATACATACATGCATACACACATACACATGCATATAATACATACATACATGTACACACATGTACATGTATATGTACACATACACACATGTATGTGCATTATGTACATACATGCATGTACACAATGTACATACATGCATGTACACACATACACATATTTATGTACACACATGTACATACACATATGTATACCTACATGTACACATGCTGAACTAGAACTTTGGGGTTTTTAATTTTGGGTTTATAGTAATGTAAATTTAGGCAAAATGTATATATGTACACACACATATGTATACATACACATACATTTACATATATATGTGTACACATGTACATGTATGTACACTCAAGTACATACACATACATGTACACATATATATACATATATGTACATGTATGTACACACATTCATACATGTAAGGTGAAAGTATATCATGTGCATCCTTCACATTTGATTAATATTGCATGATCTATATAATCTATAGAAAAAACAAGCAAGTCCATTCCACTCCCACATGTAATACAAGTTCATTCCCAACTTGTTTTCAATTGTGTTGTGGGTGGAAAGTTGATTGTGGGTATCAATTTTTTTTGTTTCAGTAATGTGGAATAGTTGCAAAAGCCAAAAATTTTAAAGGATGCATGCTCATTCCCAACATTGGTTATGGATCAAACAAGAAAAATTGCTTTCTAGCTTTAAAAAATTTGTTGTACATAATGCTAGAGAGCCAGACCTTTGGACCTTTTGATGATGCACAACAAGACTTACTGTGCTGAAATTGCACACAATGTTTCAACACTGAAGAGAAAGGCTATTGTGGGGCGAGCTGCACAACTCAACATCATGGTATCCAACATGCTAGCCAAGATACAAAACCAGGAGGATGAGTAGAAATTGGTCTTGTTTCTATGCAGATAGGGCTACAAGGACATTTTTGTTTGAGTTGAATTTTATTTATCAAGTTGGGAACAATGTAATCAATTGATAAATTTTTCCATGAAGGAAAAAATTCCTTTTAGTGAAAATGGATGTAAGAACCAGAATGCCATGAACTACAGTTTTCCATGTAGTTATAGCCATGCTTGTGTTTCAATTTTCTTGTATACTATGAAGGCTCGTATTGATACAAAGTGTAAATAAAAGTTGTGGGTTAAGTTAGAACTACAATAATGTTTTTTTCTTGTAGCCATTCTTTGATTTTCCATTTCTTTGCACTTGTTTTCTACTCATTTACCATTTACCATAATGTAGCTATATTAGAGTTTTTTATCGGTCATTTACAAATTCTATGTTGAAAGTAATTGACATTGGATGTTTTATGAATTGTTACAGGATGGCAAAAGGAGGTTACCCATTGAAGTTGAAAATATAATTGTGAACCCAAAATTTAAAATGGGGCTCCATGGATGGTTTACCAGTTCATGTACATGTAGTAGATTGATGCCAAGGCATATAAACCAGTTTCCAGTGATTGAGAAAGAATAATTGAGTCTAATAAACAATGAAATGTGATAATTTTTCCCCACCAAAAGAGAATCATAACAATCACAAAACAAACTAAAGTACTTTAATTTCATGCAAGTTGACTATTCCTTTCAAAGCTGTGAAAATTATGCAAAATTTGTAAGACATATTAACAAGTTAGATTTGTTGCAATTGGTATACTTTCTCTAAGAAAATATATAGAGTTCAAGTTGCAAGTGTTCTCAAAGTATAGAAAACAAAACAGTCACCAAAACACCACAAGGAACCCATGACTGTGCTATATCCTCCCAAATAGTTACCCCTTATCATGGAAATCTCATAGTGATCTCCCAAGGAATATAAACCAATTTAGAGTGATTGAGAAAGAATAATTGAGTCTGATAATCAATGACATGTGACAAGTTTTCCCCACCAAAAGAGAAGCATAACAATCACAAAACAAACTAAAGTACTTTAATTTCATGCAAGTTGACTATTCCTTTCAAAGTTGTGAACATTATGCAAAATTTGTAAGACATATTAGCAAGTTATATTTATTGCAATTGGTATACTTTCTCTAAGAAAATATCTAGAGTTCAAGTTGCAAGTGTTCTCGAAGTATAGATAAACAAAACAGTCACCAAAACACCACAAGGAACCCATGATTGTGCTATATCCTCCCAAATAGTTACCCCTTATCATGGCAATCTCGTAGTAATCTCCTAGGTCTAGGATTAACTGCAAGATAGTCTAATCCATAGCATAACACCACTGGAAAGTATTTCTATCAAGATAAAGAAAAAATTATGGAAGTGTGGCAAGTTGGGTGGCATGACTACTCATGGCAACAGGTTCGTTCTACTCATTTTACACACACCAAGAGTTACTAGTGTCATGCCTAGCATATATGGAAAGAGGATATCATAGGCCATAATTGCATGTTATAAATCTGAGGGCAATTATCATACTCAAGCAAAATGGAGAAGAGTAATAGAGGTCAATCAATGGAGGCTTATTCAGACAAGGTGACTTTGTTTCATGTTTTTATGTTTCTTGCGTTCTTTGTTCTCTATTGTTGATTAGGGTTTGGTTTATATTTATGCTATTTGCAATTAATTTGAAAATTCTACCTTGATCACATATAGTGAACTACAGGAAAAATTACATGCAGCGAATAAGGAAAATTCTGCAAGTTTTGTGTCATGGTACCAAGAAGATTTAGATTTAAATTAGATTTTAATTTAGATTTTAATTTAGATTTTAATTAGATTTTAATTTAAATAGATTTTTAATCTAGATTTAATTTAGATACATTTTTAATCTAGATTTAAATTATATTTTTAATTTAGATTTGGTCTTTATTCTTAATTTAGATTTAATATTTTTTCTTTAATTTAGTTAAATTTAGATTTTAGATTTAGCTTTTAGATTTAAATTTCTAATTTAGTTTAGATTTTTTTAAATTCTTAATTTAGTTTAGATTTTAACTTCTAATTTAGTTTCAATTTTTAGTTAAATCTAATTTAGTTTCTAATTTAACTTAGATTCAAGTTCCAAATTTGATTTAGATTTAAGTTTCTAATTTAGATTTAGCTTTTTAAATTAGATTTAGTTTCTAATTTAGACTTAATTTAGAATGTAGATTTAATTTCATTTAGAATTGGTTAGTTTAGATTTAATTTAATTTAATTTAGATTAATTCTAATTTAGATTAGTTTTTAATTTAGATTAATTTTTAATTTCAGATTAGTTTTTAATTTAGATTAACTTTTAATTTAGATTAACTTTTAATTTTAGATTAACTTTTAATTTTAGATTAAAATTTAATTTTAGATTAACTTTTAATTTAGATTAGCTTTTAATTTTAGATTAATTTTAATTTTAGATCAATTTTTAATCTAGATTAAGTTTCTTAATTTAATGTATTTTTCTTTCATGGTTTAATTGTTGTCTCTAGGGTTAATCAGTGATTTTCTCTTTTGAAGGTTTGCATGTCAAAGGCTCAAAAATATAAACATATGTTTGATAATGATTTGAAATCAAAACTACTAACTAGTTTGGTGCAGGATGCGGTCAAAGGAATGTGATTTGAAACTAAGTGTATTCATTTTATTAGATCACATTTTTCAATTGGTGCTTAAAAAGAACAACTGTCTTCTTTTCACATAGATTTAACTAGGAGGCTAATGAACACTACTTGCTATGCTTGAAGGGGTGGTAGGTATTATGCTCTCACCTTGTGTAAACTTGGTGATCAGAAAGCTAGACCCATCCACTTTTGTGTACCTCTTAGAGGGTTTGTCTTAGTGGGAAAAAGTACTCACCCTAAGGGAACGACCCAACCGGTAACATGCTAAATCCAAGCTACTCCCAACCGATATATAAATTTCAATGCAGTGGGAAAGACTCAACATTACAGGTGCAAATGTGTCACATAGACAAGCGATTCCCTTAGTACCCGCATGGTGTGTGAGACCCTGTAGAGTGTAACCTCTGTAGGCTAGGAAACCTCCTTATCAAAGCTAATCTTGCCTCGCGTGTGGCCACCTGAATAGGTGCCCTAACTAAAAACCATTTATGTAGTTGTCAAAATACTTTTTCTATTTATTGGTGCAACAATGGTCGTTTCTAATCCATCCCACATTTTTCATGGTTCTTAGTAGAGATGAAGAATTTGTCATGGGAGATTCATGAGAACTTGAAGCTTGGCTGACTTGAGAAGTGAGTGTCATGTTGGGGGAGCCAGTGTGGCCAAACTTCTAATTCATCCCCTAATAATAAGTGTGGCTGGTTAATCCAAGTGGGAACCCAACAAATATTGTCCTTACCAACCCTAGGATTGTGCATGATTGTTTTCATCTTGAAATCCAACTTTTTCATAAGAACAAACTCAAAAACACTTTGTCTATTGTGTCTTACATGTGTTTTCAAAACAAATCTCAAACAAACACCATACTTGAAACTGACAACATTCAAACCTTGAAACAAACTAGGCCAACACATCTAAAACAAGCTTGACATTTAAACCTATTTAGACCAAGGACTTGCGCATTCATTCTTCCATCATCTCATCTTGTTGCATAGATTAAACTTTACATTATCCTTTTAGCTTGCATAAACCTCTTGATTAGGAATCCCATCAAACTTAGACCAGACTATAGCCTCAAATCCATATTCTCTTGACCTTATCTTTCAAACAAAATTCATCCTAGTCCTCTTCATTTAGGTAGGTTCTTCAACTCATCAGTCTAGTTTGAGACCACCTTGTCAACATATCCTATCAATATTTACTATATCCAAGGTCATTGACAATCAAATTAGTTGCTATACCTATCTTAGTTTGATTAGCAACCATATCTAGGTTTTACCCTTCATACTAGGTCATACTATTCCATCTCTTCATTCCACGCTTTGCATAACTTAGTCATAGAATATCATCACTTTGACTCTTAATCTAGGAATCATTCTTAGGCATCCCTATATATTCAAAAAAATACCAAAAAAATATCACTTAGGTTGCATACCTTAGGAATATGTCCATACCTTCCATTGCATTGGAATCTCTTAGAAATCATATCACATCTTTCACCACCATGTCTTCCCTTCACCTTGATATGCTTGCTAGTCAAGTTGAATACCAATCAATCTGCAATGGTCAAGCCCAACAATCCATAGACTTCAAAAGATGATTCATCAAATCTAAATACCAATCAACCTCAACCCATGGTCAACTACCTGGAATCTATCCCTCTTACGAACAACCCATAAAATCTAGTCCTCCATCCATCTACCCTCACTATCAAGATTCCCTTAGCACAATCCACACCATTAACCCACAAAAAACATCCATTAATCACCTTTATCCTAACCTTGAAAAGGGAAACCAATCTTCCACTAGTCCATTCCAAGATGTTACATCCTATCCTAATCCATCATCCCTCAACCCATTCCAAGTCTCTACATCCTATCCTAGTCCATCATCCACTAATCCATTTGTATTTACTCCATCCCAACCTACATTTAGTCATGAAAATGAATTTGTTCATGGTCTTCAAAGTCACATTCCATTTGCTACACTTGAGGATACATGTCAAGAGGAAAACCCAAGGTATGACATCATAACTTCACCTTCATGTCAAGATCAAAGTAGTCCATCCAATGACCCCATCCTTAAGTCCATTCAAGAAGTCCTTCTAGATAATCATGGCATCCAAAATACACCTATCTTGGATCAAGATCCCATTCGCAATCATGTCGTCCAAGACAAACCCATCTTTGACCAAGACACTACTATTGATCAAGAAATCCAAAATGATCCTCTCATTGACCTTTATACTGTACATGATCAAACATTTGAAGTTGATCTTACCCAGACTCTGAACACATCCATTTCCCAAAATGAGACACTTACCTTCATTGGACACATAGATTATCTTCCTCTAGAACAAGAGTCTTCTACTCTAGACATATTTGCAAATGTTCAAGCTATAGCTGAATTCACTAGACTCCATGATAATGACCATAAGGAAGGTTTCTACATCGACTTGGAAGCACTAATATCTTTTAAAGAACCATCAAAATCTAATATGTCACAAAATCAGGCCAACATCTCCATCAAGGTCACTATTAGCATATCATGGCATCGACATCTCCATCGGCATCTATCAAAGTGATCATCTAGACAATACAAAGGAAAATACAAAAAAAAAGTAAAGAGAAAAATTTTGTCCAATAGTGAAAATCATTCTTATGGCACTTTGGATAAGTACCATGATGAAAACCTAGCAAACATGTGTCATGTGTAAAAGCAATTATCTATGTGGGCCACTACACTTGGGGGAAATTTGTCTCATCTCCCATGCCTTTCTTATGAAATTTACATCTATCCATCTAAGCCCTATCATTCCTGTTCATTTTCCCACCTACTTTGATCTTGATAAGGAATGATGTACAAACATAAATCATGCTTTGGAAAAATATTGACACGTCTATCCTCTGGTTATACACTATCTTTGAAATATCATGTCATTACTTTCATAGCCTCATTATCCCTATACAACATTGTCCTTGGAGACCAAATGATAATTCTTCCAACCAATAATCCTCATGTCTCCTATCTTTTACCAAAGCCACCCATCATCCTTTCATACCTATCGCATGCCATGGTTTTCCCTTTTCAATGGTCTAAGGATTGAAATGGTTGCGTCATAATATCAATCTTTGCACTGCAAAGTCATGTTATTACTTAAACAACTGATAAAAATCAATTATCAGTGACATCATTTATATTTTACAAATTTACAGCAAATAAATTTTTTACATACCAATGAAATAGCATGCCATCTAAATGAATGGAAAACTTTCACCACTTTATGCACAACTACATAGCATTATATTATACATAAAATATATGCTATTTATGAAAGGTACAACATATGGACAACATCATGGCTGAAAGAAGTAATAAAATATATGTAAATACTTTAAAATATTTCAATATTATACTAAAACTATTAAATACCTGTATCTCTGCGATAAGATGCCACTCCACAACATTGAATGAATCAATAAACTCCACCTCGAACATATTTGAGAGTTGTCGAACACCAGCCTTGGCTCTAGCTTGCCTCCATATCATTTGTTGCTCTTGTTCAGCAATTGACCATCTTCGTTGGAACCATGACATAAAATTTGGACCCTTGAGAAAACATCTATTCAATGACTGAAACTATCAAAATTTTGGAGATCTTATAGCCGAGAACAAAACATGTTGATCACCAGGAGTGCCACATATAAATCTCATCCAAAAAACTACCAATAAGTTAAAAAGATGACCAAAAAGTAGTTTAATCCAATTTCCATAATATTTACTTGTAAAGATCTAACCAGTTTGCTCTCATCCGTTTGGATAAGAACTTTCCTGGTTCTCTTGTGGCTAGCCCCTCCAGGAATTCATGAGCATCAAATGGAGGAAGCAAGGGAGGATCCAGAAAGGGCGAAACTCCTTCTAGAGGTGTAGTGGCTCTTAAGAATGGACCAAAGGGAGCAAGAAATTTTGTTGCATTTTTCCTAAGGAACAAGATTGGAGAAAAGTTGCAAATCATTAAAAAATTTCAAAGTTATCATCAAGCCTTGGAGAACCTTGGAGAAGATCTACAAGTTGCAAATCAAATATTCGAATTCAGAAACTAGTCAAGAAGGACATAGTAGATAGAGAAGAGAAGGATCAACTTTTGAAGTTGCAGAAAAGCTTAACTAGACTAATTCACCACTTTTGTCTAAAACTTGTTCTTGCATAGTTTTCTAAAAACTGGATTGATTTTCCCAGCTTGGAAAATGAGTCCCAGTCAATAGTAAAAGCAGATTTTCCAATGTTTCAAACCTCTATTTTACCTTCTCTAGATTTCTAGGTGCACACATTCTATTTTTTAGTTTTCTATTGCATTTCATTCACCTTTCTAGGTTATTTAGTGTTAGTTTGCATTCAACTAGGTTTTTGCATTTCATCTTGTATTTCATTATCTTTTTTAAGTTTAAACTTGGTGGTGAACCCATCATTAGATCATTTTTCGTCCCTAGGATAGCCCTATTGCAAGATCTCTTTCTCTTTTGCATTGAGATCTCTAGGGTTATCCTTGAGTGGAATCTTGGAAAGTGGGTGTGATAGCATATTATCATCATCATTACACCACCTTTTTAAGAGGTTCCATACACATACTCCATTAATGAATGACAAACCCACCAACACAAACACCTCCCACCAATGACTCAAGAACCAGCCACACTAAAACTATGTAAACAACAACTTTAACTTAAAAGAAATGCTAAATAACACCCAGCCCCAAGATAGCCACAAAATAGGAATGAACTACAAATTTACCCACAACCCCAAACTGATATATTTGGAACCAATAGATAAGAACATAACATTGAATTTGAAATCTCGGAACTTCATAGCTTACCACACCATAATATTCCAACCCAATATGCCTTCATTGAGACTCTAGAAACAATCTATCGACATGAGTGAAGAACCACCCACACTGAACTAGTGTAAACACAAAACACAACTAAATTGAAATGCAAAAAAAAAAAAAAAAAACCAGCCCTAAGATAACCCACCAGACTAATTCCCCAGAAATATGACTGTTAATGAAAATGAAAGGGCATTTTAAAGAAGCAGGCATGTACTTGGTGATTGAAACTACATTTTAATTTCATATCCTTTCACACAAGAAGTTATATTATATCACACAAGTGAGATCTTTATATTGCTCTTGGGTTAACACTTCATTATTGTGTGGAGATGTAGAATGACATTTGTTTAAGCGCACACATTAAAATACAAACCAATTAATAATGAGACCTTCATGTGTCACAAAGGATTTTTGAAAAATATTTCATGTGATAATTTCCCCTGTTATTTCCCAAAACCACATGCAAACTTTGCACAAACATAAAACATAATCAGGTGTCATCTATATTCTGCCGCACAAACTTTGATGGAACATTGTACCAAAAAATATGACAATTGAAATGTCAGATATTAGTGACTACCACCTTTTGTACCTCCTAAGACACATGCATATGTCACCACTTTATGTGTCATCACCCACTCTCCATCATATTATTGTGTTGTTTGATTTTGCTTGCCATGTCATCATAAATCTTGAAATTTTTTATTTTGCAAATTGAGAATAAATTGCTTTAACAATTCTTGCAAAAAAATGAAAACCAATTAGCACATTTAAAAACATTGATCACCATGCCTCTAATAATCCTCCTTCCTTCAATCATACACTACTCTTTGCATCACTCCTTAATGTAACCTTGATTAGCTGCTTGTCCTACTTTTTCAAGAATGATTATATCTTGCAATACACCTTTGCTCCCATTTGCTTCTACCCCATATAATATTTCTAATTGCACTTTCTCACAACCCAAGTTTGCTAGATAATCAACTAACTAGTTACCCTCTCTGTAATGTGCTTTAACTGAAAAGACACGAATCTGTCAAGTAAATGCTAAATTTGTTCCATAACATATTTAATTTTCCAGCTACTTGCCCCTCTATCCTTGCTTGCATTGATAATAATCAATGAATCACCTTCTATCTGCACCTTTGATAGTTTTAATTGGATGGCCAATTGCAGACCATGCAAAAGAGCTTGTACTTCTACTTGGTTGTTGGATCCATAAGGAAGATAGATTGATTTTGCTCCTATGAGCAAGCCCTTGTGATTTCTTTAATGCTACACCTACACTTGATATTCTTGGATTAGCTCTAGCTGCTCCATCAAAGTTTAACTTCACAAATTCAGCAGGAGGAGGAAGCCATACTACCTTTTTTCTATCTTTTTTCGATTCTACATTTGGATTTGGCTTCCTTTAAAGGGAATAACAAGTATAGGCCAAGACTTAAGTTGTTTTGTGTCTCAATCTGAGAGTACTAAACCAATATGCTTAGAGTTGAGTATTTGTGATTTCACAAATCAAATTTTCCAATTTGATCAATACTTTCTCTATACTATATTTTTTCTTTCGAAAAATCCTTATGTTTCTTTCCCGCTAGATGCACCAAACAATAGAAGAAGGGATGACTTTTCATATGCTTGCAAAAAGTGATGTTTTATACAATACTAGCTATCTTGAAAACATTTCCCAAATATTTTGTGGAAGGGGGGAATACCACCATAATTTCGCTTTAACAAATGCCCAACATTAACTTGCAAAAGGACAATGCAAAAATAAATTATCTACCTCCTCCATACTTGAGTCACAAAGAACACATTTGAAAGGTGCAATGATTGGATGAGTTTAACCAATCTTTCACTTGTCAATATTCTATGCTTTAATTCCAACCAGGAAAAACATTCCACCTTAGGTAGCACCACCTAATTCCAACAGAAAGACAATTCCCTTTGAGATTTACCCTATGCTTCGACATTCATTATTGTTGTATACCCCAATTTAACTATGTAATTACCTGAATTAGATGGCACCCAAATGATCTTATCTGCAACCTTTTGAGATTATACAATTCTTTCCTTTAGGATCTTATTTAACTCCACATGTTGAATACTTGGAAGAGAAGGGTCTACCAATTTTTTCTATTTTACTTTCTCTACATGCTCATCAAACTCATGAAAATAATCTTTGACTTCCAGTCCCAAAGTTTGAATAGATTGGTTTTCTGCTACCTAAAATCCATGCATTATATTCAATGGGGGATACCCATTCCATGAGTCATGCCAAAATTGTGTGTTTTCACCATTATGAATCTTCCAAGTTAACTATGGGATAATTACTTTTTTGCACTCTAGCGAAAAATTCCACATTACAAATCCTTGAGGTGGATTTGAGATGGTGAGAATGCAATCATATGCACCACAATCCAGATATTTTTCTTGCAATATCTTACACCACTTAGCCTATGGTTTTGCATGCATGTTCCAGACCAACTTGGCACGTAGTGCCACATTTCTTGTAGAAAAATTATGCACCCTGACATCACCTTTCAAATTTTCCACTCCAAATGTTTTGGAGTGAAATAAGAGGTATTTTCCTTTTGTTTTCCATGTTTCCCTTCCATAAGAAAGACTTAATCAATTTTTCAATTTATGTAATAACAACTCTGGGAGTTGAAAATGAAACATGTGTGATGTTCGAGGATGGCGGAAGGTGAGAGAGAAGCCGAAAAACCAGACAAAGGAAATATGGTCGGTGATTCACAGGAAAGTAACCCAAGCGGCACATCTCCAAAACTTGGGGATCAAGAAATCAGACAATCTGAAAAGATTCAGATCAATCTTTCAGAAGAAGTGTCTAAAGATACAGAAGCATTTGAAAGAATGATAGTTATTAGTCGGTTCTTGGGCAATAGATTTACACGCAAAGAAATAGGAGTTTGGGTAGTTGAAACCTGGAAAATCGATCTGATTCTAAATTTCATGCCAAAAGGTTTCTTTGTAGCGGTATTGGCTAATGGGGAGACACGAGAAAAAATCCTAGACAAAGTAGATTGGAAAAATGGAGATTCACATTTGTATATGCAAAGATGGGAGCATAACTTCAATCCATTAAATTATAGCCCACAGGAAGGCTCAGTTTGGGTAAGACTATATAATTTACCCTACAAGTATTGGTCTGGTAAATGCCCAACAAGAATCAGGGATGTTCTAGGTATAACATTGGCGGTGTATCTGAGAAACAACGAATCTTTGATATATGCTCAACTTAAAATTTTGGCAATAAAAGCCATCCCTAAATAAATCACTCTAGCATATGATAATCTGAATGGAATCAATTCATTGAAGTAGAAAAACCAGCATTTTTTTCTTGAATTGCAAACGAAGGAACCATAATTTAAAAAATTGCAAGCGGTTATCACAGAAGACTAAAGAAGTGTGTCGTCAAAAACAAACAAGGAAAGAGGAAGTGAAACCGGAAACGGTAGGAGAAGTGGTGTTGGAGGAAAACAAATTCAAGGATTGGGTGCTCATTGTGGAAAATTCAGAAGCAGGAGAAAGGCATGAATCTCCCCCCCACTTTGAAGTAGGCGGAATAGAACCTCAAGCAGACAATCCGGCTGAACCATCACTTCAAATGACCATCTTCAATGAAGAAAGGTTAGAGGAATTTTAGGAAGATCTTTCCTCACAAGAAGGTGGTGATGATTTTGACATCGGAGAAGAGAGACACATTGTACAATCTACAAAAGCGATATCAACAGGGAGGGTGGGAAGGAAGTCAAATAAGCAAAAGAGGGAGGAAGAGGTATTGAAAGGCAAGCAACCATTAATCAAAACTTACATGACTAGATCCAAGGGAGGAAAATCTTCCCTTGGAAAGAGATGAAGATGCTTATATGGAATGTTAGGGGCCTAAACGCCCCTAATAAGAGGTGACTGGTTAAACGCCAGTTGGAAATACAAAAAGCTGATTTAATCTTATTTCAAGAGACAAAGTTGTATGGTGATGAGAAGGAAAAATTGTGATTTTCTACAAAAGTTGGAAAGGTTGTTTCGTGGATGCAGTTGGTGCATCGGGAGGTTTGGGAGTGTTTTGGAACCCAGCAAGCATCGACCTAACCTTGATTATGGCAAATCAACATTGGATGCAATGTGAGGAAAAACTAATCCCTTCGGCATTTACTTTTACAATATATAATATTTATGGCCCAATAAGCACTTATGAGAAAGCAAGGGTTTGGAATGAACTTAGCACTTCTATGGGAAAAGAAAGGGTGATTTTGGTTGGAGATTTCAATACAATTTTAGATTTGAGTGAAAAAAATGGAGGACGCAGAAGAGTTTCTCAGGCACAAAAAGATTTTGTAAATTTTGTAAAATGAAACAATCTAGAAGACATTAAAACATCAAATGGAACCTTTACTTGGACCAACAGAAGAAATGGTTTCACAAGCATTGTTGAAAGGCTAGATAGATTCCTGGTATCGAAAGATTGGATTCAGGAAAATAATCCCCCTACGGCTATGTTAAGAGCAATATTTGTATCTGATCATTTTCCAGTTGAATTATCCTTATGCCTAAACACAAAACCGACAAAAGGACAATTTAAATTTGAAAGGATGTGGATGAGACACGAATCCATCATGGATAACATGAAGTATTGGTGGAAGGAACCAATGCAAGCTAAAGGCACGAAAATGTTCCTCTTTCAAAAGAAATTACAAAGAATGAAAGAACGACTCAAAGAATGGAATTTAAAAGTTTTTAAAAATATTTTTGAAGAAAAATCAAGAATTGAGGAGGAATTGGATAGTCTGGGAGAAAAAAAATTAAAAGATGGTATGAGTGGGGTGGAGTTTGAAGAAGAAAAAAATCTTTTAGTAGAATACAATGAGGTTCTAGTGCGGGAGGAATTATACTGGCGCTCCAAATCTCGGGAAACTTGGCTGCTTGACGGGGACCTAAATACAAACTTCTTCCATAACTCAACTAAGTGTAGGAGAAGTTGGAACATAATAACTCAAGCAAAGACTGCAAATGGGGTTCTGGTATTTGAAGAACAGGAAATTCAACGCCTGGGAGTGTCTTAATTCGAAAACCTGCTTGGTGGGGAGAATGCGGTATCACCGCTAAATACAAGTATCTTGCAAAATTTAAAAAACAAAGTTTCAGCGGCAGATAATGAAATGCTTTCTAGTCGTGTGCAAAAGGAGGAAGTAAAGGTGACACTTTTTGAAATGAAACCTGAAAAGGCTCCAGGGCCAGACGGTTTCAATGCCTTGTTCTATCAAACATGTTGGGAGTTCCTGAGAGATGAACTAACATAAATTATCAAATAATCAAGGAAAAAGGGGGTAATTCTGAAGGATTTTAATAATACCAGCATTGCTCTAGTACTGAATGGTGAAAACTGTGAAGATTTTTCTGACTTCAGGCCAATAGCATTGTGTAATTCAGTGTACAAATTAATAACCAAAGCAATGGAAAATAGGTTGAAGAAGGTTTTTCCAAGTTTAATCTCAAAGGCTCAAAGCGGGTTTGTCCCAGGAAGGAACATCATAGATGGCATTGTAATTGCGTATGAGGTAGTACATTCTTTAAAATCCTTGAATCGGGAAGGGATGATTGTCAAATTGGATTTGAGAAAAGCTTATGATAGGGTGCAGTGGCGGTTTTTTTTAAAAGCCATGCAAAAATTGGGTTTCTCAGAAAAATGGTTGAAGTGGGTTTTCAGTTGCATATCTACACCCAGATACTCAGTCCTAATTAATGGAAATCCATGTGGTTTCTTCCAAAGCACCAGAGGTTTTCATCAGGGTGATCCATTATCACCTTTCTTATTTGTTATCCTGGCAGACACCTTCAGCGAACATATTGAGTGGTTATATAACAATTAGGTCTAGAAAGGTGTAAATATTACAAATGCTCTCCCAGCAATCACTCATCACATGTTCACATATGACACCTTATTATATGGGGAAGGATCAACAAATGAGGCATCGGTCATGAAGAATGCAATTAACCTTTTTGAAGTAGAATCAGGTCAGCAGATAAATGTGGAGAAATCGTGCATTTTCTTTTTGAATGTGGGCAAAAGAATTCAAAGATCGATCAAACTTATCCTCAACTTCAGCATTGGAGAACTTCTGGTCAAGTATCTAGGGATCCCCTTATTTTCGGGGCTGGTAAAGACTGCACACTGGGAGGATACCATTCACAAATGTAAAAACAAAATTGGCTCATGGCGTGGTCGTTGGCTCACACTAGCAGGTAGGCTGACTTTGGTGAAAGCGGTGATAGTAGTAGTTCCAATTTACATGCTAGCTTGCGTGGCTATAACAAAGAAGGTTGAACAACATTTGGTGGGGATCCAACATCATCTTTTATGGGATGGGTCAAACGATTCCCATCGCATACCCTTGATTGGTTGGGAGACAATCAAGCAATCTGAAAAAGTTTGTGGGGTCGAGGTTAAATATCTCTCCTTGCAAAATAAAGCCTTCGGGGTGAAGTTGATTTGGAAATTATTTGAAAACCCAAAAATCCTATGGGGGAGGTTGCTCAGGGAAAAATATTTGGATACGATGGATAATGATAGAATTTTGACAATTGCAAATCCTAAGAGAGGATCAACACTATGGAACTTTCTACTGGCCAACAAATCATTGATCACAGATCACCTCATGTGGGCAATTGGTGATGGTGCAAAAGCGTCGTTTTGGAATGACTCTTGGAATGGGTATTCTCCTCTAATCAGCCTGCCAAACATGGAGGAGGTTGCTCAGCTAACTTCAAATGCCTTGGGGGCCAAAGTTTGCAACTATGTTACTCTCAAGCTTCACAAAGGTAGGACGGTGTTCTCCTGGAAGGCACTGGACATGCTAACGGATGATCAAAGCCACACAGTGGAGGTGAAAATTTCAAACAGGTGCATATCTTTCTCGGCAGAACCAGACCAAATAAAATGGTGTGCGGCCTGAAGGGGCTCCTTCTCAATGAAACTGGGATATGAACTCCTCAGGCTTGATCGAAAGGAAGTTGGTTGGCCAAGCAAACTGTGTTGGAGTAAATTTGTGTTGCGAAAAGTTGGGGCTTTTGTATGGACTGTGATTCACAACCGCATACTAACTGGTGAACGTTTAAAGAAATTGGGCTTTCAGGGGCCATTTAGATGCATTTTCTATTTAAAAGAAGAAGACACAACTAACCATCTATTGGTAGAATGTTCCTTTGCACACGATTGTTGGTATCATTTTTGTAGGAAACTAAATTGGTAGGGCCCCATTTCAAATTCTCTAAAAGTTATTTTTGAGGCTTGGTCGCTTCTGGGTAAAGATTTGGCCATGGCTGGTCTCTAGACAAAAGTACCGGCGATGGTGATATGGCAGCTCTAGCGGGAAAGGAATGCATGAATTTTCAATGGAAAGGGAAAGTCGCTAGGTTTAGTAATCAACAAGATCGAAAGCGGGATCAGTGAACATTTTAACTCAAAGGCTCTAAACAGAAGGTATAGCTTCTTCTCTGCCTGGGATGAGGCAATGGTGAAAAACTGGCCTCTAATAAATCATCCAAAATGCTCCTTGCTAAAGGATAAATTCCAAAGGTCAATGGCAAAGTGGGAATTGCCTCTGAGTGGGAGACTCAAATTGAATTTCGATAGGGCCTCGAGGGGTAACCCGGGCCCGTCTGGTGTCGGTTTTGTTCTAAGGGACTCAAATGGGGATGTGGTTCACGCGGCTTCCATAAAACTGGCATTAGGCACGAACAACTTGACTGAAGCAACCGACCTTTTGAAGGTCTCAATTTTTGTGTTGACAACAATCTCCAAAACATAGATTTTGAAGGTGATTCGAGTGTCATTGTCAAAGTTGTGATTGCAAGAAAGGTGGCAAGCTGGCAACTTCAAGCTTGGTTAGGGGAAACTTGCTCCCTACTTGTGAATGTGGACAACTTCTCCATCTACCATATCTTCAGGGAGGCGAACAAGGTGGCAGGCAGATTGGAAAATGCAATTGTTGACCAAATCGCCCCCTCAGCCTCTTCGCCTTCCCTAAACGCTTGGTCTTCGGCGTTGGAATGCACCAACAAGGACAAAGATGATTAAGAATAGCTAAGGTAAAGAGGAAAGTTCTTTTCCTACTACCGATACAGAACTGGAAGATTGATTTGGGGAGACATGATGGTAGTAGTCATGGAAAACTGTAGTTGCTACAATTTTTTAGCTAGAAGGGGTAATCCCAAAATGCAGGAGGCGGTGGAATTTTAATGACAGCAGTACTAGCAAAAGACTTGGACTCTTTCTTGCAATGCGTAACCACGAACACGAAGGTGTTGCGTGATGGGGCTAGGCATATTCATTGTTCTTGTAACAAATTCTGCTCTCAATTTTGTATTTGTTTCGAATTTTTTTTTTGGTTCCAAGGTCTCTAGGGAGACCCAATCTTTAGTTAGATGTAATACCTTGAAATCAATAGAAGTGCGCTACCCACTAAGGTAGCAATTTTCCCAAAAAAAAAAAAACAAACTCTAGGAGCCTTCAAAACTGCCATGCAATAATTTGGGATCAAAGTTAGAATAAATTTTACCAATAAGATTATTCCTAAAATAGATAACCGCCACCCTTTCCAACCTACAATTTTGGACTGAATACTATGGATAACTTTTTGCCAATATGATATCCTATATGGCCCTGCAAAGAACAGTATTCCTGAATACTTACAAGGTAGTTCTGCAATTTGAAACCCCAAAATCTAAACAATCTTATCCTTTACTATAGGATTTGTATTAAAAATATAAATCTTTGACTCGCTTGCATTAGCCTTTTGACCAGAAGCTAAAATGTATTTTTCTAAAATGTGCTTGATTTGATTCACTTTTTTTGTTGATGACATACCAAGCAAAATGGTGTCGTCAGCAAACAAATAATGTGTTACTATTATAACTATGGCAAGAAACTTAATGCATTTCCATATGCCTTGAGTGTGAGCCTTGTCCACAAATCTACTCAGTGCCTCTACCAAAATGATAAAAAGAAATGGAGACAAAGGGTCTCCTTTCCTTACCCCTTGAGATGACTTAAAACAATCAAAATATAAAAAAAATTATATATTTGGATGTATTTTTTGTTTTTTGAAAAAAACAATCTAACTGAAGAAATATCATGTTCAAGTGGATAATTTCAAAAAAATTGAAAAAAAATGAGGTGGCTGCCAACAAAAATGTTACATAACAATTTCGGGTGAAAAGGTTTCGATCAAAACCCTTTTGCTCACCTTTTCAGCCAAAAAGTACATTCAAATTGAGTATTTTAAAGCGACAAAGGAAAAAATATATATTTTTTGGGAAAAAGTGTTTTGTCCAAAACTTTATGTGTGGCTGAAATTGTTTCTTTTGAAACTGTTTAGGATGAAATTGTTTCACTCAGAACTATATAATTAGTCAAAAGTGTGACATAGGTTTGTGCTTTTACCTTGATTTATAATGTATAATATAATTCTTATATTGTATGTTTTATGTGTCATTTCATTCCATAAAACATTATTTATTTATCATTTTCTATTAATTATCTTTGCAAATCAATTTAAATTTGCAAAGTGAAAAGAAATATCTTTTTTTTTTACCTCTTCTTTCGAATGCTCTTATGTTTTCTAGCACCTTTAAAAGACTATTAAAGAATATTTGTTTTTACTTTTAAAAGTTAGTTATTATCTTACTACTATAAAGTGAAATGAAATGGCATTTTTCTTTTTGTCTTTTACTGAAACTTCCCATGAAGGGGACTACTTAATATTTTTCACATAGTGTTATAATTCTTGTATTGTATGTTTTATGTGTCATCTCATTCCATCAAACATTATTTATTATGTTTTTAATTAATTGTCTTTGGAAATCAATTTAAATTTGTAAAGTGAAAAGAAATAGTATTTTCTTTTTCTTTTATCTTTTATTTTGAATGCTCTTGTGTTTTCTAGCATCTTTAAAAGGCAATTAAAGACTATTTATTTCTACTTTGAAAGTTAGAATCTTAGTACTATAAAGTAAAATGAAATGACATTACATAAATTAAAAGATTAAAAATGACACATTATAGTGGTCTGCCCAAAGATGGCTACGTCCACTTTTAGGGATTATCTCTTTATTAATTCTCAATTCTCAATTGACTACATATTCAACCAATAGTTATATTTATAAAACAGTCTCAACTCCAATAATTGGAAAAATCCATTCAAAATAGATAACTTCTAAATTGGTAAACACATGCCAAAAGGAAGTTATTACAAAGAAGGCAACCGTTTTGAATTGTGAGAGAAACTTGCTAATTTGGGCTTCATTGAACCCAACAATCTCCCACTTGAAAACCAAATAGTTGCTTAGAGATATCCCTCCTCTACAAGTTTATTATACGAGATGGACAAGACCAAGAGAAGCTCTACAAAATTCAAACTTCTCCCTGGGTAATACCTTCATTAACATATCAGCCGGATTCAACTTTGTGTCAATTTTCTCCACCTACAGCTTACCCTCTTCAATAGCATGGAAAATAAAATGATATCACAACTCTATATGTTTTGTACGATTGTGAAAGGAAGAATTCTTGGACAAGTGAATAGCACTACTGCTATCACAAAAGAGAGTAAAAATTGATTGCTTACACAATAACTCACCTAACAACCATTGCAACCATATCATTTCCTTTGCTCTTTCAGAGAGAGCAATATATTATGCCTCCGTAGAAGAAAGTGCAACCACCTATTGCAACCGAGAAACCCAACTGATCGCTACCCCAACAAAAGTGAACACATAACTAGTAGTAGAACGTTGTTTATCCAGATCTCCAACCATATCTGAATCTACATAACCTCGTACAAGTGATTGTCCTTACCACCAAAACATAAAACAGAATCAAAAGTACCTTTTAAATACCTAAAGATCCACTGCACTACTTGCCAATGTGGTTTACCCGGATTAGTCAAAAAATTTCTCACAACTCTCACTGCATGAGCAATATCTAGAAAAGTACAAGGCATGGCATACATGATACTTCCAACTACTAATGAATATGGAACACACTTCATGGGTTCTTTATCCTCTTATGTTTTAGGACACATAGCTGAGGATAATCGAAAATGATTAGCCAAAGGAGTACGAACGGATTTGGCATTCTTCATATTGAATCTATCTAAGATTTTAAGAATATACTTTTCTTGAGATAATCTAAGCTCTCTCTTATTTCTATCCCTGATTATATTCATCCCAAGAATCCTCTTTGCTGCCCCTAAATCCTTCATGCAAAATATTTGAAATAAATGTTGTTTCAACTCACAAACTCTCCTTGCACTAGTGCTAGCAACCAACATATCATCAACATACATTAATAGAATAACAAACTCACCATTAGGAAGCTTCTTGTAATAAACACACGGGTCTAATTCACAACGAGTGAATTGTTGTTGAGTCATAAAGCTATCAAATTTTAGATACCATTGCCTTGGGGCTTGCTTGAGCCCACACAAACTCCGCTTTAATCTGCAATATAAATGTTCTTGACCCTGCCATGAAAAACTTTCAAGATGCTCCATGTATATTCCCTCTTCAATATCTCCATGAAGAAAAGTTTCTTTAACATCTAATTGCTCAAGTTCAAGATCCCAAACAACTGCCAAGCCTAACACTATTTGAATTGTGTTCATTCTCACAACTAGTGAAAATATCTCATTGAAATCAATTCATTTTTCTTGAGCAAAAAATTTCACAAACAATTTGTCCCTGTAACATTTATGACCTCCATCTTCCTCTTTCACACGATATACCCATTTATTCTTCAGTGGTTTTTTATTTGGTGGAAGAAGAACCAAATTCCATGTCTCATTTGCATGCAAAGACTCCATTTCTTCATTTGTCGCCTCCATCCATTTCACTGAATTTGTATCTTTGCAAGCTTGTTTAAATGTTGCAAGCTCTGCCTCATCACAAAGCAATAATTCATGATTATCAAATAACAATAACTCATAATCATCAAATTTCGTTGGTGGCTTTCTCTTCCGGGTAGATCTCCTTAGTTTTGGACCCATTTCTGATTGCAAATTGCCATGTTTCTCTATATTTTCTTTATTACTCTGCTTTCCTACACTCCCCTATTTCATTCCTCCAATTTGATGCCCCTGTATACCTCTCTGTGACATAGAGGAGTAAAAAACAAAGCCTCTTATTGCAACATCTGGTTGATTTTGAGGTTGCATACAAGATTGTAATGGAAGTGATGGACCATTAAAAGTAAGTGTCTTATCTAATGGAGGTTGCATATTAAATGTTAAAGGCAGTGACTCAAGATTATATGGCCACGCAGAATTTAGGGGAGGTTGTGTATGAAGTGATGAAGGTTGTGCATCATCTAGGAAAGGCTATGAATGACTTTGAGAAGGCAGCAAATGAAAATGTGAAGGCAGTGATGTAAAACGCAAGGGTTGCACTGATAGATTTGAAGGTAGTGTACCAAGAGCAGGCTGCGTCCTAACTTTTGGAGACTATGCAACATGTTCAAAAGGTTGTATATCAAATAAATAAGGTTGGGAATCAACCATAGAAGGTTGCCTAATATTTGAAGAGTGTGTTTGATCATGTGCAGGTTGTGCACAAGTATAAATAGGGCAACTCATATTTGAAGGCAGAGAGCTTAAATTAGATGGCTGCAAAGAAATTATTAAAGGCTGGGAGAATGAAATAGAAGTTTTCCTCACACGACCATTATCAAATAAATCAACATCAAAATATTCATCTAAAGATGTGTCTTGAGGCTGCAAACCTGGAATTTTTTTATCATTGAAGACAACATCACGATTGTGAACAATATTTTTAGCAATGGGATCCCATAGCTTGAAACCAATCTGATCCTCTCCATAGCCTAGAAAAATACACCTCTTTGATTTTAAATCAAGCTTCGTTCGCTACTCCTTGGGAATATGCACAAACGATTCACAACCAAACACTCACAAATGGTGATGTGAAATTCTTTTCCCAAGCCATCTCTCCTCTGGAATATCAAAATCCAAATGAGATGATGGAGAATGGTTGATTAAATATACTGTAGTGTTACACACCTCTTCCCAAAACTCTTTTCCCAAACCGGCATTGGAGAGCATACAACGAGCTCTCTCAAGAATCGTCAGATTCAACTGCTCATCTGCACCATTTTCCTGAGGGGTGAATGGGACCACCTTTATTCTATGAATGCCATTGTCTGCACAAAAAATTTCAAACTCCGAGGAGAAAAACTCTCCCCCATTATCAGTTTTAAGACATTTAATTTTACGCCCTATCTGGTTTTCAACAAGAGCCTTAAAAATTTTAAATTTTGAAAAAAATTCTGATTTTTTATTCAACATGTAAATCCAAACTTTTTGAGTGTAATCATCAAGGAAAGTAACAAAGTAATTTGCACCTCCAAAAGAGGTTACCTCGGTGGGAACAAAAACATCTGAATGCACAAGTTCCAAAGGACTGGTTTTCTAATAATGGCATGTCCTCAAGAAGTTGGCCCGACTCTATTTTCCATAAAGGCAATGCTCGCATAACTCCAAATCCACCGATTTTAAGCTGGGAAGTTGATTTCATTGAAGCATTACTTCAAGCCCTTTCTTGCTCATGTGCCTGAGCCTCTTATGCCAAATTTCAGAATTGTTGTCCATAACTATCATGGAAGCTCCCACTTCACCATGGCATTTTAAAATGTAAAGATTACCCAACTTATTTCCCTTTGTAAGCACTAAAACTCCCTTGGTTACTTTCTAATTGTCTAAAAATAATTTAACATTACACCCAGAAACAATAAGTTGACTTACAAAAATTAAATTTTGTTTCAACAAAGGAACATATCTCACATCCTTTAAAATCTATTGATTTCCATTTTTCAAATTCAAAATTATATCACCCTTACCAACAATTTCGCATTCCTTATTGTCACCAAGAAAAACCTTACTGAATGTACCTTCTTTGAAATTTGTAAAAGCTTGTTGGCATGAAGTAGCATGGAAACAAGCCCCAGAATCAAGTACCCACAAGTCTACAGTCGTGTCTCCAATAGCCAAGACCAAGACACCGTCGTTTTTTTTAGCTATAGTGTTTGCTTCATTGTTACTAACTTTGTCCCGTGCCTTTTTATAATTCTAGCAATTTTTCTTTGTGTGGCTCGGTTTGCCACAAAACCAATAGGCACCAGTCCTTCCTCTAGATTGTGATCTATGTGCAAATTTTGACCTTCTTCTATTATTATTTTTGCCTCTTTCTTTACTTCTACCTCTATTGTTGGTACTTACAACGGTTAATGCCTCGCCAAATGAGGGTTCCTAATTTTTTCTCCACATATCTTCACTCAGAAGAGTGGTTGCAACATCATCAAATTTTAATTTTCTTTTGGCAGCCACCGAAGTGCTCACTGTCATCACCACACCTTCCCAGCTATTCAGTAAAGAACACAATAATAAAATTGCTTTGATCTCATCATCCAAATTAATGCCCACAAAAATCAAATAGGTGATTAATGTATTAAATTCATTTAAATGATTTGACATAATCCCTCCTCGCATTTTTACATTATATAGTTTTTTCATAACGAATACCTTATTCAAATCTGATGCCATCTCATATATTGAAGAGAGTTTATCCCACAACTCCTGCGTTGTCTTCTCAGCTGAGACATTAAATAAAACACTACTAGACAACGAAAGGAAAATGGTAGCTCTTTGTCTTTTTGTCTAGTTTCTCCCAATCTTCATCTGATAAAGAACCTTTCCCTTTGGCTTTTCTAGCCAATGCATTTGAGAGATCTTGCTTGATGAGCAATGACTCTACTACACCTTCTACAGATCGAAATTCTGACCTGCAAATTTTTCAATCTTCCATTTGTCTGCATCTTCCATGGCTCCGAAAATTCTTCATTGGTTTCCAACACCAAAATTTCTCCACCGAGCTCTGATACCAATTGTTGATTATAATTGCAGAAACAAATGGAAAAAAATTGTAACAAAGGAACACAAATTAAAAGATTAAAAATAACACAAAACAAAAACATGATATTTATAGTGGTTTTCCCAAAGATGGCTACATCCACTTTCAGGGATTATCTCTTTATTAATTCTCAATTCTCAATTGATTACATATTCAACCAGTAACTATATTTATAAAATAGTCTCAACTCCAATAATTGGAAAAATCCATTCGAAACAGACAACTTCTAAATTGGGAAACACATGCCAAAAGGAAGCTATTATAAAGAAGGCAACTATTTCGAATTGTAAGAGAAACTTCCTAATTTGGGCTTCACTGAACCCAACAAAACACTCGTTGAAAATTTAAGAAATAAAAAAGAGAGCTTCTATTCTTTAAGATAAGATTCCTCTTTATCCCAAAATATTTTTTTCTCATGTCATAAAACCTATTACTTTATAAAAATAAATCTTAAAATCTTATATAATCTCGATCATATTTAGTATTATTCATTAAAATTTAAATTGAAATTAAAATTATTATATCCATACATGACCACAAAATTAATAAGACTAACAATAAAACAATTAAATAAAAAATATTTATCTTTTACTCTTTATAACAAGAGACACATTTGCGTCAGGTTCTGCACATTGTGGGGTGTACTTATTGTTTTAAACATTTAGTTAATAGAAGCAACTGGGGGTGTAATGTGATTGTTTGTTGTTGTATAATATTATTATTATAGTTGATTAATGTTGCATAAATAAAATATAAAATTCATATGGGTATGTTTTGTTGTTTTAAACATTTAGTTAATAGAAGTAAGTAGGGTGGTAATATAATTGTTTGTTGTTGTATAATGTTATTATTATAGTTAATTAATATTCCAAAAATAAAAAATATGCAATTATACAAATATAGTATTATAATAATTCCATATATATATATATTTATTCTTATCATTTTGATAATGTGATATTTATGTAATTTTTTCCTTGCTAAATTATATTATTGCATGTATGTTTTTTAAAATAGATTTTATTGAAATATTAACTTAGATACTAAAAAAAAATTATATTTATTATAGATAGATAAATTTTATTGTGATATTTAATACACACTTGATAAATAAATATAAAATATACATTGAGTGTACTCACATTTATTTAATAAGCTTTGAAAATCTTACCAATTATTAAATAAAATATGTAAAATAATGCTTGAAAGTCAACAATGTAATTATATGATGATGTATGTAATAGTGCTCATGTCATTCAAGTCAGTAATAGATTTGAAATTTCATTCATGAATTAAATGCATTGCATTGCACATAATTTAGAAAAGAAAAAAAAAATCCTAATTTTTACAATGACTTTGACAAGATGAACCAATAAAAAGAAAGATAAAAAATATTTTAACAATTTTAGAAATAGACAATTAAAAATAGACTATATAAAATTGTTTGTAAAGTTTTTAATTCTAGATGTTTATTGGTTGGATTGTCACTATCACTCAAAAAAATTGAATGCAATGAATGCATTAGTATTCTCCGTGGGGAGAACTAAAAATTAGAATACTTGTATTGTCTAGAAACTGTGAGACTTGAACTCTACATACCCTTTACACTCTCAACAATTTCTAGCATTCCATCTAATATAAAATAAGAAATAAAAATAAGATTATAATACTATAAAAGGTTAGTATTATTATTAGTTCCTGCCGATAGGCAGGTATACTTATGCATTCGCCCGGAATGCATTTAACCGGCAGCATGAACCAATCACATTTCGCCATTTAATATATTGTTTTTTTTTTGTATAGTTTGAATTTGGAGAGCTATTTTATATATTGGAAAATTAGCATTTATCTAATTTTCTATTCGTCCGAGTATCTTTATAAATCATTTTTGTTTTAAAAATTTAGGAAAATGCAAACGCATAAATTGATTAAATAAATTTAAGCAAAGACATAGTTTAAAAGGTGGCGGCTAGAGGTACATAATCCATGAATGCAGATTAAATGCACTAAAATATCACGAAACTGCGAGCGCATAAATTGATTAATTAAAATTAAGCAAAGGCATAGTTTATCAAACTGGTGGGTAGGCGTACGGGGTGCATGAATAAAAATTAAATGCATTGAATGGCATCTGGCTCGAGGTGAAGGCGGTGGAATCGCTTGGAGGCCATGCGTGGCCAGGGTACTTTGGTCATTTAATATAGAGTTAAGTTACTTGGTATGCATTTCTATTACTTTGCGTGTGTTGTTTTTGTCTTCTGTAAGCGATGTTCTGAGGGAGAGTTTTAGTGACTGAGCAAGATATGTTATAGTTGCAGAGTCCAGACCCAAAAATGAGTTATTTGAGGTGATAATTTGGTAATTTTCAGAGTTTCGATACATTAAAACGCTGGACAGTGAGAGACGAATTGCTTGACGCAAAAGAGGTAACTTTTCATTTTTTAGTGTATTTGGCATTCATATACTTTGATTATAAATTCGTATTTTAAACTACTGTTAGTATTGTTCATTCGAATTTCTTGTTGAAATGTGAAGGTTTCATCTGCGTTTGATAGGAATTATGTAAAAATCCTCTTGTTCATTTTACTTCATGCATGTGAGTCGACAGTGTGCTGTTTTGAGCTTTTTCGTTGTCATCAAAGCATAAAGGATAGAGGGGTTCTGTTAAAAGTCGTGGTTGTTGTTCATTTTGCTTCATGCATGTGAGGCCTGTAGAGTTTGTATTTTTTTTATTGCTGCAAAGTGGTCCCATAGAGAGGGCTTTGGAACCAAAATTATGTCAACATGTGCGATAATGAGAGCTTTTCAACAATGAGTCAACAGTGTGTTGCTTTGAGCTTTGCCATTGTCATGAAAGCATAAAGGATAGAGGGATTCTGTTAAAAGTCATGGATGTTGTCCTTGTAGGCATAAATGCAAACAATGGGAGCATAAAGAATGCAGTAGAAACCTTTTACCTCCTGGCAAGCATAAATATTGTGTCAGATGTCGTCGTTACTGTTTTTGTATCTTGGGGTTATAAAAAACTATGTCAAAAATGTTGTAGAGTCCAAATTACAATGTTGCCATGGAGCAGTTAAGTAGTATTGCTTTTCACTTTTTAGTCTGTTTGATACAAGAAATGCAAGTAGGGTTTCATAGTGCTTTAAGTCAATTGTATACTTTGATTATAAATTCGTATTTTAAACTACTTTTAGTATTGTTTATTCGAATTTCTTGTTGAAATGTGAAGGTTTCATCTGCGTTTGATAGGAATTATGTAGAAATCCTCTTGTTCATTTTACTTCATGCATGTGAGTCAACAGTGTGTTGCTTTGAGCTTTTCCGTTGTCATCAAAGCACAAAGGATAGAGGGGTTCTATTATAAGTCATGGTTGTTGTCCTCGTAGGCATAAATCTGTATATTAAACTACTTTTAGTATTATCTATTCGAATTTTTGAAATGTGAAGGTTTCATCTGCGTTTCATAGGTATTATGTAGAAATCCTCTTGTTCATTTTGCTTCATGCATGTGAGCCCTGTAGAGTTTGTGTCTTTTTGATTGCTGCAAAGTGGTCCCATAAAGAGGGCTTTGGAACCAAAATTATGTCAACGTGTGCGATAATGAGAGCTTTTCAACAATGAGTCGAGAGTGTGTTGCTTTGAGCTTTTCCATTGTCATGAAATCATAAAGGATAGAGGGATTCTGTTAAAAGTCATGGTTGTTGTCCTTGTAGTCATAAATGCAAACAATGGGAGCATAGAGAATGCAGTAGAGACCTTTTCCCTGTCGGCAAGCATACAAATTTTTGTCAGATGTCGTTGTTATTGTTCTTGTATCTTGGGGTTATAAAAAACTATGTCAAAAATGTTGTAGAATCCAAATTATAATGTTGCCATAGAGCAATTAAGTAATATTGCTTCATAGAACAGTTTTAGGCTTCATGCAATAGAGCAGTGAAATTCATTGCTAGAAGATTTGTGGTCCAATAACCTGTCGCAATTAGTTTGTGTAGTTAATATTGTCTGCATTTATACTTGTGTCTCTTGAATCTGGAAAAATGCTCGGTAGTGTTTAAATGGTTTTTGCTATTAGTATCCATCGCAGTAGGAGTACTGTATATTGCTATTCTTTTAGAAAAAACAAAGACATGGTTTTTGTTTTCTAATGAAAGCTTTTTACATGGTGCAATGCTTTTTGGTTGGAAGAAAAAGAGGTTGTGTAGCGGTCCAGCTGTGGCAAATTCTTCAAGCAAGTAGTACAAGGTGAGTTTCTAGAATGAACCTTCTCTTTTGTTTACAGTTGCATATAGTAGACAGAGAAAAAGGTTTATTGAAGATTCTCACAATATTGATTGCACTTGTAATCATATCGTTGCTTTTTGTTACAAGGACAATCTTTGCAAATGGGTATTGTGAGTGGCATATGCTATATGGTTCATAAAAATTAAGCAGTTGGGGTTCAAAAGTATATCTTCATTTCAAAAATTTAACCTTTTCAAATTTTGAGAGTTTGATTATGAATCCATATGCATACTTTGATTAAAACTACTGGCTAAAGGTGCATAATTCATTAATGCAAAATCAATGCATTTAATGGCATCTGACTAGAGGCGAGGCTGTTTGGATTGCTAATCAGTCTTTAAATATATAACAATTAAAACAGATAAATAAGTATAATTATCCTTGGCCACATTTTACATTTTGGCCTTTCAATCAAATTCAATTAACAAAGTAGCAGTTAGACCTACAAAAGGTTCAAGGACTATGCTAGTAGAAAAACAAATTTTGGACAATGGCTAGACAATTTGTTTAAATTGCTTTAGAAACTTTGAAGCAAATGCATTTTTCCTTCTGTTTGCTTTCATAGTACATCTTAAATGGAAGTTGGGTTTTGCATTGTTGCAATGCATTTGGATACTTTGATTGTAAAATCATAGTTTAAATCATTTTAAGTGTTATCAATTCAAACCTTTCCTTGAAATATCAAGAATTCATCTGAAACTTGGAGGCAACGTACAACTGTCTATAATTATCCTTGGCCACATTTCACATTTTGATCTTTCAATCAAAGTCAATTAACAAAGTAGCAGTTAGACCTAAAGAAGGTTGAAGGACTATGCTGATAGAAAACCATATTTTGGACAAAGGCTAGACAACCTGTTGAAATTGTTGTACAAACTTTAAAGCAAATGCATTTTCCCTTCTATTTACTCTCATTGTACATCTTAAATGGAACTTGGGTTTCACATTGTTGCAATGCATTTGGATACTTTGATTGTAAGGTCATAGTTTAGATGATTTTAAGTGTTATTGATTCAAATCTTTCCTTGAAATACGAAGGATTCATCTGAGTCTTATAGGCAATGTACAGCTGTCCTATAGAAAGAGCTTTGGAACTAATGAGATGTCATCAAGGATAGAGGAATACTGTCAAATATTGTGATTATTGTCCTCATAGGCACACATGAAAAATATGGAAGCACATAGAAAGCAACTTAACTCTTCAATAATCCCATGAAACATAGTCTTTGTATGCATCCATGCATACAGGTTTGCATGTATATATGTGTGCATGTAATTATGTATATATGAATGCATGTATCTATGTTGCCATGTATGTATGTATGTATATAACAGATTACTGTTGCATTTTCTTTAAATGCTTTTTTGTGGATTGCGTCGGCTAGCCATCCAGTCATATTGTGATTAAACAATTAAGAATAAGTGCTAAATAATTGAAGTAAAATGACCCCATTCAGTTAGCAGATCAATTTTTCTCGGGCCTTTACATGTTAACTGAGAGTTCTGAAGCTTTTGCTGTTCATTGGCAGTCTTTGAAGCTTAAATGTCACAGTATATGTAGCATTTTACCAAATAGCTCTATCATTCATGATGATTTAGGCAAGTTCATATTTCCTTATTCATCCTTGTATTGTCCCATATCTAAATAATTAGGCAATTGCTAGTTAGCCTTTAAGTACTTGGCAATTCAAAGAAAGAAATGATTGCAATTAGCTTTGTGTGCATTTGAACTATTAATCAAAGGCAATTAACAAACTAGCCCTTGGAAAACCATGTTTGTGTTAATGTGTTCAATACCATGTATTTGTGCATGGGTGTATATGAATGCTATGAGTTGTGATTTCTACCATTCTGCAGTGCTTACTATTACTTGTACAACCAAGCGATATGCAAGTAGAGTTCATAGTTCATAGCATCCAGATACATTCAAGGACAAATACAAATCAAGATTGTTAGCATCCTGATAAGAAAGATGATGAGATACATCCAATTAATGTATGTCACAACATCTTATAAACAATAATTCCTATCAAACGCAGATGAAACATTCACATTTCAACAAAAAAAATTGAGTAAACAATACTAAAAGTAGTTTAAAATACATATTTATAATCAAAGTATACAATTGCCTTAAAGCACTATGAAACCCTACTTGCATTTCTTGTATCGGACAAGCTAAAAAGCGAAAAGCAATATTACTTAATTGCTCTATGGCAACATTGTAATTTGGATTCTACAACATTTCTTGACATAGTTTTTTATAACCCCAAGATACAAAAATAGTAATGACTACATCTAACAGAATTTTTATGCTTGCTGGCAGGAAAAAGGTTTCTACTGCATTCTTTATGCTTCCATTGTTTGCATTTATGCCTATGAGGACAACAACCACGACTTTTAACAGAATCCCTCTATGCTTTATGCTCTCATGGCAACGGAAAAGCTCAAAGCAACACACTGTTGACTGATTGTTGAAAAGCTCTCATTATCGCACACACTGACATAATTTTGGTTCCAAAGTCCTTTTTATGGGACCACTTTGCAACAATTTAAAAAATACAAACTCTATAGGGCTTATATGCATGAAGTAAAATGAACAAGAGGATTTCTGCATAATACCTATCAAACGCAGATGAAACCTTTGCATTTCAACAAGAAATTTGAATAGATAATACTAAAAGTAGTTTAATATACGGATTTATGCCTACGGGGACAACAACCATGACTTTTAACAGAACCCCTTTATCCTTTATGCTTTGACAACAACGGAATAGCTAAAAGCAACACACTGTTGACTCACATGCATGAAGTAAAAAATCAGTTTAAAATACGAGTTTATGACTATGAGGACAACAACCACAACTTTTAACAGAAACCCTTTTACCCTTTATGCTTTGATGACAATGGAAAAGCTCAAAGCAACACACTATTCAGTCGTAGTTCAAATGTTGTCATTATTACACGTGTTTAGATAATTTTGGTTCCAAAGCCCTTTTTATTGGACCACTTTGCAATAGTCAATAATACATAGACCTTACAGGGCTCACATGCATGAAGTAAAATGGAAAAGAGGATTTCTACATAATACCTATCAAACGCAGATGAAACCTTTGCATTTCAACAAGAAGCTCGAATAAATAATACTAGAAGTAGCTTACAATATGAATTTATAATCACAGTATAGCAATTTCTTAAAGCCCTATGAAACCCTACTTGCATTGTTTTTTGCATGCACCTTGTTTAAACATTTAATTGTTGGTTCTTGATAATGGAATGAAGTGAACTTGGACAAATGGAAATAGAATGACCCCATGGAATTGGAACATTAGGGTTTACATGCCTTTACCATGATAGCAGATTTGTGTGCATGAGACTTACTTGAATCTTAAATGTCATAGTGTATTGGTACATGTATCAAGTAGCTTGGTCCCAGGCCTTGACTCTGCAGCAACAACATCTCCTGTGACTACACAGATCTGCAAAATAACAAAAAATGAAACACTCAAAGTAATCACAATTCATCTCTAGTCACTAAAATCTATATTACATGATAAACAAGCAAGAACCTTTGAGTAGATGAAGGTCATGAACATTGAACCAATAGTAGGATAGTCACCACAACATTTAAGTAAACCTATGGTGTAGACTCCCTTTTCCATTATCAATTTTATTCCCAATTTCGTCCATGAAGAACTTTGTCAACCTGTAGATCCTGCTATTAGCCATCACTTTGATCCATGATTTCCATTTCTTTCATCAATGAATTCCATATCTTTGATCCATGAAGAACTTCTCTAGCTTGTGCATCCATGTATTCTATATCTTTGAGGATATTCTTCATGGATGAAATTGGGAATACAATTGATAATGGAAAAGAGAGTATTGAGCATAGGTTTACTTAAATGTTCTGGTGACTGTCATACTATTAGTTCAACGTTCATGACCTCTATCTACTAAAAAGTTCTTGCTCATTCATACCTTGGTAATTAAACCTGTGATATTGCATTGCATATGTCTCATGTTCTTCACCTTGAAATGTCCATACTCAAATACAGTAATAGAAAGTAATAAAGTAATTATAGCAATACAAAATAATTCCAATAAAAACTAATCAAGAGTAATACAAAATACTTTACAACACCTTGTGTATTACAACTGTCAGTGAGTTGTTTTTACAACACCATGTGTTTTACAATATACAGTTTAACAAAACAGTAATCAAGAATTAAACAAAAAAAGATAATGGAAACTCAAATTCAATGTTTTAGTTTCCATTTCTCATTTAACAAGTCTTTCAACATCCTAATCAGATTCACTCTTTACATTTTATTTCTTTACTTTTCTGCCCTCATTGCAATGGCAGGGGAACCATACGTGAAGCCACTGAATAACCCTTCCATTATTTGATGGAACTGGTGTGGGGTGATTTCATGAAAGCTCAAGTGTCATAGTATATGTGGCGTAGCAGCTAATAAGTCCATCTTACATTCTGCTGATGACAATTTAATTTGTCTCATCCGTTTCCGAACCATTAATCAAAGTCAATTAACAAACAAGTCAATGTTGCACTTGACTCATGCAAATTAAGTCAATTCTATCATTAATCATAGTGATAGCAAACAAATGCTTGTTAGATTATGTCATTGTTGAAACCCTATTTGCATTTTCTAGTTCCATGTACCTCGTTTAAACATTTAATTATTAGTTCTTGATAATGGAATGAAATGGACTTGGACAAATGGAAATAAAATGGTCCCATGGCATTGGAACATCTATGTTTACATGGCTTTAACATGATAAAAGATCTCTGTGCATGATACTTATTTGAAACTCAAATGTCATACTGAATGTGGCATATTAGCTACTTGGCTTAACATGATAGCTTTCAAACAAGTTAATTTAGTGATCAATCAAGCTAATTGGCTGATGAATTAATTGTGTTCCATGGTTGGTCATAGCCAATTATTGGAAAAGCTGTAAATGCCATGGATGAAATAATATGAATAAAATTCTAGTTTCTGGTTTACTTGAAATGCGATGAAAAAACTGCTATGAAGGCATAAGACAAGGTTGTCTAACATATTGCCATTCCTTTATCTAATTTCTTTTGACACAAATGCTTTACACATTTGATTGCAATAGTAACGTGTCTACGAAAATGGGATAGTAAAGATCATAATTCAGTAGTTTTTAGCGTGAGTATATATGTGTCCTGATACATATAAGCTTAATCTGGCATTTACGAAAATAGTTGCTATGTATAGTGAAAGAGCTTATTAGTGTTACTATATGCGATATCCATATAACAAAGTAAATTGGTACAAGGCTAGAGTGGCACATCCAAAAAAACATGGACGCATGTATACGCAGTTGCATACAGGGATACGTACAAGCTTAGATGAATAGTTAATTATAGTTAATTATAAAACATCTTTGTACACCTAATCAATTAAACCAATCATGGCCATTCATATGCAAAAAAAAAGGAACTTTTTGAAAAGGCTTTATAGACAAGGAAGCAAACACAATTGTAAACCGAAATTGCAAAATCTTCGGCAATATCTTCCTTTTTTTTTCTTATGCTACAAATATTCAATAGCCTATAGCTGTCCAAATTAATTGTATCCCTTTGTCTATGTTGAAGCCATCTGTTTATTCTATTGCTTTCGCTATTATTTTCATGAAAGCTCAAATGTCATAGTATATGTGGCGTAGCAACCAATAAGTCCACCTCACATTTTTCTCATGACAATTTAATTTGTCCCATCTGTCTTTGAACCATTAATCAATGTCAATTAACGAACAAGTCAATCTTACAGTTAGCTTGTGCAAATTAAGTCAATTCTATCTTTTACTCATTAATGAAATTAACTAATTAGTTTAACAAGATAGCTTTGAAACAAGTTAGGTCAATAATGAATCAAGTTGTTTGACTGATGAATCAATTGAGTTCAATAGTTAGTCATAGTAATAGCAAACAAATCCTTGTTTGATGATGTCATTGTTGAATTTGCTTGTGTGTCCCCGTCTGCACTTTTGCCATAGCTTGAAGCAATGATGCTTTGTGATTCAAGTATTAAGTGTAATTGGAAACCTTTTTTGACTTACATTTATTGATTTAAATCTGTTTGGAAACCATAGCTGCAGTGGTTCTTTACGCTCGATGCAAAACAACAATATAGTTAAAATGCATAGCAAAGCCTGTAGGGAACCATGTTTGCACTTGTGCATTTGGAATTCAAGAACCTATGATAAATAGACTGCTAGGTTAATTTGTTTCCAATCGATACTTGTTTCCATTGAATCTAAAAATAAACTGGCTGGTGTATTTTGATGTTTGGACTATTAGTATCCATTACACTATCATTGTCATCCATTGCAATTATAATTTTGGCAGTTATTTGCACAGATGTGTTTTCATGCATTGTGAAACCCAACTTGCATTTCTGGGATAAAATGAAGCAAAATAGATAAAAGTAGCAATTTGTTGCCTTGAGTAACTTGTCTCTTGGTTTTCATTCAACGAGCACAAGAGCTTTTGCTCTGTCACTGTAAACGTCTCCTTTCTATTGATAGAAGCTGTCAATTTTCTAGCCTATGTCTTTGCTTAAATTTATTTGTATATGTCATCTTCTTCCAGACTCTCATTAAAAAAGGAATCTCCATATTCTACCACCAAAGAAAATGCATTAACATCAAAGGAGTTTGAAATTGAAGATAACAAACCTAATAGCACTCACTTGGATAAACTATTTATCTATAGTGACAACTTTATTGGCTCCTAGTGTCAAGGCAAGAATACTTATGCATTTGGTTGAAATGCTTTTATTAGTTCCTGCTGGTAGGCGGAAATACTTATGCATTCGCCTGGAATGCATTTAACTGGTAGCATGAACCAATCACATTTCGCCATTTAATATATTGCTTTTTTTTTGTATAGTTTGAATTTGGAGAGCTATTTTATATATTGGAAAATCAACATTTATCTATTTTTATATTCGTCCGAGTAGCTTTATAAATCATTTTCGTTTTAAAAATTCAGGAAAATGCGAACGCATAAATTGATTAAATAAATTTAAGCAAAGGCATAGTTTAAAAGGTGGCAGCTAGAGGTACATAATCCATGAATGCAGATTAAATGCATTAAAATATCACGAAACTGCGAGCACATAAATTGATTAATTAAAATTAAGCAAAGGCATAGTTTATCAAACTGGCAGGTAGGCGTACGGGATGCATGAATAAAAATTAAATGCATTGAATGGCATCTGGCTTGAGGTGAAGGTGGTGCAATCGCTTGGAGGCCACGCGTGGCCAGGGTACTTTGGTCATTTAATATAGAGTTAAGTTACTTGGTATGAATTTCTATTACTTTGTGTGTGTTGCTTTTTGTCTTTTCTAAGCTCTTGTTCTGAGGAAGAGTTTGTAGCCAC
Organism: Sequoia sempervirens; assembly: GCA_007258455.2. Taxonomy (NCBI): domain Eukaryota; kingdom Viridiplantae; phylum Streptophyta; class Pinopsida; order Cupressales; family Cupressaceae; genus Sequoia; species Sequoia sempervirens. The sequence goes on from VDFB02047230.1 coordinate 472,076,067, forward strand.
TAAGCAAGAGATCTTACGGTTGCAGGCCTCAGACCTAGAAACAAGTTACTTGAGATGATAATTTGTTACTCTCCACAGTTCCTTTCCATTCAAGTGCATCGTGGGGCTCTATTTCATAGTGCTTTAGTTCACTATCACAATCACTTTCTGCTTAATGTGTCAGTGCATGTATGTATGTATGCATGTTTCTATGCGCATATGCATTAACCTATGTGCATATCTATGTAGACATTTGTAGATGCATATATGCATGTATGCATGTGACTCTAGATATATCTATGCATATATGTATTTATGCATATATGTATGTGTGTGTAGATGCATCTATGTGTATATGCATGTAATCATATGGATGCATATATGTTTATGTCCATAGATGCATTAATCTTCCTTTACATGGATGTATATGTACATATATATACATATGTATACATATATGTGTGTGTCGATATGTCTTTTCTACGAAAGAGTTTAGAGTGGCAGGGCAAAGGTTGTCATGGTTCCAAAAAAGGGCACTTGCAGACAAGCTACTCCAAGCAATAAATAGTTTCTTTCATCATTTTTCTTTTATTTTAATGTCCATAAGCACATTGGGTTTCATAGTGCTCAGCCTATGCTATTCTTCAGAGACTAGTCCCTTCGACAAGCATCTGTTAGCATGTCCCATAATAGGACCTTATAAACAATATGAGGGCAATGTGTTAAAATCACTTTACAAACTGTCAGGCAAATGCAATTTATAGATATAAGCTTAAACTCCACAATTGCTTTCATCTCTCTCAATGTCATTAAAGCATAAAGCAAAGAGGTTTTTTTTGCAACTTCTAATTTTTGTACTTTTACACGATAATTCAGTTTATTAATTAATGAATCAAATTATCTTAATTAATTAATTTTCTTTTTCCTTTTGTCATTTCATATCTAATTAATTAGATAACTGTTGAATAGTATTTATATACATAATAATTAAAACAAACAAATAATTATAACTATCCTTGTGCACATTTGACCAATCAAACAAAGTCAATTAAAAGATATGATTCCACTTATTCACTGATAGTATTGGCGTGCAATATCCTTGAAAAGTCTTGAAAAAGAGGATTACTCAGACACCAATAAGGATTCTGATTTGTAACATTCTTATCCAAATCATCTTCATTAAATAAGATGTTGTGCCATACATTAATTGGATGTATCGCATCATCTTTCTTATCAGGATGCCAACAACCTTGGTTTGTATTTCTCCTTGGGTGTATCTAAATGCCATGAGTTATGAATTCTACTTGCATGTGACTTCATTGCACAAGTAATAGTAAGTGCTACATAACGGTACAAAAAAAAATTATGCATATGGAAATGAAATGACCCCATTTAGTTAGAAAATCAATATTTATGTCGCTTTCACTATTAAGTGATAGCTAGTTTGGCATTAAACAATAGCTAGAAATTGTTTTTACTATAACTTAACAATGCTAGCACAAGTATCTGTTGTTTTTTGGTTTAGTATTGATTAGTTGCTACGGCCTATTTACACTTTTTTAGGCGCTTAAGCAAATATGGGATCTATTCCATTGATTGCTCTTAAAGAGCTTATGCCACCATTGCAATAACAGAATTACCCTGGTGCATGCATATGCAAAAAAATGTTCTATATTGTAGGGTACACAAATAGCAATAAGTATTTCAAAATTATAAAAAAGCAATTTGCATTTTAAGGAACAAAAGTTCTTACTTGGATTGTTTCTCGTTCAAATGAATCTACATAAGAATTATGTTTTCTTTTTATGAATAGCATAGTATATGTCACTCACTATACTCATTTGTCTAATTTGTCCTTGTGACAGGGATCAATGCTTTCAACTGTATTTAAACAACCACGCACAAACAACACTAGGAAAAATTGCTTGTCCCTATCACAATTTGTACATTTCTACAAGTATACTTGATCATTCGACAGCAGATTAGAAGGTCATTTTGTCCAAATTGTCTTTTTGCTTTTCTTGAAATGCAATTGAAATTCTTCAATATAATAACTGCATAAAGTTCTTTTCCATGTATTCATTTTGTCATCTTGTATTTCTCATTTCTTTGAACATTAATGATTTAGAGGGCTGTTTCCACATATACAACCAAGAAAATGCATTATCCACAATTGCAATAGCAATTTGTCTTCGAGCAATAGAACAGGTTTTGCTTATGTGTTAATATGTTATACTTCCTCTATACAATATCCATAGAATAGAATGAACTGCTAGCATGCAATTTTCAAACACTCTTTACAGTTTCAAATAGCGTTTAGAGTCATAAGTCTTTGTTTTATGTCAACTGGTTTTTACCTATATGCATATAAGGCAATTTTTTTCATAGGACTGTTTATAGCTGTGGCAAGTTGCTATGCAGCTTGCAAGTTAACGTACATTTATTCTTCCTATTTTACAAATAAAAGCCTACAAAGTTAATTTCAAAAGCTGACATGGCACATGAGTACAATGAATGATGTACTGCGTCACTTATAGACATGATGCAATATTTTTCCATGGTCTTGCTTGCATGCAAAAATGACATTAACCACAGTTTTTTTTTGCTCACATTGCCAATTTCACTATGTGCTTTAGACCTCTAAAGTAAAAGAAAACTGAGGAAAGAAGCTATTTATTGCCTCAAGTAACTCGTTTCTGGTTCTGGATACTGTAACTATAACAAAGTCTGCTCAATCGCTATAAACTCTCCCAGAACAAAGACTTCTAGAATAGAAGAACAATATGCACAGAGTAATAGTCATGGTTAACAGCTAACTTGAGTCTATAACAAATGGACAAAGCAACCTAGCTATACATGTGCACCAAGCCATTCCAGCAGTTTCTCATCGACCCACATGCTATTTAATGTATTTTCTTTGCCTCTATGCACTGTGTGCCTGCACCTCTGAGTTTCAATCTCTTTTTTTAATTATTTAATCAATCTATGCCTTCACTTTTGCTCAATGGACCTATGTCTTTGCATTTCCCTCAAATTTTTTAAACACGCATGATTTTAAAAGCTATTCCCACAAATAAGAAAAGCCATAGATCTTCTTTGATCAAACAATGCTTTTGCATTTCCCTGATTTTCTATAAACAGAAAAGATTTGTCAAACTATTCTCTACATGCCACTTGATTCATGTTTGTCTGAATAGCTTTTAAAATCATTTGTTCTTTGAAAAAAAATCAGTCACTTGGAAGTACATAGCAACAAAGGAATCCAATAACACAAAACATTTAAATACCATAGACTGAGATTGACAATGTGAGCAAAAAAGATTCTTGTCGACCAATTGTTGCATGTAAAAAAAGCTACCTAAGAATATTGTTTTGTGTCTATGACACTAAAAGTATACATCATGCATTGTACTCATTTATCCACTTTGGCAATGTAACAGGAATAAGTACATACAATCCTGCTGGGGGACAATGGATAACAAGGTCAGGTTGAAGAATTAATACTATTTTCCCCTTGTGCTTCTATTAAATTTTTTGCTATATGGTATGTTACGTAAGCTTCTGCCACTACTCAAGATCCATTTTCCAACATATATAGAGATTATTAACTTCCAAGATCCTCAACAACATGATTCATACTATCAAATGCTATTGAGTAAAAGCACATAGGCGACAATGTTAACAATTATAGATTTTGTAATCTAGATACTAGCATTTGATGCTATTCATATCCAACATTTGCTATTCCCAAATACATTAGGTTACACGAAAAAACAAAGAAAATGATAGACGTTGACACTTATGAGTTAACAAAGCGTCCCCAAATATCAAACATTGACTACGTGCTTAAGAGCGAGGGACTTTGCAGATTGACTTCTTTTGCATACAATGTTGGTGATTGTTTGTTTGACTCATTACAGCTATTGCTTAATAATCATTACACATCAATTCAATTATGAAATGGAGCTATAGATTACTTCTTGAATTTCCTTCAAAACAAGGACAGAGAAGCAATAAAATCATACAACTATGAACTAGACCCTGATACTCTATATACATTGCACAAAGTACATGATCCACAAACATATTTTTGCAGAATGCGATTATCTGCAAAGCCACAAGCAGATTGCACAAAAAGTGGATTGTGGGGTGACCTATTTTGCATTCACTGGATATCCAAATGGTTGAATATACAAATATCCCTTTGGTCAAGAACAACAGCAAGAAGGTACTTACAATTCAATAGTTCTGATTACAAAGAATCAGTCTCTATACTATTTCATGACATGAATTCTTTAAGTGGACACTTTGAACCATTGTTAGAAATTGAAACACAAAACATAACTTCAAAATAGCCCATAAGTTCACATGAAATAAAAAAATGTGCCCAAAGTATCCTCAAATATCAAACATTGACGATGTCCTTAGATCTGAAGGCCTTTGTAGATTAAGCACATTTGCATACAATGTTGGCGATTGTTTGTTTGATTCACTTCAAGTGCTACTTAACAACCAGTACACCTCAACTCAATTACGTAATGGAGCTATAGATTATTTCCTGGCTTGCTTTGAAAAAAAGGACAAAGAAGCAATTAAATCATACAACAATGAACTAAATCCTGGTACTCTATATACATTGCACAAAGTACATGATCAAGAAACATACTTCCGCAAGATGCGATTGTCTGCAATCCCATGCATAGACCATAGCAAATGTGGATAGTGGGGTGACTTGTTTTACATTCACTGGATATCCAAGTGGTTAAAAATACAGATAAGCCTTTGGTCATTGACAACTTCAAGAAAGTACTTAGATTTCAATGATTCTAGATATACAAAATCAGTCTCTATACTGTTCCATGATACAAACCATTTGGCTGGAAATTTTGAGCCACTTCTAAGAATCAAAGCCCAAAATCTAACTCGCCAATGCTCAACAAGCTTACTCCAACTAAAAAAGTTGATCAGAAATCGTCCACAATACAAAAATACTTACTTGACCAAGCCACATGCTTTGCCTAAAAACAAGGAAATTTTGATACCATTTGTCATAGCAAACAATTTTAAACATAAATCAACAATAAGACTTAATCACCTGAAGAACTTGATTAGAAAAGAAAAACAAAAAGAAAGTGTACCTAGCAACCCAAAGAAAAAAAAAATTGACACCAATAGAAATTTATAAAACAACAATACAAGATACACCAAAACACCCATGTGCAATTTGCCAAGTGCTCTGTTCAACAAGGACATCAGGATTTTCAAACAAAAACAAAAATAGCTATACTGTAAGCTACTACAATCAGATTCCTTACCATTCACAGATCTCATATGCAATGTATGCTACTTTGCATTGAAACAGTCCACTATTCCAAAGTATGCTACGCCACAGAAAATAAGAACTAATAGACCATTGTGCTATGTGCAAAATTTAACTCATCTAGAAGAACGAATTGTCTCACTTAGAATTGCATTTGCACAGATTTGGGAACTAGGGTTCAAAAGGTCTCAAATAGGCCTAACGGGTTCTATTATAAATGTCCCTGTTGACATGAACATTGTACAAAGAGCATTACCACAATCAATTAACAACACACAAACAATTGTTGTTTCACTGAAAAGGTGCTTACAATACAAGAATGCATTTCAAAAAGGCATGGTGTGCCCAAATGTCATCATGCAAGCTTTGACTCAATTAACAAGGACACCATTATACCACAAAATGCCACGAAGTCCCACATAAACCAAGATTGGCAAAGAAGTTCTCGATGCACTAAAGAAATAGAACAATAGTCCACAAAATACAAGTGAAACAGAATCAGACAGTGAAATGGAAAATGAAAACCCATCATAAACATTGATACATGGATTCACTGAGTCTAGAAGTATCCATAACATGGAAGACAAGATTATTGAAATTGCACCTGCAGAGCACAAGTATCCAATTAGAATATTTAAGGACATCTATCTTTGAAGAAATGAATTCCCAACTTTGTTGGCAAACCGACAATGATATTTAGCCGAAACTGCATTATCGAGGAAAATAATGCAGCTAGGAGCTCTTACAATCCACAAGATGAATTTGCATATCATACAACAAACATTTTTTCAAAGCTATAAAGCTACTAATACAACAAGTATTGTCTACAATGACAGTAAGAATCCACAAGGGCTAGTTAAAAGGGCGAAAGCTATTTGTGAAAGACGTTAAACACAAATCAAACCTAGAAAAAATTCTTAAATCAGATATTGGATACGTTGATTTCAAAAGAATAAGAATCTCTCCAGACTATTCACAACAACTTAAGAAAAATGTATTTGCTATGATTCGACAACTAGGACCACCGACATTTTTCATCACTTTCTCTAGTGCTGAGCAAAATTGGGATCCACTAATTCAAACATTACAAGAGCTGCACAATCTACACCAATTAGCACAAAACCGTCAAGAATCTAATCACCCAACACACATTGACAAATTTGAACTAATCAAGAAAGATCCTATCACTTGTGCACGTTACTATAAACATAGAATCAATGCAATTAAAAAATTGATACTTACAGATGACTCTTTCTTTGGAAATGTCATTGATTACTTCTCAGTCACTGAGTTCCAAAATCGAGGAAATGAACATGATCATTTCCTCATATGGGTTAAAAATGCACCAATCTACACAGAAAATAACAACACGACGTCATAGCTTTTGTTGATAAGTATATTACCTGCAACATGAAAATTTGGAACCTCCTTTGGCAATGCTACACAAACACCATCATACAAAGAAATGCAAGAGATCAAGAAAACAACTTTGTAGGTACAATTTCCCTTTCCCACCAATGCAAAAGTCAACTATACTTTTACCAATACTCCAAAAGACTGAAGCGATGACTGCAAATGCCACTTATACCTTTTCAAAACTCCAAAAATAAAACTATGACAAAGCATTCACTTTTCAAATGTTCTTAAAAGAATTAAACTTAAGTGACAATGAATACATTGAAGCTTTGAGCTCAACATTAAACAAGGCTACGCTTTTCTTACAAAGAAAACCATCACAAATATGGAACAATAGTTTTTCAAGGAAAATTCCAGATCTTTGGAAGGCTAATACAGATGCACAATTTGTCCTAAATGCATATGCTGCTACTATGTACTGTAGCTCATATATTGCAAAAGTAGACAAGTCAATGACATATGCATTCAAAAGAATACGTATAGACCACAAGCAAGACAATATTGATGCAATACGAATGGTAAGTAAACTTGGAAATGCCATGCTTAACTTGCAACAAATGTCATCACAACAAGCTGCACATATTGTTCTGTCATTGCCATTAAATTACAGTTCAAGAAAATGTATATTCATTGATACACGATCTGACAATGATCGCACATTTATACTCAAATCTGTTAAACAATTGAGCAATGAGCCAGATGAATCAGAAAACGTTCTTGCAAAATCTATTATAGACTACTATTTAAAACACCCTGAAACAATGGTGGACATATGTCTTGCAGAATTTGTTTCAAGATACAACAAATACACTGCTACAATTGAACCAAAGGCCAAACCCAATGTTATACGGTTTATCAATTTCAACAAACACTTTGATATAGAGAATCATTGTAGAGAGCAATTGGTTCTCTATGTTCCATTTACCATTAATGAGCATACACTCAAACAAAAATTTGACTCTTGGGAACATGCATACATGTACCATGGACAAACCATTCAAACAAACAGTGCAATGTTCATCCACAACACAAACTCCGCATGGGGTGACATTGACAAAGCTATAAATGATCTTTAGTCTCTTGAAGATGAAAAGCTCATTGACCTGCCAATGCAAGCAAAGCTTTCCCAGAAAGAACTATATGACATTCAAACAGACCTTCCAAACATAGGTCATTCTAACCCAAATACCACGTACTCGAATGGATTTCAAATTACAAAGCACCCACAGATTATAGATAACAATGAATACTACAAGTTAAGACGAATGTTAAATAAAGAACAACAAGCAATTGTTAAGGATGTTCTCATAAAAAAGATGAAAAATCCACAAAAGCCATTGCACTTGTTTTTGACTGGAGGAGCTGGAACAGGAAAGACTTTTACAGCAAAAGCCATCTACCAAGCTCTCATTCGCATGTATAGCAATTCTGTTGACAATAATCCAGACAAACCCAAGGGCTTATTAACTGCATATACAGGTAAAGCAGCATATAACATAGGGGGATTCACATTACATTCAACATTTCACATACCTTTTAATACATCAGAATTCCTGCCACTGAACACTGAAGTACTCGACACTATGTCAAAGCACTATGATCAATTGCGCATACTTCTTATAGACGAGATATCATTAGTTGGCTCAACATTTCTACGGTATATTGATAGAAGACTACGAGACATAATGCAAATGCCTACAACATACTTTGGGAACCTTGATACCATATTTTGTGGTGACCTTTACCAGGCACAACCTGTCCTTGACTCTGTGGTTTTTGAAAATAGGCCTACTCCAATTGAATTAATGCCTTATAGTTTCTGGAAAGACCACATAAAATGCTATTCATTGGTGACTACCATGAGACAAAAAGATGAAATATTTATTTCAATTCTTAATAGACTACAAGTAGGCATTCAGACAACTCATGACATAGACTATATCAACAAAATTTGCTTTCGTCTTGTACCATTAGATCCATTGCTTCCACACCTTTTCTATAGGAAAATAGACGTTCAAGCACATAACAACAAAATGCTATCAATCATTCCAACCCAAATGGTTGTGCTGGATGCGATAGATGAAGTTAACGAGGACCTTAATGCAATACGAGTGTACAGTCACACAATGACACTTCCATCATAGATATGCTTGAAACCAAACATTCTTGTTGAGCTTTATGCAGGCAATTACAATGTTCAAGATGGCCTCGTCAACGGTTCAGATGGAATTTTTAAAGCATATACATCACAAAACACTATTGATATTGTTTGGATTAAATTTAATGACCCATCAATTGGACATCACCAGCGCACAAAACTAGCACATTGCTATTCTACTATCATTGACAAAGACTGGGTGCATATACAACGCATTGCTAGGCCAATCCAGAAAATAACAATAAACAAGAAAATTACAACTAGAAAAAAATTCCCAATACAAGTAGCATGTACACGAACCATTCATCGATCCCAAGGATTAACAATGGAGGCCTTGGATTTTGATCCCACAGACGTTAGACAGCATGGACTAACCTATACAGCTCTGTCACGAAAAAAATCAGTAGAATCATTATTCTTGTTACAACCTTTAACCACAAAAAACTTCAAAGTTAAAGACATAATACAAATAGAAATGTCTCGTCTTCAGACATGTGCACAATGGCAACTTGATAATCTAAACACATGTTCAAAAAACAAATCACATTTGCTCCTATGTACATTCAACACTCGTAGCTTAAAAGCACATGCAGAAGACATTGTCAATGACTATGGCATAATGCAATCTAATATCCTGTGTCTCCAAGAAACACATATGCATCCCTTTGAGCTAAATACCTTGCTGCAGAATTTTAATAGCTTCTCTATACATAACATACATGGCATAGCAACTTTAACCAGGAAACATTTGCTCTTGTCAAAAACAATAGAACATAAAACTTCAAATATTGAAGCTATCACATTGACAATAATGCTATCTAACAATGAACTCAATGTTTGTAATATTTATGCAAGACCTGCAACTGCCATAGATGAAGTAATTGCAATCTTGCAAATAATTATTGGGTTCACAAATTCAGAAAACATGTTGTACATTTTAGGCGATTTTAATGTCGACATGTCTTCAGAAAGCAGAAGCAAAAAAATGCTTCACAGTTATATGCACCAGAACAACATACAATTTATGTTGAATCAACAACACATCATAGGCAACTCAGCCATTGATCATGTTTGGTCCAACACAGCTACAAATATATGCTCTACCTATATATCAGAAGCATATTGGACTGATCACAATCCAATTTTCCTAAAATTGCATGTTGCACAATAGACAAATTCAACTTTATAGAACTTATAGCCTTATATCACCTTTATGCATTGCAATGTCTTTTCCAATGCTATATCCATTATTTGTAGGAGATCTATGGATGAAACTAAAAGACAATCAAAGCAATTACAAACCACACAAGAAGAATCTGTACAATGGTAAAGTGCTCATAGTATTATTCCTTCATTCTCATTCACCCAAATCACAAATATTCAAATAACATTGTTCCAATTCTTTGCAGGACACCAAAAGATGTATCAAAAAGACAAGCCAAACAGGTGCAAATTGCACAAGAAGAGTCAGCACAATGGTAAAGTACTTCGTTCTACAATGAACCATCATTTTCCCAAGTTGCTAATATAAAATTAGCATTTTATTGACATTATCCTTGTTCCTTGTAGGACAAGAGTCAAGAAACCTAGAATTGTTTCAATCGAATAGCTAAATGCAAGAAGAGCTGGAGACACCTTCCAGGGTGATGTCCTTGTTGTCTACAAAGCAACATTGGATAAGGCCAACAAAACACGGGAAATGCTATGTGTTGATCTGACAGATCACAAAGCAGAAATGACAATCACGTTAAATGTTAGTGGAAACCTTGTGTATCAACATGAGCCTAAAATAGTCTCGGGATCAGCTATTTCAATCTCAGATTTCTAAGTTGCACCTAGGACAGATTATGACAGAGGTGACTGTGATTGCATTTTGATTTTAACCGACATAAGCAGCACTGAAAACATCCCCCGCCTCTGTCAAGAGTACAAATTCATCCCGAGTACAACTATCAGCCAATTGCTAACAACTGTAAATGAGTACCCAACTAGCACAATAGCTGGACTGGTAGTTGGTGCCAGAAAAATGGGTGCCCAATTTGCAATTGACATCAAAGATGCCCACACTGACATAGATAGGGCACAGGTACTTCGGTCTACAGAAATTTTACCTCTTCTTTCAATTTCAAGCTTTAAATGTTCTGCAGTCGTCTCTATAACAATTTCTGGAACAAAATCTAATCCTCTCATTGAATTGCAGTTGCTATTACGGTCAACATATGAGCAACAATACTTTGCACTCAGAGACCAGTTGCATACAAATAAAACACCTGCAATGCTTTTCAAGAATGTTGTAAGAAAAACAGATCAAAAGAACACATTTCACACATGTCGATCAACATTCATCTGTACCTTGAATGACAAAAGAAGCTTGGAAAAACTCAACAGCCTACTACATTCAACTTTCAAGGTAACAACATTCTTTTTTAAAAAATCTAGTGCATCCAAAGTTGTATTTTTGTCTCCTCTAACAATTTTGAACCATATTCTATAGGTTTCTGGTACTGTAAAAGCATCAAATGCATTTTCCAATCCATTTCATGCATATTGCCCAAAATGCAAATTCAAATTTGCTGCTTATGGCACACTCCAAGAAAAAACTGCTCACTGCAAACAGTGCAATCAGCAAGTCAATTATACATTCTGTTTACAACTTAAAACCACCATAACAACTTATGACAATCAAACTATTCAGTCTTCAATTGACCAGGCCACCATGCACCGTCTATTGCCCACACTGCAAAGGCTCAGCTATGAAGACTATATTAAGGACAAGCCAGCAGTGATATTCATCTTGCGGGACTTCAGTGCTGAAGGATATTTTAGCCTTGACCAAAACAATGCCATTGTCGACGCCATTTGCATTGACAAATAGACAAGAAACACCGCCAGAAGGTAATAAAGCCATTCAGATGTAAAAAAAAATTCTTTTGAACCAGTACCTCTTGAATCACTATCCATACAAACTATGTTTCTAATACATAGCATTTTGTTGGCTTTACAGGAAACTAGGAATAGAGGACCATGGATTTATATTGTTTAGACTTTTACTTTTTCACCTTTCCATGCTCCAAGACATTTCACTGGTTCTCACATGTTAAAGACATCTTTGGTTTTAAAATACTCTATTGCTATTATACATTTAGACACTTCTATAGGTTACTATGTTAAAGTCTTCTACAATATGGACATCTGAAACTTTAATTTTGTTTTTGCACCTATGAAGACAATGGTTCTCTATGTACATCTGACATATATGTTCAATAATTATTATCCTTCTATGCATAATGTCATTCAAACTATATAGTTTAAATGTTCCCTTTTGCATTATGTCCTTCCTAGCTTTTCCAATATTTGCTTTCTGATTCTTACGCTTTCAAGAATTTATGGTCACCAATTAGAAGTTGTTATGGTTGTACACTCTAGACCCATTAACAAGTTACTTGAGACAATAAATGGTTATTTTCCTTTGGCTTTTTTCATTTTTTTATGCTCTTACTGCAACCAAGTCTCGCCCCTGCTTTTATGCATTGTACTTTATAGTCACTTTTCCATCATGCATCCTAATGTATAGAGTACACTCCTGTATACACAAATCCGTATGTTGCTTTCGCTGCATATATGTGTATTGACATGTATATATGCTTCTATGTCCATATGCACATATGCACATATTCATGTGTCCATGTATTCATCTATGCGTATACATGCATCCATGTATTTATGGATCTGTCACTCTAGCCTTGTACCAGTTTATAATGTTATATGGATAACGCATATAGTAACACTAATTAACTATTACACTGTACATAGCAGTTGTTTTTCATGAATGCCAAATAAGCTTATGTGTATCAGGATACATATATACTCACACTAAAAACTATTGTTTTATGATCCCTATTGTCCCATTTTCATAGACATGTTACTATTGCAATCAAGTGTGTAAAGCATTTGTGTTCAAAGAAATTAGATACAGGAATGGCAGTATGTTACACAACCTTGTCTTATGCCGTTATAACAACTTTTTCATTGCATTTCAAGAATACTAGAAACTAGAATTGTATTCATATTATTTCATCTATGGCATTTACAGCTTTTCCAATAATTGTTACAAGCATAGAGTTCAGTGTTGAATAGTTATATTGTTCATGTGATGGCTACAACATTGTTCATGCCAAATTGCATTATCTGACAAACTTAACATGCAAAAACCAAAGTGTCCGTTGTGAACACTTGTTGCATTCCATGGGACCACATTTCTTTGACAAGTTTTTTTGAACAATTCGCTTCCCTTCTATATGTTTCCATATTTTGCATATGTGCCTATCAGCACATTAACTATAACAGGTCACAAAATTCCTTTATCCTATATGCTTTCATCATAGCAAAAAAGCTCAAAGCAATTGCATAATCTAGGTTTTGACAACACAAGCTTACAGAACACAAAAACAACACACACAAAGTAATAAAGATGCATAGCAAGTGGCTTAACTCTATATTAAATGACCAAAGTACCTTGTCCATGCATGTTCACCAAGCCACTCCAGCGTGTTCACCTCCAGCCAGATGTCATTTAATGCATTTAATTTGCATTCATGCATTGTGCTTACATTTTCTTGATATTTTAATGCATTTAATCTGCATTCATGGATTATGTACCTCTAGCCACCAAATTTTAAACTATGCCTTTGCTTAAATTTATTTAATCAATTTATGTGTTCGCATTTTCCTGAATTTTTAAAACGAAAATGATTTATAGAGCTACTTGGATGAATAGAAAAATAGATAAATGCTAATTTTCCAATATATAAAATAGCTCTCCAAATGCAAACTGTACAACAAAAAAAAAAGTATTGTGCTCAATGGGAAAATGTGATTGGCCAATGCTGTCGGTTAAAAGCATTCCAGGAAAATGTGTAAGCAAATTAAAAATATGTTCACAGGAAAGAGCTTTTGATTCTGAATCCATATGCATACTTTGATTCAAACTAGTGGCTGAAGGTGCATAATCCACTGATGCAAGCTCAATGCATTCAATGGCATCTGGCTAAAGGAAACGTTGTTTGCATTGCTAGTTACTCTTTGAATATATAACAAGGTTCAAGGAAAAAACTCTCATTACCACACATGTTGACATAATTTTCGTTCCAAACCTCTCTTTATGAGACCGCTTTGCAGTAATAAAAAAAAATACAAACTTTACAAGCCTCACATGCAACCATGCATCTTGCTCACAAATACACTTCTACATGTATCCATGTGTACTGCAATACATGTATCTATGTGCACATGTGGCCATGGATATATGTATCTATGCAACTTCATATGCAATCCATGGATATTTCCATCCATGTATATTTAAGCATTTATGTATCCAGCTATGCATCTATCTATCTATCCATGCAACTATGTTTCTATGTATTCTTCTACCTATTGATGCATCCACGCATATATGTATGTCTTTGTATGTGCAAATGTATACAGGCATCTATCCATATATGTGTCAATGTATCTATGAATACATCTATCCATAGATACATGTATCTACGCATCTATGGATACCATGATAGATGTCCACATCCATGTATCTATGGATACATGTATCAAGTACCTTGATTCCAGGTCTTGACTCTACAACAACATCATCTCTTGTGACTACACAGATCTGCAGGATAACAAAAAATCAAACACTCAAAGTAGTCATAATGCATGTCTAGTCACATAGATCTATATTACATGATAGATCCACATTCTGTTTAATGCATTCACTTTGAAACACAATCAAGAAAACAGCTAAATACTACTTTCCAAATTTTAAAAAAACAACTTTGGAAACATCAACTTCCAGAATTAAATACCAATATGCACAAAGTCATCATATTACTCTAACTAGATGACTATGAACTACATGTTACCTATGCAATCTAAATTCTAGAGATACATACCATCCTTACGCACCTATGCACAAATACATACTGTCTAACATATATACATAATTACATGTACACATATACACATGCAAACCTCTATACATGGATGCATACAGAGACTATGTTTCATGGGATTATTAAAGAGTTCACTTGCTTTCTATATGGTTCCATATTTTGCCTGTGTGCCTATGAGTACAATAATTACAGTATCCAGAACCAGAAACCAATTACTTGAGGCAATAAATACTTTATTTCCTCAGTTTTCTTTTACTTTAGAGGTTTAAAGCACATAGTGAGATTAGCAATGTGAGCAAAAAAAATTGTGGCACACTTGCTCATTCCTTCCAAAGCTCTCTTTATAGCACAGTTGTGCATTGCCTCCAAGACTCAGATGAATCCTTGGTATTTCAAGAGAAGATTCAATTGGATAACACTAAAAATGATCTAAACTATGATTTTATAGTCAAAGTATTCAAATGCATTGCAACAATCTGAAACCCAACTTCCATTTAACATGTACAATGAAAATAAATAGAACGAAAAATTCATTTGCTTCAAAGTTTTTAAAGCAATTTCAACAGATTGTCTAGCCATTGTCCAAAATATAGTTTTCTATCAGCATAGTCCTTGAACCTTCTTTAGGTCTGACTGCTACTTTGTTAATTCATTCTCATTGAAAAGTCAAAATGTCAAATGTTCCCAAGGATAATTATACTTAATTATCTCTTTTAATTGTTATATATTCAAAGACTAATTAGCAATCCAAACAGCCTCCCCTTTAGTCAGATGCAATTCAATGCATTAATTTTGTATCAATGATTTGTGTACTTTTAGCCACTGGTTTTAATCGAAGTATGCATATGGATTCAAAATCAAACTCTTAAAATAAATGTAGTTATAAATGTTTCTTTTTCTTCATTTCATAATGTATCTATGTATCCATAGGTGCAATCATGCATATATCAATTTGTGCATACATCTTTTTATCTCTTTATGCATCTGTCTATATATGTATGGTTGTATCTATGGGTACATGTATACCTTGATTTATGTATATATGCACCTATGAATTGCATACACACATCCATGTATATATGCATTTATCAATAACTTGCATGGATACATGTATATATGCATCTATGGACTCTTGCACCCATGTATATATGACAGCTCATTGGTTCCAAAGCTCTCTCTATAGGACAGCTGTGCATTGCCTCCAAGACTCAGATGAATCCTTCAAATTTCAACAAAAGATTCGAATGGATAACACTTAAAATGATCTAAACTATGGTTTTATAACCAAAGTATACAAATACATTGTAACAATGCAAAACCCGACTTTCATTTAAAATGTACAATGAAAATAAATAGAAGCAAAAATGCATTTGCTTCAAAGTTTCTAGAGCAATTTCAACAGATTGTTTAGCCATTGTTCAAAATATGGTTTTCTATCGGCATAGTCCTTGAAGTTTCTGTAGGTCTCACTGCTACTTTGTAATTGACTTTGATTGAAAGGTCAAAATGTGGAATGTCCCCAAGGATACTTATACTTGCTTATCTCTTTTAATTGTTATATATTCAAAGACTGCTTAGCAATACAAACAATCTCCCCTTTGGTCAGATGCCATTCAATGCATTAATTTTGTCTGATTGAACTATGTACCTTCAGCCACTAGTTTTAATCAAAATATGCATATGGATTCACAATCAAACTCCCAAAGTAAATGCATATATAAATGTGTCTTTTTCTCCATTTCATTATGTATCTATGTATCCATAGATGCAGCCATGCATATAACGATTTATGCATATCTTGCCATCTCTACATGCATCTGTCTATATATGTATGACTGTATCTATGGGTGCATGTATACATTGATTTATGCATATATGCGATCGCATTTTCCTGATATTTCAATGCATTTAATTTGCATTCAAGGATTACGTATCTCTACTCGCCAGTTTTATAAACTATGCCTTTGCCTGAATTTATTTAATCAATCTATGTGATCGCTTTTCACTAATTTTCAATAACAACAATAATTTATAAAGCTATTCAGATAAATAGAAACAGTTAAATGCTAATTTTCCAATATTGATTTATCAGAATAGTGCTAGTTTTCCAATATAACAAAATTAAAAGTTAAATGTTGCCATACATTTATGCATATTGTCCATACATGCATATATGCATATATGCCTTCATCCATATTTGCATATTTATATGAATACATCTTTCCATGTAACATATGCATTTGTACCTATATCCAAATATGCATACATCCATGTATGCATGTGTCTGTTGATGCATCCATGCATATATCTGTGATTAGCTCTACGTATTTCTCTCTCCATGTATTTAATGTTCTCCACTCCATCACCATTTACATGTTATCTATTTTATGTTCTTCCATATTTATTTTTTCCATAGTCTATGCATAAGAACTTCCACTTTGTCCTTTGTTTTGACTCTTCTATCCATAAATATCATTATATTTTTATATCCACTTTTCTATTATTGCATTTCGAGGAAGCTCAAGGATCTCAGTACCTTGTTCAGTATGAAGGAGAGTGAGAAATGCAACATGGGTCTTTTTTCTGTGTTTATATTGATGGACTCAGCCCTATGATGATTTTTAAAAGCATAACCAATACCAAACTAGACATTCTTCCACCCCTTGCTGCAAGAAATAATCACTTCATACCCTATTGATTCCATCTATTTCCATTTCCACCCTTGCATGTCCTTTCTTCTCATATAAAATACATTTCAAAATCCAGTTATTTGCTTGTGTTGCCTCATACCAATGTGTTGTGTTCCTTTTTTCACTAAATCCAGCTCTCTCATTTGAAATTTTCATTTCTTGCATTTAATTGTAAGCATATAACTTGCAAACGATAAATTCATACCATTTACATTCGCATTCATTCTCATATCCACCATTCCATATCCTTGCCTCCCATGTCAAATACTTTTCATAACTTATTCATACACCTTATTTGCATCTCACCCTTTTCTCAATTCACTCCCTTTGTTCCACTCACATAACTCATTCATACACCTTATTTGCATCTCACCCTTTTCTCAATTCACTCCCTTTGTTCCACTCGCATAACTCATTCTTCTTTTTAACATTCACATATCTTTATCTATCTACACCTCAAATATACCTTCATCCATCACAACAAAATCCACACCATACCAAACAAAGAAAAAAGATGAAGAAAATATCAAGGTTATGCAAATAAACACTGAGGGCTTCAAAAATGACACTCATAACATATAGTTGTATTCAAGAGTTATTTTCATAATATCTTTTCTAAACCTTGTTTATTACAAATCCCTAAAAGCGCGTATAACAGTTTCTTCAAGCCTATCATGTGTAATCAGATATAACAAATATTTACATCTTTCCATGCATTCATATGCATCTTTAGGTATCCTTTATACAATTGTTCAAAAAACAATATTGTATATGTTTCAAATGCAAATTCTCCCTGGAATTTCTCGCTTTAGGCACACATGCATTTATAGATAGTTCTTTGTGTACCAAATTATATATTTATGCATTCCTTCGATATATGTTTTGCTGGTATATAATTTGTTTTCCCTATTTTCCTTTCGCTTGCTACTGCAAATGGTACTTGAGCATCACTATGCTTTCACATATTTGTATTTCTACTTCATTTTACTGTTTTCCATTCAAATTTCTTGTTCACATGTCATGTATTCTTTTCACTCTTTGCATTGTGTGCACATGGATACATGTATACATGCATACCTCAAGCATTGTTACAAATGTTTAAGATTATTTGCATTCAATACTTCAAACAAAATAATAATACATTTTTTTCTTCCTCGATAAGGTCAAAAAGGAAATTTGTTACTATAAATGTAGACATGCACCCATGTAAAGGTTATAATGTTTATTGGTGTTTCTCTTTTCACTCTTGCATCCTTAAATATCATTATATTTTTTATATCTATTCATCTCTTGTCACATTTCAAGGAAGCTCAAGGATCTTGGAACTTTGTTTAGTCCAAAGGAGAGTGAGAAATGAGACACCAGTCTTTCTTTTGTATTTGTATTGAGACACTCAGCCCTATGATGATTTTAAAAAGCATAACTAATAACAAAATAGACATTCTTCCACCCTTTCTTCGAACAAAAGTTCACTTCATACCCTATCGAATCCACTCATTTCCATTTCCACCCTTGCACATCATTTCTTCTCAAATCAAATACATTTCAAAATACATTTATATGCTTCTCTTGCATCACACCAATGTCTTGCATTCCTTTTTTTTCTCAATCCAGCTCACTCATTCAAATTTTTATATCTTGCATTTAATTTTAAGTGTATAACTCGAAGATGAAAAATTCATATAATTTACATTCCATTCATTCTCACATCCAATTTCACATATCATTCCTTCCCATATCTAATACTTTCCATAAGGCATTCATATACCTCAAGCATTGTTACAAATGTTTAAGATTATTTGCATTCAATACTTCAAACAAAATAATAATACATTTTTTGCTTCCTCGATAAGGTCAAAAAGGAAATTTGTTACTGTAAATGTAGACATGCACCCATGTAAAGGTACTAATGTTTATTGGTGTTTCTCTTTTCACTCTTGCATCCTTAAATATCATTATATTTTTATATCTATTCATCTCTTGTCACATTTCAAGGAAGCTCAAGGATCTTGGAACTTTGTTTAGTCCAAAGGAGAGTGAGAAATGAGACACCAGTCTTTCTTTTGTATTTCTATTGAGACACTCAGCCCTATGATGATTTTAAAAAGCATAACCAATAACAAAATAGACATTCTTCCACCCTTTCTTGGAACAAAAGTTCACTTCATACCCTATCGAATCCACTCATTTCCATTTCCACCCGTGCACATCATTTCTTCTCAAATCAAATACATTTCAAAATACATTTATATGCTTCTCTTGCATCACACCAATGTCTTGCATTCCTTTTTTTTCTCAATCCAACTCACTCATTCAAATTTTTATATCTTGCATTTAATTTTAAGCGTATAACTCGAAGATGACAAATTCATATAATTTACATTCCATTCATTCTCACATCCAATTTCACATATCGTTCCTTCCCATATCTAATACTTTCCATAAGGCATTCATATACCTTACTTGCATTACATGATTCTCTCAATTCCTTCTCTTTGTTGCACTTACATCACTCATACTTCTTTACCACCCTTACATATCTTTATCTATCTATACCTCAAATATACCTTCATCCATTAGAACAAAATTCACACCATGCCAAAGGAAAAATTCAAAAAAATATCAAGGTTATGCAATTAAACACCGAGGGCTTTCAAAATAACTATGACAACATAGAGTTGTAATCAGGACTTCCTTTGAAAACGTTTTTTCCTATATTCTGTTTATTGCAGATAACTAAGAGCACATAACACAGTTTCTTGGAGGCTAAAATGTATAATCAACTTTCATAAATATTTACATATATCCATGCATTCAAATGCATTGTTGGATATTCTTAATACACTTGGTCAAAAAACAATAATGTATCATTCTTTTGTTTCAATCATTAATGTTCTTTTTATATTTGTCAAATGCAAAGAGTTCTTTTCAAAACGTCTTTTCTAAATCTTGTTTCTTACAGATTCCTAAAAGCACATATGACAATTCCTCCAAGGCTATAATGTATATTCAAATTTCACAAATATTTACATGTATCCATGCATCCAAATGCATTATTAGATATACTTTATAAACTTGTTCCACAAACACTAATGTATTGCTGCTTTGTTTTAGTCAGTAATGTTTTTCTAGTTCTTGTTTACATTGCAACTTGTTTCTAACATCTCTAACTTTATGGACACAGACATATATAGATTCTTCTTAACATACCAAGTTAAATGGGCACATGCACACATCCGTGCATGCATATGTCTTTACATGGATCCATATTTTAATGCTTTCCTTTCATATATGCATTCATACTAACTAGTTTATTTATCTTGTTTTCTTCCATTTAATACTGCAAATGCAATTTCAGTCTCATCACGCTTTCAGGCTTGCTCAGGTGCCAACAATGCTTTTCACTCTCCTGTGCATTCTCTGCACGTTGCTAAATGTCTACATGCCTCCATGTATACTTAATGCTTCAAGCATTGTTACAAACATTATAAGAATATTTTACTATAGATTATTATAATAATTTAATGTTTAGATGCAAAGTGCTACAAACATGTTGATTATTTTACTGTACCTACATTTTATCTTACCTAATAAAATTCTTTATATCTTTTCAAATTGTTTTTTTGTTTAAAATATATACACTAAAAAAAAATTCATTCGCAATTCATTAGCAACATTCAAATCTAATTTATAATAAAATCAATACCTTTGTATAGTTCCATCTAAGAATTTATCGTAATATTTATTTCACTTATTACATTTTCATAAGTTAAACTATTACATTTTATGTTATATATACACAAATTTAATATTAGGTAGTAAGGTTCTTTATTATATTCTTGCAAATTACTTATTGTTAATTATATAAACACAAATTTTAATTCATATTACATTTAAACAATATTCAAATCTTATTTACAATAAAATCAATAGCTTTCTAGTCATTCATCTAACAATTTACTGTAATATAATTACACTGTTCTATACACAAAAATATCTTATCATATTGCATAGACAGGATTTAAATCTTATTTATAATAAAATGAATAGCTTTATATAATACTAATCTTCAAACTACATCAAAAAAGACATTCATTAATCTTACAAAACTTTATACTCAAATGAGCTACCCCTATCAATCTTCCACCTAACACTACTGTTTCTATTAGCACTTGCATATTGTAATATGATAAACTAAAATAACTCAATTGTATTAATTAACATAGCATGTGTTCTACAACAATACACTAAACATAATTTTATTTACAAATAGACATACAAGCAAAAAAAAGAAATATGGTAAACTTTGTTTCACCATGCATATTAAAATGGGGCATGTAAAGAATGCATTTTCCTTTTTTGCCCGCACCCATGTTTTTTTGTACATAGTTGCAAATGATATTTGATGCTTTAGAAATATCTCTGCATCAAAACTTTGTTCCATTTAAAATGACTCATGAATTTATCAACCAAAACGTTTTCAAAAAAAACAAAAAAACAAAAAAATTGCACTAGTCATAAATAGTTTATTTCTCCTGTTCTCTTTCATTTAATACTATAAATGCGAGCTGCATTTCCTCCTGCATTAAGACTCTTTCACATGCCAACCATGCATCTCACTCTTCCGTGCATTGTGTGCACGTGGACACATCTATGCATATATGTCTCATGCATTACAAATGTTTCCGATTGTTTGCATTCAATAATTAATACAAATTGATAATGCATTCTTGCTTCCTAATTAAGATCATAAAAAATCTTCCATCTCACAAATGTAAACATACACACACAAAAAAACAAGTTTTCATTGGCATATCTATAAAAAACTCCACGTATACATGATACCCATAAAAAAAAAATTCCCTTACATCCGTCCACACGTGTTCCCATTTCACATGTCCCTAAGGACCACGTTCCGCATGCATCCTACAAATTTTAAATACATTTATATTCCTATTTGCTGTCTAAAAACTTTTCCTAACTCATAGCTACATGGCTTTTACCTCTCGACATGAACTCGATGCTTGCGTCACTTGTTTTTCTTTTGTATATGTTTTGTGTTGTCTGAAATGAAAATATTTATCAATTGTATTATCTAAATCATTGTGATGTTTAAGAATTCTTGATGTAATAATAAAAATAAAAGTCAAATTATAACTTGGAGTGTAAGTTACAACATTTTATATATAATTATTGATGTAATAATAAAACTTGAAAATCTGAATGGTTCAAATTTTATTGAATAGCCTACACTGCAAAAATATAATTTTAAAAATAAAAGTCAAATTATAACTTGGAGTGTAAGTTACAGCCTTTTATATATAATTGCACTTATCTTTGTTCAATAAAAAATCTTCCTTAATTCAAGACTCACCAATACCAAAAAAAAAAGATGAAATCACCTCTTAAGAATGATCCTGGTTGTCTATTCTCTCAACCCAAAAAATATTGTGATTGCACTCAATTCCATTGTTCATGCACAGTCACACTGCCTCTTTACCTAGCTCTTCCGTCTTCCACATGCTTTCTTATTCCCCATGTTCACACCTCTCACATCTTTCTGCCTTTCTTCCACGCAGTTTCGTACACAAATAAGAACCATTCAATCTTATGCCTTTGATCATTTATTCTGCAAAATAGTCGCTTCTTGTCTCCCTCTTCTGCACTTCACCTTCCACAACACCAAACCTATCTTCAAACTGGGTTGATTGCTTTTATTTCATTGTTTCTCATTTTTCAGTTCAATCTACTTACATGGCATCTACTTCTATCACTGTTGATCGATCCGAGAGGGAGTCTACAAACACTTCTCAAGAAATTACACCCTGTCAATCTGTAAAATCATCATTCCCAAGTTTGTGTTCATCCTGCTTTGAGTGGGTGTCTTCTTTTATTCCAAGGCGTTCAATTCAATCTAATTCCATAGCATCTACTTCTACCACTGCTCGTATACCAGAGAATGAGGTTATGGGTGCTTTTGAGGGAATCACACCATCTGATGCTTTTATGGGAGTAGTGCCATCTTCATTTGCTTCTGCCACTGATCTTATACCAGAGAACGAGGTTTTGGGTGCTCCTGCATCTACTTCTACCGCTGATCTTATACCAAAGAACAAGGTTATGGATGCTTTTGAGGGAATCATACCATATGTTGCTTATAAGGGAGTAGCACCATCTGCGGCTGCTTCTACCACTGATCTTATACCAGAGAACAAGGTTACGGATGCTTTTGAGGGAATCATACCATCCGGTCCATACAAAGGGGTAGCACCATCTGTGTCTGCTTCTACCATTGATCTTATACCAGAGAACAAGGTTATGGATGTTTTTGAGGGAATCATAACATCTGGCCCTTATAAGGGCCTAGCACCATCAACTGCTTCTACCACTGATCTTATACCAGAGAACAAGGTTATGGATGCTTTTGAAGGAATCATACCATCTGGTGGTTTTAAGGGAGTAGCACCATCTGAGGCTGCTTCTACCACTGATCTTATACCAGAGAACAAGGTTTTGGGTGCTTTTGAAGTAATCACACCATCTGCAACTACTACTACCACTGATCTTGTACCAAAAAATGAAGTTATGGGGACTTTTGAGGTAATTACACCATCTGCGTCTACTCCTACCACTGATCTTACAGCAGAGAACAAGGTTTTGGGTGCTTTTGAAGTAATCGCACCATCTGCTTCTACTTCTACCGCCGATCTCATAACAAAAAACGAGGATATGGGTGCTTTTGAGGGAATCGCGCCATCTGCATTTGCTTCTGCTTCAACTCTCATACAAAAGCCGTGCTACGATGTGTTCATAAATCATCGTGGACCAGATGTCAAACACACGCTAGCCAGCAGTATCTATAATACCCTCAACAACATGAAGGTGGCAGCTTTTTTGGATTCAGAGGAGCTGGAATATGGCGATGTCTTGCCTACAACATTAGAAGCAGCAATGCGCGGTGCCTCGCTTCATATAGCCATTTTTTCTGTGAATTATGCAAAATCATCCTGGTGTTTGGCAGAGCTCTCATTTATGCTTAAAACTGGCGCCAAAATCATTCCCGTGTTTTACCATGTAGAGCCCACTGATCTCAGATGGGTAGCTCAAGGGAAAGGAATTTATGTTGATGCCTTTCTGCAGTATGAAAAAAAGCGTAGATACAGCCCAGAAAAGCTTCAGGAGTGGAAAAAGGCACTCCATGACGTCTCATTTTACACTGGTGAAATTATAAAAAATAATAAGTACCGCACACTCTGTCTCCCTACTTAACAAATATGTTTTTTTTTGGATTTTTTATCTATGCATTTTTCTTTGGCAATTGGCATAATTACTTGTCAATGATATCAAGTTTTCACAATTCATATTGTTCTTTTTCAATGATTTCTGGATTAGATCGTGTGAAAAAAATTTGCATCAACATTTCGGATCACACTTCGAGATCCGTCATCAGGATGAAAAAAAAATTCACACGATCTAATCCAGAAATCATTGAAAAAGAATAATCACTTATTTTTAATTATGATTTTTCTATGCATTTAATTTTGGCATAATCACTTGATAGTGATTTGCTTTTTCAACATTTTACTTCTTCAGTGATGAGAAGAGACTGCTGAAGAACATTGTGACCTGTATAGCTAAAGTTATAAACAATGTGCCATTAGTGGTTGCAAAATATCCAGTCGGTCTGAAAGAAACAGTACAAGACTTTGAGATGAATACACTCCAATCTGCTGAGGGTGATCACGGTGTGCAAATCGTGGGAATTTGGGGCATGGGTGGTTCCGGCAAAACCACCCTTGCAAAAGAGATATACAATAAAATATCTTCTTCAATGGAGAGGGCCAGTTTTGTGTTTGATGTTCGAGACGGGGCAGCCAAAGGCTTGTTGCATAACAAGCAGATAAAACTCCTCAACGATCTTGGTGTCCATGGTGTAGCATTTGACAATATCGAGGAAGGTATGGGATTTCTTTCAAGGCATTTGAGATCTGTTAGGGTTTTGATTGTTCTCGATGATGTAGATCATGTGGAACAATTGGATGCTCTACTGCCTGTAAAAGACGGCCTTCGAAGGGGTAGTCTCATCATTGTTACCACACGGGCATATGATGTCCTTAAATCTTGGGGAATCTCTTCCACATATAAAATGAGACCACTAGATCCATTGCATGCAGAGCAGCTTTTCTGTTGGCACGCTTTCTTAAAATCCTGTCCACTGGATGGATTCAAGGAGCTTGTTGAAAAATTCTTAAAGGAATGTAGAGGATTACCTTTGTCTCTTAAGGTGTTTGGAGGGCAATTGTATGGCGAATTTAGCATAGAGTATTGGGAGTCAGAGCTACATAAGATTTCAAGAATATTGCCTGATGATATCAAGCAAAGGCTTAAAATAAGTTATGATGCCCTTGATTATGAAGAGAAGGAGATGTTCCTCGATATTGCATGTTTCTTCATTGAAGAAGAGAGTAGCTTGGCAATTGAAGTATGGAATGGATTGAGGTGGAGTGGTCTGCGTAATTGGAAAAGGCTCTTGCACAAGTGTTTGGTTGAGCTTGACGATGACAATCACATAAGAATGCATGATCACTTAAGAGATTTGGGAAGGGACATTGCAAACCAACAATCACCTTATCGACTTTGGTTTCCCCAACAGATTATTAATGTTCAAAAACAAGAAGAGGTAAAGATTAATATTTTTTGTATTGCCTATCTAAGCAGGGATAAAATTGGATTTTTCTTTTAATGTATCTTTAATCAAAACTGAGGAAACCTTTTTTGTGTTCATGAACATTTGTTCCCATGAACTTTTAGTAATTTTACAGTTAAACAGCTGTCTAAGAAGACAGTCTAGTTAGCTAGACATATTTTGCAATCAAATAGTCTAAATAACTTATCTATTTATTCAAATAGTATGTGTTTGAACAGTCATCGAATTTAAAAGATTGTTTTTGAAATCAACTGTATATTTTTTTATAGATGTTTTAGATCACACTCAGCAATCCATTATAAAAAAGAAGAGGGTGGTCTGAAATGTTGATAAAAAACATACACGATTGATTTCAAAAGCAATCTTTTAAATTCTACATGAACTGTAGAAAACTCATACCAATTAATCAACAAATTTATTTTGATACCAATGCTGACTATATTAACTCTTCTATTTTGTAGTTTCTGATTTTATTAGTTCTTTTATTTTGTAATTTCTGATTTTATTGGTTCTTCTATTTTGTAGTTTCTGAATTTTTTTTTTTAAACCCTCTCCAGAAAAGAATCGGCATTCAAGGAATAATGGCCACCTCAACTCGAATACAGTGGATTAATTATGTGGTTTGTTTGCCTGCGTCTTTTGTTTCTCTATTTCTAATAATTTTAATTCTTTGTAGAATTTTTTAGTCTTATTTTTTAATTAAATTTTATTTTCTGCGCATTTTATGTTTTTTTTCTATTCAGGAAGAAGGAAAACCCTGTCCAATAATGGCTGATATTACTGGTGAAATTGATGAGTTTCGCATTTGCTGCTCACATGGAGAACTCATGGTTAACATAAATGCGGGAATTTGGTTATTCGCTCCCTCCTTAATTGGACTAAAAATTTTAGTGATTAGTGGAGACTGTTTTAATCAAGTAATGGGTGAAGTATCAAGAGAGCTGCTCTGGCTTCGCTGGTTCCAAATTGGGCAAAAAAATCTTCCCTCCCAGCTTTCATTGAAAAAGTTGAGGGTTTTAGAATTTTTTGAAGAAGAGAGCGGGGAACATCACTTAGAAGAGCTGTGGAGCGAGACTGACGGCGTGGTAAGTATCTTCCTGTTTCCCCTGTTTTAAATCTATATTTCATCTTTTAATAATTGCTGTGTGCTTTACGTTTCTCTACTTGGAAATGTGCTGTAGGCTCCTGTGCATCTAAGAGAGCTGGTTATTTCTCAATGTTACGAATTCCAAGGTTTTCCAAATTCAATAGGGCGTCTTAATCATTTGAAAAAGATTGTAATCATAAAAGGCTACAAAGTCAGCAGTCTTCCAGAAGAATTTTGCCTTCTCCAATCGCTGGAACACCTGGTGTTATATAGGTGTAAAATTCTATCATCACTACCCAGCAATTTCGGCAATTTGAGAAATCTGCAACATCTAAGTTTGTACGATTGCGGCAAGTTGTGTAAGTTACCAGTTTCTTTTAAGAATCTGATTCTCCTGAAACATCTCAATTTAGGGGGTTGTAGCCAACTCACATTCACGACAGAGGACTTAAACATTCTGGAAAACATGACAAAACTCGAGTTTTTGAGGCTTTCTGAGTGCGAGCAATTGGAAGAGTTGCCTCGTCACTTTACAAATCAGGCATCCTTGAGAGAGCTCTATTTAAATGGTACCAGTCTAAGGGAGCTACCAGTTAACATTGGTCAACTCAGCAAGCTGACAGAGATGAGGTTAGGGAGTTTGTTTTTGACAAGCTTGCCAACCTCTCTTGGAGATTTGTCTTCCCTGACGAATCTTTCAATTTGGGGTTGTCCTAAGCTAGAAAGTCTACCTGATTCTGTGGAGCGTCTTAATCTGTTAAAGGAATTAGATATACAAAATGTAGGAGTGAAATCGGCGAATTGGATTTTGGGGCGGTATCTTTACCTTTCGGATTGAGCAACCTCAAGATGATACTTTTAGAAGAAACAGAGGTGTGCAGGGTTTCAATTTCTGAAGACTCTTGTCCCCGCTTGGAGACTCTCATACTTGAGAATCATCATCATCTAAAGAAGATCGAAGGACTGCCAAAGGCAGTCGAGTCCATTTCTATGATAAACTGTGAAATGCTGAAGAAGATTCCGAGTTTTGCACGATTAACTTCTCTCGAAGGATTTGGACTAGGAGTTTGCTACCAGGTTGAGAAAATTGAAGGTTTAGAATATTGCACAAGATTGGAACGCTTGAAAGTAGACACCTGCTGGGAGGTGCCCGGTATAGCAAGCTTGGAACACAAGGACAAATTGACCAGGGTGAAACTCACAGCACACAAGGGATCAGCTATTGAACATTGCATTCAAACAATACAGGTAATAATAGTTTTGTTGAGTTTTTCATAGATAGGTAGGACTCAATCTAGGATCTTTCATTTGATGTTCGAATGTTTTATCACTAAGTTGTTGCCCCTTTAGGATCTGTCCATTTTTGGTTTATGTGTGATCTATTATTAAACAATTCTATAGAATGCTTGGGACTTCTAGTCTGTCCTGATATTATGTTGAACATTTTATGGATCAATTGAGACTTGAATTGAAGACCTTCCATCTGTTGTTAAAATGCTCTACCACTAAACTACCGATTCTTTTAAACCGACCTATCCTTGATCCAGATATGACTTATTACCAAAAGTTTCTAAGAACTAAAAATTATAATTATCTTTATCTAATTCTGTATTGACTGAATCTTGTGCATTGAATTTCCAGAAATGGCCAGATGAAATAGAAATATGTACTCGGGAAGTCCCTAATGTGGCATCACTTGTAAACTCCTTACTCTCTCCTAATCATCTCGTGGTAATTGACTCCATCTCTAACCAGAAAATTGAGTCCACAAAATTGCTGCAGAAGCATTCCTGCAATGGCGATGCCATTATGCTATGTTTCGTTGTAAATTGTGCTTCTTCAGAAATGACTATCTGGACATCGCATGATGGGTCTGGATATTGTTATAAGTTGTATGAGGGTAGATGGGTATGGATAGGTTTATTCACACAGCGAGTTCCACATCGTTCACCGCAGAGGAGTTCTCAATAGAAGGGTCCGGAGGAGAGTGCAAAGAAGAGGACGAGGTGGAGAAAGGTGTGGTTGTGAAAGGGGAAGAGCATAGAGTTGTGAAGGCGTTTCGCAGCTTGATGACACTTCTATACAGTTGATACAGTTACCAACGAAATAATTGAAGGAATGCCTTTTCTTGGCAGTAATTCAAATACAAAAGTGGCAATATATTCAGTCAGCAACTATAGGTTGGCAGATTTAATGTGTTCATTTGCTAATTTAAGATTTTTTTATTAGTAAATGGTATATTATTTTTTAAACAATATTGGTAAGTCTGGTTTTAAAATTGTTCAAACCTTTAAATAATGGGTAGAGGATTAATTAAGAAAGTCTATTTACATTAAAAAAATAAAAATAGTTATAGAGGATTGATTAAGAAAGTCTATTTACATTTAAAAATGAAAAACATTGGTCGAGGATCAATTAAGAAAGCTTACTTACATCAACAAATAAAAAATAGTCTGATTTAAGAAGTGGGAATCAAAAGTTGTAAGCTAATAGCATTGATAACAAGATATAACACACGAGCATTAAAAAAAATAAAAATAGTTATAGAGGATTGATTAAGAAAGTCTATTTACATCTAAAAATGAAAAACATTCATCGAGGATCAATTAAGAAAGCTTACTTACATCAACAAATAAAAATAGTCTGATTTAAGAAGTGGGAATCAAAAGTTGTAAGCTAATAGCGTAGATAACAAGATATAACACACAAGCAACACATCAACATCAAAAGAAACAAAAAAATCGATTAAGTAGATGAGAGTTCTTTTGATTCAAGGTGAAAAGGAAATTCTATGTCACCAAAAATATTGTTATTTTAATTGGTTTTCAATAAGGGCTTAGAGGTTAGGAGAATAAATATTTTGATTTGCTACTTAATTTTGGTTGGAATTGTGAACTTATGAATATTTTCTAAGGCAAATTTAGGAAAATACCCCTCTTGGGCATCCCATACTTGGTGGGGACCACTTGGGATGCATGTTGTTGCATGTTCAATTGCATGCCTTTGTGCCACAAGCTTTGCATGTTGTTGCATGACCGTGTTTGGAGTCGTCGAGGCCACAAGGAGTCAAAGAAGTTGTCATAATTGACCAAGGTGATTGGCCAAAAGTTAGGCACCCATGTGAAGTTGGTGAAGGCAATAAATTATTTTATATTTTATTTTCTTATCTCTCCTCAAGTTGGGTGTTGGATTTCTTGGTGGTTTGTGGAGGTTGTTTTGGGAAACCAATGGTGGTTTCTTCTCACACAAATTTTATATAATGATGCTTGCTCATTTAGATAAGGGGGATTTTAGAGAGGTTGTGGTTGCATACGCAAATGTTGCTAAGTAAAAATGATGAGTTTTAGATTTTTGTATGTGTGAAGCCCATATTGTAAGGAAGCAAGTGAACTCCATGATTATGTATTTCATTTTCAGATTTTGAAGTTAATACATATTGCAATTTCTCTTCTATTTTATGTGTTTCAAGTTAATTTGTTGTCTTCTTGCATAGTATTTTATGTGTGTTTGTGATCAGATTTTAGAGGGAGAGTCCCCCTTTCCATCATCATTGGAGCCACCAATAGTAAGAAACCTAGATGGTCCCCAAAATTGCACTATCCAAATGAATTACAATCAAGGATGTTTTTTGAAAGTATTTAGTAAAATAACATAAATTTTGTATGGGTTTTATTTTACTTTTAATAAATATTTTAGGATTAACTAAATAAATATATTTAGTCAAGTATGCATCCTTAGATTTACTTTAGGGTAGTGGAAAATAGGTCTAGAGATTAAGAACACAAATTTGGGATTCAATGATGAGGATAGGATATGCAATTTTATTAACCAATTTCACACACAATTATGCCACTTATTAACTAATTATTGCATTTACAATACTCTAGCCAGAGTATGCTTAGAACATAAATGAAAAGGAAATGGATATGCAATTATCTCCATTATATATTGTCTCAAATTTGACCTGTGCATGTGAACTACTAGGTTGATTCTTGTCAAAACAAACAAGAAGTCAACATGTAAAATTAAATATTTTTTAGAGACAAATCATCAAATAGATCATTATTGAAATATTTATGTCTTGAGAACTCCACTAAAAGCTACAAGAAAATTAAAAATCATACAATGAGTAGCATCTATTACACATTTTCAAATAAGCACAAATTACAAGTTGCTTTGAAAACCAACTATCCTCATAACTCAATTTCATCTAGTACAAATTCTTTCATAGAAAAACACTTGTTCACCAATTTTTTTTTTATTATTACAAAGACCATATATTCTTCCATATTCTCTATGTAGTGTCATCACATGAGACATCCAACAACATTGAATTGGAAAGACAAAATTGGTTTATTTTTCTCGCCTTCCTGGACGTAATTTTTTTTCTAATCATCAACATCCTCATTAGAAGGAATATAAATTATCACAACAATACATTTATCTTCATTGACAAGGAGATCCTCCATCTTGAACTCCAAAAGAGAAAAGTTTTTCCCATTGAAATTCTTGATGTTCTTAGGTACATATTTTTTACTTGAAACTAGATTCACTTATGTCAAGCTCTCATTCAAAAAAATATTATTGTAGGTCCCTCTCATAGATCTTAGAAAGTAAAGATACGATATCAAATTAAAAGAAATTCAACATCAATAAATCAAACAAGAGGAATTGTGCTAAATAAATCTAGATCAAAACCCTTTTGAGAAAACCCCAAAAGACCAAAACACCACTAAATAAATTATCAAAAAAATATTAAAATACAATGAGAATCTCACTTGTTGATGCAGGAGCATCCAATCAAGAATTTTAAAAGGGGTGTGACTATATTTGATCTTGGTGGTAGACAAATATTAGCATTTCATTTCCTAAATAGTGGCAGTTGTTTTCAATAACTATTCTCTAAATTGGGGGTGAGACTTTATAGTGGGTGGCCCCTGTTTTAAACTCTCCTTAATTTAGCACTTGTAGTTGATACAAAGCAAATACAAAAAAATTTCAAGCAGAGTTCGTATGGGGTAACGGTCATAATCTTTTGAGTAGCAGTTACTAGTTTCCTTATTTGGGATTTTGTATTAAACATGGGGAGAGAGCAATGATGTAGGTGAAGTGAAATCTATTTATAAGCTTCATTAGTGTTTCCTTTCAGGAGGGCAAGACGTGAAACTTCATGGAAACTAATTTTGTTGTTGTGCATAAAAAAAATATCAGTTTGAAAAGGCAGGGGGCCTTAGAAGTAGTACGGTGGATTTTGAGGGAAATATAAGCAACTTTTCAATCTACGCATGAGTCTGAAAAATATTAATGTTGTTTGTAGTGTATCTAAGGAGTTTTAGGTTTTAGGACCTATGTAAGAGTATTTGAAAGTAGTTTTGTAACATGTTAGTAATGCTATTCACTAGTCAATAAGTTCCATATTCTCAGTTTCTAAGTGTATGGTTTTTGGAGGTTGTAGATGATTTCTATATATCAATTTTTTCATATATTTAGATGATTGACAAAAGTTGGTTTGTAATGTTAGTTGGATTTTATATTGTTGGATATTTTTGGAGTGGGATTTGTTAAATTTTGAGTTTTATGTATTAATGGTGCCATAATTTGTTTTTGGAATCTGATAATTTATGTTATGATAATTGTACTTTTATGGTTGCTATTATTTTTTCTTTGAAGATGAATGGTTTGTATTATTGAAGAGCTATTCAGATTGGTTGTCCTTTAATGGGTTCCTAGTCCATGACGACATCAATTGGTATCAGAGTAAGTTGATTGTTGGGATATGTGTTGAGATGTAAGAGGAAATGATGATAAAATGAATGACCATTGTGTTGGCTGCCCTCCAACAAAAGTAATGTTGGGTAGAAGGTGTTTTAGAATCCTTGAGAGTGGAAAGTGGATCGAGGGGGTTTTGATTTTACATCTTCCAGTGTCATTGTTGGACAGAGGATAGTTTCTAAATGTGAGTAATTTTGTTGTAGTGTAAGTCTTATAGATAACTAAGAATAAAAATGCCTTTAATGAAGAGGATGGGGATGATCTTGAAGAATACAGTCATATGGGCTGCAATGGAGCAATATCAAAAAGAGAAGATTCTTGAGATGATGATGGAAATCCATTTGAGATTGGACAAGTTGGAGGCTATGCAAAAGGGAGAAGTTGTAATAGATATGATCAAGAAAGATGGAAAATATCATAGAGATGGCATGAAGGTAGAAAATAAAATTGTAGTTACAAAATGTATTTTCAAAGGCATGAATGTGTTAATGGATGATGTTGTAGAGGAGAAGGGTGATGATATAAACCTTGTATTGTCTAACATTGATTGTTTGGAGATATTTTAAGAAACGTGAAAATAAAGAAGATAAATTCCTCTTGCTTGAGGATAATGTGGAAGAGAAAATTGTGACAAAAGTTGAAGGAGCATAGGCTGCAAAAGTTCATTTTGAGGTAGTAGCTAATGAAGACCCTATACTTGATTGTAAAGTTGATGAATATCCTTTGCTTGAACAAGATGATCAATTTTTCTGATTCGACACATGGAGATATTATTATAGTTGAGAATGAAGAAGAACATAGAAAGGAGATTGAGAATAGAACATCCATGAAGGTTGTTGAGAATGGGCCTTTTGGAGTTCATCATGTGAGCGTAAATTGTAAGAAAAATATAATAAAAGGAGAAGAGTTGGATAGCATGTCTATGAGGTATGGTGAAGAACTAGAAAATGTGTTTGTGGGGTCTCTCAATTCACTAACTAGTGTTGATAGCTATTTTTACACACTTTCTCAATACATGTAATGCATATGTGCACTAACTCTCTTGAAAAGAGACTTCCAACGACAACTTGTTGAAAATATCCCCAAGGTCTCTCGGGTGTCAGGTCATGACTTGCATGGAACTCCTCAGTTGATGTTGATGTGATTTTGTTGGTAATCATGGGGTGGACTTACGTAGCTGGATACATAATGGATCTTAAATTTTGAAGTTTATGAAGTGGAAGCATGAAGTCATTTGTTGTAAGTTCAAACAACAATCTAAAACTTCAATGTTTTCTTTAAGTTTGGCTTTACAATGTGCAACGAACCTTAGTGATGATTATTTCTTAAAAAAAAGGGAAAAGTGCAAGGAAGAGAGAGGGTTCCTGGATCTGTAACTAACTACAAACAGTAATCATGGAGCTCCTGCTATGGACAACTTCCTTCAAACAAAATTTCACTTAACTAGAAATCTCACAGTATCATGAAATTTGTGCTATCTTCTAAGGCCTATAGATATTTTATTATTCATTCACCATATGTATGCATGAACAAAGATAAACTTTTAGAGTAGATTTGAATTCAAATCCAAACTAACTTTACACAACCATCTACCATCAACAAATAGCAAAAAGTATGGACTCTGGGGGGTGTTGGTGTAATTAAATGTCTTGTACCTTGTCCTAGGTCATGATTACACCTTAGTTAAGTTTACTTAGGGACCACATAGGAGGTTGTTGGAGAATTTCCACTTTTGGTGGACTTGACATGTCATTACCTCATCACTTCCACCTTTTGTGGACACATCATGTGATTATCTCTCCACCTTAAGTGGAGTGATTGCTCTTCATAGTTGTCTCATGTCATAAGATTACGATGCTTGTCATAATCTTATGCCCTTCTATGTTCTCACCTTGGCTATATAACCAAGGGGTCTCTCATTTGTAATCAATCATAATCATAATCATATCATATCAATGACATTGAATACAGTTTATTCTTGTCATAATCTCTCTCTCTTTTCTTGTGCTTTCTATTTGGTCCATAGATCTTGGGTGGTAGCCATAACCAATTCTAACATGGTATCAGAGTGGGTTGGGTGCCATTGGAGAGTCTTATTCTGAAGAGAGATTCCAGATCTGAGGAGGTTCCGTTCGTGGCTCTTTGTTGTAGGTTCATATCCGAGCTAGTTGGTGCAAATCAAAGATACGAGGCAAAATCTATGAGGGTTTGAAGATGAAGAGTGGTTGCCAGATCCATAAGGTAGCTACAATTTTGGAGCATTTTGGGTCAAATCCAACCCTGTCATCGCGTCCAGAAGGGCCAAAAACCCTAAGATGAACTGTCAATTCGTCCATTTTGGAGCAAGTCATTTGGTGAGGCAAAAAATTTTTTCTCAAAGATTCGTACGGCCCCAGATCATCATTATTATTTTGACGGTACGATATTTTCTGCAAATATTTTCGACTAAAAATTTTTGAAATTTTTTTTGTAAATTTTTTTTTATTATAGCCGAATATTTTTTAAAAATTATTGTAAGAAAATTTTGTATTAAAAATCAAAAGTTTTAAGAAAAATTGAGGTACTCTGCAATACCTGCTACATAGGTACCGCAGAACTTTGTTTGTATATGTGGGGCCCACAAGAAGCCACGTGGCCTGTCGGCCATGGCCCACGCAGTCCCCATGGCATCCTCTACATTTGGCCGAAAATCTTCCTACCAGCGAATGCCTACAGATATCTAGTTGTTATTTAATTCTACCGACCGATAAATGCAAACCGATGGTCACTGTAAATTTGGCGAATAGGGAATACACCAGTGATAGTTCAGAGAACTAGCAACAACGAATATTCGATAGAAGATTCCTCAAATTCCCCTGAACCTGGTGATGACAATATAACTGTCATTTTTAATTGAGTTGTAGGGTATATTTCAAGGAGCTGAATATTCTTTTTTGCCCGACGTGTGTCAAATTTAAGCCAGTGAACTGATTATGTCAGTGCCACATCAGCAGGTTCAAAATTTTTTTTGCCCCCTCACCATTTGAGTTTTCATATTTGTAGTTCAAATTTGGAGACTCGTAACTCAGTCATTTTGACTCCTTTTTTAAAGATTTTTTTTTTATTTGGGCTAATTTTTCATGCTCTACGAATTGATTCAATAAATTTTTGGTTTTAGTGCCTGGTTATTCCAAATTTGTAAATTCTCACAGGTGTTGTTGCCTTGTCCAAATTTTGGGAACTTCAGGAGCTCATATCTTGCTCCTACGGTAACATTTTTGGGTGTAATTTTTTTTGAAAGTGCATGATTTTTTGTGTACTTCTTAGTGGTATGATCAGATTGATCTCATTTTGTACCAAAAATTATACTTGATACTATGGCCTATTTTGGCATTTGTAAGCACTATGATCAAGTCTAGCTTGTTCTTAGCATCTAGCAACTGTAAACGCACTAAATATAAAGTGCCAAATTAGATATTTCTTGGGGGTTTTCTTGATTGAGTGATTTGGGGGGGGGGGGTCTCTTGGTGCGTTGCTTTGATCTGTTTTCTTTTGCTCTCTCATTCTCATGGATCATTCTAAGGTTCCTTTGCTCACATCATATAATTATTCAACATGGCATCAAAATGCGTGGAATATTCTAATGACAAAAGGTCACTCTCTATATGTTGAAAATAAGGTACCTGAACCAACAGATGATGAGAAAAAGTTAAAATGGATGATCAGACATGCCAAAGCTCTTGGGTGTCTTCGTAGACTAGTTTCTCAAGATTTGTTATTCCAGATTGAATCATGCAAAAATTCTCATGAAGCTTGGGAAAAATTGAAAACATTGTATGGTACAAAAGATGAAGTAAGAGGCTATCAAATTGATAATAATTTGATGAATCTTGATCCTAAGAACTTTGACAACATCCAAGACTACATCACTAAGGTTAAAGATCTAAAAGAGTAATGCAAAGCATGTGGAATTGATAAGGACATCCAGTTGGTGTACAATACAATGAACAAACTTGGTCCTGATTATGCTTTTTTTGTTTCTAGCTTTCATACTCATAGATTGACTATGGGGTCTGCATATACTACACCTTCATTTGCATCATTTTATGAGATGTTGATACATGAGCAACAAAAGCTTATCTCAATGGGTATCATCAAGAGTTCTAAATCTCAAGCATTATTGGTTAGTCAGGTGAAAGAATCAGAATAAGATAAGAAACATAAGAAAGCAAAGAATAATCAACATTTAGATCAAGTAAATCCACATTCAGATCAATCAAAGAAAAATTCTTCTTCAAAAGGAGAATCATCTAAGAAGGAGAGACCTTTTTGTGCACATTGTAAGAAGGATGGACATGAAGAACATTATTGTTATAAGAAGGATGTTGATGAGTTGAAGAATCTTCTCAAAAAGAATCACATTGATGTTCCTTCTAGAATGTCTAAATCTTCTTCTCCTTCTACTTCAAAACAATCTAGAAAGGACAAAGGTAAAACTTCAACATCAAAATATAAAGGACAAGATCTTTGTGCTCATTCAAGTCCAGGATCAGGGAGATGGCTTCTAGATTCAGGAGCATCTCATCATATGGAATCTTCACAGACTATCTTCTCTTCATTTTAGCCTTGTTCTATGTCTCCTATCTTGATGGGAAACAATACATACATGAGTATAACAGGGAGGGGATCTATTAGCATTGGGGAAAACACTTTTTAGGATGTCTTGTGTGTTCCTCATTTCATGAACAATATGCTTTCCATTTATCAGATTACACATGGTGGAGATGGGAGAACTATGGAGTTCACTCTTGATTCGGTTATCATTCGAGACTTGGAGACTAGAGATGTTATTGCTACTGGGGTGGTTGATCATTCATCTCAGTTGTATTCCTTTGCACAGTTTACTTCTGATGGTGACAATGTTCCTTCGACTGTTGATCACAACTATGATTTTGAGGAGACATTTGGCTTTTTGAACTTGGGCATACTCACATCAGATCTAGTACTTGAGCCATGAACTCTATCTCCTCCATCTATTGTTGTACCTGAGGCTACTTGCTATTCAACAGTTTTGACTCCTAGTGATTCAGTGTAGCAGAATATACATAGTCTTCCAGATATGGGTACTTTGGATGACTTTTTGACAGGTATTTCAGACTTGTTCATGGAGTCTCATCTTGCAGATTTGGAGGACACCATTGATAGCATTCATCTTCTCTTTGATGAAGATGCACCTTCTTCAGTTGTTGTGAGGGAACACCTTGACCCTCTTGTTCATTCTCTACATGATCATTCTTCACAGATTGGCGTGAGTGTGGATACTTTTGGACAACATTTTGAGGAGGCTTCTTTGTCTTAGGAGGGGATATCTTTGTCTTTGGATAGCGCTCTACATTCTTCTCTACTAGATGTTGGATTTTCCTCTTCAGTAGTGTGGCCTAGAATCCCTGATTGGAGTGGTTCTGCTTTCTGCATCGACATGGAGACACTTGAGCATGCTTCAAAGACACCATCACACATCATCTATCATCTTGATATCCTGCATACATCCTTGGTTTTGTTTCTTCCTAAGGAGAGGAACGTTGCTCAGCGAGATTGGATCATCTTCAACATTCAATGTCGAGGTTCTACCATCATTGTAGGAGACTCAACATTGAGGGGGGTCTCCCTTGTCTCTCTTCTACTTCTCTCTTATGGGGGGATCTTTTTCCTCACATGGGGTTTTTACCTTCTGATTCTTCATTGAGAGCATTTCTTTTTTGTATTTCATCTCTCTTTTAAGGGGGAGTTTTTCCCATGAGGTTTTCTCCCTTTCCTCGCTTGTGAGAGATTGCATTGTTTGTACATGGGTACCTAACATGGCCTAGTAGCTGGGACCCATCTTTGCATCTTTCTATCATTTGCATAATAATTTTCTACTCCCTAAGTTGCGCTTAAGGGGGGGTGTTGGTGTAATTAAATGTCTTGTACCTTGTCCTAGGTCATGATTACACCTTAGTTAAGTTTACTTAGGGACCACATAGGAGGTTGTTGGAGAATTTCCACTTTTGGTGGACTTGACATGCCATTACCTCATCACTTCCACCATTTGTGGACACATCATGTGATTATCTCTCCACCTTAAGTGGAGTGATAGCTGTTCATAGTTGTCTCATGTCATAAGATTACAACACTTGTCATAATCTTATGCCCTTCTATGTTCTCACCTTGGCTATATAACCAAGGGGTCTCTCATTTGTAATCAACCATAATCATAATCATATCATATCAGTGACATTGGATACAGTTTAATCTTGTCATAATCTCTCTCTCTCTCTTTTCTTGTGCTTTCTATTTGGTCCATAGGTCTTGGGTGGTAGCCATAGCTAATTCTAACATGGTATTAGAGCGGGTTGGGTGCCATTTGAGAGTCTTATTCTAAAGAGAGATTCCAGATCTAAGGAGGTTCCGTTCGTGACTCTTTTTTGTAGGTTCATATCCGAGCTTGTTGGTGCAAATCTAAGCTCACCGTTGCATCTGAAAGGTTTGGGATAGTCGATTTTTTCTTTTGTTTCATCCAAATCAGAGATATGAGGCCAAATCTATGAGGGTTTGAAGTTGAAGAGTGGTTGCTAGATCTAGAAAGTAACTGCAACTTTGGAGCATTTTGGGTCAAATCTGACCCTGTCATTGCGTCGAGAAGGGCCAAAAACCCTAAGATTGACTATTAATTCGTTGATTTTTGAGCAAGTCATCCGATGAGGCAAAAATTTTTTGCTCAAAGATCCGTACTGCCCCAGATCATCATTATTATTTCGACGGTATGATATTTTCTGCAAATATTCTCAGCTAAAAATTTTTGAATTTTTTTTTTGTAAAAACAATTTAATTATAGCCGAATATTTTTTTAAAATTATTGTAAGAAATTTTCATGTTAAAAATAAAAAAAATTTAAAAAAATTGAGGTACTTTGCAGTTGTTGCTACGTAGGTACCGCAGACCTCTGTCTGTATACGCAGGGCCCACAAGAAGCCACATGGCCTATCGGTCGTGGCCCACGCAGGCCCCACGCCAACCTCTACCATTGGTCGAAAATCTTCCTACTGGAAAATGCTACAAATATTCGGCGGTTATTTAATTCTACCGACCAATAAATGTAAATTGACAGTCGCTGTCAATCCAGCGAATAGGGAATACATCGACGATAGTTCAAAGAACTGGCAACAACGAATATTCGATAGAAGATTCCTTAAATTCCCCCAAACCCGGTGACAACCATATAACCATCATTTTTAATCGAGTTGCAGGGTATATTTCAAGGAGCTGAAATATCTTTTTTTCCTGACGTCCGTCAAATTTAAGCTAGTGAACTGATTACATCAGTGCCATGTCAGTAGGTTGAAATTTTTTTTTGCCCCCTCGCCATTTGAGTTTTCATATTTGCTGTTCAACTTTGGAGGCTCGTAACTCAGTCATTTTGACTCCTTTTTTAAATAATTTTTTTTTGATTTGGGCTAATTTTTGTGCTCTACGCATTGGTGCAATCAATTTTCTATTTTGGTGCCTGGTTTTTCTACAATTATTAAATTCTCACAGGTGTTGCTACTTCGTCCTCATTTTGGGAACTTCGGGAGCTCATATCTTGCTCCTACTGTAACATTTTTCGGTGCAATTTTTTTTAAAGTGCATGATTTTTCATGTACTTCTTAGTGGTATGATCATATTGATCTCATTTTGTACCAAAAATTGTACTTGATATTGTGGCCTATTTTGGCATTTCTAAGCACTAAGATCAAGTCTAGCTTGTTGTTCCTGGCATCTAGCAACTGTAAACGCACTAAATATAAGGTACCAAATTAGATATTGCTTGGGGGGTTTCTTGATGGAGTGATTTGGGGGGGGCTCTCTTGGTGCATTGCTTTGATCTGTTTGCTTTTGCTCTCTCATTCTCATGGATCATTCTAAGGTTCCTTTTCTCACATCATATAATTATTCAAGATGGCATCAAAATGCATGGAATATTCTAATGACAGAAGGTCACTCTCTATATGTTGAAAATAAGGTACTTGAAACTACAGATGATGAGAAAAAGTTAAAATGGATGATCAAACATGCCAAAGCTCTTGGGTATCTTCGTAGACTAGTTTCTCAAGATTTTTTATTCTAGATTGAATCATGCAAAAATTCTCATGAAGCTTGGGAAAAATTGAAAACATTGTATGGTACAAAAGATGAAGTAAGAGGCTATCAAATTGATAATAATTTGATGAATCTTGATCCTAAGAACTTTGACAACATCCAAGACTACATCACTAAGGTTAAAGATCTAAAAGAGCAATGCAAAGCATGTGGAATTGATAAGAAGGACATCCAGTTGGTGTACAATACAATGAACAAACTTGGTCCTGATTATGCTTGTTTTGTTTCTAGCTTTCATACTCATAGATTGACTATGGGGTCTGCATTTACTACACCTTCATTTGCATCATTTTCTGAGATGTTGATACATGAGCTACAAAAGCTTATCTCAATGGGTATCATCAAGAGTTCTAAATCTCAGGCATTATTGGTTAGTCAGGTGAAAGAATCAGAATAAGATAAGAAACATAAGAAAGCAAAGAATAATCAACATTTAGATCAAGTAAATCCACATTCAGATCAATCAAAGAAAAATTCTTCTTCAAAAGGAGAATCATCTAAGAAGGAGAGACCTTTTTGTGCACATTGTAAGAATGATGGACATGAAGAACATTATTGTTATAAGAAGGATGTTGATGAGTTGAAGAATCTTCTCAAAAAGAATCACATTGATTTGCCTTCTAGAATGTCTAAATCTTCTTCTCCTTCTACTTCAAAACAGTCTAAAAAGGACAAAGGTAAAACTTCAACATCAGAATATAAAGGACAAGCTCTTTGTGCTCATTCAAGTCCAGGATCA
The DNA here is from genome assembly GCA_007258455.2 of Sequoia sempervirens. Classification (NCBI taxonomy): domain Eukaryota; kingdom Viridiplantae; phylum Streptophyta; class Pinopsida; order Cupressales; family Cupressaceae; genus Sequoia; species Sequoia sempervirens. The sequence continues at coordinate 472,118,037 of VDFB02047230.1, forward strand.
AGGAGATGGCTTCTAGATTCAGGAGCATCTCATCATATGGCATCTTCACAGACTATCTTCTCTTCATTTCAGCCTTGTTCTATGTCTCCTATCTTGATGGGAAACAATACATACGTGAGTATAATAGGGAAGGGATCTATTAGCATTGGGGAAAACACTTTTCAGGATGTCTTGTGTGTTCCTCATTTGACGAACAATCTGCTTTCCATTTATCAGATTACACATGGTGGAGATGGGAGAACTATGGAGTTCACTCCTGATTTAATTATCATTCGGGACTTGGAGACTAGAGATGTTATTGCTACTGGGGTGGTTGATAATTCATCTCAATTGTATTCCTCCGCACAATTTGCTTCTGATGGTGACAATGTTCCTTCGACTGTTGATCACAACTATGATTCTGAGGAGACATTTGGCTTTTTGAACTTGGGCATACTCACATCAGATCCAGTACTTTAGCCGTGCACTCTATCTCCTCCATCTATTGTTGTACCTGAGGCTACTTGCGATTCAACAATTTTGACTACTAGTGATTCAGTGTAGTAGAATATACATAGTCTTCCATATATGGGTACTTTGGATGACTTTCTAACAGGTATTTCAGACTTGTTTATGGAGTCTCATCTTGCAGATTTGGAGGACACCATTGATAGCATTCATCTTCTCTTTGATGAAGATGCACCTTCTTCAGTTGTTGTGAGGGAACACCTTGACCCTCTTGTTCATTCTCTACATGATCATTCTTCATAGATTGGCGTGAGTGTGGATACTTTTGGACAACATTTTGAGGAGGTTTCTTTGTCTTCGGAGGGGATATCTTTGTCTTTGGATAGTTCTCTACATTATTATCTTCTAGATGTTGGATTTTCCTCTTCAATAGTGTGGCTTAGAATGCTTGATTGGAGTGGTTCTACTTTCTGCATCGACATGGAGACACTTGAGCATGCTTCATAGATACCATCACACATCATCTATCATCTTGATATCCTACATACATGGTTTTGTTTCTTCCTAAGGGGAGGAACATTGTTTGGCTAGATTGGATCATCTTCAGCATTCAATGTCGAGCTTCTACCATCATTGCAAGAGACTCAACGTTGAGGGGTGGCTACCTTGTCTCTCTTCTACTTCTCTCTTATGGGGGGTATTTTTCCTCACATGGGGTTTTTACCTTCTCATTCTTCATTTAGAGAATTTCTTTTTTGTATTTCATCTCTCTTTTGAGGGGGAGTTTTTCCCATGAGGTTTTCTCCCTTTCCTTGCTTGTGAGAGATTGCATTGTTTGTACATGGGTATCTAACATGGCCTAGTAGCTGGGACCCATCTTTGCATCTTTGTGTCATTTGCATAATAATTCGCTACTCCCTAAGTTTCACTTAAGGGGGGGTGTTGGTGTAATTAAATGTCTTGTACCTTGTCCTAGGTCATGATTACACCTTAGTTAAGTTTACTTAGGGACCACATAGGAGGTTGTTGGAGAATTTCCACTTTTGGTGGACTTGACATGTCATTACCTCATCACTTCCACCTTTTTTGCACACATCATGTGATTATCTCTCCACCTTAAGTGGAGTGATTTCTCTTCATAGTTGTCTCATGTCATAAGATTACGACACTTGTCATAATCTTATGCCATTCTATGTTCTCACCTTAGCTATATATCCAAGGGTTCTCTCATTTGTAATCAATCATAATCATAATCATATCATATCAATGACATTGAATATAGTTTATTCTTGTCATAATCTCTTTCTCTTTTCTTGTGCTTTCCATTTGGTCCATAGATCTTGGGCGATAGCCATATCCAATTCTAACAAAGGCATCTACATAGCAACAACTTTCGTAACTATGGAACAAGATTACCAAAATCTATCTAAATAGTTTAAACCTAACTTAAAATAGCAGTATGAATTCAAGCAAAGCATCTAACAATGGAGATTGAACCATGAAACATGTGAAGAAATAAGAAAATACACCAAGTCAATATATTTTCATTATAAATTTTAGTAGCATGTCTTTACAACAACTCAACTCCCTTTGGAAATGAGAGGAGACCCCCCTTTTATAGTGCCCAAAAGGTAGAATGAATGGAAAAAATTGATTGTCATTGTGTGGCCAAGATTCACTACAAAATAGGGTTTCACCTACCCCAAAATATATTACAATTTAAAATTACATTCATGTCTTTTCCCTATTTTGTCCTTTAGTGACAACACTGTAGCATTTTTTCTTTTGTTGACTACTTTTTTGTTGTAGCTATTCCTTCAAGAGCCCTTGATTCATAATAGGGCTACCCTCTTGTTTATTCAAAGCTGTATATTCCATAAATTTCAGAATGACCAGCTAGAGCTTGTCCACCTCAATAATCTCAGACCGTAGTATCTGGTAACTCCATTTTTTTGCATTATCCTCAAGCTTCTTCTAGTATTCATCATATTTTATGGCTTGATCCCTTAACAACTCCAACTAGGTGAAGGCATGAGCGGAGAAACTCATGAATTCCATTGTTATCTCATTAGACATCCCATCCTCCATCTTCTTTTGAAAATAAGGCTTTATCTTCTCTAGATCCATTTGTACTGCAGGAATGTCATACTATGTCATCAACTTTAGATATTGGGTGCAATTTGTCCTAATTTCCCTGACCCATTCGAGTTCCGGATCCACTTTGTCAACTATCTGCTCTAACCTTTCCCTACTATTATCGAAGTCTCACCTCCACACGTCCACCAGCTAGTGGTCATCTCTTTTGAATGAGAACTCCTTTTCCCATGTGGCCTTTGGTAACCGGAGGATGGCCTTGATCTTTGCGTAGGTGGAGTTGTATGTTGTATGGAAGTCGATGCAAAGCTTCTTCATGCCTTACAGAGATTGTTGCAGATCCAAGAATTTGTTGGTTGTCCGAATAGCCTAGTTGATACCCATATTTCTGACATAAAGGACTTGCCAGAACTAGCTCTCTGTAGTCTTTTCCATGTTCCTTCTCTTCTCTAGTTTTTCAATCTATTCTTTGGACAGTAGTTGGGGCATCATTGTGGAACTGGTGGGTATGTCCTCAGTTGAAGACCATTGTTGGATATAATCCATCAAGGTGACAACCTGCGCTTTGAGCTCATTTTTCGAGACCTTGTCCTTTTGTATTAGTTGTACCACCGTAGCCACTGACTCTTCAAGATGCTCTACCTTTTGCTCCCTGGTAGCAGTCCCCAAGTTGATGGTGGAAACATTATAGCCTACACCCTCCTGGCCTACCATAGGTGTTGCTACCTAGACAATTCGGGACCCGGAGGCATCCATGGTCATCTTAGATCTGCTCTTAGGCTTCTTGTCCTTCCTAGGTGAGAGTTTTTCTCGAGCTAGGATGGCTTCTAGCCATGCTCTTGGATCCCTCGGAGCAGGAGTCTTCTTCCCAAGCTGCCTCTCCAGCCAATCGGGCATGGAAGACTTTCCTTTTTGTGACTCTTCATTACCTTCACCCTCCCCTATTCGGACTTTCGTTTGTGCACCTTTCATTTTGGTGTTGTCTCCCTCCTCATCAGAATCTTGGATGAATCTGAGGTGTTTGACGGGAGGCCTAGTAATCAATTGCCCTCGGGGACTTCCTTCTACCTTGATTTCCTTTTCCTTTAGTTATTCAATATGTTTGTCCTTGTGTGCATACTTCTCAAGCTGGTCTTCCTCAACATCTTATTCCTTCCAAGAAGTGGTACAATTTGCAACTATCTTTCCCTTGTAGATATTTCTATGTCCTTCACTACCCTATTGCCCTCTTATTCCTTCCTGGGAGGTGACCCTTTTGTCTCTTCTTCATCATGTTTTATCTGTCAGACCATCTCTTCTTCAAGATCATCATCAAAGGTTTATACGATGACTCTACAACCAACGTCCTCCTCCTCATCTCCACTCCCGAAAGATCATGTTCCTTCCTCTTCATAAGCCACCCTATCAATTTTCCGATATTTAGACTCTGGGTGTTCATGGTACTCATCGGCCTCCTCTTTACTTGCCTTCGAGGATTCTTATTCTCATCTCTCCCACTCCTCAGAAATTAACATTGTGCCCTCCATTTTTGGTGGTCTAATGGGAGGTTGCAAGGTGATGGCCGTGGCGAGGACTCGTGCTAAGGAAATCTGAATGGTGGGGTCCATGAAGATTTGGGAGAGCTCAGAAGGGATATTTTGCATATGTTTTAAGAAAGCCTCAGGTATTGTGGGAGCGGGTATTGGTGTTGTTACTGTGACTAATGGGAGTGTAGTAGTAGGTGACATGGTGGCGGAGGAAGGTGGAGTAGTCACGGCATAGGAGTCAATCACTATTACAGGCCCAACCGGAGGTGAAGGGGCAAGATCGACTGAGATATCTACTGCCAACGGGGACGCAGTGACCATGGCCAGGGAAAGAGATGATGGGGTAGTTGAGACAAGGGGAGTTGGAAGAGGTTCTAGCTGATTTGTCCTTTCTTCCTCACCTTCTTGGATTATAGGTTGCTTCATGGCACCCTTTGTTTGCTTGGGCTTCTTAGAAGGGGAGCCTCCTGAATCTTTCCTTTTGTATACCTTGGGATCTAGAGACTACTCAGTTTCTATTCATTTCCTCTTCTTCGACCTGGTGATTGGAGGAGATTTGGATGTCCCCCCCGTTGAAGTTGTGGCGGCGACATCTTTGGTGGCACTCGGCTCACTCTTTAGCCCTCATATGTTATGACCATTCCTTGTTGCTTTAGCTAGGCCACTTTTCTTTTAACCCATTCTTCAATTTGGGCCATGATGGGTTAGGTTAAGATTTCAAGGTCATCGACCTCCTATTCATCCTAGTCAATTGCAGGCAGCAGTAAGTTAGAGACTACATTATACCTGGGTTCCATAACTGTGCTTTCATCTTCGTCAACTTGATCTGGTATAGGGAATAGTTGCACCCTTCTTACGAAGTATGTAGTCATCCTCATGTAGTGCTTGGCATGCACCTCTTTGTTGTCCTGCCAGCTTTCCCAAAAATTATCAACATGGTGCAAGTGGTCATACTCTAGTCCCAGTGCTTTCCTCACATGCCCATATGGGTCCATCCGTGGGCGAGTAGTTTGTAGTCAGAAGTGGTACTCTTCCAATTCCTTTTCAGAGTTCCCAGCACACTAGGAAGTTTTCAATTTATACATGCCTTGACCGAAGGTGAAGGGATAAGAGATCCCTACCAAATGCTTGTTGTTGAGGATGGTGTGCACATGCTGTAGCTATCGGGAGAGTTCCAATTGTATAATCGAGTCATTGGGGTACCGGTGCAGCTTGTTTGGTCTTTTAGTGAAACCCTAGGCACGAATGTAGGTGAATTTGGGAAATTGCAAGAACAGGAAAGTGTACTACTTTAGGAATGCCCGCGCACTATGAGAGACCCTTCTCTCAATAACCCCTCCAAGTAATCGAATGATGTGACCAATGAAGGCATCATTGACCCTACAGTATTCCTTCTTAAAGTTTCTAAACTGGAGCTAGGTATATCGGTCATAGGCTTACATCTTTTGGCCTAGCTCCTCCTCAGGTGCCACAAATATTCCGCTATACTGCCTTTGCTCCACCAGTGAATAGACCAGATAGGAGGTCATGTACAATTTGGAGCTGTTTTTTATGTTCATAAACTATTCATGGAAGCAGTTGCTAATGATGCCTCCCCAATAGAATAAGGCTTTCATGGTGAAATACTCATCCCCACCGAGGATTTGTTCAACAAAGTACACCATCCATTCCTAAAAAACACAGCAGAAGGTAGGCCCATTACCTGGCTTAACATGGTGACTACGTCATGATAGTCTTCATGGAAATTGATGCGAAAGAGTTCTTGAGGGACCTTTGCAGCACTACCTCTTTTCTCCTTGTGCCAAAACTGGTTTATCAACCTTTTGCAACCCATCAGGTCTACATTCCAAGTTGCCTTTCCCTCCTCCATCGTGGGTACTTCCATTTCCTCAAAGGTAGGAATGCAGAATGTCTTCGTGATTCCCTCAACTAACATGTCAATGAGGATATTCCCATCTCTATCAATGATGGTTCTTGTCTTTGGTTGGTAGGCTTTCCAACAAGCCATGACTAGTTTAGGGGCAATGAGAAATGGGGGGAAGCTTACAGCTTTTGCAATTCCACTATGCCTAATCAATCTGACATTGTCAGTCTTTGGGTGGATTCTGACCCTTCGTTTAAATTCATCAATATATTATATAGCCGATATTGGTGTCTGTGATTTCTTTCCAGTCTGTGGTGATTTTCAATCATAGAGGTTCACTCTGGAATTGGTACTTCATCTGGTCATTATCCTCCTTCTCACAAGGATTCTTTCCTGATTTTTTTCCTTTGTCCTTCTCTGCAGTTCCCCTTGAGGGTCCTGCACCCGATTCCATATATCATGCAAGCATGGACACAGTGAGTACAACCTTCTAAAAAAATTATTGCTAGTCAAAATCCTGCGAACTAAATCAAAATAGACATCATATGACTAATAAAGTTAAATCTTTTCCTTAGATGTCATTAATCAGCATTTAAGGGATTTCAGACAATCTAGGCCAAGGGGGCAGAATTCCCTGGCAAGAATGTTTTTTTAAAAGGGCGAATAGGCTGGGGCGATCCTGGTGGTTTCTTCCACCTTCACATTTTGACGGTTTGATAGGCTTGAGTTGAAGAGGGTCAAATTTGAGCACGTGGGTAGGCATTACATTTCAAATTTAAGGTCATTTAGGTCACTTTTGGGGCTCTTAGAGGTTTAGGCCCGGAAAGTTGTCTGCAGTTCGCTATCTCCAATGGCCTGGGGGAGACAGAGGTCTGAGACCCGTAAGGCTAAAGGACAGAAAGTGGTTTGGGCCTAGAAGGGTGGAAATTCATCGATGTCTCACCATTTTGGAATGAAAATCCGCAAATAGAAACCCAAGTGGAGCAGCCCAGAGGATCGGACCCGAAGAAGTGTTCAGCCGATAGCTTTCTGTGTTAAGTTTTTGGAGCCAATCGAACGGTTGGACCCCAAGGGCCAAAAAAATGTGATGGTTTTGGTGCTTTAACAATGGATAAAGGTGAAGGGAACCCTGATGGGCAGAGTTCAGGAGATAGTGATAGCGGGTGAAAGCCTAGGACCTAGAAGGCAGGAGATGTTACCCTACAATTGTTTCACACGGCGGAGTCTTCACGGTAGCCCACAAACCAGGGTCTGGGGGGATGGTGGTGTAGCCAGTTTCGAGTTTGAAATTTTGGATAGCAAATGAGCCAATGGGCCCCATATGGCAGAAAGGAGCACCCTCTGCATCGTTCGAGGATGGCGGGGACGACGTAGACTATCAATTTTGTTATTTTTGAAATGACAGAGTCACTACGGAACTCCGAGGATGGAAATTCAATGCTCCAGACCCGACACAAATAGTGGCAGTAAAAAAGGTTCATAACTTTGAACAATTGGAACCCACCGAAGTGGGGTTTGTGGGTCGGGAAGGTAGTCGACATCTATCATTTAGAAATGGTAAACACCCAACGGAATCTTGGAATGGGATTCCTATCAAGGCTGGTCTGGAAGGTGAAATGAAAGCCACATTTAAGCTCGAAGTTTCACAATAGTTGGTTAGGGCATTTCGGAGCGGCGGGCCCGTGAGGGCCCCTTTGCTGTGGAAATAAGATTTGTAGAGTTTCAAACGGCAGCCGGAGAGGTCGGGGCCAAAGGGAAAAAATGCCCTGCACGAAGAACAATGATGGTGGCGCTTGGTCCTGATCGAGTGTTAGGAGGCCAATTTAAGGGATTATCAAGATTTCAAAATGTGGGTTTTGTAGGTTTTAGCATATTCTATCAGTTGGATTCATTTTTAGCTTATCTTGTTTGTTGTCTTAAGCGTAAAATGATAAAAATATTTTCAGTGCAATGAACGATGAACCTACCTCGAAAGCCCAACAAAAGATGAGGTGGGATCGACGACGGAAGGTCCAATGATGATCTCGGATGAGCGAGCTGTGAGCGGTGGATGGTTGATTTGTTTTAGTGAGTGCTCTGATCTCCTCTACAATCCTGACAAATGAAAATGACAGGTTGGGGCCCAATATTTATATCCCCCTTCTATAATTAATTGCCTCATTAATGTCTGTACGACTGACCCATCAGTAGGTGAATTTGAAATTAGTGGACGGCGGTGGGAGGTCTGGGGTCCGAGGTCTAGAAGGAAATGGTGAAATGGCCACTAAAGATTTTTCTTTTAATAGCGGTGGCAAGAAGGGACCCAAAATTTAGAGGGTGGAGTGCCAGTGAGGTTTCACCATTGGAAACGGCGAAGGGTGAAGGGAATTTCGAGAATGATAGCCTAGCCAGTCAGACCAGGAGGGCACGAATGTAGTCCAAAAATTCATGCATATTTAAACCTAGAGGCACTTGATGATCTAGGACTTGGGGTTCAAGAAGGCAACAACCTTCCACCGTTTGAGGAACGACAAACCCCCAAAGGAAACCCGACGATGGAAACTCAGTTGGCCAATTCTGGCAGAAGGAAACTACCAAGGAAAGCCCAAAAAGCCTCAGGGCTTTACCAAGGTGTAGTGGAAAAAATATGGTCAGTTTAAGATGGGACTTCAGGGGTGCGCTGACCATCAGGGACCCCAAAATAGGGGCACGCAAAATGAGGTAGCAAAGAATGGCCTAGCAGGATGAAAGAGAAGAGGGTCCCCATTCCGAATGAGGTATGTGTGTTGAGGGCACAACAAATGGCGACTCTAGTGGGAAACTCTCCCAAGCATTCTAAGGATAAGTGTTCATTCAAAACCAAGAATCTTTGGCTTCGTAGACTAGGAGTAGACTTTCAAGAGTGAACTGGGAGAATAGGGACCTTAGTTGGGTCAGTGTACAAGACATCTCAGAAGTGTGTGTGTCGTAGATTCATTCATTTCCTTGGGACTACACCAAGTGGCTTCTAATCCAACCGAGCAAGCTATGTAGATCGTCCAACACCAAAAGTAACTTGGACATTGCCCCACTGCTAGTCAGGCGTCCATAGCCCCAATGAAGTTGTCGTTGTGACCCTAGGGATATTGCTCCACTTTCAGTTGAGTGTCCATAGCCCCAATAGAATTATCTACACACCCATACAATTGCTTGATTTTTGAATTTTCTTTTTTTTGTTTCTTTTGATATTTCTTTCAACTTGTCTTCTTTTCTTATCTTTTTCTTGACCGTGTAAGCGTTGAAGCCTACAAAGGGTTTAGGAATTGTAGTGGTCACTGGAGAGGAATTTGTATTTTAACTTACTAGGGTATCATAGTAGCCATTGTACAGTCCTTAGGGATAATTAGCATGCTTTTGTGTGAGATCTGAGATATGCGCAAAAAGAGCCAACCAAAGGTTAAGTTCTAAAGCTGAGTTTAGACAAGGAAATCATTCCTAGGCAACCTTCAGGGACCAATAGTCGGGAATGAATGTTTATTTGAAGAATACTAAGGACAAATAAAAAAGTGACCCATTCATTGAATTAGCACAACCACCTTAATGGGATGAAGAAGATCCTTTCAAAACAAAACAACCGAGAATGCACAAAATAGAAAACAACGATGCAACAAAATGCAAGCAAGCCAAAAGACAACCTATTCTAACCGATATAGAGGTATTTACATAAAAGAGCTCGTGAGAGCTCAAGCTTGAAAGTAATGCTTAAGATGCTACCTATTGACACAATGAAACATCTAAACCAGTTAAGGTCTTCAAGCGGAAATCATTGTCTCCCAATATTTCAACTATTTGAAAGGGGCCAAGCCAAAGCTTGTTGAATTTTTGTGTCCCCCTTTCTTTTCATGGGCCTTGTCCCAATACAGGACTAAATCTGTAGTTATAAATGCCTTGATTTTGGCTCGGCGGTCAAACCATCTCTTAACCACACCCTGATGCTTGGAAAAATTTTCGATTGCATGGTCTCAAGCTTCTTCTAGATGCAAGAGCTCAGCTAATCAAGCTTCCTTACGGTCCCCCCTTCATAAAAGTTGTTGATGAATTGGAGAGTGGGGATTTTTAAATGGATAGGAAATATGGGCTCGAGCCCATAAACAAGATGGAATGGGGAATCACCAAGGGTAGCCTTAAGGCGAGTGCAGTTTTCCCAAAGGGAAAATCAAAGTTGGGTTTGCCAATCCTTAGGATTCCTATCGAGTAATTTCTTGATCACCATGATCAGATTATTGTTTGTGGATTTGGCAAGGCCATTGCCTTAAGGGTAGTAATTTGAAAAAAAATAAAGATTTATTTTATAGTCAAAGGCCTAACTAGAAAATTTTAATGAGGCAAATGCAGGCCCATTATCACACACTAATGCATAACGACAACTAAAATGATTTAAAATAAAACCTTCCAGAAAATTAGTAACTACCTCAGTTGTACATTGCTTACATACAATTGTCGTTGTCCACCTAGTGCAGTAATTAGTAGCGGTGAGAATGTACCTGTGTCCTGCATAAAATGGATGGCTTATCGAACCAATGAAATTGAGACCCCATTGCGCGAATGGCCTTACCTCCAACATGGGCTGTAGTGGGAACACAACATTGTTCTCCTTGGTGGCAGCAATCTAACATGTGTGACATGAATGAACATGGCAATGAGCATCCTTGAAGATCGTTGGCCAATAGTACCCTATTCTTAATATTTGATGTGTAGTGGAGGGCCTGGATCCATGACCAGTGCCAAACTTGTCACGAAATTCTTTTAAGACTCAATCCGCTTCTTCCTTGCCAAGGCATCTCAGGTAAATGCCTTTGTGATTCCTTTTGTACAAAATGGATCCCTGCAACATGTAACTACTACTTTTCAGCCTAAGATCACATTTTCAGACTCCTTGCAAGTGGGGTGGACATTTGTGATTCAACGAATAATAAACAACATCCTTGTACCACCCTCCTGCGGAAACATCTTCGAGCTTATATTGCTACACTATGAGTTTGGGTCCGGCCTCTGTTGTTGCTTCAATGATCGTGTGGGTAAGTGCATGTCCTCTTACTAGCTTCATCAGTTGGATTTCCATATCGTACTCTTGGAGCAATGTAACCCACTTGGCTTTTCGTTTTCCCAATTCATTCTGCATGAGCAATGTCTTCACTATAGGGTCAAGGACAATGGCGAGCACTTTGTTATGCAAGATGTAATGCCTAAACTTCTTCACCCCTCTAACTAGGGAATATGCCTATTTTTCTACGTTGTGGTAGCGTAGTTTGACATCTTTCAATAGAGCACTCATGAAGGCAATCGGGTGTTCACTTCCTTGATCATCTTTTTGGATCAAGATGCTAGCATAGGAATGCTCTAAAACAAATGAATAGATGTAGAACGAATTCAAATAATCTGGGCTGACTACTACAGGTGCCTCAACAATGGCCCTCTTTATTTCTTCGAAATCCTGTTTGGCTTCAGAAGTCAACTCGATTTTGGCATCTTGCTTTAACATGGCATTGAGTGCTTTAACAATTTCAGCAAAACCTGTGATGAACTTCCTAACAAAATTGATCTTTCCAATGAAGGATTTTAATTTTTTCTTGCTACTTGGTGGTGGGATCTTTAACAAAGATTGAATGTGCTCGGGGTCTATGGAGATTTCTTGCTTTGAAATGATATGTCCAAGCAATCTACCCTCAGTCACCCCAAAGATGCACTTTTTGGGTTAAGGGAAACTCTAAACTCCTGACATCTTTGAAAAAATTTGCATAAATCAGAGACGTGATCACTCTGCCTTTTAGAAAACATGGTTAAATCATCCATGTAGATAATTATGCACTTTCCAATCAGATCTTTGAATGCAATATCCATGGCACATTGGAAGGTGGCGCCAATATTGATGAGTCCAAAAGGCATTCTCCTATAGGCAAAGGTTCCCCACTTAGTGGTAAACGTTGTCTTATGGTGGTTTTCATATTGCACCATTACTTGGTTATATCTGGAATACCCATCGAGGAAAGACATCATTTGGGAGTTTTTGGCAATCTACAACACCTCATCCAATGAAGGCATTGGATAGTTTTCCTTCTCCGAAGCTTTGTTTAGATTACGGAAGTCCACACACAATTTGATTTCTCCATTCTTTTTTCTCACCGGGACCAAGTTGGCTACCCATGTGGAATGCCTAAATGGGAAGATAATTCTTGTTGAAAGAAATTTTTGTACCTCTTTGTAAATGATGGGCTCTAACAAGGCATTAATAAGATGTTGTCATTGGCGGAATGACCTCACTTTTGTCTTGAGAGGGATAGTGTGCATGATAATGGAGGTGTCATAAGTCTTTAGATCCTCATAGCTCCATGCCACCATGTCCTAATATTTTTACAAAGCATCCATAATTCCTTTCTTTTGTTAAGGCATGCATATTTTTCCAATAAAAACATTTTTGGTATTTTTGGTTGTCCCTTGGTTGTGAGCATCACACTGGTTGTTGATGGCTTCCTTCTTTATATGTCGATCCTAACATTTTATTTTTTCCAAATCAAACATTTTTTCAAGCTAAACCATACATCTAGGGATCATTTTGGTTTTGAGGTTGATGACCCCTTCTACATCCAATTTAGCCTCTTCTAGATCAGTCTCATCAATTATTTGGGTCACGAAGACATCATAACTCATGATGAAGTTGAGGATATTCTGAGATGGGCGGTGTGGATGTCAACTCAACTATAAACTTCTTAAGCCCAAACAAGGAGAGGGATTACAGAGTGTTGGCTGCCTGAGCCAAGGCATCGGCTGTATGATTGTGAGCACGAGGGATCAATTGTATATTAAATGCATCTAAACCTTCTAAGAGATCCTAGACCCTATGCCTACATTTTGCAAGTCTTCTGTCACAACAGGAATACAGTTTTCTAACCTATTTGACTACAAGTTCAGAATTCCTAAACACTTGCAGCATTTTAACATTTTTCTTTAAGGCCATAAGAAGACTATGCACTAATGCCTCATATTCTACTACATTATTAGTGCAATAAAACTACATCCTATGGGCAGCAAGAAAGGTCTTACCCACTGGGCTGATGAGCTAGAACTTGGAACCAGCTCCTTGTTTCGATTTAGACCCATCAAATCAAAGTGTCCAAAATATGGAAAGCTCTTTGACTCTAGGACCAACTTGGCTCTTACTTCCTTCTGGATGGGTAGTCACCTTGGCCACCTTTTGGGAATCTTGCTGCTCAAGGTGTTCAACAACAGGTGGTTCAGTTAGTATCTTCTTCAGTGTTTCCTTTTGAGGGACAGTTGATTTCTTAGCATGCTCTACTACTGCTTGCCATAAGTAGCAATTAAACTTGGAGTGGGTAGCATTGTGAATTCTACACAAATTTGGTAGCAAGAGATCCTAGAGATCCATTCAGGCACCCAAGCTAAGTTGATCCCTTGCACACTTTCCCATAAATTCCTGGAAACCACTGAGTAGTCCCTAGTTTTTTCCTTCACCGGGTTTATCATCTGATTCTACCAGCATTTTTGTACTTGAAGGCATTTGAGTAGAGTTAGTTGGAGGGCTACATTGCACCAAGAGGACCTCAACAGCACAATCTTCTTGGAGTTCAAGTTTGTCTTGGTAAGTAAAGGGACAGTAGTTTCCCAATCCTATCTCAACAAACAACACCTCATTCAGGTTTTTGTACTCTGTGATCATGTATCACATACAAGGCTCATGGTCTATGCGAATCTGATTTAGAAACCATTTCCATAGTATCCACATGTGAGAATGGTATGTGGAAACATATCCATTCAATGTTCTAGTGAATTCCCTTCCCAAGATGATCATGTATTCATCGGGAATGTTAGCCACTTTAATATCAATGACTTGTTGTATCCTTGGATCTGCAACAATTTGCATTGGGATCTGATTCATTTCTCCCACGATGTTGATCTTTGGTTTGTCCAACTAGGTTAATTTCCTTCTTAAGAGCATGGGGGTGATCCCAAGTGCCTTGCATACTGCCAGTGGCATAACATTGGCAGATGCTCTTGAATCAAGCAAGCAATTATGCAAGTTTTTTTTGAATATCTGAATGGTGGTAAGGAAAGGGGGAGTTTCCAATCTTCCTTGGAAGAGGCCCATGGGTGTGTCCACCTAAGCTACTTGAGCTTTGTTCTTATTGCCAATTTTATCCTTAATCTATCTAGATGACTGATCCTTAGAACTCTGCCTATTGTTCTAGTCTGGTTCCATTTCCAGTTGTTTACTTGTAGACTGATTTGAGGGAACATCCTTCCTTTTCCCTATGTTAGCTTGTATCACGGGTTCCTTCCTAGGTTCTTCAAAGGTGACTCTTTTAGCTGACGCTTCTTGTGTTGTGCTAGAGGATGGGGTCCCATTGAGTACCCTAAAGAAGGTGTTCCTTACAATAGGGACTTTGAGTAGTTCAAAGGAAGATAAATTGACTTTTTCTTTTTTGAACTCTTCTGCCACATATTCACCCATTTGTTCAATCTCAAAGCTAAAGGCTTCACCTATCGTAGAGCTAGAAGGTTGGACTTCCCTTTGAGTTGACTAATTTTGGGGTTGGCCTCGGAGCGGGTTTTGTGGCTGATTTTGAGGCCTATCCTTATTAAGATATTAGGTGGGCACATGGGGAAGCCTAGGATTATTGTTGGCATTAGGGTCAGGAGGGGTAGTAAAATTATTTGGAGGAGTAGAGGTCGTAAAGGGTCCACTTTCCTATCTATTCCTCAAGAAGTAGGGAGTTTCTCTTTGGTGGAACATGTGAACCTCATCCACATACATTTCTTCTTCATCTAGTGGACCATTATTTACTGAATCAAAAATATGAGCCAAGGTTTGCTTGTTACTCACCTCCTTCACTTCTTCGCTTGTAATGGGGGTGGGCTAAACTTCGGGTTGATTGTGGTTGCTTTGCGGAAATTACGCTTGGTTCACCATGAGACAAGAGGAGTCATAAGGCTCAGATAGAATGATGTCTCTACAATCGGTACTATTAGATGCATTTTGGACCTCAATTTAGAAAATTTTTGCAGCTATTTGGAATTCAGGATAATCCAACTTGAAGTGTCTACTGGTTTTGTGAATTTGGCACCATCCGGACAAGGCTGCCTCAGCAAGGTACACCCCACTGGTCGTTCTTTCATTGTGGGTTGGCTGGTCAAGAGGAGTAGAGCCACCTCTATTATTGGGCATTGTATTCGATGTGCGGTTATGCCTATGAGAAGGTCTCCTCTCGAGAATTTGATTTGAATTCTGTCCTCTATCATAAGTTTGCACAGAAGAGGTACTTGCTTCCTGGTTATCCCTACTGTCCCTATTGTTTTGGCTATCCCGATTAAGATTGGCCTAAAGGCTACGCTAGGATGCCTACAACTGATTATTTTGATTCTTTAAGTTCATCATTTTCATGGAAATTTTCTTTATCATCTCTGTCAGCTCTTCCAATTTTTCCTTCTCAGCAGTGTTGCTTAGCTATGGTGTCATATTTTGGAGAAAGACAGGCTGGGCCACCGGTTGATTCTGATGCACTAGAGTGAATTCTGATCCTAGCAAAAATAGTGGTGCTTGCAATTGTTGAGAATACACCTGTTGTTATTGGGGAGCTTGAGGGTAGCTTTGTTATTGTTGAGGCTACAAATAAGAAGGCACCAAAGGTGCATAATTCATTAGTTGTCGAGAGTGCAGAACAATGGGCAGCTGAGGCACCTGGTTCATAAGAGGGGTCTAGTGAGTGAATGCCTGATTAAGCCCCTAGACTTGCATTGGGTGAGCTACCTGTCCCAACGAAGATAGCGGACCTGAGATGTTCTTCCCCAAATCTGCATTGGCAACAACCACCTCTGCATAGGCAGTCACTAATGAGGTGAGTGGCGAATGCATCATTTTTACCAAGGCCAATGTAAGGTTATCTAATGCCGCATAGTAGACTGGGAGGGTTGCGGCATCATTATGAATGTATGGGTCCTGAAGCCTTGTGAAGGCACGATGGAAACGGTCATTAAAGGATCCAATGGGTTCATTAACTTCCCTCGTGATAGACATAAACTTCTTGTATAACTTTGAGGGGCTAATCGAGATCTTATATTTTTGCAGGAAAGTATTCTTCATGAGGTCCCATGAGGTAACAGACCCCCTTAGAAAATTGATGTACCAATAAAAGGCCTCCTCACCCAATGAATATAGAAAAAGGTAGCATGCAACATCTTCATGACTGATTTTCATATTTGTAATTGTTGTTTTGAATATTTTGTTATGTTTTTCTGCCATCCTTTGCAAGTCACGAGGATTGAACATTGAACAGAAGCCCTCCAGATTCTTGGGCATATCATGGTAAACATCGAATATCAATGGCGAAGGATTTTGCAGCAACCAAGCCATGGCGGGAGGTGGTGGTGGTATTTTTTGTAAGGGAACAACAATCTAGAGTTGTGCTTGTAGTGAGACAACAACCTGGGTTGCGCTTGTTTGGACTATACCTTGGGCTTGAAAGGCCAAGAAAGAGGCAACTTCCTGGCTTCTGGAGATGGGGGTGAAAATATAGTTTTACATGGCTGGGTGGAAGATGAAAATACTTTGAATGAATGTGAAAGTGGAAGGGAAGTGGGTGGAATGGAGGAAGAGGAAGAAGCAATGTCTCCTCCCTTGGTTTGTTTTTCCCTTGTAGGAGGTTGCAACTCTTGAAATTCTCCATTGTTTGGTGTTGACCATAAAACTCTTTGAAATATTTTTGGAGAGAATGATCCAATTCGATCTAGCTTCTCAAGGCCCTCCTTCTAGTGCCAGTTCTGTTGATGGGTGTTTTTACACACTTTCTTAACACAAGTAATGCGTATGTGCACAAACTCTCTTGAAAGGAGATTTCCAATGATAAATAGCTGAAAATCTCCCCAAGGTTTCTCGGGTGTTAGGTCATGACTTGCATGGAACTCCTCAATTGATGTTGATGTGATTTTTCTAGTAATCAGGTGATAGAATTACGTAGCTGGATGCATAATGGATTTTAAATTTTGATGTTTTTGAAGTGGGAGCACGTTGTCATTTGATGTAGGTTCAAACAACAATCTGAAACTTCAATGTTTTCTTTTAGTTTGGATTTACAATGTGCAATGAACCTTAGTGATGATTATTTCTAAGAAAAAAGGGAAAAGAGCAGGGAAGAGAGAGGGTTCCTAGATCTGTAACTAACTGCCAACAGTAATCATGGATTTCCTACTATGGACAACTTCCTTCAAAAATAATTTCACCTAACCAGAAATCTCACAGTATCATTAAAATTGTGCTATCTTCTAAGGCCTACAGATATTTAACCATTCATTCACCATATGTATGCATGAACAAAGATAAAATTTTAGAGTAGCTTTGAATTCAAATCCAGACTAACCTTACACAACCATCTACCATCAACAAATAGCAAAAAGTATGGACTAGGAAGGCATCTACACAGTAGCAACTTTTGTAACTACGGAAAAACATTACCAAATCTATCTAAACAATTTAAATCTAACTTAAAATAGCAGTATGAATTCAAGCAAAGCATCTAACAATGGAGATTGAACTATGAAACATGTGAAGAAATTAGAAAATACGCCAAATCAATATATTTTCATTATAAATTTCAGCAGCATGTCTTTACAACAACTCAACTCCCTTTGGAAGTGAGAGGAGACCCCCTTTTATAGTGCCCAAAAGGTAGAACGAATGGCCAAGATTGATTTTCATTGTGTGGCCAAAATAAACTACAAAATAGGGTTTCACCTACCCCCAAATATATTACAATTTAAAATTACATTCATGTTTTTTCCCTATTTTTTCCTTTAGTGACAACACTATAGCATTTTTTCTTTTGCTGACTATTTTTTTGCTGTAGCTATTCCTTTAGGACCTCTTCATTCATAATAGGGTTTCCCTCCTACTTCTTCAAAGCTGTATATTCCATAAATTTCAAAATGATAGGCTGGAGCTTGTCCACCTCAATAATCTCAAACTGCAACATCTTGTAACTCCATTCTTTTGCATTATCCTCAAGCTTCTTCTAGTCTTCATCATATTTTATGGCTTGATCCCTGAAAAATTCTGACTGGGTGAAGGCACAGGTGGCGAAACTCATGAATTCCATTGTTATCTCATTGGACATCCCATCCTCCATCTTCTTTTGAAAATAAGGCTTTATCTTCTCTGGATCCATGTGTACTGTGGGCACATGTCATACTTTGTCATTAGCTTTAGATATTGGGCGTAATTTTTCCTAATTTCTTTGACCCATTTGAGGTTTGGACCCACTTTTTCAACTATCTACTCTAACCTTTCCCTTTTGTTATTGAAGTCTCACCTCCACACATCCACCAGCTAGTGGTCATCTCTTTTGAATGTGAACTCCTTTTCCCATGTGGCCTTTGGTAACCGGAGGATGACCTCAATCTTTGGGTAGGTGGAGTTGTATGTTGGAGGGAAGCTGGCCCAGAGCTTCTTCGTGCCTCGATCTTAATGTGAGGCATTTGATGGGAGGCCTAGTAATCAACTGCCCTGGGGGACTTCCTTCTACCTCGATTTCCTTTTCCTTTACTTCTTCAATCTATTCGTCCTTGTGTATGTGCTTCTTGAGCTAGTCTTCCTCAACATCTTCCTCCTTCCCAGGAAGTGGCACAATTTACAATTATCTTTCCCCTATAGATATTTCTATTTCCTTAGCCACCTTGTCACCCTCTTGTTCCTTCCTGGGAGGTGACCCTTTTGTCTGTTCTTCATCATGTTTTAGCTGTTAGGCCATCTCTTCTTCAAGATCGTCATTGAAGGTTTGTACAATGACTCTACCTTCGACATCCTCCTCCTCATCTCCACTCTCAGAAGAGCCCATTCCTTCCTCTTTGTAAGCCACCTTGTCAATTTTCTGATATTCATACTCTGGGTGGTCATGGTACTCGTCGACCTCCTCTTTACTTGCCTTTAAGGGTTCTTGTTCCTGTCTCTCCCACTCCTTGGAAATTAACATTGTGGCCTCCATTGTTGGTGGTCCCATGGGAGGTTGTGAGGCTATGGTTGTGGTGAGGACCCGTGCTAAGGCAGTTTGAATCGTGGGGTCCATGAAGATCTGGGAGAGCTCGGAAGGGACATTTTTCATGTGTTTTGAGAAAGCCTAAGGAAATGTGGGAACGAGCATTGGTGTTGTTACTGTGGCTAATGGGAGTGTAGTAGTAGGAAACATGGTGGTGGAGGAAGGTGGAGTAGTTGCGGTGGAGGAGGAGTTAATCACTCTTACGGGCCCAACCGAAGGTGAAGGGGAAGGATGGAATGAGATATCTATTGTCGGTGGGGATGCGGCGACCATGGCTAGGGAAAGAGACGATGGGGCAATCGAGACAAAGGGAGCCAGAAGAGGTTCTAGTTGATATGTCCTTTCTTCCTCACCTTCTTGGATTATAGGTTGCTCTATGGTGCCCTTTGTTCACTTGGGCTTCTTGGAAGGGGAGCCTCCTAAATTTTTTCTTGTGTATACATTGGGATCTAGATACTTCTATGTTTCCATTACTTTCCTCTTCTTTGACCTAGTGATCAGAGGAGATTTGGATGTCCTACCCATTGAAGTTGTGGCAGTGACATCTTTGGTGGCACTTGACTCACTCATTAGCCCCTCATATGTTAGGACCATTCCTTGTTGCCTTAGTTGGGCCACTTGTCTTTTCACCCATTCCTCAATCTAGGCCACGATGGGTTTGGTTATGATGTCAAGGTTATTGACGTCCTATTCATCCTAGTCAATTACACGTAGTGGTAAGTTAAAGACTACATTATACCTGGGATCCATAACTGTGCTTTCATCTTCATCAACTTGATCCGATATAGGAAACAATTGCACCCTTCTTACGAAGTATGCAGTCATCCTCATATAATTTCTAGCACACACCTCTTTGTCATCTTGGAAGTTTTCCTAAAAATCCTCAACATGATGATAGTGGGCGTACTCTGGTCCTAGCGCTTTCCTCACGTGCCCATACGGGTCCATCCATGGGTGAGTAGTGTGTAGTTGGAAGTGGTACTCTTCCAATTCCTTTTCTGAGTTCCTAGCACACTGGGAATTTGCAATTTATACATGCCCTGACCAAAGGTCAAGGGATAAGAGATCCCTGCCAAATTTTTGTTGCTGAGGATGGTGTGTACATGTTGTAGCTGTCGGGAGAGTTCCAATAGTATAATCCAGTCATTGGGGTACTAGGGCAGCTTGTTTGGTCTTTTAGTGAAACCCTGGGTGTGAATGTAGGCGAATTTAGGAAATTATAGGAGCAAGAAAGCGTACTGCTTTAGGAATATCCACGCGCTATGAGAGACCCTCCTCTCAAATTTCCCTCCAAGTAATCAAACGATGTGACCAATAAAGGTGCCATTGACCCTGCAGTATTCCTTCTTAAATTTTCTAAACTGGAGTTGGGTATATTGGTCATAGGTTTTCAACTTTTGGCCTGGCTCCTCTTCAGGTGCCAAAAATAGTCTACTATACTGTCTTTTCTCCGCTAGTGAATAGACTAGATAGGATGTCATCTAGAATTTGGAGCTCTTTTTTACATTCATAAACTGCTCATGGAAGCAATTGCTAATGATGACTCCCTAGTAGAATGAGGCTTTTGTAGTCACATCCTCATCCCCATGGAGGATTTTTCAACAAAGTACACCATCCATTCCTGAAAAAATGCAGCAAAAGGTAGGCCCATTACCTGGCTTAACATGGTGACTAAGTCATGATAGTCTTCATGGAAATCGCTGCGAAAGAGTTCCTGAGGGACTAGTACAGCACTGCCTCTTTTCTCCTTGAGCCAGAACTGGTTTATCAACCTTTTGCAACCCATCGGGTCTTCATTCCAAGTCACCTTTCCCTCCTCCATTGTTGGAATTTCCATTTCCTCAAAGGTAGGAATGTGGAATTTCTTTATGATTCCCTTAGCTGACATGTCAGTGAGGATATTCCCATCTCTGTCAATGATGGTTCTTGTCTTGGTTTGGTAGGTTTTCCAAGAACCCATGACTAGTTTAGGGGCAATGAGAGATGGGGGGAAGCCTGCAACTTTTGCAATTCCACTTTGCCTGATCAATCTGACATTGGCAGTCTTTGGGTGGATTCTGGCCCTTCGTTTAAATTCATCAATATTGATATGGCCGATATTGGTGTCTGTGATTTATTTCTAGTCTGTGGTGATTTTCGATCATAGAGGTTCACCTTGGAATTGGAACTTCATCTAGTCTTTATCCTCCTTCCCACAAGGAGTCTTGACTGATTTCTTTCCTTTGTCCTTCTCTACAGTTCCCCTCGAGGGTCCTGCACCTGATTCCATATATCTTGCAAGCATGGACACAGTGAGTACAACCTTCTAAAAACATTATTGCTAGCCAAAATCCTATGAACTAAATCAAAATAGACATATGACTAATAAAGTTAAATCTTTTCCTTTTAGATGTCGTTAATCGCCTTTTAAGGGATTTCGGACAATCCGGGCCAAGGGGGGTAGAATTCCCTAGCAGGAATGTTTTAAAAGGGTGAATAGGCTGGGGCAATCTGAGTGGTTTCTTTTGTCTTCACATTTTGATGGTTTGAAAAGTTCGAGTCAAAGAAGGCCAAATTTGAGCACGTGGGTAGGCATTAGATTTCAAATTGGATGTCATTTAGGTCACTTTTGGGGCTCTTGGAGGTTTAGGCCTGGAAAGTTGTCTACATTTTGTTGTCTCCAACGACCTGGGGGAGATGGAGTTTTGGGGTCAGAACTTTGAGGTTCGAGACCTGGAAGGCTAAAGGACGGTAGGTGGTTCGGGCCTGGAAGGACAGAAAGTTGTCAATGTCTCTCTGTTTTGGAACGGAAATCCAGAAACAAAAACCTTGATGGATCGGCCCAGAGGACTAGACCTGGAGAACTGTTAGGTTGGAATCTTTTTGTATTAAGTTTCTGGAGGAAATCAGATGGTCGGACCCTGAGGGTTGGAAGGATGTGATGCTTTTGGCATTTTTGGACAACAAATGAGCCAATGGGCCCTAGATGGTGGAAAGGAGAACCCTTCACGCTATCTAAGGACGGTGGAGATCATGTGGACTATAAATTTTTCCATTTTTGAAATGACGGAGTCACTATAGAACTTCGAGGATGGAAATCCAGTGCTCTAAACCCAGCACAAACAAGCGCAATCGAAAAGTTTCGTAACTTTGAATAGTTGGAACCCACTGAAGCGAGGTCTAAGGGCCAAGAAGGCATTCATCGTCTGTCATTTAGAAACAAAAAAAACCCAATGGAATCCTGGCATGGGAGTCTCGTTGAGGCAGGCCCGGAAGGTGAAATGAAAGTTGCATTTAACCTCGAAGTTTCATGGCAATTGGTTGGCAGCATTTTGGAGCGGTAGGCCTGAAAGGGCCCCTTTGCCGTGGAAATAAGATTTTGTCGAGTTTCAGAAAGCGGCGAAAGAGGTCAAGGCCAGAGGGAAAAAATTCCCTGCATGAAGAATAGCGATGGCGACTCTTGGTTCTGATCGAGAGTTAGGAGGCCAATTTGAGGGTTTATCAAGATTTCAAAACGTGGGTTTTGTAGGTTTTAGCATGTTCTATCAGTTGGATTCATTTTTAGCTTATCTTGTTTGTTATCTTAAGCATAAAATAATAAAAATATTTTTGATGCAATGAACAGCGAACCTACCTCGAAATCCCAACAAAAGATGAGGTGGGATCGAAAACAAAAGGTCTAACAATGATCTCAGACGAGCGTGCTATGAGCGGTGGATGGTTGATCTCTTTTGGCAAGCACTCTGATCTCCTCTGAAATCCTAAAAAATGAAAATGATAGGTTGGGGCCCAATATTTATACCCCCCTTCTGCAATTAATGGCCTCATTCAACGCCTGTACGGCTGACCCATCGATAGGTGAATTTTAAATTAGCAGACAGTAGTGGGAGGTCCTGGGTCCGAGGTCCGAAATGACATGGTGACACTGCCGCTAAAGATTTTGCTTTTAATAGTGGTGGCAAGAAGGGACCTGGACTCCAGAGGGCAGAGCGCCGGTGAGGTTTCACCACTAGAAACGGAAAAGGGTGAAGGGAATTTCGGGAATGACAACCTAGTCAGCTGGACCCAGAGGGCACAAATGCAGTTTGAAACTTCACACATATTTAAACCTGGTGGCAATTGATGATCTGGGACCTAGGATTTGGGAAGGTGGTAGCCTTCCACTATTCGGGGAATGAAAAACCCCCAGAGGAAACCCACCGACATAAACCCTGTTGGCTGGGTTCGACAGAGCCCAGAGCCTTTGGCAGAAGGAAATTGCCAAGGAAAGCCTAAAAGGCCTCAAGGCTTTACCAAAGTGCAGTGGAAAAAACATGGTCAGTTTAAGATGGGACTTCAGGGGTATGCTGACCATCAGGGATGCCAAAATAGGGGCACGCAAAATGAGGTGACAAAGAACGGCCCAATAGGACGAAAGAGAAGAGGGTCCCCATTCTGAATGGGGCGTGTGTGCTGAGGGCACAACAAGTACGTTTGTTCATATTGCAAAACCAGAAAAAGGTAAAGAATGCAAAGAAAAGGGAAGAGTGTGGTTTAGTCCTACATATTCATATATATGAGAGATAAGGTGAAGAGGTATAAATAGAAGGTAATGTGCAGTAGTGCAAAGAGAAATACCTTGATAAGGTACTAAATATGTGAAATGAAGAAGGTGAAAAAATTGCAGTAGTTGAACCAAAAGTATTTATAGAAGTAGAATTTTTTACAAAAGGAGATGGGGAAGTAATTATTTTTGATAAAATTTGTGTAGGTGAAGATAATTTTTGGTGGAGGTGGACAGTTTATGGTGGGCTAAATCTTACAAAAAAAGGAAGAAGATGGTGGAGGAGAAAAAACATTGACAAAGAGGTTGCTTTATGGTAGATCTAAGTCAATGAGAGGTGCAAAGGATGTTAAAAAAAATTGGTGGAAGGAAGTGGGATTTGTTCCAACTAAGAGCTAGAAGAAATGAAGGAGAAAATCTTCTGGGGTATTTGGTTCAATAATGGAGTTTGTTGCAAAATGTGTGATTTCATTAGCTCAAATTTGTGAATTATGCTTACAAACTTCTTACCAAGTGAGTATGATGTAAGAGCATCTGATCAATAAGTTAAAAATGAATGTGACTATATTTGATCCTAGTGGAAGGTAGAGAATGGCATTTCATTTCCTAAATAGTAGTAGTTGTTTTCAATAACTATTCTTTGACTTGAGTGTGAAACTTTATAGTGGGAAAACCTATTTTAAACTCCTTTATTTAGCACTAGTATCTAAAACAAAGCATATACAAACAAATTTCTCATAGAGTTCATGTGGGGTAATGGTCATAGTCTTTTGAGTAGCTATTATCAATTTCCTTCTTTGGGATTGTTAAATAGGAATAAGACAACTGAGAGGGGGAGGTGAATCAGTTGTCACAAAATTCAAACTTAAAAAATCCAACACTTATCACTTCCACAACCACAACCACACTATTTTGTTATTAAGTAAGAGCATAAAATATAAATAACAGAAAGTGAATCAACACAATGAACACTGGATTTTTATGTGGAAAACCCAATAAGGGAAAAACCACTGTGAGGGTTAACTCACAATATAAAAAGATTATAAAACTAAATAAAGAGGCTCACTGCCAAGGGCTCACTACCCAAAAGAGGACTCTCTATCCAAATACAAAGGATCACTACCTACAGAAAGGACTCACTATCCAATAGGGAGGCTCACTACCTACAGATACAAGAGAGAACAAAAAATCCACCACAACAATTAACACACATCCAGAACTTGAATAAGGATTGCAGAAACCTTTAGCTCACCACCTTTAGGAATCCAACACAATGAAGAACTATTGTCACAACTCACTCACACACACACACTTCTGCTCTTATGATTTTTGGCTCACTTTCGCCACTTTGCATCATCCTACCATTCAACTCTTAATAATTTAACTTGCTTTTATACCATCCTCAACCTTAGAAACTTTCTCCAAGGTCAGCCACAAATACCTCATTTCATAGATTCAAATTAGGTCGGCAACTCAACATTCCTATGGTGGTAAGGAATGAGAGTTAACCAATAAAAAAAATTTTCCAGATCAAAAAATAATATCTTGAATCAACGATATGCTTCCTTAATTAAATTTTATTCTTTGAATGAAGTGTAAACACTAGGTTAGCCAAACCTAATGAAAACAAAAATGAACATTGAATTACATGCTTCCAAATAAGAAGATGACATACGAACTCCAAAACACACTTCCTTCTACGCAAAAATACATCTCAAAATCCTCCAAATACATCCGCAGCAACAACGACAAACTTCAAACACTGAACACCTTTCGCCAATCCATCCAGACTGTACAAGCTCATATTGAAACACTAACACATGACTTTTGGATCACCAAACTTCAACCTTCTTTGCCAAAGCCCAGAAAAGACCTTCACAAGACATATCCCGGATCCACAAGATCTGAAACAAAACAACGAAGGACTATAGAGAAAAAACATTTCTCCCAGTCCACAAAAGATTAACTCTGTGAGAACAGTTCACATACCGATGAATGTAACTTTCATGTACCATCAAACCAGAAGCTAAAAGTTAGGAGATATCACCACTAGATCACCTTTATCAAATCTTTAGTTCCACACAAGAATAGGATCAACACATGAAAAATGTGGAGCACATACTGAAGCACATTCTGAACACATTCATCATTTTGACTTCTCTTCTTTATTAATTTTCTCAAAATCACTTGGAAATGCATCAAACCAACACATCTGCAACACCATAAAGATAGCTCCATGTACTTACAACATCTCAGCAGCATCTAAGGTCTATAACATACTGAACTGTGTTGACATCAATGATAATATTAATGACAACACCATCAAAAGTTGCTTATACTTGCAACAATCTCCCCCTTTGTCATTGATGGCAACACATGATGTGAAAAACTATCAAAGAAAATTTTTGCACAATATCCCAGGAAAACACCTTCTCTTCCTTTGCAACTATTTTTTCACATGAATTTCTCTCCCCCTTTGACATTGGTGCAGGAGCACCCACACTTCACCCTGATTTTGTGATTATTTGATGTTATGTAAAGAAGGTCAGTAGGTAGGTATTTTGTCTTTAATAAGGTCCTTCAAGACCTTTGAATATGTTGTATGGTGAAGTTTTGGTTTTGTGTTGCAATTGTACAATCTTACTCCTAAGAGTCTTTGTAGCCTCTAGAAGGTAAGTTCTTGAATTAGTGAATAGGGGTGCAAAGTAGGAGTTTAGAAGTCATATTAGGGTTAATTTAAAGGTATCAAAATGGTTCTTGGTGTCTTAGAACAAAACTCTTGCTAATAGTGTACATTTAGGCTTTAATTATCAATAATGATGTTTTCAAGTCAAAAGAAGGTTTGGGTGGTTACAAGTCAGTTGTAGGCGTTGTTGAAGGCTCTAATAATTTGTAAATGTTTAAAATCCTTGAAAAGGAACGATGAACTTTTGATGGTTCAATGGGAAGGAACAATCATTGAATAAAAAGCAACCTAATTGTGTTAATTCTCTATTTTCCTCATTATCTTTGTATTTCTGTGTTTTTTCAGCACTTTATAGGCCGCATAGGTAGTTTGATGAACTAAGAACCTTGTGATTTTTATAAGTAATGGAAATAGAAAGATTTTGAACCTATATTGAAGTTTCATTCACAAATTTATATTGTTCTTTGTTGTTACTATGTAATCTTATTGTACAAAATAGGGAAATACCGTTTATGGTTCCACCATGTTCTAGGCCTTCCCACTTACTGTTCCACCCTATTGCTCAGTGGGGAGGCATTGAGATAGATTAGGGAAAGTCTCTTTAATTTTTAAAATGAAAATAAAGAAGATTACAGATCATGAGACACCATCACAGTGAAGAATAAGGACCTATATAAGCAGGAATGAATAGGACAATGATGTGTTTTGTTCATCTATTGTTAGCATGATCTAGGAAAATATGTGAAAGGCCTATGTAGAATTTGAACAAGTGTCTTAATAATTTGGTAGGGCTTGGAAAGCTTTAGAGGGCTGAGAACTCAAAAACCCTAGGTATTTGGAAGGAAAATGATGGTTTTCAAGAATGGAGGCTTACTGGTCAAGTATCTGTATAAAACCTATGAAATTGGGATTTTTGTGGTGTTTTTGATGATTATCCATGAGTTCATGGTGATCGGAGAAGTATAAAGAGTATTTTGTTTGTAAATTAGGGCTAATTTTGTAGCCTTTTTGTAGGGTAGTTTGAAGGATCTCCAAGGAATTGTGAAGAAACCTTATATGTTTGATTAGGAAATGGTGTTTGGGGTTTGATTGGATGCTAATTTGAGGTTGGAATGGTCTTTGAGGGGTTTTCTCAAGAAAATAGTCTATTTGCTGAGTTTAGAGTCTAAAGGTCTTCAAGTGTTAAGGGTTCCAAGGTCACTCGATGAATTTTGGTGTGTCCAATGAAACTTATTTGAGGAGTGTTCTAAAATGATCTAACTTTCCATTAGAAGCATGTTGATGGTTTTGATAGGGTCTTGGTGAAGACTTGTGCTTGTTTTCATATTGGAGGAATAAGGCTCCTTGAGGGTGAGTTTATGTCTGATAGATTTAAGGTATTAGAAGAAGATTTTGTTGTTTTGAATTGATATCAATAGTTGGATAAGTGCATCAAGATGGTTCCCAAAAAGGGGGCTCAAGTGGCCACTTTTTTTCTAAAATCACGAAATGCTGACCTTGGACGTGAAATTGAGGATAGGTAAACTCAAAATTTTGAGATGGAACGAAAACAAGGATCGAAGTGCTCTGAGTCTACTTTCTAAACTACTAATTTATTTTGAAAATGGTTGAGATTAAGGGGTTCAAAAGAGGGATGTACAAAAATTGGTGTTTTTTTTGTCAGAAAAACATAACATAGCAACTCTTGTACGACCTGAGCACGGTGAACTTTTTTGTAGTATTTTAAAATCACTATGGCTAGAAGTTAGCTAATAGCATCTAGTTGGTGCAAAAAATTTCTAATAATTTTTTAATGAATATTTGATTTTTTACTAATTTTTTAAGTGGGCACTTCCTAAAAAGAAGAATTTTGGCCGTGCTCCCGCTACAAATTTTTAAAAATAATTGATTTTTTTTCTTTTTTTAAATTTTTAGAATGGAGTCTAGTTTCTAAAAATTTAATTTATTTGAAATTTTGATGAATGGTTAATTTATAACAAAAAAAAACACTAAACACTACTTTTTGGAAAAAAACAGACATACAAACAAAATAAATTATGGATGAAAGGCTTAACATTGTCTAAAAGTGAAAAAAATCACATTGTTGGATAGCTAAGAGAGAACCTAACATTACCCATGTTTTCGATTTTGTGAATATTAAACTAGATGCAATCTTGATGGTGAGCACGAACCCGATTATGTGAAAAATTGTAGAATTTGCAAAAACACGTCTCTAGCCTTGTTGGGAATGCCCTCCAAGCCTTTGGGTTGGTATTCCAAGGAAAATAATTTCACCATTTTCTTTTTTTTAATGCGAAATAATGTGTTCCCGTTATAACACGCTCGCATTTTTTTAAAAAATTTTATTGTTGGCCAAAAAATTGGTACCCAACTTCATGCACCCGCCCAGTTGTTGTGATTAATCTTCACCTTGTCTTTGCATCAGACATCAATGTAAAATACCAACAACTCTAATCACTCCCCCTTAGGGATACACTCATACTACAACAATGGAAACCTTTTCTACTCCCCTTGTGGAGTAGAACCATTTATTAGTCTAGATAAATAAAGAATATGTGAATTCACTGGATCGATGCACCTTCATGTGCACTTAGTTTGAAGGGCCAATGACCCCCAATCTCTCCCTAAGATGCTCAAAAGTATCCTTCGGAAGAGGCTTTGTAAATATGTCTACAATTTGTTCCATTGTTGTCACATACTCCAATATGACTTCATTCTCCAACACTTTTTCTCTCAGGAACTGATATTTGATAGATATGTGATTTGTTCTTGAATGCATAACTGGGTTCTTTGAGATTTGTATTGCACTTGTGTTGTCACAAAAAATAGAAATAGGCTCATCACATATGACTCCAATATATTTCAGAGTTTGCTAGTTCATCCACAACACCTGTGTGCAACAGGATGTTGCACCAATGTATTATGCCTCTACAATGGATAAAGAGACCGAGTCTTTCTTTTTACTCAACCATGAAACTAATCTTCTACCAAGAAAGAAAGCACCACCGTTGGTACTCTTCTAGTCATCTACACATCCAACCCAATCAACATCGGTATAAGCACTCAAGGTGAAATCATCACTCTTAGGATACCATATTCCATAATCTGGTGTACCTTTAAGATATCCAAATATCCTCTTTACAGTTGTAACATGTCCTTCTTTAGTATCTACTTGGAATCTAGCAACTAGACATACTACATGCATAATATCCGGTCTAGTAGCAGTAAGATATAGTAGTCCGCCAATCATAGATTTGTATTTGCTCTGATCAATCTTAGCATATTCATCATCTTTGCTCAGTTTAGATCTAGTTACCATAGGAGTACAAACTAGTTTGGAATCATCCATCCCAAACTTCTTCAACAACTCTCTTACATACTTAGATTGTGAAATGAATGCCCCTTTATTAGTTTTATTCACTTGTAGACCAAGGAAGAAATTCAATTCACCAATCATAGACATCTCAAATTCTTAACAAATCTCTTCAAAAAACTTTTTACACATGCCTTCATTTCCACGAAAAATGATATCATCAACATATACAACTACTATCAACATTTTTTTACCTTGCACTTTGATGTAAAGATTGATGTTAGCAGAGCCTTTATTGAATCCTTGCTTTGTCAAGTATCTATCCAATCTTGCATACCAAGCTTTGGGAGCTTGCTTTAGTCCATACAATGCCTTCTTCAACTTACAAACCATTTCCAGTTTGTCAAATAACTGAAACCCTTCAAGTTGTTCCATGTACACTTCTTCCTCTAATTCACCATTCAAAAATATTGACTTAACATCCATCTGATACACTTTGAAGTCCTTGTGGGTAAAAAATTCCAAAAACATTCTAATAGCCTCCATTCTGGCCATAGGGGCAAATGTATCTTCAAAATATATACCTTCAACTTGTGAATATCCCTTGCATACAAGTCTTTCCTTATTCCTTACAACTTCTCCACTTTCATTTAGCTTATTCTAGAACACCCAGTTCGATCCAATCACATTTTATTAACAGGCCTAGGAACTAGTTCCCATGTCTGATTCTTTTTTATTTGTTGCAACTCTTCTTTCATATATTTAATCCAACTCTCATCTTCACATGCTTCACTTACAGATTTGAGCTCAATTTTAGAAAGTAGACACAAATTTACCTCAGCTGCAACTCTACTTCTTGTCTTTACACCTTCATTGTTATCTCAAATTATCTGTTCCTCTAGATGATTCTTCTGTACATGCTTAGGAGTCTCAAAAATAGGTTTTAGCTCATTCTCTTATTCTTCTTCTTCCACCTGTTCTTCTTTCTCTTCTTCTTCCATCTCCTTATTTTCCTTAGGTACATGTCCACAAATATGATCATCGGGTTCAACTTCACTTATCTCAATAGGTCTGTGTATGTCTTCATCAACTTTCACATTAGCACTTTCAACAATCTTTCTCAATATTTTATTAAAGCATTTGTATGTTTTTCTAGCAGTAGAGTATCCAAGAAAGATTCCTTCATCACATCTAGCATCAAAATTTCCAAGATTTTTATCATCTCTTTTAATATAACGTCGGCTTCCAAATACTTTGAAATACTTCACAGTAGGAGTCTTACCAGTCCATAACTCAAAAGGATTCTTTGCATTGTATCTGATCTAAAATCTATTACAAACATAAACATCAGTATGTAATTCCTCTCTCCAGTACACATCCGGTACATTTGATTCTTTCATCATGGTTCTAGTATCTTCCTATATTGTCCTATTTTTCCTTTCAACTACTCCATTTTGTTGAGGGGTTCTCGGAGTAGAAAATTTTCTTCTTATGCCATGTTGCTCACAAAATGCATTAAATTCACCAGAAATGAATTCTCCACCTCTATCAGATCTCAAACACTTGCTTTTTAAATTTACTTTAATTTTCACTCTTTCTTTGAATGCCTTAAACCTATCCAAAGCCTTAGTCTTTTCTCTGAGAAAAGAAACCCATGTCATTTGAGTATAAT
Source organism: Sequoia sempervirens (assembly GCA_007258455.2). NCBI lineage: Eukaryota > Viridiplantae > Streptophyta > Pinopsida > Cupressales > Cupressaceae > Sequoia > Sequoia sempervirens. Next base: position 472,149,219 of record VDFB02047230.1, read on the forward strand.
CATCAATAAACTTTGAACTCCTTTTTTAAATAATTAATAAGACAACCTTGGAAATTCCACAGCAAGAGGTTTCCTCTAATATTGAACTAGTTTATTCCACCAAATCAATGAAGAACCAAGGCTAAACCCATGTTGAAGGGAACTTTTCCAGTCTAAGAGAATACTAACTTGTTGCCATGCCTTCTAGATAAAAAGTAATGGAAATGAAGCTTTAAGACGAAAGAAAGGCGCTATTAATATTTTATCTTCCCATCTGACAACTTGCCATTTACCTTTGATAGTAGCTTGTGAAATCCAAATACGAACCAAATTTCTCCACAAAGCATCTCCATTAACTAATCTAACAATCCATTTTGTTGCCAGGAAAGTACCTTGTGTCCTTGGATCCAAAAGCCCCAACCCACCTTTAGCTTTGGGTTGAATGCAATGAAGCAAAGATGTAGATATAAAACCTTCATTCCCATCATAATTAGCCCATAGGAAGCTACAAACAATTTTGATACAGCCCTCATAACCTTTCTTTGATGGCATCCAACAAGAGGAGTAACACTACTTGAGTTTTCTCTACAAGGGGCAAAAATTTTTTTACTTGTGTTTGATACAAAGCAAATACAAACAAATTTCAGGCATAGTTTATGTGGGGTAACGGTCATAATCTTCTGAGTAGTAGTTACCAATTTCTTTATTTAAGATTTTATATTAAACATTGGGAGAGAGGAATGATGGAGGTGAATTGGAGTCTATTTATAAGCTTCATTTGTGTTTCCTTCTAGGATAGAAAGATGTGAATCTTCATGAAAACTAATTTTTTGTTGTGCACAAAAAACTATCGGTTTGAAAAGGCAAGGGGCCATAGAAGTAGTAGAGTTGATTTTTAGGGAAATAGAAGCAAATTTTCAGTCTAGCCATGAGTTTGAAAAATACTTATTTTGTTTGTAGTGCATTCTAAAGAGTTATTGTTTTAGGACCTATGTAAGAGTATTTGAAAGAAGTTTTGTTAGTAATGCTAGCCACTAGTCAATAAGTTTTGTATTCTACGTTTCTAATCGTATTCTTTTTGGAGGTTGTAGATTATTTCTATGTATCAATTCTATAAGAAGTCCTATAGATCAATAAGCTGAAACTGATCACAAAATGAAGTAAAAAACATTAGGAATAATTACAAAATTATAGGTTTAGGATGCACTTTTCAAGAATGGCAAGTGTCCTAGTAAACCCGAGTTATCAAAAGACCAACTCAACTTAGAGGTCTAGTGGTGTCAAAGTAACTCACTTTATGAGGGATATGTGGTACCTAACTCCCATCAATCAAGGAGTGATGACACACACTTGCCTAATATTCCTAGTTAACTTAAGTAAATAATACTATTTACCTAAGTAGGCTTAACTAAGGTGTGATATTAATAATTACACCAATACCCCCCCTTAAGCACAACTTAGGTGGGCACAAAAAATAATGAAAATTTGAGTCCTAGCAACAACGCCAGATAAGGTACTCATTTACAAAGCAAACTCTCAAACAAAGTGGAGAAAGATAGAAAACTCAATGGGAAAAAAACTATCCTCTAAAAAGAGAGTAATAACAAAAAATTTACAAAACAAGAGAAGTAATACAATAGATCTTGCAATCACTCAGAGAACATGTCCTTTTAACTTCTCTTTTTCCTTTTTAGTGCTTGTAGATGATGAAGATATAGAATTTACAATCTTACTTTCCTCAATGATATGAGTAAAATATTGTTTATTTGTTTCCTCATACAGTCAAGTGCAATATGCCCCAATTTCTTACAAAATGAACACTTGACATATTTCATAATATTTTCATCCTTTTGTGATTTTTTCCCTTCTATTTCCTTATCTTTTCTTTCTTCATTTTTGTTTGGCAATCCTTCAGATTTTACACTTTCTGCTACTAATGCATGTGGCTCTATGGTCCCCATCTGGATGAGTTTATCTTGTTCTCTAAACAAATCAGCAATAAAATCAACTATATTTGGCATAGGCCAATTAGAACCCAAATCCCTTTTTGTAGAGTAGAATGTTGACACAAAAATAGAATAAGAAGATCCCAACTTGGAAAGAGTTGATAAGATGAGTTGATCATCTTTCTTCTCAATTTCACATTCCTTAAGCTATTGGAGAAGTGACTTAAATTTGGTGAAATATTCTTGTAATTTTGGGTAATTACTTGGACTTAAGTTGATTAATTCATTTTCTAGCTCATGGCCTTTAATATCATCAACTTTCTCAAATAACTTTTCAAGAGCTGACCATACTTCATGTGGGGTTTTTAGTGCCTCCACATGAAACAAAAGTTCTTTTCAAAGACATAAACACAAGAATCCAAAGGCTTGGTCACACTTATTGAACCACTTTTCCTTGTCCTTGACAACATTTGGTTCCTTTTCAATACCCATTGTAACTCTATATGAACCTTTGTTCTTGAGTGTAAGTTGTACTTGCAATTTCCACTCATGGTAGTTAAAAGGTGTAAGAGGGTTAATTAATTGATTGGGCTCCATGCTTGATTAGGTTTTCAACTTTTAGGAACTTGAGAAAAGAAATTTTGGAGTATTCTAATCACAACTCTCTAATATGCCCCCTTTTTAATACTTTTGTTTTTCCCCTTGTTTGACACTTTATTTTAGTGCATATATTTGAATACAAGAATGAAGATGAAAAGGGCACTTTATATTAGTGAGAAATCACCATCATTGAATACAATTTGGAAAATAAACACTTTAGGAAAAACACTTTTAAATTTTCATTCTATTGCAAATTCACACCAATAAGAATTTACATTTACAAAGTTAGGAAAATCAAATATTAAAAGAAGCTAGAGAGAGAATTATGGAGGAAAATTAAGCCCTCATGGGTTGGGAAAAAAAATAGGGATTGATAACCCCATATTACCATAGCAAATGAGCACAAAATCCCACCTCCCCAGCATAGAATCATGCCTCTTATTGACAGTAATGCCTCTACACACCGATATTGGGCTTCAAATGCCTCTTTTCTGTAACTCCAAATCGCAAGTTTGAAATAGGTTTTAAATGTAGCCTCAAACATGGAAATAGAGGATCCAAGAGTAGAAATGAGCAACACACAGGTCACTTCCAAATAGCAATCACGCCTCCAAATTCCTTGTGTGTCTAGCAAAAAGCTTGTGCTGATTCTCACGCACCCAAATTTGGTGCTTTCAAACATGCCCTATGCAGTGCTTTCTTCCATTGCTTGTTGTGAGAAGATTCTAAAATCGGCCCCAATTGTGATGGCCTTTATGAGTAGAGAATCAAGCCTCCACTTGTTGTGCGGCCCTCTGATCACAATCAACCCCCACAATATATTCCCTGTTAGGAAACTATTCGGTGACCTTCTCATGTCGGATGTTGTCTTTCAAGAAAATCCCTCAACAAAGTGCACAAATCACACAGCAAAATCTTTTCACACAGGCATAGAGGTTTAGTTGCCCACACAGACCAAATCTCACCTCCCCCAGGGAAATCATGGCCTCCACACAATAGATCGCACTCCTTCTAAAGATGATATGCTGGCTGCAGGTTCAAACATGGCCTCAAATGAATGGTCGTGACCTTTGATTGATGGTCGCGAGCTGTGAAATTTTCCATCCTCGCTCCCTACACAGTGTTTGAGGGCTTCAACTGCCCTTTGCACAATGCAACAATTGACGATCAAGACACCTCCACCAGACAAACAAAACAGAGATTTCAAATATTGAAACAAAGGAACAGAATGAAGTGAGTCGGCATACAAGACAACAATTTTGATACAATGCGAGATTTCCAAATGCCCAATAGTGAATTTTAAACACCTAGATCTCCATGCCTTCCCTAATTGCTATTCAAGCATTCGCCTATGGCTTGAAAAAATAATCACAAAGAAGATGACGAATTTTCACAAAACTGACTTCAAATTGAATAAAAAAAGCTCATAGTGGCTCTAATACCATAGATTCACGCCTCTCTGTTTTAAATTCCTACATATATTTAGATGATGATAAAAGTTGGTTTGTAATGTTAGTTGGATTTTATATTGTTGGAAGTTTTTGGAGTCTAATATGTTTGGAGGATTGTTAAAATTTGAGCTTTATGTATTAATGGTATCATAATTTATTTCTGGAATCTAATCATTTATGTTATGATAAATGTATTTTTATGGTTGATATTATTTTTTTGTTAAAGATGAATGGTCTATATATTTGAAGAGTTACTTGGATTGGATGCCCTTTAATGGGTTCCTAGACCATGACAACATCAATTGGTATCAAAGCAAGTTAATTGTTGGGAAAGTGTTGAAGAGATAGTGTTGATATGTAAGAGGAAATGATGATAAAAGGAATGAGCATTGTGTTGGTTGTCCTCCAACAAAGTAATGTCGAGTAGAAGGTGTTCTAGATTCATCCAGAGTGGAAAGTGGGTAGAGGGGGTTTTGAGTTTACATCTTCCAGAGTCATTGTTGGGCAGAGGATATTTTCTAAATGTGAGTGATTTTGTTGTCTAGGATAAGTCCTATAGATAATTAAGAGTAAAAACGCCTTAAAAGAAGAGGATGGGGATGATCTTGAAGAATCCAATCATATGGGTCGCAATGGAGCAATATCAAAAAGAGAAGATCATTGAGATGATGATGGAAATCCATTTGATATTAAACAAGTTGGAGGCTATGCAAAAGGGAGAAGTTGTAATAGATATGATCAAGAATGATGAAAAATATCATAGAGATGGCATGAACTGTAGTTAAAAAATATATTTTTAAAGGCATGAATGTGTTGATGGATGATGTTGTAGAGGAGAAGGGTGATGATGAAAAACTTGTAATGTCTAACACTGCTTTGTTTGGAGATATTTTAAGAAAGGTGAAAATAAAGAAGATAAATTCCTCTTGCTTGAGAATAATGTAGAAGAGAAAATTGTGACAAAAGTTCAAGGAGCATAGGCTGCATCTAAGTTAAGAGTGTTGTTGCAAAAGTTCCTTTGGAGGTAGTAGCTAATGAAGACACTGTGTAGACACCTAAAAATTATCATTAGGTCTATGAATTAATTAAATCCCCTTCATCATCCTTGATAATTAAATAATCTTAATTATTTAATTATTACCTAATGTTGCAAAGTCTTCTATTAATTAAATAATCTAAATTATTTAATTAATTCATTTTTTATCCTTCTATCTTGTCTTTTGATTAATTAAATAAATTATTATTTATTTAATCACGTCACTAATATCTTCGACCTCTATAATTAAATAAATCTATATTTATTTAATTATCTATCATTTTCTACTACAATTAAATAATTATGACAATTATTTAATTATTCATTTTAGCCTCTTCTAACACAAATTAATTAATTTTTTATTTAACTAAACGACTTTCCTTTTTGCTCATCTTTTTGAATTAAATTTCTATTTAATCAAAAAGATAACTCACTTTTTTATCTTGCAATGAGATAATGTTTCCATTATTTCAAAATGTAATTTCCCTCTTTGAACTAACTAATTTTGTTGAAAAATCAGTTAATTTCCTCTTCCTCTTTCACTTCCGATCTTATCCCGTTCTATCTCAATTATTTGCAGCCATTGATCAAAATAAAATCTTCTAATCTTGGTCTTCCATTTTACATCCGTCTCTATAAATACCATTATCGTTTATCATTTTGATCATCTAGAATTTGCATACTGTCGTGCTACTGATATTAGAATCTTCAATATTTTGCTTTGTCATTGTCATAGGTTATAGTTGCATGTTATAAATCTGAGGGCAATTATCATACTCAAGCAAAATGGAGAAGAGCAATAGAGGTCAATCAATGGAGGGTTGTTCAGACTATGTGACTTTGTTTCATGTTTTTATGTTTCTTGCTTTCTTTGTTCTCTATTGTTGATTAGGGTTTGGTTTATTATGCTATTTGCAATTAATCTGAAAATTCTACCTTGAACTGCAGACAAAATTACAGGCAGCGAATAAGGAAAAATCTGCAAGTTTTGTGTCACAACAACAAGAAGATTTAGATTTAAATTATATTTTAATTTAGATAGATTTTTAATCTAGATTTAAATTAGATTCTAGTATAGATACTTTTTTTTGTTGGGGGGGGGGCTAACATTTTTGACTCAAGGCTATAAATAGATGAGGTCACAAATGGGGGACCTCATCCCCAAATTAAACATTCAACAATAACACCCCTATGGGGTTTGAACCTTTATGGCAAGAACAACACCACAATAACTTAACCATCATACCTTGCCACTATTGGCAATTTAGATACATTTTTAATGTAGATTTATATTATATTTAAATTAGATTTGAATTTAGATTTAAATTAGATTTTTAATTTAGATTTGGCCTTTATTCTTAATTTAGATTTAAGATTTTTTCTTTAATTTAGTTAGATTTAAATTTTAGATTTAGCTTTTAGATTTAAATCTCTAATTTAGTTTAGATTTAAACTTCTACTTTAGTTTAGATTTTTAATTTCTAATTTAGTTTAGATTTTAACTTCTAATTTAGTTTAGAATTTTAGTTTAATCTAATTTAGTTTCTAATTTAATTTAGATTAAAGTTCCTAATTTTATTTAGACTTAAGTTTCTAATTTAGATTTAGCTTTTTAACTTAGATTTAGTTTCTAATTTAGACTTAATTGAGAATGTAGATTTAATTTCATTTAAAATTGGTTTAGTTTAGATTTAATTTAATTTAATTTAGATTAATTTTAACTTAGATTAGTTTTTAATTTAGATTATTTTTTAATTTTAGATTAGTTTTTAATTTAGATTAACTTTTAATTTTAGATTAACTTTTAATTTAGATTAACTTTTAATTTAGATTAGCTTTTAATTTTAGATTAGTTTTTAATCTAGATTATGTTTCTTAATTTAATGTATTTTTCTTTCATAGTTTAATTGTTCTCTAGGGTTAATCATTGATTTTCTCTTTTGAAGGTTCGCATGTCAAAGGCTCAAAAATATAAACATACGTTTGACGAAGATTTGAAATCAAAACTACTAACTAGTTTGGTGAAGGACGTGGTCAAAGGAATGTGATTTGAAACTAAGTGTATTCATTTTATTAGATCACATTTTTCAATTGGTTCTTAAAAAGAAAAACTTTCTTCTTTTCACATAGATTTAACTAGGAGGTTAATGAACACTGTTTTCTATGCTTCAAGGGGTGGTAGGTATTATGCTCTCACCTTGTGCAAACTCAATGATCAAAAAGCCAGACCAATCCAATTTTGTGTACCTCTTAGAGGGCCTACCTTAGTGGGAAAAAGTACTCACCCTAAGGGAATGACCCAATTGATGAAAAGCTAATTCCAAGCTACTCCTGACTTGTATATAAATTTGAATATTGTGGGAAATACTCAGCATTATAGGTGTGGATGTGTCACATAGACAAGTGATTGCCTCAGTACCTACATTGTGCGTGAAACCCTGTAGAGCGTAACCTTTGCAGGCTAGGAAACCTTCTTATCGGAGCTAATCTTGCCTCATGTGTGACCACCTGAATGGGTGCCCTAACTAAAAACCATTTGTGTAGATGCCAAAATCCTTTTTCTATTTGTTGGTGCAGCAACGGTCGTTGCCAATCCGTCCCACATTTTTCGTGGTTCTTAGTAGAGATGAAGAATTTTTCATGGGAGATTCATGAGAACTCGAAGCTTGGTTGACTCGAGAAGTGAGTGCCATGTTGGGGGAGCCAGTGTGGCCAAACTTCTAAGTCATCCACTAAGAATAAGCATGGTCGATTAATCCAAGTTGGAACCCAACAAATATTGTCCTTACCAACCCTATGATTGTGCACGATTATTTTCATCTTGAAATCCAACTTTTTCAGAAGAACAAACTCGAAAACACTTTGTCTATTGTGTCTTGCATGTGTGTTCAAAACAAATCTCAAACAAACACCACACTTGAAACTGACAACATTCAAACCTTGAAACAAACTAGGCCAACACATCCAAAATAAGCTTGATATTTAAACCTATTTAGACCAAGGACTTGCTCATTCATAAATCCATCATCTCATCTTGTTGCATAGATTAAACTTTAGATCATCCTTTTAGCTTGCATAAACCTCTTGATTAGGAAGCCCATCAAACTTAGACTAGACTATAGCCTAAAATCTATATTCTCTTGACCTTATCTTTCAAAAAACATTCATCCTAGTCCTCTTCATTTAGGTAGGTTCCTCAACTCATCAGTCTAGTTTGAGACCACCTCGTCAAAATATCCTATCAGTATTTACTATATCCAAGATCATTGACAATCAAATTAGTTGTTATACCTATCTTAGGTTTTACCCTTCATACTAGGTCATACTATTCCATCTCTTCATTCCATGCTTTTCATAACTTAGTCATAGAATATCATCACTTTAACTTTTAATCTAGGCATCGTTCTTAGGCATCCATATATATTCAAAAAAAACCAAAAAAAATATCACTTAGGTTGCATACCTTAGGCATAGGTCCATACCTTTCATTGCATTGGAATCTCTTGGAAATCATATCACATCTTTCACCACCATGTCTTCCCTTCACCTTGATATGCTTGCTAGTCAAGTTGAATACCAATTAATCCACAATGGTCAAGCCCAACAAGCCATAAACTTGAAAATATGATTCATCAAATCTAAATACCAATCAACCTCAACCCATGGTCAGCTACCCATCTATCCCTCTTACCAACAACCCATAAACTCTAGTCCTCCATCCATCTACCCTCACTATCAAGAGTCTCTTATCACAATCCATACCATTAACCCACAACAAACATCCATTAATCACCTTTATCCTAACCTTGACAAGGGAAACCAATCATCCACTAGTCCATTCCAAGATGCTACATCCTATCCTAGTCCATCATCCCTCAACCCATTCCAAGTCTCTACATCCTATCCTAGTCCATCATCCACTAATCCATTCCTATTTACTCCATCCCAACCTACATTTAGTCATGAAAATGCATTTGGTCATGGCCTCCAAAGTTACATTCCATTTCCTACACTTGAGGATACATGTCAAGAGGAAAACCCAAGGTATGACATCATAACTTCACCTTCATGTCAAGATCAAAGTAGTCCATCTCAAGACCCCATCCTTAAGTCCATTCAAGAAGTCCATCTAGATAATTATGGCATCCAAAATACACCTATCCTGGATCAAGATCCCATTCCCAATCATGTCATCCAAGACAAACCCATCTTTGACCAAGACACTACTATTGATCAAGAAATCCAAAATTATCCTCTCATTGACCTTTATATTGTCCATGATCAAAAAATTGAAGTTGATCTTACCCAAACTCTGAACACATCCATTTCCCAAAATGAGACACTTTCCTCCTTTGGACACATAGATGTTATTCCTCTAGAACAAGAGTCTTCTACTCTAGACATATTTGCAAATGATCAAGCTATAGCTGAATTCACTGGACTCCATGATAATGACCACAAGGAAGGTTTCTACATCGACTTGGAAGCACTAATATCTTTTGAAGAACTATCAGAATCTAATGTGTCACAAAATTAGGCCAACATATCCATCAAGGTCACTGTTGGCATAGCATGACACTGACATCTCCATCGGCATCTATCAAAGTGATCGTCTAGACAAGACAAAGGAAAATACAAAAAAAAAAGTAAAGAGAAAAATTTCGTCCAATAGTGAAAATCATTCTTATGATGCTTTGGATAAGTACCATGATGAAAACTTGGTAAATAGGCATCATGTGTAAGGAAATTATCTATGTGGTCCACTACACTTGGGGGCAATTTGTCTCATTTCCCATGCCTTTCTTATGAATTTTTCGTCTATCCATCTAAGCCCTATCATTCTCATTCATTTTCCCACCTACTTTGATCTTAATAAGGAATGGCGTACAAACATAAATCATGCTTTGGAAAACTCTTGAGATGTCTATCCTCTAGTTATACACTATCTATGAAATATCATGTCATTACTTTCATAGCCTCATTATCCCTATGCAACATTGTCCTTGGAGATCAAATGATAATTCTTCCAACCAATAATCCTCATGTCTCCTATCTTTTACCAAAGCCACCCATCATCCTTTCATACCTATCACATGTCATGGTTTTCCCTTTTCAATGGTCTAAGGATTCTAATTTTCCTATCCAACATCCATCCATCATCCCATCTAGTCCTAACCAAGTCATTCCAAATGCAACTAACCAAATCCATACAACCTTGCTATGCATCCTAGTGCATCATCCAAAACATTCCTTGGCCTTGTTCCTAGCCTTGCAACAAACCTTGATCCTTTATTCATAGTCACATTATCATCATCCTCATGTTGTTTTGGGATGTGCCCTTCCTACGTCAAACAACGTCGTCATTATCATCATCACTTGTCAATTGGTATTCAACTTGACTATGGGCAAGATCATGTTTGTCCTAGGATTCTTGTGTATGCTTACTCGCTTTCTTATAGGCATCATTCATATGCATTTCTCACAATCCTCAAAACATTTGAAGAAAGATTAAACAACATAAAACAATAAAAAGGCAAAAAAATCAAATATTCCCAAAAAACACAAAAAAAAAAAAATTCATAAAAAGACAAAATCAAAACATTTCAAAAATCCATAAAAATAATAAAATGTCCTAAAAAAATCCAAAAAAACTATAAAACTTCTAAATCCAAAAAAAATCAAAACATGTCAAAAGCCAAAAACATTCAAATAACTTCCAAAAATCCCAAAAAAAAAGGTCAAAGTCAATCGTGTTAGTCTTTGTCGAACTATGTTGCCTCTGTGACTGGATGTAAGCAATGCCATATGTTGATGTGCCCACGAGACATTAGGTTAGTCTTTAGGTGTTGTCAAATAAAATCATGAGTCAGTCCTTTGTCATTGGAACAAAGTCAAGGGTCATATCGAACTACGAGGTCTCTGCGCATTGCTACGTAGGTAAGGCCATCTGTCGATGAGGCCCTTAGGTCAGTCCTTTTAGGGTTTGTCGAGACAATCAAAGTAAATTAGACACTATCAACTTAGATGTGACATCATCATCTGCACTTTAAAAAAAATCCTGAACTAACAAGACAAGCAAGCCAACAAGTCTCCAAGTCAAATCAGTCATTTTTCAAATCAATCAAACCAGTCAAATTGATCGAAACCAATGGTCTTATAGAGGATGTGTCTTTCCTGAAACTAGACCTGGTCATTGTCACACTTTTTCATTTGCCTTATACAGGTAGTTGCATGATCAAAACCAGACTTGACATCTTATACGACATGTTTCTTCTCCTAAAACCAAGCCTTGTCAAAACAATCAACCCATCACTCACTTTGTCCCTTGACACATTGGCACACACTTATTGGAAAATAATATGATTGGCTATTGATCTTGTTGGTCTATTTTTTCTTATCTTTTGGATTTACTTCGGTCATGTTACTAGCCACGTCGAGGATGTCCCATAAAGGATTTAGAGGAGTGATGATGTCTCATGACTCGTCTTTTATTTTATTTTTTTATGCGGTTTTTCTTGACAAAAATACTGGGGAAACTTTTCCCTAAGTATGAGTTAGGACATTCCTTGTCTGTGACTCTTTTTTTTATAGATGGATGACCTTGCACACCTTGGTCTATGTCATACCATGGTGTTTGTTGTCCATTTGTCATATTTTACCACCCAATGATGATTAAATGCAAAGCATGGCATAGCAAAATATATATCTACAAATTATCTCAACTAGCACTATCTTAATATCCACGTCTTCATTACTAATAGCCACTTTTCTGTGCTAACATTCATCTTTTCTGCTCTAACACTTCTTCTATTCTACATCTTCCTCATCCTTCACTTTTTTTTCTTTGTCCTCCTATCCTTCCTCTTCCAGTCCTCTCATAAATTTTGAGAGCACACTCATGTTCTTTGAACCCACTTGTCCTCTTGAGGGGGCATACCACTACCTCCTTGTCATCCTTCCTTATTTTTTTCCTCTCACTAGAGCATATCTTTTTCTTTGACACAAAGTGATAAACTACATTGTATCAAAGAGGGGCAAATGTAGACACATAAAAATTATCATTAGGTCTATGAATTAATTAAATCCCCTTCATCATCCTTGATAATTAAATAATCTTAATTATTTAATTATTACCTAATGTTGCAAAGTCTTCTATTAATTAAATAATGTAAATTATTTAATTAATTAATTTTGTAATCCTTCTATCTTTTCTTTTGATTAATTAAATAAATTATTATTTATTTAATCACATCACTAATATCTTCGACCTCTATAATTAAATAAATCTATATTTATTTAATTATCTATCATTTTCTACTATAATTAAATAATTATGACAATTATTTAATTATTCATTTTAGCCTCTTCTAACACAAATTAATTAAATTTTTATTTAATTAAATGACTTGCCTTTTTTTCTCACCTTTTTGAATTAAATTTCTATTTAATTAAAAAGATAACTCATTTTTTTCTCTTGCAATGAGATAATGTTTCCATTATTTCAAAATGTAATTTCCCTCTTTGAACTAACTGATTTTGTTGAAAAATCAATTAATTTTCTCTTCCTCTTTCACTTTTGATCTTATCTCGTCCCATCTCGATTATTTGCAACCATTAATCAAAATAAAATCTTCTAATCTCAACCGTCCATTTTCCATCTGTCTCTCTATAAATACCATTGTCATTTATCATTTTGATCATCTAGAATTTGCATACTATTGTGCTAGTGATATTAGAATCTTCAATATTTTGATTTGTCAATGTCATAGGCTATAGTTGCATGTAAAATCTGAGGGCAATTATCATACTCAAGCAAAATGGAGAAGAGCAATAGAGGTCAATCAATGGAGGCTTGAAGACTAGGTGACTTTGTTTCATGTTTTTATGTTTCTTCCTTTCTTTGTTCTCTATTGTTGATTAGGGTTTGGTTTATTACGCTATTTGCAATTAATCTAAAAATTCTACCTTGATCAAACCTTATACTTGATTGTAAAGTTGATGAAGATCCTTTGCTTGAACAAAAGGTGAAGATTAATGAGATGATCAATTCATGTGATTTGATACTTGGAGATATTATTATAGTTGAGAATGAAAAACATAGAAAGGAGATTGAGAATAGAGCATACATGGAGGCTTTTGAGAATGGGCCTTTTGGAGTTCATTGTGTGAGCATAACTTGTAAGAAAAATATAAGAAAAGGAGAAGAGTTGGATAGAATTTCTATGAGGCATGGTGAAGAACTACAAAATGTGTTTGTGAGATCTCTTGATTCACTAAGTAAGTTTGTTCATATTGCAAAACCAAAAATAGGTAAAGAATGCAAAGAAAAGGGAAGGGTATGGTTTTGTCCTACATATTCATATATATGAGAGATAAAGTGAAGAGGTAGAAAAAGAAGGTAATGTGTAGTAGTGCAAAGATAAATACCTTCATAAGGTACTAAATATGTGAAGTGAAGAAGGCAAAAAAATTGCAGTAGTTGAACCAAAAGTATTTATAGAAGTAGAAGTGTTTACAAAAGGAGATGATGAGGTAATTATTTTGGATAAAATTTATTTGTGTAGATGAAGATAATTTTTGGTGAAGGTGGACAGTTTATGGTGGGCTAAATCTTATAAAAAAAGGAAGAAGATGGTGGAGGAGAAAAAATGTTGACAAAGAGGTTGCTTTATGGTAGATCTAAGTCCATGAGAGGTGCAAAGGATGTTAAACAAAATTGGTGGAAGGAAGTGAGATTTGTTCCAACTAAGAGCTAGAAGAAATGAAGGAGAAAATCTTCTAGGGTATTTGGTTCAATAATGGAGTTTGTTGCAAAATGTGTGATTTCATTACCTCAAATTTGTGAATTATGCTCACAAACTTCTTACCCAGTGAGTATGATGTAGGAGCATCTAATCAATAAGTTAAAAATGAATGTAACTATATTAGATCCTAGTGATAGGTAGAAATTGGTGTTTCATTTCCTAAATACTGGTAGTTGTTTTCAATAACTATTCTTTGACTTGAGTGTGAGACTTTATAGTAGGAAAAACCTATTTTAAACTCCTTTATTTAGCACTAGCTTCTAATACAAAGCATATAAAAACAAATTTCTCACAAAGTTTGTGTGGCAGAATGGACATAGTCTTTTGAGTAGCTATTACCAATTTCCTTATTTAGAATTATGTATTAGACATGGGGAGAGAGAAATGATGTAGGTAAACTAGAATCTATTTATAAGCTATGTTAGTGTTTCCTTTTAGGAGGGAAAGACATGAATCTTCATGGAAACTATTTTTTTTTGGTGCACAAAGAAACTATCAATTTGAAAAGGCAAGGGCCAAAGAAGTAGTAGTGTCAATTTTGAGGGAAATAGTATATTTTCAATCTAGCCATGAGTTTGAAAAATATTTATGTTGTCTATAGTGTATTCTAAGGAGTCATAGTTTTCAGGACCTATGTAGGAGTATTTGAAAGAATTTTTGTTAGTAATGATGGTCACTAGTCAATAAGTTTCATATTCTTTGTTTCTAAGCGTATGCTTTTTAGAGGTTGTAGATGATTTCAATGTATCAATTCCTGCATATATTTGAATGATGACAAAAGTTGGTTTGTAATGTTAGTTGGATTTTATATTGTTGGAAAATTTTCAATCTTAAAGGATTGTTAAAGTTTGACCTTTATGTATTAATGGGCTCATTTGTTTTTTGAACCTGATAAGTTATGTTATGATAAATGGAGTTTTATCATTGGCATTAATTTTTTGTTGAAGATGAATGGTCTATATATTTGAAGAGATTCTCATATTGACTTACCTTCAATGGGTTCCTAATCCATGATTGCATCACTTGTAGCTAGATTATAAATTCAATTCTTATGTCTAATCTAATTCCAACATTGTGTAACACCCCTAAATTTGCTGTCAAATTTCAAACCATTTTTTTCCTTTAAAATACATATGCAAATAAAATCATGGTTCATGCTATATATTTTATCTTTAACTATATGACATGGTTTAATCAAACATAAAAGGTGTTCAATTAGTTTTTTTATTAAGTTGGAAGGGTTCTTAGGCATTAGTGACATGTAACAACTACCTCTAATTTCCAAAATACTGCCATGTCTCATGTTCAGTTAATCTCATTTTGTAGGTATTAGGTCTATTCTTTATCTCTTGTGTCTCTCTTGCTTCTATTTTACTATGTGTTTTCTTTTTTTGAGTATGTCTTTCCTTGCAAGTCTATTTTACTTTCTTCCTAAGTTTTGGACTCTTCCATTATATCATTCCTTCCATCGTTCCTCCACTCTCCTTTATATTTGTAAGTAAACCCATCATAACTAGCATGCACATTTCATGACCCTCGATGACTAGCCATGTGGTATGATTCTTATGGTTTTTCCAACCCTTGAACCCCAAATTTTTTCCTTTGTTTCTATTCACTTTTCAATGTCCCAACACGTATTGTAATACCATTTAAAAAAAAATTAATACCAAAAATTCCCAAGGTGGGATCTTTCTTGCATACAATCATCAAGTTCAAATCTTAAAATGTATATTTATTTTGTGGCCAGCCTATTATTATTGTGATGGATATAAAATGGAAAATGTATCTATTATGGGGGGATCATTTATTGCTTTATGTAAGCCCCTAATCTAAAAAATTGCTTAAGCACTTGTGTTCAAGTGGGAGATCATAGGATGAAAAACCTTTGATTTTGAGAGTCAGAGGATGAAACCCCTTTGGCTAGAGAGAGATCTCATTCAAGGGAATGCATTGGAGCTTCATTGATCATAGATTTCAATCACATTGTATTGGTTTGATTTATTGTTGCTACAAGTATGAATATGGATAATTAAATGTTGTTGTAATTGCTAAAGTTACATACTATTTGAATGTAATTTAGTCTTGTTTGTAATAAGATAAAGATTGGGATATTATATCTATTATTTTCTATTTGTTGGTCATAATGTGATGATAATGATAAAGTGTGAACACTGTATTAAATACGAGTTATTTAAGATATGATTCAAATGTTAGAATCCAATATTATTGTCTCAAATAATAAGTATTTGTAGAAGGTTAAAAATTGGATTTTCTTATATTTTGATTGAGAAATTATAGTGGTATCAGAGCTAGTGATCTTTCTAACCTATGCTTCTAGAGATAAACTTCACATATTGAGTTTTTGATATAGAATATTGATCAAACAAATATCATATAATGGAAATTACAAAACAACATTAGTATGTAGAGAATCCTGAGATGAATTCTCCTGCTTTAGAATATGCTACATAATATGATAGTATGTCTAAAAGAGAAAGGATAAAAATATGGATGATAACCCTAATGGCTAGTCCAAAGGGAAGTTTTATTTGATGATTCATACAAAATCTATATTTGCACTTAGTTTATAGATCATACAACATAAAAAGCATAAAAATCAATTGAAAATATTTGAAATTTTTGAAAAAAATCCCCATTGGAACTCATTCGCCACCTTGGGTGAATCAGTCCTAGTGCACATCTGAAACTTCCTTTTACAACATCAAAAACCTTGTTTCTACACTTTTTTTTCTACTATTGATTATCTATTTTAGTTGGTTGAGTTTTTGTTACATACGTTTCAGTAAATCTAGCTTAAATTGGTTCATTTCATGCATTACTCAATTCCAAATTTGCATTTACAACATTTCATCTTTCAGGTTGTTGCATAGTGTAATTAGGAAATTACCTTGTTTGAAATCTAAAAATTGCATTTAAACATTTCACTTTAGGTCATTGCATTGCACTTTCTTTACTTTTCAAGAGACGTGGCTTTGATATAGTTAAAAATGGATCGCATAAGTACAAAATACTCTCTTATGAGTTCAATTTAGAGTACAACAATGAGGTCATTAAGAAACATGTTAGTCATCCTTCTACTGTCTTTCATAGTTATGAGAACATCTTAGAGAAAGTGGATCAAACCATTGACACAATCCTTAATATTACATTGCCTATTCGTGAGAATGGTATGATACAGAAGAAGGCAAGCGTAGACAATCATAAAAATCATACTTGTTCTTCTCCTGATACCTCTCCTATTAGTGATGAAGGTATCTTGGTGAAACAAGATACAAGCATTGAGATTCTTAATTGTCCCTCTTCTCCTCCCCCTTTGGAAGATATTAGAAAACAAGAAGATGAGATCATAGAAATATTTCTAAGCATCACCTTACCTAGTATCCATTCATCCCTTGCTTGTGAGAATGTTTTAGCGAAAGAGGATGATATCATAGATAGCCATGAAAATAAAAAAATTTGTCCTTCTCTCCCTCCTCAATGCAAAGAGGATCTAGGTTAGTGTTAGAAGATGCACCTATTCAAAGTCATGAGAATCTTGTTTCTCCCTTCCCTAATGCTCCTACAATTTGGAAAGATCTATTTGGTTAGCATGAAAGTCATAGTTGTCCTTCTCTTGATGCCTCCCCTATTTGTGATGAAGCTACTTTACCAAATCTAACCATAAAATGTGATGAACATCTTACAAGTTCTCCTACTAGGGTAGATAGTATGGCACAAGAGAATGATACATTGGAGAAAAAGGATAAAGTCAAGGACAATCAAATTGAGCCTTCTCTTAATGTCCCCACTATTGATAAAGAAGATATTTTGACCTCCCTACATGCGATGAAGTCATTTTAGAAGAACCAAGCTTTGAATGTCATGAACATCTAGCTTGTAGTCCTAAAAACTCTCCTCCTAGGGAGGATATCATGGTGCAAGAAAAGGATAACATTGACAATAATGATATTGTGCCCTTAGATGAAGATGATGAAGCAACATTAGACTCTCCTTCACTAAGGAATGTTAATATTATTCAACCTCAACTCATCCTTCACCCCCCTTCACACAAACCTCAAACTCAAAACAAACCCAAACTTATCCTTTACCCACTTAAGAATAATGTGTCATAGCAGTCGAGTCATAATATCATTGCTCATACATATAACACTAGAAAAAATCTACAACCAATACAAATAACTTCAACATCCCTCCCATTTCCTAATCTTATCTTACTTGGTGCCCCTTGTTTTCCTGCAAAAAGTGGAAATGAGTATGATCTCGTTGAACAAATAAAGAATACTCCTACTAAGATATCATTGTGGGACCTTATTCAAGCCTCCCCTCATTACCACAACATGATTCAAAGTTATTTACAACAAATTCCTATCCCTTCTAATGCGCAACTGAATGACATAGCATCAATGATTCAAG
Organism: Sequoia sempervirens; assembly: GCA_007258455.2. Taxonomy (NCBI): domain Eukaryota; kingdom Viridiplantae; phylum Streptophyta; class Pinopsida; order Cupressales; family Cupressaceae; genus Sequoia; species Sequoia sempervirens. The sequence goes on from VDFB02047230.1 coordinate 472,167,469, forward strand.
GAATAAATGCTTAAATTGTTTTCCACCAAAGTGAGCTCCCTTCTTTGGAAGTGCAAAAAAAAAATGATGCATTCATGATAATAGCCAGCTACAACAGATTAGGAATAAAGAGAACCCTTGTTGACAATGGTTCCTCTCTTAATGTGTGTAGTATCACACTTTTGGATAAACTTGACATGGATAAATCAAAAATTCAACCTAATTCTTTATCTATTTGGGGGTTTGACAATGTAGGAAAATGACCACTCGGTGTGATCACTTTGCCTATTACAGCTGGAAAGGCCACATTAGAAACACCGATCCATGAACATGCCAAACAAACTTTCATATAGCCTTCTTTTAGGTAGACCATGGATTCATGCAAAGAATGGGGTTCCTTCCACTCTTCATTGTAAAATGAAATATATCTACAATAACAAAGTGTACACACTCAAGAATCTGACACTAATCCAAACATTTGTTTGAAAATTGAGAAAGGTAAAGAAAATCCTTTGAAAACATTATCACCAACTACGCAAGTAAAACTCATGCAACAAAAACACAAAGAAAAACATATTGAGGAAATCACAAAGCTATTAGAAGATGATTGGGGTTCCTTAGATTTTGAACCTACATTCATGGGAGAATACAAGATCATAAACAAATACTTCGAAAAGGGAAAAGAAAAAGCAGTAATTTCAACACAAAATTTGGAAGACCCTTTGAAAGCATTTAGAACAAAAGACGACAAATTACACAACAAAATTTAATGAAGTTGACTATGAAACAACTTGGATATAGTGGAAAAGGATGTGGTGCTAGCCGAACAAGGTATTTTTGTCCCTATAGAGCCTCACACACAAGAAAAGACTAGTGGTCTTGGTTATTATCCTTTGACAGAAACAATGAAATCCTCACTTAATGTTAATTTCATCACGCAAAAAACTAATGATTTGAATTTTGTTAGGTTTTACACCCTTCTGTAAAGGAGAGAACAAAATATTGCAATCTAAAGAGTCTTGTGTAAGTATGGCATCTTGTACTAAGCAAGAGATATCTTTGTCACAAAAAATGAAACATCCTCTACTTTTGATCAAGAGAGTATCTTGATGAGACTCCTCCAAGATCATCTAATATCTCTCCCTCCAAGAACATGGAAGAAATGTTACTACAAGAATTTATTTTGTGCATACCATAGAGTTCATGATAATTCTACTAATGAATGTAAGGCTTTAAGTAACAAAATTCAACATTTTAGAGACGGTGGTGCTCTTCCTTGTGTTGAAACTGTGAACCAAGATTCCAAACCTGCACAAACATGAGAGACAAATACTATATTAGATCAAATGCAAGGTTAGTATCATGATTCCTCAAGAAATCCATTTGAATTGCAAAGGAAAAGGAATGAAATGAAGTACACAACAAACATAAACCAAAGATATCAAATCTATTCTAATGCAAAGGAAACTCTTAATCTCTTGAGGGAATTGGTGCCAATTTGATGTGAAAATTGGCCCTTTCCCAATTCCAATGATGCAATGTAGATGCTTGATGAAGAGTGATCCACTTTGTTGATGATTGAAGTATTCTCCAAGATTAAAACCTGCATAACCTAGCTAATATTTGATGAGATGGATGAAAATCCTAAAGCTTGAGTATGGATTTGAGTATAATAACTTTGCTCAAATTGTGGATGATCAAATGAGGAAAAAGGCCTCTTATTTATAGAGTGATAGGATGGAGAAATTCCCAAAATGGAGCAATGTGGGACTAACATTCAACCAATGGCAAGGTGCCACTTGTCCAAATGTGAATGGATGGAGGATGTGCACATTTTGGAGAATGTGCAAAGAGGGGGGAGATTCAAATTCAAAAGATGGCTTGAAGGATGAGGTGAGAGGTGAAGTTAATGTCACATGGCTCAAGAAAATGACTTGTAAGATATGTTAAATGCCATGTTTGGAGGACAAGACCTTTTGGGGGGAGATTTCAAATTTGAGGAATATTCCATCTTTGATGCCTTTTTTGAATGAAAATAGATGATTTATAAATCAATTAAATTGATTTTCATGTGCAAGTTTGTCATGTCTCGAACTATGATGCTCCTTGTTTTTGCTTTGTGTGGATTTGATATATGTTGACGTGTGTGTGTGGTAGAATACTTAATGAATACTATGATATTTTGGCATGATGAAATAGGAAATGTTGCTTTAATTTAAAAATTGAATGCCTAGAATGCAATTTGTTTTGAACTTGATGAAAATGGAAAGATGTTATTTGAAATGTGTTTATTTTAATATCTTGATTTATATCTTGATATGGATACTAATCTATTGATGTTTTCCTGAGTGTATTGAGTTGCAGGTCGTCGAAGACGAAGGGTGTGGTTAAGGAGAGAAGGTTAGCTTCTTGGAAGGGTACAGTAGGAACGAAACTCTCGCATGCAAACACATGCACGTAGTGTCATTTAAATGCATATAGTTTTAATGGATGCATAATAATGTGTTTTACTGAGTGTTCATTTAATTTTATGAAATGAAAATAAAATGCATAAGAAAATAAAAGAATTAATTTTATTCAATTATAGATTTTATTTTAAATGATTTTGCATAGTAAAATTTTAATAATCATTTTATCTTAAACTGAGTGATATTTCTTTGAGACAATAATAATTTAATTAAGTGATATTAATTTAATGACGAGGTAATTACCTATTTTCTTTTTTGTAATTTAAAAATTAGAAAATACCAACTGTTATAAAGTGGTGTAATTAGTGTAGCTAAAGATAGAAGTAGTCATTTATTTATCATGCAGTACATAAGGAAAAATTTTATGGGAATCTTTTCAAGAATAGATTTTTGTAATAGAAATAAAAAATTTAATAGAGAGGAAAGAATTCCCATGAAGAGGGGGGTTTCTTTTGGTAGTTTTCTTCTTGAACAGTTTTTGTTCTGCAAAACAATGGTTGTCATAAAAAAAATTAAAAAGCTTTGAGATTTTTAGAGTAAATTAGGGGAGAAAGGAAGAAAGCTCAAGAAAAATAATTAAGGAGAAGAACCTCGGGAGGTCAAATCAGGGGGAAAAGAGAGGAGGTGGAAGAAAGAACATCATCAACAGAAGGCTAAATAACCAGGTTTTTTAAAAATATCTCCATTTTTATTTAATTTCTTCAAAATATGAAAAAGATTTTGTGAGTTGTACAAAGACTAGATTCATTCAAAACTTATTGTGCAAATCTCTATAATTTCTTCTTTTTTAGAAAAAAAGCTTGCTGAGAAAAAGAAAGTTCCCAAAAGAATTAGAAAACTTGAGAAATTTTCTCCAATCATTTATATAACACTAAAAACTTTTTCTTCTTTTATTCTGAAATATGCATACCCAAATTGGAGATTTTTCTCTGTAAGAGATTTAGAATAAAATTTGACTCAGATTGAATAAAATATATATATATATATATATATATATATATATATATATATATATATATATATATATATAAACATTTTAGAATAAAGTTTTGTCTCAGATTGAAAAGAAATTATATATATATATATATATATATATATTTAAATGGCTGGAAAATGGCATATTGAAATCATGCTTGGAGAAGACGAAAATTAATTTTCTAGTTTTTTATTTTTTTTCCTATTTGAATGAATTTGTATTGGCAATGATTGTGGGAGTTTAACCCATAGCCACAACATACATATATATATACATATACATAATTATATATATACATATATATAAATATATACACACTTACATTTGTTATTATATGTCTGGTTATTGAGAAAAATATAAAAATAATATTTAGGTTGTGATATATCAATAAATATAAAAGTCAGTTGTAGGTGCCTAGCAATTGTCTGATGCAAATAACTTACCAGCTGAAACCTTAATTTATCATGGACTTGAAAATTTTCTGAGTTTATATGTAAATTTAAATGCATATTTTGATCGCCTATATGATTAGATCTATATTTTCTTATTTGAGAATGAATGAATCTTGATGTGAATAGATCATGTAATCTGACATATGAATGATAGTCAAAGAGTTAAATCAACTATGAGATACTTTCTTATAAATTATTATTTTATAAAACCAATTGGGAATTTGGAATTAAAATAAGTTATAGAATGATTACCAAATTGTTATATTCTCTAGAGATACATATTATACTATTTATAGGGTATACTAAATGTTAATTTGATTATTTCTTCTCTTTTAGAAACAGAATGAGAGAACCTTACCATAGAAGAATAGTCGAACTAAAAACTTCTAGAAATAGAAATAAGGTTGATTGGAGTATACTTTCTGATTTTTAGTTAATTATTAGATAGATAAAAATCTTTTAAGTAATTTTATAAAGAAGGGAATTGTACAAATGCATGTACACAAACTCATTGTTTAAACTTGTTTCTTTATTCATTGATGATAACTCATTGTTTAAGTTTGTTTTATTTTACTCCTTGTTGATTGGTTTATTGTGAAAGCGGAAGCATCCGTAAGTTACATTACTGTTTGCAAATATTTTATGAACTAGCCGATGAAATGTGTTTTTATGAAAGAATGCTTGTGTTATTACACTGTATGTTTAAATGCCTTATTTCTTTATGCCTTATGAGTAGACTTCCGGGACAAGATGCCGAAGGTGGAACCATAGAGACGATAGTTTTACCTTTTCTAAAACTATCATTTTTTTATGTTTATGCTTGGCCAAGCAATGTACCATTGAAATATATGGAAATAAAAGCCTAGAATTAAATGTTATATAGGTCTCTCCCACCTCCTGTTGCAAGAAATATGTTATTCTTAGTTTAGGAATGCATATAGGCATCAGGCTTGCATCGAGAGTTCCCTCCTGTTGTATTGTTCTAGGTTGCTTGGCTCCTCGAGCAGGGTCGGGGATTTCTTCAAGATAGGAAGAATCCCGGGGAAGTCGTGTGCTTCGTGGTTGGGTGGAAAAGGCACCTTAACCGCACTCTTGGCCCTCAGTGCAAGAAGACCAGTGGAGTCAAGGTGGATGAGGATAAGAGCTTTACTTGTCATGGATTTACTTCATATATTATTTCTTCATGGTTAGCATAGCCCATTTGTACATTGTAACTTTATTGGTGGAAATAACATTTATGTAAACTTGTTTACTGTATCATTGAAATAGATGATTGATTATTGCATCATTGAAATGGATGATTTGTTGATTGTATCATTGAAATAGATGATTTGTTCCTTGTAACATTGAAATAGATAATTTGTAGCACCCTTAATGGTGCATGTACATTGATAATGTTATATGAAATTTGCATTGAGCTTTTATTGATAACTCTTGAGGTTCATGTTATAGTTATATCATGTAATAGATGAACCTCTAACTCTTTACCTGAAATGAATGTTACTCATATATGGTATTGTTCCTAGAGAGAGATGATTTAGGATGAACTGGTGTTAGTAAAATTAGGATCAAGTGCATGTACATTTTACATGTCTACATTTTTCCCCTCTTTGAAGCAACGTACTTATTGTGTTGGTTCAAATAATAAATTGTCTTGATCAAAATTCAAAATTCTTTGATTTTTTCGGATGCCCCACTGCTGCCCCAATGAATGAAGAATTACGTCGATATATTGCTCCCTCGAGAGATCAGGCGAAGAGGTTTGATTTGAGGGTCGATCTCTCAACAAAGAGGTTCAAGATTACTTCAACTCGAATGTTTGATGTAGAAAGATTCAATGATTTTGATATATTACACACACTTGATCCTAATTTTGTACCATGATGGTTACATTATTGATGATATATATATGAAATGATTATGATGTTTATATGCAATGGATGATATGATGATGCATGGATGATATGGAAAAACATGATATGATATGATGATGCTTTTATGATTATGCAATGATGGGGATGAATGCATGTGGTATGATTAATTCTTTCTATATGATATGATATGTAGTATGCAGTATGTTGACGGTTTTTGGATGCAAGATAGATGCAATGGTGATGATTTATGATTAACTATCATGGTACCATGTTAGTGCGAAGGGAAGTAAGAAGAAATAAGACAATGACAAGAGAATCCAACAAGCCAACTTTAATGATGATGATGATGATGATTTTCTTACCGAGGAGTTGGGATTTTAAAAGGGCCAATTACCTTATGTTTGATAACACACATAGGTACAATGCATCAAGGTATAAAGAACCAGGATGGTGTTGCACCTAGTGCGATGGACTTTGACTCGACAAACAAATAGGAGTATTCTTGTTCACACTTGACATACAAAAACCTTGCTAGGATGCACTTCAGAAGTTTCAAACATCTCAGACCAAAACATGGAAAGGTATAACCTATCAATGCAATAGTCAACAAACTGCCCAAAACACCCTCCATACATACCTAACAAAGCAAGTATTCGTCAAGTTATATTACAAGAACATCCAACAAGCACAATAGACAAAAGATAATGATCGTTGCCCCATTCCTTTCTCTCTAAATCGTTTTGATTAGACATCATCGAGAGGTCATTGGAGTGAGCGCAATAAGATAAATGAAAAAGAAAAGATCAAGTACACAAACAAGTCAATGTTCTTCATACCGCTAGCCAAGGGGATGTGTTTTGTTTAGGATAAGTAGCCAAAGTGATATCCAAAATGATGCCCATTGTCGGAACAATATATCCTAGGACATGCATTGTATAGGATGATGATGGGCTGATAAGTTGTTTGATAGGATTTTGATATAAGGTTGACTAACATGTTTGAAAATGATCAGGATTTTTATTTTGCATTTAAAAGTTTGAAGTTTGCTTTTGATTTTACATTTGAAGCTTGCTTTTGCTGATTGTTGTACTTGTTTTTGTTTGTTTTGACAAAGGGTGAGTGTGACAATTTTTTTATTATGGATGAGATTATTGTGGGTGAAAGAGAGATGAGACGGGTGGATTTTTTCAAATATTTAGATGTTTTTGATGTTTTTGAAATATTTTGAGGTTATTTTTGGGTTTTTTTGAGATTTTATGAATGTTTTTGGATTTTGTGTCTCAGGGGCTGATCAAAGATTATCCTTGCCTACATTTAAGTGCATAGACGACGTAGTTTGAATGACCAAGTTTTTGATGTTTTTATGACTTTTTGACCTATTTTTGGATTTTCACATGATTTTGACGATTTCGATATGTGATGATATTAGTGCTTTGTTTTGGGATTTTGTTGAAAACCACGCTAAGGTTGATTGATCATATTGATGGATTGATGATGATAACATTGTTGAGGATGCACAACAATGCAAGGATAGTGTAAGCAACACAAGGATTAGGAAAGATATCCCAAGATGATGATGGATTGATTGGATTTGATTGATCAAGATTGAAGCTTGATTTGGAACAAAATTGTTTTGAATGATTTGATGTGACATTTGAAGTGAAAATTAGATGCAACTAATATTGATTGTTTGGATTGATGTTCGATGAAAGATAAAACTTGATAAGGAACATCTTCTCGTCAAAATATGCCATGGGCTAGTGATTTGGATTTTGGCTCACAAATGCTTTGACCAATTTGATTTCACATTTTCTAATGTTCAGATCACCACATAAGTTGGAGGATATAGATCAAGATTTATTCCCAAAACAAGAAGTAAATTTTTTCCTCCAGCGTCTAGCAATGTATGGAACGCCATGGATGGATGCCTGGATAGGTGTGTGGATGGATGGATATGGTAAGCACACAAAGGATGCCAAGGATTATCTTGTGATAAGATAAGGTTTTTGAACATAGTATGCTTATTTGGATAATGCTTCATGGCTCAGATAATGCTGGGTAGGATAGGATGAATGAAAATGACCCATGTCAAGATGTCTACCATAGGCAAGCATAAAGTGTGCACCAAACTTTGCCAAGATCAAGATAACTCAAACTATGGATGCATATATATGCACATGGATTGGATAAATGGTTCATCGATGAATGGATTTATTATGGTTGTGATGGATGGAATGTTGGATTTATTATGGATGGGATGAGATGCTTCCACCTGAACTAGCGCACGTAGATGCTCGATTCTGCACATGACGCTTGTTTTCCAGGGTTTCATCATGGTACCTGTCCAAAGTGCCACCATAGTGGTTTTCACTAAAGGACAATTTTTTTCTTTACTATTTTCAATCCTTTTTTCTAATTTTTTTGGATTTTTATATCTTTTTGATTTTTTTTTGTATTTATCTGAAATATTTTAAGCTCATGTTGAACCACCTGGTGGTGTCGATGTAGATGCTTCTGTCATAATGTGCCATCAATATCCTACTTGAAGAAGTTGCTTTGCCAAGATACATGCACTTAATGCCACTTTTGAGATTCTTGATCTGCTTTATTAATACCGAAGTTAACTCTATCTTGGTGTGCACATCGCAATAGAGTGCCTTTCGAATCCTTATGATGAAGGGTGGTTGCCAATACATGGTCAATGTGAGAATTGGATATCATGTGTGGAGGCGTGGATGGAGTGTGTTTAGGAATAAAATATGGATTGGTTGATAGCTTGGAACCTTTGACTCTCCAAACTTTGGAAGATGAGCAATGATGGGTGGATATGGAAGTGTGCATGGAATTAGGACCAACTGCCTGATATACTTTGTATGTCGCTTGAGAAGCCTGCTTTTGTCTTTGTGGACATCTTTGATGGCTACTTTTCCCTTTTTTATTTTTCCCCATAGTTTCTTTGACTAATGGAGTTTAATAGGGATAATATTTCTTTGTATTTTTTGGTACCCATGTGTATTTGATTTGTCCATTATGCTTTCATGCTTCTTCTGCTTTGATAACGTTCCTTGTGATTTGATTCAAATCTTTCTTTTGACATTGGTCCCAATTCATGGATGGGGTGATGGGTGGATGAAGATTCATGACATGGTTGGTTGTAGTATTGGCATTGGTTTCATCATAAGGACTCTTCGTGCCCCCTATGTTGATGTTTGCTTGAGACATAGTTTCCCCCAATATGGTGGTAGTGGCACCTTCGTTCCTTGATTCTGCTTGTTTTGATATGTCTTGTTCAGTAAGCATGCTCTGATAAATGACCACTGCAGATGAAGTTGTTTCAATTTGCTGGTCTACTAACTCTGGAATGTCCTGTTCTATCTGACCTATTTCTTTGAGTGAATAATGTTGGATATCTTCATACATGATGTTCTTAGTCTAAATTTGGGATATATCTTATCTTGATGTTGACAACTCAATTTAACTGTAGGAATCAATAACCCACTCCTTTTGTGTAGTAATGTCAAGAGTAAAGGAATCTTGTTCTGAATGAAGATCATTTGCGTATCCATCCAAAGAAATCATCTCATGGGTAGGTGGAGTATGTGCTATGTGGATATGATCATCTTGTATAGATAGGAGAGTGTCCATTACATCATTGTAGTAGCTTGGAGATACGAATTCTTGATCTTGATTAATTTTGGAATTGCTTTTGACATGCTTTGGATCAAGTTCTTGACATGGATCAGTTTCAAAGGGTGGATTTCTTACAAAGGGTTCTTGGATATCTTCTTTAGGCATGGGAAATGGCTCAATATCCTCTTGATCTTTGAGTGGACTTGGATAAAATGTTGAGTTGAAGATTCCTTCAATATCTGCAAGCATGTCTTGGAAAGGACCATTGCTAGACTTTGGTGAGAGATGTTGATCATGCTTTGGAATAAATTCTTGAGATATATCCTCTAACTCATTGGATGATGTAGAGACATTTTCAACATGATCATTGGTCAATGGATCGCCAATAGTTATTATTTTTTGATCAATCAAGTCTTGGATGAGATTTTTGAGTCGAACACAATCTGATGTTGTGTGTCCCTTTATTTTGTGATACTCACAAAGGTGTTTCTCATTATACCACAATGGTTTTACCAAGGGCTCTTGATAATTCTCATAGATGGGGATTTTTTATGAGATTCTCATTTACTAGTTGCTTCATGACCAATTCGATTGGTTTCCCAAGTGGTGTGTATTTTCGTTTGTTACCTTGTGAGATTTATACTTTAGGTTGACCTTGTGGTGATTGATTTTGGAGATGTGGTGATTGATTTTGGAAGATGTTCTGATTTGGGATGATGTTTGGATTTGGCATGATAGGTTGAAATTAAACATTTTTTTGGTTGGGAATCACATTGCCTTGATCTAGGTAACTTTGATTTTGCATGGTGTTACCTTGATTTGGATCAATACATGGAGTTGTTAGCATATTGCTTGGACTTTGAACAACATTGGTGTGATTCGCAAACATATCTATCTCAAAGTTTACCAAGTGTGGATTTAAAATTTTCATATTTGGTAAACTTGGTGTATTCACATTTGGAATGTATGGAATTGGTGGGATAATTTTGTTTTGTTGAAGACTCATGCATTGATTGTTTGGTTGATATATTTGAAGGTTTGGACTTTGATTTAAATCTACCATTGGGAAAGGTGTTCCAAAATTTAGATTGGGCATGCTCACATTTGTTGTGCCATTAAGGTTTGTAAGAGATAATTATTCCATGTATGGATTGTATAAATGTGAGTTTCGATAATCAATTGGCATTGTGAAGCTTTGATAGCTTGGCTGACTTGGACTACTCATGATGTATGAATTAAGTTTATATTTCATGTTCCTCTTGTGTTTTGACCTTGTTGACCTCTAAGGGATTTAGGACCAATGATGAGATGAAGGATGAAAGGGGTGAATGATATAGGTGTTGAACTTTTAAGAACCTTGGAGGAATACTAGACTTTAGGACTTTTGGATTTTTGATTTTGGGTTTGATTTGGATTTTTGATTTGGATTTGATAATGAACTCATAAACTCCAAGAGGTTAGATGTTGTCTTGGAATAAACTTGTTCACAAGATGATAATTTAACTAGGTGTATGAGGAAGTATTCATCCACACACACTTAGCCAAACAAGGTGATTTTGATGTTGATTTGAAGGATTTTACCAAAAGTCTAGTATGAATGATTTTTTCAATGGTTCAAAAGTTATTTGTGAGATGGGATTTGATTGATGTTTGAGATGGATGAAATGATTGGTTGTTTTGATCCTAAATGAATCTAAGAGGGACCTTTTTTACAAGACCAAGATATTGAAGAACATGTTTTTTCCCAAAATAGTTCAAACCAAAAGATCAATGTTTGCATGGAAAATCATATGTCCAAAAGATAGACGATCACATGTGTGGGGTTCAATTTCCCTTTATCTTTGCTTAATGGATTATTTTTACCACAAACACTTTCAAAATTAGATTTTGAACCTAGATGTCTAATGTCTCAAATCCCCTCTTATCCCACAAAGTGTGTTATGCAGAAATCAAGGAAAATCAAGGCAAAAGTTACCAAATGTTAACTTTAGTAGGAGAAAATTGAGATAAAATTCAAGTGCCTAGAAACCTCTAAGGATATGTATCCCAAGGGAAAGCAAGGGCATGTGAATTCATTCAAGGATATTTTCCTCTCCTAAAGGGTTTAAGATTTGATGCTCATGTCAAAATGTTTGTTTTCCAATGTTTTCGATCAAGCAATGTGATATGATTTCAATAACAAGTACAACCCTATGGATATTTGAGACAATATTTGTTGAGTCCCCACTTGGACAAGTCCAACTATGCTTATTTTTAGTGAATGGTTAGATGCTTGACCCCACTGGCTCCCCTCCATGACACTCACTTCTCAGGGAAGCCAAGCATCAATACCCATGAATCTCTCATGGAATACTTTCCATTTCTACTAAAAATCATAAAAGTGTGGGGTGACTTCAGAACAACCATTCTTGCACCAACAAATAGATAGGGATTTTGGTCTTTCTACAACAAGGGTTTTAATTCGGACTTTTCATTCATAGGAGTTGACCCATCGAGGTGAGAGACCATTGTTGCCCTTCTCATCAGAATCAACCATGTGATACTATCCTTTGTTCCAGTACCCACTTTTATATCTCGGCTGGAAATACTCTTGGCTTTAGAGTGTTACCGGTTGGGTCATTCCCTTGGGTGAGTACTTTTTCCCACAAGGCATGCCCTCTAAGATAAACAAAAGCAAACAAGCATATTCGTAGTTCAATCAACCTTCATTTAGAAACAAAGGGAGAATACATGCAACATGTTCCACTCACACTTGCAAGATATTTTGTTCAATTTTAATCCCAAAATGAAATGTGGAGGCAATTACTTTACTCAACTTAAGACCACCAAAAAGCCTTTTGATTCTCAAGATTGTCGTGAGGCGCACGAGAAGCACATACGTCTTTTTCAATGGTATTACTTTGAGTAAGCAATTACAAAACAAAGTAGCAAATATTCATTTTAATCCTTTCAAAGCAATGATTTGATTCTTTTTAAAGCACCAAAAGAAAGGTGAAAGTTATTTTGTTCAATTGCTAACCTTTAAACAAAATCTAGTCAATTTGACTAAGGTTTTTTTAATCTCTTTGTAGCCAAATTGAAAGTTTTTCTAGTGTTCTTTTTAGAGCTCAAAAGAAATTAGTGAGTCCTAAAACTTAAAGATAACAAAGCCTTAAGAATGGGATTATAATTGCTCCCAAAATGTTTAAAAACACTTGTTACAATCATGTGATAATGCTTTTTCTTTGAATTCCATGCTCCATGATCCTTTAAAACCTGCAATACAAGCTCCAAATATTAGATAAAATCAAAAAACAAGAAGATATAAGGGTTAGAGAAATGATTAAGCATAAAACCCTAAAATTTAGACAAAGTTTCATTGTGGTTTGACATTAGGAGAAAATTTGAGAATTTTAACTCTATAAAAATTGAGAAACACCTACACCATTGGATATATTATGAAATTCTACCCCATTTCAAAAAAAAAAGCTCTGAAAAAGACCAAAAAATGACCAAGATACGACCATTTTAAGTTTGAATGAAAGCAAGAAAGTACAACGGCTCTGTCTGCATAGGCGTCGTTGTTTGGAGTTTGAAATGATACTATATGGCCCCCCTAGACTTATAGCGGTGCTATACGACACCGCTGGACTTGTGAGCAGCTTTGTATGGCGCTGCTAGACTTTGAGCAGCTCTATATGGAGTTTGAAGCAGTGTTGTATGGCATCACTGGATTGATAGCGGTGCTATATGGCGCCGATGGACTGTGAGCGGTATAGTTTCCTATATACACCAAAAAAAAGAAAAAAGCACAGAATTTGATGAAAAAATGTGATTTAAACTTCTAGTTTGCCATCCTTCTAGTGCCAAAATGTGAACCAAGATTCCAAACCTGCACAAACATGAGAGACAAATACTATATTAGATCAAATGCAAGGTTAGTATCATGATTCCTCAAGAAATCCATTTGAATTGAAAAGGAAAAGGAATTAAATGAATTACACAGCAAACATAAACCAAAGATATCAAATCCTATTCTAATGCAAAGCAAACTCTTAATCTCTTGAGGGAATTGGTGCCAATTTGATGTAAAAATTGGCCCTTTCCCAATTCCAATGATGCAATGTAGATGTTTGATGAAGAGTGATCCACTTTGTTGATGATTGAAGTATGCTTCAAGATGAAAACCTGCATAACCTAGCTAAAATTTGATAAGATGGATGAAAATGTTAAAGCTTGAGTATCGATTTGAGTATACTAATTTTGCTCAAACTGTGGATGATCAAATGAGGAAAAATACCTCTTATTTATAGAATGATAGGATGGAGAAATGCCCAAAATGGAACAATGTGGAATTAACATTCGACCAATGGCAAGGTGCCACTTGTTCAAATGTGAATGGATGGAGGATGTGCACATTTTGGAGAATGTGCAAAGATGAGGGAGATACAAATTCAAAATATGGCTTGAAGGATGAGGTGAGAGGTGAAGTTAATATCACACGGCTCAAGAAAAGGACTTGTAAGAGATGTTAAATGCCATGTTTGGAGGACAAGACCTTTTGGGGGGAGATTTCAAATTTGAGGAATATTCCATCTTTTATGCCTTTTTTGAATGAAAATAGATGATTTATAAATCAATTAAATTGATTTTCATGTGCAAGTTGCAAAATCTAGAGGATTTGATGGATTAAGACTAAGATTGATCAGGATTTGATTAATTTAAAGGAGATTAGCTGATTTGACCATTTGATTTAGATTTTTGGATTTAAATAAATCAAAATGAGAGGAATAATTATTTTAGACTTAATTAAATAAGATTTGATTTATTTAATTAAAAAGGATGGTGTTAGCTTTAAAACAAATAAAGATTTATTTATTTAATTTAAATGAGATGACTTTAAAGAGATTAATTAAATAAAATGAATTATTTAATTAAAAGAGGGACTATAAGATTAATTAAACAAAGTGATTTATTTAATTAATAGGAGATGATGAATTAATCAAATAAAAAATGATTTATTTAATTAAGAGATGAAATGTGATGAATTTAATTAAATAGATATTATTTAATTAAATGATTAGCAAAGAGATGATTCAGGATGAATTGGTGTTAGTAAAATCAAGATTAGGTGCATGTACATTTTACGTGTCTACAAAAACACCTAGTTCCTCTACTTGAAATTTATTTTCATCCTATTCAGCTCATCCTTGTCCTGCACTAAGTGGGGGAAAAGGGTAAGGTAGTCTTGTCCTCGTATGTCACTTGTCATTGTCTCTTTTGGCTTGTTGATCACCTTTCACGTATATATATATATATATATATATATATATATATATATATATATATATATATATATATATATATATATATATATAAGAGTAAGCTTGGGATGTGGATGACATGCCTTAAGTTGACTCACATGTGACATACCTATTCATGATGTAGTTCGATTCAAAAACATATGACTTGGCATAGGGATTTCAAAATAAGCTCTCATGTCTTCTTCTACTTTAAATCAATTTCTCACAGCAATGGTTTTAGCAACCACTTTAAAATGGGGGCATACATCGACACTCATGTTTCATTGAGTGATTTTTTTTTTCTTGTGATGTGTCCTTTTCTTGGCGGCATCATTGGGTTTGATTCCCTCCAAGAGCGTGATATTTATTTGACTTGTCCTCTCTTAGAGACATTAGGCATAATGTTCCCTAAGAAGAGACCTTACATGAACTAAGCAAAATCCCTTTGAACATACTTTACACTATTTTGCATTTACAACATCAGTTATATGGCCACCTTGCATAACACACTTTGCATGCCTATGGAGCCATCTTGTTTGTTCACGAGTTTCAAGCATACGAAGTTTTGCTTTCCTCATGAAGCTCAAAGTTCATTTTCATGTAGCACCTTATCAAAGCTATCAAGAGGTATAATTTTGGTATGGTTTGACAGGAAGCAAAATGAGGGCATGAATTTCCCCTAGTACTCGTGTGTGTGTGGTGAGCACATACCGACCATGTGTGTATGTGTCTCAACCTCTTGGATTACTCACCCAATGGACAACCTGAAGTTTTGTTTCCTCAAAGTGAGCATGCATTGTTGGACAAATAGCTTAGATCTAATCCACATCATGTTGGAAAAACGGTCGAGGCTTGACACATCTCTTCTTAATTTTGCTAGTTTTTGTTTTTCTCTCTTTCTTATTGACATTGCATGTTTGTGTATCTTGTTTTGCTGCATATTATACACCTTGTGTGTGTCCTTTTGTGTTTATGTAGGTTTGACATAGGATCTTGGATCCCGTCGGCTTGACTACTCTCGTGATCTTTGTTATCCTAGACCATCTGCATTGGTATGATTGGAACCCTATTGAATGTCTACTTTAGTGTGAGTTTGAAGCAAGTTCATCCTCTCACTAAAGTGGGTGTTAAATGTAGTGTCGAAAAATATCAGCACTTACATTTTCACACTTGATTTGGGAATAATTAATGATAAATTGGACTTAATGTCACCTTGATCTAGTGTTGTGATGTTTTTTACACATCCATATTAGGTCTAGGGCCTATTTAAGCTAAATAAACCTAAATATGCCCTAATTTAATGTTGTAAACTATATTTATTTACACCTTCACATTAAATTTAAGAATTTTGTAAACTAAAAAGGACCTAATCTGGTGTTGTAATGTGTTTTACGCATTCACATGGGATTTAGGACCCTTCTAAGCTAAATAGACCCAATTTTTCCTTAATTTAGTGTTGTGAAGTGTATTCATTTACACTTTCACATAGGATATTGGGCCCTCTTTCCTTTATGACCTTAATATCATCATTAATAGACCTCTAAGACCATATATTATGCATCCTAAGGAATATTTCAATCAAAAACTCGATAATATCAACATATAAACTTAATTTACGCACTCCCTGACACTTTAGTGATGAAAATAGGCCCTATGGGACCCATTCACCATTTTTGGTGAATGTGTCCCATCTAGGTGGGACCCATTCACCCAACTTGGCGAATGAGTCCCATTTGGCCTATTTTCAATGTTTTAAGCGAGAAAACTACGTTTTAAGTTCAAATTTCATGTATGTTGCCCTTTGGGATCTAATATACGGGATATTAGATGGATTTCCTATATAAATGAGCTTTCAAATCACTACTTCATATAATAATTCATGATATTAAGTGAAGAACTCAAGAGTTAAGCATTCCAAGAATTTACAAGATCATCGAGATAGAATTCAAGATCATTTTTAAGGCATTCAAGGGAAGAATTCTTTATCAATTGTTGCAGCAATTCAAGATTCATCATCATGTCAATAATATCAAGCATCAAGCATGTTATTGAGCTAGTATTGTGATGTAGCATTGAAGATCCAAGATCAAGAATTGTTCTACACTTATTGTGAAGGTCAAGATCTACATCCTTCATGACCCTTTCATGTTGAGTTGAAAATTTGTAAGACATCATTTACAAGGAATCATTCAAGGTATTTTTCCATGATTCATATTCTTTTTTTCATGTTTCATTCCTTCATTGAACATTGTATCATCATTTGGTTTAATTACCTACAAGGGGTTTGACCAAGGCAAACCCCTATTCCCTAACAATCAACACTTTTTCTCTCCCTCTCTCTCTTTGTGTGATTGTAGATATAGGTGCTTTGAGGACTTGAAGGATCATTTAAGATTAGGTTACAAGCTTGGAAAAATTTGTTGGAATTGTCTCCTCATTTGCAAGGTTGTAATCTTCACAAAAAGGTCACCTACAGCCCTGAAATCAGAGTTTCAGATCCAGAGACAAAGTGGAACATAAAGAACATACATTGAAGACCAGATTCAGACTTTGAAATTCTAGAAAAACCTAGCTAGACTCATTCACCCAGATTGGTGAATGAGTCCCAATTTAGGTCAATTTTGATATTTTTGCAATTTTGGATACCCTTTTTCTAGAAACTTGTTCCTGTACAAAAACCTAGAACTGGAACTAATTCACCCAAATTGGCGAATGAGTCCCAATAGGCCTAAATTTCAAGTTATTCAGCATTTCTAGTCTCCATTCAAGTCTCTACAAGTTTCCAGGTGCACACTTCTAATTTTACAGCTATCTATTCTGATTTATATGCATTTCTAGGTCATTTATTCAAGTTTCATGCATCACTAGGTTTTTTCATTAGATCTTGAATTTCATTTGTTTTTCCAATCCCTATCTTGGTGGTGAACCCCTCATTTAGCCTCACTAATCCGTAAACATACCCTAGGATAGTCCCTTAGTAGATCTCTCTCCCATTATCATCATTTGATTGAGATCTCTAGGGCATCCTTGAATGTTAGTTGGAGAAAAGTGGTATTTTATGTCCTAAACCATAAAGCATCCATTTTTCAACTAATCAACACATATTTTTCATTATGGTATATTTGTATTAAACATCAATATGTTATATGTGTCTTTGATGCATGAAATTTAATGAACTTATAAATCACATTTTATATTTTTCTAATGTTATCTTATACAAATTGATAGTTTGATATATATTATTTTAATTTTTTATTTGACCATCTATATGTGACTTTGATGTGAGTTCAATAAATTTCCAAGCTGTTAATTGCATTAGAGTTGGATTAAACTAAGTGTGTCCAAAAGGATTATATAGATTTGAGTGATCTTAATAAGTCATCATTTAAGGATGAATTTCATTTATCCAATATTGAAATATATCATTGTTGATTTTGCTATAGGTCATGAGATTCTGTCATTTATGAAAGGTTGTTACTCAGATAATCAAATACTTGAATTAATCCCTAATATCAGCATAAGACTACTTTTATAATTTTTCACTAAGTGGCATATATGTTGTACAATTTTTTGTTTAGTGATGAATATTTGCTAATTGGAAAATAGTTAAAACTAGGCCCTTAGTTTATTATGAATATGATAAACTATAAGGAATATACTAATATGTCACATTTAAAACCAATATTGAGTTTAGAATTGGTTAAATCACCTAACCATGTGATTTTATTGAACTTTGAAAGTTAATCATTTTAAGACATCTAAACTTTATTCAACAATGACATCTACAAATATTATAATTTGATTAGAAAAGAATCTATAGTGCATACTTGAAAATATCTAAAATATATGTGTGAGTGCATTTAATCAACATAATAAACATAATATATGTGAGTGCATTTAATCAACTATATTAAAGTCCACATGAAATGCTAGATATATCTAGAGCTAGTCTAGAACTTAAAACATGTACAAAAATGTATCTACAAAAATATATTAAAGTCAACATATAAATAAATACAACTGATCATATAGAACTCATGAAAGTATTAAAATATGTCTATAACTAGATATGAAATAACATGTGAAATGTATGTCAAGTGGAACATATATAAATAAAATATACATATACAAATGTGTATACATGTACATGTATAGTGCATAAAATAAAAATACCTAGTTGTTAGGACGGCTAGTCAAATCAAGCCTACTCTTCATTCCACATGGATTGGATGGACCTATATCATATGGTAGAAAAGTACAAGAAAATTGAAATTAGATAAAGTTAAAGAAATTTTGATTTAATTTAACATAACTAATCATGTGAATATACTAGCATGTTTTGTTCCATGTTGTATAACTATCGATTGAGGACCAAATGAATGATTTGCTAATTCATAGATATTCAAATATAGAAAATAATAGGTTAAAAAATATTAGTGATAAAGAATTATTTTAATCATATATATGTTTAAAAGACCTAAAATTTGAATAGGAAATTTAGAAAAGTTTAGGACCTCAAATGACATGACCTCATGAAAATGACCTTGATCAAGATCCTAGCTAGCACCTATTAGGATAATGTTATCACCATGCATATATACATGTATATGAAACACATATATTTAAAATTAAATATAAATTTAATTAATTCAAATTTAAAATTTAAAATAATAATAATAGTACATCTACTAAAAATTTTAAGTACATGTAAATTTAAAAGTTAAATAACTTTTGAAAACATGCACCAAAGATGGCCCATGCGTAAAATTTGGTGATGTCTCAGGAGCACTCACCACACCTTGTGGTTGGTCAATCATGGATATTGCATGACCTCCCTACATAGATAAAATGTATCATTTCACACATGTGTACAATTGAATAAAATTTTATGAAAATAAATTAAATTATATATTTATAAGAAATTGAATGATGCAATTCTTTAAAATAAAACTTGATCTATGCATATGCAATTTTCTAGGGTCAATTAATATTGGTTTACCTAACTGTAATGCATTCCCACTTATACAATTGCTGATGTAAAACAAACACGATCATATTGAGATGGCCTCCTATGGTCACACATCTACACCAAACACTTCAAATTAATATTATATATAATTTAACTTTTTGATTATGTTAAGACTAGAAGGGCCAATACCCATTACAATGCAGCCATAGAGGCAAAAGATAGGCGACTCTTAAAAAAATATACCACTAAAAAGGAAAAGAATGAAACACTAGAAGTGAGCTCGGAAGACCAAACAATAAGTCATGCTTTTGACCAAAGCATGAAATTGGGAAACACATACTAGCTGCAAGAAATAGGGTAGCCAAAAGGAAACCATAATAGAAAACACCTCTCTATAGAAACATGGGAAAACCAATGAAACCCAACAGCTTAAACACTGACCAAATGACAACAATCTTTGAAAAATATAGGACTTCCACTTAGAAAAATAGCCTTCTGAGACAAGAAAGAACCAACAGAAGCCAATCAACTTCCAAAAAGGTAGAAGCCAAATGCTTGAAAAAACTAGTAGTCCCAACCAATGAGGGATAAATCAAGAACTCAACACCAACAAGTCTCCATCACAAAAAAACTTTGTTGCAACACACCCAAACCCTTCCCTTCCATCCAAACTACTCTCCACCTCGATAGGGGAGAGATCCACCTTAATAGGAGAAGCTAGAGAGAGGGCCATTAGAATGAGAACACTACTTTCAACCAAATCCACTAGCTCCACCTCAAAAGAAGTCACCATGAGGTGGACCAGGAAGAAATTAAGAGAAGAAGAACAAGCCACAACAATACCCTTGAAAACCATCAGGGTAGCCAAAGAAAATATTTTTAGGAGCCAATCCAAAAAACCCCTAAGCAGAAGCCTAGTAGCCGCCAAAGAAAAGAAAAGAAACCTGGCAACCAGTAACCCAACATGAGCCACACCACCCACAAAAGGGGGATCTAAATTTAGGAACAACAAAGTAGAGTTCCACTAGATAAGAACAACTTTCAACAAAAAATGGGAGCTGAAAGAAACCAAAGCCAGGCCAGCTCTGAAGCAGGAAACACAAATCCTCCAAGGGAACAGGGAAGGATCTCTACAACCACAAAAGAAGTAGAAAAGTAGAAACCCCAAAATCTCTAAAGGAACAAGGAAAGATCCATGTAGCCACACCACGAAAAGCCAAAGAAGAATAGACTAGAAGGAGAGGCTAGCAACAAACACCAACCCAACTACTATGAAAAAGTCAAGAGCCTTCTCAAAAGCTATCAAAGTGAAAAAGACTACCAAAGCCTTTAACAGATCCTGGCAAAGGAAGGGAAGAGCACTAACCCCAACCACAACACCCACAAAAATCCCAAGAAGAGCCCCAACCAAGCAAGGGAACAACCAGGAGATGGAAAGAAAGGGATCCACAAAAACCAGAACATCCCCCAATAGGAACAAGAAAGGAACCTAAACCCATCATCATCATCTGACTCAGCCTCACCATCACCTTCACCTTCAAGAATTTTCAAAAAATTCCCCCCACTCCCTTTCCCACTCACAACTCTTGAAATTGTTTACTTCATGTGTTATATATAATTTAATGTTATTAAACATGAATTTTGCATATTTCAAACAAATTAAAATGTGAATTAATTTGCATACCTATGTAGGACGATCATCAAAACATAATAAATATAAAAATGATTCCACCTTTGATGTAGGTGCATCTAAAGTGGATGTCTGAGTAGGCCCATAGCATAGCTAACTGTAAATCTAACAAAAATGTGGTTGTGGCCCATGCAAGCACATAGGACTATCACCTCCAAATTTCTCTATATCACCCACTTCAGTTGCCATATGGGTAGTCTAATTAGTGAGATCTCTAGAGAGAGAACTCAATGATCCTAATGTCAACATCACTACATGGTGCTAAAATGGTGCCAACATACCAGGAGATGGAGGAGCAACAATAGGTGGAATCAAAGCACATCACTAAGGATCAACACATGCTCCTACTCTATATTGGGGCATGCCACCTGCAACTCCCTGAAATTACCTCATATCAAAATAGTTGGGATTTTCACCCAACTCAAACTCAACCCATAATTTTATCACAAAATAAAGTGGCACCTCACAATTAGTATGTGGTGGACTATCAAAGACCATTCACCATTGCTCCCAAAAATGTGCAACTATCTATGAGTTCCTACACCATCTAATTGAAATTATTATTTTTATTAGGAGGAATTGGTTGGTTAGTATGGGGGTTAATAAAATATTGGGAAATGGTTTGTTTGTTAATGTGAAGGTATAGGATCTCCCTATAAGATAGTCCATCTACATAAAATGTTCTCCTCTTTTCTCCCCATTAGTGGAAGTTATCTAAATTCATATCGATAGATCAAAAAAATTCAACAATAGTTTGCATCGAAGATACAAAACATGCTAGATGGGGGGAATATTATGCTCATTTTTTATCCAATTAATCTTTTCTTAAATGATGTTTATATTTGCATTAATATTTTCCCACAACTAAGTCTCATAAAAAGTAGAAGTTGGGCAGTTAGGAGATGGGGGGATAGGAGGTGGAGGGGGTGGAGGTGTGGGATTTTGAGGTGGGGGGGAGTATGATGTGGAGAGGGTGGAGGTGAGGGGTTTTGAGGTTGATCATTATGCAAAAGATCCTCTATAGTAAGCTCATCAACCAATGATAATTGCTCTATGTCCAGGGCTACTACATGTTAAAATATTAGAAAAAAATATACCAACAAACTAATTAAATAATGTGTAATTTGAAATAAAATTCACATTGAACACACAAATTCAAAATAGATCATTTAGACACATTAAAATTTAGCATAAATGTACAACATGAATTTAGAAGTTAATTTTCATATAATAGAAAATAAAAAATTTAAGGCATATAATCATGTGAGGCATGCATAAAACACCATCTCATGGAGTAGAAAAAATATTGCACAATTTATTCAAGAATGATTTTTTGGCCCAAAAATAAGGTAAATGTTTAACTTAAGTTTCATGGTTAGATATTTATAGTTTCATTTAAAGGTAAAGGAATAAAATGTGCGTGCCCTAGTGGTATATCAACTAATCACATGTGAAATTTGTGCCCTTAGTGATGATAAATTCTATGATATTATATCTATATTTCTTTTTTAAAGATCTATTAAATAAAGTACATATGGCCGAGCCATGAATGAATGTTATGATTACCATATTACATGATTTTTTTTAATCCTCATCCTCAAGAACCCTTTTCCATATAATATCTCAAGTTTATGAGAAGAGAAATGGGGATCTATAGTACTAGGAGCAACTAAACTAGTGTCATGATCAATGATGTGTTTTTATGTGAGGAAGATGAAATGGGATTTGGGAAAATATTTATTATTAAATGAATGAAAATATTTATGGAAAGAGGAGGGAGAAGGTGAAGGGGTACCTTTAGAGGAAGGAATTTATCAATTGTTGAAGAAAGGGTATAGCTAAATTATAAGATGGGACATGAGGGGGTATGACTATGAGGAGGTAATGACTTATTGATAAAATTTGTGTTGAACATTGATACGACTTGCTACATTAGATATAGTACTATATAATTATGTGAAATTTTTTCCATGATATCATTCTATTTCTTCTCATATACACATTAGATTAGTATAACATAATAAACATCAATAGTAATGTGTGAAACCTAGATTTATCCTCCAAGTTTTTAAAAATGTAAGTTTTTAAGAAGCATTAAGAGGTGATTTGGGTGAGCCTTTATTGATGAAACTTTAGTAAAGATTTGAAATAAGTGTGGTCCTAGAGAGGAAAAATATAATTTTATATAACATCAACTTGAAAAAATTAAAAAAGGGTTTCATTAACATATATAATATAAATTTTATTTGCATTCACAATTTTCTTAAACATCTATGAAGGGTGGAGGGATTGACACACATTCATGGAGCCATAGCCATCCACTTGGAGGAAATCATAAGTGATTTTACTAGGTGTGATAGGAAAAAATGTGTTTTAATTTTGGTCCATAGCCTATCAAGTGATACGTAATGTAATATTTTGTAAGGCTTGTTGGATGATGTCTTTAAGAGAGAAAATTCTAAAATAGTTTGAAAAGAGATATTGAATCCCATGTGGATTGTAAGTGCTCCATGAGCTCGCATTATTTAGGGTTATTAACAAAAATATGGGATGAAGGGGAAGATTAAATTATTATTAGAGGGAAGGGAGGTTCTGATTGATATGTTCTTATTATTTCATTGAGTATCATGGGTATGACTAATTGTGTAGCTTAATGTATGTTAAGGGAGGAGAATTTCTTATTCAAAGTGGGAGAAGATGGAGGAAAACAAAGTATAAGTTATAAGTTTAGCATGGGAGTGGTTTGGATAATAATTTTAGGAAGAGGATAATGTGGTATAAGTATGGGTTGTATGGGAGAGATATAAAGATTATGTAAATATTGGATTAGAGGGGTATCTAAATTTTTCATTAGTTCCTTTAAGCACACATGTATTGTCATGTGTTTCGAACTACGAGAATCAAGAGAAGGGGTAAGTAACTAATGGAAATTACTTATGAATTGAAGTTCGCGTTTTGGATATATGTGTAGGTTTATTGATAATTGTAACTTTAGTATCTCATAAAAGGAATTAAACAACTTGGGCCTATGAATGAAACTTTAATATCTTCTTATTTGTATTTCATGAATGATTTCCATACCAATATAGTGTTTAGGGTTTAGGTTTTAGGAATTAGGGTTTATGGTTTAAGATTATGGTTTATACTTTAGGATTTATGGTTTAGGTTTTACGATTTAGGGTTTATAGTTTAGGGTTTAGGGTTTTAGTTTTTAGGTCTAGGTTTTAGGTTTTAGTTTATTGTAGATGTTTATAAATGGAATTTAAATTATAGAATTCAACCTAATTACAATAATTAAAATAAACAAATAGATAAACCATGAAATTAAAACCCTAAACTTTACCTTATACAATTAAATTTTAAACCATAATTACAAACAAAAATATTAAATTTAAAGAAAAAAAGGAACAAATACTAACCTCAAGGTCACTGAGATCAAATATGTCGAAGGGAGGTGGTGGTAGCCACAATTTCGTGGTGTATAGGGCTTCAAAAATGGTTCTCTTCTGGCAATTGTCTATCGCTATGAATTTTTTAGTGAAAAGGAACCCGCGGTCAATTTTTCTTTAAAATAAATACCTTTTTGAAATAAATACCTTTTTGAAATGGGTACCCATTATGAAATGGGTAATCAAAGAGGAATGGAAGCTTCCTTGAATTTAGGCTAGGGAACCCATTCCTTTCAGGATTTTTTTTATGAAACTTCCCCTCCTCGTGGACCCAACTTCTTGCTTTTACCACACATGTGGTGACACAATTCTCTTTTAAGAATCAAAAAGGTTTCTTTTGTTTTTAAAGTTATGCTATTGTTCGAAACAATAAAAAGGACCCACGAGTGCGGTTAGCTTTGAAAGGAGTTCTTTTATCTGTGTGGCATCACAATGCTCATTTAGAGTGAAGGCTTTTCTTTTTAAAATTTGAGTTACGTCATTGGTTGTAATTAATGGGCCCCACATACAAAAAAAACCACATGAGTAGTTTGGAGCTAGACAAGCATCATCACAATGCTTGTCCTTGACAACAAAGGAATTAAAAGATATTGAGGTCACACTGTGTTTCAAAATTGTAATTGTCTACATCATGCCTTGACTAAAGCCTCCTATTTCAATTAGATGGTTGCAACGACCTCATCATGAGGAAGAATGCCAAGCCTCCCAAGTTGATTTATGTTTCGTTGTAACCTCCATTAGGTTGGAAAGACAAGGTTTGTATATTTTAAAGTTTTGTCTTATATAAGGGGGTTCACAATTTTGGAAAACTTGAAGGATTAATTGTTGGAAGTTTGCTTGTCATTGATATGTGTTGACAACATGAGCATGAGAATATATAGTGTTGTCATTGATGTCAACATTGTTGTCTACATTCATTGAAAGTTGATTGGTGAAGCATGATTGAATGTGGTGATAGCAATCATTATAAAAATGCAAGAGTTTTTATCTAGTGTAGAATAGTTGTATTGGATATTTGACTAAGTCCCAAAGTCCACTTTTTAGCGTATAGGGAAGCTGTTCTAAGGTTCGTATTACTCATCCATGAATAATTTTGCACTATGGTTCTAAGGAAATATTCTTGTATGTCAAAGGAATCTAAATCCAAAGTTTCATGTCTTTATGTCCTCTAGTGTCAAAGATAGAATTGACAGAGTATCGAGTTTGTTAGTGATAGTGTTACCAATATAGAGTGCATGATTGGAATGCTCTGCATTCCACTGTAGAATAATATTTGGTTATGCAATTTTGAGGGAGTGTTTACAGGTCTCATTAGTATCTATTATCCAAGTTGTAAGTGGTTTGGGGTTCCATGTGTTGATTTGTGAATGATTAATTAGTGTACTTTAGTGTTACTTCAACAACGGTGATGACCTAATGACTTTGGGTTGTGCAAAGTTGAAGGAAGTGTTGATCAAACTTATAGGAGCTATTATAGGTCCTCTTTGACCTACTTGGATGTGTTACAAGTCTTGAATTATGGCATGAACTGTGTATGGTTGGATCTTGAGCCAACAAGTTATTGTATTGCACAGTACATCTAATTAGGCTGACCTAATTAATGTTGTAGGTGTTTGCGAATGTAATGGACGGAAATATAAGATCATTTTAGTATTGTAGAGCGATGATAATGATGCAAATTGGAAAATAATATGTGAATGAAAAGATCCTTATGTGAAGTGTGTGAGTGTGATACAAATGTAAAGCAGAGCATAGTGTGAAAGTGATGAAGTTATGAAGTATGAAGTGTGTTGATTCAGTGTTTTGAGCTTCAGTAGAATTGTATCTCTAGCATATTGTAGATACATTATTAGCACTTCAAATCTTGGTAGTGAACCACCCCTTTCTTCTATTTCTCTTTTTTTCTTTGGATAGTGAGTCCACCTGGTAGTGAACCTTTCTATAATATATTCTAATTGGCTATAATATATTGTGAGCTAATCCTCACCATGACTTTTTCCTTTTTTGGTTTTCCATATAAAAATATGGTGTTATTATGCTATGTGCTTTGATGGTTTCTTTCCTTACCATAAATTGAATATGATGGTTGAAATGAACGTTTAAATGTTTAAGTGGTTTCAGAGAATACTAATTCACCCCCCTCACTCTCAATATTCTAGATGTTCAATAGTGATTGTAATAGTTTTACCATTTTAATAGAAAGTAGTAGAGTTTTTGTTTTTATTTGAACCTTAACAGGTGCCACTCACATGAAAGATTGAAGTTATTTTAAACTATTCCCTCATGGCCTTTGTAATTTTTTCTCCACTAGCAATGAAGATGATGTGGTATTTTGTGTTCGATATCATGAAATTTCAATTATTATTTATTATTTTTGAATTCTTATTTTGTAGTACTTAGCTTTGTGTTTATATTATAGAATATGAATCATGCATTTTCTCTTTTAAATTTCTTTAAACACCTTATAAATTTTAAACTACATTATGCGTTGTTAGGATTGAACCATGTATAAATTTTTTGGAAGATCGCCTTAGAGTATTTTTACAACTTAGTTCCATTTTTTCTTTTCTTTTCCCTTTTCTCCCTCATAAAAAATGAAGAGACAACTCTAAAATCTCAAAGTTTATTTCCTAGACTGCAATTTAGTTCCAAATCTATGAAACTTCTCAAGACTATCCTCTTACTATCAATTTTAGAGATCAATACCAACCATCAAGTTTATATACACATTTTTCATGTCGATATGAAAAATAGTACAATACATCAATCTATCTCTTACCTTTCTAACCATGTAGTTTTTCTACATTTGAAATATGTTACTTGGTTTTGATCTTCAATTTATTTGCTAGATGTAGCATTGTAAATTGCCATTCGACAATTTCACACAAGGTTTAGCTCCCCACTATGTTCTTGGACCTAATTATGCTCTCAATTTGTCCATTTTGTGATTGGTTTTGGGAAATTAGAATTAACTTGCAAATTACTATTTAATATTTATTTAACGACACTAAAATACCCAAAATAGGTTTGGACTATGGTGCCACTGCCCTTGTCCAACCTATTTTGGCCCAATTTAAAATATTTCATTATCGACATTTTAACATTTACAAATTGAAATTCATTTGTCAACTTTTGATAATTAATTTTGTGGAAAAATGAATAATTGCTTATAAATAGAAGTTTTTTTCACCATTTAAAATCCTAGTGAGATAATTGAGCAATCAAGCATCCTAAAAGGTAGTCAAGAGAAAAATAATTAGAATTTACAACACTTATTATCAGTCAAGATTCACATTTACAATGCATCAAATTTATTTGTGAGTTTGGGTAAACCCACAAAAGTGGTTTACAATTCGAGTGAGGAAGGAAAAGTTGCAAAAAATGACCCCATGCAAAAAAAATTGGTTCTTGGGGTTCGAATGAACCCTGGTTCAAGCGAACCAATTAAATGCAAGGTCCTACCATTCCCGCCAAAAAACACAAAAAAAAAACATGTTTTGAAAGGTGGTTCGAATGAACTAGGGTTCGAATGAACCCTAGTTCGAGTGAACCCCTGGGGGTTCACTCGAACCCCCCTTTTCCCACCTCACCCTCTAGCACCAAAAAAGTCTAGAATTTTGTGTTTCGAAGCTCAAGTTGATGATGAAAATGGAGGAGACTTCACAAACCCAATTGGATGATGGTAGTCCTCGAAATGAGCTATCCAACAAATATAATTTTAATATGTTTTGGTTATATTATGTATTTGTTTTTTTAGTTTTATTAAACATAGGTTTTTCACCAAAAATCAAGCTCTTTATTCTGCACATGTGAAAAAATAGCATATTATTAAAAAAAATTAAAAAATATGAGTGCACCAGATATTAAAGTTCTTGATCCAACCAAATGAAATTGAATTTCAATACATACAAAAAAAGTTATGCATTATATGATCTGCCTATGTCTGAATTGTAATTGGTTTGACTTTGAAACTTGATTAAGGAAAAAATATTCAATGAAACACTATCTAACCAATTGGAAGCACTAGATATCGTAGTTACAAACTAAATTCGAAAAAATTAGAATTGTATCCTTCATGGAAAAAAAATTGTGTTATACGGTGAGCATCAGTCCTTAAAAATGTTGTTTACTGAAAAAAAGTAGTTTTCGAAGGAGATGGAAAAAGTGCAATCTAATTCCAAAAAATTTGGAAAAAAAAATATTTAGAAT
The DNA here is from genome assembly GCA_007258455.2 of Sequoia sempervirens. NCBI lineage: Eukaryota > Viridiplantae > Streptophyta > Pinopsida > Cupressales > Cupressaceae > Sequoia > Sequoia sempervirens. The sequence goes on from VDFB02047230.1 coordinate 472,196,447, forward strand.
CTACAAATAAAATGTGACAAATCACTAGTTTGCATCTTCAAATTCTTCACAGTTTAGCCGATATAGGTGCTTGAAAGTGAAGATTTAGTTAGAAAAAATTATTTCAGTGTCTAGTTTGACCAAAAATTGTAAACCAGTATTGTGGGATCACTCGTTTGTGTTGGAATGTGTTGAGATGTTTTGTTGTTGATTGTTGTCATTAATGGTTGTCATTGATGTCAACATATCTTGGTTAGATGACAGAGGTTCAGTTTTATTGCTTTGGTGATCCGAATTGGTGTGGTCTTGGATGTTGTGTTGTAATGATCTATCTGTTCTTGTGTTTGTCTTGGTCCCATTCTTTTTGCAACATAATGAGATACACTCTTATGGGTCTGGATCGATCTGGCAGTTGGTTAACGTGCTTCGGTACATTGTTTTGCATTGTAACATGTATATCCTATTCTTTGGTTTTGGAAATCATGTAGCTTGTTGATTTGAGCAAGGAGGTTTTGTATGCTCCACGTTTCATTCCTCTCCATTGTGGGAATGTTTTTGTGGTGACCTAATTCAAAATTGTATTTGGCCTACTACCTAAATCAAATTGTGTTTGGTCGATTTAGGAGTTTATGGAAGCATGAAATGGTATAAGAGTTTATTTTGTTCAATGAAAGCAAGTGTGATGAATGCAAATCTGAAAATCCAAACATTGTGAAGTGTGCAAAAGTATATCACCAGAGGCAACAAACAGTGAGATTCTATCTAGTGTCATTGTTGGTGACACTTATTTCAGCAGTTTTCCTTTCATCATTCTTCTAACAGTGAGTCTTTTTTTGTTGGCAGTAAGCCTTTCTCTTTTGGCGATGATCCTTTTCATCTTTGGTTGTAATAGCCGGGTAGTGAGCCCTTGTAAAAATCACCTTAATCAGTGTTTTATAATTGAAAATTAGCATTCTCCGTGGTTTTTCCCTTCTTGGGTTTCCACGTAAATTCTAGTATTCATTGTGCATGGTGTTGTTTTGTGCTTTCATGTGAACATATCTGCTAGATTAATATCTGATTGATTTAAGTTTGCTTTGGATTAATTAAAGTCAAGAAAATTATTTTATAATAACTGATTCATCCCCCCCTCTCAGTTATCTAGACTGTTCAACAATTTTTTCATGCTTTTATGTTCATTTGTTTAAATTTGAGTAATAAAACTTGTCAGACCTTCAATCAAGCAACCAATTATCCTTGCATGAGATGAGTATAATGACTTTAGCCCATCAACGAAAATATATCTGAGTGGTAAGTTGCAACACATGCCATTTATCACTTGTTTTTATCAATTTGCCTCTACTCGATTGAGGCTGACCACTCTTAATATCATCATAGCCATTGCGGAGGTGGAAACACCAAAACGGTGTTTGACTTAAGCAAGCCCCTATATGACACAACCTTTTCTCCCCTCTCTTGTGTGCAGATGATAGATATAAAGTGGATTTGGGAGAAGATTGAAGACCTAGTTGCAAGATTTATGAGTTTATTACTCAATTAGATACAATAATAATATTATAATTTTTAAAAAATTACCTATATGTATATTATTATACACCAAAAAAATTACCAAACAAAATCTCTTATTCCATTTCTTGATTAATACTATCAAATATATTATTTAGCTTATAAATTGCTATTTTTGTAACCAATGTACTTCCTTATGATGTAGATATTAATTCTAACACATATGCAAGTTTTCATTGTAATATTTTTGAATTTTTGTTATATATGCACATTAACAATTAAAATTCAAATGAAATATTTACATATTTATTTATTTATATGTCAACTCATCTAAATTTCAATTCAACTTTCATATTTTTATATCATAATTATATAAAAATATTATAGTTACATAACAAATATGATGAATATGTTATCATATAAGAAATTAAAAAAATGTATATTTAAAATTTTTCTTTATTTTTTAATTGTCCTTGTCATCCCTATAAAGAATCATCCCGCCAAATCCTCTAAAAAATACCTCATTTCCTTACTATTCTCATGTACCAAAACACATTTCCTCCCATCCCCATACAGATCCAAAACACATTTCCTCCCATCCCCATATAGACCCAAAACAATTCAATGCCAGGTCTTTGTTCATTGAAATAAATTAAATGTTTTGTCGCACTAAATATCTCTTAATGGATTGCATTTAATACCTTTTGGAAACCACCAAAGCTTCATATTTCTCAATGTAAAAAATCACTCAGTTTCAATTATGTCACAAAACAAAACTTGGATTGGTTTGCTCAATTAACAACCTACAAAGGTATGGTTTAAAAAAAGTTACAAATATCAAACTTAGAGACTTAAATTTTTAGTTGGACATCTTACAAGTGTTGGGATTGCTCGATTCTTTCAACTATCATTTGAACATTTTAGTTTAACAAAAAAATTGAGGTTAAAAATGTATGTTTGGAATAACATTATTCCAATTTAATTTCATACAAATTGGAATCAAATGACATAGAATACACAACTTTACCGTGGGTTGGAGTAGACGATTCTCCTCAATGATGTGTGTAATAGAAACTTGATTTCCAAATAGATACATTCCATTATTTACATGTTAGAATGCTTTGACTCTAAACATGTAAAATGAAATGGTAATATCATAATACATTATACATGTAGTGTTATTTTATCTTTAAAAAAATCTTCAAAAATGATACCTTTTTACAAATTCATTACATAGATAAATAATAATTTAATTTATTATCATTTAATGGGTTTACTTATTACAATCAAATATAAACACATAATGAAAAAGTGCTTTCAAATTTTATTAAAAATACTAAAATTTAATATTAAGTGTTTGATCAAATTTAAATTATTTTTTATTAAAAATCTACATTATTAAATTAAAAATATATGATTACATATCTAACACCAATTTGTAACCTGGAATTATGTTCAGATACCGAACCTGGAATTATAAAGAATTGTGCAGTAGATTGAAATTGTCAGTTTCATTTTTTATCAATTTTAAAATGACGAATCCCTGTCAATTTCGGTACTCTCCTTTTCAGACATTGGAATAACAGTGTCTATCTACAAAAATGATTATCAATTTTAAGCAATTTTGTGTTGACCAACACATGCAATCATCGGTGTAAATAAACTCGGTATTTCATCAAAATTTTCTGGTTACCCTCAATGATTGATATGTTCAAGATGGGATGGGAATTCATCACTACTTATAATGTGTACAAATTACAAAATGATATGAATCTGAGAAAGAAAGCAATGTGTCATCAGACAAGAACTTTATCCAATGCTACAACTGAAACCTATCTAAAAAACATATATTGTTCCATTGCAGGCAGCAAACAAGTTTCCCACTTGACCCTGCTAGTAATTGTGGGCTTCCATTTAAGCCTTGAATGCCACCAACTCAAATTAAAAATTCATGCTAAGATGCATCCAAACGAAAATACAGTTTACTTGTCTCTATTACTTGGATTGCACAAAAATGTTTTCCAAATCCATGCCTCTTTCTGATCTTAACCTTATACCAGCTAGCCATTCTAAGGGCCACCAATACAGGTTGTGACATTTGGTAATAGAGTTATGTAACTCATTTGTTAAGCTATACTTGTCAGAGAATCTAAATCCAAAGAACAAAAAGAGGGGGCAATATTTGAGCAATCAGCTGCAATAAATTAGGCTAAGTTTACTTCCTTGATGCACAATAATAGAGATTGTTATAATGGGATAGTGATATAGATCATAATGGATAATTAAATAAAGACAAACTGTTGTTCCAGGGCAGCTCAGATTTATAGTTGATAATGATAATGCATTATACTCAAAAGGAGAGTATAATATGAATGATACAAAGTGTGTTGCATATCAGCGATGAATATGATGCATTAAACTATTTTAACAGGAAGATCTAAAATCACTCATCAATTTGTTTTATGCACCTTTTTATTTGATTGGAACAAGCAAATGACTGAATTGAAAAACTAACAGATACAGGTACTCAATGTAGCAGCCATAATGCGAAACCCCAAGTGCAAGAAACATGGACAAACAGAGAACATACATGGGGCACCTATCACAACTAAATGATTCAAGAATCAAAACCTTGCAGTGTGTTCCCCACAAGTTCAAGTAGAATCTATGTTGTTGCAGAATGATGGATGCGGCAAAGGAGTCAAAAATATATAAATATAGATATATGAAATAATTGTGGCAACAATAAAATGACAAAATATATGAAATAAGATCAAATTACCTGGTTTGGAGAGACAGGGAAAGGATTTTCATATAATGTCTGACCAGTAAAGCTATTACTAAAATTTTAATTGGATTCAAGCAAAATCGAGGGCCAACCTGAAAATGGAAGACAGTTAGATGCAACAAAATTAGGACCGTCAAATCCATGAACATCAGAAAATAGGCTTTCTGCTTCTCAAGTAATTGATAGCAATGAAACAATAATAAAAATTGGCAAAAGAAATAAAACCTTTATAAGAATAATGAATTCTCATACCTCTATAAGAGTCATTTTATCCAAACCACCTCGCTCAATTTTCTCAGTGCCATGATGTGGAACAGATATCTGCATGTTAAACAGAGCATAAATGTGGTAACATGGTAGACATGAAAGTTACAAGAACAAGCAACTTTTGGTAAAAAGCTTTGACCTAGTTTTAATGAAATAGAAAACAGAACTATTTGTCAACAAGTTTACTACTCCTTTGCTTATGCATAAAGAAAATTATCAGCTTGACAACCTAACATATTTCTGTTAATCTTACATCATTGTAGAAACAATCAGTTTAAACACATTTCATGTGACTGAGTGCTGATAGAAAAATTAAATAGACACTTCATGACTTTGTAGATCCACATACAAAACAACAAGTATTAAAACATTTTTACTTGGACACGAGTCAACACAACCTTATTGTCATGAGATATTTGGTTTGCAAAGCTCAGATTATGGTAGTCTTAGAATATATTGTTAAGTTGAGGTTCTAGATGTAGCCACTATGTTGGTTGGTCATAGTGGTTGGTATTGCATTCTGCGGCTTGTTTACTGATGCAAAGCAGGGAGGGAATCTTTCAACAATCACAATTCAAAGTATTTCAACCAGCTTTCCAATCTTCAAAATCCTATCTTGGCAATTTTTCTCCATTCTTCCCTATTTACCTTGTAGCATTGCAAACAGGGAAACTTGTGCACAACTTTCAGAAAACTCTGCAAACCCACAAAAGAATGGGCATTTCAGATACCCATTAAGGTGTTCTTCAACATATCTTTAAAACTCCTAGGGTCACTTTGGACCAACTTCCTCAAATCAATGCTGCTACACTACCCCAGACCCCAAATAGGTCACTTTTCCAAAACAACACCTCTTCAAACTCTTTAACAAACCTAAATCTCTTTGGGAAGACCTTTAACAATCTACAAAACCTCAGATTCTCCAACTTTTATCAGAGGAAACAACCATAAACTCACAAAGACATCAAACCCTTGATTTGGCCATTCTAGGCTTGAAACAAGGAGGGTTTAATGGAATTCAATACTCCAGACCTTTCCTAACCTCACCATCACCTCAAACACACCACAATATTTATGTCCAAGCTTTCCAAACCATCTCCACCCCTTTAACATTGCTTTTGTAGCAAAACCCAACTTGTAGCCATCAATTTCAAACAAAATCTCATACAAATACACCTAGGGCAGCACTCAAAATCCCTCCAAATGCCTTCCCTGCTTCTAAAAGCCATTCCAACATCTAAACCTATCCTAATGCACCCATTACACCAAGCCTTAAACCTATCTACAGGTGGAATGGGTGTTTATTACATTTTAAATGTCTTCAAACCCTTAAAAACAGAGTTTCAGACACGCCTTCAAAAAATTGCTTGTAAAACCCTCAAATCTCTATGGAATTCAATCAAACCACAACCAAATTGAAGCTATCTCAGGCCTCCCTCGAATGCCATCAAATAAAATATAGGGGCTAACACTCCTCAATTGTTCTAATTACTATTAGTAAATACCAGTAGGATATAAAGGTATAACCTTTTTCAAATGGAGTCTAAGCTCCCCATTGAATGCACGTGTTATGTTCTATTTATGTTCTTATTTGGTGCATGGGCGCCCCTATACAACAAAATTGTGAGTGCTAGCATCTTGTTTGATTTCCCTATTCGTGTTGTTGCTTGCAGGTACACAACATCTGCTATCAGAGCATAGTCATTCCCTACCTACACTTTGTATGTCAATCTTCCTTTTTTCAGTTCTGTGTTTTCCACATGGTGACCAGCATTTTGAATATTTTGGTTTAGCAAAAAATAAATAAAGAAATACATTTTATATTGTTATGGTAGTTGTTTCAATTCAATTGTTTATTTTTCAAAACAATCTATCTTGTTCAAAAGAAGAGAGAAAAAACAAAGTGAAATATCTCTACCTGCATATGTGTTGTTAATCTAATTAATTTCTCAAATTGTATTTTTGATTACATTGTTATCATGGAATCTAGCAGCGCTCGTTCCACGGATAACCCCCCTACGAAACTTGTCCGTTTCCTAGGATTCGTGAAGTTCAAGTACGCATAACAGAGTGATTTTCAAGCCACCTCAAAATGCGTTCCCAAGTCTCGAATAGTCAATTCGAGCATTCCCCCTTGTTCGCCTCGCAAAGACCTTCAAAACGAGATCTTTCGCGACGTTTCACTGTCCATACTTTGCAGATTACGAAAAATGCAGTGGCACTGAAAAAGTGCGCTCCTGCCCTTGAAGCAAATTTGACTAAGTCTGGAAATGCAAGGGCGCTAAAATTTAGCGCCCCTGCATGCAGTGAAATTCCAAAAAATGCAAGGGCGCTGAATTTTAGCGCCATTACATTTTTCTTCAACACTTAAACTTTTTCATGCTTCTGGCACGTTTCTTCATGTTTTCGCGTTTTTCGTCAATCGTGCCACTTTTCGTGCCTAAATTTATTGCACGACTTGAGTTAGGTTTTTAATTCTCATTTTCAATTAAGTGAATGAGTTCGCCATTTTATTGTTTACATTTCATTTTATCTTCTTTTCCTCTTGCTAATGCGAGTTTACCTCTCAACTGCAATTCGTGTTTTGGAGATTTTCACCATTCGCCTCTTCAGCAAGCTTCACGTTTTGCTCGGGTAGGTTTTTCATTTGGCTTCATTCTTTTCATTTGTAATGTATTCATTGTTAACATACACGTTTTTTTTTTCTTTTCAACGCATTGTGTTTTCCATTCGCGTTTTTCTTTCCATTCGCATTTTGTTCTAACCCTTCGCATTTTTGTTTCTATTTCTTCTGTTTCTCTTCACGTTTTTCTTTCCTCCATTCCCATTTTCTTACCCTACGCATTCTTTTCTTCTCTACGCGTAGTTTTCTTCATCCCTATTCTTCATTCGCGTTTCTTTGTTTCCCTACGCGTTTCTTCCCTGTTTCTCTTCGCGTTTCTTTCCTCATTCTGCTCTGTGCGCGATGTCCCTTGAGAACTTATATCTACCCAACATGTTTGTGTTGAAATATCTTTATCTCAGAAGCTCTTCATTCGTTTTGGTAAACATTGAAAAGATCCATCATTGTGAAAGAGAATTCCTTTGATTGCGTATGTAATAGGATGAAGACAATTTCAAAAGTTTTCATTATTATAAACATTGCATTTGCTAAGCTCAAGCGCCTTCGCCATTCCTTCTTGCATTTACATTTTCAAAAATTGCCAAAATTTGCAAAAGCGCTAAATTTCAGCGCTGTGACATTTTAACAATGTCAAAAATTGCCTAACACTGGAAAAGTGTAAGGGCGCTAAAATTTAACGCCCTTACACCAAAAACAATTTTCCCAAAATGTAAGGGCGCTGAATTTTAGCGCCCTTACACTTTTTTCAGACCTTTTCCAATTCTTCCCAAATAAACTTCATTTTTGACCAGTGCACTCCAGAGCCTCTTTTTTTCACATTTGTGCATCGTTTTGCGTGCCTCGCCATCCGCTTCATGAATTCTCATCCTTGTGCTCATTTCGCGTTTACCCATGTTTTCTAACAATTGGTGTTTGTTCTGGCTAAACGGATTGCAGTCTACTTTCAGAGATCGTCAAATCAAGAGTGATCAGAGTTCCAGTTCCTTTTGATGACTGCTACTCAGCCTCCTTCGAAAGCAAAAAGCAAGATGAAGTACAAATATCAAGGCATTTATCCGCCCACTATGGTGCTTTCAAAAGTTGAAAAGATAAAAGATACAGAAGTTGGCCACCAAGACTTGGTTGACTTCGCAAAGTTGACAGAGACGAAGCCCCTACCTGATTCAATGAGAGCAATCGTACACAGCAATCTCCACTTGGTGGCGATGTTCCCTACAGCTGTGCACAATACTGAGTTTGTTCTTCAAGTGGCGTCTCATTACATCCGAGAAAGCAGAAGTGTGATCGACTCTTCCGGGCACAAGATTCTGAGACTCGACCCCGACTTCTTTGATATTGTCTTCAAGGTCCCTCATATGGACAAATATATTGACATCTCTATATCAAAAGCACAGGAGACCTTTGATGCTGATCCCAATAAAGCCAAACAGTTGATAAATACTCAATGGCTCAAGAAGCCTAGATCGTCTGTTTCTAGATGGCCGAAAGGACTCCTGAGAAGTGACTTCAAAGACGACGTCAAGGATATGATCACGTTTCTGAGCAGAGTGAAGGGCTTGCCGGAATCATCCACTTTTCATGACTGGATGTATGAGTACATCAGGATCATAAGAAGGCAGAAGGTGCATATTGACTGGGGTAAACAAATCAGTGATGAGATGCACGAGCAGTTGATTAATGCTCCTTCTACATTGAAGTTCTACATGACTTCTTACCTGGTGTACGCAGCAGCTGTGATGAGACAATTCCCAGGTCTATCTACAAAAGGGAATCGATGATGGTGCCTGTGTACAGATATTTCTACCAATTGGAGCTAAAGGAGAGCTTTCATCATTTCAGACGGGTCACTGATGCTTTCTTTGCGCCTTTACTCTTCAACTTTGATCCAGCTTTGGAAAGAAGAAGAGTGTCTGATGAGGCTTATAAGGTGGTAAGTAAAGTTGGATGTATTTTTCTCCAATTCCCAACATTTACTTACTTGAGAGTAGGTTGTTACACCGGTTGTCCCTACATGCTACCACGTTATCCTTCGGATAAGTGGATTCTCATGGAAACATGCAGACAGCTGATGTCAGTGCAGAAAGAACGAAGAAGCAACCACAAGCGTGGGTTCAAGTTCCCGCTGACCATCGGCCGATATACTATCAAAACTGCACAAAAGGCTAAGTCTGTCTATGCTGAAATGCAGATCATGACTATCAAAACCTATAGGTATAGGTTTGATTTTGACTACCGAGATGTTAGAAAAGAAGTTGCAAAAAGGTCACCAACACAGGTACCGTTTTGAAGACATCTAGGCAGATTGCAGAGATGAAGAAGCCATTCGCAAAATGGACTATTGCAGATTGACAGTTCAACAAATCAGAGATCTTGGTATCGCTGACCTACAGAGGATTTTGAGGATCCAGGTGATATCATGAACGCTGTCTATGATGAGCAAGGCATTGCTAAAAGGCCGTTTCCTGCAATACAATGGTCTAGGAAAGAGGTTACTAGCATGAGAGAAAGGTTGAGACCAATCCTAGCCAACACAGAAGAATGGTTACATAAACATGGTCATGCAATGAAAAGTTTTCACAGACTCAGAAGGAGAAGAGTCTGAAGCAGAAGCACGCCAAGCAGCAAGAACTCCGCGACAAAAACAAATCAACGGCCGTCCCACTTCTTCGTGAAGAGGTCCAAGGATCAAGTTCACTGTTGGTAAGAAAGATACCCAGGCTGTCCAAGAGACAGAAATGATGGAATCTCATCCATCTCACTCTAAGGGTAAAAAGCCTATCCGGAGGAGATAGATTCCGATGAAGAAGGAACTACAAGCGACCAATCCGCTGAAGATGAAGATTCAGCAGAAGCAGACTCCGATGCCGAAGAGGTTTCTGAAAGCGGACAAGAGTCGATGAAGATTCTGAAGAAGGATCTGAAGGTGACTTTGAAGGTGAGCCAGATTCGGAGAGACAAGAGGGTGATCAACAGGAACCCGGGCATGATCGAAAAGAACTACTTCTCCTCCCGAGAATGTAGTTGAGGAAATTCCAGAACATCATCGCTGACTTCAAATGTTCCTCATACCCCTCCAGATTCAAGAACTCCTCCACCTCCTGTTCCCTCGTCACCTATCCTACCACAAGCATTCCTGCAGCCGAGATATCCCCCATCCCTGCAGCATCAACCCACTTGATACTCCATCAGTGACAAGCATTCATACGGTTGATATCTTGTCAAGCCACCATCGTCCATTCCTAGCTTGTCTTCGCCAACGTATGATATCACTTCTGCGAATTCAATCGTTTCATGAATGAGTCAATGCGTGATCAGCTCAATGTGTCAACTACAGGAGCGATGATGACAAACACTTTTCCAATTGTCACAATACCAATGGTGAGTTCGGATGTGACAATAACTTCAAGGTGGCAATGGCGATTGAATTGACAGTAAATCCAGAAGTTCACACTTTTTTTCTTCCTCCTTGGCTAATATCTCAAGTGTCGAAGCGCAAGAAGCAAATGATTTCTCCAGAGGAGCTCGACCTTGAAGAGATAGTTCTTCCAAAGGCCAAAGGGAAGAAGAAGGAAAAAGTATACTTCGAGGCTGAATGTTGATAAGTCTGGCCACAAGTATGCTGAAATTGGCATACCACCGAATCAAAAGGTGATGTCAATATGGAGGACTACACAGTAACAAAGGTCCAGCTTGGCAAGGTTACCAACGAAAGTGCAAAAGCCGATGCGCAAGTCACTTTGGATATCTTGGCAGGAAGGCTGGACAAAGTTGAGCAATCTCGTAACATGTACAAGCAGAGTGAGCATTATGCCACTGTTGTAAAGAGACTTGCCGGTTCTCCAAGTAATGCACAACCGCTGGCGATTGGTAAATATTGAAGACCCAATTTGTCAAGAAAGAAATTCGCCTCAAAGGCAAGGTGTTGTATGACTTTGTTGAAAAGATCATCGAACACGGATCTCAGATAATTTTGGCTGCGGATGAGAAAACCACCATCGGCCAAGCTCACCACAGAGCTTGATAAAGAAAAGAGCGTACTTTCCCAGGAGCGCAGAGACATGGAAAAATGCCTGTTGTCATGGTCGGAAATGAAACAGGTAAAGCTCAGCAAATTGGTGGAGGTAGGGGTAATTCCCGACAAAGAAAAGTTTGTAGAGGTAAAAGAATCACTAAAACACAGGATTCAAGTGGTTCAATCTCTCATAGAAGATCTTCACCAAGTACAGGAAGATGTCGACGGGCATCGCACCATTCTTGACAAAAGTATTAGAGAGTTCCCTGGTCAACTTCTTGAGGACAATCGTATCTTCCTACCGGCCACAGAAATATCCCTGATCTTCAAGGAAGCCATCATGAATTTGATTGATAGTTCAGACTTCTCAGAAGCTTCGCTGAACATCATTTGTGATACAAGGCTCACATTGGACAACCTAAAGACGCATCTTGACAGGTGCAAAAAGGTTCACTCATCTGCCATGAGATCGATCACGAGAATTCACACCATTGTGGATTACACCGTTGGTCCAGATGAGAAGTTCGTGCAGGAGACTAGGAGGAAATTTGAAGACTTCGCGCCCAATGCAAAGCGTGAAGTGGCCCCCTATTCTCCAGTGTTAGACATTTCCGGTGCATCCCATTATGCATCTTGTAAATATTTCTCGACATTTTGAATGTCATTTTGTAAATTGTAATTACACCAAGTCCAAAGATGTAATATTTTCAAAACAAATTACACTTTGACTTTGGTCAAAGTTAGGTGAGATCTCCTAAAATCGCTCACCTAACTCTCCCTGATTTTCTCAATCTCTTTCCTTATTTTGCTATCCCTCTTTCTATATAATGTGAGGGATTTTTCAAGCCTTTTGCAACGAAGTGCTGCCCTTTTGTAAGCAAATTTGTGAAACTTTGCGTTCATGCTTTGTGAATGAGATTCGATCAATAAAGAAAAGGATTGCAAGCCAAACTTTGCGTTGGATTCGATACTTTTGTGAGTTGATCTGATTTGGTAGTGATTAGTTCGAGGAATTTGAAAGACTCTAAGTAGTTGATGTAAACTTTGTGTTACATTTGTTATTTAGATTGCATTGTATTTCTTTTATCATTGGTTGAATGATCTATAAGACTTTGTGCTTATAATCATTCATGCTCTTGCATGTTCTTGTTGAATAATCTACAAGACTTTGTGCTTGTAATTATTCATACTCTTGGATACTTTGTCGAAGGATCTACAAGACTTTGTGCTTGTAATCGTTCGTGCTCATTGACACTCTTGTTGGATGATCTACAAGACTTTGTGCTTGTAATCGTTCATGCTGTTCGAAGAATTGTTGCGTCTAAGAAGACTTTGTGCTTCTAACGTAGCAAACGGTATGTTCACCTTGAGATCCAACATTGATATAAAGCTACGGCGACTTTGTGCCTTCGTGAGCTTTCCTTTTAATTTATTTGTTTGTTGTTAATTACTTACTGGTATCTCTACGCTTCGCTTTGACGAGATAGAGATATTGGCATTACTGCTAGTTGTTAGTTTCAAGTTATCAAAAATTTGAAACTTCCAACACGTGAAGCATTGTAAACATCTTCTCTGAAAAAAGATAGAAGGATGAATGTAACACACCCCCCCCACTCCGTGAATTTCGTGTACATTTTGTAATTACTTGTGTGATTTACTATTGTTTCTCTTAGCAGTAAGAAGGGCGCCTCCCCTTTCCGAGAGGAGAGATTCATATCTCACATAGCTGTGGTTGAAGTCCAAGTTGTGTAATCTATCGAAAGTTGATTACATAATTTTCACCCAACATACATAAAGCCAAGCTTTTTTTATTTGTTTAAAGTATAAAAAACAACAGAGCGCTGCCTTTCAACCTTTCAATCATATTTCACCCTTTTTTGTTAAAAACATCTTTACTTATCTTTTCTCTTTTATAAAGTAAGAGAAAATCATGCAATGTCTTTTTTTTCAACTGACAGCATAGGAGTAGCATTGAGTGAATGAGCTGGCAGTGTAGGAATAGTTAGGCTCAGTTAAATCACGAAATAAGGCGGAAGAGTCAGTTAGGGTTAGTTAAATAAGGATGGACTTGTCAGTTAATTGCCATCAATTGAGGAAGGAACGTATTAGCCAGATTGCTATTGATTGAGGATTGGATTTCCTATGATTGAGGAAGCATAGAGTATATGTGCAATGCTGAGAGGAAAGAAAAGGACACTTGAAATTTAACAAAAAGAAAATCATTTCTTTTCTTGGGCTAGATATTGTGTTTCAGCAGCAGTGACTTGGAGACAAAACCCTTCAGGCATAGAGATCAAACTTTTAGAGGACAGAAACCCTTACACAGCAGGCCATCATTTGAAATAAAATCTGAATACGAGTAGTAGCTAGTTCTATATGTTGGCGTGTTTAGTACAGTGTATTAGTTTGATGAACCTCAATTTGCTTATGAACTATTTTGAAGAAATATTTAAAAATATACAAAAATTAATTGCTGTAGTATTTATGGGTATTTATGGGTTTGTTTTATTACTGTTGTACTTCTAGGTTTATTTTATGTGCATTTAATACATACAAAATCCAAAACCAGCTAGAACATCACAATGAGAAAGAAGCTCAACTACAAATTCAAATAACTGACCACTAATTAGTCCTATTCCAAAGCCTAAACTCGTGTTCCTGCAAAAAAGATGAAGAAACTGAACTTGAGATACCCACTGCAGAGGAGATGGGCACAACCTTTGAGCAATAACAAAGAAGTAGAAGATTTCAAAGCTACGATATCTTTTGTTGATTACTTGGAGATACTTGGCAAGAAGCCTCAAAACTGGAAAGGCCAAAATAGTAGCCAAAAAGACAACAAAAAGGAGTTGAAGCAGAAGGTGAACAAATTGAATGCTCCTACTTTTGATGGTAGTAGCAACAAATTCTCACACCAAGAAAGTTTTTTTCTCAATCAACACAATCAGAAATCAGCATTGCATGTTGAATACAAAGATTCAATATTTGAAACAAATATTCCAGTTGTTTCTAGCAGTGTCCAAGAAAAATCTGTCAAACCTGTCAAGAATTCAAGCCTTGAAAAGATGCAAGTCGTTATCTTATGAGTTTGGGTATGAAGTTGCTGATTCAGAACAGCAACAAACAACAAAACAGTTTATTGTTGAGTATGAACCTAAGGAGTTTGTGGAGGACTTCTCAGGGTTCACTATCTCATGTGTCAAGAGTGCAGCCTTGCATCAAGATATATTAAAGATGTTAAGCCTCGACTGTCAATGGCAATTGGACTGAGCTTGCAACATTTGATTGGTATGGTAAAGGGTCTAATTTGTGGAAGATGGTGCTGAGCTCCTTTTTCTCAACTTCCAAAATATTTTGCTCTTGTATAATGATTCAACTGGGCTGTCAGACGAAATTGACTGAAGAGAATGTAATTGGGAAAGACCAGAGATACTTGAATATCCAACACTGCAATACTTGTAGGCTAAGTCACCAGGTTCGAATTCGAATTCGAGTTTGGCAACATTGAAATTCGACAAGGAAAAAATTAGAAAAGTATAAAATTCGGATTAAATTCGCCTTATGTATTTTTTATTTATTTTTAATAAATATAAGTACTATATCCATACAATTGTCTAAATAGTTTAACATTGATAAATAGATTTGAATCATTACAAATAGATGACACATTTATAAAATATAAACCATAAGACACCTTTATATATATTTAATTTTTATTTTTATTTAAAATACAAAATAAAAAATTCCATCCAATTTTTCATTCAATTATAAAATTTTATTTTTAAATTAAAATAAAATAGTCAATAAATTTATTTTAAAAGACATTTAAAATTTTAAATAAACATATATTTTTTATTTGTAACTAAACATTAAAAATAAAATACTTAATCTTATTTTAAAATTAAAAATAAAAATAAAATTTTAAAAAATCTAGATTTAAATTAAAAACATAAAAATAAAACTTTAAAAATACAACTTTTAAAAATAAAAAATATTTAGATTTTTTAAAAGTTTCAAT
Source organism: Sequoia sempervirens (assembly GCA_007258455.2). Lineage (NCBI taxonomy): Eukaryota > Viridiplantae > Streptophyta > Pinopsida > Cupressales > Cupressaceae > Sequoia > Sequoia sempervirens. The sequence goes on from VDFB02047230.1 coordinate 472,211,640, forward strand.
AAAATTATAAACTATCGAATGTATCCGATAGCTCATATTCTGAGCTATGGATAGATTGTCGGCCGGCATGGAGTGGAGTCTGGGATGAGCGTCTACACTCTACAGTTTACTCACAGACTTATAGTGAGGCTTCTACACTCAGGCCCCACCTACGGTGAAGGAGAAGACAAGCAATAAAAGGAGAAGACACGCAACTGGCCTGAACCAAGACAGACTAAATCAAGGCGTTTTTCTGAACCTCCCCATTCCTATTCGGCTGGGCTTAACCAGCACACTCTAAGCGTTGACCGCTTAGAGTGGCTCGTGTGGGGCCCACTTTATCCGTTCCTATCCTGACATCCGTTTCTGTTCTCGTAAGAAATCCCGTTAACCGCTACAGTAAGCAGTTAGTCGCAGTTAGCAGCCCAGCGCACAATCCAAACCAAATTTAAACTCATTGTTCCCGCGCTGCAGAAGATGGGACATGCTTCATCATACCCACGAACGCACATAGTCAGTCATTGTTAATGAAACTCCAATAAGTTTGAATTTCAAATTTGAATATGCAATCGCCCGCCTAATCCACTGAAAGGAGCAACCGGAGGATTTCTTCGACTGGATCAAACATCACAGCCATAACAGTTGCAGGATTAAATGGGTCATCCTCAGATTTGTCGACGCTTGGAATGGTATTTGTTACCGATGTAATTTTGTTTCTTTAACTATGGCCTTGTCTGTTGTGTTTGAGAAGTAGATATAAATGGTCATATGATTTTATCGCCATTAGCCATTCCACTAGATTGTATGCCAAGGACTGCCTCTTCCTATCTTTTTTATAAACACTATATTCTCCAGATGTGTAGCAAGATCTCACGCGACGCAGAGCTATGCACACAAAGGATGTCACCACCCAAGACTTACACTCAACAAAACCCCTTCACTCTCATTATTCCTGTATAAATATGTTTCTGCTGTTGTTAAGATCTACAATTTCTGTTAACGTTGACTTTGGGTGAAGTGAGAATTTATTAAATAAAATAGTATTTAAAATTGTAAATTTATGTAAAAATAATATAATATCTAAAATTTTAAATGTATTTAAGTACTTCAAAAATAAAATACTAAGTTATATATAATATTCGTTAAACTTAAAAAAATAAAATAAAATAAGTAGAGAAAATATAGAATAATAAAAATAGTAAGAATTTTTTTTAAAATTATTATGTAATCTTGTAAATAAAATATAAAATAGATATGTCATTAATGAATAAAAATATAAATCATAAATTATTATACATATTTTAAATATATGTATTTAAAATATTTCATAAATATTAAATTCAAGGTATTTATATTGAAATTGTTATTTAGGATAGATAGGTGTCTTGATGTTGTATCTTTGAACATCTTTTATAAAGAAATATTTAATATATTTATATGATTTTGTAAAAACATAACTCATCTCTCAACACACCGCACCCAACTACTTTATCCTCTCCTCTAATAAGTCCCCAAAGAAGGTCTATACACACCTAATAAGTTTTTGTCATGACTAATTATTATATGGATGAAGTAAAAGTGCATCAACCTAGTTCATAAATAGATGTCTATAATATATGTTAATTTTCTACAAAAGTGAAGTAGAAAGATAATCAACTTGTTAGTACTCACCCCAATGAAGTTAGGAAAATGAAGTGAAGTCATTTATCATGCTAGAAAAGGATATGTGAGAAAAATACAATCTAAATTGGGATTATAATCCAATCTTAAGTGTTATTTTGTATTTAATTATTCTATGATTTCATTTAAGAAATATTAATTAGCACATATAGTGCAATTGGAGCAATTGATAAATACATTGGGTGTTTATGAGCACTCGTAGATTTTAACCTATAAAAAATGAAAAAATAATCTTATTTATTGAGAAAATAAACAAGTTGTCATTACTTTATGATTTCCAATTCCAAGAAGGTTATGGAAAGCCATATGCAAGTGATGAATGTAAATAGTAAACCTTTTGTTAGGAATATTTCATCCATAAATACCATGTGTGAAAAGTTTTTAAGTTGCTATTAGTTCTTCAATATAATTTTATTCTTTATAATATTTATTATATCAAAAGGCATTTTGTGGTGGTAGAAAGACAACGAATATCAAGTTTTGACGATATACATATAAACTAAAATATAACTAACATATATTTAAAAAAATTAGTAATAGAAAATTGATTTTCCAATCATAATCATAAAAGAAGAATTCAAATAAGATTTAATAAGTATAGGTATCTTAAAACTTACCTACATATTATTTGTTATATGACGTGAATAATATTGTAAAATAGTCTATACAAAACAAGTTACTATCCTATCAAATAATCCATACAAAACAACAAACTTTAAGATCATAATTTCAATCTTTAGAGATAAATGTAATTCTAGGAATTTAGTGTCGACATCCCAATGAAATTGATTCAATAATCTAGTCCATATAGTTCGATTTGGTGTTTGATGGCTTAAGAGACCAACATTATTTGAGGGATTCATTATTGGCATCCAAAGAAATATGATTAAGTAATTTTTTTTATATTTGAACAAACTTAACTTGTTGGTATTTCAATCTCGGGTGAATTCTATTATATAGAAGAAAACCAACTACATTAGACCTCTTCACACAAATAAGAGATATTTCAAACTTATTATATCTAATGACCTATTACTATTATATGACAAATATATTAAGCTTAACTTGTATATTTTCTTATTTATAACTTTTTATTGAATAAATTTTAAGTACTTGTATATTTTGACCTTATAACCAAACTTAAACTTAATTGATAAAAGGATTAAACTTGGAATCAATTGAATTTCATGGTTTAACAACATATAATTTCAATCCCTTAGTTTTGAGTAGGAGTAAGTTAAAGGTATATCATGCATTTACAAGGTCCTTATGTTTCAATTGTAGTTTAGTCTAGGATAAAATTGACTAAGATATGCAAGTGTTGAATTCAATTTTTCTACTAAATACAAAATTTTAGTTTACTACAAAATACAAAACTTTTCTCTACAATGGATGTGAAACTTTAATCTATTGTTGGGTTTTATCTTTTTTTATCTTATCTTGTTCACCTAAATTTTCTCATAGAGATATTTTGTTTCAAATTTTCTCTAAAATATAGGTTCTTGGTGCGGAAACTAACATTTACAAATTTCTTGTGTTGAAGCAACCATTCTGACCTCACTTTTCATTCTATTTGAAATAACATTTCCATAAGGTTATTTAAAGTTTTGAAATTGATCAAGGAAGGTTTGTGAGTTCCAGTGTCAAATAAATAATTCAAATAAGTTTTTGATGTAGAACTAGATCTTCCAAGTAACTTAGTTGTGGAAAGCATGCAACAAGTCATCTACATGACAATTCGATTGCAATATTTTGAAATTTCATTTTTTTAGGGTGTATAGGGGGTAGTCAAGTGTTGTTAGATGTCATGCTACTTCGAGAATTCCAAGAACTATTTGGATGTCAATTCCCCCTCAATATAAGCAAAGAAGAAGAGGCCATCTTATCTTCCAGACAACTCACTAGTAGAAGTCTTGAAAGTATGCAAAGGCTTCACTCTTCTTCTTGAGAAAGAACACCCATGTCTTGCAAGAGAAGTAATCCACAAGTAACTAGAAGTATTGGAAACCTTGAAAGGAATTAGGAATGTTTCCACATAGATTGATATGTATGACCGCAAGGTAGTCCTTGGTATGGATGGTACTCGACTTGAATGGATCTCAATGTTTTTTAGTTGTAAGACATCCAAGGAATATAGGAAAAGAATGGGAAAGTTGAGGAAGTCCTCATACTATATCCTTAGAAGTGAGTTGATACAAGGAGTCAACAAAAAGATGACCATAGTAATATCATTATATAACGTAGTAGATTCGATTGTAGAGGCAAAGAGAGCAACTATAAATGATGAGACTACATCTAGTGCAAATAAATGATCCTTCATGAAAGTGATAGCAATTTTACCATACCTTCTTCAAAGATCAAACAAGATTGGATTCCTTCCTTGACTTGGAACCCCACCTTACACTTATGATTCAAAAGTTGACTTATAGACAAGAGATTCGTTGTCAAGCCAAAAACATAGAGCACTCTCATGATGGCACAACTTCTTATCCCAAGAGGAATAATGAGATTTCTAATTCCTCCTATAAATTGTACTCCTTATTTTCTATGATCCAAAACTAATATTTAGTGGGTTTATTAATCAATGTATCAAATAGCTCTCTATTGTCGATCATATGCATGCTTGTTGGTGCCATAATCAATGAATCAAACATTCCTCATTAGTTGTGAGGTATGGGAGATAAGAAAAACATTCTAATGGGCATTGTAATTTCTTGTATCAAATACATCCTCATCAGATGTACATCATCTTGATATTCCATAAAATATCATTTGTACTTCCTTTAGTGAGGACATCATTTTGATTGTTGAGAATCACTACGACCAAATTCCTTCTTGACTAAAATTTCTTTGAGTCAAGGTATTATACAAACATCTATCAATATCATTTGTGTTTGTATTATATATGTGACACCATCAATTCATCTTTTGAGGATTCTACTACTATTTTGGTTGTGTATGTGGCTACTTTGTGGAGGACCCTTTCAAAAAAATTGACCATGTTGTTGTCCCAAGATCAATACTTTGTCTTCAAACTCATCTTCCACTAACTTGATGGCTTGTACCTTCCTTATAGAGAAAATCCACAAATCATTCAAATGGCAGTACACCTTCTTTTTGATGTTCAAAACTTGTCCAAATTGGAAATGAAGAGGCCTCAAAATGATTGGGGCTAGCATTTTTTTCTCCACCTTTTCTTTGAGTGCTACAAGTTAGCCTTGTAGCTCATATACCTTATGCAAGAACTCTACTTTTTTCCATCTTTCATAGTGAGTGAATGAATTTTTGACTAGAGATGGAGGATCTTTATTTGGTTCTTCACCTCATATATGATGGATAGAATGTTCCAAGCCACCTTTGACAATGTCACATCTCGAACATGTGATTGAACTTCATTGGAGATGTTGAGTGTGATCAAAATCAAGGATTTTGCATCTATCTTGTCATACTTCATTTAATCACAAACATTAGTTAAACACTTCATTGCTGCAATAATGATCCCCCATAACTCTTTGAATTTGAGAATCATGTGCATATTTTTCTTCCACACCACATAATTGAGCACTTTGAGGAAGTGAGCATATGAGAGGAGAAACTTTGGTGCTAACATGATGACACCACAAAAAGAAAAATTATTTCACAACAAGATATTTATTAATTTTATTTTTACATACACACCTATTCATAAACAAAAATAAGCTTGAAGAAGAGCTTAATATGTTCATGCAATGAGATGTAGACACTTGTACAAACGTTCTACCTCACATTCATCACTTTCATCATAGAATTCCTTAATCTTGGCATGAACCTTCTTCACTTGGCATCACACATCAAATAGAAAGTACTTTGGTAGCCCTTGTTGAAGAAATTCATCCAATTATAGATTGTCGATGTTTTGGAGAGCATCTAGTAGAGAAAAGTAGAAGCTAGTGCTCTTGATGGATTCTTCTCAACCTCTTAGTTTTTGGTCATCTTCATGGTTGCTTATAACATTGATGGCATCAGCTAGCACAATCAACATTCATTAGAGATTGCAAATCTGCCACTTTTGGGGAATGAACAAGATTGGTTCATAAAGCTTCTTTGTAAATTATGTTGGAACTTTCAACAAGTCACTCATCTACAAATGATCTTGATCTTCTATTCAAACAAATAGTTGTACGCAGAAAACGTGAGATATGACTTGGAAAGGAAACCAACCCCTTCACATAGGAATTTTTAAGGCATGCAAATCCCCATAGAGATAGGAAAAAAGCGCACTTAAGGCCCAAGAAAAATACACATAAGGGATAAATCCAACATACTCAAATGCATTCCTTCCATCCAAGAGAAAACTAAACAAATATGGCAAAAAAAATATGGTCTAGTACCTTTGAAGTTGGTGAAAAGAAATATCCTTATGCCAAAGACAAGAAAAGATGTATACCCTTATGTGTCCTTATCAAATAAATACATCTAACTCAAAGTGTTTGGTTTTTCATGCCTTTCACCCACTCACTTTCATCATCTTCAACCTTCTATTCAACTTCCTTCAATATGTCAAAGATGAACATAACCAAGGATACCAACTATTCACCATACGAATAACAATGAAGCCTCATTTCTCACACTGCTACCTTCATAAGGAATCTCAAACTATACCAACATCAATCTCCTCACATTTAGTTTCTATGAGTAAGAAACTACAATTTCATTTGGATGACTTCTCCCTTTTCTTGGTAGCTCAAATCTATGACTATACTTAGCAACTTTGATCTCAAACCATCATTTATAGGCATAGACTCATATCTTCTCTCTTATTTATGCCATTGCCTTTTTCTAGATTATATGCTACCATAGGTGTAGATCTATATCCACTCTAATACCAAATGAAGGATGAAATATGCTTGATTGATTTATTGGATAAATCACAAACATATTTATACATAAGGTAATGCAATTATCCCAACAATAACTGTGCAACCATAGTGAAGACTGTATAACCATTGTAAAACTAAACAATGTAATAAACAAATAATACTATGCTAACAAAAATTATATTTAGTTTATTCTTCAAATAATTCCTCTTGTTAGTCTATTTATTTCATTATCTTTTTTTGTGCGAATAATTCCTTATTATTTCTATATTTTTCAAATGATAGGGTGTCCTTTAAACTATTAGATTGATTTATGTATTATTCACACTAGATTAGGTGGTTTCTTCCATAGGTGGTTCTTTAATGAAAGTACTAGATTCAACTACAATCTCTTCTTCTTCTAGTAAAAACATTGGTTTTAAAGATTTTAATATGGAGTTACTACTTCTCAATTACTCATTGATGGGTTTTCCCTTGAATATTTCCTATGATTAATTGTTCCACTAGTTTCCTTATTAACTCATTTGATTCCCTTTACCTTAGATTGAGATTCAATATTTTTTCTAAACTAACTTCTCCCTTTCCTCATCTCTCATTTTATCTTTTAGCCATAACTTCTTCTATGTCCAAATCCTTATTCTTGATCCTTCAATCTATAATTTCCTTTGTTCCCATCAAATATATCTAATTTCTTTCGCTCGATATCATCAATAATTAACATACCTTGAAATCTAATAAGGTTTATGATCTAATGCCACTCTAATGACCCCTTGAATAATTTTAACAAATAAATTTCATATTTTAGTATTTTGATCTTAGAGAAAACCCAAACTTATTCACAACAACATTGACAATCTAGTCTTAACAAATGGGTTTGGAAAGAAATTAAAAAATATATAAAATTTTCTTACTTTAGATAGAGGGGAATGATATTTAAGAATGAAGTCTATCCCTTTCATTGGGACCTTGTTGATAGGGAACAAGGCCAATAAAGTTAACTTGCAAGGAAATGTTGACCCAAGAGTGTTGAAATAAAATATCAATGGGATGATTTAGGAGATAAAAACCATTCTAGAGTAGTCCCATTAAGATACCTAGGAAAAATTTTGGCTAAAATTTTATCACAACGAAATACATTTATGCAAGTCACAAAAAAGGTCGAAACATGTGTTTAGGGGATCCCTATTGTCATTAAAATTTTCAAAAATTAGGGAGTCAAAATTTGTGGTGGAAAAGGGTGAGTAATTGTTTCTAGGGATAATGGATTTTGTTGAACTTGATGCATGATATTCATCAGCTAAGAAGAAGTAGGAAGTGTATAAAGTATTTTTGGGTGATTCCCCTATTTTTTCAATAATTGATTTATGATGAGTTCACTATGGAATGTAGGGGGCCATAATAGTAGTAGTTGCAATAAAAGAATTACAAAAAGGTATGTTGAGAGGATAAAATTACTCCATTCAAATAAGGGGAGAGGATGAGAAGGTAAGGCATATCAATAAGTATAAATCAAGTTAGTAGAAAATCCACAAGGATTTTGAAAAGATGAGACATATGTCTTAGGAGGAAAAATGGAAGATGTGTTAATGAGAGTAGGGTTATGAATATGAGTGTGGGGGTATGGACATTAATCTAAGTATGTGGTAAATGAGTGAGAATTTCTATAAAGTTAAATGAATTTCTAAGAAATAGAGGCATGCTGATGAAAAATATGGTTTATAACTTATAGAAATTTTAGACCCTCGGGATTGATAACAAAAATCACATTCATTATCCTAGCTATCAATTTCCTTGGTTTCTTGGTTACCAAAACTTTAGATCACAAAAATCAACATAACCCCCTTGACCCAAAGTGGAAATAATTTGAAGAGCTAGATCTTCTCATGTAGTTGACCATATCTAAGTACGAAGCTAGCTTTAGATGAAAATAAATTCCTTGAACCTCTAGCCTTTTAACCTCTTCTTTAACCTACCTTAGATCCCATCCACTTAGTGCCTTATGAGAGCCTCAAAATATTTGATCAATGCAATAATACATGAAAATTCTCCAAGACCGCAATCTCTACATGCACACATATTCAAATGTGAAAAATAAGGTAGTTTCAATTGATAATAGATCCTTACAATAATATTCTTAATGCAAAAGTGTATAATAGATAGTTATGTTCCTTATCTTTAATTTGACATCATTATTTTATATTTAAGAGTACAAAACACTCCAATTTTTAAAAAATACACAAATTCCAATCTTCAATATCCCCTTAATGCATTCAAATTTATTTTTGTGAGTCATATAATTGTCTACCAATACAAGTTATATTCATGGATTGGATCAAAAACATTTTCTTCAAAGAAAACTTCCATTTGATGTTTTTGTATACCTTGGAATTCTTTACCACTCTAAAAGTGCAAATCTAACCAAGAAACATGAATAACAAAATACCAAGGACACCTCAAGATTAGCCAAAAGAGTGGTTCAACGAAAAGGAACGCAAATAAAATGAAACACAAATATTTTTACCTCCCTTGTTGTTGATACCTCTTTGATTGGCCCTTGCTTGGATTGGTTGTGTGCTCCTTAGATGATGGATTGAGTGATTAAAATGCAAGCTTCAATATGCAAAATGATGAACAAAGATGGTTGAATGATTGAAAAGGCTTGAGGATTCAAATGGACAGCATGTAGTTATGAGAGTGCAAAGTGTTGGAAAGCAAATGGACAGCATGTAGTTGCTCAAATGAAGAAGTGTTGTGTTGAGAAGGCAAATGGGCAGCATATAGTTGCTCAAATCAAAAGTGTTGAAAATACCCTTGAGGAGGGGGTATTTATAGAAGAATTTGAATTCTCTAGAAAATTCAACGGTTGAGATGCATCCAACAAGGCCAAGATGAAGGGCTATGGTGGGTTGAGAACCCACAAGCCCTCACATCTTGACATGTGGAGGGTGAAGTGGCCAAGGGAGGATGAGATATAAATGAGTTGTCAAAAAGGTACATGAGGTGGAAAAGGACATGCACCTTGGGGGATGAGAGGATTTCCACAAAAAGGGATTTTTTGTCCCCAAGTGGGAGTGAAAGGGACATTTGAGGAATTTTAGAATTCCTCAAAAATCTACATGGGAAAAGGAAAGGTGGATTTGGGGGATTCTAGGATGATCTAGAGGATAAAAGGTGGGCTCCAAAAAGGTGGGACTTGGCCACATGTGAAGATTGTGACAAGTCCAAGGTTGATCACATGTGGAGATTGTGACAAGTCCAAGGTTCTAGAAGCCTTGGAAGGATGGAATGTGAATTAAAAATTCACATATAAAAGAAGGGAATCTAGGAAGAATAAAAAGGAATTAAAAATTTCTTGGAGAATGATTAGGCTTAATTAATCAGTAATTAGAGGATAATTAGGGGCTAATTAGGATTAAAAGCCAACTTGCAAAAGTTGGAGGATGTGACACATCCTAATCAGGGGGACAGGCATGTGCATCCCTAATGAAAAATTAGGAAATGGATTAGGATTAGATGAAGGCAGCATGTGAGGAATTAAATAAAATGTAATATTTATTTAATTTATTTGAAGAAAAGAGGATTAAGGAGGGTAAGGTATTTAATTAAATACCTTAGGGATTTAGCAGAATTAAAGATATTAATTAAATAATAGTAATATTATTTAATTAACTCAGATAAGAGGATGTTTAGACGAAAAGTGATAAATTTGGATAAATTAAGTGTCCAAATTTGGATGTCTACAGTTTTATATTCACTTTTTTAGTTTTTATTTTTGCATGCAATTCCATACTAATGGTCCATTTAAAATATGAACCTCTTCTTTTAAAGAAACATATTATCACTCCTTTCTTGCAATCTTGATTTTTTTAAAAAAATGTATATTGTCAAACTAAAATAATATGCCCTTCTACATGTTTGATCATAAAAGATCAAAAAACAATTTCAATAAATTAAAAGAAAACTTGTTCAACTATAAAACATCACATGAGACTAAAACTTGTTAAATTTTTCATAGATTAGCTAGAAGTTGACCTAATATCTCAAATTTGTTGTTGGGTTGCTCTACCACCAAGCTACGAACCCCTCTTGCAATGAACCACTCTTATGGATCTTAGTTTAACCTAGATCTACTAAACTAAGATTTCATACCATGTTAAATTTTGTTTGGATCAACCAGGAGTCAAACCTAGTACCTCACATTTGATGTTAGGGTGGTTCCACTCATCTATCAACCCCTTTTTTTATTGGACAATATTCAATTCAAGTTTAACTCATTTTCCAATACAATCTACACAAATTTCAAGTTCCATCAAAAAATAATACATGCTCAATTGATCTATCTACTCAAAGTTGCCACTCTATCACGATTTAACCTTATCTACCTTCAATCATTTGTTATATCAAACTTCTAATACAACTCTAATAATAAAAATTTGATCTCAATAAAATAATAATAAAAGTTATATATACATATTATACAAATAAACATGTAAAAATATATCATATTTAGAATGATTTTACAATGATAAATATGAGTTTATAAAATCTTTTCTTTCAACCACTCGAATAACTATTAAATACCTGTTGATAACTAAAAACTACCAAAACCACCACCATTAAATTAACAAAATATTAATACATAACCATAAGCTACCATAAGCTACAATATTCAATGTAATATTTTTAACACTAGTAACCATTTGATAGCATTTGTTCAAATTAAAAGTTTTCAACCTTAATTTTAAGGTGGGAATATCTAAGAGATTGTGCTTTCTTGGAATACTAGTTCTGTCAATCTACTTAAGAGGGATTGCCATTGACTTCAACAATGTTTGGAATTGAATGCAAAGATTAAAAACGAAAAATAGATTCTATTCCTGTGCCAAGAATAGATTCTCTTACTGTGCAGTGCTCTACCTATTACAAATTCAGTTTCTTCCTACAACTTGGCCATGTAAGGATTTCTCACCATTTCACTCATTGCCCATTCTAAAGTGTTGATTTTTTGTCTCTAATCCACCAAGAAACATATGCTGAAAATAAAGGTGCTACTTTTAAATAAGAGATCTTATGTTTATGCAGGTTTGAAATTATCTAGAAAACATGAAGCCGAGGTAGAATAGAAGACGAAGTAAATTGAACTAAGCGTAAGCGAATAAGATAGAGAGTGGCTCATCTATTAAATAGTTGCTTTAGTGTGTTCTCGTGTGATATCCACTGCACTCTCATTCTCAGCCTTCTCGAGGAGCACGACAATCAAGTCCTTGCCATGACCCTGCCGGTTTTTGTTTTCGTTGCACACCTTTTCTTCTCCATACGCTGGTCTATCATCTTTTCAACCACTGCATCAAAGAAATTGTGGGCCTTTTTCATATGCCTCTTCACACCACTCAAGTCATCAATCCATGCTATGTAAGGAATGTAGTCCTTGATGCTAAGAGCGCCGATCAATTTTTGAGTTTGGGTTTCGTTTTCCTCATGAGCGGGAACTGCTGGCCACTGACTGTAGGGCGAGTACTTACTGGAATAGCAACAGTTAGCAGAATCTTAACAGAAATGGTAGATTTTAACAACAGTAAAAACATATTTATACAGGAATAATGAGAGTGAAGGGGTTTTGTTGAGTGTAAGTCTTGGGCGCTGTCATCCTTTGTGTGCACAGCTCTGCGTCGCATGAGATCTTGCTACACATCTGGAGCATATAGTGTTTATAAAAAAAGTGAGAAGAGGCAGTCTTTGGCATACAATCTAGTGGAATGGCTAATGGCAATAAAATCATACGACCATTTATATCTACTTCTCAAACACAACAGACAAGGCCATAGTTAAAGAAGCAAAATTACATCTATAATAAATACCATTCCAAGCGTCGAAAAATCTGAGGATGACCCATTTAATCCTGCAACTGTTATGGCTGTGATGTTTGATCCAGTCGAAGAAATCCTCCGGTTGCTCCTTTCAGTGGATTAGGCGGGCGATTGCATATTCAAATTTGAAATTCAAACTTATCGGAGTTTCATTAACAATGACTGACTATGTGCGTCCGTGGGTATGATGAAGCATGTCCCATCTTCTGCAGCGCGGAAACAATGAGTTTAAATTTGGTTTGGATTATGTGCTGGGCTGCTAACTGCGACTAACTGCTTACTGTAGCGGTTAACGGAATTTCTTACGAGAACAGAAAAGGATGTCAGGAAAGGAACGGATAAAGTGGGCCCCACACGAGCTACTCTAAGCGGTCAACGCTTAGAGTGTGCTGGTTAAGCCAGCCCTTCCTATTCTAGATTCACACATTTATAGATGGAAATGAAAACTCTGTTTTTTTCGGCTCCTACAGTCTAAACTCTCATGTATTTCTTGACGCAGGCGGACATTATCATGTTTCAAAGCTTCTAAGTTTTATAAAATAAAATAAAAACAAAGAAAACATGAAAAAAAACCCTAAGCACCGCATCCATACGAATTTATGTGAATTTCAACGAATATTATACATTTTTTTGACATTCGCCGAATTTCGAATTTGAAGCCAAAAATTCGGCGAATGCGGTGACTTAGCTTGTAGGCAAGCAATTTTGGAAAGGGATGATTTGTAACATCCCCTTTTTGACATGGCAGAGTAGGAGTAGCATTGAATGCACGAACTGTCAGCATAGGAATAGTTTGGGACAGTTAAATCCTGAAATAAGGTGGATGAGTCAGTTAAGAGTCCTTTAAATAAAGAGGGATTTATCAGTTAATTGCCATCGATTGAAGAAGGAACTTGTTAATCACAGTGCCATCAATTGAGGACTGGATTGCCTACGATGGAGGAAGCATAGTGTTTGTAGGCAGTGCTAGGAAGAAAATTAAATGACATTTGAAATCTAACAAAATAAAAATATATTCTTGTCCTGGGCTGGATGTTGTGTTTCGTAGAGATCGGGCTTCATGTGGACAGAAAACCTTAAGCAGACCAGCATTCAGACTAACATCTGGGATACCAGTAGTGTCCAGTTCTGCATGTGGGTGTGTTTAGTGCGCTGTATTAGTTTGATGAATCTCAATTTGCTTATGTACTATTTTTGAAGAAATACTTAAAAAAAAAATATTGTTGTAGTATATTTCTAGATATTTCTGGGTTTGTTTAGTGATGAGTATTTCTATGTTTTTTATGTGCCATTTAGTATAGGTTATTACATCCTGTCTGCCTTCCTGTCTATAGTAAGACTGTATTCACTATAAAACACTCTTTGTATAAAAGGAGGAGTAAGACAGGTACCGGGCAACAAATAAAGCATGTTCAGAGGAATTCTCCGATGTTGCATTGGTTTGGAGCGTATTATGCTCCAACTCTGCTAATCATGCCCAAGATGGCCAATTGACAGAGCCACTTCTACAACCAATCATCTTGTGCACTACCAGGCATTTGCAGGGGAATGCTTGCAGGCATGTATAGCTATGGCAAGCAAATGCCAATGTCTTGCTGGTAGGAGTTACTAGTCATGCACTAAGTGGGCAAGAGCATAGCACAGTACTCCAGAAAGCTATTGTGATAGTTTCAACCTAAACCCAAATCCAGAGATATTGGCATTGGGCTGCTATAGAAATAGGTCGATTAAATGTAACCCTTCAAGACTTTGAGCTAACTTAAGATCATGACTACACCTCATCTGCAGTAGAAGCCAAAGCAACAATTCCAATAACTACAACACTAATGCGTAGGCATCTAATCTACCACCCATGCAAGTAATGTTTTCTCCATATAAAAAAATTACATTTATTTTTTCTATCGATATGAAGAATGGTCCAACGACTTTTTCAATCTACCATTACTCTGAAGGTATTCAATCCACCATTACTCTCCAAATATCTTAACCATTATTGTTCTACCTGTAACGGTTTACACAATCATACCTGCTCAAAAGTTACCAAATACAAATCAAGCTTTTGTGTACAAAAAAGGAAGTTTTAGTATATTGCAAATATCATTATTAAATACCTCAAAAGGCTATGATACAACCCTAAAATTACCTTGCAATGTATAAACTAACCTGATAATAACCTGATAATTCTGAAACCAGATGTGATTGTCAACAATGGAGAAAACGAAGACATGATCAAAAAGGGCTTTGCTTTCCTATGATCTTTTGGTGTACCAAAGATCAACAGATCTACAAAGAATCACTACAAATGTTAGCATATAATTTTTTTCTCACTAATAGTGACACCATAGTTATAACTGCATAACAAGGACAAATCTGAAAGGTTTTGATAGTCAATAAATATCATTTAAGAAAATTGAATCTACTAAGTACCTAATAAATCAAGCATTCCATGTCCTCAAAATTAGACAATTGTTTAAGCAAAACATCTTCAGTGACTGTTGGAACACATACAGGCCACCCTGTTCCCTAAACAAAAATTAAAAAATTGCCCTCATGTTTTTTGTCATGCCCGTTAGTAAAAAGATTTTCTTCCAAATTGTCTACCTGGAATACTTTAAAAACATAAGATCACATATCTAAACACCAATTTGTAACTTGGAATCATGTTCAGATACCCAAGTTATCTAAAAATTTAATACCTTCAGAGGTAGCATGTATGACAAATATGTATGCTTCTTGAGTTTTGAGGAGAGCTTTGTATAATCTAATTACATATTCCTTTCCCTGCTTGGCATTTGTGTGCAATAGATAAAACCTCCAACATGACCACCATTTCACCAGCATCCATGTGACAGATATTCATTGTAGATGTGAACCCACCAAAAGACTTAAGAAATGGTTTGAAAAAAATTGAAATATTTCAATAATCTTATTAGGAGCCAAAAACACAGTAAATAGTTCCTTTCCTACAACACAAGAAAAATAAAAAAATCCTATATTCCATTCATATAGATACAAAAAATTTCCTCATTACATATTATGGTTGAAAGGTGTTTAACAATTATCACAATCACAACATTCGCATTAAAAAAATTAAGAATCAAGGGCATGTAGATGGTAGGACTGCAACAAGTGTGGCTCACTGTTGTTTTTTAGTAACTAACATAAACTTTATTTGTTTTCTTTTTCTCACCATCTTATTATACAACCTCATATTCATATATTTACTCACAATTTCATAATGTGGAGGTGGTTGATTTATATTTGTATACTTTTACAACAATTGTTTTTAACATGCTAACAATCTTATATTGTCTCACCTACAATTCCTCTCCAACACTTTCACTTTTTCATATAGCTTATATCATTTACATAAAACCAAGTATGCATTTCTAATGTATGTCCACTAACTTCTTCTTTAACTATGTAGGAACAATATACATGAAAAGGCAACAAACTATGTGCTGGCTTGAAATCATCGACTGTGCAATCACCACAAATGAAATAGATACAACTATTTCATTCAATTTTCTATTACCAAATAAGCATTACAAACATTTTATAAATTTTGTAAACAAGCTTGAATATATTTCGAACTACACTATCTTACTGTATTTATTTTTATATAATATTCTATCAGTGTAACCCTTGCACCCCCTCCCGTGCAGCTAGGTGTAAAATCGAAGGAAGACCAAATTCTTTATACAGTCGCCCATCTAGACTTATTATCCTCCTTGACAGTGAAATTTCGGTTTTTGGGAAACTGCTTCCAAGACTAAAGAAAGTGTTTGCAATTTGAAGAGCACGATCATACACGTCAGGCCCAAATGTCTCTAAGCTATAATCCATGCTGATTCTGACTGTTTTCAACAGAGGAGAGCCTTTCAAAACCCAAGAGCACAACGAAACAGCCACATAATAGTTTTGATAGTATTTTGCGTAGGCTGCATCATACAATCCAATATTCACAATAAAAGTCTGTAAATTTGCTAGTTGTAGAGTCGACTCTGCTACATCCTGCATGAAAAGCATTGGTGAAAGTTTTAATAAGGCCAAGTCGTTAAAATCTGAACAACAAAATAGGTCTTACGTGATTAACCCCTTCTCTAAGCACACAACTCGGTTGGAACGATTTGAACCCTCTTATTAAATGATAGGTGTATGGTTTTGGAAATACAAAAAATTCAAACAGCTAAAAGAAATATGGGAAATTATTAGTATCATTTTAACATTTTCCTTTAAATAGAAATTCGAAATTGTGAACTACTGTTCTCCAAAATGTCATTCAATTTGATTTCAAATGATTGGAAACGAAAGTTTCGATGGAGATTACAATAACAGAAGTATTTACCTTTGGATAAGGTAGTAAATAATGGGGAGAGTCAATGCACAACTCTTCCAAGTGAGGAAAGCTTTGTAGAATCTTGACAAAGCCTGCACTACCGTAACAGGTAATTTTCCTCAACGATTTTACGGTTGCAAAATGCTGAAGATCTGTAAAGCTAGTTTCCAAATAAACACATACAGGTAAACATATGTTCTCCATTGCCAAGCCATCACATTCAATGACTTTAATGCTTTCTAATCTTGGGCAATCCATTGACCGGATTGGACAACGCAGTCCACGAAGAGCGACAGATTTAAGACTAGAGGAAATTATTCTCAAATTTGAAGGCAATCTGCAATGGTATATCATCAAACTTTGAAGAAAGGGACACAATTTTAAAATCACCTCAAATGCCTTCTCACTTAGCCAAACGTTTTCAAAACAACATGTTTCAAGTTGAGAGAAACCCTGAAATAGTGGAGGCAGCTCTATCATATCAAAATCCACAGAAGCCACTTGTGAATGCTACTTTTACACCGGTCACAATTGTCAAGCTCAAAAGTTTCCAGGCCAAGACACTGCATAAGGATTATCTTGTTAATTATAGACACAGACTTTCTCTTTGTAGGAGTGGTACAAATAGAATTGAAAAATTCACGAGAAAACTTGAGATGGGGTAACCGAGTCAACGCTCTACACCATTTTCGGGAAACCGCAGAAAAGCGAACAGCTTCTTTCAGAGGGAGTCTCGTCAAAATCTGTGAACACAAAAGCTCGACTGGCAAATTCATTAGATCCCTGTTACCCATCTTTTTCACTAAACCTTCCATTGCCTGGGAAAATATTCAGAACTGAAACATATAATGTGAGAGAGTGAGGATTTATCTGTAACTGGAATAATGAATGCGAATGGCCAAGAAACTTGGATATCATGACGCAGATGTTGGAATGAAAGAGGGCCAAAGAGACCTGAACAGAAAGCAGTCTTCAATTCATTCTTTTAAAAAGCTATTACATAGACAAGTTACAGTACTGCTCACTAAACGATACTGCCATTTCATTCATTCACATTACAGCAATTGACTCCTTACACAGACTTCTTAAGTTAGAGAGCTCCGGCTCTTCATAAACTAACAACCATTCTTCAAAACACAACTTCATACAGCTCCCAGATTTTACCACTTCTAACTTCCTACAGCTCTGCGGAGCTGGACTCTGCTGAGAGAGTACATACCAAATGGACATCATACAATATTTAGAAAACTTTACGGAGAAAGCTTGGCCCGCAAGCAAAGTAATTAGAATAGATTTTTAGTAATTTGACATACATGCAAGTGAAAAACCTTTCGAATCCTTTTCAATATTTGTCTTTAATGTTGGTCTTTAATGCTGAGAAGTAGACTGCAGATTAGAGGATAAGGAGATGTCAGGTACACTGTCCAATATTTGTCTTTAATGCTGAGAAGTAGACTGCAGATCAGAGGATACGGAGATGTCAGGTACACTGTCAAAATGGATAAGTAGATGGGATTACAATCTCCAACAGCAGAGTCTGGAATTGGATATGCGGCCTCCAAAGGAATTGGCTATGTCTCTACAAAATAGGCTGGGCTTGGGCTTGATTTGACTATTTGATGTTATTTTTAATTAATAAATACCATTAAATTGTCAAATCAAACATCTTTTGTGGTTGCATAGACATTCTCAAAAGCTTTTAAATCTCACCTATTATGCAAAAGACAACAAATATTGATTTTTAGGAACATTATTTTTTTTTTTAGTGATTTTTTCAATTAAATGATTTATATTTTTTTAGAATGGTAGTGAATAATGTTTCCACCAAGCTGAGTTAGCTTTCCCTTTGAGTTTGACTCTTGTTTAAAATGATGAGTCAGGGCTTCTTTAGGCTTCTTTAGGCTTCTTTAGGTACAAACTAGTAGGTAATAGGGGTTCATCTGTTGTTTGAGTGTGGTCGATTTTGGGGGTTGATTCCTCACCAAAAATAAAAATAAATATTTTTTCAATTTTTTTAAGTTTTTGTGTTGAAGTTAGACGATAATATTTGGAAGATCAAAATTAAATTTGAAAGATATTAAGATCTAATGGACCATTTCATATTTAATTTTATGTTTATTTCGATCAAGGATATTTTAATATATTGAAAATAACATAATCTTATGTAAAGTCGGGTCTCATACTTTATATCATCCACCTATTTCATGATACACCCTTTTATGCATTTACTAATTATCTTCATTCCTATGTTTACATGCCTTACAAATTTTTTGTATCCATTTATATTACTCCCATGCATACACTATTTGTTGTGATCAAACCCCTTTTATACCCAAATATTAGTTCACAATGACAAGGTTATCCTCATGATGTAGGACTCATTTTACACTAATTTTAAATTTTATTTTTTTAATTCAAATTCAACCAACTTCCTACCATTACCCTTCCCATCTAGAGTTGACTAAGCACAAGGCTACATGACATGTTGCTACATCTTTATGTTTGAACACATTCAATGGATTCATTCTAATCAAATAAAGAATTTAAAAATCAAGAAAATAAATGAAATGTCTTTTGCATCAAAAACTTTCAATTGGTGCTCTAAAAGTAATCTATTATTATACATCTTATTAAGGAGAATTTGTATGATTGTAGGATGTTGCCCTTGATTTTTAATACTCCAAAAAGATTGATCAAGGAAAAGATCCATCACAAGTTAAATATATAATAACCTAGCAAAAGCTTATCGTTGGCATCAAACTCTACATATATCTAGGGTGGAGAATAAAGCCAATGTTGATATAAAATAAGGAAGTTATAGGAATAAAATAATCTAGCAAAAACATAAGATTATGTACTATCTAATGTAAACATGTCAACTCTCTATCTTGACAATCAATTCATGTCTAGCTCCAAGAATATGATCAGTTCTCATAATAAAATAATAATTCAACTAAAAAAAGTGATTGAACTATTGCTAAATGAAAACAAGGAAGAAAATTAGCTTAATCATAAATTATATCTCTTTCCACAAGTGAGCACTTCATAAAATATCAGGGGAAAGCTTCTAAAATATCAAGGGAAAGCTTCTAAATCTCACCTATCATAAATCACAAGATCTATCTAATATCACTTATAAAATCCCACTTTATAAGTTTGATGTCATGAGGTTTCTATATTATTATGATGTGGGCTCCAACCACAAGATGAATTTACTATAATCATTTGAACATTGATCTTGAAAAAAAATCATAAATCAAGAACATAAAGAGATCAAATGATTTTAGATGCTTTCTAATGTTTCGCAAACACTAACTCAGGATCACACTTTGAACTAAAATTGGAAGAATTCAATAAAAGGAAAGGTATTAAGAGAGGGTGACTATGCGAACATTACTTGGTACATTTAACCAAGAGGAAGCTTTAACTTCCTTAATTGGAGTACTTTTGACAATAAGGGTCACACCTTTGCTCGGGACATAACCAAGACCAAGATTCTTCAAGGACGTTTCTCAGGGATAAGAGGCTCATGCAAGCCATGCCAATTTAGACCAAGCTTTTCATTTTTATTGTTTCGACATCCTTTCATTAGCGTAGAAGTCCCTTATTATTATCATCCATGGGAAGGGAAGGCTCTTCTTTTGGATCTTGATACAACCATTCTAATGTATTTTCCTCGATGAATTCCTTGTTGAAATCCCCCCCACTTTGTGAAGTGGTAGGTGTTATTTTCACAGTCTTGGTCACTTTGTCAATATGCTGAGGTTTGCCATAAGATCTAGGAGAAAGTGGAAGTTATCTTACAAAAAATGAATCACGTGTTGAACAAACAAGACAACTGCGAGGGGGGTGAATTAGTTACAACAACTTAAAATTTAAAACCCTCAACAGAAGTTATATCCACAAGCATTCACAAAACCTGTATTCTATTAATGAAATTAATCAATGACCGTAGATAACAAAAACTGAAAGTAATGACAACATACACATAAGAACACTACATTTATGTGGTAAACCCAGTGAGGGAAAAACCATGGTGAGGATTAACTCACAATATGAGATTTATTCCAAAACTAGTACAATAGGCTCACTTCTAGAAAGGCGCTTGTTGCCTAAATAAGGTGCATTATCGAATAAGGGCTCACAACCTAGGATCACTTCCATAGAGTTGTAAAGAAGATAGAAGAGAAATGTTACAGAAAGAAGACTATCTCAATGCAATAATGAATCCACAACCACAATTTTCTCACACACACTTGCAAACATGCTTGAAAGATGAAGGACACCTTCAAATCACTACTTTTAGGAATCCAATACTTGAAATTCACATTGATCTACTTAAACTCACATCACTCTCATCACACACAACTTTCTCTCATCTATCTTGTCCTTCTCCAACAACTCAACTCATACTTATATTGTTTTCGACATTGAAACTCCTCCAAGGTCGACCATACATACTTTGTATTTACAAATTCAAATTAGGTCAGCACAAAAACATTCCCATGATGGAAAGGAATGAAGGTGACCCAAAAAAAAATTAATTAAGATCCAATTAAGTCCCAAAACACCCTAAAATGCTTCCATAAGCTTTTGTAAGTAGTGTTTAACACAAGCTCGACCAACACCCATGCAAACACATAAAACAATTAAGTGCACACATCCTCAAATCAATTTGAAACTTTCAGACAAAAAATTCCACTTGAAAACAATTTGGAATAAGACATGAACACTTGTAAATCCATCCATAACCTTCGCAACAAATTTCTCCTGAAGAATATGATCATTTTATAAATTTGAACAACTCTATCAAACACTGTAACACACTGTAATTCTAAAACTCAACATTAGAAACACCAAATCCCAATTCTTCCTGCCCAAGGCAAGAGAGTGACCTCATCAATTCTCCTTTAGAACCGCAAGTCTTGAAAACATGATGCGGAGAAATGCAAAACAATTACATTTCTCTTAGACCACAGCCAGAAACACTTCGCACTGGTGAAAATATCTCACACTATACACTGATCCAAAAGCCCAAACTATGAATATATCAACTTCCAAAAATCATGACCATCACCTTAGATTTTCATAAGCACGGAAGATTAATATAGAAGAAACGTGGAGCACATCTCAGAGCATGCTCTAAACACTTACATAACATTGTTTTCTCTGTTCATCAAATTTTCTCAAAATCACTTGGAAACCAAGTACTAGAGACATCATCTCAACACATTACTTCACTTTAAAACATCTCCAGACATAGATATCTCCATGTACTCATCACACTTCCTCAACATCTCAACCACACATACACAGTATGCAACAACTTAATTACCACAATCTTCTCAATATCCTCAATATCTTCACCAAGCATAATTCCTCAACACATAGTTGACATCAATGGTCTATCACCATCTAGTAGACATTCATGTTGACATTAATGACAACATCATCATACTTGGAACAATCTCCTAGTTTGACATTGATGGCAGCACATGATGTGAAAAACCATTAAAGACAACATAACAGAATAAAAATTTTCACATGATACTTTCTCTCCCTCTTTGACATCAATGGAAAAGACAAAAGGTGTTTTGCATTATTATTTCTTTGACACTAAACCAATAACATTTCTCTAAATACTCCCCTTTAGGAGTACACCCACTCAATTTAACAAACTTGCACAATGACAAGTCATGACACTACCTACTCCCCCTGAGAGGTAGCCATCAAATATTAGTACTGAAAGAAGATAGATCCCTAGATCCATTAGACTAATGCATATCCATATACACCTAGTTCAAGGAAGGAGGGGTAATAACCCCCAACTTCTTCCAGATATACTCAAAAGTATCTTTAGGAACAACCTTAGTAAATATATAAAAAATTTGATCCTTTTTCAGTAGATACTCAAGCTTCACTTCATTCTCCATGACCTTATCTCTCAAAAAGTGATACCTAATCGATATATGCTTTTTCCTTTAATGCATCATTGGATTCTTTTAAATGTTAATTGAACTTGTATTATCACATAAAATAGAGATGGGAACATCATACATCACTCTAATATCCTTCAATATCTGTCTCGTCCATAGAATTTATGTGCAACAGGATGCTGCTACAATATAGTCAACCTCTGTAGAGGATAAGGAAACTAAATCTTGCTTTTTACCTAACCATGAGACCAATCTGCATCCAAGAAAGAATGCACCACCACTTGTACTTTTATGTCATACATCCTGCCCAATCTGCATCTGTATAAGCATTTAAGGTGAAATCAATATCCTTAGGATACCATAAGCCATGATTCAGAGCACCTTTTAGATATCAGAATATCCTCTTAACAGCTGCAACATGTGTTTCTTTAGGATCTCCTTGAAATCTAGCCACAAGAAAAACTGCATACATCATGTTCAGTCTAGTAGCAGTTAGATACAACATTCCACTAATCATAGATCTATATTTTCTCTTATCAGCCTTGGGTGAATCATCATCCTTGATCAATTTGTAGCCAATCACCAGAGGAGTATATACCAGTTTAGAGTCTTCCATTCCAAACATCTTCAACATTTTTTTGGCATACTTTGACTGTGAAATGAAAATCCCTTTGCTTGTTTAATTGATTTGCAATCCAAGGAAGATATTCATCTCCCCAAACATAGACATATCAAACTCTTTCTCCATCTCTTCAGCAAATTTCTTACACAATTTCATTTCCTCCAAAGATAATATAATCCACATACACAACAACTATCAAATTCTTGTTATCTTCAATCTTAAAATAAATATTGCTATATGCAATACCTTTACTGAATCTTTGCTAAATCAAATATCTGTCCAACCTTGCATACCAATTCTCTGGGAGCTTGCTTCAAACCATACAAATCCTTTTTCAATCTACAAACCATATCTGATTGTTCTAACAAATGAAATCCCTTTGGTTGTTTCATGTAAAATTCTTCTAACTCACTATTCAACAAAGTAGACTTCACATCCATCTGGTAAACTTTAAAGTCCTTGTAAGCAAAAAAAACCAAAAACATTCTGATAGCTTCCATCCTAGCCACCGGGGAAAATGTCTCTTGAAAGTAAATTCCTTCCACTTGTGAGTAACCCTTACACACAAGTCTTGCTTTGTTTCTAACCACTTCTCCATTCTCATTTAGTTTGTTTTTGAACACCCACTTCGTTCCAATTATGTTTTTGTTTATCAGTCTAGGAACCAAATCCCAAGTTTGATTTTTCTTGAAATCTACATAAGTTCTTTCATTTCCTTCATCCAATGTTCATCTTTGCATGCCTCACTTACTATTTTAGGCTCAACTCTAGAAAGTAAACATAGATTTACCTCAACTTCAGCAACTCTACTTCTTTTCAATACTTCTTTCTTCTTGTCTCCAATGATTTGTTCCTGGAAATGTTTCTTTTGCACATACTTAGGGGTCTTAGGGGATTTCACTAGAGCTTCTTCTTCTTCATTATGTACTTCCTTTTCTTCAACCTTTTCTTCTTCTTCTCTACATTCAGGTTCATCTGAAACATATCCATCTACTGCAATTGAATTTTGCAAAACTTCATCAACCTTAACATTTTTGCTTTCAACAATCTTTCTCAGTATTTTATTGTAACATCTGTAAGCTTTTCTTTTAGTAGAGTATCCAAGAAAGATACCATCATCACATCTTGCATCAAATTTTCCTAAATTTTCTTCATCTCTTTTGATATAGCATTTGCTTCCAAAAAATTTTAAATACTTAGAGTAGGAATCTTTCCATGCCATAGCTCGTAGGGAGTCTTTGTGTTGTTAGCTTTTGCTTGAGCTTGGTTGAGCACATAAATAGTAGTATGAATTGCTTCTCTCCAATAGACTTCTAGTAGACTTGCCTCTTTTATCATTGTTCTTGTAGCTTCTTGAACTGTTTTGTTTTTCCTTTCAACAACTCCATTCTACTAAGGAGTTCTAGGGGTAAAAAATTGCCTCCTTATTCCATGAACCTCACAAAACATGTTAAATTCATTGGAGGCAAATTCTCTACCTCTGTCAAAACTCAAACATTTGATTTTGAGATCCATTTCATTTTCAACCATAGCTTTGAATGCTTTAAATCTATCTAATGCATCATATTTCTCTCTAAGTAATGTAACCCATATCATTCTAGAGTAATCATCAATCGAAAGCATAAAATACCTATCGCCTTGTAGACTTTTCACCCTTGTAGGACCACAAAGATCTGTATGAATCGATTCTAGTAGTTTGGTAGTAGATTGTTCCTTTGTCTTGAAGCTTTTCTTGACTTTCTTTCCAAACTGACAGTCCTTGCAAATGGAATTAATAGGCTTTGTGATTATTGGTAAATCTCTCACAACTTGTACTGAACTAATCCTCACCATATTGTTAAAATTCATGTGACACATCCTATGGTTCCATAACCAACTATCATTAGTATGAGACATAAAGCAGTGACCATCAACACCTTTAAGTTGATAGATGTTCCCTTCAGTCTGTTGGTGTTTATAAATAACCAAGTGCATTTCAACAGTTATCTATGACTTTTCCTAATTCAATGGTAAATAACTATGAAGGATTGGCCAACGAACAAGTGAAAGCAACAAATGCTTTCCTCCTACACTTCGGGCTCTGTAAAACCTAAGAGGGTGATCCCACAATGTAATTTATGATCCTCTATGCCAATTAATCACAATGCATTACACATAACAGATAGCTCTACGTACAAATTGCTTTGACAATTGAATAAGTGCAAAGATATGGAAAATACTTGCATATTAATTGTTAAAGAAATTTGTATGTAGAGCTATTTGTTATGTGCAATGTGTTGTGATTAATTAGCACAAAGGATCATAATTACATTGTGGGATCACCCTCTCGGGTTTTGCAAAGCCCAATGTGCAAGAGGAAAGCATTTGTTGCTTTCACTCATTTTTTGGTCAATGCTTCATAGTTATTTACCATTGAATTATGAAAATTCATAGATAATTGTTGAAATGAACTTGGTTTTTTAAAAACACCAACATATTGTCGACTCTACTGGGGAACAAGTTAATGCAAAGTCTCTAGTTTGAGATCAAATATGTGGAGTCTTATATTTTGCAAATATGTGTTTATCCATGAAGAATTCTATTGAAATATCCTGCCATTTGTTAGAATGAGGTCTTTCTATCATTGTTTCAAGAAAATTGTGTTCTCCTTTATCATTTAAGTCACTATGAGTTTTCAACATTTTGTCTCAATTATTTTTGTGTATGTGAAATCCTACAAATCTTTTCAATATTCATAAATATTTTCGAATTCCCACCAAGTTGTGGGTGGTGACTCTGAGTCTTTGTTCTAGTGCACAAGAATTTGTCCCATGGATGTGAATAGAGAAGAAGAGGAAACAACAAAGAAAGGAATATGAGGAACTAGAAGCAACATGAAGAAGCATCCTAAGAATAAACTTGAGGAGGAGCTACCTCGCAAGCCAAAGCCATCATGGAAGAAAAAGAAGGCTCAAAAAAGTAAGTATGCTAATCCTCCAGTACTTGAAGCATCTAATTCTGATAAAGTTGTTCTAGATGAAGAGCTGTATAAGTATGGCATGCCCCATGATAAGGAAGAAGTCCCTTTTACAACTTTGCCTGCTACCACTCCTAGCTAGCCTACCCCCACTCCCAAAGTTATAAAAGAGCCAACCCATTGGTGGAATTTTTGGGACAAATAATTTGATCCAAGTTGGTCAGCCATAAAGGGTAATCCTATGACGACCTCTATTTTCAATTAACAAAAATTCAATCCTAGAGGAGAAACTAGTGATAGGACTCCTGACCCTCCCATACAACAAGAACCAATTAACCTTACCAACTATACTCCTAAGAAGTCTGAGGATGATATTACCCTTGAAGATCCTGAAGAGGTGATCAATGATATCACCCGGCTTCAGGAAGATGCATTAAGAATTGCTAATTTGACAACAAAATAACACAAGGAGAGGGAGAAGAAAATATTGGCTGCCATGATCCAAAGAGATCAATTGGAAAAAAAAAGTAAAATATCTGAGAGAAATGGTGGTTGAGGAGCCAACTCTTAAGGAGGAGAATGAACCAGTTGTTAGAAATATTGTAGGTCAAGTGAAAGTAAATGCTCCTATTGGAATAGCTGCAACTAGCACTTACACTAGTTCCATTATGAAAACCATAGCCTTTGACCCTTCTGTTGATATACCAAAGTTTAAACCTGTAAATCTAGGGAAGAAACCTATAGGTTAGCCTAAGAAATTCATCCAAAAAGCAAACCTAGGTGTATCCATTGCAAGTAATTATAATTTTCAAAATAATTTTGGCCCCTCAAATTCCTCTCCTGACCCCGAGATCTTAAGGTTAAAATTAGCAAATGAAAACTTGCAAAGTTAGTTGGATAAAATATAAATCAAAGCCTCAAATGCTAAGATACAAAGAAAAATTGCCTTCCTCCAAACTTTTATCCTAGATCCCCAGTTGTCTAGTTTTGATTGCTCTATCCATGTCTTCCAACCTCAAAATACTTAGTCTAGTGGACACATTCCATGTAGAGGTGGTGGTGGAGGACAAGGTGGAGGTGGTGGTGGAAAAAGGAATAATCAGTCTGGAAATCAGGATGCTGGTGGGAGTGGAGGTGGAGGAAGCAATGAGAATAATGGAGGAGGAGATGGAACTAATAATTGTTGAAAGCCCTGCAACATGAGCATGAAGCATGGTTGGTTTTTCTTGGTTGTTCCTATGTTTTCATTGATGTCAACATGGTGATAACTATATGGGAAGACTACTTGGTTTACTGACAGTTGTTCTCTACTGATAATACTCTTTTGTGATGGATCAGTGTGTTGGTATTTGAGTTTGAAATTCACCGCAAGATCTAATATGACTCTAATCTCTTAACCATGTTTTCTTGGCTCATTCAGATAGCTATATCCTGGATCTTGAGACGTCTTTTGTTGTGAGAAAAAAATTTATCACTGACAGAGTTTAACTTTGTATTCTACTATTGTTTTGTGTGTGGCATACTATGTGGGAGAATCTGCATTCTATTAAGGTGAATATTCTTATGTTGTGGTTTTGTTGATAGTCTCTATGTTGGTGGTATGATAGTAAATTAATGTGTTCTAAGATCCAGAAGGTGTTTTCTTTGAGAATTTTTTGTTGATTTGGAGAATTGTGTTCTACTCTTGGTCGACTCAGCAAATGCAATATATTATGAAGAAAATTATGTTTTGTGGATGTTAGCTGGCCTAATTGATGATCAAGATATACTTGTATATATATAAGATGTTTTGAGGAATGAGAAGTGTGTGTGTGAGAGAGAGAGAGAAGAGAGTGGAAGTAGATATATTTAATGCATGTGAAATGCGAAGTGTAGATCAATGCCTAAATGCTTTATTAGTTGTGATCAGTGCAACTTTGTTGAGAAAATACTATTGTGAGGTAGTACTTCATATTCTGAGCTTTGGTGGAACTGAACCCTGCACATTGAAGGTGTATCCTATCAGTTCAATCTTTTGGTAGTGAGCCACTATCATTGTATCTTGGAGATTAGCCATCTTTTGTACTCAGGCAGTGAGCCTTTTAAGGATGGTGAGTCCTAGTAGTGAGCCCCATTATATTTTGTATCTAGATATAATATATTGTGAGTTAACCCTCACTGTGGTTTTTCCCTTTTTGGATTTTTCGCATAAAAATCCTAGTGTTCATGTGTATGGTTGAATTGAATTGTTTCTATGTTCTCTCTTGTTGATTCAGTTAGAATTGTGATAATGTTTAATTGGATTTTATTATGGTTTTGTGGAATAATGATTCACCGCCCCTCTCAATATTCTAAATGTTCAAAAATTGGTATTAGATCTTGGTTCCTTGGAAGAAGCCTAACAGCTTGAGGAAGGTCCCGAATTTTGAATATAAGAAATTTTTTCCTTTGAAAGTGGTCTTTGTCGAATATTTAGAATAAATGGATGATCTGAAGGACAAGTTGATAAAAGTGATGAGTATATTGAAAAGCCACAAAGTAAAAGTGTTGAAGCATATGATCTATTGGTTGAGGGAGAAGAAATTATATCTAGCCTACTATAACAATTGGATGAGAAGAAAAGAACTAAAGAATGTTAGGAAATTAAAATTCAAAGAAAGATGGATGAATGCTTAAAGCTAGAAGAAGAAGAAGAAATCTTGAGATCTAATCTGGAAAAGGCAAGAAGTTTTGAAGACAAATTTAAGAGAAGCTCGATGATGCTTGATGAATTGATTACTTCTCAGAGACCATCGATGGATAAGAGTGGTTAAGGATTTGAGAAAGGAAAAAGTTGTAAAGTGAAGCAATCTTCTGGTAAGAAGACTTGGTACAAAAATGGGAAAATTAAGGATCTACGAAGCAACTCCAAAAAAAATATTGTCAAACAACATGATGCTAAAAGATATTTATCTTTCAATGGTGTATGTTATTCCTGCAAGAAATTTGGTAATAAGGCAAAGGACTGCAAAATGAACGATTCTTTATCTAGCAAGTGTTCTAAGAGCAAGAAGAATGGATATAAAGTTGGTTTGTTGTATAAAAGGGAAAATGGAAAGAAGAATGTTATTTTTTGTAAGAATTGCAATCTGGAACACCCTATTAATAACAATAGAAGAAAGAAAAATATCTATCTGGCAAAAAAGAATGATCAAATAATTGATTTGGAAGAAGCAAGAAAGAAAATGAAAAGGATTTGGAGAAAGGAATCATCAATCTTATCTGTGCCGAGCTTCGGTGTAGATATTCCCATCAATTTCTAAGTAAAGCAATGGCTAAGGGGGATCATTTATCAGAAAATCTAATGAACTCTCTCATTGGTACTTGTGCCATATCATGACAGAAGTATATTCAATATGGTAAGGAAATTAAGAAAGCTTCAATCGCATGTGTGAAGGAAAAAATATGCAAAATTTGAAAGAATGGAGGCGTACACAATGTTCGAGGCAACCTACCTACAAGTTGAAGCATTTATTGCAAAATCATTTAGAATGGAAGGGATAAATTCAGATAATTTAAAAGGGTTATGTATTTTTTGGAGAAGTGTGCAAAGGAAGTTTAGAAGGAAATTCAAATTTTTAGGGTTTGAAGAAGAATTCAAGTGGATTCGAAGTGTGCTCCAGAAGAAGGATATTTGTACATTTCTTGTTGGCATTTTCAGAGGTATTCCTATTTGCACAATATTTCATTTCTATTGTTATGGATAATTTAAAGGTAGTGAATAGTGTGGAAAAAGTGCAAGTCAACTTCAGAAGATATTTGAAGGATCTGTCAGAATCTAGTCTGTTGATGCATTCTCTCGCATACCTCCGAGAGTGTTTCCCATAGAAGATATCTATGCATTTTTTTCAATGAGATAGACGAAATGTCATTAGTTTAGTTGAGCATGCTTTGGGAAAGTGAATTGAAAGAAATCCATGATGCCTATAGAGTATTAGTTGAGAAAAAGTTGGATGTTTGGAGGAAATTTCCCTTGTTTGAATTTGAGAAGAAGTATATTTGAATGGTGTTGAGAAAAATTCATGATGAATCTTTATGGATTGATTGTTGGTATGTGGTGACTAATCATGCTATACTATTCACCCCAGCATGTATCCTTGCTAGGGGTTTGGGGGTGGCATCCCCCAAGAAAAAATTTCCTCCTACTTTTTCGCGTCATCGCCAGAAAAGGAAAAATCAACGAAAAAGGAAAAAACCAATTTTTTAGAACCCTAATCTAGAAGCTTCTAAGCTTGTTAAAAGGGGTTCGGATGGGGGTTACAATATGATGAAAAACACAATTATTTGCAAGATTGTAATAGGTTTTAGCACTGGATAATAAAATCATTGGATGGATGCGGTTTGGTGGATGTAGCCTAGATTGGGTGAACCACATTAAATTCTATATGTTATAATTTATTTTATGTGTGTTCTTAGTTTCTCTGTTTATTAATTAAATCTACATTTAATTGTTAGATATTTGCCTTTCTAACCCTAACATTGATGAGGCATATTCAAATACCAGAGAAGCTATTAGAGATGTAACTAGTTTGTGTTCCTTTGGACCAATTCCCAAATGAAAAGCTATGGATGAGAAAGAGATATTTGAGGTTACTGATATGAATCTTGAAGGGAAAGAGATTGATTTAAGATTGATTGTTGATCTGGTAATAAGGTATGCTGCTATGGTCACTGGTCACAAAGTTTGTATCCCTAACAATGATTTCACAGTTTCTATTGTTGTTGTGCATATTGTTTTTGATATGGTTAAAAGAGGTATGGATTATGACTTGTGTGAATTACTTCGTATACATCTTTTGAAGAATTTAAAGGAGATCAAGAAGAGTAAGAAGAATACATTTTGGTATGGAAATCTTATTGTCTATCTACTATTTTAATTTTTGAGAGAGTTATTAGTAATAGGAAGGATAGTATGGTTAAATTCAAAGCCTATTTCCTATCAAGTCAGGAACTTCATGATAAATCTTGGTAGTTCAGATGCACAAGAGACTGCCCTTGCTACATTCTTTGGAACATTTCAGATGAGGATGAACAAAAGGTTTAGGATTCCAGTAAGTGTTATTGGAAGGTACTCCAGAAGCATAAATTTTCTTGTGTCTATAGATTTTTCTCACATGGAAGCAGTTGAATAAAGGTTAGTTTGGATATCTGAATTGAATTATAAAGTGTCAACGGCTGAAGTTGATAATTATGGTAAAATTATTTTGGAAATCCCTAAGAATATCGATGTGGAAGGTACCTATGATAATGTGACTAAAACAACGAAGAGAAGGAAGAGTGTTGTCAAGCAAGAAGTTGCAGAAGGAAGTGAGCTTGAACATGAGCATGAAAGAATAAATATTCAGAGAGCTTTGGAAGAATTACAGAAGGTTATTCCCAGTTCTAATTTTGATTCATCTATTTCTATTGTGGAGAATCTCCATGGCATGATTGATTCTTTAAAGGTCTACATCTCCAGACTTGAAGTGTCTAGTGGAATTAGGTCTAATGAAGGAAATTTGGAAGATATAAAGGAAAAATGTGTGAATGCACGCAATTGAGTGATGAAGAAATTGGAGAGTGTACAAGGTTGTGAAGAAGAGGCACAAGAATTTATTTTTTTTCCTCGATTGGTCTGGTTGTACACTGGATATAAGAAATGAGATAAGGTTGAGTGAATCTCAGTTGAGCACTCAGGCATATACATACAGGTTGGAAAAAGATAAAGATAATCAGAGGTGGTCCTACATTGTGCAGCTTCAAGAAAAATTATTTTCTCTATAGGATCAAAGGATAGATGTTATCAAGAAGTTTGTGGCACTTAGAGACATGATTAAACTCATACATACTTTTGTTTCTAGTGCTATTGGCTATATTGGTGAATTATTAGAGATCAATCTTAGTCCCAATACTTTAGCAGATGGTGTAGAGTCCTTAACTAAGCTTGATCTATTTTACAAGACTCCTATAAGTGCAAAAGGTTCATGGGAAGAAGGTAAAGCATCGTGGAAAGTTATCCTAGAGAGTCTCATAGGTTCTTCTTCATGTTATTTTAGATATTGTGTTCATATCTTTTTGGCTACATTTTGATATATATAGATATAATGGACCCCTTCCTTTGTCATTGATGTCAAAGGGGGAGAGATGAAGAGAAATGAAGAGATGAAGATAGATGAAGAGATAGAGAGTCAAAGGAAAAACATTTTTGTGAAGAATAGTTTTGATAAGGGAAGTATTTAGAGTATTCAATTGCTAGAGAATGTTTTTGTCATGCATGTTGCCATCAATGCCAAAGGGGGAGATTGTTGAAAGCCCTACAACATGATCATGAAGTATGGTTGGTTTGTGTTGGTTGTTCCTATGTTTTCATTGATGTCAACATGGTGATAACTATGTGGGAAGACTGATTGGTTCACCAAAAGTTGTTCTCTTCCGGTAATACCCTTTTCTGATGGATCAATGTGTTGGTATTTGAGTCTGGAATTCACTGCAAGATCTGATATGACTCTAATCTCTTAACCATGTTTTCTTGGCTCATTCAGACAACTATATCCTAGATCTTGAGACGTTTTTTTTTGTGAGTAGAAACTTATCACTGATAAAGTTTAACTCTGTATTCTACTATTGTTCTATGTGTGGCATATTGTGTTGGAGACTTCGCATTCTATTAAGGTGAATATTCTTATGTTGTGGTTTTGTTTATAGTCTCTATGTTTGTGGTATGATGGGAAATTAATGTGTTCTCTTATCTAAAAGGTGTTTTCTTTAAGAATTATTTGTTGGTTTGAAGAATTGTGTTCTAGTCTTGGCCAAATCAACAAATGCAATATATTATGAAGACTAATTATGTTTTATGGATGTTAGCCAACCTAATTGATGATCAAGATATACATGTATATATATAAGATGTTTTGAGGGATGAGAAGTGTGTGTGTGAGAGAAGAGAGTCGAAGAGGATATATATAGTGTATGTGAAATGCGAAGTGAATATCAT
The DNA here is from genome assembly GCA_007258455.2 of Sequoia sempervirens. Taxonomy (NCBI): domain Eukaryota; kingdom Viridiplantae; phylum Streptophyta; class Pinopsida; order Cupressales; family Cupressaceae; genus Sequoia; species Sequoia sempervirens. Next base: position 472,244,866 of record VDFB02047230.1, read on the forward strand.
AGCCTAAATGCTTTATCAGTTGTGATCAGTGAATTTTTGTTAAGCAACTATTGTGTGGGGAAATACTTCATATTCTAAGATTTAGTGGAACTAAACCCTGCACATTGAAGGTGTATTCTATCAATTCAATATTTTGGTTGTGACCCACTACCATTGTATCTTGGCGGTTAGCCATCTTTTGTACTTAAGAAGTGAGCCTTTTAAGGACAGTGAGTCCTTGTAGTGAGCCCTGTAATATTTTTTATCTGGATATAATATATTGTGAGTTAACCCTCACCATGGTTTTTCCCTTTTTGGGTTTTCCACGTAAAAATCCTAGTGTTCATGTGTATGGTTGCATTGACTTGTTTCTATGTTCTCTTTGCTAATTCAGTTAGGATTCTGATAATGTTTAAATGGATTTTAGTATGGTTTTATGGAATACTGATTCACCCCCCTCTCAGTATTTTGAATGTTCAACAATAACACACAATCTAGTGGAGAAGGCGGTGATGAGCTTCCTAATAATTAGAATGATCAATTTATTAGAAGACCTATTCAACTAAATAGATTTAGGCAACTATGCTTTGATGGGATTTGTGGTTAAATCCAAATCCCATTCTTGATGACATCAGAACTATATTGGTTAGATTTATTGGTAACAATGTCATTAGTTGAGAATATCATTTGAAGTCTTTTGATAACATGATGGATGATTTTGAGGTTAATGTTGAGGATGTAATGATGAAATTATTCATGCAATCACTCATTGAGGATGCTAGGGAGTAGTATAGAGGTTTACCTATAGGAAGCATTAGATCATGGGAGGAATTTAAAAGGCTAAAGGGAATAGTATGGAGATAAGACTTATCCAAGGTTCATGTTGAATGAATTCTACAACATCTCCAAAGGATCAAATGAGATGGTTTATGATTTCAATGCTAGATTCTAGAAGGAAATGAATAGGTTACCCAATAATCTGAAACCAAATAAAGATACTTGTCTGGTCACTTATTGTAATGCTTTTGATGCTAAAATGAGTTATCATTTGAAAGATAAGAACCCTCACAACTTGAGGGATGCCTTCAAAACTACACAAAATATTAAAATAAATGGGAGAGCATTAGGTAAGGTGGGAAGAAGGGATGTAAAAATCCTAAGCATGACAAAGTACCTACAACACAAACACTCTTCCATTGAAGAGCAATTGGAATTTTTTTTGAGTTCTATGGACCTTGTTAACAATAGATTGGATAAGCATGAAAAGGGGCTTGGAAATGAGGAGTTATGTTCTTAGAAAAATGAAAAGCCCCCAAGACTCCAATATTATCCTTATAAAACTAATTGGAAAAATGGAAAGCCAATCCACAATAATCAGAAAAATACACAAGATTGGATCACACCTGATCCTCTGCAAAAGCATTCTACAAATTTTTTTGATGAGACTCCTTGGTGTATGGTTTGTTAGTTTCCTCACTCATCTCGCCAATGTGCAATTGCAAAATTGGTGGAAGTGGAACAAGGTGCATCCGAATATTATGACCAGTCTCACGAAGATGACGTTGAAGTTAATTTGATCATGAGCGGGTTTGATTTTTCTAATAATGAGTTCTCATTTGATGAGGAGTCTCATGAACTTGATGTGGACAGTCAAAGACAAAGAACTAATGGATATCATCAACAAGTGTTCTCTAATGAAGGGAATGACAATGATCATGATGTGTGCACATTAGAAATGGCTAAGGATGATGTGTCTTTAAGAAGACCCTCAAATGAAGAAATTGTAAAGTTGATAGTAGCCTTGAAAGCACACACAAGAGGCTCTTACCACTTGAGAAATAGAACAGTAGGTGGAGATCAGGGTAAAGCTAGTAGCCTCTTCATCAAGGAATAAAGTGCAAAAAATAAAGAATCAAAGGCTAAAAAAAATTGGATGAGGCTAAAGCCAAAGAAGGAAAGGGAGAAAAAGTTTGGGAAAAGAAGATTGAAAAACCAAAGGCTAATGGAGAAGTCATATCCCTTGGTATGAAGGTAAAGACACAAAAGCAGAGTTTTGAGCTTGAGAAGAAGAAAGCCAAGAATAAAGATAAAGTGAAAAGTGAACAATAGAAGGAGAACAACATTGAACAAGGTATGACACCTATTGACCTACCTAAATATACTCTTGTTGATATGTTTTAGTTAGTTTCACGAGTAAATTTTTATGTCCCCTTGCTTGAAATGATGAGGATTGAGGAGCATAAGCAAAATGCAATAGCCCTTATTAGTGATGCTACTACTACGACCTATAATGAAGTAGTGGATTCTACTCCACCCAAAGAGAATGGAAAATAATTGAAAGAAAAGGAGGTTGAGGGAGTAATTACTGAAATCCCTCAAATCTACCCAGAAAATATAATAACTACCTGTCCTAGTAACATAGACCCAGTTTTTGTAACCTTAATTGTTGATGGGAAGTTCTTGAAGAATTGCATGATAGATTCGGGAGTTTCTTCCAACATTATGCCAATTGAAATCATAAAAGAAATGGGACTTAAGGTAGATAGCACCCATGGAAAGTGTTATTCTATGGATTCTAGAGAAGTCCCAGTAATTGGGGTAATCAAGGAACTCCCATACAAGCTAGCTGCATTTCTAGAAAAGGAATTCAAAATGAGTGTAATGGTAGTAGAAATTCCACCAAACTATGGAATGAAGCTATCGAGAAGATGGAGTACCTCTATGGGGGGTAGTATGGAGTATGATATGTCTTTTGCTACTTTCCCAATTGATGGAAAATACATTAAACTAGTCAGGGCATCAAAAGTCCCACACATGATTGAGCTTGCTCTTGAAGATGATAGGATCCACTTTCTTGACATTGGCATCAATGATTTTAGAATAGAAGAGTTACCAGGGGAAAATGACAGACAACCTACACCTATTGAAAGAGAAATGATAAAAAAAAAAATTGATGATGACGATCTTTGGACCATGTATTTTGATGGTCCATGCTCCAAGGAAGGATTAGTTGTAGGGATAATATTGGTTTCACCTAGTGGCAAGACATTCAAGTTTTCTTTCACTTTTTCATTTGTTTGTAGAAACAATGTGGCAAAGTATGAAGCTTTGTTGTTGGGGTTTAGATTGGCAGAGAAACATGGGATAAAATATTTGAAGGTAATTGGTGATTCTGAGTTGGTAATATCCCAAGTAAAATCCAAATTTGCATCAAAGAATAAGAGGTCAAAGCAGTAAATGAATTTTTTTGGGATTCCACAGAATAGTTTGATGCTTTTGGAATTGATTGGAAGGAAAGAGGCTAGAACCGAGTGGAAGATTTGCTAGAAAAAATTGCACTCAGACCTGATGACATAACTTTTGTTGGTATCTCCAAAGTGGAGGTACAAACAAGGCATTCAATCCCTAACAACATACAAAGCTAACAATTTTTTGATGATGATGAAGATATCTTAAGATTTTTGAAGTGTGTGGATCAATATGAAGGTCAAGAGATTGATTTCAGAGTTTTTTTTTGAGACAGTGGATGGAAAGGATACAATATTTGGTAATGAATTTATTCAATTGAAGACCAGTAATATCCCTAAAGGTCTTGTTGCCTTAGAGAGATTCTTTGATAACCAAGATAAAAACAATGCTAAGACATCCACCACCCATCCTGAAGATTTAGAAGAAATGAACTTAGGAACTGAAAATGCTCCTAAGAAGGTTTATGTGGGAAAGAAAATGAAGTCCAAGAACAAAGCAATGTTGATTTCTTTGTTGAGGAAGTATTGGCATGTCTTTGATTGGTCCTATGATGACTTGAAGGCATACATGGAGGAATTATTTCAGCATGAAATTCCTCTAAAAGCATATGCAAATCCTTTTAGATAAAAGCAAAGGCCCATTAATCCCACCTTAGCACCAAATATGTAAGACGAACTGGTGAAGTTAAGGGATGCTAGCATAATTAAGCCTATTAGGCACTCACCCTGGGTGTCTAATTTAGTGCCAGTCAGAAAAAAGAATGGTGATTTCAAAAACCTGAATGTGTCATCACTAAAAGGATAACTATCCATTGCCTAACATGGAATCCATGTTGAAAAAGGTGATTATCTATGAGATCTTTTCCATGATGGATGGTTTTTCTAGTTATAATTAGGTTAAAGTGAAGGATTTTAAGTAGTATAAGACTGCATTTACTACTCCATGGGGCACCTATATTTATGTTAGAATACCATTTGGCTTAGCTAATGTAGGTGTGAATTTTCATAGGGCTATGGATGTAGGCTTTTTTGTTTTTATTGACTTATTTCTAGTAGTCTACCAAGATGATTTAACTGGATACTCCAAGAAAGAGGAAGATCGTTGTATGCACTTGGAGAAAGTTTTCATTAGGGACCTTGAATATGGAATCTCATTTAACCCAAAGAAATGTGCCTTTGGGGTCACTAAATGAAAGTTGTTGGGACACATTATGTCGAAGGAAGGAGTGAGAATTGACCCTGAGATGGTAGCTTCCATTGATAGGATTTTGTAGCCAAAGAGTGTGAAAGGTATTCAATCATTCTTTGGGAAAATTAACTTTCTAAATAGGTTTGTCACAAAATTTACATATATCACCCACCCATATCAAAGATGTTGAACAAGGGTGAGAGATTGGAGTGGACTGAAGATCCTAGCAAGGATTTTCAAGAAATCAAGTAAGCAATCAAGGAGGCTCCAGTCCTAAGGACCCCTGATTTTTCCAAGCCACTACAAATCTTCTCCTTTGCATCTTTCCATACTATTGTTGCAGTCTTGTTACATAAGAATCAAGAAGGTTTTGAGCAGATCATTGCATTTTTTAGTAAGTCTCTTCAAGCTGCAGAGTTGAAATATGACAATTGAAAAACAAGCATATGCATTGGTCAAAGTTGTTAAAAAATTTAGAAACTATCTTGTGGGAGCAACGGTTGTTGCATATTTTCCCAGTGTTGTTGTTAAGGACATATTCATCGAGCAAGAAGTCATAGGCAGAAGATGCAGATGGATAAGTAGGATACAAGAATTCAACTTTGATATCCAGATCACCAAGTTGGTAAGAGGCCAAGGATTAGCCAGGCTAATGGCTGAAACAAATGTGGATGTCAATCAAATAAATCAAGAAGATTGCTTTGATATGTCACATGTTTGTGATATTCAAGAATGTGATTGGTACAAAAATTTTGTCTACTACTTACAAACAATGCAATGCCCTGAAGGGTTGACAGATAATGAAAAAAGGGCTCTCAAGCTACAAGCAATCAAATATGTAATCTTCAATGGTGAACTATGGTGGAGAAATCTGGATGGTGTCATGTTGAAATGTTTTGACAATGCCAAAGCTTTGGAGCTGCTAACTAAAATGCATAGTGGAGTGTGTGGAGGACACTATATGGCCAAGACCACCCCTCACAAGGTATTAAGGTAGGGTTTTGGTGGCCAACAATATTCAAGGATGCACATAAGCTTGTGAGGATGTGTGATGCATGTCAGAGGTTTTCTAGGAAGCTCAAGTTCTTAGGTAACTTGCCACTTAGACTAGTTGTAGTCTAGGCACCATTTAAACAATGGGGTATTCATTTTATTGGAGAAATCTCAGATAAGTTTGGTAGAGGTCACTCTTGGATCCTTGTTGCCATGGATTACTTTACTAAATGGGTGGAAGAAATTCCAACAAAGAGAGCAACAAGCAAGGTGGTCATTGATTTCTTGATGGATAACATATTAACCAAATTTGGAGTGCCTGAGAAAAAAAATTTAGACAATGAAATTTTCTTTAGGTCTGAGGAATTCACCTATTTTTGTTCCAAGCATAAGATTTAGGTTTCCTATTCTTCACCATATCACCCACAAGACAATGGTCAAGCAAAATCAAGCAATGAGAGCTTGATGAAAATCATTAAAAGGATCATTGAGAAGAACAAAAGAGCTTGGGACTCAAAGTTGAAATTAGCTTTATGGGAAGATAGGGTAACAATTAAGAAAGCAATTGGGTATGCTCCATATGACTTGGTTTATGGAATTGCAACAAAACTTCCCCAAAATAACCTTATGAAAATGCAAAAATTTATCCAAGAGTACAATGAATATGTGTGTGATGAGATTTAGCACACAATTGATGCTCTGATGGAGGTGGATGATATGAGAAGAGATGCTCAGAATAAAAATGCTAAGTTGCAATTGCAGGTTAAGAACCTATATGAAAAAAATCATCTCCAAGAAAGTTTGGAGTAGGAAATGTGGTGTTATTATGGGATGCTAGGTCTGAGGATAAGGGAAAACATGGGAAGTTTGATGCACTATGGTTAGGCCCCTATTTGATCAACAATACACATGGTGAGGAATCCTACTTTTGACAAGATCTAACTGGTGAAATTCTTGAATTGTCAGTACATGGATAGCTCTTGAAGCCATATTTCTGCCAAAATGTGTTTTTCTCCATGTACATTGTAAATTTGGTATGCTCTATATATAGGTTTGGTTTGTTTTGGTTGGGTCTAGTTTGGTTTGACTACCTTTTCCTAGTACTTTCTTGGTCTTGGTTCTCTATATTGGTCTACTCTTCCAGGAGATGTCTGAGATCTTGACATGCCTGCTGAGAGGCATGTGTCCCCAACTGGAGCCACTAGTGGAACCCTTGAAATTTTTTATGTTCCATTTCCTTGAAACTATGTTTGGATGTCTCATAGGCTTTGTTCTAACCCATTGTTTAAGGTTTATGTCATAGGGGTTTAGGATTGATCAAATCTTAATATTTGAGGGAGAAAACCTTAGTCCTACATTTCATTTTATTGACTCATTGACCTGCTATGGTTGGTCTCTGATCACTTAAAAATAACTTGAGTCTTTAATATCCATGTGTTGACTAGTCCCTTGTGTTTAGGGTTACCGTCTTACTAGACGCATTTAAATATTCCCCTCTTGGTGTTATTTTCCTATGGTTGAAGTTGCCAATTATTTGGAATTTATCCTAAGTCTTTGTCTTGGGCTTATTTTATGTCATTTTCATTTCCTTTCCCTAGTGTGTCCCACTTTTAAAAACAAATTTTGATCATGTGCATGATGAATATCACTTAATTTCTTGCTTGTTGTGTAGTCTATCGCCTATCACACTTAGCTCTCTAACTGCTTGTTCCATATTAGCGATGAGTCATGGCTTATATTTCATTGCATTGCTTCCTCGCTTCACATCACAGATTGCATTAGCATCCCCAACTTCAAATTAGTGATGAGCGAGATGACTAAAAACATTTGTATCGCTCACTCATTGCCCATCGCCAGTCGCTGGCTACTTTCCATTTCCCAAACAACAATGAACAATGGAGGTTTGCTTGAACCCATCACTTAGGTCCTTTGACTCATTGATTTTTCCCTGCTTACTTGCGGCCAAGAAGCGATAGTCGATGGAACCACTAATCTTATTATCAAGAACACATGGTAGTATCTTATGCCTTCACCAAATTTCTCAGATTGTTGTTGTGTATCAACCATCGGAAGATATATTAGCGATGAGCAATGTGAAGGTTGTGATAGCCTTTCATTGTTGAGTCCTAAGGAATCATGGATTTCATGTGCAAAGGGATATATGAAATAGCAATGAGAGATAAGTTTGATGCAGAAAGCGAAGGAGGAATATCCCAGGCAGATATTATGATCCAAAGGATGAGAATGCATCGTACATGTTGTGTACATCACAGATAGCATTTCTATGAGGAAAAGGAAACAATGATGAGCAATGGAAGACTTAGTCTTTTCTTCCATCAATTGGCTCTAATGCATCACAGGTTCACTCACCTAGACCAAACATCAAACAATGATGAGTGATGAAGAAAGTGACAATAGTTTTAAAGCACCAACGTGTTAGTTTCTAAAAGCATTGTTGGGTGGGGTTCCATTGCTAATTAATGTGGGCTGCAAAAGTGAGAACTAAAGCACAAGGATCATGGATAACCATCAATACTATTTTAAATCAATTTCAATCGATGAATGAAATTAAAATGACAATGGTTGACTGTTAGAAGCTCTACACTTCACTCGCACGGGCAGTCTTTTGCCATTTATGGTGAATTTGATCATTACTAGACCATAAAGGTGGAAATTGATCCATATTTTCACCATCTGTGCAAGAGTTTGAAGCAAAAAGAGAAGAAAGGAGTTTGGGTGAGTGAAATTCAGAAGGTAGAAAGTGAAAAGGGTTTCCTGGGTAAGTAAAAATCACTCTATTCTGTAATAATTTCATTGAAGCAAGACTAGTCAAGGAATTGGTGCTTTGAGTAAGATTAAATCATGAGCTTAGGGTTATACTTTTGTGCTTCTCAATCTTGTGAAGGAATTATTTATGGGTTGGTCTTATTTGGTAGTGTAGAATAGGATTTTTATCTGCACTTTGTATTTAAAGTCTCCTATAATTTTGTGATCCAAAACCCTAGCTTTATCCTGATTTGCAAACCCTACCCTTTTGAAAAAAAATTTCCAAGATGAGCTAGCCTAGTGAGTCCTCAAAATTAAAAGCTAAACCAAAGCAAAAAAGGGATAAGGTTGCAAAACCAAAGCCAAAGGCTTCTGAAAAGGCAAAGCAAGAAAAGGGTGAGAAGAGAGATTTTGCTTGATTCATGGAGGGAACTACTCAAGAAACATCTGCATTAGGGAGGCAAATTGGAAAGAGACCAACTGAAGAAGGGGTCATGACTAGTCAGATGATAGATTTGGCAACTAGGATTGGTGAAGTTGCATTGCCACAATTTGGATGGGAGTTATTTTTGTATGCCTTCAATAGTATATTTGTAAAACATCCAACTAGACATCTATGTGAGTTTGATTTTGGTAAACTTGTGGTTCCTAATGTATTTGTGGAGGTTGATTTGATGTTGGAGATTGCCCAGAATTATCATCCAAATGACAAGATCATCAAAAGAATAAATGGGGTCCCACTGTTAGACATTTCCCAAAGTCAAATAGTGGAGATATTCAAATTGAATCCTGCTAGCACCATTAATATTGATTTCTTTGAATTATTCTAGGAATATGAACAAAACCAATATGGATATAGGAGACATGTGATGCCTAGGCATAAGAGGCATGACCTAGGGAAGAATGGCACATGGTTTGTGCCATAGGATGTTGAGCCTTTTGAATGTGATGGATTGGAAGACTACTTTAGGAATACCTACTATTGTTTGTGCCAGGTCTTGGGTGGGAAGTTTGATTTGAGGATGAACGTTGCCATGATGGTGATGATCATTGATATACAAAAAAAAAGTTCAGGTAGGGGGTTATACTATGCAACCTACCTTGCAAATGAGAAACATAAGGAGATGATGGAATTGAAAGAGTGGGAAGCCCTCTCTAGGTTTCAAACATTATTCTCTGTTGATGCACATGATCTTGTGGATAGGCTGTGAGGCATGGAAAAATTTTATGAGGTTGAGTGAGGTTGATGAAGTAGGAAATGATTTTTTTGTACAAATGTGGACACACATATGTGATCAAAATTTCCGTGATTCAAATTATTTGGTATTCTATAATGGTTTCAAATATGGTGTTATGGAAAGTTAGGCATGAAGCCTATATATAAAATTTCTAGAGTTATTAGGGAGATCATGAGGCCTAAGGAACTTGGTGAAAACACCAAGGAAGATCATAATTGGGGTGACTGGTTTTTGCATTCTAATTACAATTCTATCAAGGTTTGTGGTGCAAGGGTTCCACCCCATTGTGTGCCCCTATATATTTTTGAACGGTTGGCATTTATGGAGATAATATGGCAGCTGGATGCTATGGACAAAGAACATTTCAAAGATGCTAAGAAAGTATTTATTATAGCCCCACAATATTCTTTTGGTTATTTCATTGCTATGGCAAAGGAAGGATATGATAAGTTTGGTATCATGTTGAATAACCTCAGGGTTCCAATGGATGACTTGAGGTATTTTGACCTAGAGGGTTTTATGGACAAAGCGAGGAAGAATAAAGGTAGATTTGGATTCTCACATCATCTCCTCTATTCAGATGATTTGATTAGAAACTTTCCTTCAGATGTTGCAATGGTGATAAGGAAGAAGAATGGAAAAACATTTGTAGCCTTGAGGAGAAAATTATGAAAAGAATCCATTCTATGTAAGCCCTTATGATGAAATTGAGGATCTCTATAAGAAGGCTATGCTTAAGATCGATGAGTATCAAAGTGGCAATTTCCAAGAAAAGGTTAAAAAAGTAGAAAAGAAAACAATGGTGATTAGTGTGCATCAAAATCTCCCAACTCAGTTAGAGGCTCAAGGTACTCAAGAATAAGCCTTTGAAATTGGTGAGGGGTCGGTGACCAACCCACTAGTTGAATATTCAGTGACAAAACTGGTTAGAGAGGAGCAATTTACCTAACATATGCCTAGTGAGCAGGAGGTGGAATAAAGATTCCCCTCCCCTGAAATAAAATATGCTTTTGATCCTTACATTCCCAATGATAGGATTATTAAATGGGAATATGATGAAGATGCAGATGATGATGTTAGGGTCAAGTCATGTAAAGAATTCACCTCGGATGGCTAAAACCAAATAATTCAAGAAAATTTTCATTCAAATAAAGAGTCAAGACAAAGAAAATAATTGAGGATGTAAAAGCTAGTGTGGACCCCTCATTTCCAGAGGAGATAGAGAAAAAGGAAGAATAAAAGATCATGGATGATATTGAAGCTATTACCCTAGTTGAAGCTAGGAAACTTGTCAAAGATAGTGGCATAATGTTGTTGTCGGGATGGGATCTTACATCATCTATTACACTAGATGCAATTAGAAGTGATCCAAGGGCTCACCTATCAGAGGAACATTTTGATAGTAAGGTTTTTGGATCAAGCTTCAGTCCCAAGTTGCACACTTTTGAAATTTGGTCAATGGCACCTAACACAAGGAAACCTGAAGTTTTCAAGTCAGTAGATGAAGTTCTTGGTGTTGTTGTAATAAAGAGAGCTATAGAAATCACCCCCACCCATGTTGCACAACTAACAGTCCATATTGCAATGTTGAGTGCAAACACTGCACAAAATTCTTAGGACATATATGATAAATTGTTAGACAAATAAAACACTCCTTGATGAATATAATAAGATGAATGTCACTGCTTCATAGGCAAGCTTGTCACAAAAGGATTTTCCATCTCCATCTTTGACAGGGATATCCTATCATTGATAATTAGCAGATTGAAAGAGGAATTGAAGATGGAAAGGGATAATGTGAAGAAGGCCAAAAAGGAGACATTAAAGGTTGCATAGGGAATATTTGAGAATGTCTTAGGGCATAAGGTCTCCAAGCTTGTGCATAAATCAAAAAATGTTTGGCAAATGTATAAGAGCATTCATGAGGCTCACAAAAGGTATACTCAAGTGCAGAGTGCCTTTCAAAATGATTGGAGTAAGTGGAGTGCAAGAGTTGGTGCCCTCAAGGAGATGATGCCAAACATGAAGGATGATCCTGAGGCTCCTACGAATATACCATAATTGATTAAGGCAATTGATCTATTGGGAGAGATTTCAACATTTTATGGAAAGCTAGGTGTATAGCTCCAAACTATGTTGAAGATGTTTAAGGATATGGAGGAATATGGGATGCCTAAGGTGTTGAATGAGGAAGCAGAGTAGAAAGAATTCAATACATGGGAGGAAGAGATAGAAAGTATGCTACCCATTGCCAAAGAAGTTGTAAATCTCACTGATTATACAATGTTGAATACTTTTCTAGATGATTTGACTAGGGTGGAGGTGAATATGGATGTGTTTGTTAAAGAGGCCAGAATATTGATAGATGCCAGGTATAATTTGCATAATTCTAAAGTACAAAGGTTATTGGATACTCAATGGCCCACCAAGGAGGAGTATAATACATGGTTTGGAAAATTTATAGATTAATCCTTGGATAAAGTATTGAAAAAATTATCTCCTGTCGGTCTAAAAGGCGATGACATTGATGCTAATGTAGAAAGTGCAATGTTTTTTTCTCTCTTTATATTTTTATGCTTTATATCTTAATATTTTGGAGCATGTGGATAGAATGTTGCAATGACTAAATGATGCCTTTTGGAAGGTGGGACAAATCTTCTTTGAAAAATGCAAGTGGTTTTTGTCCCACGTGAATTTTCCCTCCCTCGTATTGTAAATGCAAATGCATTGGATTGTATGTTTTGAAGCAGTCATATGAATACTTGACATGTGTACATTATGGCCTGAATCTTGTTTTTCTCCTTTGTTTCTATAAAAAGGAATTCAAGGCCAAATTTATTGGGTTGTTGATTGATCATAGAGAAATTTTATAATGGAAAATACATAGAACAATTTAGAGTTTTGTTTTAGGTTTTGAATCTTTGATATGCAATTGTAATTTTTGATAACAATACTAGCATTTGAATATGAAGATGGTGCAAATTCAAAGCCATTTCTCTCCTGGTGTATTCATTACATGAACTATTAATAAGATAATCAAGGGTTATTTTATTGATCTTCATTATGTTTCAATGAATGTATGATGTTATCTTTGTTTTAATTCAAAGAATTAATTAAATTGCTTGGGTGAAGCCATAAGTTTGTGTAATTTGAGTATCAATATTTTTTAAGAAGTTTTGGTCTAGGATATTAAGGTATGATGTTGTAATGCAACATTGTAGAAGCTTTATAATGCTAAGTATTAAGTTGTTGTCTAATTAGATTTGTGTTGAGATCGAGTCCCTTCCCTAGGTTAAGGCACTGGATTAAGTCTTGTGTTTGTGATGCAGTTTTCTTGATCATCCATCAACAAATACATTCAAAATCATTAAACTCTTATGATTCTTGTTGAAATGTATGCCAAAATGGAATAAATAATGCTCTATTGCTTTGTAAACAATTAATGCACAAATATTTTCCAGATCTTTGCACTTATTCAATAGTTAAAGAAATTTGCTTGTAGAGCTATCTGTTATGTGCAATGTCTTGTGATTAATTGGCATAGAGGGTCATAAATTACATTGTGGGATTACCCTCCTGGGTTTTACAAAGCCCAAAGTGTAGGAGGAAAGCATTTCTTGCTTTCACTTATTCATTGGCCAATCCTTCATAGTTATTTAACATTGAATTAGAAAAATTCATAGATAACTATTCAAATGCAATTGGTTATTTAAAAACACCAACACAGTCCTCTTACTGGTAGCAATTACAGTTCTAGACCCTTTTCTAATCTCACATTTTTCATCCTTAAAAACAAGATTATATCCTTTGCTACACATTTTCCCAACACTCAAGAGGTTGCCTCAAACCTTTAGTATTATGCTTGCCATAAAAAATTATTGGACCAATTCCACAAATCTCACCACTTGAAACATCTCCAAACTTAACTAAGCCTCCATCATATTTTTCATGTTTAATAAATTTACTTTTTTCTCCAGTCATGTGATTAGAGAAACCACTTTCAATAACCCAGTAGTTATTTTCATGTCTAGCATGAAGAGCAGAGATCAAAGTACCTTCAAGTTTCTTTGGAGCACTTTCCTTCGCACATATTTTAGTGTTAGCAGAATTAGATTCATCTTTTATATCCAAGAACAAGCATTCATTATCATCAAAATATCCATAGTCAGACTCATCATTAGAAATTCCAACATCTTCTCTAACATAATAACTTTTCTTGATCATTTTACCTTTGCTTTCTTTTCTTTCTCTACTTTTATTTCTCTCAACTCTTTTTGGACATCTTGAAGCATAATGAACTATTTCACCACACCTAAAACATTTGAAAGGTAATTTACCTTTGTACTTACCAAATCCCTTTTTCATTCTTCTTACAAAGTTAGCTTCCACTTCATCAAGATTATCTTCATTTGGATCTTCAACCTTTGTAGCTTTGAAGGCAGTTTCTACCTTTTCTCCATTTTTTAAAATATGCTTTCTCAATTCAAATGAGGTTAGAGTACCAATCAACTGATCTCTAGAATAATTATTAAAATTTGAAACTTCCTCAATAACATATATCTTTTCACTATATGCATCAGGGAGAGTTCTAAGAACCTTTTTCACTATCCTAGATTATTCCACTTCTGCACCAAGTCCTCTCATCTGACTTACCAGCTCATCAACCCTTTGCATGTAGGACTTAATGTTTTGATCTTCAATCATTCGTAGGGTCTCAAATTGTGCTTCCAAATTCTACAACTTTTCTTGTTTAACCTTTTCATCTCCCTCATAAATACTTTCCAGTTTATTCCAAATCTCTTTAGTGGTCTTCAGATTCATAACTTTAACTAATTTGGAATGTGCAAGACTATTCAAAAGGATAAATCTCCCCTTACTATTTATTTCATGTGTCTTGATATCATCAATAGAACTTGGACTATTTTCAAGAGGAACATGTGGGTTCTTTATATCTTTTTCAATCTCATATCCATAGTATGCTACGTAATCTTCCATCTTTGTCTTTGAAAATGTATAGTCTGTGCCATCAAACCAAGGCACTCAATAGTAGTTATCTTTCTCACCATCCCAAAGCTTCCTTAAGCGATTAAGCTCTTGTCCAAGGAACCTTTCTCTGATACCAATTGTTGAATGAACAAGATAAATGAGAGGGGGGGTGAATCAATTGTAGCAACTTGAACTTTAAAACCCTCAATAGAAGTTAGATCCACAAGCATTCACAAAACCCTAATTTTGTTAATGAAATTAATCAACAAGCACATATGATAGAAATTGAAAGTAAAGACAACATAGACATAAGAACACCAAATTTACATGGAAAACCCAATGAGGGAAAAGCCATGGTGAGGATTAGCTCACAATATAAGAAATTCCAAAACCAGTACACTAGGCTCACTGCCATAAAGGCTCACTACCAAAATAGGATGCATTGTCCAATAAGGGCTCATAGCCTGGGCTCACTACCATAGAATTACAAAGAAGATAGAAGAGACATGCTATAGAGAGAAGACTATCTCAATGCAACAATGAATCCACCACAATCTACTCTCACACACTTGTAGACATGCTTGAAAGATAAAGGACACCTTCAGCTCACTACTTTCAGGAATTCAACACTTGAAATTCACACTGATTTTCTCAAACTCGCATCACTCACATCACACACAACAATCTCGCATCTATCTTTTCCTTCTCTAACAACTCAACTCATACTTATACCATCTTCAACCTTGAAACCCTTCCACGTCGGCAATACATACTTTGTATAATTTATAAATTCAAAATAGGTTGGCACCAAAACATTCTCATGGTGGAAGGAATGAAGGTGACCCAAACACATTCCTAATTGAGACCCAATTAAGTCCCAACACACCTTAACACACTTCCATAAGCTTCACAAGTAGTTTTTAACACAAGGTTGACCAACACTCATGAAAACACATAAAAAAATTAAGCACACACATCCTCAAATTAATCCAAATCTTCTACACAACAAATTTCACCTGAACACAATCTACAATAAGACATGAACACATAAATCTATCTAGAACCTTCACAACAAATTTTTCCTGAAGAATATAATCATTTTGTACATTAGAACAACTCTGTAAAACACTATAACACACTATAATTCTAAAACTCAACATTAGAAACACCAAATCTCAATTCGTCTTGCCCAAGCAAGAGAGCATCCTCATCAACTCTCCTACAAAACTGCAAGTCTTGAAAGCATGATGCAGATAAATGTGGAGCAATTACTGTATATGTCTAAAAATGGTCATGATTAAGCTTGTTAATTAATTAAATATGATTTATTTAATTAATTCCTTTAATGTCATCTACATATAAATAAATTTAATTATTTATTTATATCATTCATCTTCTAAATTCTTCTATCTTAAATTAAATAAATAATTTTATTTAATTACTAACATTTCTACCCTCCGCTTAATTAAATTAAATAAATTTGTATAATTTATTTATATTTAATTATCATTTGGTTCCAAAGTTTAAATATTTTTGAATATTTAAATAATGGAATATTCTCCATCCCATATTCGAATTTAAAATATTAAATATTTTATTTAATATTTTCCATCTCACTCTAATTTCATTTTTAAACATAATTAAATATGAATTATTTAATTATGTGGGTTTCCATTTCCATCTTCACTCCTAAATTAAATAAATTTAATTTATTTAATTCTAATTCATTATTAACTCACCTTCCCAAAATTCTAACTCTTGCTAACTCGCCTTTCTAATTTCAGCTCATCTTTCAAAATGGAAATTTCTCTTCGAAACTCAATGAAGAAAAAGGGAAACCTTCCATCCTCTTCTCCACTTTCAAAAATCTCCCGCCATCCGTTCGAAACAAGCTTAATCCGGACCGTCGATCGATTCAGCCAATCAAATCTGTTCGAAAACTCTATAAAAGCCCGTGCAAATCCAAGCTTTGGTTAATCATCCATAATCATCCATAATCATCCATAATCATCCACAATCACCCACATTCACACGCATATGCATACTCCCGTTCAGGCAATCAGCTTTATGCATTCACATCATTTTCAGCATCACATTCCCACTTTCACGTTAGCATAGATTTGCATTTTTGCATGTTATGCATTTTAAATCTCGTTCTTCATGCCGTCATTTTGTTGAGCTCTACCTGCTGATCTAAGAGCCATTCGAAGCAACAAAACGGTGAAGATAGAGGAGGATAAAACGATTTCGAAAGGTTGTTACGGTTTGCATTGTTTTCTTTCTTTTAGCTTTTCGATTTAATGTTTTATTAACATGTGTTTGAATTTAATTTAAATTTGATCCAATTTTCTCACACATTAAAATGGCGCCCACCGTGGGGCTGGAACCCACGAATTTAACATTTTCTATAAGTTTGTTTTGACAGTTTCGGCTTTCTGGAATCAGCTTTTCGGAAAAATCTGACGTTTCAGCGCATTCAAAAATTCCTGATGTGCATACAGAGTTTTTAACTTTTTGGTTTTGCAGAATTTCGACGCGCATCCCGTGACTGTTACGGTGCATCCCGTGACTGTTACGACGCATTCGTGGCCATTAAAGCGCATACAGTGACTGTTAAAGCGCATTTAGTTTTCGTACATGCACAGTAAATTAGACATTTTTCTTATGGTGCATCCAGTTTCTGTTTAGGTGCTTATAGTATCTGTTAGGGCGCATTTTGTTTCTGTTTTGGCACATTTTGTGTCTGTTTCGGCACATTTGTGTTTCGGCGCATACAGCCTCTGTTTTGGCGCATATGTGTTTCAGCGCATACAGCCTCTGTTTAGGCGCATATACTGTAACAAAAATCACAGAATTCTGAGTCTGACGTATTCCGCAAACAGAATTCTATTTCTTTTTCTAAAGTTTTAAAATGAAGCAATCCTAGGGTAGCCACATCTGGATAAAAAGAAGCAATCTAGGATAGTCACCAAACATTCGAATCTTGCAGTTAAAATGAACAATCTATTTTTGGTGAAGCAATATCTTCACCTAGATTAGCTCATTGTTATTTGGGTTTTAAAAAGAACATTTGCTTGCTGTGATTGTGGCAATAGGTCTATGCTCTCCCCTTAACTGGGTGATCAAAATACCAGACTTTCCTTTTAATTTCATGCAATGTTTGTTTTTCAATTACATCCTTTAGAGAGCCTGCCGTAGTGGGAAAAAGTACTCACCCTACGGGAATGACTCAAGTGGGTTCAAGCCAAAGCCAGGCTATTCCGCCCCACTATAAAATTTAAAGCAGATCTTGGGAAACCCTCTTTTGCTGGTAGTGTGCAAGATAACCATCCCCAAAGCCTTTGTTCTAAAGGTTGGGAGGTCTCCTGAGGGAGTTTATTATTGCCGCACCGAACGGAAATCCTTACTACGAACCTAGTGTAGTGGCCAGCCGAGTCAGTTGCCAAACATTCTGATAATCAAGTGCAAGGGGAGGGAGAATCTTCAAGACTCACCATACTGCCAAGGACCATTTGCTCAGGGGAACTGGTATCCACTTCCGTAACTCTGAGTACGCGCCTGGAAAAGACAAAAACACGGGCGCCCCTTCGGGGGTGACACGGCTGTGTGAGTCGACGTAGTTCTAAGATGTGGGCTGTTGATTACTAGAATGACCTACTTGAGCACTTAAGAGTGAGTCTGTCTGAACTGTCTTTCATGTGAAAAACCTGTGAAAACATTTGATGAAAAACATTTCTTGAATCAAACACTTCATGTTAGTATAGGGCTTTTAGAACAATTGTTTTCAAAATGTTTGTTGTGTCTTCCATTACATTAATTCAGATAAAGAAATCATCCAAATGAAACATGAAGAACAACAACTGAAAGCCACTTAGGAATTTTGTCATATCATTGTTTTGAAAACATTTCCCAATACCTTTCTTCCATGCTTAGGGATTGGAAGTCAACAAAGTTTCCCAAGAAATCAATTTCCAAGAGAATCAAGAAACCTAAGAAAACGTTAGGATACAAGAAAACACTGCAAAAGAGGAAATTCTTGTACAAAAGTCGACAAGTTTTGCTTCACTATTGAGGATTTCTTCACAGATATCAGGATTTTGTTAGAGGATTCACTGATGAATATGTTGTAGATCCTTTAGATTCCCGAACTTATTATCAAAGAAGAGCTCTATCACAACGGCATAATCATAACCAACCTCTTGAATTTGACAACATACCCCAACCTTCCATAGAGTATCCTTCACACCCAAACCATATTCTTCAAAGATCTTGAGAGAATCTCCTTAAAAACAAAGATCAAAATCTTTTAAAGTGCACTCTTCAAAACAGCTTTTTAATTTTTGGGCTTAAGCTTCTCCAACAGGATTCTGAAATCCTTTATCATCTTCGAAGCTACAACCCATAAGTTAGGAGTGTTCTTGATCATATCATAAGATTACCTATCTTATCAGATCAAGATATCATCACCATTGCACTTGTCAAAAAAAAACCGTGATCTGAGTTTAGAGGAAATTTTCAAAAAAAAAAAAAAACATATGCCTATCTCCACAAGATCTCAACACAATAAATTGAAGGATACAATCCAAAAAGAAAGTCATATTCAGAACATTCAAGAAGAAGAAGAAAGCAGTAATCCCATTTTTAGCATAAATCAGAATCCAATTTTCAACAAAAACATGGACAATAAAGAAGAAGATCCTTTCCATCAAGTGGATAGTGATGAAGAACAAGAAGAAGAACGTCTTAAAGAAGCTGAACAAGATCCAAAATTCCATAAAGCCATTGAGAAGATCTTGCAGTGAGATAAGGAAAAATATTTTTGCTATCTAGCCGAACAAGGGGCTAAATTACCTCATGACTTTGACACTGAAAAATTGAAAAACAAATCTGAAGAGACACCCCTTTCAGATCTTAGTGCCTTGACCCAACAAATCAAGGCACTTCAAGGACAAGTTAGAGAATTACAAGGGGGAACAACCACAAAGAAATACACCTTGGAGGACATATGTCCTTATCCTTTTGACAGAAGTTTAAACATGATTCCTTTTCCCAAGCATTGTGAAATACCAAAATTTGATCGCTATAATGGGAAAACGGATCCAATTGATCACGTTAGAGACTTCAGAAACATGACATTGGAGTTTGCTTACGAGGATACTTACTTGATGCAATTATTTCCTAGGAGTTTGGGAGTGCACTCTATGGAATGGTTATCCAAAATCTCACCTCCCGTAAGGACATTTGAAGAGTTGATCAATTTATTCATATTACAATACACCTACAACATACAACATCAGATCACCATGATAGATCTTTGTAAAATGGCACAGAAACCTGGTGAACCTTTCATTACGTTTCTCCAGAGATGGAGAAGAATGTTTGCCAGATACCCACGTCCTATTCCAGAGAAAGAAAAGATGGTTACTTTCATCAACAGTTTAAACTCATAAATGAGCTATCACTTGAACTTACATTGTCCTTCTTCTTTTGACAAGATGATCGAAGATGCCTTAACCATTGAAAGTGCTTTGGTCAAGAAAGGCATAATAAAACATGACAAAGAAAATCCTAGCTCATCCAACCATCATAATCAGGACAAATCCAAATTCTGGACCCGCAACAAAAATGTGGTGAATGATGGTGTTGTGGATGCAAATCATGCTTCAACCAAACCATTCATCCTCACTACCCCAAACACTCGCAACAACAATGTCAACTCAATTGCAAATCATGGAAATAATCCTCCTCCTCAGAGGAACAATACAAGTCAGCACTCCACTTCCCATCAAGGGACTTCAAACAATAACCAGGGTTACCGAGGAAACAATAACAATCCCAATTCTTTAGGGAACACCTCAAATTCAAATCCACAAAGATTTTCGTTCTTCTCCAATAGGAGAAATTTCACTCCATTGAGTCAATCCCTAGAATCCGCATTCAAAGAGTTGATGGCCAAAAATGTTATTACTTTACCGCCTCAACGAAATTATGAACCCACTATAAAGCCTCCATCATGGAATGAGGCATACTATTGTGATTATCATCGATGTAAAGGTCACCGCACCAACAACTGCCAAGCCTTGAAAAATGCCATTCAAGACTTGATTGATAATGACATCATCAGTGTAGAAGGAAATCAACAAACCAACGCAGACCACCAAGCATTTAGCAATCCTTTACCTAATTATCAAAAAGGTGAGTATTCCGACAAAAAAGTAAATCACATCAATGATGATCATATAATCAACCATCTCTACACAGACGATGAGCGGGTAAATGTCATAAAAATCAAAAAGAAGGAGGAATACAGAGAAGTCAACGCAACAACAAGAGCACAAGCAAAAGTTTTCCTAAAAGGCACTTCTTCAAAATCCACTGAACCCCCACCTCAACATCAATATGATTTGGTCAATCAACTTCGAAAAACTCCCGCTCAAATTTCTATTTTTGAACTATTAAATATTTCTCCAGCCCATAAAGAAATTCTTGAAAAAGCCCTTATTGAAACCAACGTATCTACTGATTTGGATGTGAATCAATTTCAAACCATGGTAGGGCATTTGTCCTCATCTACTTGTCTTTCATTTTCTGATAAAGATGACGTTTCCATAACTCATCCTCATAACTCCTCTTTGTATTTAGAAGTCATGGTTCATAAATTTCGCATCAGACGAGTTCTAATAGATGGAGGTGCTGGTTTGAACATCTATACCTTGAAGTTGGTCAAAGCTTTAGGATTTTCTGAGGACTCTATTGATTTCAGAAGAAAGATTACCATAAAAGCTTATGATGATGAAGAAAGAGCATCCAAAGGTCTAATCATGCTGCCAATAAGAGTGGGCCCTGTTATAAAGAATACTTTTTGTCAAGTACTAGATCGTGATCTGGCATATAACATCTTGTTGGGTTGTCCTTGAATCCATGAAATGCAAGCTGTACCATCAACTTACCATCAATGTCTCGAGTTTCCTTATGATGGACAAGAAATAACGATACCTGCTGATAATTCCAACATTCAGACTTGTGCCAACATAAAAGTCAGTCAAGATACTTTGGTCCCTAATAATCGAGAAGCTCATACTAGTACTTCTCTAAAGATTGATACACAAATCAGTCAATTGACCAATAGTTTTGACAAAAAGATGAAATTCAAGGATCATGGAGTTGGAGAATACTCTCTTTGTCTTGTCAATTTACCTACATCACCTCGATCACATGGACAACCATCTATTAGAGAACATCAAATATCAGCAGCATCAACATCAAAGCAAATGCCAATAGAATCAATTACAAAATTTAATGGGCAATTCATCAAAGAAAAATTCCCCATGGAAAACCCTGAGGATACTGAAATTCTAAATTGGCTCTATAAAGATGAAGATGAAGCAGTTTCTAATGTCAAATTACCCACAGACAAATATGGAAAAGGATATTTAATCATGCAGAAGATGGGTTATGATGAAGGACCTATTGGAAAAAGGAAGGAAGGAGTAGTTGAACCCATTCACCTCCGTGGACTTGCTGCAAAAGAGAAAACTGGATTGGGTTATGATACTAACTCTCAAGAAAGTAAATCCAAACACGGCAATGTTTTCACATTGCAAGAAGGCTCAAATTCACAAGAGGCATGTTTGACAACAATTCAGAATTTCCTAGACAACAATTCTGACACAGACTCTGCTGAATATGAATGGGACACCATTTACAATGATGAGTTCTGGAGAGACAAAGAGGTTGATGTAATACACCAATATGTCCCAACTCTAATAGAAGGGCAAGGTTCAGGATCCCAACCGCGAGGATTTGAACCACAAGTCGACTATGACTCTAGTGATATTGAATCAGATCTAAACGAACAAGACTATCATGAGAACAGTACTATCATTGATCCACCTTATGCTGCAGATCCTACAGACCACTCCGTCATGACCTTGACCATAGCCGATCTCACACAACCTGATGACCCGCTACCTTTACTCCATCCTGACCTTATTGATTGGGATTTTACGGAATCTATTAACATACCTATGTTTCCAAGTGATGAAGCTATCATAAACTTCCTTTCTGCAGAAGATGCGAATGATTGTTCCATCAGTGATTTCCGACATAGAGTTTTTGACCAGGAGAGTGTCAAGTCTCCTAGCTGCAAAAATAAAAACAAAAAAGAAAGATCTAATGGTGAAAACCAGAATCTGGCAGTATTAGATCAAACAAAAGATAAAATAAAGAGCGTATCAGATGGTGAAAACCTCCTTGAGGCGCCAGATGATGGGACTTTTGACACTCTCCCGGAGCATTATCATGAGCGATCGCCTATTCTGATTGAACCTACAAATGCTGTCAATCTTAAAACTTCTGACAAACCAAGAATTTTACAGTTGGCCACATCTATGACAGAGAAAGATATACCAGAGTTTATGAAATTCCTGAAAGCAAATCAAGTCAACTTTGCATGGTCTTACGCCGACATGCCTGGTCTTGATCCTGATCTTATCATGCATCATTTATCTATCAAACCAGGTGTCAAACCGGTAAAGAAAAAACTCAGAAAGATGCACCCTCATGTTGCATTGTTAGTTAAAGAAGAACTAAGAAAAATTCTTGATGTGGGCTTCATCAGACCAGTCGACTATGCAGAATGGATCTCCAACATTGTACCTGTATCCAAACCAGATAAAACTGTCAGAATATGCATAGATTTCAGAGATCTTAATAAAGCGTGTCCTAAGGATGACTTTCCATTACCAAATATTGACACCATAGTTGATCTGACAGTTGGCCATGCCATGTATTCATTAATGGATGGTTTTTTTGGATATAACCAATTCAAGATCGCACCTGAAGATCAAGAGAAAACAGCTTTCACGTGTCCATGGGGAACTTAATGTTGGAATGCCATGCCTTTTGGTCTGAAAAATGCTGGGGCTACCTACCAAAGAGCCATGACTACAATATTTCATGACATGATGCATGTATTCATGGAAGATGGCAAAATCATACACCAGAGAAGGACATCTTGAAGTATTGACCAAAATATTTGCAAGATTGGAGAAATTCAAAGTTCGTCTTAACCCTAAGAAATGTGTTTTTGGGGTCAAGTCTGGAAAACTCTTGGGGTACATTGTTTCAAAAAAAGGAATTGAAGTAGATCCATCAAAAGTTCAAGCAATTATGGAAATGCCCCCACCAAAGAACATCAGTCAGCTAAGATCACTACAAGGACGACTTCAATCTATACGGAGGTTCATCGCACAATTGGCTGACAAGAGTTTACCATTCACACATCTACTACATAAGAATGTTCCTTTCAAGTGGGATGACAAATGTGAATTGGCCATTCAAAAAATCAAAGAATATCTAATGACTCCACCGGTTCTCATATCACCAGATCCAGACAGACCACTCATCTTGTACATTGCTGCAACAGAGACATCTCTGGGGGCACTACTAGCACAAGAAGACTCTACAGGAAAGGAACGTGCAATCTACTACATCAGTAGAACATTGACAAGCCATGAGCTCAACTATACTTCTATTGAGAAGGCTTGTCTGGCAGTAGTCTTTGCTTCACAAAAGTTTCGACATTACATGCTGACCCATACAGTCAACTTGGTTTCGACGATTGATCCACTCAAGTATTTATTGAGCAAGGCATCATTGACAGGAAGGTTAACCAAGTGGGTAATGATTCTTAGTGAGTTTGATATCCATTATGTTGATCGTAAGGCAATCAAAGGACAAGTTATCGCTAATCAACTAGCTGAAGCACCATTACAAGCAGATCATCCCCTGCACATTGAATTTCCAGATGCTGATGTCTTTACTGCAGAATCCAAACAACCATGGGCTTTATACTTTGATGGTTCTTTCACTCAACATGGATCAGGAGCAGGCATACTTTTTGTCACCCCTCAAGGACACACCATTCCTCATTCATATCAGCTAATGTTCCCATGCACCAACAACATAGCTGAATATGAGGCATTAATCACTGGACTCAAGATAGCACTGGAATGGAGAATAACAGAGTTACAGGTGGTCATTTGTTAGATCAATAATGACTACCAAACCAAAGATGAAAAACTCTTACCTTATAAAAAGATGGTGGATGACTTCAAAAAGTATTTTGTGGATATCAAATTCACACAAATTCCAAGGCTTGATAATAAAGCAGCTGACGCTATGGCTACGATCGCATCATTGTTACAACTCCCAGAAACTCAGCATCGTTACAAATTTCTGGTAGAACAATCATTCACACCTGCATATGATACCCCTGAAAGCCAAATCATTTGTCACTTGGTAGGATCCGATTCACCTTGGTATGAAAAAATTTATGCTTATCTCAAAGACGACATCTTACCACCCGATTTATCCCGTAACCATAAATGCAACTTTATCCGTCAATCCACCCGCTATACCCTCATCGCTGATACCCTTTATCGCTGTGGTCTTGATGGTACTTTACTCCGATGTATTGAACACGAAGAATCTGACAAAGCTTTACAAGAAGTTCATGGTGGCATCTGTGGTACTCATTCGAGTGGACTGACTTTATCTAAGAAATTGATTAGAATGGGTTACTATTGGCCTACAATGGAGAGGGAATCATTCACTTTTGTGAAAACATGTTCAAAATGTCAGATCCACGGGAATCTCATTCATGCTCCTGCACAAGAACGCCAACCGTTTTCATCAACCTGGCCATTTTCTCAATTTGGATTAGATCTAGTAGGCAAGATTCATCCTTCTTCATCAAATGGGCATAAATTTATCATCACAGCAACAGAGTATTTTACTAAGTGGATTGAGGCAGTCCCTCTTACCAAAGTTACCGGCAAACAAATATCATCATTCATACTCAACTATATCATTTGTCGGTATGGCATTCCCAACTCCATTATTACAGATAATGGCCGACCATTCAAAAATTAGGATGTTGATGAACTTTGTGAAAGATTCCACATACAGCATAGATATTCAACACCTTACTATCCACAAGGGAATGGCCAAGCAGAGGCCTCAAATAAAACTATATTGAAAATCTTGAAAAAGACTGTGAATGCATCAGGGAATGATTGACACATTCAACTCAATCCTGCTCTATGGGCCTATAGAACCAGTATCCGCACGCCAACAGGAGCAACACCATTCGCCCTTGTTTATGGAGCAGAAGCCATATTTCCCTTAGAAGTGGAGATTCCCTCACTCAGAGTATCATTAAAAGGCTTAGCAACAGATGATGAATACAAAGTTTCCTGACTCCAGGAGCTTGAATTTCTAGATGAGAAGAGACAAAGAGCAGCTGATCATTTGAAAGCTTATCAATAGATGATGTCTCACAGTTACAACCATAAAGTAAAACCACGTACCTTTCAGGTGGGTGATCTTGTTCTGAAAGAGAATCCACATAATCAACAAGACAGAGAGAAGAAAGGAAAGTTTGAGCCAAATTGGCTAGGTCCTTATGTGGTTATCGCAGTTTATGGTTCAGGAGCCTACAAGCTATCAACGCCAGAAGGGGACTTGTTTGATGAGCCGATCAACAGCATGCATCTGAAGAAGTATTATGTCTAAGACGATCATCATCATTAGAAAAAGTCCTGAAGAAATATAAAAAAAAAATCAGAAAAAGTCCTGAAGAAATATCAAAAAAATTAGAAAAAGTCCTGAAGAAATATAAAAAAAATCAGAAAAAATCCTAAAGAAATATCAAAAAAATCAGAAAAAGTCCTGAAGAAATATCAAAAAAATCAGAAAAAGTCCTAAAGAAATATCAAAAAAATAAAAAAAAGTCCTGAAGAAATATCAAAAAAATCAGAAAAAGACCTGAAGAAATATCAAAAAAATCAGAAAAAGTCCTGAAGAAATATCAAAAAAAAAAGAAGGCAGTCATAGGGTGAAAACCTGGCAAACAGGCAGTCTATTGACAAGAAAAATGCAATAAAAAACAAATAGTGAAAATCTGGCAAACAGACGCTATTTGTAGCTCTCCATCTATTAGTTCATGTTCTGCACTTAACTTTTCAATCTTCATTTTCATGCATCATTTTCACCATCTTAGGGTTACACCAGCACCATTCCCTCATCATTTGCCTTGAGCGATAATGTCTTACCATGGCTTGATTATTGTACATATTCATTTCAACAAGTTGTGTTGATACCAAGGGCAAATCTCAGAACACTGGGGGCAATCAACTTTCAGATCTTCCCAAAACAGTAAGACAATGACATCGAAGCCAATCATGTGCAACACAAAACAATCAAATTAAACCAAAACATTTAACCATTGATCCATATCACAGTAGCTTTCAGTTGCGTACCTTATCATGACTCATATCTGGATGATCTCTAAATCTGAATTAATGTTTGGAATCACAGTATTTCATTTTTGGAATAATGGTTGTTTAATTTTCGATATCATTTCTCTGGAGCACACTCAATGATGTACTGAACTAGAGTGGCAAGGAAAGAGGATGATTTTTCTTTGTCTGCTGTCTGGAGGTTAATAATTTATCGGTTGCAAATATGTCACGAGACGTGATGATTTATCATTGATGACAGTTCCAAATTTGCATCAGATGGTGGTTAGTCTTTGTCTGTTTATGCAAGAAATGCTCAGGTCATCTCGGTTCAATTATACCTAGATGCTTGTGTTCATTTGCTATATCAAAAATCATGAAAGTTGTACTCAGGTCATCATTGGTGCTAATTTCCCCTCTGATGCTTGTACATACTTCCAACATTTTAAAACGCTCTATGATGATTTAAGGAGACTCACTAAAAGGCTCAACAAAATGATCGGCTTCATTTAGTTGCATTTCATTTTAGGTCATTGTGCATAACTGCATCTTGGGTTTGGCATCTTGAGTTTTCGAAGGGTCAATGGCTGACATCTTTTGGACTAGTTGTGGAGGACAATGTAAACATTTGTATCACCACCATCGCATTTCATCTTCATTTCATTTCATCATCAGTAGCATTATCGTTTCATCATTTCAAAATCGGTATCATCTTATTAGGTGCATTCCATATCATTTCATATTAGTTTCCTTATTGCATCCACCAACATCTCATGTTATTTGCATCTCCATTATCGTTTTGATCAATATTTTGGGTCACAATTTATTTCATCCTTATTATCATTTCATTTAACATTGCATTTATTATTACCATTTAATTATCATTTCTTTTCATTTTTATATCACTTTATCATCCTTGCATTTTCATTAGTTTCATTTCATCCATTATCATTCCATCATGCATTCATTATCACCATTCCATTCATTATTCATCCATATTCATTATTCATTCATCATTATTCCACTATATCATTCATTCCATATCATCTCATTCACCATATCATTACACTTCATATCATTTACCATTTCATTTTATTCATTTCATTTCATTCATATTCATTCATTTCACATTTCCATCCATTCCATTCATTGCATCCATTCCATTCCATATCATTTACCATTTCATTTTATTTCATTTCATTTACCATTTCATATATCATTTCATTTCATTTCGTATCCTTTATTATTTCACTGCATTTCATATCATTTATCATTGCATTTCATTTCATTTCACATCATATCATGTATCACTTACTATTTCATATCATTTATTAGATCATTTATCATTTCATATCATTGCATATCATTTTCATATCATTTACCATTTTCATACCATTACATATCATTTTCATATCATTTACCATTTCATATCATTTATCATTTCATTTCATTTCATATCGTTTCACTTATCCATTCACTCATAGAAATTTCCATTCACATCACAAGGCATATCCGAAACGCAACATTCATATTTATTTGCATAACAAAAATCTAAAAATACATACATCATAGGCAATTCATCTGCATGACATCATTAGTACACATCATCAGATAATCGTAATCATAATAAAACATCATAAATCAAACCATCCTGCATATCATGTTAGTCATCAAATCATTTAAATGCATAACAAAATCCATAAACAGGTAGACATCAATGCATATCATATCATCACATCATAAATAAACATCACATCATCATCAAAATAATCATCGCCGATGCATATCATCACTCATCAAAAATGATACAAATGTCCCAATGTCCAATGAAACTACAATGTCCAATACATCAAACATGATAAAAAATGGCATATACAGGCTCTGCACTACAAAGTCTAGCTGGTGGATGCTCCTGATGGTGCTGGTCTGGAGGGAGGTGGTCTGCCACTGGTGCCTGCATCTGGATCCTGTCGTGGCCCTGTCACTCCCTTGCTCTGGGTGTGTGTCCGTGATCTGCTCCGGGTCCTGCTGTGGGATCTCGGGTATGGCTCTCTGCGCTCTGGAGGGCATAGCTCCTCGTATCTAACCCTGTAATACTTAGCCTCCCTGGCCATCTCCATGCCCTGTGCAATGGCCTCTCACAGTGATGCACTCTACACTGTGCCCATCAATCTCTGCGCCACGCCCTCAGCCTCTACTGCTCGTCGCCTGAATGCATCCCTCTCAGTAATCACCTGAGCTAACTGTGGGTCTGGGGCAGGTGCCTGTACTTGTGTCTGTGCCTGTGCCTGTGCCTGAGCAAGCTGTGTCTGTAACTGCACAATAATAGCCTGTGCCTGCGACAACTGACTTTGTAGCTGACCCTGCTGCCCCTGCAATGTCTGCACCTGAGCCTGAAGAGTAGCTAATTGTCCTTGCTGCGAGGAAGAAGCCAGTCGGATCACTGTTCGCCTCCCTATCCCTGTCCTCGGTCGCCGCATAATCCGCACACCCCTCAGGATATCCAGCCCCCCCGATGTAGGTCCTCCCATCCCCCCACCATCCCCACCACCATCATCATCATCATCATCTGACCCCTTCTCCTCTTCGCTCTCCTCCTCCTCTCCTCCAATAGCTCCCTGCTCATCGCCGGCCACATCTGCATGTCCACCCACTTCGGGCGGTGGTACTCTCACAATAGGCGCTGACTCATCCGGACTGGTAAACCGCGGAAAGGGATGTGTGTGGAAATAGGCAGCATACTCATCAGACATCCCGACATCCACTACATCTCATCTATCCACCCATGCCTCAGGTGCTAGGGCCATGTACTCTGTATAGGCGGCCTGGTACACTATGCATGGCCCCCATCCAGCCTCATCTCTGCTCCGGGCGTAGTGTGCAATACCCTGCGGCATCCCCTGTGTGAATCTAAACTGCCTCTGCACCCGCAATGCTAAAAATCTCTCCAAAATAAAGGGAGTTCTCCCTATCAAAAACCATGACATACTGACATAGGGCATCTCAATATCATCGGTCGCCCATGGCTCACAATCTAAATACGGTCGCCATATGACCGTATCAATGTCATCCAGAAGTCATCTCCAGTAGTCTACCTTGCCCAGCTTGGGCTGGGTAAGGAACTCAGAATATGTATAAATGTATGGCCTACCTCGTGCCCTCACTCTGGGGCATGTTGGCCTCGTCACAACAAAATGCTCCCAGGCCCAAATCTGTAACACTGTAACTCCGCAGGATAGACTGGTGGATCCCCTGTAAACCACCTGGTGCAAATCGTGATAAATATGAGCTAACATGCAACTCCCCCACGCATACCTCCTCGGTTGTAGTATCATCTGCTCGAGAATCCTGCCCCAGCCCACTGACAACCCCTTTCCCCGGTGATCCGGACAAAGGAGACCTCCAATGAAAGCACCTAAAACTGCTGGTAAGGCTGGATACCCATGAAAGTCTGCCCATGGTACCCAGTACCCGACTATCCTCGCATCTCCATAAACTCTCCTCAGAGCATCTGTGCCTCCAATCTCCTTGTGATCATAATACACAAGTACGCCAACAACTGGAATGCCTAGGATCCTATATGCATCCTCAGGAGTCACTGTCACCTCACCGGTCGACATGTGAAAGGTGTTGTGCTCCGAATGCCATCTCTCTGCGAGGGTTGTCAACAAACCTCTGTTGACCCTAATCGGCGGCATCGCCAATAAGGGTCTCAAGCCGCAAGCATCAATCACTGCTCTATCAGCAGGGGTCAACTCAGGGATCCAATCCCATCCCGCTGAATGTCGCTCCCTAATCTGGAGGTTTTTGAAAACCTCCTATTTTTCATCACAACGATCATCCATCAAAATCATATCAAACATTCAAACCAAATCAAAATCAGATTCATATCTATCAGTAACCTATATCAATGAACTATATCAGACCCATATCAGACTCATATCAATGCATCAAATCAATGACCCATATCACACATCAGTCCTATCACTCAAGTCACATTTATCAAGCTGGATATCATATCACATCTATCCTATCATCAATTACTATTTGTTTTCTATCGCAGGAACCAAATTTATCAGACATCATATCAATTTCATCTACTCCTTGTTTTCTATCCTAGGAAGCAAGGTTATCAATCAATCATTTGATTTTCCTATCATCCCTACCCATATCAACATGAGGACATGACAATTTACCTATCTATTGACTAAGGAAGCAATACAAAATCATCATTTTCATCACAACTTTCATCTCGACTGTTCACTAGATGCGCCATTCTTTTTACTGAATGCGCGCTTTCCCGTATGCACCGTTCTTTTCACCATATGCACTAAAACAGTCACCGAATGCGCACTTTCCTGTATTCGCCATTCTTTTCACCAAATGCGCCGCTGTTTTTGCTGAATGCGCGCTTTCCCATATGCGCGTCTGTTTTCCCTAAATGCGCTCTATCCCTAAACTTTTGAATTTTCCCTATATGCACGCTAGTTTTTACGGGATGCGCTAAATTGATTTTTCTACGAAAATCAAAAACTAAACCCTATGCGCGTTTGTTTCTACTATATGTGCGCCTATTTTTTTTGAAAGCGCCTAAATTTTCCTATATGCGCGCAAACATAAATTTTAAAACTGAAACCACGGAAATTCATGAAAATTTCGATTCAAACAAGAAAATTCGAAAGCACAGAGGGTTAGATCGACTCACCGGAGGTCCGTACGCTGCTGGCCTCTGATATCGGCGCGATCTCTCGAATCTATGACGATGATACGGAATCTCCATGTCGTAAATGTCACTCTCAGAGCTACAGTTTCACCACAGTCAAAAGTGCAAATGACTTGTCTCTTTCAACCTTTTTACCTTTTAAAGGTCAACCAAGGGTAAAATGTGACTTTATTTCAAAATGGGCATTTATTTTTCTGTCGTGAGCTAAACCACTTCACCTCTCCTTCGTGATTTACCTCCCGAGGGGGCATCATCAGCAGAAATATCAAAAGCATATCCGGGGCAAAAAATTTATTTTTCTTTGAAGCAATGTGTTTTACACATCACTTCAAAGAGGGGCAAAATGTATATGTCTAAAAATGGTCATGATTAAGCTTGTTAATTAATTAAATATGATTTATTTAATTAATTCCTTTAATGTCATCTACATATAAATAAATTTAATTATTTATTTATATCGTTCATCTTCTAAATTCTTCTATCTTAAATTAAATAAATAATTTTATTTAATTACTAACATTTCTACCCTCCGCTTAATTAAATTAAATAAATTTGTATAATTTATTTATATTTAATTATCATTTGGTTCCAAAGTTTAAATATTTTTGAATATTTAAATAATGGAATATTCTCCATCCCATATTCGAATTTAAAATATTAAATATTTTCCATCTCACTCTAATTTCATTTTTAAACATAATTAAATATGAATTATTTAATTATGTGGGTTTCCATTTCCATCTTCACTCCTAAATTAAATAAATTTAATTTATTTAATTCTAATTCATTATTAACTCACCTTCCCAAAATTCTAACTCATGCTAACTCGCCTTTCTAATTTCAGCTCATCTTTCGAAATGGAAATTTCTCTTCGAAACTCAATGAAGAAAAAGGGAAACCTTCCATCCTCTTCTCCACTTTCGAAAATCTCCCGCCGTCCGTTCGAAACAAGCTTAATCCGGACCGTCGATCGATTCAACCAATCAAATCTATTCGAAAACTCTATAAAAGGCTGTGCAAATCCAAGATTTGGTAATCATCCATAATCATCCATAATCATCCACAATCACCCACATTCACACGCATATGCATACTCTCGTTCAGGCAATCAGCTTTATGCATTCACATCATTTTCAGCATCACATTCCCACTTTCACGTTAGCATAGATTTGCATTTTTGCATGTTATGCATTTTAAATCTCGTTCTTCATGCTGTCATTTTGTTGAGCTCTACCTGCTGATCTGAGAGCCATTCGAAGCAACAAAACGGTGAAGATAGAGGAGGATAAAACGATTTTGAAAGGCTGTTACGGTTTGCATTGTTTTCTTTCTTTCAATTTTTCGATTTAATGTTTTATTAACATGTGTTTGAATTTAATTTAAATTTGATCCAATTTTCTCACACACAATTACATTTCTCTCAGACCATAGCCAAAAACACTGAAGTGCATAGTTTATGGATTGGTGAGAATATCTCACACTGTACAGTGATCCAGAACCCCAAACTCTAGATATAGAAACTTCCAACAATCATGAAAAAAACCTCAAATCTACACTAACATAGCATCAATACAGAAGAAATGTGGAGCACATCTCAGACCATGCTCTAAACACTTGCATAAAACTGTTTTCTTTGTTCATCAAATTTTCTCAAAAGCACTTAGAAACCAAGTACCAAAGAAATCACCTCAACACATTACTTCAATCTAACACATCTCCAAACATAGATAGCTCCATGTACTCACCACACTTCCTCAACAACTCAACCACACATACATAGTTTGCAACAACTTTGTTACCACAATCTTCTCAATATCCTCAACATCTTCACCAAGTAGACTTCCTCAACACGCAGCTGACATTAATGACAACACCAGCCAATAGACATTCATGTTGACATCAATGAAAACATTATCATACTTGCAACATCACTTAGGGTATAATATCCACAACCATTATCCTTGATTATTTCCTTGATCTCTAGGATGGTTTGGTGTGTCGATGGCTTGGATTTAGATGTAGATGGTAGGGTTGATGGATCCACATATTTTTATGGTATTAGGACTTGATCATTATTAGGTATTTGTGGCACCTTGTAATATTTCTCCTCCAAGCTCTTACAGTAGTAAAAAGGCTCGGGATCACCATGGATGGTTACTTCTTTATTTTCATATGAAAACTTGACACATTGGTGATATGTGCATACCTATGAGCCGATCTAACCCATTTGGAGCCATTAACGTATTATGTGTTGTGCTTTTTATGTGATGTGGATATTGTTCATGATGTGTTAAATGTGATTGTCCTTAATAGTGTTTAACTATTACCTTTTCTTGAGCTCGAGTGTGATGAAGTGGTAATGGGTCATTGTGAGTTGAATGTGATTGAATATTAAAGCTAGGTTTATGGGTTGATTTACTGTGTTTTATTTATGTATTAATGGGTTTTCATGACCCTAGGTCATAGGGATAGGACTTGGGAATAATTTTATGGGTTAAAAATTAATTTTACAGTCATGTGACCCTCTTTTTGGAACCATTTCTACTTGTGACAACATTCAAGTTGGTCAATGTAACTTTAAAACATATCTGGTGAACCCTCACACCAAAAGTGTGAAGGGTTAAATTGAAGTAGATCAATTGTGAAGGCAACACTTGTCACCTTCACAACTGAAGATGAGATATTATGGATTTTGTTAGGGATTATTTTGAGAAGATTTGGGGTCATTGGGATTGATTCATTCATGCTTGTTTTTGGGAATCAACTAGGAGGAGAGTGTGGAAGCTTGGGAAGGAAATAATATTGGGGAGTTGTTGTTGATTTCTACATCAAGTATTGCCATATTGGGGTTATACTAGGTGGGTATGCTCTTTCTTGTGCTTCACCATGAATATGAGTGTATGCATTCTTTTTGTGAATATTTAGTGTTTTTTGTTTAGTTGGTTGTCATGTTGTGGGTTTGTTTTGTGTAGAAGAAGAAAAACTACTATAGCATGGAGGTTTTACTTTATGTGTTGGGGTTGAGTGGGAAATATGTCCTTGGAAGGGGGTAAATGAAAAGGTATGAGTACCCATATTTCATGTTTATGATAATGTAGATACTATGCATTGAAAATACGAACATGGTGTAGAATCGGGTGAAATGCAAAATGGGTGGAAGTATGATTTTGAGAGGTGTTTGATATGAGAAACTTGGAGGTGATGCATGGATGGAAGTGTAGATTTTTTTTCTATTTTCCCCTCTTAGTTGATGTCCTACTCCCCCTTTTAAGACTCTTGAGGAAGAGGCTTGTGTTGTGATTCTTATGCTATTAAAAATTTGTAATGTGTGGTAATTGTGTTAAGTTTTCTGTTGTGTAATATTCTTGGAACTGTAATAAAATTGCTACAATATGTATCATGGTTTCAAGTATTGTTTTGTACAAAATCCTTGTCATCTTGGTGTTTCTCCTAGCTTGGGGGTGGGCTATTTTACCTCTATGGCTGGGAGGTGAGCTACCACTAATTATGGAAAGAATTTAGTTGTTTATGTGTAAGAAATTAGCTCAACAAGACGATTTTTTATGGTAGAGACTTTGGTTTGAGTATACACATGTCTATAGCTAGTGTTGCAACAAGACGTGTTGTTATTGGTTATGTATATGAAGGCTTCTATGAGTCTTTCCTTGCAAACTTATCCATTGTTGTAAAGAGTTTCACTCAAGGAAAAATAGTAAAGAAAGTTTAATGTGTAGATTATAAATGTGCATCAAAGTAATTGCATTTAGCTGCATGAAGTCTCCTTGCTATATGTAAAATTGTATTGTTTAAAAAAGCTAAGAAATGACCATTCTGTAATGTATATTCCAAGTGTAATCTCCATAAAAAATTTATAGTATGGCTAGAACCTACAAAATGAAGTGATTCAATTATATTAGTGAAAGGTAGAACAATGTCATATAGGTCTATTTCTAAACTTATTTCTGGTTGCTTTCTTTGTAAAAAAATTATAAAGTGAATAAAATCATGTGGTGGACTGGCATATAGTTCATGAGGAAGTGGGTTATTAAAGTTTCATGGCTAGATATAGTTATTCATACTGATTTGTGCAAGTTAAATATATAGCATTAGTTTGGGCCTATGAGCATGTCATATTATATTTCTATTTATTTCAATAGTTGAGCTAAGTTTAATCTACATAAAATTTATTTGTGCATATACTTGTAAATGTAGGGAGATAAATATAGTGAGATAAATTTAGTCATAATTTAATATGTGGTATGGGAATCAGAAAACCAATGTAGCATGGATCAACATGTTAAAAAAGTAATACATATTGGTGATAATTTTGGTTAAGTGTTGGAACAATCTCCAACCGTTATTTACTTGCAACACAATATTACTTTTCCCAGTATCATATATTTCATATGCTTCATGACTATGATTCATACTGTAATGGGTTGATTAGAAAAGTGTGGTTATAAACAAGTTAATAGTTATTTTAATAACTTTTAAAATACATGTATATAGAAGAGAAATAATAACAATAACAAGAAAATGCATTAGACTCCAATAGGTAGCCACTATCAGTGGTAGAGTATGGCATTGAACCTTAGAGAATATTTTGATAGAAAAAAAAGGGAAAAAATAAAAATAAAAATAAGAAAATGCATAGACTCTAATAGGTAACCACTGTTAGTGGTAGAGTATAGCATTGAACCGTAAATCAGAGAGTGTTTTGACAAAAAAAGAGAAAAAAAATAAAAGAACATTTATATGTATGCTTGATCACTCTATGCCTCTATTAATGTCTGTTTTCAGTTATTGTAGTCTGAGTTTCCATTCTTTGTGCTTTCTTTTTCTGTGAAATAAAAAAGACAGTCAAATATTTCAAAAAAAGAAAAGAAATATGATTAGTTATAGAATGAGAAAATGATAGCATTGCTGCAATCCCCACTAAAGGCATGACCATTGTCGATCATTATACCTTTCCTGATGAGTCATATAAAGGAAAATAAATATATATAGAACAACAAAAATCAAATAATACTTTTTAAAAATATTCTTTGTGTAGGGTCATTTTGAGCTAGAGAACCAACATTAATTGCAGGTCAACTCCTATGGAGTTCCAGAATACCCTGATCTCATCTATAAACACCACTTATCAAACAAAACAAAGAAAAGAGGTGATGGTCATTAGGGAAAACTTTATTTTTCTTCAAGACACAAGTCTAGGGTTTTCGGTAAAATGAGGGTCTCAGTCATCAATGCACTAATTTTTGGGGGATGTGTGAGCTTGGGTGAGGAAATTCGTTGAGAATGTACATACTTGTCTTTTTGGAGAGACTTTTAAATATGTATTAAAAAGATCCCTAAAGTCCTACATGGTGGGAATACACATTTTTTTAATGTAAAACTAGCCTTGATTTTTCTTATGTGAGTAAAACTTCCTAACGACTAATTATCCTTAAGTCTATTCTCTTAATAAAACTTTTTTTAATCCTATTTCTTTACCCTAAGGAAGGAAAGTAAAAGCATGCGATATAATTCTCACTCTAATCTTTTAGTAGATTGCGTAATAAAGTTAGTAAAATATTAGTAAAGTTAGCAAGTTAATAAAAAATAATGTTTATTGATTTATTAATAATTTTATTAATCAAGTTAATAAAATATCAATAAAGTTAGTAATACATTAATGCTTATCAATTTATTAATAAATTCATTTACAAATTTTAATAAAATGTTAATGATTGTTAAATAATTAATAGTACTTTTAATAAAGATTGTAAAAATATTTGATTTTTAGGAGGAAGATATTTTATGAGAAATATTTTGGTGAGATAAAGTTTATATATATATATATATATATATGAAATCTTGGGGTTTGCAGAATTTTATGGAATGTGTTTAAAAGTTTACATTTGCGTAATTATTGCAAGTTATTATTTTGTTTTACTTTACAAATTGAAATGATATCAAACAAAAGAGATAATGAAAGTAAAATAGCA
The DNA here is from genome assembly GCA_007258455.2 of Sequoia sempervirens. Lineage (NCBI taxonomy): Eukaryota > Viridiplantae > Streptophyta > Pinopsida > Cupressales > Cupressaceae > Sequoia > Sequoia sempervirens. The sequence continues at coordinate 472,282,277 of VDFB02047230.1, forward strand.
TAGTAAGTATGTAATGAACTTGCAAATTAAATTATTAGTATTACTATTTTCATCTATTTCTCTTCAAGGGCATGATAATGATGATTTAAATGATACATCAAAAAAAAAATCCTTAGAGGAAATTCATAATTCAGGGTCATTTTTGTTATCCCTAAATAAATACCACAAATTTAAGTCATATAATGATGTTATTTAAAGGATCATGCAATTAAGTTGGTTTTATGTTGGGAAATCAAACACAAAACAATAAATCTAAGGATAAACTGGGTCATTCACTTAATGCCTTTTTATTCTCGCAAGAATCATTTTAAGTCTAGGCCTCATCATGAGGACTTGAAATTTTCCATGTCATATAGTTAGCCCAAGGAAGCTTTCCTAAGAAGTAATCTCTTTAAAAATATATTGTTTACAATACCCATACATAAATTAGGTTAGACTTCTTTTGAGAGTAGGTGAACTAGGTTCGTCTTACTCACCTCACCTAACCTCCTTCCCTGCCTTCTGGGTGGCACACTTGTAGTGATGTTGCACTAGCAATGTCACTAAATGTGCACATTAATATTCATATTAGACATGATATTTGATAAGATTGTAGTAAACAAAATAAAAAAGTTTGAGTTCTATGTTATGTCCTTAGGTCAAGTTTATAGGCATGGCATTTGGTATTAGAGCCAGGTTGCAACTCTAGAAAACTTTGGGAATTAGTTTTAGTGTGTGGAAAATGTGCAAAACACCATGTGTTAGCTAGAATAAATCGTGAAAGGGAAAATTAAACTTAAACCAAAGAATTCTTGTGGATTTACCTTTTATCTAGAAAATGAGAATCTAATTGTAACTATCTTGTTGCAAGATGGTATGTTCCATGGCCTTCCTTGTGCAACACAATGCTTGGGTTTGTGACATGGTTTAACTGCCTCTTGTGGATCTTGTATAAATTTGGTGGTTGTAACAGACATTCGACAATTACCAATGTAACAATTGGTATCAGAGTAGAGGTCATAGGTTTGAACCCCTCACTTGCATTGGGGGGATTGTTGCAAGATGGTGTGTCCCTTGGTCTTCCTTGTGCAGTGTGACACTTGGGTTCATGACATGGTTTAATCGCCTCTTGAGGATCTTATATAAATCTAGCAGTTGTATCAGGCATTAGCAGGTTCATCTTTTGGTGCAACGACAACCACCAATGTAACATATCCAACCTAAATAGATTTGTAACATACCAAGTGGTCAAGAGTTGAATCTATTAGATGGGTCAAATAAGTATTTAATTAAATACATGTAGCTTTTAGAAGAAACTCGGGCTAAACAAAAACCCTTGAATAAATAAACAAGGTGTATGCCTAGAGAAAACATTAGTCTAGTTAACATAGGTTGTTGTGCTAATCGTGCCCTTTTGACATTACATTTTCTTTAAACCTTAATATATATATATGTATATATATGTATATATATGTATATATATATATATATGTATATATATATATGTATATGTATATGTATATATATATATATATATATATATATATATATATTTGAAATGTGGTCATTTTATAAAGAACATGAATGGGTAGTGTAATGAGATAAGGTGTCATGATGTGTATTATCAAAGAGACCTAATACCATCGACTTCTTGAGATCATAATTTCTAAAGGAAAAATAATGTGACTTCTTAAAGTTAGGATTGTTTTGGGAACACCAAGTTTTTCTGTAGAAACATTAATACAAATTAGGAATGGAATACTATAACTCTATTTTTGAAAACTTCAAACTAGATAAAGTAAAATTATATGAATCTTAAAAGAGATGAATATGGTAAAGGTCATAATTGATTAAGATTGGGTCTCTAAACCCTTAATTTGAATAAATTAAATTAGCAACAAGAGTGAAAAATTAGAAACCTCTTGACCTTGTGTTATGTACAATTTGAACATTTCATATAGTTGAATTCAAATTCTTATCAAAGATTAGAAATTAAAACTTTGAAAAGTGGGTTGCTATATCAAATTATATGGACATTCACAAATTGATGTTATTAAATATACTCAAGAGATAATATTTTACACACCTTAGATCCTTGCTTTCCTAAGTCCCCCCGATTACTCGAAATCGTGGTTTATAAATAGTGTGTAATAAGGATTAATCCTTGATTCTCAAAAATAGTGAATGAATCACCTCATGGCTAGAAAGATAAATTATTTGCATAATGAAATCCTATTGAAGCATAAAACCTTGTTGATCATGAGAGATCTAACATAGTAAGTGAATAAACTTAATTATATTTTGACTAAATGAGAGGAATATGGAGTTACTAAACATTTTTGCATGGAAGTAAACAAATAACTAGAGAAGTTGAGGGCAACATTAGTAAACACCTAGCCTCAACATTTAATTATTTTGAATAGATAATAAGTTATAGAAACTGAATTTTTGAGACTTAAATTCAAATAATGGGTAGCAGTGAATAAACTAAATGAATGTTTAAATTCAATTAATGTAGTAATTAAATAATTCATTATCTATCTTTTTAAAAAAATAGAAAAACTCTTGGTGTAAAGAGGTTGAGTAGGCCCAAACATAGATGGATGGTTGAGACCTTATTTAGGATACCTATGTCTTATGAATAGTTTTTTGAAATGGACAAGATAACTAAGATGGGGGTGAATCAGTTGTCACCAATCACATTCATCACAAATCTCAAAAAATTATTAGCTCCACATTCACTTTAATCTATTATTAAGTATGAGCACGAAGTGCAAATAACAAAAAGTAATATCAACACAAAAACACCAGATTTATGTGGATAAACCAATAAGGGAAAAACCTCGATGAGGATTAACTCACAATATAAGAGTAATTGAAAAACCATTTACAAAGAGGCTCACTGCCCAAGATAGGACTCACTATCCAGATAAGACTCACTGTCTAGATAAGACTCACTATCTAGAAGGGAGGCTCACTTCCTACAGACAAAGAAAGATAGAAAGGAGATTGTTACATAGAGAAAATTATCTCAATGCAGCAAAAGTTCCATCACAACAACTTGCATACATCCACAACCTTGATCAGAGAATTGCACACACCATCAACTCACTACTTTTAGGTGTCTAACACATTGAATTCCTCATTACCTTAGTTCAATTTCACACAATCTCCCCCTTCTCACACTTGTGGCATACAATCCTTAACATCTTGTCTTGTATTACCATCTTCAACCTTAGAAAATTTCTCCAAGGTCGGCTACACATTCTTCATTTTACAAATTCAAATTAGGTCGGCAACTCAACATTCCCGCGATGGATGAGAATGAGAGAAGACCAAACCAACACTTAACCAGGACCCAAAAAAACATCTTGGATCAATCACATACTTCCTTAATTGATACTTATCTTCCGCATGTTGTGTAAACACTAGGTTGGCCAAACCTAATGAAAACACCAATTAACTTTGAAGTACACACATCTGTAACAAGAAGATAAAATACGTACCACATAAAATGCTTCACCATACACCGGAACACATCTTAGATGCCTTCAGATTCACTCGCAGCTACTATAACAACCTTCATACACAAAACACTTTCCATCTGTCCATCCAGACTGTACAGACACACTTAAACACTTAATAACTTTGAAACTAGTCTTCTAGAGCATCAAACCATGAATGCCTTTGATAGAACACAGATAACACCATTACAATCCTTCTTCTAGATCCGAAAGACCTGAAACAAACCAGTGGAGGACTGTAGAGCAGATACATTTCTCCTTGTTCACAGACAAACAACTTTGCCAGACCAGTTCACAAACCGGTGAACTCAACCTTCACTCTTCATCATACTAGAATCTATAATCCAAGATATATCACATAAGGATGTACTTCAACAACACTATAGATCTGCACAAGCATAGGATCAACATAGAAGAAATGCGGAGCACATACCGAAGCACATTCTAACACACACACACACAATTCTCTCTTCACTATTTATTAATTTTCTCAAAAACATTTGGTAAATCATCATATCAACACACCTACAATACCATAAAGATAACTCCATGTACTCACAACATCTCTACAACATCTCAAATATACATGCACCACCTACAATCACTTGTTTTCTTTCTATGCAATGACCTATACTATGTTGACATCAATGACAACATTAACGACAACACCACCATACTCATTCATACTTGCAAAAATCTACCCCTTTGTCATTGTTGGCAACACATGATGTGAAAAACCATCAAAGACAAAAACATCCTTTTTCACATGACTCTCTCTCCCCCTTTGACATCAATGGAATTTATTTTTTACATAATTCTTCAGCCATATATAATTCTGATCACTCCCCCTTAGGAGTGTACCCATGACAACAATGATACTTCCTAACCCCCTGAGTAGACCCCAGTCATTAGTCTAGACAAATGATGAATCTAAATATCCACTAGAATTATGCACCTCTATGTGCACCTAGTTCAAACAAGGAGGGGCAATAACCCCCAACTTCTCCCAGAGATACTCAAAATTATGCTTAGGAAGAGCCTTAGTAAATATATCAGCAATCTGATCCTTTGCAGGCACATATTCAAGGCTAACTTCATTCTCCAATACCTTCTCTCTTAAGAAATGATATCTAATAGATATATGCTTTGTCCTTGAATGCATTATCGGATTCTTTGAAATATTTCTTGCACTTGTGTTATCACATAATATAGGGATAGGCTCATCACACATCACTCCTATATCCTTCAATGTTTGCTTCATCCATAGTACCTATGTGCATCAAGATGATGCTACTATGTACTCAACCTCTGCAATGGATAAAGAGACTAGATCTTGTTTCTTGCTTATCCATGAAACCAACCTACATCCAAGAAAGAATGAACCACCACTTGTACTCTTTTGGTCATCTACACAACGAACCTAATCTGCATCAATGTAAGCACTCAAAGTAATATTAGTATCCTTAGGATACCACAAACCAAAATCTGGAGTTCCTTTTAGATATCTAAATATTCTTTTCATAGTTGTAACATGTGTTTCTTTAGGTTCTTCTTGAAATATTGCAACCAAACATACTGCATGCATGATATCCGGTCTAGTACCAGTAAGGTATAGTAGTCCACCAATCATGGATTTGTACTTGCTCTAATCAACTTTAGGAGATTCATCATCATTACTTAGTTTGCGTCTAGTCAACATAGAGGTACATAACAGTTTAAAGTCATCCATTCCAAACATCAACAATTCTTTAACATAATTTGATTGTGAAATGAATATGCCCTTATCATTTTGATTCACTTGAAGTCCAAGGAAGAAATTAAACTCTCTAATCATAGACATTTCAAACTCTTTTTGCATCTCCTCTACAAATTTCTTGCACATACTCTCATTTCCTCCAAAGATAATATCATCAACATACACTACTACTATCAAAATTTTGTTTCCTTCAATCTTGAAATAAAGATTACTATTTGGGGAGCCTTTGTTAAACCTTTGTTGTGTCAAATACTTGTCCAATCTTGCATACCATGCTCGAGGAGCTTGTTTAAGTCCATACAATGCCTTTTCTCAACTTACAGACCATGTCTAGTTGATCAAATAACTAAAATCCCTTTAGTTGTTCAATGTAGACATCTTCTTCCAATTCTCCATTCAAAAATGTAGACTTAACATCCATTTGGTATACCTTCAAATCTTTGTGAACAAAAAATACCAAAAACATCTAAATAGCCTCCATTCTTGCCATCAAGGAAAATGTCTCCTCAAAGTATATTCCTTCAACCTATGAATAACCTTTTCACACAAGCCTTGCTTTGTTTCTTACTACTTCACCATTCTCATTCAACTTATTTCTGAATACCCATTTTGAACCAATTATGTTCTTGTTTACCGGTCTAGGAACCAATTCCCATGTCTGGTTTTTCTCTATCTGTTGTAATTCCTCTTTCATTTCTCTAACCCAATTTTCATCTTTGCATGCTTCCCACACTGTTTCAGGTTCTATCTTGGAAAGTAAACACAAATTTACCTCAGATGCCACCACTTTGCTTCTTGTCGTTACACTTTTGTCTTTGTCTCCAATTTCTTGTTCTTCCAGATGGTTTTTCTGTACATATTTTGGAGTTTAAGGAGCAGGTTCTAGAGCTTCTTCTCCTTCAATCTATTGTTCTGCTTCCTTATTCTCTTCTTGTTCTTTTTTTCAAATTGTTTCATCTGGTTCATCTTCACTTATTTCAACCGAACTGTATGTATTTTTATCAAATTTTACATTTGCACTTTCAACAATCTTTCTCAGTCTTTTATTATAGCATCTATATGATTTTCTTTTTCATTTTCTTCATAGGTAGAAATCTCATTTGCAAAAGAAGGACCACTTGTTGGCTCAACATATTTTGTCTCAACAACTTTCCAAGTCTTGTAGCCAAGAGAGATTAGGTAACCTCTCATATGCACTTTCAAGAAACTGTAGTCAAATCCATCAAACATAGGGATTGTCAATTTGTGTGCCATCGGATCTACCTCAAGCGGTTAATCTCTTCTTCTAGGAACCAAAGCTCTTATACCAATTTTTGAAATGAACAAGACAACAGAGAGGGGGGGTGAATCAGTTGTCACCAATCACATTCATCACAAATCTCAAACAATTATTAGCTCCACATCCACTTTAATTTGTTATTAAGTATGAGCATAAAGTGCAAATAATAGAAAGCAATATCAAAATAAGAAACACCAAATTTATGTGGAAAAACAAATAAGGGAAAAACCATGGTGAGGATTAACTCACAATATAAGAGCAATTGCAAAACCGTTTACAAAGAGGCTCACTACCAAAGGACCCACTTCCCAAGATAGGACTCACTGTCCAGATAGGACTCACTGTCTAGATAGGAATCACTGTCCATAAGGGAGGCTCACTGCCTATAGACAAAGAAAGATAGAAAGAAGATTGTTACATAGAGAATATTATTTCAATGCAATAGAAGTTCCACCACCGCAACTTGCACACATCCACAACCTTGATCAAAGAATTGTAGACACCATCAACTCACTAATTTTAGGAGTCTAACACATTGAATTCCTCACTACCTCAGTTCACTTTCACACAATCTCTCGCTTCTCACACTTGTGGCATAAAATCCTTAACATCTTGTCTTGTATTTATACCATCTTCAACCTTAGAAACTTTCTCCAATGTCGGCTACACATTCTTCATTTTACAAATTCAAATTATGTCAGAAACTCAACATTCCCGTGGTAGATGAGAATGAGATCAGACCAAACCAACACTTAACTAGGACCCAAAACAACATCTTGGATCAATCACATGCTTCATTAATTGATACTTATCCTTCACATGTCATGTAAACACCAGGTAAGCCAAACCTAATGAAAACACCAATGAACTTTGAAGTGCATGCATTTGTAACAAGATAACATGTGGACCACATAACATGCTTCACCATACAGTAGAACACATATTAGATTCCTTCGTATTCATCTGCAGCTATTGCAACAACCTTCATACACAAAAAACTTTCCATTAGTCCATTCAGACTGTACAGAAACACATAATAACTTTGAAACTAGTCTTTTGGAGCAGCAAACCATGAACACCTTTTATAGAACACAAATAAAACCATTACAAGCCTTCTTCCATATCTAAAAGACTTGAAACAAACCAGCAGAGGACTACATAGTAGATACATTTCTCCCAATCCATAAACAAACAACTCTGCTAGACCAGTTCATAAACCGGTGAACTCAACTTTCACTTTTCATCCAACCAGAAGCTATAACCCAGGATATATCACCCAAGGATGTCCTTCAACAACACTATAGATCCGCACAAGCATAGGATCAACACAAAATAAATGCAGAGCACATACTGGAGCACATTCTGAACATGCGCACAATTTTGTCTTCACTATTTATTAATTTTCTCAAAATAACTTGGTAACTCATCATATCAGCACACTTGCAATACCATAAAGATAGCTCCACATACTCACAACATCTCTACAACATCTCAACTATACATGCACCACCTGCACTCACTTGTTCCTTTCTCTGCAACAACCTATATTGTGTTGACATTAATGACAACACCACCATACTCATTCATACTTGCAACATAGTTATGTGTTCACCTCCATATACAAATAAAACTTGAGTGTATAAAGGAAAAAAGAAAATCATACTAGATGATTTAAACTTGAATACTAGAAAACTTAGACACCTATATATCAATTAGAGACTAGTGGGATTTTTTCAAGGGTATTAAGTACTCAAAACTCTATGCACCTTCTAAACTTGTTTATGCATTCAAATTTTAAGAATACATTAGGAGTGTGGGTGATTTAAATTGAAGGTTGGATCTCATGTAAGGTGACTTGAATGTAGGATAGTTTGGAAAAAACATCAACAAGAAAACTTGAAAACCAAGATAAACCTATTCAAGGCAAAACAAGAAAAGAGAACTAGGATGGAACATATGAAAAATAATTGGTCATTATATACATTATATTGATAAATAGTATTATAGGAATAAAATGAATAAAGTAAATGAAACAAGAGGAAATGGTGAATCCCTGAAATCAATTTTTTTTATTAAACTAGATAATTAAACACTAAATTTATTTGAGTTGGAGAGGATCATTGAATGCTAAATGAAGTATATAGACATAATTACATTCTTACAATGTGACAAAATGAATTATGTAGGAGGAAATCAAATGTTAATGTCTTGTAACACAATACTATAAAGTAATTTCCAAAATTTTGTCATATGTATATACCATTGAAAGTTTTGTGTACCCCCAATCAAGATATAATGTGAAAATTTCCTAAGTGTAATCCTTGTAATGTTTGTGTTTGTTGAGATGTTAAAAAAATAAAGTTGGAGTTGTTGTTTGTGTTTATGGATAGGTAACCCTTGTCGTGCATGAGCTACACAATGACATTTTTCCATAGTATTGACCATTTCCTTAGAGGAGGGCTTGCTAAGGTAGATAAAGGTTAAGAGATGATAGAACTCCATTGAAAATGTTGATGTTCCATGATTGTTGTTCTTCATCTAGAGAGGGGACTTCCATTGGAAAGTTATGAATTTTACATGAATGTTGTCCCTAAGCAATTTTCCTGCATGTTAGAGCCATGTTTGTTGGTTCATAGTATAAAACCAAAATTTGAAACTTGTATCCTATGGAGTCAAGGATGAAGTTCAATGTGTTTCAGTATGTGTATTCATTTATACTCTCTTATATGATAGGTACTTGATACCTTGATGACATGGCATTAAAGCCAAAAGATATATATACATAAATATAATTTACCAAGATGGTTGTTGGATGGAGAGCTTAGAATTGGATGAGCATAGTTTAGATCGATAATCATTGGATAAAGGATTATATATTTTAGCATACATGGAAATAACCCTATGGGTAGAGATATTAAGATATGGTAATATTAGTGTCACCATGAAATTGAATGCTATTATAATTGGATGTTAAGACCCCATTCCCACTTCTCCCCTTAAGTGTTTTTATCAAAGCCACATAGTGCACGTGATGTGTAAATTTTTTTGAGAATGTGATGTACAATAAATTTAATCGTTGATGATTTAATTTTGTAATTTGTGTACCAATAGTATTGAATTTTAATACTTAGGCTACTTAGCCATTTTCAATTTTGCATGGTCATTTTTCCTCAAGGACTTATTCACTTTGTTTTATTTTAATTGAAGTATGTGCCATTATTTTTATTGACTTATTTTATTTATATTTCCTTTTATGAGACTTTAATTGTGGTTTTCAAATAATGTTTTTTTACATTGTTAAATCTTGAGGTTTTCTTATGTTAACAATTGTTGGTATGTGTAATGTAATGTAACATATTTAAATTTCCACATTCCATAAAGAACTCGAGTTGGTTGTATAGGGGAGAAGATAGTCTAGGAAATTAAATCTTAGGAAAAGGGTTTTAATTTGGGGTGGTATGGATGATTGTGATCCACCTTCCCATAGCTTTGTATAGGTGTTTTCTTGTGTACCTTCTTCTTGAAGGTTAAGCAGTAAAGGTTTTGCATGAAAGGTTGTGGTGAAATGATAGATGAAGCAATAAAGGTTCTACATGAAGCCATGCCAGCACTGTCATTGACAATTTCCTCTTCGATATGGATAATTTGAAGTTTTTGCTTGATTCTTGTAAGGAGTATGCAAGTGGTTTGAAAGGGAAGTTAGAAAAAGAAGTAGAGAAAAAGATAAATGATAGGAAATTGATGGATGTCACAGAGAAGTGTTCCAATGCACACAATAAATTTCAAGAAAGTCTTAAGTGTGTGCAAGCTTGTGTGGCGGAAGCCAAAGTTTCATTTCATTTTGCATGAAATGGTCAGGATCCATAAAGAGCATAAGAGATGAGATGAACTCAAATGAGTCCTAGATTGACAAAGCTTCCAGTGCGTATGATCTGGCACATGATTTGGATGGAAGCACGAGGTCTATAGTAGAGAACTTGCATGAGCAGTATTTCCAACTACAAGCTCAGAAAGAAAAAATCATAATGCAATTTGGTAATCTCAAGGATTTGGTGAACTCTATATTCATATCTATTTCTAGTGCCTTGTTGAGTGTTGAAAGAGCTTCAAAGCTAAATATGGTACCCAACACTCTAGATGATGGTGAGAGCTATTATGGGTCCATGTTGACCTATTTGTGTGTTGTGGAGTTTGAATATGTATTGATTCATTATGTGGGAGCTATTATGGGTCCGTGTTTACCTATTTTGAGTTGTTATGTGTTTTGAATCTTGGTGCATAGCGTGTATGTATGTATGTTAAGCCAACAAGGTATGATTGATGTGATACATTTAATTAGGCTGACCTAACTGATGAATTGTAAGTGTTCATGCATGAAGAGGATATATGTAAATTCCTTTTGGGTGTTTTGAATATAGAAAAGTAATGTGATGTGCAGTTGATGAAAATTATGTGAGTATAAGGTGGATATAGAGAAAAGTAGAGTGTTAGTGCAAATCAATATGAAGTGTGTGAATTCTGTATTTTGAGCTTCAATAGAACTATAATTCATGTATATGTTAGATGCAATTGTAACAGTTCAAACTTGGTTGTGTGCCACAATCTCTTCTATCTTTTCTTCTTTCAGTGGGTAGTGAGTCCACTTGGATAGTGAGTCCACTTGGACAATGAGTCCACCTATAGTGAGCACTTATGTAATATACTATAGCTAGTTATAATATATTGTGAGCTAATCCTAATCGTGGTTTTTCCCATTTTAGGTTTTCCACATAAAAATGTAGTGTTCATGTGTTATGTGATATTGATGGTTGTTTGCATGTTTTCCTTTCCTTATGCACATTGAATATGCTATGCGGAATGAATGCTTAAATTATTAAGTGGTTTAAAATAATATTGATTCACCCCCCTCTTAGTATTCCAGGTGTTCAACAGTAATAGTATGTCTTCATGGTAGTTTATAGTACCCAAGAGGAATGTATAGTTATATAGTTATGTATTTTATCTCACCATATTTTCTATTATATTTGTAATAGAGGTTAGACGAAGAGTTATAGCTTCTAATGCATTAAAAATTATTTGTAATCGTCTTACCTCATTTGTATATGGTTATTATATTTCTAAGATGGATTATTAACTATGTCCATCACATGGAATGCAATATTTTATTTACATGTAAATGAAATATAGCTTTATTAATCTTTCATTTAACAAAATATATTTACTCTTTTTTGTTATAACTCTATTTCCCAATGGAGTAGGCACTAGTCCAAATTTGTGAAGGGTCAATGAATCCATTATTTTAATCACCTCCATACTTGCTAGTATTAGAAGTAGAGTAGGATTATATTAGAGAATGCATGTTTTTCATGATTCATTAGTAAAAATTAGACATAATAATATCAAGCAAACCTAAAATGTTAAATTTTTAGATAATCATGTACCATATGTATACACGTTTCCATTATGTAAGAAACCTCAAATGACATTATCTTAAGAGATTATATTATTATTTTTATCTATAGGTGCATGTGTAATGTGCTATTAGCTATACAAGAGGTTATATTCAACTAGTTTTTCTTTGACCTAATGATAATAATTGGGGTCAATTATAGATTGGGTGTAGCTAATGATTATTTTTGTCATGTTATATGTTAGTTGATGTACAAACCTATTAACATTATTACCTCTAGGAATATCCTCCCAAGTTTAAGCTAATCTTGAATTGCAATAAATATTGCCTACTCATCAAACACCTACAATCTATTGATGAACACCCCTTTCTACTTTCTTGATGACATATCTCTGGAATTAATGGTAAGAAATATTTTAAAGTATGGAACTGCATTTTTAGAAGTAACATACCTCAAGAAAAAGTGATAGAAATATGGGAAATGGGGGTATTTTAGGGAGTGAAAAATTAAGAAGAATATTTATGAATCCACTAACAATACTCTAACAATGGTGAATTTGAAGCTTTGTTTATTTTTGATGAATCTTGGTTTATTGACACAATTTTCTCATACTATATGACTACTCAAAAGTAGTGGTTCTCTTCCTACCATGGTTATGATGGAGGAGAAGTGTATCTAGGTGCAATAATTTCCATTGAATTATTGTCCATACAAAGTTATAGTTGCATTGTAATGATGGGAGGGTAAAAAACCTTACTAGTTTTTTGCATATACTAGGGCTTGTAGGAAATTTGATTTTTGTATTTGAGTAGAATTATTTTGGATTGCATGTGACATTTGAAAAGTTTAGTTGTAGGTTGGCAAGAGGAAATTTGGTGGTTGCTAATGGATCATAGGTTGAAATTTTTTGTAGGTTGAATATCTCCACATTTTCTAACTATTCCAATATAACAAACAATTCTTAAAAATCGTGTATGTTGTGGCACTAATGTATGGGATACATTTATAAAAATGTCTTTAGACTTTTATTAATAAAAAATAATTCATGGATTTTGTGATTTCGTTGATGAGAACTTTGATAAAATGAACATTGTGTGTTTAGAAAACACTAGATCATCTTTTTCCTCTATAAATTATAAAGAAAATATAATATTAGAAATTATTCATTCATATGTGTTTGGTCCAATGGATGTGGGTTCTATTGGTAATCCTCTATATTATGTCTCTTTTATTGATGCTTATTCTAGATAAACCTAAGTTTATCTTTTAGATTCTAAATATTAAGTTTTCTCTTAATTTTGAAGAGTTTTATTTACTTGTTAAGAAGAAAAGTGATAAGAATATAAAGGCTTTGAGATATGATAATTATGAAAGTATATGGAAAACTCATGTTGATCCCACAATAGTCCATCCCACTTATGGCGCATCCCATTTTTTCCTAAAATCACATACTTTTTAGGAAAATAAATGCTTTAATCTCCAAGGGGTTCCATCTAAAGAGGTTTGATTAAAGGGGGCTAGATTAAACTCTCATTTATTACACCCCCTATATTTAAATCAAACCTTTAATGGAGTCTCCTTTTCACCTATAAAAATGTTGATAAAACACTAATTTTGCTTCACTTTTTAAGGCACCAAATGAAATAATTTAGAAATGTCATTTTGTAAGTATGTATCCCTTAATGTTTATAAAAAATATAATATATTGTGTAAAATATAAATCCTAAAGTCAATGCATGGGTGGGTAGGGTGAACTTGGAAGATAGGATATGTAAATAGGAACACCACACCCTGAAATAATAATGTATTGATAAATCAAAATAATGATTAGGTCTAGAAATAAGATGTAAAAATTTAAAAGTGATAGATCTAAAAATATTAATATTTACAGTAGGTTATCTAGGAGTGGACAAGTTCACCAAAAATGGAAAGGAAAATAAACTTTCCTTAAGTTTAACCAAGTTTAATCTAATAAAATGCAACTCATTATCATAAATCTACTTAGATTAGTTAATTAAGAGTTATGATAGTTATAATTCATAGTTGAATGTTAAGCAATAAAATTAAATACAATGGGTAGGGTTAATTAGCTCTAGGAATGATGCCAAAGGTAACTCTAATGCAAGCACAAATTTAGATGATCTAATGTTAGAAAATTAGTAACTTGTGTGTGATCTTTGTCTAATATTCTTCATTGACCTATTGTTTTTTTCAATAAAAATTATAGGTTTAGATCACTTCCATGTTCATGGATTTGTTATGTGGGTTGTGGATATGATCTTCCTAGTTCCACAATTCTATTATTTGATTCTCTTAATTTTATGTGTCTTGCTAATGTCAAGGACATGTGATGTTTTTAAACACCTAGGAGAGATTAATAGATTGCAATGGTCATGTTATCCTAGTTTGTCTCTTGATAATGCTAATAATAGTCAAAGAAGTGATCGAGGATAACAACCTCCAAACATGCTAATGCTTTAGGATGATGTGATGTAGAACTAGATTACTTTTAGGTGCTCTAATTAAAATTTTCATAACATGCCCCTTTCTCAAATATGAACGAATTACTCTCTAATGTCCAAAATGAATGTAATTGAATACCTTCAACTACAAACGTGTAGCAATAAATCACATAATGTGTGCTTAGTTGGCTGATAATGGCTTGTGAAAAGAATTGGAGTCAATAAAACTTGAATTTACATTCTAGAATATCATGGGTCAATTGTATGGGAAAGAGTCCCATAAAATTCTAAAATCTAAATTCAAATTTGGTCAACTCCTACCCATTCCAAAATGTAAACTCAAAAGGTATAAATGAGTGATAAGACCTAAAAAAAGAATATATATCTAAAAATAGAAGAAATAATAAAGTGTAATTATAACAAAACATATAGAAAAATATGTAAATAAAATAAAATACAATAACATATGTATATTAAAAATAAATAATATTTAAAAAATAAAGTCAATTATAAATAAAAAACTTCATTTATCATGATTATATTAAACCATTCTCTTAATATAAACACAAAAATAAATAAAGAATAACATAAATTACAAATTTCACAATCACACAATTATTATAAAACTATGTCCCTTATAATAATTTTGTATCTATCATTACATAATCTAAAAAGTTTGTTTCTACCTATTATCTTATATTAATGAGTTGTCTCAAACTTTAAAAATATCTCAATAATATTAATATGGAGGCCAATCCATAAAAAGTTGAAAGGGACCAAGAGTTGTCTTATGTGACACTTGTTTCCTAACACCACCCTTGGGCTTTATGACAAGCCAATACAAAATACATTAGTATCACCATCTCTTTCTCACTTGAAAGGGTATCATCATTGTTAAGTGTGTAATTTATGAAGGTCAATAGATTTTTTGTAGTCATTTTGAATTCAAACTATTAAGATTTTGAGAGGTGACGTTCACAACTATATATATCACAAAGAGCTTGATTTATTGCAATTAAATTTATAATCATTGACATAATAAAGATTAGATTTATTATGAATAAGTTTACAATTGTAGATATTATAAAATTATTTCTTCATACAAATATGAGTTCATAATTATTCAATTATACAAATAAATATTAGTTTATTCAAAATATAGAGTGATTAGGGTAGAGGGTTCAATAGTTGAGCACCCTTAACTTCACGCCTCTCAAAATCATATGTGGTTATTTCAAATCACTCTCAATTTCTTACAACTTATTTGACAAGGTCCCTACTTATAATTAAGATTTCAGGTCCACATTATCAATTATGATGCCACATCAACATGCTTTTTGTTAAGGTGTCCAAAAACACCCCAAATAAGAGGTAGACCATTGTTGTTCATTAAGTCATGTTTCATTGGTGCACTGATGTGACAGTAAATGATTTGTTGCTTTTTAGATCTAAAGAATACATTTCATTCAATTGTGATTACTCATGACCAACACTGATAGCTTTAAAGTCACAACTACTAGTATTATACTATCAAAAAAATCTAACATCAAATCAACAAATGGTGTTGCAACTATTGAAACATTCTCAATTATTGAATCCTCTCCCCTGAGAAGTATTTTAATAAATATAAAATCTTTATTGTCAAGCATTGTGATGCAGATCCACCACATGAAATAAAAACACATTAATTTCAACTTTTATTAGAACATTATATAATAAAAAGCAAAATTAATACAAAGTGATTCATTCCATAAATTGAACACTAAACATGTTTGGTTATAATCCACAATACAACAGTGTAGACACATAAAAATGACCTAGGTTTGCAAGTTATATTTTCTCCATATTTCTTCCTAACATAATTAATTTATTTAATTATGTCCTATGGTCCAGTTCAACTATTAATTAAATTCATGTCTTTTATTCCTCTTGATTATTTATTTATTTAAATGTGTCACTAATTCTCTAAGGTCTTTCCAAGATTAAATAAATTCATTAATTTATTTAATTATCCTTGTCCATTATTTCCTCCTGATTATTTAAATAAATAATTTTATTTATTTATTTAAATACATCATTAATTTCTAAATGTCTTCTTATAATTAAATAAATTCTTTAATTTATTTAATTGTCCACCTTGGTATTCTCCCAATTTTAAATGTCCCACCTTTCTAATTTTCCCTCTTTTAGTACATAATGTAGACACCGAGATTTGGTTTAAACCTGTGACTTCAATATTTCTTAATAATTCGTATTTCTTCCATGGTCATGATTAAATAATGTCAATTATTTAATTATTCACTAAAGTTTTCATTTCTTCTATTAATTAAATAATCTTAATTATTTAATTAATTCATACTACTCTTTATTCCATCTGATTAATTAAATATTTTTTTTATTTAATTATGTTATTAATTAACCTTATCCTTCTTCTTCAATTAATTTAATTCCCTCCTTTATCATATGTCAACTATAATTAAATAAATCCTTTATTTATTTAATTATTCATTTAATCCATTCGTCACTTAATTAAATAAATCTTATTTATTTAATTATTCTTCAAATATCAAATCTTGAATTAAATGAATTATTTAATTCATAAATCCTATTTTAACACATTCCTCTATATTTAGATAATTGTGCAAGTTATCTAAGTATTCACTTTGACTCGACTCGACATCTATTTAAATCACTTAGTTAACTCTGATTTATTGTCTAAGTGGCTTTCTCGAGTAATCTCTTCGTCAAATCATTCAATCGTCCAGTGCTAACTCAATTGCATGTACATGCAAATTAATTAAATATTCTTATTTAATTAATTAAACCTTGTGCGTGCATTCGAACAAGATTTGCTTTAATCCATCTTTATCTTTGTCATGCAAACATAATTCTTATGTTTTCGAATACCAAACTTGAAGATTATATCATTTATTTAATCTTTAATTCTATTTCTAATTTGTATCACTCATGTCACTACTAACAATTATCAGAATCAATGTCTAATCATTCGATCTCAATCGTTCGTTGATCTTTCGATCCTGACCTGTCGTTTGAATAATCAATTTTCTATAAATTGATCTATCCTTCATCACTCCAATCTCTCTCGAAATCTTATGACTTTTTGGAGCAACTATCTTGAATCTTCGATGTTTTGTTAAATCACTATCATAGTCTATACTTGCACGAACTTTGAAAATATGAGGGCAATTATACTACAATGACAAAATGGAGAAGGGCAATCGAGATGATACATGGAATTACGTACATATTGGGTGAGATTGTTCAGTTTACTTACGTTTTTACTTTCCTTTGTTCTCTGTTGCTTAGCTTAGATTGCATTAGAGTTTTAGATTGCATTGCATGTTTGCTTTGATCTGTTTCTCTACATTTTCTAGATGTTACATTTGGTGAACCCGACGTGAAGACACCATCTTCGCGTATTCGTAGACTTTTATTTCATTTTACAGGTTGTTGTATAGAATGACGCATCTGCTTGACGAAACGCCGCAATTGACATTCAGAGACGCATTAGCTTGATGAAACGACATAATTGACATTCTTGACTGCATCTGTGAATGGAAACAACGCATCTGAAAAGGAATCATGCATCTGTCATTTTTTGAGCTGCAACTGACTGGTAAAATACCGCGATGCATTTGACAGAGAAAACGATGCATCCAACTAGTATATTTTTAGGTTTTAGACTTTTAATTTATAGTTTCCTTTCATGTTTTTCAGTTTTGCTAATCTTCTATTTTCAGCATGTGTCTTGAGGAGTTAACGAGTTTTTGCAGGACGATTTACAAAGATAATACTAAAAACTACTAACAAATCTTTTTGTAGAGTGCATGTCAAAGACCCTAGTTAAAATTTTGAAATAGATTGTTTGATAGTGTATCAAATCTTTAATTTGGATAACAAGTATCTACTATGTTTGGTGCGAAAGCACAATTGTGTAATTACCCTCACAATTTGGTAAATCGAAGTATCCTCTCCCCTTGTGCATCTATGTGATCCTGGGTGTAAGAGAAATGGTTACCAACTTTGGAACTTGGGCCTGTTCTGGTGGGAAAAAGTACTTACCTCAGGATGACTCAAATTGGTAGCACCTTGAACCTAAGGGACTTCTAACTAGTATATAAAAGTGGATTCTTGGGGAAAGCCCAAGAATCATGCATATGGTTCTAATGAGATGGATCTGAAAGGGGACTCTCACCGCATGGATCATGCCCTATGAATGGAATGCACGTACTAAACACCATTTGTTTTAGAGGCCAACCATTTTTCAATTGTTGCTTGGTATAGTGCAGGGTACAGTATCATGCCCGAAGACACTCACTACTAATCCCCTTGAGTAGAGATAGCAGTTCTTGGGAAGTCACTACCCAAGAATCTAAAGTTGGTGTGCTCGAATGACATTAACGAGCCGTGGAGGGGAGCCAATGCCACCAAACTTCTAAGCTATCCGCTCTCGAGAAGGAAAGGTGTTTAGCACCAATCTGGGGTATATCAGTGGGCTATACCAAGTATACAAACCCTTGGCCTATTGGCCTATTAGGATTGTACTTGTCTTATGTGCACTTGCTTACACTCAAAAAATTGTGCTTGTCAAGTGCTTGTTGGATTTTTCAACATTATTCACCACATTTACCCTAGAGTCACAACTGTTCACCAAAAAGTCACAATTGTTCTATCGAGTCGCATTTGTTTACTTTAGAGTTGCATCTGCTAGATTAGCTTGCATTTTCTTTGTCAAAAACCACATATGTCTCCAAAAACTGCGCTTGTGATATTTTGTGACGCATCTGACAAGGTGAGTCACAACTGTTGTCTCAAACGATGCATTTGCCACTGTTGCAAAATTTTTTACTAGTGCGTAAGTTTAGGAAAATCGCATCTGATACAGTCTAAGTCACAATTGCCATCAAAAGTCACACCTGTTAGAAACTTAACTGCATCTGCTAGATTTAGACACTGAACTTTACCAAAAACACGCAACTAATTGACAGAAAGCCGCAATGTGAAACATAACTGCATTTGATAAATTATGCGAAGCATTTTCCAGATTATTAGAAAACCACAATTCACGGTCACTATCCAGTCAACACTGTCATACCAGTCTTTGATCTATCTTACTTGTCCTTAGATAGAAACCTGAAATGATTTGCTCATTTTTTTCATCATTTAGGTATCTTTTAGTCATTACCATAGTTGTCCTGATTCTGAGTTTTACGTTCATCTTTGAGTACATATTACCTTTGGATTTAAGCTTCTAGGAAAGTTAGTTTTACAAACTTTAGGATAGGTCCACCATCTACACTATAGAAAAATCATAGTGTCAACAAAATATGTCATTGAACCTAGTCCTATCATCTTATCCTTTGTCCTACAGAGAGTCCTCCTAGCTCATCAGTCTAATTAGGAAACTCAACTTGTCTTTGATCCTCATCCTACATTAGTTCCTTGACTTCACTAAATTGACGCCTTGGTTAGACTTTAGGTAGTTGGTCCCCCCGTCTTGGGTTTACAGAATTGATTACCTTAGAAGTTTGCTTAGATTTTGCATCTTTAGATTTTGTCATTTTAGACTAGTGTCATCTTAGAACATCCCTTATTTTGCATTTAGAAAATCCCAAAAACATAGACTAGATTCATATTGTCCATAGACGTAGTTTTGCATTCCTTGCATATTGAGCTTATCTTACATGGTTGAAACTAGGTCTAAGAGAAGAGAGAGAGAGAAAAGATGTTGAACCCAAAAAAATTCATCAATCCATTCTCCACAAGACCTCACATGATTTTATTAGAAAAATTCACCACTAGAAACAATCAAGGACACATTACAGTAGAAGACATGAAGGCTGCGGCACAAGACCTTGAGTTTTCCTCTTTTGTAGATGAGTACCTAGCAAATGATCGTCAACAGTACTTAGCCAAATTGCTAGCTGAAGGTGCTACCTTACCTACAAGATTCAATATTAGCACCTTACAAGGTCAACCTACACAAGGGACTAATACAATGATTGCCAGTACTACTATACCTAAGGTAAATACAACCATACCATCTGGCATACCTACACATAGTACAACAATCCATACATCTCCATTTGGTACATCTGGCATGACATCAGGATTTATTTTCATTGTAGGGGAATCATCGTCAACTCCCTTCGGTCCTCTTCTTGGGAGTAAAAGATCTAAAACATCAGCTTCTACACCAAATGTCAGTGTCACGAATACCATACCACAATCAATAGCCATACCTCATGTTCATGTCACAGGTACCATACCTCAATCAATGGCCATACCTAGTGGTCAAACCACTAGTATTATACCACAGATTACATAAACAAGAGGCATTCCCTCATTCCAATATGGAAATCAAAATTCATCTTCCCAGATTGGTAGTCAGAATACATTCACACAGATTCCAAATTAGAATCCATTCTCCCAGATCGGTAGCCATAATCCATTCACACAAAATCCAAGTCAAAACCAATTTACCCATATTCTGAATCAAAACCCATTCTTCCAGATTCCAAGTCAACACCAATTTACACAGATTCTGAATCAGAATCCCTTCTCCCATAGCGGTACTTAGAATCCGTTCACATAGATCCCCAGTCAAAACCAATTTATGCAAATTCAGGTCTAGAACACATTTATCAACATTTTGAATCCAAACCCACCTCAAATACCAACGTTCAATCGAAACCCATCAAGAGATCTTGGATTTTAGAATACATACATAGATCCACATAACCCGCCCAACACGTCATTGACCCAGGTTGACATCTTACAAACACAAATGCATGCACTACAAACATAGATGGATAGCATGGTGGTGTCAACTAAGAAATCCTTTTCAGCAAAGGACATATGCCCATTTCCCTTTGACAGATCATTGTATGTCATACCAAATCTCCCTAAGTACAATGGCAAGCAAAATCTGATAGAACATATAAGAGAATTTTCTACCATATGCATAGATGTCACTTATGACCCCATGTATCTTATGAGACTATTTCCAAGAAGTCTTGTAGGAATTGCACTAGAGTGGTTTTCAGGTCTAGACTATGGCATAAGATCTTGGGGTGAACTGGTTGAGAAATTTGTTGAGCAATTCTCCTTCAACATAGACCACGAGATAAATATAGCAACCTTATGTCACACAACACAAGATGAAGGTGAAACATTCATCACTTTCTTCTAGAGATGCAGGACTATAGCTAGCTGGTGTCTTGTCAAGATACCTGAAAAACAAAAAGTTACTATGTTCCAGGAAAACCTTCATGCAAAACTAAGGAGTAACTTAAGGGTACATTGTTGTACATATTTTTTGGAACTAGTGGAAAGAGGGGTTATAATAGAAAAGGATCTCATTGAAAAATGCGAACTTAAGACATCAACATCCAATAGAAATCTGATCGTGCAAAACATCTCCACTGACATAAACAAATTTTGGTCTCGCAACAAAAATGTCACCAATGATGGGGTAGTTGATGCTAAAACTGTACAAGCAGGACCAATCATCACATTACAAGGACCTAACACTTTTTCCAACATGCTTAATGTTGTCAATCAACCTCCCAACATGGTCCAAAATACTCAATGTCTGCAACAACAAAGGAGGTTTCAAAAATGTGAGTTCACTCCCTTAGGGGAACCCATCAAGTATGTATTCAAGCAACTATTACAACATAATCTTATATAGCTGCAAGAGCCAAGACAATACGATCCAGGACAATTTAAACCAGTTTTGTGGGATGACAATGCCTTTTGTGATTATCATAGAACTAAGGGACATAACCTACAAAATTATCGCCAACTAAAAAATATCATACAAGATCTTGTCAAAAGGAGAATAATTGAAGTTAGTGGACAGAAACAAAAATCATCAAACACTGATCCTCAAGTCTTTTCTAATCCGCTACATGACCATGGGAAAGGAACTATTCCCAGTTCGAGTACTAAGACCAATATGTCAGCTAACTATACTAGTATCAAGCATGATTATAATAGTGGCAAAACCATTCATCACCTTTGTGCCACCGATGAGAATATCAATAACATTACTATCAATACAAATCCCGAGTGTGTAGTCAATACTCGTCGTACGAAGATCACTATCCAAGGTCCTCCATTGCAGCAAACACCACAGCCTTCCAAGTCACAATATAACCTACTTGACCAGTTGGGGAAGACCCCAGCCCAAATCTCAATCTTGGAACTGTTGCATATCTCTCCTAAGCATCAATCCATTCTATATAAGGCTTTACAAAACACCACTGTCCCAAATGGTATCGATGTCAATCGTTTCCAGGAAATGGTGGGCTACTTGACCAATAATCATCATGCCACATTTTCTAAACAAGATTACGCAACTAAAAAGACAAACCATAATGACCCTTTACATCTTGAAGTCCTTGTTGATGACACCAAATTTAGACGAGTTTTGGTAGACGAAGGAGCAGGGTTAAATCTGTGCACTTTAAAATTGATTAAGGCATTAGGTTTCTCAAAAGCATGCGTAGACACAACCAAAACTATTGTCATTAAAGCTTATGATGATGAGGAATGAAAATAAAAGGGGGTGGTAACACTTCCTATCAGAATTGGCCTTGCAGTAATGGAAACAAAGTTCCAGGTCTTGGATCTCACCCTTCCTTATAACCTTCTGCTAGGTAGACCATGGATTCATGCCATGAAGGCAGTCCCTTCCACATATCATCAGTGTCTCAAATTCCCTTACAATGGCATTGAAATAACTATAGATGGTGACCCAGATCCATTCCAATATTGCACCAATCTAAAAGAGATACCCCAATGCCAAGTGCCAGTAAACCAAGAGGCTTCATCATCCAATCCATCTCCCTATGTTGATCCATCCACACTTGAACATCTATTTCACCCTCAATTCCTACCACTCCTAGGGTTGATATCCAAGACAAGGGTTGTGGAGAGTATTACATGAAGACATCTTATTGTGTTAGCCATTTGATTCCTCCTAAGTCATATGGTTTATCTGCATCAGAAAGGAGACAATCTATGGTCACTATACATGTTCCTCCCACAAAAAATTTCACTAAATGGGGAGAATTAAGCAAAGAGGCCATAAATACAGAAGATGTCACCTCTGGCTATATAGAGAAGATGATGAAGAACCTTTCTCACTTGCTCACATTCCTACAAATCTATATGGAAAGGGTTTCACAATCATGCAGAGCAAGGGATATAATGGATAGAGTGGTTTAGGCTTAAATCAAGATGGTAGGATTGAACCAATCTTTGTTTCTCAATGGCCAAAAGGCGTAGGGCTTGGGTTTCAACCGATTTAGATTGGCGATCCTAGTACCACATCACCCTTAATTGAGGAAGTAAGTGTTTCAGAAGATATTAAGACACCTCACGAACAATCAGACCAATACCAATGTGACTCCCCCTACTCCAACGACTATGAGTGGGATTCCCTATCCTCTACCTCTTCCATGGACCTTGACAAGCTATTTGGGGAACTTGACTTAATGTTAAGATCCTCACCCTATCCATTGAATTCCTGTCCACCAAAGAATATGACAAAAGAGGAATGGTTTAAACACTACTATTGGGAATCAATTGATCCTACCACTTGGCAACCTGATCCATCTGTTTCAGATAACCAAACCTTGGCATTAGGCCCACCTCTCAATCCACCTAGATCCAAACCTAAGAGAAAACAAGACTTAGTACAAGAATTTTATGACCATATGAACAACTCAGTCCTTACCTTGACTCCATTAAACTTTGATAACTCTGATGATGACATGCCCTTAGTTTATCCCCAAATCATTGATTGGGACCAACAAGACACACCTGTCTTAGACATTTTTGAGAACAACGAAGCAATTGTTGAGTTTTTGGGATTACGAGAAGGCATACCTAACGGTGATCACAAGGCTGGTTTTACCATTGACTTGGACAACAAAGCATATTTTGGGGAATCTATTCAACTCTCCAGTCGCAAAAATGAGAAAAAGAATAAACAAGATAAAAAGGATGCATCTCTAGGTGAAAACCGAAAGGCACCTTTAGACAATGAAAAAGTAAAAAGAAAGGATGCATCTGAAGGTGAAAACCTCTCTGAGGCACCTAAGGATGGAGGTTTGAACATTCTCCCCATTGCACATGAAAAGTCACCCATGCTCATTGAAGAATTAGTAGAAGTAAACATAGGTACAAAAGAGAATCCTCGACTGGTTTATCTTGCAGTGTCATTGACAATAGAAGAGCAACCAAAATTCCACAACTTCTTTGCATGGAGATAGATAATTTTTTCTTGGTCCTATGTAGACATGCCTGGGTTGGATCCTGAACTTGTTCTACATCACTTACCCTTACAACCAGGTGTCAAACCAGTGAAACAAAAATTGAGGAAAATGCATCCACAGATTGCTTTACTAGTCAAGGTAGAACTCAAGAAATTGTTAGACGTTGGTTTTATTAGACAAATCAACTATGCAGATTAGATTTCCAATCTTGTACCCATCACTAAACCAATAGGGGGCATCTGCATCTACACTGATTTCAGAGATATCAACAAGGATGTGTCTATGACTTCCCTTTTCCTAACATAGACATGATAGTTGACATGACATCAAGATATGAGATGTCCCTTATGGATGGATTTTCAGGATATAATCAGATCAAAATTGCAATTGAAAACCAACCTAAGACAACTTTCACCTGTCCTTGCGGAACGTATTGTTGGAATGTTATGCCCTTTGGATTGAAAATGCTGGAGCAACCTATCAACATGCCATGACCACCATCTTTCATGATCTAGTACACAATCTTATGGAGGATTATGCTGATGAACTTATAGTTAAATCCAAGAGAAGGGTAGAACATTTATAGGTTTTAGACAAGATATTTCAAAGGCTAGAGAAGTATAAAGTGAGACTTAATCCCAAGAAATGTGTGTTTGGAGTAAAGTTAGGAAAGATTTTAGGCTATATCATTTCCAAACGAGGCATTGAAGTGGATCTGGACAAGGTGAAAGAAATCATAGTCATGCCTCCACCAACTAATCTCAGTCAGCTAAGGACATTACAAGGAAGACTGCAATCCATCAGAAGATTTATAGTGCAGTTAGTAGATAAGACACATCCTTTTCAACATCTACTTAAGAAAGGGGTACCCTTTGCATGGATAGCTAGGTGTGGAGAGGCTTTTCAACTAATTAAGGAATATTTACTCACACCACCAATCTTAATGCTACCTGTTGAAGGACGACCATTGATTCTTTATATTACAACAACCCATTCCTCACTCTGAGCATTGCTTGCATAGAATGATGATGAAGGTCATGAAAGGGAAGTATATTATATCAGTCAAACTTTGGTAGGTTATGAGCTCAACTATAGTACCATTGAATGTCCCTGTCTTGCAGTAGTATTTGCTACCCAAAAACTAAGGCACTATATGCTAAACCATCAAACAATGTTGATTGCTAAAATAGATCCTTTGAAATATCTTCTCAACAAGGTAGCATTAACAGGGTGACTAGCCAAATGGGTTATGATACTTAGTGAGTATGATATCCAATATGTAGAAAGAAAGGCTATTAAAGGGAAAGTCATTGCTAATTATTTAGCCGACACACCACTACAAGAAGATCACCCATTAGTTGCAGACTTTCCTGATGAGTTTATATTCACAATTGACACAAACACAGCATGGAAACTGTACTTTGATGGTTCACATACAAATCATGGCTCAGGGGCTGGTATACTGTTTATCACACCACAGGGTGATTCCATCCCAAAATCATTCAGAATTGCATTCCCATGTACTAACAACATAGCAGAGTATGAGGCTCTAGTGACAGGGTTACACATGGTTGTCAAGTGGAAAATTAAGAACCTATAGTTATATGGTGATTCTCAACTAGTAATCAGACAGGTAAATGATGATTATGAGACTAAGGATGAGAAGCTTGCTCCATACAAACACATGGCTGATAGATTTAAAGAGTACTTTGACAAAGTCAAATTTCATCAGATACCTCATGTTTTAAATAGGGCAGCAGACACTATGGCTACAATTGCATCACTTTTAGACATTCCTAACAATGTGCCTCAGTTTGAGTTTTTGGTAGAACAACTTTTGGTTCCAGCCTATGATATCCCAGATTCTAAAATGGTATGTGACATTGTTGGTCCCGATTCCCCATGGTACAAAGAAATCTATGACTACCTTCATGCCGAAATCTTACCCACTAGCCTCTCAAACAACCAGCGTAGGACATTCCTTCGTAAGTCAGCCAAATATACCATCTTCAGAGACAACCTATATAGATGTGCCTTAGATAATACCCTACTGAGATGTCTTGATTCTAATGAAGCACAAATAACCTTGCATGGGGTGCATGAGGGTATATGTGGTTCCCATTCTAGCAGTCCTACCTTAGCCAAAAAGATTATGAGATTGGGTTATTATTGGCCTACTATGGAAAAGGACTCATATGTCTTTGTAACGAAATGTCACCAATGCCAAGTTCATGGAGACTTGATACATTTACCAGCACAAGAGCTTTGTCCTATAACATCACCATGGCCTTTTTCCTAATGGGGGCTCGACCTCATAGGTAAGATCCACCCCACATCATCTAATGGCCACAAATTCATCATCACTACCACTGAGTACTTTACGAAGTGGATTGAAACCATTGCTATGACATACATTACCGACACACAGATTTCTAAGTTTATCCTGAACTATATCATCTGTCGGTACATGGTGTCCCTTAGTCCATAATTACCGATAATGGCCGCCCATTTAAGAATCAAGAAGTCTGCCATCTTTGTGATGAATTTCATATTCAACATCACTTTTCCACTCCATACTACCCACAAGGCAATGGCCAAGTAAAGGCATCTAACAAAACCATCCTTAGAATCCTCAAAAAGACTGTCAATGATGTTGGTTGTGATTGGCATTTACAGCTTAATCCCACCTTATGGGTTATCGCACAAGTATTCGTACTCCCACTGGTGCCACTCCCTATTTACTAGTATTTGGTTATGAAGCTATTCTTCCTATTGAGGTCGATATTCCTTCCCTGAGGGTATCCTTGAAAGGACACATTGATGATGAACAGTACCGAGTATCGAGACTCCATGAGCTAGAATTCCTGGATGAGTGAAGACAGAAGGTGCTAGACCATCTCCAAGCATATCAAAATTGCCTTCATCGTAGCTATAACAGGAAGGTCTTGAACAAAAACTTTGACATTGGTGACCTGGTTTTAATGGAGAACCCAAAGAATCAAGCAAAAAGAGAAAAACTAGGAAAGTTTGAACAAAACTGATTAGGACCTTATATTGTTACAGAAGCCTTTGGATTAGGAGCATATCAACTCTCTACTCCTGAAGGGGAACCATTGTCTTCGCCAATCAATAGTATTCATCTGAAGAAGTTCTATGCATAGCTTCTTAGAACCTTGTCTTAATTAGCAAAAATACAAAAAAAAATCAAAAAATCAACAATATCGTTACCAAGGTGAAAACCTGGCAAACAGTTGTCTTGGTAACACCAAAAAAATTAGATAATTCAAAAAATAGTAAAGATAAATAATTCGTCCAATAGTGAAAACCACTTTGGTGACGCTTTGGATAAGTACCATGGTGAAAACCTGGCAAATAGGTGCCATGTGTAGTTGACTCTGCTCCTTTGTCTACTATCATTCTAATCTAATCCATGTACATAGTCCCTATCCCTGTACATAGTCCTTATCCCTATACACATCCCTTATCCTTGTATACACCACATCCCTATACATATCACTTATCTTTCCTATCCATCACTTGTGCATACCATTCGTAATAAGTGGTAGTATTTCCCATAACTTGGAACAATTGACATCGAGTGCATTTCATATCCCCCATTTTACCCTATTCATAATCAATTGGTCTTATACTCAACTGGGGGCAAACACTTGACATGCGTCATATCAATTCTTCCATTAGTTGTGTTGAAGACGTCAAACTATAGAAAAATTCAAAAATATCACAAAATGACTTGAGAAAACACAAAAACATCAGGAAAATTTCAAAAAGACAAAAAAATCAAAACATGTCAAAAATCCAAAAACAGAGTCAGAGTCAGTCGCACTTGTCAGTCTTTGTCATTTTTCGAACTATGTTGCATCTACGATTAGACATAGGCAAGGCCATCTGCAGATGTGCCCCTGAGGCATTAGGTCAGTCTATTTAGGTTTGTCTGTATAAAATCATGATTCAATCCATATGTCTATATGACAAGTTCATTGGTCGTGTTGAACTACGATGTCTCTACATGTATAACGTAGGCAAGGCCATCAATCGATGAGCCCCCAAGGCCGCACTAGGTCAGTCCATTAGGGTTCGTCACATTCACCATCACACACATCTTTTATTTGTAGTCAGTCTTGTCAGTCAAAGTCAAGTCAAACTACGAGGTCTCTACATGTATAACGTAGGCAAGGCCATCAATCGATGAGCGCTCGAGGCCGCACTAGGTCAGTCCTTTAGGGTTTGTCGTCACACATAAACATTTGTCCACACATCGTGTCATGTCATGCATCAATCTGGTGAACAAGTCAGCAATGTCTCTAGGTCAAATCAAACAACTTTCCAAATGAAACAATGAAAATGCATCAACTAATGTCTGCTATAGGATGTGTCCTTCCTAGAAACAGACATCATCAAAACAATCAACTTGTGTCTTGTTCAGGATGAGTCCTTCCTGAATACATATATCAGTAAAACAATCTATGTCTTGTATAGGATGAGTCCTTCCTACACATTGACATTGTCAAACAATCAAATATAGCTTTACACAGGTTATCACATCAACAACATCTGACTCAACATCATATACGATACATGTCTTTTTGAAACCAGGCTTTGTCATGCCTTACATAGATAGTCATAACATTGAAACTAGACTTAAAGTCTTATTCGGTATGTGTATCTCCTGAAATCAGGCTTTATCAATCAATCATCCTATTAATCAAAATGAATTAAACAAATAGATCAAGTTTTGGCAAATATTTTATTGGATTTCTGACTTTTTGACTTATTTATCTTATCTTTTTATTTGACTTTAAGATGGGAATTATGCTACTAGCTTTCTCAAGGATGTCCCATAAAGGATTTAGAGAAGTTGCGATGTATCAGAATTCTGTTTTCTTTGATTGATGTCTATCAGCTATTTTTTAAATTGGATTTTGAGTCATGTTACTAGTTTCCTCAAGGATGTCCCATGAAGGATTTAGAGGAGTGATGACGTCCCCATGACCCATCGTTTACTTTGTTTGTTGTTTGTGGTTTGTCTTTACAAAATGACTGGGGCAACTTGTGCCCTTAGTGTGAGTTAACGACAATCCTTGTATGCAACTGTCTGTTGTTAGCAAGTGGATGACCTTGCACACCTTGATCTATGTCATAGCATGGTGTTTTTCTCCATTTGTATTAGTCCCACCCAATGATGATAAAGTGCAATACCTTTTGTGATACAACGAAACATCGAAGATTGCTAATGCTAACATCCATCTCATTTCTCTTATTATTTCTCAATCTTTCTTTCCATACTAACAGTTCTTCCTTCTTGCACTATGACAGAGTCCTGTGACACACAAAAATATAAATCATCCTACATACAGATAGGAATTTATCATATCTAGGACATCACGACATAATAGACATTCATCATCATACAATACATATCATAAGCATTCCGTGTACATAACAAATGTAAATACATGCATCACATTACATCTGTATGGCATCACATGTAGAAAGAATTGCATATATAACATCACATTGCATCTATAATTATACATTGCATACATAACATCGATTGACATCATACATATTAATACATACATCATCACATAGAATCAAGATCACATCATAAGCTACATAAACACATCATAAAGTAGATATGAGCATTCATCACATAGGAATCTCATATAAACATCACATGTACAAATAAACGACTGCATAATCAATAAATAGAAATGCATATCATGAGAATCGCCACCAAAATCATATATATATATCATTCAACATTGTCACATCACAATGTCATAATGTATCAATAAATATGGAAGCCTACAGTCTATATGATCATAATACAATGTCTCGGTACATATCAAGAAGTGTCCCTATCCTGAACTGCCACTACTATCATGGCTAGATTGTGTGGATGACTGATGTCGGGAACTCAATGACCTGTGACCTGAGTGGGGCCTATCATATGGACCAGCTCTGCGTGGTTGCTCAACACCCTCTGTGCTAACTGTCCTGGAGTGGGTCCTAGTCTGAGACCTCTCACTACGTGCCTCTGAAAAACTCGAAGCCCGTCTCTTGGGAGGAACTGTTGTCTCATACAAATCCATATAATAGGTGGCCCTCTCCCCAACCCTGACTAACTCTCTAGCAAATGCAGCTTATGGCTCGGTACATAAGGCTCTAATCTCTGTGAATCTCTGCTCGGTCTCTTGTCTCCAAGCTATGGCCTGATCTCTATCCATGATGGCCCTGTCCCTCTCCATCTATACCAAATCCCTCTCAGACATCATGACCCTCATCTGCTCCTCCAAGGATGCAACCTGGGCCTGAAGTGTAGCAATGTCAGAATCAATTGCCTCTATATCAACCTGTCTCACCCTCGGTACACCATTATCCCCATCCTCCAAATCCTCCAAAATCCTGTCTCAGATCTCCCGCTCATGATCATCATCCTCCTCCTCATCATCCTAGTAGGCACCAAGTAAGCCAAGGGCATCAATCTCTGCCTCCTCTCTGTCTGCCTCCTCTGGAGGAACCTCTAGAACGGCCTCCTCTACGGGATGCTCCTCCTCTCTGCCAATCTCAACATGCACCTCCTCCCCACCTCTGCCAATATTTGGCATGTGCACATCCTCCTCTCCCCGACCCTCCTCATGAATCAATGACAATGGTGGCCCTTGTCCCCTCTGTCCATGCCTCCCTCTCCTACCACCTCACCGACCACCTCCATCACCATCTCCATCATCACCATGGCCCCCTCCACCTCTCTGACCTCTGCCTCTGCCACGCTTGCGCTGCAATCCTATCCGTCGCCGCTCTATCAACGCTGGTTGATTTGGATCTGTGAGGGGAATCAACCTATGCATGGCCCACCACTGATCATAAGCCTCTGTGGTACCTGGGTCTGCCGCACCGTCTCTCCATCCCCACGGAACTGCTTGTAATCCATCAATATCTACCTCCGTAGTGGCTACTAGAATCTCTAGACCCCACAGGGGGATCTCTCATGAGGACCTTGCGAACTCGGCCTGTCCTCTCGGCACATCCTGTACCTCTCTAAACTGCCACAATACATGATCTAGAAAATGTCGCTCAATAATGTGGACATGTGAAATAGTCCGCCCAATCAGGTACTGAGTCTAATGGAAAAAAGGCAAATGCTCATCCTCGTCTAACCACTTTGCACATCCTAGGTACAGTCTCCATGTAAACTAAACCATAGTATCTATGGCATGCCTGAAATACCTAGTATCTCCCATGTGGTGCTGAGTGTTCACCCCCGCATAACGGAAGGCATAAGGAGCTCTGTGTTGTACATCGACTATCACCATTGACCAGAAAATGGCAATGTGTTCCCACGCCCATACCATTAGGAGTGTGGTACCACAACTCATGGATTGAGCCTCTCGATAGGCTATATCATGCAAGTGAAAATACAACATGCCAAGGAGACAGGGACCCCACGTATATACCTCTCGTCGCTCTAACATACCTACTAGCATCTCCCCCCAACCCACAGGAAAACTATGACCTCGACGGTCAGGAATCACTATACCACCTATCAATGTACACACTAGACAGTCTAGCCACCTATACCTCTATGCTAGTACACACCATCTAATCTCATAGCACCAAACCCTAACTGTTTGACATCGACATGAGGGTAGTATCTGCACATCTCAACAACACCCCCTCGGTATCGTACCTCACCCTCGTGCCTCTGATGGGAAGTATCAGGATCCTGTAGACGTCCTCTAAGGTCACTGTTGCCTCTCCAATAGGCAGGTGAAACAACGAAGTCTCCAAGTGCCACCGCTCGCACAATGTTGTCAATAAACCCTGGTTTTCACGAATCTGGGGCATGTCTATCACATGTAGAAGAACTAGGAGCCATAAGAATCGTCACTTTGTACTCTGCAAGCTATCTCAGAAGTGAAAAATCGTAGGTCTTGAATCTCGCATATATACAATGTCTAACACAACCTACAATTGGCATTATACATGCCTCATGTCAGCATCAAACATCTATCCTAGTGCATAATGATAAAATCAAATGCTATTCAAATGCGTCATTATTTTTTAAATGCATCATTCTTTTGCACATGCGTCATTCTTTTACAAATGTATTACAGAAAACCAAATGCGTAATTCAATTTCACACATGCATCATTCTTTCTCAAATGTGTCACTTTAAAATACATATGCATGCAAAAATGACAAATGCGTCAGCATAAATTAACTATCACATGCAATTGCGTAAATCAAATAACAACTACGTCGAAATAAATGCAAATTACTTGAAAAATAAACACATGCGGCTAATTTAAATGCAAATGCGTTGAACTAAATTACAGTTGCGTTGAACTGCAAAAACCCTATGCTAACCATCTACGTAATTCTACAAATGTGTTGATTCGCATGCAAATGCATCGATTGCGCACTCACATGTGGCTTTTCCATAAAATGACGCATAACCAAAATTGACAATAAATGCATAAAAACTCACACAAATTAAAATTTCAAAAGTCAAGTTTAAGGTACATACGGGGGGGTCTGCATCGGCTAGCCACCTGAAGGTCTGGATCATGTATGCTTGATGGTGGGTGTTCGGAACAGGAGACATCTTCGTTGTGGGTGTAGAGCAAAATCTCAATTCCGAAAGCTAGGTGAGTGAAAATGAATTGGTTTTTACCCCAATTTCTATTTATACCTAAGGTTTTGGTGGCATTCCTTTCTATTGGCCGCATCAACTTCCAACTTCAATCAACCCGTACCTGCCCTTAACATTTCCAACTTCAATTCCCTCAACTCCACTACATTTCTGGCTATCCAATGGACTAATCGGGATCATTTCCAAATTTTTCTAATTTTTTTTCAAAATTTGTCAATTTTCCTGAGGGGGCATACCTTCACCTGTTTAACACCGGGGCATTACTGGGGCATATTTTTTATTGATTTTGTTTGACACAACGCCGAAATGACATTGTATCAAAGAGAGGCAAATGTAAACACCGAAATTTGGTTTAAGCCTACGACTTCAATATTTCTTAATAATTCATATTTATTCCATGGTCATGATTAAATAATGTCAATTATTTAATTATTCACTGAAGTCTTCATTTCTTCTATTAATTAAATAATCTTAATTATTTAATTAATTCATACTTTTCTTTATTCCATCTAATTAATTAAATACATGTTTTTTATTTAATTATGTTATTAATTAACCTTATCCTTCTTCTTTGATTAATTTAATTCCCTCCTTTATCATATGTCAACTACAATTAAATAAATCCTTTATTTATTTAATTATTCTTCAAATATCAAATCTTGAATTAAATGAATTATTTAATTCATAAATCCTATTTTAACACATTTCTCTATATTTAGATAATTGTGCAAGTTATCTAAATATTCACTTTGACTCGACTCAATATCTATTTAAATCGCTTAGTTAACTCTGATTTAATGTCTGAGTGGCTTTCTCGAGTAATCTCTTCGTCAAATCATTCAGTCATCCAGTGCTAACTCAATTGTGTGTACATGCAGATTAATTAAATATTCTTATTTAATTAATTAAACCTTGTTTGTGCATTTGAACAAGAGTTGCTTTAATCCATCTTTATCTTTGTCATGCAAAGATAATTCTTATGTTTTCGAATACCAAACTTGAAGATTAAATCATTTATTTGATCTTTAATTCTATTTCTAATTTGTATCACTCATGTCACTACTGACAGTCATCAAAATGCATGTCTAATAAGTCGATGTCAACCGTCCGTTGATCTTTCGATCCTGACCTATTGTTTGAATAATCAATTTTCTATAAATTGATTTGTCCTTCATCACTCCAATCTCTCTCAAAATCTTATGACTTTTTGGAGCAACTATCTTGAATCTTTTATGTTTTGCTAAATCACTATAGGCTATACTTGCACGAACTTTGAAAATCTGAGGGCAATTATACTACAATGGAAAAATGGAGAAGGGCAATCAAGATGATACATAGAATTACGTACATATTGGGTGAGATTGTTCAGTTTACTTACGTTTTTACTTTCCTTTGTTCTCTGTTGCTTAGCTTAGATTGCATTGCATGTTTTCTCTTATCTGTTTCTCTACATTTTCTAGACGTTACACATAATTCAAATGAATTATTTATCATCACATGGCCCCACCTTTTTTGAATTAAATTAATTTTTAATTCAAAATAACAACTTTCCCTCTTAAATCAAGTACTTTATAATATTATTTGATTTTCCAACTCTCTCTTTTTCTATGCCATCCTTATCTCCTTGTCACATGCAATCTTGTCCACTAATTTCAAATTTGACCTAATATTGCCTTAACCCTAATTGTGGGTTGTCACATTAAATCTTGTCCATTGATTCTAAGGCATTTGCCAACTTTTAATCTTGGCCATTCATTGAAAATTGCATTTTCTATAAAAAGACAATTTTGCTCTCATTTTGTCACCTCATGTTTACCTCATGTTCACTTCATCTTAGGCAATCTTAGCATCTTGGTATTTTGACATTTTATAGGCTTGCCTACTAGTTGCATAGTTGTATAGTATTGCATTTTATATCAAATCCTTCAACATTTGCTTAGGGCTTTGGCATTATTATAGATTGCTCTTCAAAAATATGAGGGCAAACACACAATTTTAGCAAATAGAGAAGGTGTAATAGAGGTCAATCATGAGGAATAAAAGACATGAATTAATTAAATAATTATAAATTATTTAATTAATAGTTGAATTGGACCATATGACATAATTAAATAAATTAATTATGTTAGAAAGAAATATGAAGAAAATAGAACTTACAGGCCTAGGTCATTTTTATGTGTCTACATTTTGCCCCTCTTTGTCAAAATGCAGCCTATCACATTGTGACAAAGAATATTCAGTCATAAACATGCCCCGACAAAGGTATGATGTTATGATTTTGTGATTCCGTTGATGAGAACTTTGATAAAATGAACATTGTGTGTTTAGCAAACACTAGATCATCTTTTTCCTCTATAAATTATAAAGAAAATATAATATTAGAAATTATTCATTCATATGTGTTTGGTCTAGTGGATATGGGTTCAATTGGTAAATCTCTATATTATGTCTCTTTTATTGATGGTTATTCTAGATAAACCTAAGTTTATTTTTTAGATTCCAAATATTAAGTTTTCTCTTAATTTTAAAGAGCTTTATTTACTTGTTAAGAAGAAAAATGATAAGAATATAAAGGTTTTGAGATATGATAATTATGAAAGTATATGGAAAACTCATGTTGATCCCACAATAGTCTGTCCCACTTATGGGGCATCCCATTTTTTCCTAAAATCACATACTTTTTAGGAAAATAAATGCTTTAATCTCCAAGGGGTTCCATCTAAAGAGGTTTGATTAAAAGGGGCTAGATCAAACTCTCATTTATTACACCCCCTATATTTAAATCAAACCTTTAATGGAGTATACGTTTCACCTGTAAAAATGTTGATAAAACACTAATTTTGCTTCACTTTTTAAGGGATCAAATGAAATCATTTAGAAATGTCATTTTGTAAGTATTTATCTCTTAATGTTTATAAAAATTATAATATATAATGTAAAACATAAATCCTAAAGTCAATGCAAGGGTGGGTAGGGTGAACTTGGAAGATATGATATGTAAATAAGAACACCACACCCTGAAATAAGAATGTATCGATAAATCAAAATAATGAAAATAATGATTAGGTCTAGAAATA
The DNA here is from genome assembly GCA_007258455.2 of Sequoia sempervirens. Taxonomy (NCBI): domain Eukaryota; kingdom Viridiplantae; phylum Streptophyta; class Pinopsida; order Cupressales; family Cupressaceae; genus Sequoia; species Sequoia sempervirens. The sequence goes on from VDFB02047230.1 coordinate 472,318,749, forward strand.
AGATGTAAAAATTTAAAAGTGATAGATCTAAAAATATTAATATTTACACTAGGTTATCTAAGAGTGGACAAGTTCACCAAAAATGGAAACGAAAATAAACTTTCCTTAAGTTTAACCAAGGTTAATCTAATAAAATGCAAATGTGCATAATCATAAATCAACTTAGATTAATTAATTAAGTGCTATGATAGTTATAATTTATAGTTAGATGTTAAGCTATAAAATTAAATACAATGGGTAGTGGTAATTAGCTCTAAGAATGATGCCAAAGTTAACTCCAATGCAAGTACTAATTTAGATGATCTAATGCTAGAAACATAGTAACTTATGTGTGATCTTTGTCTAATATTCTACATTTACCTATTACTTTTTTCAAATTCATAGGTTTAGGTCTCTTCCATGTTCATGGATTTGTTATGTGGATTGTGGATATGATCTTCCTAGTTCCACAATTCTGTTCTTTGATTCTCTTAATTTTATGTGTCTTGCTAATGTCAAGGACATGTGACTTTTTAAACACCTAGGGTACATTGCTAGATTGCAATGGTCATGGTCTCCTAGGTTGACTCTCTTGATAGTACTAATTATATAGTCAAAGAAGTGTTCAAGGATAACAATCTCCAAACATGCAAATGTTATAGAACAATGTGATGTAGAACTAGATTATTTTTAGTTCCAATTAAAATGTTCATAACATGCTCCTTTCTCAAACACAAATGAATTGCTCTCTAATGTCCAAAATAAATGTAATTGAAAGCCTTCAACTACAAACATGTAGCAATAAATCACATAGTGTGTGCTTAATTGTCTCATAATGGCTTGTGAAAAGGATGGGAGTCAACCAAACCTGAATTTACATTTAGAATTTCATGGGTCAATCTTATGGGAAAGAGTCCCCTAAAATTCTAAAATCTAAATTCAAATTTGGCCAACTCCTACCCATTCCAAAATGTAAACTCAAAAGCAATAAGTGAGTGATAAGATCTAAACAAAGAATGGATATTGAAAAATAGAAGAAATGATAGAGTGTAATTATAACAAAGCATATAAGAACCTATGTTGATATAAATAAAATAAAATATATAAAATAAAAATAAATAATATTTAAAAAATAAAATCAATTTTAAACAAAAATACTTCATTTATCATAATTATATTAAACCATTCCCTTAATATAGACACAAAAATAAATAAAGATTAACATAAATTACAAATTTCACAATCACATTATTATAATAAAAAACTATTTCCCTTTTAAAATTTTGTATCTATTATCACAGTCTATATAAAAAGTTTGTTTCTATCTACTATCTTATATTAATGAGTTGTCTCAAACTTTTAAAATATCTCATAATATTAATATAGACGACAGTCCATAAAAAGTTGAAAGGGACCAGCAGTTGTCTTATGTGACACTTGTTTCCGAACACCACCCTTGGGCTTTATGACAAGCAATACAAAATACATTAGTATCACCACCCCTTTTTCACTTGAAAGGGTATCATCATTGTTAAGTGTGTAATTTATGAAGTTCACTAGATTTTTGAATAGTCATTTTGAATTCAAATTATTAAGATTTTGAGAGGCGAGGTTCACAAATATATATATCACAAAGATTTTGATTTATTGCAATTAAATTTATAACCATTGACATCATAAAGATTAGATTTATTATAATTAAGTTTACAATTATAGATATTATAAAATTATGTCTTCATACAAATATGAGTTCATAATTATTTAATGATGCAAATAAGTATTAGTTTATTCAAAATATAGAGTGATTAGGGTAGAGAGTTTAATAATTGAGCATCCTTAACTTCACACCTCTCAAAATTATATGTAATGATTTCAAGTCACACTCAATTTTTTATAGCAGTGTAGTTGACAAGGCTCCTGCTTATAACTAAGGTTTCATGTTCACATCATTAAATATGATGCCACATCAACATGCTTTTTGTTGAGATGTCCAAAAACACCTTAAAGAAGAGGTAGATCGTAGTTGTGCGTGAAGTCATATTTTATTGGTGCACTGATGTGACATTACAAAATTTGTTGCTTTTTAGATCTAAAAAATGCATTTCATTCAATTGTGATTACTCGTTATCAACACTAACAACTTTAAAGTCACAACTACCACTATACTATCAAAAAGATCTTACATCAAATCAACGAACACTGTCGCAACTGTTGAAACATTCTAAACTAGTGAGTCCTCTCCCTTAAGAGGTATTTTAATAAATATAAAATCTTTATTGTCAAACATTGCGATCCAAATCCACCACATGAAATAAAAACACATTAATTTCAACTTTTATTAAAACATTATATAATAAAAGACAAAAATAATACAAAGTGATTCATTCTATACATTGAACGCTAAACATGTTTGGTCATAATGTTTATAGTCTCTCATCAGCCCAGAAGATATTTGATGCAGTCTGGTCTCATTAACCCAGATAATATTTGATGTAAAATTGGTACAATTTTGCAATAAATATGTACTTAATAGAAGATTAAAAAATACATACTGATTTATTCTATACATTTAACACTAAAAGTGATTACTCAACCAGCCCAAATAATAACTGATGCAATCTATTGTCATTCTACAATGTGTTTCATCTGTTTTTACCTGCTTGCTACAGAACAACATCCTGTAAGCTCCATGATAGATTTTAGTTTAGTCACTTTAATCAAAACAAAGAATCTAAGAGACCCTCTTAAATGAAATTCTCATCCAGTCACACATTTGATTAAGTGAATCCTTGGTAGTATGTTCTGAGTTCCTACCAGAGGATAAACATGGCACAAGAAGCAGAAATATACCAGAGGGTACACATGGTACAAGAAGCAGAAATATACCAGAGGGTAGTATGGAAGAATCATATCAATGTTATTATAGGAAGATACAATGAACAAGTATACAATATGGAATAGACATCAAATACAATGTTACAGTTTACTTACATAGGGAAAATGCTTACCCTACACAGAACCATATAAACTTTTTCTAATCTCTTTCCTTTACATACCTTTGCTTTTCTCAGAGCAAGGTTGACAGAGCTCATCCTTAAAACATGACTCAGAAGATGTATATCATCACAAAGAGGAAATATGCTTTCAGTGAAAGCATAAAAAGCTTGTAATAAAGAGAAAACAATTATCACACACAAATTAAATTCATGAAATACACAATAACAATCTATTCATTTAGGTGAAAATAAAAGTTTACTCTTTCAGATTTCCATGCCTGGCAGGTCCCTTCGGCTTTTGATTCTAGCTTGCCTGCTTGGTAGCCTTCTCATTCGAAGATTTCCTGGTAATGGAATTCTTTATTTTTTGCATCACTTGCGTCATCTTGGATCCTACATTGCGAAAGATGGAAGTTGAACGGCGTAGTGAAAACTTTGTACCAGGCTTTGCCTTATTGGCCAATGTAGTAGAAGGAACATTTTCAGTTTTTCTTTCTTCAGCTCCAGCCCCAGATTTCTGATCCACTGTGAGATTTGGAATTTCTCGGTCCTCTACAGACTTAACTTCCATTTCTCTATCAGCTTCAGCAGTTTCAGAAACTTCTTTACTCAATTTCTCTCCTTCCACCCTCGAAGCATTTTCATAGACCACTGGGAGTTGGTCCTTATTGGTATCTTGTTGTGTAGTCTCAGGCGTCTCTTGTTTCTCTGCTGAGACCTCCTCTGGAACATCAGGGTTCAACTCCTTGAAAGATTCTTCTATGGTATCGCTATCGGAAGTTTGCCCTTCTGCAAGAATTTCTTTTAGTGTAGCCTCAGGGATCTCTTGTTTCTTTCCGGAGCTCTCCTCTGGAACATCAGGGGTCACCTCTGTTTCTTCCTTGAAAGATTCTTCTACGGTACCCTTGCAGGAAGCTTCCTCTTCCTTGGGTATTTCTTTTTCTGTAGCCTCGGGGATTTCTTTTTCTATAGCTTCGGTGGGTATTTCTTTTTCTATAGCCTCAGGAATCTCTTGCTGCTTTGCTAAGCTTTCCTCACTAACATCACGAGTCGCCTCTGCCTCTTCCTCCTTAGATTCTTCTATGCTATCCATGTGAACAGTTTCCTCTTTTTTGGATATTTCTTTTTCTGTACCTTCGGGGGTCTCTTGTTTCTTTGCTGAGCTTTCCTCTATAACATCAGGAGTAACCACTGCTTCCTCCTTCATAGATTCTTCTACGGTATCGCTGTGGGATTCTCCCTTTTCCTCAGCTGTTTCTTGTTCTGTAGCCTTAGAAGTCTCTTGTGTCTTTTCTGAGCTCTCCTCTGTTACACCTGGGGTCACCTCTGCTTCATCCTTCAAAGATTCTTCCGTGGTACCATTAGGGCCTTCAAGCTCTTTCAAGATATATTCCTGACCCTCTAGAGAATCTTGTTCCTTTGGAGTTTTTGTTTCTTCAACCTCAACAGAATCTTGTTCCTTTGGAGTTTCAATTCCTGCAACCTCAGCGGAATCTTGTTCCTTTGGAGTTTCAATTTCTGCAACCTTACCAGAATCTTGTTCCTTTGGAGTTTCAATTGTTGCAAGCTCACCAGAATCCATTTCCTTTGGGATTTCAGTTTCTGCAACCTCACCAGAATCCATTTCCTTTGGGGTTTCAGTTTCTGCAACCTCAACACTCTCTTGTTTCTCCAAAGTTCCATTTATTTCCATTGGAATTTTAGTCTCCTCTGGGGTTTCAGTTTCTGCAACCACTATAGAATCTGTTTCCTTTCCAGTTTCAGTGTCTGCAACCTCAACACTCTCTTGTTTCTCCAAAGTTCCATTTATTTCCACTGGAATTTCAGTTTCTTTCGGGGTTTCAGTTTCTGCAACCTCAGTAGTATCTGTTTCCTTCGGAGTTTCAGTTTCTGCAACCTCAATAGAATCTGTTGCTTTTGGGGTTTCAGTTTCTGCAACCTCAATAGTCTCTTGTTTTTCCAAAGTTCCATTCATTTCCGTTGAGCATTTAGCTTCTTCAGCCTCAACAAAATCTATTTCATTTGGGGTTTCAGTTTCTGCAACGTTTTCTTTCTCCACAATTTCATTCGTGGCCCCAAGGGTCTCTTGTTCTTTTGAAGCTTCAATTTCTTTAATATCAGGGGTCTCTTCTTCCTTCAACACATCCTTCTCTGTCAAATCTGAAGCAGGGCACTTCATGGCTTTTGGCACGTCTGGCTCATCCAGAGTCTGCTCAATATTATTCCCTTCATTTTGAAGGATCTGTTCTTTTGAAGTTCCATTTTCTTTAACATTGGGTGTCTCTTCTTCCTTCAACATTTCCTCATCTTTTGAATCTGTAGGAGTGGAATTGTCAAGAGGTTTCAATTTGTCTTCCTCGTCTAAAGTTTTCTCAACAATAAGCCCTTCCATTTTTTCATCAACAGACTGCAACATCCATCAAAATCAAAGTTCTTTTAGCAACATAAATTGGCTTACCAGCACCAACTCCATCCTTCTGCATCTAGAGTTTTTTTATCGTTCTTATCATGAAAGACTCCACTTTAATTACAAAAATCTACAATATATCCTTATGCACCACTAGGACAACCACAACTTGGATACGTTTTCACAACTCTAATGAGAAACAAAACCCAATTCAAGCCAATCAAAAGAGACTCCTCTTATGAGAAACAAGTCAGGCCAAACCAGAGCACCAAACGAGGGTCTATTGTTTGACACTTAACCTAATTTAGAGCCTTTTTTAACTTTTGAAGTTTAAGTCTACTCTGTTTTGGTAGAGAACAATCTACTGACTACTACAGAGGTTTATATAACTTGACAATACCAAAGACCTTTCGTCTACAAGAAAAATGCAAATAAAAGTTTTGGGACCATTTCACAGTTTTAAATATATAACGGCTTCAGCAAATTTTACCTCCAAACCCAGATAAAATGTCAGACTACAGATTCAGTCATACCCAAAACTTCTAAAATGCACTCTCCATCCCATGGAATAGATAGAACACAATATAGAAGCAGGCAATACTTTAAGATCATTATACAACGCCAAGGAAACAAATACACAAATATATTCTCCTTCCAAAACATAAGAAGGTTAACCCAGACATATTCAAGGATAGATCCTACTGGATTCCAAACTTCCATGCTACGATATACCCAAATTGACAACAATCAAGGTTCTGAAGCTCTAATAGGTATTCATAAACTTCTGCTAAAATTCAAGTGGGTCATTTTCTGCTGTTGTCTTGGGCATATCAACAGTCAAAATCAGCATTATTTAAGCAAGATTCCTGAAAAGTAACAATTTTCTATGGATTCAAGCCGATTGTTGCTTTGGCTACATAGCATGCAGATTACAATCCAACGCTCAAATATAAGTCTGTAATAGATATCATTTTGCTGCACTATGTCAGATTGACTAAACCAGATTGATCCAAAACACATGCTACAAAACGGGAACATTAAGAAAATGCATTCAATGGATTGAAAAAGAACATTCACAGACACACAGAAACTTAGTATGAGACAAGAGGACCAAAAAACCTTACCTTGTCTACTGCAGACTCAGACTGTGTCGGCTCAGTGGCCATTAATCTGAAGAGAAAGAGATTACAGACAAGCAATTAATCTGATGGGAAAGAAGTATGACAGAAAAAGCAGAAACTTATCTGTGAGAATCCAATCGTAGTACTCGACGTATAATAAACTTTTCTAAATCCCCAGATGGGTATCAATATACAAAGATTGTACTGCAAATGGGCTTGGATTGCAAAGAAATAATTAGCCTCATATAATTTCTAGATTGTTTCCAGGACTTGCATGTTCACACAGAGCAAGAAGGCCCACAGAAGATGCTGTCTGAATACTATCTTAGCGGACTGTTATTTGAGCAGTGACAGGTCATCATCACCTGTTACAGCTTGAGGTAAAATACTTTGATCCTAGATTCAACTAGCTGATAAGTACATGTATGAAATGAAATGAAATGAAATATTTTAATGACGTCCACGAGGCCAAAGAAGCCTATGGGACCCAAGATCAGCACCGGAACAACCCACAGTACAGCCCTAGACACAATGAAGGCGCCGTTCGAGATCACTGCAAAGGAAACGGTTTAATATTCATTTAAGAGGCATAGGATTCTAGACAGATTGCACATTCCAAATGTGCTAGAATAATGAGTTTGTTTTAAAATAGGATTCATAGAGTGGTAGGTTCCAGAAAGAATTGAATAATAACTTTTGGTTTTGTTTGACCATTCTCTAGTTCAATTTAACGAACCTGTAAGCTTTCATTGAGAATCTGATTTTTTCTGATGTCATTTATTTTATTTTTTTAATAATGTTTTTTTCCGATGTCATTTATGCTTTTAAAATGATAAAATAAGTATCTTGGCATGGGAATTATGTCAGTTAAAAAGGCGGTGGGATTCTCATCAACACAAATAAATATTTAAATTATTTAAAAACTAGAAATTGTGGCTTATTTAGTAGATATTATGGTTTATTTGGCTAGCATATTATTTTAAGGGGGTATTGGGTTAGATTTTTTATTTTTTCATTTTTATTTTATTTATTTTATTTGTATGGATAAGGATTATAGATATGTCAAATTTCATTAAAATATATAAAATATAACAGTTTTTGTTGGCTTAAGATTGTATAATATTGATGTTATCTTCAAGAAGATTTAGAGTGGTATTTTAATTTGTCACAATTTCTTTCTTTTTGATCTTTTTTTTCTTCCTTTGAAGTGCATTTTTTTTTGGTAGATCAACATTTCGTACTGTAATTTGAAAGTAAGTGTGTGTGTATATATATATATATATATATATATATATATATATATATATAAGAGATTTGTTAAAGTAGAGACCAATGTCTAATGAAAGGTTCAGAACATTTTTAATCGCTCTTTAGTTGTGAATTTGTGCATGGTGAAAGCAATTCTAGGTCTTGAAGGTATAGAAGTTATTTGCCTACTTTAGTCTTAGAAGACCATTTTGGAGGAACTCAAAGATATTATACATGAAATGGTTCATAATCAATACAACAATAATGTATTATGGATATACTACTTCCAAATGGGTCAAAGGGGGTGGATGCTTTGTAGGTTTCGGATTGGCATTGGGATGAGATGGAAGAAAAATGGGTAAGTGCATGGAAATGGGGAACCAAAAGGGGGTATTAAGTGACCTTTTTTTTTAAATCAGGAAAAACAAATCTTAGATGAGAAATTGATCATTGTTATGCTCAAAATTTGAAGATGCAATAATAACAAGAGTCATAGTGCTCTTAATCTACTTTCTAAGCTACTAACTTGTTTTGAAAATGGTGCAAATTAAGGGGTTCAAATAGGGTGATCATACAAAGTGCTCCTATTTTTGTCAAAAAACATAATATAGCATCTAGTGTGCTCCCCTTAAAATGGTTTTTTAGCATTTTAAAAAAAAATGGTGAAAAATTATCTAAAACAGTGTAGTTTATGTCTAATTTTTTTGCTAATTTTTTAATGTATATGTGATTTTTTACTAATTTTTAAAGTGGACACATCTTGAAAAACAAAAAATTAAGTGTGCTTCACCCTATTGTTTTGGAAACTAATTGTTTTTTTTAATGCGTATAGAATAGAGTATAGTTTATAAAAATATAATTTGTTTCAAATTTTGATGAATGGGTAATTAATCAAACCAGAAATACCATACTTAAGTTTTTGACAAAATAAATGGAGACACTAGCAAAATAAATTAAAGATCAAAACCTTAACATATTTGAAATGTAGAAAAAATTACATGGTTAAAAAGCTAAGACATGACTCAACATTATTGTGATATTTTTTTAACTTGAAATTGAAAGATGTACAAACTTGATGGAGAGCATGCTTGAGATTATATCATTTTTTTAGAATTTGCAAAAAAAATGTGTCTTTGGGTGTTGACATGTAATTCCAACCATTTGGGTTGGATTCCCAAGGAAAATTCAACCCTATGGGTTGGCAATACTCAAAGCAGATAAAAATGTGAGTGTACATTCTAGTGCACTCACATCATAACATGCTCATGTGTTTGTATAAAGAAAAAATGAAACCTGTCCCTTCATCTCTATCTCTAAGTATCTCTCTATCTATATATTTCCCTATTATCTCCCTATCTCTCTATCTATCTCCCTATCCTTCTCTATATGTTTCTATCTCCCTCTATCTGTATTCTCCCTCTCTCCCCTCTCTCTACCTCTATCTTCTTATCTCTCTCTATCTTGAGCTATACCTCCCTCCCTCTCTATCTATTTATATCTCCCTCTATCTATATCTCTCCCTCTCCCCCTCTCTCTACCTCTATCTCCTTATCTCTCTCTATCTCTCAATACCTCCAACCCCCCTCTCTCCCCCCATATTTCCCTATCTCCCCCTCTCTCTCTCGCTATCTCTATCTTTATTTGTTTATATTTACTTTGAGCTCTATCTCATATTTTCTCTCTCCCTAGCCCTCTCTATCACTTATTGTTGGTGTAAATAGGTGTTTTACCTATCTTGGCCCTATTTACATGTTAAGTCCACTAAGGTCCTAGGAAGGAATATTTCTAGTTAAGCATTAGTTGTCACTTATCTAGTTGGATTTTATTTAATGCTTATGTCCTAGGTTATTTAAGGTTGGCTCATGTCATTTAATTATGACATAGTGATTTAATGTTGGTACATCATCACACCTTGCTTATATAAGCAAGGCTTCATATGTACATTGTAACAACCTAACAATCAATAATTTGTTTTTCAAGTTCAATATGACAATCTTGCATCCATAATCATAGCATGCTGGGCCATTTATATCTTGTGGAAGTTATTTTTTCTTGCAAGTAATCTTGGAGTGCTGAGGAGATCACCATAAACTCCTACATGGTATCAAACCTTCAATGTTGTAGAATTTATTCCCAAATTTGAGGGACCTATCTTGGCGTGAAATGTTTGTTGGGTGTGAGTTGGGGTCTTGAGAACCTTGCCATTGATTCCAAGGTGTCAAAAAAGTCAAGTTTGGCTTGTATTTTGTTAATTTTCATTGTATATTGATAGATCTATAAGGGTTTGAAGAAGGGTTTTAGTTGAAAAATTCGAGGGGTAGCTAATTTTTTGGAGCACTTTGGGTCAAAATGGACCTTTCCATTACGTCTGGAAGGCCCAAGAACCTAAGGATTGACTATCAAATCATCAAAATCTAAGACCTTTTGTTAAGGTGTGAGAAAATTATTTAGGTTGTACATATTCGTACATAGCCATATCGGTCATACTGTATGGCTCCATCATTTTTCAATGACATATTCTTCTCTTCACCTATGTCATCTATGCACAACTTCAACATCATCTGCAAAAAAATCTCTGGTACATGGTATGTAGGTATTTATTGTTCGTCAGGGTATGCTTTATATACGATTCGACAGTTTTATATTATAAAATTTGTTTTTATTGTCGACTGTGCATTCCATTTATGGTAACAATGGCCATATTTCATAGATCCCATGGTTATATGACTTGTCAGGCCATGATTTTATTGCCAGTTGGTGAAGGTTATTCATTGAGCGATGCAACCATGCCCATGCTAATCTCTCCCATGTCACTCGAGTGGCACCACCACCCCCGCCAATGGGATTTTTTTATGAGAACAACACCCAAGGTCATATGGTAGACCAACAACCAACCTCTAGAGGTCCTCATTTTTTACCCATGTTAGTCTGCACATGCCCTTATAGGGATTTTTTTTAAATCACTATAACTTGCAATCTAGGAAGTGAAATTTTTCAAATGAGATATCCTCAGAAAGTTGGCTTCACCAATTTTGCAATGATGTAGGTTATTTTTATAAAAAAAATTATTTTATGGTATTTATTACTGGTTGAAGTCAAATCTATATTTTTGGATCCCAAGTTCATAAATTTTTGTCACAATCTTTGATTTTCGTGCAGCGTTGGAAAGGTTTTAAAGAGTTATACATTGCCATCTATGCACTTTTTTTTGTATCTATCCCAGGTATATTGTTATTTCATTTTTTCCCTGATGGGTGCCTTAGAGATTACTTAGATATTTTGATAGTTGTGAGGGTGCAATTTTGATCTTTGTGCTTCATTTCAGTATTAGAATGATGTTTATCTCTTGTTCCTTCATTTAGATTCAAGGGTTACACCATATCAAGAGTGTTCCAATGTTCCTTAACATCGGGTCTGTTATTTTGTTTTCATGATTTTGACATGAGTCCTTGAGTGACTCTAATATGGATTATAACATCATAATCATCTTTCATTTTCTTTCCTAATTAAGGATTCCAATGTTACTCCACCAGTGTGCTTCTAGTGTTTCTTTGCAATAGGTTATTTCATTGAGGAGAAGTTGAATGGTCTCTTCTTCGTCTCTATTATGGGGGATCTTTTTCCTTGAATGGTATTTTGTCCTCTCATTTTTCTTTGAGATCATTATTGTATCTTATCTCTCTTTTGGGGAGGATTTTTATCCCACTGGGTTAAATTATCCTTTTCTCTATTTGTGAGAGATTGCATTTGTATTTGTACATGGGTACCTAACATAGCCTTGTAGCTAGGATCCATCTTTGTGTCATTTTCATAAGTACTCACTAAGTTTTACTTAAGGGGGGTGTTGGTGTAAATAGGTGTTTTACCTATCTAGGTCCCATTTACATGTTAAGTCTACTTAGGTCATAGGAATGAATCTTTCTAGATAAGCATTAGTTGTCACTTATCTAGTTGTATTTTATTTAATGCTTGTGTCCTAGGTTATTTAATGTTGGATCATAACATTTAATTATATGACACAGTCATTTAATGTTGGTGCATCATCACACCTTACATATATAAGACAATATTCATATATACATTGTAACAACCTAACAATCAACAATCTGGCATCCATAATCATAGTATGATATTTTTTTCATTTCTCTCTTGTGGAAGTAATTTTTTCTTACAAGTGATCTTGAAGTCTTGAGGAGTTCACCATAAACTCATACACTTATATCTCTCCCTCTCTATATATTATGCTCTTTCCATCCATATCTTTCTGCCTCTATCTCCCTATGTCTCTATATGTCTCCCTATCTCTCTCTACCTCTACCTCCCTCCCTCTCTATCTCTCTCCCTTTCTCTACCACTATCACTTCCCTCTCCCTCCCTCCTTCCCTCTCTATCCCTCTCTATATCTCTACCTCTCTCTCTTGTTCTCTTCCCATGTCTCTCCCTCTCTCCCTCTCTCCCTATTGGAATACCTAAAGAAGGTTGTAATGCACTCACATTATAACATGAGAACATTTATTAGAATTCTAAAAAAGGTAAAATTTAGGCATGTGGATCTCATGATTTAGGGCCCACATGCTCTGCATTTCTTTGCATTTTATGTTTTATCTGACATAGAAATGCACAAAAAAAAGTTAGATGATCAAATCAAACATAAATGAATTCAAAACCAAAACAATCTTACCATTCCATTATTTGAGTAGTTCCTTAGTTGAAAAGTATGTGGGATTGCTTCAACACAATGCCTCCATGATAGTTTGCAAAAAATTCATATATTGTGACCTAGATATATGATAAATGCTCTCAATTACTCAAGATGAGTGCTCAAATGTACATGACTTAGCTATAAAAATTCTAGGTGATGAATGTGTAGGATGAAGGGTTATTTTATAGATTTTAGGCAATTAGATCAATGGATAGGATTGAGAGGTGTTGATTTGAGATCAAAGGTTGAAAATGAATGAGAGGAATTGATTGCCTAGTTAACTGACTGCAACAGTTTGTAGTATTCCTGTTAATTGTTTGCATGAGATATTGATTGACGTGTTAAGTCAATTCATTGATCAGAATATTGGTCAATCAATATTAGTTGACTGAGAGAGTGTCAGTTAAGATTTGAGGGAATAATACATGCTATAATTAATTTTTGGAGGAACACACAAGATAAGATTTATTAATAAATAAAGAGTTTATTTATTAATGGATGATGTTTGTGATAAAAGAGGAGAATTAAATAATTAAAGTAATTACTTAATTTAGAAGAAACCTGAATGTGAGGGATTAAATAATTATGTGGAAGATAACTCACACTAAGTGTGAGTTAACTAGTTGCATGAGAAGTGAAGTGAAAGAAAGTGTTAGAAGATCAATTTAGATTTGTATGGGAGGATAATTTAATTAATTAATTATTTGAGGAATGTGCAAATGAGAATTAGATAAATAAAGAAATTGTTTTATTTATTCATGATGAATGGATAATGTTGAGAGAAAATGGATAATTAAATAATTAACGTAATTACTTAATTTAGGAAGTGTGGAATAAATAATTAAAGATATAATTAAATAAATAAGATTTATTTATTTAATTAAGAAGAATGAAGAATTAAAGATATAATTAAATAAATAGGATTTATTTATTTAATCAAGAAGATTAATTGAAATGAATTGATTAAATAACATAAAGTCATTTAATTAATAGTGGAAATATGATTTTAGACAATAATTAAATAATTGATCATTATTTAATCATTAGGGGAAAAGGAATATTAGTGTTAAAATGCTAGTTTGTAGGCTAGGACAATTTTAGGTATCTACAATAATTATCATTTTTTTTTTAATTTGATAATATACAATCATTATTTTCATATTTTATACTAATTATATTAGATTGATATAGGATTGAACATCATACCAAGGAAGTTGAAAAAATATCAAAGTTTAGAGGATTATGAAGTTGAAAATGAACTAGACAACATCTTTTAATTAGTGAAATTGAATCATGGAGTTTAAGGTACATTCTCTTCACCTTTGTCCATTTTGTTCTTGTTACCTTGTCAACATAGTTCATGTGATTCATATCATAGTGCTAATTCACTTCATTGTACCCCAATTTCCATGGTATGACATCAATTACCTTTATAATCCTAATGATTATTTCTACTATTGTCATGAAGATCACTTATTTCAATATTTCTCTATTCAAAAACCTCATGTTTATCCCCATCCTCTAATAGTTCTAAATCATTCCCTTCAACACCAATGCATGTCTCTAAGAAACCCCCTTTATATACTCTACATAACATTTTTCCTACCTCAAATTATCAACATGATCCTTAGTCAAATCAAATTTTCTCTTTTCTCTTTTTCTCTTTTTTTTATTTTTTGCTTTTTGATATCACACAGGATGCATGTTTGACAAGTTTTCATCAAAGTGACATATTTTTAGGAATTTGAGAATGTTGCGATCATGGAAAATGCTCTTCAAGAGACACAGGATACTGGCTAATAGATGGATATGGATTGTATGAAGCTAGATAGATGGGGAATGTGATATGTTGGAGGTGGGAGGAGCTAAAGTATGATCTATAGAATGCACACTACACAAATTGTCATACTTCCCCTGAAGAGGAGATTGGACAACCAATGGATTAGAGTACGTCAAGGGGTCATCATTGAAGATACATTGCATGACATCGACAACTGATTTATTATGAGATGATGGATTCATGAATGTAGGTGGATCCACTAGATTGTACGGATTATGGAATAATGATGTGGATAGAAACGTTGGATCAACAAGCTCATAACAAGATGGCCTTCTTTTAGATATGCCCCCATTTATTGCAAGATTAAAGACACAAATGGAGATCAATTTCAACTCATATTTGCTTTTGATGTTTTCTTTTTTGTTGTCTAGGTGCTTTTTCTTTTTATTTTCTCTAAGGACTTTTATTGATCTTTCTTCTTTTGCATCAAACTTGTATCTTTTTTTGATAAAGTATTTTTCATTCTTGTCTTTTGGCTTATGGCCTTATCCTTTTTCTTCAACACTTGATGATCCAATTTTGGGAGATGAATGATATTGTATGGATTTGATGGATTGGCAAAGATGAATGATTATTGTGTAGTCTGAGCGATGTCATCAATGTATTCCTTGAAACTACTTTTTTTTGTATTGGTAATACCAAAGGAAATCTACTCACCGTCAATGAGTTGGCAGAAAAGCTTAGTAGAAGCAACATCTAGAGATGCATACTCTAGCTTGGGATGTTCAAGAGAAAAATATGGTAGCCCATGCAGTGGACTAGAGGGAATATGATCTAAGAATGAAGAAGGATGTTCATGGATATCCGCCATAGGATCATTCTAGAATAGTGGATTACCATAGATGTATTGATTAAACATAGGATTATGATAAACATCAAATGATTGGGATGCGGTTGGTAGTGGTTCGACCTCTAGAAGGTATGTTTGTAGCTCATATTCTTTGACTCCAAGGTATTTGACATTAACTTGGATTGAGGGAATGGGAGATGGATTTGGTACTAAAGGCTCAACTATTGTAGAGGAAGATGGGATGGCAATATTAGTAAGGCAATGCTTTAGGAGGATAGGATTTCTCTAGGAGGGTTGGTGAGGTGTAAAGGGAGTTGGGTCCACTAATATAGTTACTTCAATTCAATTGTAGGGGAACTGTATGCATTGGTGTAATGTAGACGACACAACTTGCATGGAATGGATCCATGGGCATCTCAGGAGAATGTTATACAAGGTTTCCATATCTAGAATTTGACAAATGGTCTCAACTGTAAGAGGTCCACTTGGGTAGGAAATATGATGGTGCCTACATATTTTCATTCAACATCGTCATATGCTTTAATTTTTATCCTCATATTTTAATCAACAACATCATTCAAATATCCCAATTATTTCACAAGACTTAAACTGTAGATGTTTATCCCCACTCCACCATCTATTAACACTCATTTGATTTTGTAATTCTGGATGAAGGCTTCAATATGTACATGCATCAATATGGTAAAGGTTTTGCATAGGCATATCCTTCTTAGAAAATATAATGAGAGACTCAAAATTGTCGCATTTGACGGGTGCAGATGAGGCTTCTTTATTAGATGGGTGGATGTTGTTTACCATGTACTCATAGGGGACACTGGTATAATTTGTTGCATCTTTATTGTCTATACCAAACGTGAAGGATTTTCCTAACCCGTGGGTTTGTAAAGGATCCTTAAAGATGGTATTATCTATATTAGAGGACCTCATTTGGTTATCAACTTCTATCACTCCCTATTTGATAAGATCATGTATGGAATTCTTAAGCTTAAAATAGTTTGAAGTTTTATGCCCTTTATTTTGATGGTACTCACAAAAGTTGTCATCATCCCACTAGGATGATTTGAAAGGTTTTGGTTCATAATGTCGGATCTCAAGGAGTTGTAGTACATTTTGTTGTATCAATTTCTTTAAAACTGCCTCAATTAGTCACCATAAGGGCGTGCATGTTCTGCATAGTTGGTTAGTCCTTGGAGGACTACATTATTTAGTATTATGCATTGCATCTATTGTTGGTTCCTATTTCAGAGGTGGATTATTGTTGTTTGGAAAATATGATCCTTTCAGATTAAGCACATGATGCAATTTTTTCATGACCTTAGTGTCCACAATACCATCATTTGTCACATTTTTTTTTTGTGACCAAAATTTTCTCTTGTCATTGGAGTTGTGATAATAATTGTTATTCTCCTTAAAGATTTTTGCAAGCCCTTTAGCAATGAGGGATTTCTTAATGGAGATTCCTTTCTCTACAACCTCCTCAAATGTGTTTGAACAATGGATCTATAAGTGGAACATCACCTCCTTGTTAAGGCTCTCTACAAAAATCTAGACCAGTTGCTTTTTTGGTATATGACAAGCATACTTACTAGCTAAGCTTCTCTGGATCTTTGAAATAATGAAGTGAATGTCTCTCCATCCTTATGTTTCTCAACACACAGGTTGATGATGTTAATGTCATTATATATATTATAGGGAAAGTGTGTAATGAACTTATCCATTAGTTTGCTCCAAGTGCTTATCTTTGGAGGTAAGTGTGCGAACAATTCGAAGGCTTGGCCTCCCAGACTGTGGAAAAATCCTCATGAGGTATGTATGTTCGTGAGCCACATCTAAGGAGGTTGTATGAAACTCCCATATTTTTTTGGCAGGGTCTCCCTATCCCTTATACTTATCAGATTTAGGAATGATGAAATTCATGGAAAAGGGGGGCATGCAAATGCTCCTATCAAAAGGGTAAGGGCATAGGTCCTCCACCAAGTATGTTTTTATACTCCTAGTTACATGCATATTGGTCATCTATTATTGTAATGTTTATAACTATTGAGCCATTAGATCCATGGGTGATGGTGCTGCTAGAGCTACATTGGGTTGGATATATTGTGGGGAACCCTATGAGGGGTTCTCAAATTTATTAGTGTTATGTTATAGGGTGAAAGTGTATCCATGCATATTTTGACCTATGACACTGTTGTCAATTTAGATTGCACCCGAACGCTTGATTAGTTAAATCTAGCAATCTGTTGAAACATGGAATGATTCTCAGGCCTGTGGGTTGCCTAATTTCGAGAATCAATCTCTAGAGAGGGCTGGTTCCCTGATGAAAAAAACCTCCTAAAACTAACTGACTTGGCTGGGAAAGAGAAAGAGAACTTGCTTGAACTGAAATTCTAAAGCTACGAGAGGTGATTGCACCTAAATGATAATGACCTGCAATTATGACTCACAATAAACTTCTTAAAACTCAAATCTACACAACCAGATTCAATAATTTGATCACTTGAATGATTTAAACAAAGGCTTTGATCTAATGCAATATTGAGGGAAAATGAGGTTTTCACGACAAAATGTATTAACTTATTAATAAGCACAGTGGATAACCAGTGATTTTAAACTAAATTGCATATAGATATGTGAAAAAGACAGAAAAAATTAGAGGTTTCAGAACTGAAACACAGTAATTCTTCGATCAAATTCTTCACAAAACGATGCTCGAAATCTAGAAGGCAAACTCTAAAGTACTAAACTCAAAGGAATCTTCTACAATTACACACTTTGAACCTGTAATAAACACTGCTGTATTAATCTGAAAGCTGAGTTACAAGATGATCTTCTTTGCTGAAGGCAAAGGCAGAAAACAAGAACTAGAAATGAAAAACAAATAAGTTTTCCAATATATACAAAAACCTTCCCAAAAGGCATGCAAAAAGAACTGAAAGTCATCAGAAAGTGAAAAGATGACAATTACAATGTGAAATCCGAGCATAAGTGAAAATCCCTGAAAAAGTGGCTCAAACTCATGCAAAAATGAGTGAACACCAACTTAAACTGGCAACCATAAAGTGTGCAACTGATCTGCAACTTGAACTGAACTGTAAATCCCTGAAAAAGTGGCTTAAAGCATGTAACACTGCCTCGTTTTTACCAATCCGCCCATGCACATTAAAAGGTCTACCCTTGCATGATCAATCTTCAGTCGAAGCTATAGCTATGAACTTGAGACTTACTATCAATTTCACATGTGCGTGAGTGAATTTTTTTAGTATTTTCCCATTTTACAATAGTTGATTTAAAAAATTATGAAATAATAATAATCTTCAAATACCACTTTACAATATAGAATAAAGGGAAAATAATAAAATAAATGTTTTGCAAAAGAATAATTTTTCCCTTATGACTCCTCATAATAGCACTCCAAACTCTCACTTTGCATTCAAAATTCAAAAAGACTCAAAATCCTCTCACATGCTGTCGGCCTCCTCATGCAATTAATGATGAAATATATACTTTCTCCTCCAAATGTTATTTTGGCCCTAATGATTTCATGGCTTTAGTTATCTCACGGCCTCTTTAAGTCATTAGGTTTCATTGACTTTGAAGTCAATACCATGGTGATAACACAATGAAATGATTTTGCTTAAAAGAAAGGTCAAAACACCTATCAAAATTCGAATTAGGGCTAACCCTAATCACTTCTCCATTCGCACTTTGCATTTTGAAGAAGAAAATGAGCGCCGCCACTGGAAGAGATAGGGTTTAGACTGGAGCTATGAATTTCACCATTCGAGCTGCATCTGAGCGTCATTTTCCTGAGACTTTGAAGGAGAAAAATGCAGAGGTAAGTTTACTTCATGGCAATACTGAGAATCGGGTTCCATTCTGAGTGTATTTTAGTCTTTTTTTTGGCCGCGGATTTCACCATTTCTTGATGTATTTCTTTTTTCATGTTCTCTGTTGATGCCTTCTCCACTCCGCAATGCTGTTTACTGGGCGACGCCATTGAGATTTCTGGAAGCTTGAAACCACGAGCTTCAAAGTATATCTTCAAACAGCAGATCTTGGACAAGCTTTTTTGCCAGTTTTTGTTCATCATGAAACTTATTTCCTCTGTATGATAGAGCTTTCCCCATTACTTCTGTATCTTGAGATTGTTCTGGGTATAAGCAAAAATGCTCTTTCCACCCTGAAAATCTTTACTATTTAGCTTCCATAATCTATAACTTTTCCGAACTGGGTACCCATGACAGTCTTTTATAGCATTCTTGCACTTTGAAACAAACCCTGAAGAATTTGTAATATCCTCTTTGAAACTCAAATTGGGTATGCATAAAAATACCTCTCCAGGCAGTGGCTATCATTATTTCCATCTGGGTATATGTGACATATTTGATTTGTTACACTGCACTTGTATTTCTTCATTGTATCTTATTGCACAGAGGAAAATCTTTAAAAGAATCCTTATTCCTAAATAGAGACTGTTATATGAGTATTTCCTCAGGCCGCCATGAATGATATTAGATCTGGGTGTTTTGTTTTTCTAATGCATCTTCTGTAGCATTCATTTTTGATATATCCTTTGATAGGAACGGCCGTGGCTCATTAACTCAAGTCTTCTACATATTCGTGCTTATTTTATGGCTTTTGATCTTGCTATGAAGAAAACTCACTTTTTCCGTATCTGAGTTTCATTATAATAGCTGAGTCAACTAGAACCCATCATATTATTCCACTCTTTCATGAATAGTGTCTGGGTGCAGCTTGGCACACTGGGTATTTATCATTTAAAATGCTATCTCTGTTATGATGCTGGAATTAAATTTTTACAAAAGAAACAATGAAAAGCTTGAACCATTACTATTTCTCCTGTAGCATCAACCATATGGAACTCTGATTATTTAATTGTCGCTGTCCCACAAAATCTTTGCCTAAACACAAAGCAATAGCATAGACTCAAACTTCCCTGTATATGAACTGCTTCCTTGCTTCTTTTGTATTCTGCATTCTGTTTTTCTCAATTTTGTATTTGAACAGTTATAGAATCATTTCAAACACCTATGCACAGATTTTGTATTTAGATTTCATGACTCTCGTTTATATTATTTGAATACTGCTGTGCATAACTCATAAGCACTTTCCTTTCATTTTGTGCCTGTCTTAGTCACCAAAATTGTTGTTCTCCCAACCTCTAATATTTAGATAACCGTGTTCATAACTATACTGTGTATGCTTTTGTGCTTTAGCTTGACATTTTATAGGCTAAGGTAAAGTTGTAACAAAACAACATCTCATTGTCCTTCATTAATGATGAATCTCAAAACTTATACTTAATTTGAAAAGTTCATGTATATGAACTGCATCCATCTATTTGTTGAGTGTCATTGGTTAGAGTGATTGCCCTCCATTGAATGACTGTATCTTTTGAACATGAATACTACCTGATACTCCACTAAAGAAATATCCTTGCATGCTTAACATTGCTGTCAACATTTCCGCCTTATTCATGGTGAATAACCTCCCAATTAACACCTACAATCATTGCATGAGACTGTCCAATGGTTTCAAACTGCTCCATATAGCTTTTCCTTTTATTTTGAAACTTCAAACTGGCAGATTACAAGAATAGTAATTATCTATGAATCTGGATTCATCAATGTTATTTTGATTGTTCTTAATCATCATAATACTCATCCTGCTCGTTTTGAAGAATAAATCAAAGGCTGCTGTTCTAAATCCGTCTTGTAAACCTACAACTTACTGTATTATCAGCACTTTTTGCTCTACTGCCTTCCATGATGCACTCACCTTGTATCTTTTGCTATTACATGCTAAAAACTGACTTCCACCGTATTTTGTTACTATCCAATATAAACGTTGAGCTACACTCATAATGTTCTGTGGATAGCAATCTCATCAACATTTCTTATGCAGATTTACATTTATATTAAATTGCTTTTATTTTGAACAATGGTTGCTCATGCTTGAAAAGGTCAAGGCATGATTATGATTTGCACAAATCCTTTCATACAGTCCTATAAACTCCCCTTTTTGGTAACTATGTAAACATTTCACTTGATGATAAAGCTCCATTATTATTAAATGCTGATTTAAAACAGAATTTGCTACTTTCTGTTGAAGAACTTGTAAAACTTGGACTGTCGCAAATCTGTCATGTATGATGATATGATTTAAGAAAGCGTTCCAATGCTCAAATATTATGTTTCTCTTTAATGTAAAGAGGCTCAACACTTTATTTAGATGTAATGTGAGAATAAATCAATAAATAAAGTAGAGCTGAAAAGAATATGAAACTGATGAGTGCAACATTGATTGGTCCTTTCTTGATATGAAAAGTGAAACTACTGTACGCTCAAGCTGTTTTTCCTGAATCTGTTTGAGATAAAGCTGGTTATCTGACTATTTCTTAATTTCAGCAACTCTTTTGATGACCGTTTTGACAATATTAATGAACTCTCATATGTAACTTGAGAGCGTATTCTTTTGATATGCCGGGCTCAACCCTTGTGGGAGCCCGTTTTACTCCACATATCTGGTAAATGATCATGATGAACCTATTCCTGCACATTGAAACAAACACGTCAGCAAAAAATAAGAAGCTGAAAGCTTCCACTGAATTACATTCCTTCTTCTTTGATTTTTGCAATTATCTAAGGAATGCTTGATCGACTACATGTTATATTTCTGTTGGTAGCGTAGATATATGATAGGATTGATTCGTTATTGCTTAGAGATTTTATCTCTAACGTCATCTCTTTTCTTCCTTGCAGATGCTTTTGGAGCTGGAATGGAAGCTACAACTAAAATTGGAGTGAGAGCTGACATCTCAATTGGAAACTTCAACTGTCAATGATTCGTCATTCCAGGCAATGACGAATCACCTCCTATCCTGTGTTTCCGTTATTTTCAGTTGTATAGCATACAGTTGTTTATGCATTTTTTTTTTATATCATAAGAATCAGAAAAGTTACTTCCATGGCTTGTGTGGAATTCAGCAATTTTACAAAATGAATAAAAGCATTATAATGCAAATCTTTTCAATTTTTTGTTTCAGATGTTTGCACAATAAACTATGATTCACATGCAAAATGGTCTCAATGATGATTACTGAACATTCAATCAACAAAAATATGAAAAATTTATGTACCTATAATAGCTAAACTTCATTCAGCTCTACCTGTTGAGTGTAGAGTGAAAAATAGGTAACAGACACCAAACTGGTGTTTGTTGCATGGGTGAGATGTGTTCCTGGAATTGTGATGTGTACGTAGGATTTGAGTTGTATTATGGTGTTTGGTTAAAAATAGTTATGAATGATGGACCAAGATTGTTTGGTTCTTGTGGAAGGGGTTGATTAAACCCAGTTGTGAATTTCAAACAAAGATTGGTTGGTTGTCATGGTGGGGGTTTATTAAACCCAAATGTGGATTTTGAACCAAGACTGTTTAGTTTATGTGGAGGGGTTTGATTGAACCCAAATGTGGGTGTTAAACCAATATTGTTTGGTTGTTATGGAGGGGGTTGATTGAACCCAAATTTGGATGTTGAACCAAGATTATTTGGTTGTTGTTGTGGGGGTTGATTAAACCCAAATGTGGATGATGAACCAAGATTGTTTGGTTGTTTTGGAGGGGTTGGAGTGTTTTGACCTACTTCGATAAAGGATCTAGTCCTTGTTAGAGGTGTGTTTATTTTATGTGAAGTGGACGTTGTGCCTACTTATGGTCCTAAATACGAAGGGTTGGTCTTTCATATTTTATTTGGTGTGGTGGGAAGTGCAAAATTTTGAGTTGTAGTCATAGTGTGGTTGGTGGTGCTGCAGTTGTAGAAATGGAGGCAAATAGATTTTCTATTGGTTTTGTGAATGTAGTTGGTGGTGGAATATCATAGCTGACACAAAATGTGTCATTTGAGCAAGCAATATGCCTGTGTTCAATTGTGATAAGGGTGGTGATGTAGTAAGTGCCAATGGTCGAGGTTGATTTATGGCACCTAATCCTAGTGACACTATATTTGGATTTTCCCCTATGATGGCTGATATATCAAAGTTAGGTGGAAGCCTAGCTCCATTTTGTGCAAGTTGCATGAAGTATTTTTGGGGTTTTTTTTGACACTATTTCGTTAATGATTCTCAAGATCCTAGGATCTTGTGACACATTTTTTGATTTCCTTAAGTGTGAGTCCTTGTTCTACCTCATGCAAAGCGTAGTTATCAAATGGGGGTAGATTTTGTGAATTTGTGTGATCACTAGTTATTGCACCAAAGTGCATGTCACTTGTTGGGTTGTACATATGATTAAATTGATTTTGTGAATGTAATTGTTGTGAAATACCAAAGAATTGTAACATAAACACAATTTATGGGATAGTGCCTTATCTCATGGTATGGAATCCTAAAGTATTGATTTAAAATCATACAACAATGTTATACCTATCACAACAGAGCTATTAAACAATATATTACATCATCTAACTCAAAATTCCAAACCAATATTACTTAGTTATCTATGCATACACTCACATAAATCTTCATTCATGTTAAAGAAAATTAACTTCTTGTTTGAACAAGAGCGTCAATAATGAATAAACATTCAATAGAAATATAATGAAGATGAATAGAAAGATCTTTAATCCATTTTATTCATAATTTATATGAGGTATACATTTGGAGAAAAAAAGCTTAGGAAATATGTCTTTTGCATTCAAAAAATGATAGTACTGATATACAATGCTAATAATCAAAGACTTAGACTCCAAAACCTAGACAAAACTTAGAAAAATTTATCTGCATTCTCTATTACAATCAACTTCTCAAGTCATTGAACAACAACCCCCGTCAAATGGCCTTGAATTCCATTTTATAAAAACAAGGGATTAGAAAAAAGCCTCTGGCCAGTTGACACCTGTCACATTTTCATTTGACAATTACAATTTACATTCCAAAAGACCATTATATTTGTAAAACCTGGGAGAAATGTCTGTATGAGACAAAATTCATTTTCCATTTTTTGGTGAAGATACTTCCTACCTTCCAAAAGACACTTTATTCGATGAAGATACTCCTTCCATGAGCAACAACACTTCTTCCATGTGCTCCCAAAACTATAGGACAAAGCAATAAAGTAGAGAAAATGTAAAACAATACCCATATCAACACCAACCATCATTAACTCCAAATTGAGGAGGAAACAATATTTAAACATTGATATAACATAGGCCTAATCTGTAAACTTTTCAAGCCATGCATTGTATTCCTCCTTAGTAAACCATTCAACATCTAATAACCTTCTATACTCATCCTTGTTAAAAAAAATTATCTGTTGAATGCATTAATATCAAAATTTACTGCCACCTTTGCTTAAAAGCAACTCACAAGTCTAGGATATCAACACACTTATTCTTCCATAGTTCAAAATTCTCCTCAGATGGCCATACATATGCAATAAATTCATCCAAATTTTCCCTATACGGGCCATACTTGATAACTTTCCGAGTTGCTTCCTTATCAAAACCCTCAAGGAAAAAAATTGTGAAAGATAACTTATCCATATTGTCTTTCAATATGTCAACGTCTACTCTTTCACAAATTAGTGCAACTAGGGTGGCAACTGAACTATTTATTTGATCTTTCCATTGTTTAAGGGGCTTAATTCCACCAACATCATTCATAATGTCAAGTATCAAACTAAGATCACTTCCATAAAACTTCTACACAATCTCCCTTATCTTCTTCTCCATGGGATCCATCAACACTTGAAATTCTATAATCTCTTTCACAATTTTGTGGGTTGGGGCAATGTGTGGTGGTTTATTGGCATCACAAGTTGATCCAATAACCATTCTCTTTAAATTTTCCAACCTAGGGATCTATTTATTCATTAATGGAATAGCAAGTTCCCTATCCCTATCAAATATCTTTATTGCATCAAACATGATTGAATAAGTTGAATGAACACTGAGAGTCCTCTCAATATTTTTATTCAGGTGCTCCAACACCACAGTTACAATCTTCATGTTATTCATATATACAGTCATATCCACATGTTCAAGGAATTCATCATAAACCTAGAGTTGTTCAATCAACTCCCTCCTACTATCTCTCTTCCTTTTTTAAGGTGCAACTGATGTGCTTGGAGTTAGCTATGCAATGGGCACATCATCAGGATCGTATACAATTAATTTTGTGGAAGTGGAAGGAGGAGGTGGATAATGAGTAGGAGGTGGTTGGACTAGAGAAGGTGGTGGGGTTGGATATTGCACTTGAGCTCTCAATGATCCCAATTACAATTCCTACAATTTCTCCTTCAAAAGTGCATTCTCAAGCAAGACATCTGTAATTGTTTGGTTGTCCTTATTATAGTATGCCACCAAGTCATTTTATTCTTTATTCTTGGCCTCATACTTCTCTTAAATTGACTCTATAGTTTCTTTAGTAAATTGAGAAACATTTATAGTCAATGTGGCCACCTCCACAACTGAAGTGTTTGATACTCTTCTTATTGTTAATCCTCCCCTAAGGTCGGATGCAAGCTCTACAACTATTGGCTTCCTTGTGTTAGGGGCCAATTCCCAAATTGCTAAGGTGTCCCATTGGGGGCTAAAATCTGATCCTTGCAAGGCAATTGTTTCCTCTTTCTCTATAGCAAAAATTTGCTGTTCATGCCTCCTAATAGTGTCAAAAGCAATAGTTGAAGCTAAGTCCCACTCTAGCAGAAAAAGTACACCACTTTTTCTTACTAACTCTTTGCCTTCAGTGTAATATTTTGGTACTTTTCCCTCATTTTTGCAAGTACCTTGCATTTTATGACCTCTCTGGGGAGCTCTGGGCTATTGAATATTCCAATTTTGACATTGCCATCATATTCATCCCTTTTGGCTCTTCAAAAGCGTTGGTTTTTATGAGTCATCATCCATAAATTTACTGCAGGCCTCTTCCCTTACATCATCATTATTATTCGATCCACTTAAACCAACTTTGCTCAACCTTAGGCTCATAGCCTGTGGAATTATTTCTCTTCGATGTGAAGGAATACCTTGCCTCATCTCATCCTTGGTCACAATAATCTCATCTTCAAAATCAATATCATAATCAACAAGACTAGATGATTCAATCCTCCTCTTTGGTAAAGGTGGCCTTATTTGTGGTGATTCTCTAATAGGAGAATCCAATTCAATGACCTCGGGTGCAACTGACCTTGGAGGTGATAGTGGTGGAAATTGTGATATAGGTGATGATTCCCTTGAGCCCTTTGACTGAGTAGGGATGGCAATGGTTTATTGTTTCTTTATTGCACTCTTTCTTCTTTCAAACACGTGTAACTTCTTAGGGGGTTGGTATGTGGGTCTTTCCTCTCCCTTGGGGTCTTTCCCCTTATCTTGCTTATCTGTTACTTTAGCCTTCCCTCTCTCCTACATAATTTTCTCCTCTTTTAGCTGCTCTACCACCTTACCAAAATTTTGCAACATTGTTTCAACCCTCAGTATCTCATCTTTTATCTTTGGAAGGGCTTTATAGTTTGGATCTTTCTCCTACATTTCCTTTTCCAATTTGTCAAAGGCTACCCACTTCATTTTCCTATCTTCTTGCACCTTATAATAAAAAATGTTTTGGATGACATCTTCAGGGAAGTAGAAGTTATGGTAGAACATACCCCATCTAATTCTATTTTTCAAAGCAACCATGACACCCTATATGTCATGATTCCTCATTCTACAACATTTAATTCTCAATGGCTTTAGTTTTTGCATGAAATTCTACCATGCGTCCTTGGTCATGATAAAATTTGTAAACACTATATACATGGGGAAGAAAGTTCCTTTCCTCATTCCCACCAAATGCTTATCTTCCACATCTCCCAACTACCACATAACCTCCAAGAAACCAATCCTCAAATGCACATCTCTGGGAAGCACATGATGAATCTTTCTTGTGCCATAAACCTTAAGGATGGTGCAATCTGAATATGGGATGATGTCCCCCCAGTTATGCTCAATACCTAGCCCAAGCCTCCTCTCCCTTGACCTCAAAAAATCATGAAGGTCCACTAGAATCCTAGGAGGATTCACCACCAAAGATCTCATTAACCTAGATTCAAAAACATTTGAAAATGCCACAACACTGGAATGTTG
Organism: Sequoia sempervirens; assembly: GCA_007258455.2. Lineage (NCBI taxonomy): Eukaryota > Viridiplantae > Streptophyta > Pinopsida > Cupressales > Cupressaceae > Sequoia > Sequoia sempervirens. The sequence continues at coordinate 472,345,994 of VDFB02047230.1, forward strand.
ATCATCCCTATCCAATACAGAAGTCCACATCTAAATAGGCATACCCTTGTCATTCTCATTTTTCCTATCCAACTTTATGTCATCACCAAAGAAACCAACTCCCATGTATAAAAACATATGCATAAATAGGGAGTACCACCAAAACCTTACTCCCTTCTCGCCATTCTTGAGATTCAATAGAGATTTATGCATCTCTTCTAATAGATAGCCAACAAAATCATAACATTTTCCAATCATCCCATGATAGATATTAACATCCATATACATAAGAGCTTATGGCATCCTTTCTACTAGTTCATACCCCAAATCTGGCACAAGGTATAAAATGTTATTTGGAAATAGTGCTAAAAAAACTTGATTTCAAAAGTCTCCTTATTAGAGGGGTTAAGTGTAATTCTACTTGCCCATTTCCCTCTGGCCATGAAGATGGTCAATACAAACACCTTGAAGGTTAATCTCACCTCATACTCTTCTTTCAACTTGTTCTAGTCAATTTTTACCATCTCAGAATGGTAAGGGCTTAGCTTGAAAACCTCAATGAGTTCCTCCCTACTAACATCCACCATTTTACCCCTTGAGTGTGTCCTTACAACCCTAATAGTTATATCATAATTGGTTGCTATGGCTTTCAACAGATCCACATCCAAGTATACTTTAGGTACAACTAGTTTTCCCATATCCAGGCTCCAAACATTGTATAAGGGAATACTTAGGAACCTCTTCCCAGAATAATTTTTGAACAAGGTCCATCCAGTGATCAATAGGGTAACATCTCTAATAGCATGTTGTCTGTCAACAATGCCATCCTTTATTCCTGGCCCTTGGAACATTGGCTGGCCCAAATTCTTGCTATTTGTAGAGGGTTTCAATTGGTCAAGTAGTTCTTGAAACAAGGGATGTGTTAGGGTTTCAGAACTGGAAGCTCGGGCCATGGGTGCCATTGCAGTAAAAGAAATGTGGGATAGGGTTTGCTAAATGCAACTAGGGCTTGACTTAACATAAGAAAACAAGGAAAATTCAAAACTACTAAAGTGAAATTCAATGAATTTTAAACCCTAAGTGAAGCCTGATTTGCAATATGACAGGGAAAACTAACACATGCACGCAAATTCAATTGAAATTTAGCACAGTATTGAGCGGATTTTACTTACTAGTGTTTGGTGTTGGGAAACCCTAATTTTGGATTTGAAAAGCTTGAAAAACATTGTTGCAAATCTTTAGATGCTTTAAAACACTTAGGTAAATCAAATGGTGCTTTCATTCTAAATTTTATGGTGAAATAACCCTTTAGTTATGTCGTTCAACATCACTTCTACCATTATTGTTTGCTCGCATGAACCAAAATGGTTCAATTAGTTTTGTTTACAAGTTTAAATCATAGCCTTTAATCTTCCAATGAGTTGGATCAATGGACATTTGAGATGGAGTTGTAAAAGTTTGAGTTGTTTGACTTTTTCTAACTTCAACATCTGACCAGTTATACATCACCATGTGCTTCCCTCTCTTTGTTGTCACCACGGGCTCCACCACAACTTACAAGCCATGAGATGTCCATGTGTCGCCGGCCTGCTATCACATTGAGACTTGTAGGATATTGATTGACGGTCACGGGCTAGCAGGGAACAACTCAGATCAACCCAATACAACTCAACATGTGCACCAATTAGTCCCTAGGCTTATGCCCATATGAATGGTACCTTCATCAAATAGACGGTTGAGATTAAAACATCTAAAGCTTCCCTTTTCCCACGTGCACTAAAACTCCTTTAGTATCTCGATATTTAAACCTCCATAGTCTCATTGAAATATTTCATGAAATATTCCTCCTTACAATAGTTCCTTGAGCATTGTAGATTATGCCACTTGGCAGTCGCCGGCTATCCCTTGTGAATTTTCATGAAATTAGAATTTTAGCAAGGGGAAGCGGGGAATGACCAAGATTCAATCGCTATCATCGTTTGCAAACCTCAAATCTTGGGCTCACCATTATTACCACCTTACAAACCATAGGGGTCATCTTGAGAGACGATACGCGTGGCATTCACCTGCTATCCCTCGCGATTTTTTATGACATCAGTAAATCAATGAGGGGTAGTGGGGAATGGTCCATATTAAAACTGTGGGACCCAAGCACTTCCTTAAGCAGTTTTAATAGCACGTGCACCAAGTTATGTCTTAACAAGGGAACGACCTAGGGGGATACACTGTAGACCTAGGAAATTTAAAATAAATATTTCCCCCCGCCTAAAGTAAAGATTAAAACATTAATATTCTCAACCCGCTCAGACTTAGACCATAGGCCAAATATTTAAACGGGGTGCATGACTAAATATCACTAGGAAGATGGGGCAAATGATGATGATGACTCTATGTCGTAACTTAAGTAACTTAAAGAGTGAACATAAGGCCAATGAAAAATTAAAAGGATACTAGGGCTTTTGTATAAGTGAGGGTTTTGAGAGGGTTTTAACCCTAAGACCAAACCCTAACAGTATGAGAAACAAAAATATATACCAAGAGATCTAAAATTTTGAAATGTGAACCATAGAACCAACAAAATTTTCAAAGTCCTACCACGATAGTAGCATAGGAAAATTCCATTTTAATGGTACAACTAATCGAAGTTGTCCACTTCATGACTAATAGCATGCCCCATTTTATAGGATAGTAAACTATAATTATATCAATTGCAAAGAATTTACCAAGGTATGCAATAAGATGCACCTCAACATTGTTCACTACCCCAATTAAATTTACATTGTGAGAATCCATGGAAAAAAAATCCATATGAATTATAAACTTTCAAACCTATCTAGTTCATAACCTCTAAATGTATCACATTGTTGAATGCTCCAAATTTTGGCATACAATTGTGTACCAATTTATCTTTTATTAGAAAATAAGTATAAAATTGATCAATTTCCTATCATTTGATAGTATACACTTTTCCCAAGTAAATATTAGGACAATATTGGGAATTAGCTTCATCTATGCCATTTTTTGGATCATCAATAGGTTCACATGATTGTTCAAAAATAGTGGGAGCATTTATATACAACAATACCCTTTATTTATGTTCAAGGATCTTAAACAATTCTCTGATTGACACTTGAAGATTTATATATTTGAGTGCTTAAACCATATCAATTGAATGATATGTTGACAAGGGAGTGGGTAGTGGAATAGACATATCATTAGTGTTAGTGATGAAAGGCATTACCTTATCACTAACAAAAACTTTTTTTTGTTGACTATATTTTTTGTTCTCATTTTTTAACTTTCTTCTATTTGGCATTGTCTCTAATCAATTTTATATTCTCCATATTATTTATTCGAACATCAACACTCTGTTTTTTAAGGAAATATTTTTTTTTAGGTATAAATTTGGTATATGTACCTAATTTTTAGGTGGTGAATTCCTTACAATCTTGTTTTCACTTTTCCCTACAATTTAATCCTTTTACTTTATTTTTTTAATTTTTTTTAGATAGCATATCAATAAAATGACACATTTTTTTTGACTTTTGGAACTCACTTGCCTATTTACTAGTTAGTAATCATTTTGTAGTGACAATATGGTTTCTTTAGTGAGAGGTTTTAATGTTTTCATTGGATGGATTAGATCTCATGTATCTCTATTGCACTAGTTCCTTGAACTGGTTAAAATATCTTCTTGGTAGCTCATATTAAACATGATGGTTGTCAAATTCATATTGAAAATTTCCTTTTTCATATACATCCATCTATTCTATATTTTCATCTTCATAATATTTAGGCGATCCATCCTTCTATTGGAATTTTTTATCTTCTACAAGTGTGGTAGTTACAAAACACTTTCATGGATCATGAGATAAGTATCATATCTCACACCAAAATGAATACTTAAAGATTCACATGATCCTTCCTCAAAGTATTAAGGGTTTTTCTATCTTGGTATCCTTGGTTTTCATTTATAGTAACCATTTTCTTATCATTCTAGGTAGGTTTTCTATACCAATCATAATTATATGCTTTATTTTGCAACTTTAACCTTCATTAAAATGAGTAAAATAATTGTTTGGGAGAACCCCTTTCTCTTTTCTAGCCACCCTATATAATAGGTCCCTTCTATCCCCCATTAGCTTATCAAGTTTGTCTTTTTCTATGAGAAGCTTGCTAGAATTTGTTGCACCTATTTTTATAAGCTTCACATTACGTCTCTTGACATTCTTAGCATATTATCTTATGTTTCTCTCTATATTGATACCCATAGAATAATATTCCCTCAATATTTTAGGTTTATTATTCCCAAGAAATAGCCTAGTATCACATCAAATTCTCCATAATATAGAAAAAGTAACATAGATTCATTCAGCCGAATATGAGGGGAACTTTTGTCATTTTCATTACAAATCTATTGTTGAAATCATAAACTATTTTATTCACCTCTATCTTTATTTTTTATCTCATGGATTACAAATTTGGGACCCACCCTTTATCCATACTACAATATTAAGACCTCCATGAACTCATCCCATGAGTTTTTTCTAATATCTAAAAGTTTTAAATAACACTCTTTTTCACTCTCCTCTAGTGACTACATAAAGAGTTTCATCATGGAATATTCACCTTCTATCTCATATTCATCTATCATATTGATTAAATTCCTTAGGTGGTCATCACTAATGACAAAATTATTGCCTTGAAATTTTTAATCATTCCTCTAATCACATTTGGGATTGGATTAGGGAATCCTAGTGAAGATAAGGAAAATAAAAATGATTATCAAGGATAGAAGATTCAATAAAAAAGTAGCATACCTTGTTTACCATTCTCCTCTAATTAAACTAAACTAAAGTGGACCCTTTATGCTCCACTTGGTGTGCTTCGATTGTACAATGGATGTAATAATGTGAATGTGGATTGGTCTTAATTTTTCATGAGCATAAAATAAGCTCAAGATTTGATGATGAAAATAAAATAATAATTTTAGCATGAAATTAAATTGTTGAAATGAATTAGAGAAGCCTCAATTTATATATTTTCCATGAGGAAAATCAAGGGCCAAGATACAAATTTGTTGGAGTGTTGGGATTTAAGGATTTTGGAGACATGGTATGAAGGCTTGGCCTTGTGATATGGCACAAGGGGAAGAGGGGGAAAATAAAAATGTACCATGAGGTTTAAATGAAGGAATACTCACACATGTGTGAGTAAGACGTGTAAGAGATATGGAGGCTACACATGTGTTAAAAGCATACTCACACATGTGTGAGCAAGAGGTGGGGTGAGTAAGCATTCTCACACATGTGTGGGCAAGAGGTGGGGTGAGTAAGCATGCCCACACATGTTGGAGCATGAGAAGGGTAGGGATATATGTTAGTGATGAAAAGTTTATATTTTGATTCATGTGAGGATATTGGATGGACAAGATTAAAAACTGAAATATTAGGGTGAGTTGTAATTAAAAATTTAAAGAAAATTTAATGGTGTATTAATTATTCTTAATTAATTAACTATCAATTGAAGGTTACCTAATTAATCAAGTTAGAGGAATTAAGGACTAATGTTACCTAATTAAATTGATTAATTAACCTTAGGAAGGAGACAAGAATTAATTGCAAGAAGAATAATTAATTAAATAATAATTTATTTAACTAATTATAGGAATATGAGAAAGTGGTGAATTGTAAAAATAATTATTTACTCAATTAAGTAATTGAAAATAATGAATTGGGAGATGGTGATGAATTTTGAGTGCCTATACCTAGAATGCCATAAAATTGAAGTTTTTTTTGTATCTTTCTACTCCCAATGGTTTTCTTATTGGAGATTTTTTAGCATATCTTTAAGGGTTAGTTGATAGTAGTGTTGATTTAGTCTCACATTGTGTGCATGATAATTTGGAACATTCTATGCATTATTTTGATTTACATTTTGTTTTTGAGCAATACTTTAATTTTGATTCATTTGTTGGGCTTGTTGAGCAAGTTGATCTTGACTCGGCTCAATTTGGGCTTCTAATTTATGTTGTTTTTTCCTAATCTTATCAATTATGTCTATGTATTGATATAATTATCTTTCCCTACACTCATTTTCTAATTGAGTAGAAACATCAACATCTTGGAAAAGAGTTTATACCTCCTATTGAGTTTCACAAGATAAGGTAGGAGAGTTATGATGTAAATTTATCCTTATATTTCTTAGACATGGAGGTAGAGTTAAGTTCATATGTGTATGTTTGGTATTCAATTATTTGGGTGTACCTATAATCCTTGTCCCAATATTTATTTAATTCCTAGTCCAATAATATAATAACGTCTGAGAATTATCCTACCAATTCAAACCCTACTATCAACTAATTCATTTGAGGTATATTAATATTTTCATCCAACATTCCACTTATACCTAATGTACCTACTAGTTTAGTATTTTAGGAATCACCCACAAGAAACATACATGAATTTTTAGCTCTCCACTCTCTATGTCACCTCCTCACTTTATTTGAAATCACATAATTATGTCTCTAAATTTTGAATCACTTTCTTTATTTCTAACTTCTATTTCTTACAAAATTATTTCTAAGTTCTTCCTTGATAGATTCACCACTCCAAAAATTAGGAGAAATAGACCTTTGTAATATATATTTTTTAAAGTATCAACCAAGGGCTAATTCTATTGGTTGCAACATACATTTTTATTAACTTGCATCTTCAACTTGAATGATAATTAAAATTTCTCTGAAAATGGTGCCACTTTTTTTATCTAAGTTATTGTTTATTGTGAAAAATAGGGTTTATCAAAATGAATTGATCAAGATGATGAATCACTAATTTTTCCTACAAAACATGCAATTATGTGTATAATATGATGCAAATAAAAATAAAAAAACACTCCTAACTATTATAGCAACAATAAGGGAAGTTTTGAGAGGCTAAAACAATATGTACCTTGTTGAAAACTTGCTTTTTTTTAGGTCACTGAGGACTCATTCGCCTTTACTAGCGAATGGGTCCCTGTTAGGGTTTATGAAAAATGAGATCTAGTTTTTGTTCCTTGATGTCTACACTTCTAGCTCCTAGGTGCTCAGCTCTCGAAAACCTGAAACAAATTTTGTAGCCTTGTTTTTATGTTCTTGCAATATAAACGACAACTTTGTAACTTGACAACTTTGACAATTTTTCTCCAATCTTGTTCTCCACTTGATCTTGAACCTATGAACCTAAAAACACACATCAAAGAGGAGAGAAATTTGTCAATTGTTAGGGAATAGGGGTTTTCCTTGGTCAAACCCCTTTTAGGTAATTAAACCTTATGATGAAATAATGAAATAGGAGCATGAAACATGAAACAATGAATAATGATACCTTGGAAGATGTCTTGGAATATAAATTTGCAAACTAACATGAAGTGGCCATAAAGAATGTAGATCTTGATCTTGAATTGGATGTGAAATAATGCTTGCAAATGGATCTTGAATGCTACATCAACAATATTAGCTCAACAACATGCTTGATGCACTATGCATTTGACATGATGATATAATCTTGAATTGCTGCAATAAAACTTCAATAATCTACCCTTGAATGCCTTTGAAATGCTCTATGATGATCTTGTGAATGTACTCTTGATTTCTTGAACTCTTCTAGGATTGCTTAGATGAAACTTTGTGAATTAACCTTATATTTATACTAAATCTAAGGATTAACTCCAAAATTCAAATAATCCAAGCCAACATTAGATCTAGGATTGAAAATCATTAAAATATCACCACAAATAAATTCAAAAAGTGGTGTCCTAGGCAAGGAGGACCCATTTGCCACCTTGGGTGAATGGGTCCTAGCACAATTTTCTAGGACCAAGCGTTGAGGGGATGAAATAACATCAAAAACCAACCTCAAATATGCCAAATAAGAGGTCTCCTAGGTTTGGAGGACCCATTTTCTAGTAGTGTCGAATTGGTCCTAGTACAGTTTTCTAGGATTCCAATTTTGCCAATGTAAATGTTATGCAATATCATTAATGAGTGTCAAGATAGATCCTTGAAAAATGCAATTAATAAGGCTTAGATTTTGAATTAAAGGGACCAATTAACATAAATTAACCACAATTAATTAATGAATCCTTAGATTAGTGTGAAAGTTTAATAAAACACTTTACAACACCCTAAACAAGGCACATATTAAGTCTAGTTTATTAAAAAGGGCCCTAGACTCAATGTGAATGTGTAAAACACATTACAACACTAAATCAAGACAACCTTAGGTTCATTTGTTGTTAATTATTTCCAAATGTAGGAAAAAGGGATACTTTTTTCATTAATACATTTTTCCCCCACTTTAGTGAGAGTTTTCCCCCATGACAAACTCACACTAAAGTAGACATTCAAGATATTTAAGTATGCAACATTAACAAAGATACATAGTCATACCCTATCAAAGGCCAAGAAAAACAAAGAAAAATAAAGGATCAAGCACAACCGTTCTAACACAATGTGGAACATGGTTGTTTTTCCAAGAAAAAGGATCAAGCTTTGACGGTCTGTCCAACTTATGTCATGGACCAGGTCTAGGTTGTTTGTTCATAACATACCTGCTCACTCTGGGGTAGTAGAACCTCAGTTCATCCACTAGGTGAGTTATCCCAATGAGGTAGCAAATGAGAGAATCATATTAGCCTCCCATACCATACCGAAATTATCCTCCTGACAACTTTGATAAGGCACCACAATGTTATGCTTTTGAACATTTTTGAATGTCATGTCTATAAGTTCTTGTTAAAGGGGATTTTGCTTTGTTCATGTAAGGTCTTCTTCTTAGGGAACATCATGCCTAATGTATCCAAGAGAAGACAAGTCAAAGAGCATTAGATCACCACTTATGGGATGCCTCCTTTGTATCATGTCACCAAGGGAGATTGTATGCTTAGAAATATCACACTCTTGAAGGACATCAAAACCAATGAAACCACCAAGAAAAGGACGTGTCACAAGAAAAAAGAAAATCACACAATGAAATATGTCGAAAGATGTCATCGATGTATGCCCCCACTTTAAAGAAGTTTCTAACACCATTATTGTGAGAAATTTCTTTAAAGTAGCCACTATTTTCTCCTAAGACATGAGAGCTTTCCTCGAAAAACCCTATGCCAAGTCATATGTTTTTGAAATAAAGCTACACCATGAAATAGGAAGGAAGGGGTTGCCCCCAAAAATGCATAAGGGATCTATGGATTCAAGGTTAGTATGTATTTTTTGCAATGTTGTTTTAGAGCTCAAAACTATCATCATTCCCCAAATACTCATAAAATTGGAAGAATGACACAAATATAGAAAAAAGAAAAAGAAAAATCCTTTCAGGTCAACATGGAAGAGACCTAAATGTCTCGATGCCTTGCATCATACCCAAAAGGAAAACACAAGACAAATGAAAAGATAAAGAATTTTTTTTGGTTCAACATGGAAGAGACCTAAATATTTCAACGCGTTGCATCATCCCCAAAAGGAAAACACAAGACAAATGAAAATAGATAAAATGCTTACGACATAGAGAAGAAAGTCCTAGTACATATATAAGAATGCACAAAAAGAGAGAGAGAGATACATCAAATAAAAAATCATGGGGGATCACATTATGCACATGAAATCACATAAAGAAACATGAAAAAGCAAACAAAGCAAAAGACTAGTAAGGCACATGCATGTCAACCTAGAGTAGGTCGTTTGCATCAAAATCTCGGTTTGTATAAATAGGTGGACAACTAGCCAAAGGGACAACGACAAGTACCAAAAATAGGACAAGGCTAACTAACCCATGTCCCCATTGAGTACATGACAAGGATGAGCCAATATAGGTGATGAGAATGAGCTCCTTGTAACAAGGAGAATGATTTGCGATGAATGTATAACATGTAATAGTAAGAATGTGAATACCCTACAACTATTACATGGCAAGGAGAGGAATGCATGCCTTTAAGGGACTACTTTTTAAGTATTTTTTTTAAAGCATGACATTCATCAGTACTATGTCTAAAAATTCTATGATATCTACAATGAGATGTGTTTGTATTCTTAGGATTTGCATGTCGATTTTCTCTTATGGGTGGTAATGTAATAAGTCCTTGACTTAGAAGTATGTGTAAAGTTCTTTCAGTTTCAGATGGTGGACAAGGGAATTGCAATTTCTTTAGTTTGTAAGGTCTTCATTGCTTGCTAGATTCACCAACTTCTCTAGGTGGATATAGAGTAGGAGGGCCTGAAATGGCCTTGTCTTCTTTGTCATCATTATGAGGCATCAGTTGTTATTTAGGAAGGAGGACACTTGTGTCAAGAGGAGGATCTTGATATCCTATCCCTTTTGTTTTTTCAATAGGAATTTTCTCTAAAATTTTATGAATTTCATGCTCATTAGTTGTCACATCCTTGGTTAGTTAAAATCTTAAAGCCTTGGCCATAAGTCTCTTTAAGGTTGATGGGAGTATTGGTCACTTTGTTAACATAAGATGGATGCACTTGATTAGAGATACTAGGTTCACTTATTGTTGGAAGTTTAGGTTTGGTTTGTGACTCAATTTCAGGATGTAAAAGACCAAACATCTCAAGTTGTGTTGGTTTTTTCATGGAAGGATAGAATGGTGCATTATTCTCAAGGTTGTTAAGGCAATCCTTTATGAATTCATTCATGCTAGCATCATCTTCTCCAATGATGTCAACTTCATGAGGAAACTCATTAGGAGTCGTGTGAGCATGAGTAGGTTTAATTGCATTAGGATCATTGCCAAAAACACAACTTGAAACATCAACCAAAGAGAACAAAGACTTCCATGCATTGCTAAAACACTTATCGATTTTTAGATTTTCAGACTTAGAACAAGGTAATTTGTTGATTACACTATGCAATAAACTGAAAATGAAATGTTGTAAATGCAACTTTTAATTTTTACAATGCACTAAATGAAGAAAATTAAGCTAGATGCAATGAATTTAATGAAACAACAAATCAAAAAACTGAAATAGAAATGTAATAGCAACAAATAGAAGTCTAAAATGAAGATTTCAAACTCTAGAAAATTTAGATCAATACCTGATTAGGGACTCATTCACCGGTTGGGGTGAATGGGTCCTAGATGATTTTTGAAATGGATTTTTACTATTGTAAAGTGTTTTTTAGTGAGTTTCAGATGCCAGAAGATGTAGTTCAGGTTTGATTAGGGACTCATTCATAGTAGGGGTGAATGGGTCCTAAATGAGGGTTTTAAAACTATTTTTGATTGATTTTTAATCTTTTTCCAATGTCTTTCAGTTTCAGGTCTGTAACTGTAACTTTTAGTTTCAATTTTTTTGCAAATGTACTATGAAATGCAAGTTGAAAAGGTGATATAATTATGAATGCAAATACCTAGTTTGAAATGCAATTTTTTTATTTTCAAATTCAAATTTATGTGATCTAAATGATATGCAAAATGACTTGTTTGTTTTTGTATTTTTCATATTTAAGGAATGCAAAATAATGCAATTCTAAAACCCTGGATGAGATGCAAGTTTGAATGCAAAGTAGGAAACCCTAAATGAGATCTAAGCAAATCAATGCAAGATCTAACCTAGGATGTAAGGAAAGACTTCAAAATTAGAAAACTAGAATGTTCAATATGTCGGGTTCACCATTATGTTTAGAAGAAAAATAGTGTTTATCAAAATGAATTGATCAAGATGATGAACCACTAATTTTTCCTACAAAAAATGTAATTATGTGTATGATATGATGCAAATAACAATTAGAAAACACTCCTAACTATTATAGCAACAATAAGGGAAGTTTTGAGAGGCTGAGACAATGTGTACCTTGTTGAAAACTTATTTTTAGGTCATTGAGGACTTATTGGCGAATGGGTCCCTATTAGGGTTTTTGAAAACTGAGATTTGGGTTATGTTCCTTGATGTCTACACTTCTAGCTCCTTAGTGCTCAGCTCCCAAAAACTTGAAACAAATTTTGTAGCCTTATTTTTGTGTTCTTGCAATATAGATGACAATTTTTCAACTTGACAACTTTGACAATTTTACTCCAATCTTGTTCTCCACTTGATCTTCAACCTATGAACCTACAAACAGACATCAAAGAGGAGAAAAACTTGTTGATTGTTAGGGAATAGGGGTTTTCCTTGGTCAAACCCCTTTTAGGTAATTAAACCTTGTTATGAAGTAATGAAATAGGAGCATGGAACATGAAACAATGAATAATGATACCTTGGAAGATGTCTTGGAATATAAATCTACAAACTAACATGAAGTGGCCATGAAGAATGTATATCTTGATCTTGAATTGGATGTGAAATAATGCTTGCAAATGGATCTTGAATACTACATCAACAACATGCTTGATGCACAAGCCTTTGACATGATGATATAAGATCTTGAATTGTTGCAATAAAACTTTAATAATCTGCCCTTGAATGCCTTTGAAATTCTCTATGATGCTCTTATGAATGTACTCTTGATTGCTTGAACTCTTCTAGGATTTATTAGATGAAACTATGTAAATTAACCTTATATTTATACTAAATCTAAGGATTAACCCTGAAATCCAAATAATCCAAGCCGACATTAGATCTAGGATTGAAAATCATTAAAATCTTGCCACAAATAAATTCAAAAAGTGGTGTCCTAGGCAAGGAGGACCCATTCACCACCTTGGGCGAATGGGTCTTAGCACAATTTTCTAAGACCAAGCTTTGGGAGGATGAAATAACATCAAAAGCCCACCTCAAATATCCCCAAAAAAGGGTGTCCTAGGTTAGGAGGATCCATTCACTAGTAGTGGCAAACTGGTCCTAACACAGTTTTCCAGGACTCCAATTTTTCCAATGTAAATGTTATGCAATATCATTAATAGGTGTCAGGATAGATCCTTGAAAAATGCAATTAATAAGGCTTAGATTTTGAATTAAAGGGGCCAATTAACCTCAATTAACCACAATTAATTAATGAATCTCTAGATTAGTGTGAAAGAGTAATAAAACACTCTACAACTCCCTAAATAAGGCACAAATTAAGTCTATTTTATTAAAAAGGGCCCTAGACTCAATGTGAATGTGTAATTTAACACATTACAACACTAAATCAAGGAAACCTTAGGTTGATTTGTTGTTAATTATTTCCAAATGCAAGAAAAAGGGATACTTTTTCTGTTAATACAGTTATAAGCCCCAAATACATAAGATTAGATAATTTTCCAAATTCCACTGGTGTCAAACCTAGGAAGAATACCACAAAACATATATTTAGGTTGGGCAACTAAGCACCAATTATTGAGGTTGTTAGAACCTCCTTAACTTATGGTTCTATAAGACCAAGTGGGTGCTCCCCAAGGTGCTAAGTTATAACACTAATGGGACTAAACAAATACCTTGGTATAAACTATAACTAATTCATATTATACTCCTATATAAGTTGTCATAATGTATTTATGTGCTAGTTTTTATATGTAAAGTTACACCTTTACTAATTAAAAAGGGATAACTGAATAGAGTGTTTAAGGAATGGATATAATAGCCCCTATTACTATTTAACACTCACATACATGGAAACTAGGAATAGAAACATAACTAAAAATGCATATAATATTTGTTTTATATTAATGTGTTAAGGATATCAAAAAGGAAATAAAGTACAAATTGGTGCCTATATTCAATTGGAATAGAGTATTAGATATATTTAAAATATGTAATAACTAAAAAAAATCAAGATACCCTTGTCAAGATATACTAAAAGACCACATTCATTTAGATACACACATAAACTAGGTTCTAGATATGTAAATGAATGAATAGATAATTTGTAGAAATTTATAAAGTATACTTAATAATCTAATAATAAACCTATATATTCTTGTAATGATGTTTGAAGAGATACATTACAAAGGACTTATAATTGTTTTACAATTTTCTATCTCAACTAATCAAAACACATCAAGGAAATATATAAAATATTTTTAGAGACTCTCCAACAATGTCATATATACCATCTAATCATTTCTTCATTGTTTATAGTAGTTTTATACACATTTTACACAAATCTACAACAATACAATTAAAAAATCATGATATCTAAAAACTAGAAACTCAAACCCTAAGATTTGCTAAAATATTTTCTATTTTTTTCTTTCTAATTAATTTTATTTCCTATTTTTCTCTTTGAATGAAAACCCTTTTGATTCTTAATAACCTTGCAAGAAATTTTTTCTATCAGAAATAAATGAATCATACAAGAAAATAACATGACATAAGGAAAACCCATACCCATAAGGCATATTTTTTCCTTAATAATGCTAAAAACTATGCTGAAAATCTATTTGGATGCATAAAAAGTGTGGTAGAATGTTCTTCCCTAACCTATAAATGTTCTCTATATTTATGGAACCATTATTATTGAAATGTACACAAAGAAAACCCTAAGAAATTATTGTAATAATATTTGAGCTTAACCCATTGCATTTAAAATAAAGTTAGTGTTTTGGGAATTTCCATCACTAGAAACACATGTGAATCAATTAATTGATTGTGAATAGTATTTTTATTATGAAAAACCTAATTTGGAGGGTCACCACATAAATCAAGTTGTTAATGGAAGCCTAAGATGCATTAGTGGTACATGAGAGCAAGATCCAAGGATATTAAAGTGCTACATATCATTGGAACCCTTTCTATAATTAAAATATTAATTTTATTTACTCTTTACCTACAATGTCAATGTTTTTTTCCTTTCACGAACTATGTTGAACCATGTGACTTTTAAAACTTAGCCACCTTCTCCTTTTTCCTTGTTTGTTTTGTTTTTAAATAATTTGGGTTTTACCAAAACCGTGTTTACATGTTCAAGGAACTATGAACTCACTGACACCCACTTCCACATTTTTTTTAGGTTAGATGTTTTGGCCTCTTTGGAACCATATTGAAGGTTCAAGAGATTTTTGAACCTAAAAAAATTCTAACATCAATACTTATTTATTTCTACTTCCTTTCACATTAGAAATGTGGGATTCCTTATTCTTTTGTCAAGGTTTTGCTTTTGGGAGTACACTAAGGACATCATGCTAATAGAAACATGGGTAAAATTTTGACTCTTAAGAAGTGAATGAAAGGATCAACAAGGTCTAAAATTTGGGCATACCTCAAAAGAGGTATTAAGATGAAAGGAAGTTTGAAAACTATAATAAAGAAAATTTATAAAAGAATTCATGCAAAAATGAACTTTAAGGAGTCAGTGTAGGAAGAAAAGAATGACCTAGTCCAAAAGTATAATGCTAAAAGATTTGACTTCAACAATGAGTTATCATGGGTAAAATATTGGGGATACAACAAGAGTGGTATGAATGGAGTACTAATTCCAACACTTGAATAATAATAAAATATTATACGACATTAACAAATTTTAGTGTTTGGAAAACTGACATGACAATCCTAACAAGGTTGATAAGCCATTTTATAAGATTTAGACTAGAATATTGAGATTAGGTGGATGGGTATGCTATGAGGATGAAGGTTGACAACCCAATAAATAAAAGGAAATTCAAGAAGAAAAGGATAACATACTAGGATGGACAACCTCAAATTTTAAAATACTAACAACATCCATAACATAAGGAAATGGCCCAAATATGCTAAATTTTTTGAAATTTTTAGAAATATTTCAAATCTTGAATAGTGAACATGAAATGGATGGCATGAAATAAAAATTTAAGAAACACTTTGACTTACAATAAACCACTTACACTATCTCAAATTGATTATAAAAGGTGGGCTAACATAAATCACTAGTAACACAAGGTTAAAATAGACAAAAGAAACATAGAAAAATAGTGTTAACAACTAGATTATCCAGCCAAAAGACAAGTGATGCATCACATATTACAAGCCTCTATTTTAAAGAAGTTATGAGGTTTCATGGTCTTCCTAGTATAATTGTGTCAATATATGACACCAAATTTGTTGGCTAGTTTTGGATGACTTCATGAAGGAAGATGAGAACTTAGATATATTTTATGTTAGCTTAAAACCCTAAAATTAATGAAAAATTAGAGGTTATGAATAAAATCTTGGGGGATTCGATGAGATGTTTGGTAAGAGAGAAACTCAAATTATGGGATCTTTTTCTAGCATAAGTAAATCTCACCCACAATAATATAGTCAATCAAAATATTAGAAAGATACATTTCCAAGTGGTACATGGATGTATCTCTAGAGGGGAATTCGAGTTGATGGTTACAAGTAAAATCCAATTTAGAGTGGTAAAATAATATAATTTTCCACACAACTACAAAATATACATTGGGATTTTATGGAAATTCTACTAATAAGTAGTAAAATTATAAGGAGAATATAAATAAGAAGAGGAGAGAGAATGAATTTATTCAGGGAGATTTAGTTTTAGTATATATCAAAAGGAAAGGCTTCTACATCCATGTATAATGGTAGAGAAGATACCATCCAGCACTTATAAGACAAATGCGATAAAGTTTAAATATCTCATTGATCTTGAATGTTGATAATTTATGTAATTATCATGTCAATGCAAAAATAACATATGAATAAGTGGAATAAAGATGAATGGTAGAGTCACCTAACTAGAAGAGAAGAATAACATAGAAAAAATACGAATATATAGAGAAGATGTACCATAGAAGAGGATCATCAAAGAACAAAGGTTGTGAGAATGTATAATATTTGATGAAAGCATAATCCTAGTAGAGGTTATTTGGTTCTCACCATCTTAAGTTAGATACCCTGGCTATAAACTTGAAGATTTATTAGAATCTTTTGTCCATAGGTAGTGGACTATATCAACTAAAAAGGTTTTTTTTTTCCTTCATATTTTATTTTACATATTCTATTGTGTGAACTTGGAATTAGAGTCTATGCCTTCATAAATATTCTTTTAAGTTCTATAAATATTTTTATGATAATAAAAATTTTATGTTGTGACTTTGATTGACAAGGTACCCTTGAACATTTCCCTCACTTTATTAAATAGTTTAAGTTACATGGTAATGGCTTGATCATATTTCTAACTCTAAATTTGTATGGGTTTTTTCATAACATGGATCTACATATATAATATTTCAAAAGTAAACTTCCATAGGATTTCTTGAATATATTTTTGTCTAAGAAAAGAAATATATTGTGCCCTATACTAGAATTAGAATTTTAAATATGTTATCTTATGGATTCATTCCATTGAACCACACATCTAAGATTCATTAGAAATTTCCCATCATTTCCCAAATCTCATGCATTTGATTATGGAATATCTCTTAATTATAAGGAAGATTAAGGTTTGTGCCAAAAACTATAAATAACCTAGTTTAAAGTGTGGCATGGACCAAATAGCCTATCTACATTTTGATGCATCAAGTGAATAATTTAAAATTATAACTAGAAACCAAATTTGTAGGGTTGGACCATGTAGGATTGTAATAGGTTCTAGACATGTATCCCTTTAACATTGTAAAACATCTATTAGTCTTAGAAGGTCTACAAGTTTTTTGAACTATAAAGATAACTTTTGTTATTTGTCCCTACACACTAGTTCATTTACCAAGTTCAATGTTTTAATAAGACATCTTGATTTCCATATAAATAGTTATTCCATTTTATTGTTTGGTGTGTTATTTTTATACTCAATTTGATAATCCTTGATTGGATTATTATACCTTGACCTCCATCATTCAATATAATTGAAATTTCCATGAAAATTTTGCAATTTCCTCCTATGAGAACATGGTAGTTTCACCTAAGGTCTAAAAAATAATAAGAAAACAATATGATAATCAAACCTACATAATTATGAGTTGATAGTATACATGTAAATTAGAGGTTAGAATGTGTCTGTTATCTATCTGATTATGCCAACTGTCAATATCTCTCATTTAGTTGTATATGCACTTATGCTCAATGATTAAAATTATAGTATTAGATTAAAATGGGCTAGGAACCCTTTTCTTAATTATCTTTGATATTTTCTCCATCTTTAGAAATGATCATGTGAGATTTCATCTTTCTCAAGTGCAATATTTTCTACCTCAATGAAATTTTATCTTGTCATTAAATATCTTTTAATCCTACCCACATATGATGATAGGTGTGTTATAAACCTAATGGTGTTAGAAAGAACCTTTAGCAATCCTCAATGTTTGTTAAAGTGTGAAAATTACTTGTCTCTTAAGCAAAATTCTTTGTCATTTCACAAGATTTGAGGACATGAAAGACATGTAAATGCAATATGCCTAAATTTTAGTATATATCAATGAAATTTTGATGCAATGTAGACTACTCTAGATATGATATGATATCTCTTAAGATGCTTTCAAATATTCAATTCCATAATAAAAATATAATGAGATACTATTTTACTCTTTAAATATGATGTACTAGGTGCTAAATTTGAATATTTTAGCATGTAAGATGATGAAAAAGTATCCAATTTGGTGAAAGGGTCAGCTCAAAATGAGTGAAAAATGAGTTTATATTAGATGGATACAATGCCAACCAAGTATGGTTACGTCGAAGGGATAAAATCATAACTATGATATAGCTATGTCCAAGGTACAAATTTGCACCTATGATATAATCTAGGATAAAGAAATTGGTATGAATTGCGATGGGTCAAAACCTTTAGGATTTAAATATCTAAAGTTTGAAACAAGGACATTTATGGGAAGTGTAATCAATATTTTTCTAAAAAACTGATCTAATCTACATTTTTTCCAATGTCTTGAAAAGAGGTTTCTTTTGAGGGACTTATCTTGCTTATAAAAAGTAAAATATATAATATGGAGGGAATATATTATATATTATACTTTTTAGTAAGCTAATTTTCATAGATACATACATGTAAAATATTATCTTCTGAGTGATTTTAGAAGACACCTACATATAAGATGCATGTTGGATATTTTGAATTGAAAAAATGAAAAATGTGGATAAGAGGGAAATTTCTTCTACAAGAATGTTCAATAAAAAAACCTTCAATATTAAAACATGATTTAATCAAACTGTGTTAGTTCAAAAGTGGGTCGAATTGAACCCTCAATATCCTCACTATCCTTAATAAAATTAGCACAAAACTACATATCAAGATCTCTCACCTACTTGATGATATCCAAATAGGCTATAAATCTTGATATCTTGCACTTTAATGATGCTTCTAAAGGGAATATTAATTTAGTACAAGTAGGTATTTTGTTTTAGAGATGCTAATGGGAGATTTATGCTTGGAGGTTAATTTTTTTTTTGGTAGTAATATAAATAATTATGCATAATGGTTTTCTCTTTTGATGGTCTTATAGGGCACCTTAAGACTTAGATTAAAAAATTATGGTACAAAGGGTGATTCATAAATTATTGTTAATGATATCAATAAGGGGCAATATTTTAATTGGTATTTATAATCAATTTTTAAGTTGTATTATGGAAAAATAAATTTAGTAATATAAGGAATAAACTTGAGTTGTTAATCTTTTAGCAATTTATATAGATTCTCAGTATTATTTTAAATTGATGCAGGAGCATCCAGTGCTATAAGGTCAATCTTGCATCACCCAAAATATTGTATTTTCACTTTTTAGTAGTTTTCTTTAGTTGTTTTGGGGCCCATGGTGACACATGTAATCTTTGGGGTAGTTAGAAGTTGAAACAACCAAAAATAATCACCTAATATTTTTAGTAAGTCAGCTTATTCAGGTTCCTATGGACACAAAAACTAACCCCAAGGAGGTAAATTAAAACATAAAATTATTGGTGAAATAATCATCTCAAAATCATGTACTGTAACTAGGAAGATATTAAATTTTTCATCCCAAGGAATTTCTCCAATAAAGTTTCAAACTTGAAATTGAGGACCTTAGAAGCCCCTAAATAGGTTGAAATGTGTTTATCTTATAGATTTGGAAAAAATAATATTGTAGATTTCTTCATAAGCTTTCCGACGATATATTACAATTGAAAATCTAATGGTCGGATCAAAAGTTATGACCTCGAGAAGTTGTAACTATATAAAATAAAATAAAAATATTCTAGCACGGGAAAATGGACAGTGGAATTTTGGCACCAAAATAGGGTTACACCTTTCTAGAATATTCTAAGGCAATTACACTTCTAGGATAAAGATGGAGAATGGGGGTTACAGAAGAGGGGCTCCCGTAGTGTAGATTGTGGTTTTTGGCTTGTAAATTTTTTGTAATGAGAAGGCCCATATGGCTATAATATGTTATTTTTTTAATATTGTAATTTCACTTCATCAAGCTAATAGAAAGCTAGTATTTCTCTCTACATTTCCTATTTTATTTCTCTTGTTTAGCTATGTGTGTGATTTTTTAAAAGGACTACCATTCATAATACATTGATAGAAAGCACAAAGGATAATGACTAGGAGAATATAAGTGTTAATATTAATGCAAAGATTGAAGAATTAACATCTAAGGATAATTATAATAGATAATATATAGAGTTGGTTGAAAGCATATTATACAAGGAGTATGCTCCTTTGAATGCTTCACCCTCCGTACATGAAACTATATAGTGGAGGTGTGTTCACACATTATTATGAGTTAATTTAGTAATATTGTAGCAAGTCTAATTTTAGAAAATCTTTTTTGGTAAGGGGAAGGTGATTAATAGACCAAAGTGTTTGGTTATGGCTACAAATATGACATGTATTATAATGGTAATAATACTTTTTGTGTGTGATCTTCTATAGCATGGATCAACATCATATAGTAGGTAAAACACTATTTTTAATTGTGATAGGTTGAGATATGAAAATATTTTTGAAGTAATCTTTGGAAGAGGATTTGGAGGATATAGGGTTTCTTCATTATAGGGCTACAATTGTATTATAATTCATGTGAAAAGAAAGGAAATGAAGAGATTAGGGATAATCTAGTAGCATTTATAATTTAGATGTGGCTTAGGAGCTAGCAATTTTATAGGAGGTGAATTGGGGATGGGTTGAGTAGAAAAAAAGCAAGGACAAAGCTATTACAGAGAGTGATGAAAATGAAGGTTGGTTGTAGAGAATGAAAATAAATATAAAAGATGTGTATAATCATACAAAGATACATGAAACTTATGAATACTATTATGTATAATATGGTGGTTGATGTGCATAAAGGAACGTTGGAAAAAATGAGTGGTTATTGGATGTCATGTATGGACCATGGCTTGCTACAAAGGGCTAAGCATAGATATGTGGTATTGCATGGTCTAAAATTTATAGGGTAGCTAAATGTAGTGAAGGAACCTATGGAATAGGCCAACTCCAATTTTAAATTTAGGATTATATAACAAAACTTATAAGAGATGACAATTTAGTCATTTTAGTGATGGATTAGGATAGGTGGATTGAAAATTTGGTTGCTCAAATGTATCTATTGTGAAATTTTTAGTTTCTAAAATATTACATAGTAATATAATATGATACTTTTTATGATGATCTTAACTCTACACTACACCTTAAGAATGTTTATGTAATTTATCACAATTAATAGCATATATTATATGAATTTTTAGGATAAGAATGGATTTCGTTTAATAAATCCTAATACTTATATTTAAAAAACTCAAATTATATATTAAAGACAAATATTACTAAAAATATTTTATTAACAAATATTCAAAATAATTCTTTAAAAAATAAAATCTATATAAAAAACTCACAAATCATCTATATATATTATTTATAGTAATAAAAAGCCAATAAATTTAAAAAATTCCACAACCCATTTAAGTAAACCAAAAGAAAAACAATAACCCACCAAAATAACATCTTAAAACAAAAGCAAATATAAAACTAAAAGTAAAGACAAATCAAATATAAAACTAAAAGTAAAGACAAGCACTCCCCAAAATACATCTAATCCACCAAAGAAAAATACAAATACCTATTTCACACGAATCTCCAACTTAAAAGTGAAGGAAAAGTTTAAAAAATTCAAGTTGAAGAAAGATACAAAAAAAATTCATATTTCACACGAATCTCCAACAAACTTCCAAGTTTAGAAATGTGAAGCTCATGATACGACCACTATTTGTATGGATTCATCAATGACAAGGCAAAAGTTTAAGGCAAAAACGACATGAAACCCATAAAACACTTATTCTTTCTAATAGTGAAATGTTGTATGTAACTTTTTAATATGGTTTTTCTTTTGGTAGGTAAATCATATGTATTTATAAAGAGTGAGAAAGTAGTCTTTCATAGTCTATTTTGGAATGATTTGGGTGAATTAATTAATAATTTTATGTCGATGTAATGGGTAGGTTGATAGTTGTCATATGAGGATGTGTAAAGTATAAGTTCTTACGAGAATATTTGGTTGTGGTGTCGTTTACTAAATAAAAGTAGTACAATAATATTGAAAAAAAAAGATGTGTTGAATAAGACATTTTGTCGTGGTGTAATAAATAAGAACAGTACAATAATATTAAAGAAACAAGGTCTTGAATATGATGCCTTACAATTAAAGAGAATAGGATCAATAATATTAAGGAAATTTATAATTTAGCTGCTTGGAAGTTTACTATTAAAGAAAAATAATATGTTATATTAGAAATAATATTATAAGAGTTTGTGTTCATATGTAGAGTTTTTAATTAGAAATTATTAAATGCACATTTTCATATGCAATGTTAGTTTAAGAAATAAACATTATAAGATTCAATTTCTATAAAACATTGTTTTTTAAATGAAGAAATTATTTTATAGAAGTAAAATAAATATATAGACAAATATGATGTATGCAAAGTAAATTAGAAAAGTATAATTATGTTGTACTAGAATAATTGATAGCAAATCATATTGAGGAGCAACAATTAAAGTTTTATTTTTGAGGGAAAGAAAGATTAACACAACTAGTAAATAATTTGAAATATATTTTTATAAGTAAATAATGAATTGTGTAATTTTTTTGTAAAAGATGAGACTATTTTCAAGTGAATGAATCTAGTATAGAAAAGTATCAAACATAGAGAAGTTTGATTTTATTTGTAATGAAGTAGAAGGTGCATACTACACATGCATGAAAGTTGAATAATAGAAAAAATGTGTACACTTTAATGAGAGAAGAGAATGATGACCATCTAATGATTCCATATAAAGATGAGAAAACAAAATGACTATTTTAATTCAATTGACCTAAGCAAGCATATATAATCCTTTCTTTGAGAAGATAGGCTAAGGTAAGCTAAAAATGCATAATTAAAATTAATCACAAAATAAATTCTCTTCTTTCCTTCATAGAGTAACATATGGATTGTCTTACATGCATGCAAACCAATGGAACAAGGAGGGGATATACGAAGATCATCTAAGCTTTGAACTTGCAAAATTGTTGTGAAAGTAGGCCTATTAGTATATGATGTATATCAATAGTCATTTTGTCAAGTGTAAGTCCCTTGGCTTTGTGAGTTATCAAGACCAACATCATCTTTAAGGGTAGTTAATGATAACCAACATGACTATGTTGGAAATAAGCAACACTGAGAGGGGGGGGGGGTGAATCAGTGTTCTACAAAAATTAAATTTATTATTTTGATCTTTAACCCACTTAAAACATTCAACCAAGAGAAATATGCATGAACAAAAAGCTAACAACCACAACACCATAACACAAGGATTTTTACGTGGAAACCCTATTAGGGGGAAAACCATAGAGGATGGCTAATCCACAATATGATTTGAGTATACTCAAAAGAAAGATTACAATGTGGGAATGCACTTGCATTCAGGCGTACTGCTTAGAGCTCACTCCTCAAAATAGAAAGGCACACTGCCTTACAAAAATTTGGATTAGATCCAAGTGAATGAACTAGAAGAGTAGCATCTACAAATGCTTGATTACAGTTCCGATTAGGCTCAATAGTCAATCTTCTATCCTTTTGATTGATTTTGCACTTTTTCTCTACTCTGCTCTAACTCTCATCACAAAATATTTAATGCACAAGTGAAACTATGCACAATCGCTCACTCACCCTTCTGATATTCGCAACACATCGACACACCTCATTCACACACCGAAATGATATAATTGATCATTTATATATATCCATGACTAAGAATTTAATTGCAACCTATCAGCTTCAATAAAACTTGAAATATTTACAACTATCGGCTCAAATCGTGAATAATATTCAATGCGCATCCACAACGGTCGTCCATAACTTAGCTCAGACCCAAATCAGGATGATCAAACACAAAAAAAATTGAGTAGACACTCCTCAAATATCCACGACACTTTATATCATCTGGGGATAGCACAAAACACTGATGAACATAAAGATATCCAACCAGATCTCCAGACTTGCACACAACTTGATACAAGGCACTGAGATTTTTAGAAAACACAAGAAATACATTGATTAACCTCCCATAAGATCCACAACTCAAAATAATGATAGAAAATATGTATGTGAATCGATGAACATAGAATTGTCGGATGCTCTGTTCTTCCTAGACTATCTTCAATTTGTCTGTCGGTATAAGCAAATGATGACATGCGGATCCAATCACCAACTAGGGTTTCCATCAATGACAACACCAGAAAATATTTGCAGTGTCTCTTGCCAATAATCTCCCCCTTTGGCATTGATGGCGACACTTAGTGAAAAATGACTAAGTGTCAGATCAGTACCAACATGAATTACACTACCACTTCAAAACTTCAAAAAGATTCTTCAATCTCAGCTCAAAAATGCAACTCCCCCTAAGATGAATATACATTTTTCACTGTACAACTCTCCCCCTTTGACATCAATGGAAAAACTAGGGAAACAAAACTTCAAAACTGTACAAGCATGATCTTGTAACTTACACAAATTTGAAAATATTTGCAAAATCTCTCTTCAACATGCTCAAATTTGTGTCCCAAACCCTTTTGAGACTCTCCAAAATTGTTATGTGACCATAAAATAAATAAGATTGAGATTCTGCAGTCTCAAGATTCATTGGGTCACTAACTGCCATAGAATATTTGGCTTCCTTTAATGCATTCACCATTATTTCAATATTTGGACCAATTAGTCCTCTGAGTTCACACGCTCTTCCTACAATCCTGTCATTTTCATGCTTCAAGCTCCTTATTTTGTCAACTAGAGATATTAATTGACCTTCTTGCTTGCCAACATCACCAACTAATAGATCAAAAGCATTAGAAATGGTAGCCAATTGTTTTTCAAGATCCTTCACCCTCTTATCATTGTCTTAAGTGAATTTGGACAAAACTAAACATGACTTATAGACCTTTCCACCTTCAGACAGAGAACCTTGAATATTCTCCATACAAGTGGCTAACAAAGTTTTATCCTTAGCAATCACTTCTTTCAACCAACTAAATCTTTTTCCATCAAACTCCTTTTGCACTTTAACCATGGTTGATTTTTAAAGCGACTTGAAATGAGTACTTACAAAATTTATGAGCTTCTTCAGTTCACTAGAAAAGGAACCAAACGGATCCTTAACATGAGTTGGCATAATTTTCTCCAGAACTCCAGATGCAAGACTTAATAATTCATTGTCCTCAATGTGAGACTTCAGAATCTTCTCATTGGCCTTAGCTTGTGCAAATGACACGACCTTCATTATCTGAATTGGGGACAAGGTGGATAGATTGATCAATCCTTCAACCAATTTAGGATCAAATTCTTCATGTTGTTCCACTAGAGATTTCTTCACCGCCTCGACAGTGTCTCTTGCTTCCACTGAGATTTCCTTAACCTGAACCTTTTCTTCTTCAACTTTTGGTTCTTGAGTAATTATTTCTTGATTTCCTTTAGGAGCTTCAACTTCTTCACTTGGCATCTCCTTTCCTTTAGCTAATACAACCTTAGGAACTTCAGTCTCCATAGGCACTTTTGTATTACCCACATTAGGAGGAATTTGATTATGCTCAGTATCTACATTCACCTCCTCATTTGCTAGATCAGATACATCATCTTCAACATTTTCTTCTTCAACATTGATCTTGTTCTTTGACATAAATGCTTCCAGAATTTTCTTGGTTTCATCAGCAACAACACTAGTTTCACCGATCATAAGCTTGTTCACCCTTATTTTGCTTTTGAATTCCTTCTTGGCTTTGTCCAGGAGTGAATTCATCTCCTCAATAGACATTTCTTGACATAAGTTTGCAAGAATTATCTTTCTCATATGCTCTTCTTTTGTCATAGCATTTACTCTTCTTGTTTCCAAAACATCATACAGACTCTTAGGTAAACCAGACATAATTTCAACAAGAACTTTATTGAAAATATTTAAATGTTTCATTGTTGCCTCTTCAAGAATTATTTGACCTGATTCATCAAACATTTCATACCATTCATAGAGGGGCTTGAGATTTCTATCCTTGACAACAACATTCTCAACTTCTTCAACTGTCATACCTGGTTCGTCAATTTTTTCCTTCTTCTTTTTCTTTTCTTCCTCACCAGAAGATTTCCTCTTGGTTACCTTGGTAGCCTGAGTGCCGATAGCCTTCATTTCTTTCAAAACTTCATCTAACTCAGTCTCCTCATCTTCTGAGATGGCTTCATAGGTTCTTGTGCTCTTGTTCTTCTTCCTCTTACCGGAAGCCTTGTCTTGAGTTTGCACTGGCTTGGCTACAGGAGCGGATAGGGATGGAGAAGTCCTTTTTGATCTAGTATGGGTAGAGGATCCTACCAGACTAGCAGATTTGGTTCTTGCTGACTCTTTTCTTGCTTCAGCTTCATCTCTCTTCCTTTTGGCTTCTTTCAACACTTCTATAGATATACCAAAACTTTCTGCAAAGACTTCCACTTCTTTCCTTACTCTTCTAACTATCTTAGGCTTCTATAATTGCTCATGGACTTATCCCATAGTCATAATCCATATCGTTCTAGGATCATTGACTTCCATATGGCATTGATCAATATCTACCATGAAATAAATTGTATCTTGGTACTTCTCTACAATTGAGGTAGGAATTCTTTCTCTTTCATGCATCATATTCTAAATTTTTTTAAGTAACCCCAGAGGGTAGTATTTTTGGTCTATCTATCACCAATTCCAAACAATATATCTCTTATTTGAATAGCTACAGGTAGATTACTTTGCCAATGAACTTTCCCAACACCCAAAACCTCGCTCATGAAATAAAAGAAAAAACACAACAAAAAATTACCATATTTAAAAGAGTTCTTGTATTTCTTAATCTTACCCGGATTGTCCATCAGCTAACTTCTAAGCAGCTCACACAAGTCATAATATGCATTTTCTTTTACCATTCGATAGGCCGCATAAATGGTCGTACCTGATACTGAATTATCCCAACTAGAGTGGTAGACCTTGTAGCCAATGACCATCGATGCAAATTTCACATCCACTTCAACAATATCTTCAATTGTCATTGCCCTTCTATCAAATTGTGCACTTGTTGCATCAGTAACCTTCTAATTCTTTACAGATTTCAAGATTGGCAGTCCACCGGAGGAATTTAGACCTATGACAACGCTTATGGCCTCTTTTGTAATCTTAAAAGGTATATTCAACCACATGAACTCAACATGAACTTGGCTCAAAATATATCACACCCATTGGCTTTCCTCAAATATGGGAAATTTCACAAACTATGTGAACTTCTTCTCTTCTAGGGTTTTATATCCTGGCTTAACAGTGAAGTCCTCTCCAATTATATGGTTGGAATACAAATTCAGCATTTGAGAGCTTCCTAACTCTTCAATATTGGCATGTATATAAGCCCTAATGTCTTTAGTGTGTGAGACATCGTACGGTACAAATGAAAATGCACCTAGGGGCTCTGTCTCAATAGACTTAAAAGGATGCCACTCAAAATTTGGATAGGGCCTATCCTTGACTTCAACTACCAATGGAGTGGCCATTTTTACAAATTCACAAATTCACAGGTTTTCTAATAAATACCTTTTCGTCGGATTGGAGTTTGATCGTTGAATCTTCTTCACACTTGAATCTCACTGTAATTCAAAAAATTTCACCCCAGAGCTCTCCAAACTTCTTTTCTCCAAAATTCAAAGTGACAAATGAAAGATAAAAATGACTTTTTATCATTTGCACAACTAACCCTTTTTGTCGCAATAAATGCTTTAGCATTTACCCTAAATCATCTGGTTACCCTGTTTCCATGCACTGAGATAGATAATTCTTTTAAGGATCTCCAATATTGTATAATACTTTCTCCAATTGGTTGAACAACATATGAAAAGCATCTATGCACTTACTGGACTTATCCACATTCCAGTGATAGGGGGTTAAGATATTTTCTTGACAACTCCCCCTAGGCCAAAGGCCTAAAATTAATTCCTGGAGGAATTACCAGAAGCAGATTTTGCTATTGGCACATTTCCTTCAACAGAGGGATCCTTCTTCATCCATTTCTTCTTCATTCTCCTCCTAATCACATCTGTAGTGACTTTAGCTTTTCACTTAACATCCTGTTGCATGTTTTGTTTTATCGAACCTCTTATGTTCCAATAGAATCTTGCAGTGTGGAAAAATTTGTTGCAGTTGTAACACACAACATTTCTCTGTCTAGACCTACTGTTCCACTGATTTTGCCTTGATATGCATTGGTTGGCAATATTCCCAAGTCTATTGCATGCATAGCATCTGACATCTCTATGAAAGTTTCTCATCACATTTCTGCATTCGTTTGACTTATGACCAAACTTATTACAATTAAAGCACTGACCTGAGAATGATGGTCCACTTGGATTCATCCTGCTTCTACACTGAGAAGCCACATGACCAAATTTATTGCAAGAAAAACAATAACCATTGAATCTTTGAGCATTTGGTTGTCTTACCGGATTCCTTCTAGCTCCATTCATCTGATTTCCTTGCCCAAATCTCCCTTGTCCAGATTTCCTTTGTCCAGATCTGAGACTTTCTCCTTCTTCATAGCCAAGACCTCGCTTGTCACCATCAGTCCTCTGACCTTTAATCAATTCATCAAGCTTGGCTAAGCTTGCTTTCAATTTCTCCTTGTACTCATTTGCAGTAGTAAGTTCATTTCTAAGATCATCAAGTTGTTTTTCAAGCACTTCCTCATTTTTTTAAGATTGTTCTAATTGGCTAAATTATTTAGATTTTTCTTTCAAGGACTAAGCAAAATTTTCTTCATTCTTCCTTCTATCTTCAATCTCCTTGGTCATTTTCATCATGATAGATCCCATCTCACGCTTCAGGGCAACATTTTCTCTAGAAAACTTTTCACATTCTTCTATTTTCTCCTTCAAGGCATGACTCGGTTGTTCATCTTCCATGCTTCTATTCTCTTGCTTAAGCTGATCACATAACTCCTTTCTTTTCTCTCTTGATTCACTGATTTTGTCTTTCAATGATTGAATGAATTTCTCTACATTCTCAAGATTTTCCTGCAGTTCTCGGTTCTCATATTTTGACTGGTCAAGATCATCTAGGGCCACCAAAAGTTGTTCTTGAAGACTGCTTGTATCCATTGAAAACACTTTCCAAGATCTCCCTAAGCTGTTAGACTTCTTTTGAGGAAGTAGCTTTGATACCAATTGTTGGAAACAATCAACACTAAGAGGGGGGATGAATCAGTGTTCTACAAAAAATCAATTTACTATTCTGACCTTTAACCCTCTTAAAACATTCAACCAAGAGAAATATACATGAATAGAAAGCTAACAACCACAACACCATAACATAATAATTTTTATGTGGAAACCCTATTAGGGGGAAAACCACAGAGTATGGACAATCCACAATATGATCTGAGTATACACAAAAGAAAGGTTACAATGTGTGAATGCACTTGCATTCAAGTGCACTGCCAAGAGCTCACTGCTCAAAATAGAAAGGCACATTGCCTTACAAAATTTTGGATTAGATCCAAGTTAATGAACTAGAAGAGTAGCATCTACAAATTCTTGATTACAGTTCTGGTTAGGCTCAGTAGTTGATCTTTTGTCCTTTTGACTGATTCTACACTTCTACTCTACTCTACTCTAACTCACATCACAAAATCTTTAATGCACAAGTGAAAGTATGCATAATCACTCACTTAACCTTCTGATATTCACAACACACATCGACACACCTCATTCACACACCAAAATGATATAATTGATCATTTATATATATCCACAACTAAGAATTTAATTGCAACCTATCGGCTTCAATAAAACCTAAAATATTTACAACTGTCAGCTCAAATCATGAATAATATTCAATGCCCATCCACAACGGTCATCCACAACAGTCATCCACAACAGTCATCCACAACTTAGCTCGGACCCAAATCAAGATGATCGAACACAAAAAAAAATTGAATATACAATCTTCGACTATCCACAACACTTTATATCATATGGGTTGGCCACAAAACACTTATGAACAAAAAGATATCCAACCAGATCTCCAGACTTGCACACAACTTGATACAAGGCACTGAGATTTTTGGACAACACAAGACATACATTGATTAACCTCCCATAAGATCCACAACCCAAAATAATGACAGAAAATATGTATGTGAATCGATGAACCCAAAACTGTCAGATGCTCTGTTCTTCCTAAGCTGTCTTCAATATGTTTGTCGGTATAAGCACATGATGACGTGTGGATCCAATCACCGACTAGGGTTTCCATCAGTGACAACACCATAAAAAATTTGCAGTGTCTCTTTCCAACAGACTGACCAAATTCTAGAATAGGCAAGCAATATGTTTTTTAGATTCTAGAAGCTATAAGAAAGTAGAGTTAGACCACATTGTTTGTTAAATATATACAAGAATTTCCTTTGAATTTATTATAACCATGTAAAGAAAACCATGAGAAAAAATTATATCTAATATATTAAAACAAGCTATATCCACACTTGAAACAACCAATAAACATCAATAAATTATTATGGTCAAATGAAACAAACATTCATACATTAACATATACCATAAATTCTTATTGAATGTGGTGATAATTTACATCAACATATTTTTCTAATATAGGTTTTAGGGTAAAGGAATTCATAAATTATAATCAATTGGTGATTTACTTTTTAATGAGTTCAAGTAGAAACCCATGGTTGTATGTTCAAGAAACAATTTTGCATAAGATGGGTTAGGTAGATGTGAATTAGACAAGCAATTTTAATTTAGAGATGTCACCTAAAAGAAGACTTACACCTACAACGTTGAAGTGTTCAACCTCTATAAACATTCAATTTATTCTATTATCATCATAAATATCTCTTTTCATATTCAAACCAAGGAAATATTAGTGGGATACAACATTATTCAAAATCTCGTGTAGCAAGACAAATTTTGGTAGTAACAAGTATTGTTGAACACCCAAAATACTAAGAGGGGGGGGTGGATCAATATTCTCTTAAACCATTCAAATATCAAATATACAATTACCAAAGCATATTCAACTGCAATAAAGAAAGAAAGCAAAAAACATCAACAACACCACATAACACATGAACACTAGGATTTTTACGTGGAAAACCCAAAATGGGAAAAGCATGGTGAGGATTAGCTCACAATATATTATAACTAGTTATAGTATATTTATAGATGTGCCCACTATAGGTGGACTCACTGTCCAAGTGTACTCACTTCCCACAAAGAAAAAGATAGAAGAGAGATGGTGGCTCGCAACCTATTTTGAACTGTTACAATTGCATGTCATACATAAAATATAGTTCCAATGAAGCTCAATAAACTAAATTTACACACTTCATCTAATTCAAATTTAATACTCGACTTTCTTCTGCATTCACAATACTTCAATCTTCTACTCAATATTTATAACTTAAATTTGCACTACTCTGATAATATTCATATGTAGTTCATCTTTGCATCACACATCTAATGCAAAATACCTAAAATATCTAACATATATATCTGCTTCAATCATAACATCAATTAGGTTAGCCTAATTAGATGTAACACTCAAAACATAACTTGTCAGCTCCAAAACTTCCATACATATCTCACGCCAAGATTCAATCCTCAAAACAACTTAAAATAGGTTGACATGGACCTATGTTAGATACCACATAAGATTGCAACACTTATTTAACCTTCACATACATCTAAACTTGTTAGGCTGGCACAACATAAGACCTAATAACAAATCCTTCAACTGTGTATCCATATTTAGACACATGGACCTCAAAACTCAATACCAACCAGAATTCACATGCTACTGCCACCTATCAACTTGTCCTCAAAAGAAAAAATCCAAAAACTTATCCACGGAGAAGTGCGAACTCTCCCACACAAATGTGTTGTTTAGAGAATAACTATAATTTTCCAGACCAACTTCTATTACTCATATCTTTCGATTCAATAGCCAAAACATGATGAAAACTCAGAATTAGATACATATAACATCCAAAAAAATAATGTTAGAAGCGCAAAGTGAAACCTTCATTTATAAACTAGTGCAGACCCAAAAACTGAAGCATTGTTACCCTAAAATAGAAATATTGACACTTAACCAACTTTATTGAACCAACCACTTTGCAAAAAATTCTTCCATAAATACTCCAAAACTTGTTAGAACTAGCCAAAATGATTCACATCATGATCTCCATATCCAAATACAATGTTTAAATCAATGAAAATATTGCAATGCCTCGTTATATACCTTTTCATGTCCCTCATTCTCATGTTGCCAAAAACAACATCAATGGCATTCTTCCAACAACCTCCTCCTTTGTCATTTATGGAAACATACCAAAAATATCTCCAAAATCCTCCACAATATTCTCCCCCTTTGACATCAAGGGAAAAGGGTGCATATACCAACTATTTTGGAATTCACCAAAACTCCCTCGAGAAATGTAAGCATATATACAAATTGAAAAGATTGGATTGACTCCCCCTGATTCATGTTCCGATACAAAAAACCAAAAATTATACTAGAAAACTGCTCTACATAGTCTGCATATATACAAAGAATTTGAATAAAAATACTGAAATGCATGAAAAAGTGAGAAATATGTCAACCAGAGGAGGTTGACGCCTACAACTTCTGTACATGGGATTTCCATGCTTTCCTACCTTCTTCCCAATCTTTCTTTTCTCTCACAAGCAATTTGCAGTGTGTTTCAAATTCCAGCAACAACTCTTCTCCTTCTTCAAGAGTGTCGGGTACTGGATTCATCTACTTAGCTTTTTCAACACCCAAAAGGGATTTTGAAACAAGCATGAGTTTGGGATTGACCAATTTATCCAGACTGTAGAATGATGTGTTCTTTCTAGGCTTGCAGCTGAAAGAATTTCTTATGTAGATCTTCTATTGCATTCCTTGTATCTCCAGTTAGGTTGAGTGTTAGATCATAGGAACTTGAGGCAATGCTAATTTGAGACTCAATGGATTCCATCTCTTTTCTAATTCTGTATGTAGCTCCGGTCCACTTCATGCCATATTGATAAAGAGCCTTTGCCTCATCAACACATCTGTGTGCATCCTTCATTAATTCTGAAAACTTTTTATGCGCAAGAGCACATTTCTCATTAATTTCCAATATTTTCTTATCATTAATTCTCATCTTAACCTCTTTCTCTACTTCATCTTTAAGCCTAGAGGTATACACCTTAAAAGAATGAATTAATGGATTTAGATTTTCCATACTAGATGTATCTATGTTTGTACTAGGTAAGGTCTCTTGTAATTCTTTCACTACTTCCTCCAACAGTTCTCCACTTCTATAATGCATCTCAATTATTTATTTTCTTGTGGATGCATGAAATACATCTCCCAATTATAGCTTGTGGATGAGAGAGATATTATCCAAATCTACATTTCCTTGTTGCATCGACAATTGCAACAATTGTGATGACACAACAGGTTGGAACTTGGGCTACATACTTAATAGATTCTTCAAGGAATCTCAAAAGGAATTGGAAGATTCACCAAAAGGCTTCATCACAACCTTTCCCTTTTAGTCCTTTTCTTTATCATTTCTAGAGTCTATTGGTTTTTCTCTTTTTGTTTGTGCATCTCTAGATGATCCTTATCTTCATTTTTGTTTTCTTTCTCTTCTTCCTTTTACTCATCAACATTTTCTTTGTCAACATCCTTTTTTTCTTCCCCTGCAAGGTTTTCTATGTTGATCGGAGTAGTATTTTACTTTTCAATATCTTCTTCGATCACTACTCCTTCATCATCTTTTTATGTCATGTCCTCTACTTTTAGAGGTTTGTTATCCTATGCAGATTCTTCATTTGCATCATCCTCATGTTGAGATCATTTGTCTACACATCTTCTTCAATATCCAATTTTGGAGCAGGAGTTTCCACATTTACTTCTTCTCCATTCACTGGTGTCATTCCCAATTTTTGTGTTATTTCCTTTTCTTTTTCAATACTCTCATTTCTAATTCTTTCAAGTTCACTTTGATCTTTACCCATAAGGGTTGTCACCCTTTGCTTAGTTCTTAGTTCCTTGTTGAATACAATAGCTAAAGTGGATTTGTCTTCCTCAAAGAGAGTAGCACTTATCCTCTCCAAAGCTTCTTCTTTCAACCTTCTTCTTCTACAACTTCTTTCCTTCTTTCTAAAAAAATATTCCATAAAGCTTTAGGTATTTTCTTCTTAATATTTCTCATGTCAACTTCAAGGACAACAATATATTTGATGATAGCTTCAATAATGGTGGCCTTATCCACCTCATCTACTTCTTTGTATAGGGTTGCGGTCTCCCCTAACATCTCATTATGCAGAATACTATTGAATAGTACCTCTAGCTTCATAGGAGAATGAGGCCTTATTGGTTCTGATTGTTTTTGTTCTCTGCTCTCATCTAGGGTCTTCTTTTGACTTTTTTATTTTTCTCTCTTCTTCTCTAGAGACACCATCTTGGTGGCTTCTTTCTTCTTTTCCCTCATATGCACAACAAGTTCCCTTTTTTCTTCTTCAATTTCCTCTTCACTGTCTGTGCTAATTATGTTAAACCTTCTTCTTATAGCACTAGCTTCGCCTTGTGAAGCATCACTTCTCCTCTTGCAAACCAACTATGGTCCTTCTTCCTCCATTTCTTCTTCTTCTACTACTATATTGAGACTTGTAATATTTTATCTTAATGCCTTTTGATTGTATATTTTATTTTTAGGGGTGGTAGGTGGTGCTATCGGAGTAGCCTTCTTCTTTTTTGTCCTAATCATATGTACAACTAGAGGGGATTTCTCCTTCACCATAGGAATAACAGTTGATTTCTTCTTCTCTCCAATAGGTTGGCTAGTCCTCGAGGACTTTTAAATAAAGGGAGGAGTGGTAGCTATCCTACTAGATCTTCTTGTGCTTCTAGATCCTCCTACAACACTAGATTCTCCCTTAGCTTTCTCCCTTGCATACTGCATTTGTTCCCTAGAGATACCCATTTCCTCTACAATCTCTTCAACCATTTTCCTAACTTTCTTCTATATTACTAGTTTCTTATGTCTCATGTGCACTTCCATGGACTTCCCTTCATAAGTGTTATATCTTTCTTTGGTTGTATCTTTTGTACTTTTCAACAAGATGTCAATTAAACCAATTGTCTCTTGTTCATTAACCTCATATCCCAATGTAGGGATCCATAGAGTCCTTGGTTCTACTACCTCCATGATGCATTCATCAATACTGACCAAGAATATGATATCATCTTTGTATTTCTCTACCATTTTCCTTGGAATTCTATCCCTCATGCATTGTTTTCTAAAAAACTACAAATAAGGTAGCGAGTTCCTCATCTTGTGCATTTCCATCACTAAGACTACTCATGAAATCTTTGATTTGATGAAAAATGGGTCTTCCTTGTAACCATTTCACTCATTTGGTTATGAGGAGTTCTTTTAGAAAGTAGAATAGTAAACACATACTCAAAGTGTCATATTTGAAACCATATTTCTTTTCTTTAGTTTGCTTCAAATTATTCATCAATTTTTGCCTTAGAAACTCACAAATATCATAGTCTACGCCTTTTTCAACCATATCATATGCCACATTAATTACGATGGAAGACACAAAATTATCTCTATTAGTGAAATAGATTTTGTATCTAATCAATATTGTAGCATACCTCACATGTGAATTCCTAATGGGATTTACTACTAAAGCCCTCTTATCGGATGTTTCACCTGTGAGTTCCATTATCACTTCATTTTTTACATATTTCAACACAAGGACTAGTCTGGTGGAGTATAGACCAATAACCTCTCTAGTCACTTCTTTAGTTATCATGTTAGGAATGTTGATCCAAACAAATTTGTCATGGAATCTGCTTAATTCCATTCTAACCCACTTGCTATCAAAACAAATTTTGGAAACCATTTCTATACATCTAATTTATTTGAGACCAATTTTTGATACGTAGGTTTTAGGGAAAAGTTGTCTCTCATTAATTCCTTCATCCATAGATCTTCTAGCTTGGTGTGATCAAATTCTTCCATTTTCCATGAATATAGATCCTAATATCCTCAATGCGTAAAAGCACATATGGAACATATGAAAACACACCCAGTGGATCACCCTTAATAGATTTTGTAGGGTACATATTAAATTTCTATTATGGTTTCTTTACAACTTCTATAACCCTTAGTGTCTAGCCATTGCAAAAATAGACTCAAACTGCTTTCAAACAAGGTTTTTTGAAAACTAGGATAAACAAGATTTGTAAATACCTTTTTCTTTTCTTGTCGAACTAGGATTTCGATGCACCAAATCTCAAATTGCCTCAAATCACCTTTTTTTTGCGTTGATCCTTCTTGAAGCTTTTGTGAATGAATTTTACCTAGTGAAATGACTTATAATCCTTCGATTTGACCTAATTTTTCATTAAATTCTTCAAACAATAAATTTGGAAACTCTCTCATATGTATGCATAGACATCTTTTGAATCTCTGCAAACTTTTGCATCATCATATTTTCTTCTGCAATTATCACCAATAGATCAAGCATGTTGATCTTCATCATATATCTTTGTGTTGAGGCATCAACACCTCTTCTCTGTTATGGGAAATAAGATGTTCATTAAAGCTCCCCCTAAGCCATAACTCTTAGCTTAGTTTCCAAAGGAAACATCTGCACCAAATGAGATTAAAGATTCATCCTTGATTTTTATATCTACGTTCTTTCTCCAAATCTTTTCCATTTCCTTCTTTTTTTCTACCAGATCAACCTTTTTTACTAGTTCATTCATCTTTACCAAATTATCCTTTCTCTTATTTCTACTTATGTAAAACTTATCAATGTATCCAGGCCTATTGCAATTGTAACATGTGGTATTCTTTTGAACAATATTCTTTCCATTCATTCTAGATCTGCATTGATTAGCTTTATGCCCAAATACATAGCATGTATAATAGTAGCCTTTAAAAGATTGAATCATTCTACCATTGTTATAGTCTTTCAACATTTGAATTCTACATTCACTAGCTCTATGACCAAATTTCTTGCATGTAAAGCATTGACTAGTAAAGGATGGAATATTCTGATTCATTTTGCTTTTACATTATATTGCCTTATGTCCAAATTTATTGCAAGAATAAAAAACCATTAAAAGATGGATACCTTTGTGCTTTTAGTTGTCTAACTGGTGGTCTTCTTTGATTTTGGATTTTCTTTCCATTGTTTTTCTTATCTTCAATCTTCTTTTTAGTATTTGATGTCTGATCTGACTTTGAACTTTCTCCTGTCTCAAACCCTAATCCATAATTTTCTTTTGAACCTTTATAATTTGTAATCATCTAATCAATATTTATAACACTTATCTTGATTTTTTCTTCATGAGTCCTTGCTTTCTCCAGATCTAATCTCAAATTCACAACTTCTAGTTCAAGCCTTGTACATTCCTCTAATTTTCTTTTTACCATTGTATTCAAACATTCCTAAATTCTTTTCTTTTCTTCAACTTGCACTTTCAAACCAATGATAGTTTCATTTTCTTGCTTTAATTGTTCATGCTGACTTCCTTATTCCTTTCTCTGAAATTCTTGATTTTCTAATACATTCATCTACTTCTTTGACATTTTCCTTTAGATTTCTATTTTCACATTTAGTTCTTTCGAGAACTTCAAGGGAAAAATTTTCTCCAACTTTGTTAAGTATACAATCTTCTTCTTAATTCCAATAGCAAGAATATCTTCCGAAGGAGTAGGATGTTTTATATTAGTTATGTGTTCAACCTGTAAGATCTTCCCCAAGTGGTTAGGCTCCTTCCAAGGAACTTGGCTTTGATACCAATTGTTGAAAACCTAGAATACTAAGAGGGGGGGATGAATCAGTATTCTCTTAAACTATTCAAACATCAAAAATCCAATTAACAAAGCATATTCAACTACAATATAGAAAGAAAGCATGAAACATCAACAACACCACATAACACATGAACACTATTATTTTTACATTGAAAACCCAAAATGGGAAAAACCATGGTGAGGATTAGCTCACAATATATTTTAACCAATTATAATATATTTATAGAAGTGCTCGCTATAGGTGGGCTCGTTGTCCAAGTGGCCACTTTCCATAGAGAAAAAGACAGAAGACAGATGGTGGCTCATAGCCTATTTTGAACTATTACAATTGCATATGTCATATGCATGAAATACAGTTCCAATGAAGTTCAATAAAATGAATTTACACACTTCATTTGATTCAGATTTAACACTCTGCTTTCTTTTGCATTCACATCACTTCAATCTTCTCCTCAATATTCACAACTTAAATTCACACTGCTCTAATAATATTCGCAAGTAGGATCTTCATATCACACATACTCATATGAAAAACACTAAAAATATCTAACATATATATCCGCTTCAAGCATAAAATAAATTAGGTCAACCTAATTAGATATAACACTCAAAATATAACTTGTTGGCCCCAAAACTTTCATACATATCTCATGCAAAGATTCAATCCTCAAAACAACTTAAAATATGTTAGCATGGACCTATCTTAGATCCCACATAAGATTGCAACACTTATTTAACCTTTACATACCTTTAAACTTGTTAGGTCGACACAACATAAGACCTCATAATAAAATCCTTCAACTGTCCACATTCTGACACGTTGACCTCAAAAATCAATACCAACTAGAATTCACACGCTACTACCATATGTCAACGTGTCCTCAAAATCACAAAGTCAAAATAATATCCATGGAGAAGTACAGACTCTCCCACACAAATGAGTTGTACAGAGAATAACTGTAATTTTCCAAACCAACTTTTGTTACTCATATATTCGATCCAATAGCCAAAACATGATAAAAAATTCTAACATCCAAAAAATAATGTTAGAAGCACAGAGTGAAACCTTCATTTGCGGACTGGTGTGGAACCAAAAAATGAAGCACTATTACCCTGTGCATAAACTCAAATTTGGTCTAGAGAATTTAATTAAATACAAGTTATTTAATTAATAATCTTTAGTTCTTCTACTTATAAATAAATTGAAAAATTTATTTATATAGTTCATTTCTCTAATTCTTCCTATCTTAAATCATTTTCTTCATATCTTAATTAAATGAAAAAAATTTAATTAATTTGTTTTATTTAATTAACCTCCTTTCATTAAATTTGAATTTTAAATTTGAATTTAAGCACATGTCTACTAACTTCTTCTCACCTTCCACCTCATCATGTGTCTCATGAAATTAAATATATCTAATATTTAATTTGGCATTTATCCTCAACAAATTCTAACTAATTTGGGACACTTAGCCTTCTTATCCATTTTATTCCTCCTCACACTTGGCAGTTTGTTCTTATGAAGGGAACAAACTGCCCTTTTCTCTCTAACCTCTTCATATTCAACCATCCATTCTCTAGATCGAATCCAGACCGTTGGTTTCTGCCACCTAAGCTCATGCCTTGTAAAATCTATAAATAAGCCTTCATTATACAACAAAAAGGATCCTGATCATTAGCATTTGAAGCAATTATACTCTGCAAAATTTTCATTAACATTGTCATTTTAGTGAGCATTTTAGAATTAGCATTTTAGCATTCAAGTACTTTAATCATGGCATTTTCACTAGTAACATCTTAATTATAGTATCTTAATCATATCATTTTCATACATCAACATCATAGCAACATCATTATCTTATGACATCTACAACTAGTTTAGCATTCATGTAATGTAGGAAACATATCTTGCATTTCCAACATCTCTCATTCTTCAGATTGTCATTTGTAAAGTCATGTTTACAAATAATCTAAGAGAAAAATGACTTCAAGAACCCTTGGAGATAGAGGACAATGAGACACCATTGAGGGATTTGTTGTTTTAGTTTGAGTAGGTATTTGAATTCCTTGATATAATGTTTCATTGGTGTGTGTATAACTTTTAATTTTCTTATTCACATTATTTACATACCCACATTAAATTGGCACCCACCGCGGGGCCTAGCCCCATTTTAAACATTTTTTGGCAAGTTTTCGTCGACAGGTTTGTTTGTGAATTTCCATGTAGCACACCTGTGGCTTGTTTCGGCACATAGGTGGTGAATTTTGGCACATCCAAGCTCT
Organism: Sequoia sempervirens; assembly: GCA_007258455.2. NCBI lineage: Eukaryota > Viridiplantae > Streptophyta > Pinopsida > Cupressales > Cupressaceae > Sequoia > Sequoia sempervirens. The sequence continues at coordinate 472,386,506 of VDFB02047230.1, forward strand.
ATTATAGCACATACACAACATCTTTCAACGCATATATAGGATTTTGATTTCCATTTCTATTTTTCTAGAATAGAGCATTTAGTGTGTTTAATAGCACATACATTGTATCTTTTAGTGCATATGCTCTCTGATTTAGCGCATGCAACTTTATTTGCAGAAATTCAAAATTCAGGGGACTGATCTATATCTTTATGTTTTGCAGGTACTCTATACACTGTCAAAGACATATCTAAGACTACTAAAAATGTTTGTAGGGGTTGGAGTTGTTTTCCTTTGATTAAATTAGGCATCTAGTTTAATTACAAGGTTAAAAAACATCATGTATGTTGTGTTTGTTAGTGATAGGCCTATGCTCTCCCCTTTACTAGGTGACCAAAATGGAAAACTCACTCTTTCATTTTATTGCAATAGCACCTTTAGAAGGCCTGCCATAGTGGGAAAAAGTACTCACCCTATGGGAATGACCTAAGTGGGAATAGCTAAAGCCAAGCATTCCAACCCACTATAATCAAAAGTGAATTTGATGAAAATCATATTCAACGGTAGTGTGCATTGATAGCCATCCCCAAATCATTTTTTCTAAAGGTTGGGAGGCCTCCTAAGGGAGTTTATCATTTGCTACACTGAACAAAAACCCTTACTAAGAACTTTAAGTGTAGTAGCCAACTGAATCAGTTGAACATTGTAATATTCATAGTGAAAGGGGAGGGAAGAATCCGCCCCTAAGATACTCACCATATAACTACCAGGGATTTTTGTCCAAAACTGGAGTATTCGACTTTGGTGAAGACCCAAAAAATGAAAAAACATGGGCACCCTCTAGGGGGTGACATGGTTGTGTGAGCTAACATAGTTCTAAGATGTGGGTTGTGATATTATTAATGACCCTTGACATTAGGAGAGTCTGGTCGATTTGTTTGCTATTGTCCAATACCAGTGGAAATCAAAGGGATCAGACCTGATCCTAGAACATACACTTTATGTTTGGATCATAGGATGAAACAACTATTTTACGACTTGCTTCTATGTGTGAAATCATTATTTCAAAAGATCATCCATCTAAAACACTCAATTCACTAATTCAAAAACAAGAAAACCAGATAAACTTTCAAAATAGTGACAATTTCTAGTTTAGTGCATTAACTTACTATTTCAATGCATTGAATCCATCTTTCAGCGAATATAGGGTCTATTCTTGCATATTCACCACCTCTTCCAGTGCATACAGGGTCTATTTCAGCACATTTTCCTCATCTTTCAGCGCATACACTTTCTGTCCTAGTGCATATAGGGGACAATCTAGCACATATAGTGTCTGTTTTAGCGCATTTATCCCATCTTTTAGTGCATCTACAACATGTTTTAACGCATTCACTTGAGACTCAAATAGAGAGCTAATTTGACCTTCTGTCTAACAACTAGAATCATATTTTGGGATCCTTTTCAAAACAAATATTATTCCTCATTAAAACATCAATTCAAACTTGAAGCAACTGGCTTTTGCAAGTGCAATACCTTTAACTAGACTTGGACCAAACAACTTAAAGTGCCCAATCATCCATCTTATCTTTGATTGTTAGCTAAGTTTCACTATCAGGATCTATCATCCTTTATCACGAAATAAAACGTTGTCCATCAGACTTACCCTAGTCTTATCAATAGGATCCATCATCCTATTTGACTTAGGTATTCCATTGGCACTCCCAAAACAAAGATCGAAGTATAGTAAAACTCTATCACTTGCATGCCCATTTTAACAAGATCTCAAAAACAAAAAATCAAAGAAAAAGAAATTGAAACTCAAACCACCATGGCAGAAGGAGAAGAAAATCCTTTCCAAGATTCCATCAACCTGAAATAGATGAGATAACTGATGAGGACATTCAACAAGCTCAACAAGACCTTAAATTCCACAAGTTCATGGAAAAGATTCTAGAAAAGGATGGAGAGAAATATTTTTCGATGCTGGAAAATCAAGGTGTAAAACTGCCCAATAATTTTGATGTCAACCAATTGAAGGGAGCTCCCAAGAGAGTAGAAATTGATTCACAAATCACATATCTAGTGAATTCTTTAACTCACCAAATGAAAAATCTTCAACAACAAATCCTAGGCATGCAAAGGGGAACACCAAAGAGATATTTGTTGGAAGACATTTGTCCTTATCCATTTGACAAAAATATGAACATGATACCTTTTCCCAAAAATTGTGAATTTCCAAGATATGAAAAGTACAATGGAAAAATTGATCCTCAAGATCATGTAAGAGAATTCTACACCATGAGTTTGGAATTTGCACATGAAGAAACCTAGATATCTAATGAGATTATTTCCAAGAAGTTTGGGTGGTCAATGCATGGAATGGTTTCCAAAACTCCCACCAAGTATTAGATCATTTGAGGAGGTGGTAAATAAATTTATCTCCCAATATTCATACAACATTCAACATGAAATAACCATGAAAGATCTCTACAACACAGAGTAGAAAAATGGTGAGTCATTTCTTACATTCTTATAAAGATGGAGATGATTATTTGCTAGATATGCCTGTCCTATACCCGAGAAATAAAAGATGGATATCTTTATTGAGAATCTTAACAGTGAGATGAGTTACTGACTCCAATTGCAATGTCCACCTAGTTTTGAAAAACTGACTAAAAATGGACTAAAAATTGAAGAATCCTTGGTTAAAAGAGGAGTACTGAAAATCTATAATGAAGGAAAAAACTTCGCTAACTCTTCTAACCATCATAACAACAATGAAAAATATAAATTCTAGACAAGAAATAAAAATGTTGGTAATGATGGTACAATTGATACACACAACACAAAACCAGTCTTCAATTTATCAACTAATACACCCAACAACAATAAAAACAATAGTGAATCTAAACCAGCTCCACAACCATATCGAACACCATCAAATTGCAAAAAAATAACACCTTTGGGGAAATCACTTGAATCAACGTTAAAAGAGCTTATTGCACACAAAATCATGACATTACCGGAGGCACGAGATTATGAACCACAAGTTAAACCATCATGGTGGAACAATGCATATTACTGTGATTTTCATAAAAACAAAGGTCATAAAACAAATTACTGTATGCAATTAGAACATTTGGTGCAAGACTTGATAGATAGAAAGGAAATGTCAGTAGAAGGACCTAAAATAAATGATGATCATGGAGCATTTAAAAATCCTCTACCGAACTATGAAAAAAGAGAATCCTCTTCAACAAACATCAAAGGAAAGAATGTGAATTATGTCTATGATACTACCATCCTTCACATTTCTATAGTTGATAACCAAATCAATTTCACCAAAATCAAGGATAAACAAGAGAATCTACCAATAAATGTGACAACAAACAGTTCTACAGTTGATAATCAAATCAATGTCATCAAAATCAAAGAGAAACAAGACAACCTACTAGTAAATGTGACCACAAGGGGGCAGTCCAAGTTGATAATGAAAGGAAGTACATCTAAAAAAAAATTTGCTCCTTTGAATCAATACAATATTGTAGATCAATTGCAAAAGATCCCAGCACAAATATCCATACTAGAACTTTTTAAAATTTCGCCAGCCCATAAGGATATTCTAGAAAAAGCTTTAGTGGAAACCACAATACCAACTAATTTGGAAGTTTGTAAATTCCAAGCCATGGTGGGACATTTGAATGCACCTTATTGTTTATCATTCTCAAAAAATGATGATGCATCCCTCACTCATCCACACAATGCTCCACTCCATATTGAGGTTTTAGTCCACAAACATCCTATAAAACGTGTTTTAATAGATGGAGGAGTTGGTCTAAATATCTACACCTTAAAGCTTATCCGTGCATTGGGATATTAAAAAAATGCAATAGATTCCAGAAGAAGGATCACCATAAAAGTTTATGATGATGAAGAAAGATCCTCTCAAGGACTGATAGTATTTCCAATTCAAGTGGGACCAATGCAAAAGGATATAATATGCCAAGTTTTAGACAAAGAATTGACCTACAACATACTCTTGGGATGAACTTTGATCCATGAAATGCAAGCAGTGCCATCAACATACCATCAATGCTTGAAATTCCCTTACAATGGACAAGAGATCACAATTTCAGCTGATTCCAATAATCCTCAATATTGCAATACTCTCAAGAAAGTCCAAGATGTTTTTGTACCTCACAACAGAGAAGCTCTCACTTCTATTTCCTCAAGTAATGAAAGCCAGCTAAATTCTTTGTCAAAACAACTTGAGAAAAAGGTTCAATCGAAGGATAAAGGCATCAGTGATTCTATTTCCTGAAGTAATAAAAGCCAACTAAATTCTTTATCAAAACCGCTTGAGAAAAAGGTTTAGTGAAAGGATAAAGGCATCATTGATTCTAATTCCTCAAGTAATGAAAGTCAACTAAATTCTTTGTCAAAATAGTTTGAGAAAAATATTCAGTTTAAAGATAAAGGCATGGGTGAGTATTCTTTTGAGAGTCCTTATGTCTCTCACAACTAATACCTTCTCCAAAAACATATGGACAACCATCAACATCTAGACAACAATCTTCACAACCCATCATGATCTTTGATGGTACATTTATAAAAGTAGGTACTCTAGTTGATGAATCTGAGGACAAAGGCATTCTAAATTGGCTTTACAAAGATGAAGGAGAATCCACAACAACAACTGGCAATATACCGACAGAGCAATATGGTAAAGGAAAAACAATCTTAGAAAAGATGGGATATGAAAGAAAAGGTCGTATTGGCAAACGAAAAGAAGGTATTGTGGAGCCAATTCAGCCTATCATGATCAATCCAAAATACAAGACTGGATTAAGATACAAAGAAGAGACAAAAGAAGAAGCCACTTAGAAGATTTTTGAACAAATCCTCCAATTGCAAGCTAGTTGTGAAAGGGACTCAAATGAATATGAAGGAATTCACTATCGAAAGAATCTTGTCAAGAAAAATAAATTGATGTGATAAAGAAGTATGCACCCATACTTATGGAGGGACAAAGTTTAGGATCTATACCATTTTAATTTGGCTCACTACATATCGATGACTCTAGTGAGGACGATCAAACATCGAGCGAGATAGATGATTTGGAGAGTACTATTATAGACCTTGACATTGCTAACGAACACCTTGAAAATGTTTCCATCATGATCCTCACCGTCATTGACCTTGACCAATCAGATGATTCTTTACCTTTGGTACATCCTGAACTCATTGAATGGGAACAAACTAAACCTCTTGATATCCCTATCTTTTCAAATAATGATGCCATTGTCAATTTCCTTTGTTTTGAAAATCTAGAAACAAGTTCCACCAATGAATTTCATAACAAAGCTTCAAATCAGGGGAGTGCCAAGTCTCTTAGCTGCAAAAATAAAGAATACAAAAAATTGACCTAATGGTGAAAACCATGCAATGGCAGTATTAGATCATGAAAAAGTAAAAAGAGTGTATCCAATGGTGAAAACCTCTTTGAGGCATTGAAGGATGAGAGTTTTGACACTCTTCCTGAGCATTATCATGAAAGATCTTCAATATTGGTTGAGCCTACGCAATCCATAAACATCAGCACTACAGAAACAGTAAAGACCTTACACCTAGCAGCATCAATGATAGAGCAAGAAAAGCCAAATTTCACCAAATTCTTCAAAGAAAGACAAATCAATTTTGCTTGGTCCTATGCTGACATGCCAGAATAGATCCGGATCTAATAATGCATCATTTATCCTTACCACCTGGAGTGAAGCCAGTAAAGCAGAAATTGGGAAAAATGCATCCACATCACCCTACTAGTGAAACCAGAATTAAAAAAATTATTGGATGCAGGATTCATCTGACCAATCGACTATGTAGAATGGATTTCAAACATTGTACCAGTGTCCAAACCAAACAAAATCATTAGAATATACACAGATTTTATGGATCTTAACATTGAGGCTTGTCCAAAAGATGACTTTCCTTTGCCCAATATAGGCATCATTATGGATTTAACAATAGGACATGCTATGCTATCACTCATGGATGGTTTTTAGTGTTATAACTAGATCAAGATTGCACCAAAAGATCAAGAAAAAATAGCTTTCACATGTCCATGGGGTACATTTTGTTGGAATGTCATGCCTTTTGGATTAAAGAATGCAGGAGCCACCTATCAACATGTAATGACAACAATATTTCATGACATGATGCACACATTCATGGAGGACTATGTGGATGACCTACTAGCAAAATAATTCACCAGGGAATGACATCTGGAAATCTTGGATAAAATATTTACTTGGTTGGAAATTTTCAATGTGTGTTTAAATCCAAAGAAGTGTGTATTTGGAGTAACATCAACAAAACTCTTAGGATACATAGTCTCACCCAAAGGCATCGAAGTAGATCCAGCAAAAATCAAAGCAATCATGGAAATGCCACCTTCTAAGAACATTAGCCAACAAAGATCTTTACAAGGAAGATTCCAATCCATCAGAAGATTCATCGTGCAACTGGAGGACAAAAATCATCCTTTTACTCATTTGTTACAAAAGTACACAAGAATTTTTCTTTTAGATGGGATGAAAGATGTGAAGCATCCTTTAATCAATTGAAACAATATCTAATGAGTCCACCTATATTGGTGCCACCAATAGAGGGAAAACCACTTCTACTCTACATAGCAACTACTGAGGTATCTTTGGGAGCTTTGCTAGCACAAGAAGAGTCTACAAGAAAAGAAAGGGCCATCTACTACATCAACAGAACACTGAGTGGATATGAAATTAACTATACATTCATTGAAAAAGCTTGTTTGGCAATGGTGTTTGCTACTCAACAATTGCGACACTATATGTTAACACATACCGTCAAACTAATAGCCAAGATAGATCCATTAAAGCATCTACTCAGCAAAGCCACTCTAATAGGAAGATTAGCAAAGTGGGTTATGATATTGAGTGAATTTGACATTCAATATGTGGATAGAAGAGAAATCAAGAGCCAAGTAATAGAAGATCAGTTAGTTGAAGCACCGTTGCAAGATGACCATCCTATGCACATTGAATTCTCAGATGCAAATGTACTCACAATGACAACACAACATTGGATATTATACTTTGATGGGTCTTACTCTCAACATGGATTGGGTGTTGGAATCCTATTTGTTACTCCTCAAGGACACACTATCCCAAAATATTACAGGTTAATGTTCCCTTGCACAAAAAACATGGCCGAATATGAAGCACTAATCATTAGTATCAAGGTAGTAGTGGAATGGAAATCATAGAATTACATGTTTATGGAGATTCTCAATTAGTCATCAACTAGGTTAATGATGACTATCAAACAAAAGATGAAAAGTTGATGCCATACAAGAGAATGGTAGATGACTTCAAGAAATACTTTGTTGAGATCAAGTTTGAAAAAATTCCAAGAGTAGACAACAAAGCTATAGATGCCATGGAAACCATTGCTTCCCTTCTACAAATACCAGAAAAATGAAGTCATTATGATTTCATGGTGGGGTGATCCCACAATACTAGTTTACAATTTTTGGCCAAACTGGACATTGAAATATTTTTTTCTAGCTAAATCTTCACTTTCGGGCACCTATAGCAGCTAAACCATGAGGAATTTGAAGATTATGCAAACTAGTGATTTGTGAAATTTTGTCTATAAATTTTAAATATATATTTTTTAAAATTTTGGAATCAGATTGCACTTCTTTTTCCATCTCCTTCAAAAACTAGTTTTTTTCAGTAAACAACATTTTTTAGGAGTGACACTCACTGTATAATGCATAAATTTTTTTCCATGAAGGATATAATTCTTTTTTTTTTTTTAATTTAGATTTGTAACTACGATATCTAGTGCTTCCAATTGGTTTCATAGTGTTTTATTGAATATTTTTTCCTTAATCAAGTTTTGAAGTCAAACCAATTACAATTCAGACATAGGCAAACTATATAACGCGTAAATTTTTTTGTATGTATCAAAATTCAATTTTTCTTTTTTTGTTGGATCAAGGACTTCAATATCTAGTGCACTCATATTTTCCAATTTTTTTTGATAATCTGCTATTTTTCCACATGTGCAGAACAAAGAGCTTGATTTTATGCGAAAAACCTACATTCACAAGAAATAAAAAATAAATATAATAATCAAATTTAATTTAATTAAAATTATACTTTTTTAGAAACTTATAATAAGGTATACATACTTACAAAAAAATAAATTTTAAATGAATTCATTTGATCCACCAAAAGGTAAATCAAAAGTGGTTTTTTTATCAACATTTTGATAGGTGTAAAAGAGACTCCATTATAGGTATGGTTTAAAACTAGTGGGGTTCTATCCAATCTAAGGTGGTTTGATCAAACCCTCTTCAATTGGAATCCTTTAAATGGAACTTTTCAAGGCTTAAATCATTATATTTTCTAAAAATATGTGGTTTCAACAAAAATCAGGATCTCTCATAAAGTGTAAACCACTATTGTGGCAGCACCCGGTGGAACAATTGTTTAATCAACCCGCATATGATAATCCTGAATCTCAAGTCATGTGTCATCTAGTTGATGTTGATTCTTCAATCTATAGGAAGATTTATACCTATCTGAGAGACAATACCCTTCCACTTGATCTATCCCGGAACCAAAAATGCAACTTTATCCGTCAAGCAACCGACACACCCTAATAGCTGATACACTTTATCACAAGGTCTTGATGGTACTCTCCTCCGATGTCTTGAACGTGATGAATCTGAAACTTCCTTATGAGAAGTTCATGAAGGTATTTTTGGTACTCATTCAAGTGGTCTTACTCTAGCTAATAAACTCCTATGCTTGGGATATTATTGGTTGAACATGGAAAAATAATCTTTTCAATTTGTTAAGAAGTGTCAAGTCCATGGAAATCTCATACATGCACCGACACAGGAGTTGCAACCATTCACATCAACCTGGCCTTTCTATCAATGGGGACTTAATCTTGTGGGTAAGATTCATCCATCTTCCTCTAATGGACATAAATTCATAATCACACCCACAAAGTATTTCACAAAGTGGATTGAATTCATCCCATTAACCACGATCATTGGTAAACAAATTTATTCCTTCATCCTAAACTACATTGTTTGTCGGTATGGCATCCCTAGTTCCATTGTCACTGACAATGGTAGACCTTTCAAAAACTAGGATGTACAAGAACTTTGTGAAAAATTTCATATCCAATATTGATTTTTCCACACCCTATTACCCTCAAGGTAATGGCCAAGAAGAAGCCTCAAATAAGACCATTTTGAAAATATTGAAGAAAATTGTCAATGATGTTGGATGTGACTGGCATGTTCAACTAAACCCCACCTTGTGGGCATACCGTACTAGCATCCACACCCCTCCAAGAGCCACACAATATGCCCTTATATATGGATCATAAGCCATCTTAGCCATTGAGGTTGAGTTACCTTCACTCCAGGTATCATTGAAAGGAATCATTTCAAAGGAAGACTATCGAGTATCCAAACTACAGGAGTTGGAATTGTTGAATGAATGTCGTCATCATGTTGTTGATAAACTAAAAGATTATCAACAAAGAATTTCAAGGAGCTACAATCACAAGGTAAGACCAAGAACATTTTAGGTTGGTGACTTGGTACTAAAATAGAATGCTCGCAATCAACAAGATCAGGAAAAGAAGGAAAATTTTGAACCTAATTGGCTAGGTCCTTTTGTCATTGTATCAATATATGGATCTAGAGAATATTAGTTATCTACAACCAAAGGGGATCTACTTGAAGAACCTATCAAAAAAATTCATCTCAAGAAGTTTTATACATAACTCATCCAGTGAATGGTTAAAAAGAGAAAAAGAAAAAAAAGCAAAAAAAAAGAAAAAAAAAAAAGTAAAAAATAAAAAAAAAGTGCAATAAAAAATTAGTGAAAACCTGACAACAGACATTGTTTGTGATAGATTAGCTTTTCCATCTATTGGAACATGTGTCGGTCATCTGCTTTTCACCATCATTATGCTTGTCCATCATAAAACCTCATGTACATATCTGGGCATTGCGATCATGTCTCACCTTGGCTTGGGGGAAAAATCGTGAACTCACTGGGGGAAATCTACTTTGAGCTTAAAACAAAAGACAAGCAGTAGTAAGACAACATAGAAAACATAATGATCACAATGGAACTCAACATTGAATATCAATCACATAAAATTTTTAAAAACCAACCATCCAAATCAACAACAACATCAGTCAAAACAAATCTAACTAGATGATGTTCTTCTGAATCATGGTTTAATCACTTTAGCATAAATTTTCAATTGTTGTATCTTTTATTTTTGTTATCATTTATCCAGAGCAACTCGAGGATGTCATAGACTAGAGAAGCTATGATGGAGTGTGATATTTTTCTTTGTCTGTTGTCTATGAGTTGATCATTATTACTATGTAAATTTTCCACGAGATGTGCTCTACAAAGTATCACTGATGAAATTTCAGATTTGCATAGGAAAAGGATTAACTCTTGTCTATTTTACGCAAGCAATACTCAAGTCATCTCGGTTCAATTATACCTAGATGCTTGTGTTAACTTGCAATATCAAAAATCCATGTAAGTTGTACTCGGGTCATCATGGTTTAATTATATCATTGATGTTTGTACTAACTTTCAACATATCAAAAGCTCAATGATGATAACAAGCACGACAAATCAGTTGACAAGATGAAAACATTGCATATTTATATTTGCATGGTTAAGATGGATTGCATCCATATTATTTTTTGCATATGCATTTTAGGTTTTCCAAGGCTGGAAAATTTTGAAATGATTTTATCTCTCATTTTAAAAGGATTGAGTACATTTGAAATAAACAAAAATGATCATTCACATGTAGTTGAATAATCATTATCACATCATACATATGTTAGAAAGTATTATCATAGGTCATTCATCCATGCATTAGAACATATATTTGCATTAGAAAAACACAAAAATAATAAGGTGCATCACATCTTATTTGCATGATCAAAATCCATTTTATATATCATAAGGCATCATCTATAAAGCCATGTAGAAATATAATCCATGCATCGTCATTTCATTATTGCATCCATATACAACCATGGCATAATCATATAAACATCACATAGCATATAGAATTGAAATCAAATGCATTCATCATAAAAGCATGTAGACAACATATAGATCAATAGTATCCGATGCATCTCATATAATCTCAAAATGATCAATGTCAAGTGTACATTGATATTCCAGCATGTGGAGAAATACATCAACAAAATGGAAATAAATCATAAAGTCTCCGACTGAATAAATGTATACATCAAGTCTCAATAGATCAACTGTGATCACAAAAGCTATGTGTTTCTCCCCCCAAACAAGGTAGGCCTCGTTGTGCTTGTTGTTGCACCACCAAATGGACATGCACCTGGATCTCTGCATGAACATCAATGGTATAGTCATAGCTCCTATAGAGTATATCAAACTCGAACAAGAAAGTATCAGGGTCTTCTGTAATAAGTCCATACAACTTAGGAAGGGTTGAAGTAGGGATATTTTTTATGTCGTCAACTTCATTCTGATGAGCAATGGGGAAAGGAAAAACTGGTTGGTTAGGTATGTTTCTATTTGCATCACCCATTCCTACTTGATGGATTTACAAAGCAAAGGGGTTCTCAATCAGATTTTGGTATTCAGAGGAAGCTTCAGAACTGGTTAGATCAAGAAATGCATTAGCAAAGGGGTATGGTTCTTCTTCTTCGTCATTTCTAGGAATATTTGGAAACACTTCTAGTTGGAATGGATGAGGATTATTAGGAAGGAATCTCCCATAAGCATCTCTTCTCCTCCCTCTATGCATGCAGTATCAACTTAACATCAACCAACTCACACAAAGAATTGGTGAAGAATAGTGGATCATTGATTTCCTAGATGAGGGATATTCTAAGAACAAACTTCAAAAATGCTACAACAAGAGAAACTATCAATGACTCCAAAGAACTTCCTAGTTTGACACCATCCCCGACAATGACACCAAAAATGTTGGCCTCCTACAATGATTTAACAACTAGGCCTTTATAGTCGTGTTTCAAAGATTAGACATCTAACCTGAATAGCTATTTCAATCATCATGAAGGTGCATTTAACTTGTCAACCCAGGGACATGAACTTGAAATGGGTCAGCACAGTATGTGCACTAGGAACCCAAAGTAGCCATTCTCATTCTATAGCTAAGAAAGACACAATGTTGAAAGTAAATTGCTTGGAAAGGAATAACATAAATGTTGAACATCAACCAACAACTATACTAAGCTAAAATGCATGATAGAAATGAAAATCTGAGCAAACAAACAGGAAACTACTCCATCTGCTTTGGGTGCAGGAATAGTCATAGAATGGAATTCTAGTGGCTGGAGGAACAACCAGTGCCAAATTCTTAACTAGTTACTGAACATGAAGTAATAACTAAACTAAACTACACTAAAGGACAGATTGCTCACCAAGTGGGCCCCCTTGGATGAGTATCCTCTAAAACTAATGTAAACTCAGATACGCAAACTTAGAACTTCATTTTATTCACTGGAATTCATGAGTACAAAAGAGTAGCATAACTGTATTGCTAAAAACTTAAGAATGCAAGTACATCATCAGATCGCGCAACCTCCTGAGAAGGAGCATCTGATCCTTATTTATACTACCAACTAAGCAAGGCAGTCAAATCCATAAATTGGGAGGATGCCATTTAGGGAAAGTAGGGAAAAGTGGAAAGGAGGTTACACCTACATGGAATCTAGTTAGCCATGCATGTCCAAATGCAGATTTAGCACTACAGTAATGCCCACATTTTCTCAAAAGCAATAAAGACCATTACAAGGTGGTTACATTCGATTTGCATGGGGAATATTTTTTTGTCGACCTCCTTTGACCTTTGAATGATTCCCTTGTTGGATGTTATAATGCATGACCAGTTGGCAGTGTCTTTCTCAATTTAGTATCCTCAAATTATATTTGCATGGAAATGTTAGTATGCACAATAATTGCATATCTGGAACCACCTTAAAGAACATTCATTAACCACATGCAAAATTAATATAGATAGTCCATATAACATGCCAATGTCATTAAAGATTTGTAGAAATAAGATTAAGCCCAATGTCTATGGTTTTGAGGAATTATTATGAAAAAATCAACATTCAACATCAAGATCTATGACAACTTCAGCAAATAAATCATAAGTTCTACCCAAAATTAGACCATAAACTAGACTCATCAAGGATGTCAAGGAAGTGTCAAAATTTTAAGGCAATACAACAAGGGAATAAAATATTTTATTTTTCTCTCTTTCAATCCATTTGATGTTAAAATCATCAAACATATCAATGGAATCCCACACATAATTTATATATCATCTTAAATATATTTTATTTTGGATCAAATATTTCTCTAACTTGATACACTACAAGTTTTGAATCACCACGGACTCTAATTTATTATATATTATGTTTGAAAGTCATATTCAAGCCAAGTAATAGAGCCTCATACTCAACCAAATTATTTGTACATTCAAAGTTTATTTTGAAAGCGAACTTATAGTTTGTGTCATCTGATGTAAACAATACAATTCCTACACCATTTCCTTCTCTTGAGCATGCACCATTTTCAAATACTAGCACTTCCTAGATATTTATTTGGGGAAAACAAATCAAGGTTGACCTAATTTTCAAACTCATCATCATAATATCCAATGAAATGACTTGGTTCAATTTCAAAGTAGCAAACAACATTATTTGCTTCATATAGATTCTCAAATATATGTAACATCTTCTTCTCTTTATGCAATTGGACTTCATTCCTATGCAATGGGATAGTAGCATAGGAAAATTCTATTTTGATGATATCACTAATTGAAGTTGTCCACTTCCTAAATAATAGCATGTCCCATTTTGTAGGATATAGTAAACTATAATTATGTCAATTGAAAAGAATTTACTAAGGTATGCAACAAGATGCACCTCAACATTGTTCACTACCCCAATTAAATTTACCTCATGAGAATCCATGGAAAAAAATTCCATATGAATTATAAACTTTCAAAACTAGATAGTTCATAACCTCTAAATGCATCATATTGTTGAATGCTCCAGATTTTAGCATACAATTGTGTACCAATTTATCTTTTATTATAAAATAAGTGTAAAATTGATCAATTTCCTATCAATTGACAGTAGACACAAGTTTCCCAAGTAAATATTAGGACAATATTGGGAATTAGCTTCATCTATGTCATTTTTTGGATCATCAATAGGTTCACATGATTGTTCAAAAATAGTGGGAGCATTTTTTTTTATAAAAGGCCCTTGGCCTATATATATAATAATGTTTATACATATAGATTATATCAGATAAAGCAAAATTCTATAACAGCCCCCAATCTGCCTGTGAGATAACGCTTTTGCTTACAATGCAGATGGGAATACAAATTTTGTTCATAGTTTTCCAATATTCAAAAAATTCAAACAAAAACAAAGTATGTGGATATTTTCTGGATAATCATCTTTAGTATTTCATCATTTCCCCAAAACCAGAATGCATACAAAAAATCCAAAAGACTTCATGTTGACGACTAGTATGCTACTCCTCCATACACTCCACCTAAACCGAATTCTCATCCTCAGTCTCCTCCTAAACCCTTTATATATGTTCAAGTATCTTAAAGAATTCTCTCATTGACACTTGAAGATTCATATATTTGAGTGCTTTAACCATATCAATTGGATGATATCTTGACAAGGGAATGGGTAGTGGAATAATCACATAATTAGTGTTAGGGATGAAAGGCATTACCTTATCACTAATAAAAGCTTGATTTTTTGTTCTCATTTTTTAACTTTCTTCTATTTGGCATTGTCTCCTACAATCGATTCTATATTCTCCATATTATTTATTGGAACATCAACACTCTTTTATTTAAGGAAATATTTCTTTGGTAGTAAATTTGGTATATGTACCTACCTTTAGGTGGTGAATTCCCTACAATCTTTTTCAAAATTTTCCCTACAATTTCATTCTTTTATTTTCTTTTGCTTATTTTTGTATATAGCATATCAATAAAATGACACATATTTCTCAACCTTTGACACTCACTTGCCTATTTACTAGACGTTAGTAATAATTTTGTAGAAATTATATGGTTTCTTTAGTGAGATATTTAATGTTTTCATTGAATGGATTAGATCTCTTGTACCTCTATTTCACTAGTTCCTTGAGCTCGTTAAAATATCTTCTTGGTATCTCATATGAAACATGATAGTTGTCAAGGTCATATTGAAAAATTCCTCTTTTTCATATACATCCATGTATTCTATATTTTTATCTTCATAATATTTAGGTGATCCATCCTCCTATTGGATTTTTTTATCTTCTACAAGTGTGGTAGTTACAAAACACTTTGATGGATCATGAGATAAGTATCATATCTCACACCAAAATGA
Organism: Sequoia sempervirens; assembly: GCA_007258455.2. Classification (NCBI taxonomy): domain Eukaryota; kingdom Viridiplantae; phylum Streptophyta; class Pinopsida; order Cupressales; family Cupressaceae; genus Sequoia; species Sequoia sempervirens. Next base: position 472,402,011 of record VDFB02047230.1, read on the forward strand.
AAATTTGAAGATTCACATGTTTCTTCCTCAAAGTATTAAGGGTTTCTCTATGTTGGTATCCTTGGTTTTCATTTATAGTAACCATTTTCTTATCATTCTAGGTAGGTTTTCAATACCAATCATAATTATATGGTTTATTTTGCAATCTTTAACCTTCATTAAAATGAGTAAAATAATTATTTGAGGGCACCCCTTTCTCTTTTCTAGCCACCCTACATAATAGGTCCTTTGTATCCACCATTACCTTATCAAGTTTGTGTAACACCCCACTAGGGAACCCAAAGGACAACAAAGAAACATGAATGCAAAAGACATGGATTTTTTTTATAAAAATAAAACATTAACATTGTCAAGAACCATGATTATCATTAGCTAACATTACTCAACATAATCATCAGCTTTCTAATGAACATGTACAATCTAAAGTTGCTAATATCATTCACAATGGAGTAAACCATCGATAACTCATAAAGTAGTAGTGGAAGATAATCAAACTTATCATTTGAATTCTAGTCCTAAGTACTCCTAGGTTCCCCAACATTGTTACCAACAACATCTACACAAGAAAGGGTTACATTTCTTTTCCCTTTCAACCTACTAGACAAGGATAGATAAACATTTAACATTTAAGTACAATATCAAAATCTTTACATAATTACTAGAAATGAAATGAACATTTTACAGTTAATTTTCCAGGGCTTAGGTACATCATGATACAATCCTAGATTATATTAATAAAGAATGATATAACATTTGTTCATTTTTCATCCTATACTAACTCCTACTCCATACATAAATTAGTAACACCATACCACCACCAATTAATCACATCACGCCGCGTTACTGCATTTATTATAAGGAATAATGATGATACCCACATAGCCATGAAGAATGTAAGAATACTAATTCCAAGTGAAGATCAATTTGATATGCATCACTACATATTGCCTTAACATAGTTTCTATTAATCGACAGGATACATCATCATTCCTTTATAACATGCACCAATAAGAATTATGGCTAAGACATTCCTCATAAAGAATATGCTTATAGCAATTAACCATCTACTCATTCCAATTATTACTTTTCCCATAAATACTTATCCTAATATCATGTGTGTGACCTGTCAGTGGTGCAAGGGGATGGTTTCATGTCACTCTTTTAGGAGAGACACATGACGTCACAACTCTCCTTCACCAATGTGTGAGTGTGGGTTATATATTATGCTGGTATATATGTACATGTTATTGGTTTGTGATGCAGGATTGCAGGTACCAAGCATCGACTCCACCTGGTCTCATAGGTCTGAGCATGCCTAAAAACAATCCCGATGGTGGTATGTGGAGATAGCATAGGGCCCTAAATATCCTAGCCTTGAACCATTGCCTCATAGGAGGTGATGTTGTCAGATGTATTCACCTATTCAATATGCCATTAAGGCAATATACTTTACCTTTTTTGCGAATGGTTTTGGTGGAGTGATTTGTGTTGCATTACTATTTTAATTGTGTTTAATTATGTCTTTTGATTTTTCATTTCGTTAAAAGTCTCCTTGAAAGATTATATTTTTGCATATGTATATATGTGTATTATGTTTTATTAAAATAACGTTATAAATATTAACATATTCTAATGTTATTTACTAGATATATTAATACATGTTTATTAGTAAATATTTAAATATTAATAGGTAAGCATATGTTATATTTGTGTTTTGATTTACTATTTTGGTGGAGTGGCTATTTTTAAGGAGGTTCTTTTATCTTTTATAATGTTTTGAATTTATTTGGTGGGAAACCCTAAACAAATGAGCTAATTATGTGAGTTAATTTGATTATTTATTTTATTTTAATTATTTCATTAGTGGGATAAGGATAGGTGCTTTAATTTAATAATTTAATATTTTATTTTATGAGAGGATTTTATTTCCTTGTTTTATTTTGGAAAGGAAGAGTCTTTTGGGGAAAAAGAAAGAAAGTTATTTTCCTTTTTGTTTTTCTTTCTTTTTGAATTTAATTAGTTTTATTTATGAGAAAAATGGGGGAAAATGGGACTTTAAATCTTTTATTTGTGCATAAAATTTAGAGGATTCAGAAGAGATTTTTGGGGGGTTTGAGAATAGAGAGAAAGTGGAGAGATTTTACATGGTTTTGAAGTAAATTTTCAAAGGTTTTTGGGAAATTTTGAGTGGTTTTGAAATGAAATTTGGAGGAGAGTGATTTGGAATTCAATTATGATTTGAGGGGAATGGATTTTCTGCTAGATTGTGTGGAATTATGATTTCTTATCATGCCTTGGATTAGAGATTCGGGTTTGGAAAGCTTCTTCAATTTTCAGCATCTTGCATTCAGATTTTTCATGTTTTGAGGTGGGTTCTGTACTTATTTATAATTTGTGTTTTAAATTCATAAAGATTTATATGGATGTTATATAATATGTGATTTAAATATTTTGAAGTGTTTCTTTCAAGTGATGAAATTCCGCTATATGTTTGGTTTTCTCATTTTGATGTTTGACTATAATTGGGTATGTTGAATAGAGGGTTTTTAAGGGATCTGTTTGTTGTTTCGCATTTTGTGAATTTTTGAGATGTTTTTGGTCAATTTTTTCCAAGTTATTGAGTAGTTGAGGATCAAATCTTAAATTTTTTTTTTATGGATTTGGATTTTGAGTTGATTTGACTATTTTATGGCTGGTAGACTTGACTGTTGTGAAGAGGGATTTAGCTCCGTTTTGGGGTAGGGTTTCTATACTTCTCGTCCTTTATTTAGAATTATATTGAATTGGAATCTTTGTGGAGTGTTTTCATGATGGTTTTTGTGTATTCTTAATTCTAAAAATGATGGTGTTTCTATGCTTTTAATAGCATATGAATGTTTCTTTTGCTCTCCTCCGTTTTTAGGCTTTTAAGAGTAGTTTTTGGGAATATGTTTGCAAAAATCATTAAATGAATTTATTTATTTTTCTTGGGTATGTATTTCTTATTTTTGGAAGGTTTCTAGTGTATTCTTTGGTCCTATATGGTTTTGTGGTGTTCTCTTTTCAATGTCATGGACATGTGTTGAGTTTCGTGAAGATTGGAGTCGTTTCATGCATCTATTAGTAGCCTTGTTTTTTATTCATGAATAATCAGATTGGATGTTGTTATAAAAGAATTTTATGAATGGTTTATGATGTCTATTTTGGTTCTTTGTGATCTTGATTTGTTTACACTTCCTTCTTTTTCATTCATGATAAGTTTCAGAAAGTTTCATTGGGCCTTGAGTACCTAATGGTGGTTTAATCAATGGTACTTGATACACAATTATACTGTTGTATCCATGTGTTATTTTTTTAGAACCTTGGGCTAGATAGGTTCATATCTTACCCATGTGAGTATGGCTTGTAAGTTCTAAAAAGATCCTTGTCTCAATTCTATCCCTTGCATTCCTTGTATGATAACTCTTGGTTTTGCGTAGTTTCCCTTCCTTGGTGCTTGTGTGTTTGAGGGCTTTATGTCCATCTCCTAGCATAGGGGGTGGTCCTTTAGGTTCCACATGGTTGGGTGGTTTCCTATCTCCATTGGGTATATGTGTCCTTGTTCGAGTGCGTGGATGGGTTCGAGTGTCTTCATGTGATGATTTTTCTAGTGCTTATTGCTCATGCTTTCGATCCTATTTTTAAAAAGTAGATTATGTATTGGATTATCATAGTTTCATATGAGTTTTGGATTGCTCCTAGTAGGATGATAATGTTTTAATATGTAATGTAATAGGAGGTTAATGATGATATTTGGTTATCTAGGATTATTTGATTATGTTCCTTTCATGTGCTCTTGTGGTATCTATATCTTCTCATTTGAATGAATGTTAACCTTAGGCACTTGAGTTGGTTAAGGAATGAACTTTAGATCCTAAATCTTAAATGGGATGTATGATTTATAAGATATGATTCTTAAAGGATGTTTCATTCTTATGTATTAGGATAAGTATTTATGAGCACAAACTAGGGTAAAGGATATTGCTTTAATGACATATCAAACATGCGACTACATCTAAAAAACATCACCTCCTATGAGGCAATGGTTCAAGGCTAGGATATTTAGGGCCCTATGCTATCTCCACATACCACCATCATGTTTTTTTTAGACATGCTCAGACCTGTGAGACTAGGTGAAGTCGATGCCTGGTACTTGCAATCCTACATCACAAACCAAGAACATGTACATATATACCAACATAATATATAACCCACACTCATGCATTGGTGAAGGAGAGTTGTGATGTCATGTGTCTCTCCTAAGAGAGTGACATGAAACCATCCCCTCACACCACCAACAAGTTACACACATGATACATGAAGCACATCATCAAATTGTTAGTCCAATATATATATATGTGTGTGTGTGTGTGTGTGTGTGTGTGTGTGTGTGTGTATTAGGGAAATGAACATATCTAATAGCAACGTGCACCATAATCATACTACAACATCAAAGTATCACACTCCTAGAACAAAATACACACCTTAAGAATTAATTAGAAGGACTATAATTAATTCCATCACTAAACTAGGGTTCAGTGTCATAATACCTATTAGCAATGCCTAGTCTGGAGCAGTATTACATCCTCCCCCCTAAAACTTGACTTACTCCTGGAAGTCGCAAGGCTCAAAATGGAAACACAAACACATTAGTCCCAAAATTTCTCTACTCTATAATTGATGTACATCCTCTTTCTGAATCATTACAATTAAAATCACTATTTGGCTACACATTTGAAAGTAATATTTTCCTAACCATGTTTATTTAGAAATCCATACATCTCTTATAGCAAGATACTTGATTTTACACTAATAAATATAGCAGGTACTCCAATTAACTCAATTTTCCATTCCCAATACAAACATCTCCATAATCTCATACAAGGAAAACACATTGAATGATTACTTGATATTCAAAAATACACACCATCTCATGTTTCAGAAACACAATTCAAGTTACAATTTATGATTTTCAATAACATCCTATCCATTTAATACCATAGATTCACAATACACTCACATTTAAGGTAGCATGGTTATCCATATCTTACATCAATATGCAACAAAATATAAGAAATATACATCTAACAAATGCATACACAATCACATCACCGGGAAGTGCAAAACACAAGGCTACACAAGGGTCCATCTGGACACCAAAAAGCAACATACTAATCCATGATACATAATCCATGAGCCAAGAGCCAATATCCATCTCACATATTCCATACCTCACACTTAGTGGCTTAATGGTGTTAGGCCACACACACATGGTGAGACCATCCAAACAAGACCACAATTACCTATCTCGTGTTGCATAAGGTGGTTAGCCTCCAAGAGATAGTCATCACACATAGGTGGGTAGTGGGTCCAAGTTGTGTAACATCCTCACATACCTCCATCCTCAAGGTTCCCTACATCTGCTTCCTCATATACACTCACCAAGTCTGCCTCATACATCATTGGAGAGGAATCACAATATGACACATGGCCAACATCTAAAACAATAAGGATAAACTAGTTTAGCCACCAAAGTCATAAATAAATATCAAATAAAGATTCAAATTTAGCAATAAAGCAAGAAATGCGTGCAATTTCAACACTAAATCAAATGTAACTATGAGGGATACACACAAATAAGATCACAAGGTGTGGCTAAACCATCACAATCAAACATAAACAATGTGTCAGCCTTCACAATAAATAGAAAATCATTAATAACCATAAAGAAATTCCACAATCTTTGAAATTGCATTGCACAACACTGAACGACTAGATACCAGCCACCAAATGAAGGAGGGAACAACTTTAGGCTATAACAATAGCCTTCATGTGGTGCAGAGTGAGCACACCATCCACATGACTTAGAGTGTACTCCTCAGCTACACCCTACATTGCGTCGTCACGTGACATAGTCATACACCAGTCAGAGAAGTCACACACTGGTTGTATGTCACATGGAAGTGTGTCTATGGCTCCATGGAAGAAGGAATGTGCAGAACACACCTCGAATAGCGATACCTCATGGAGAAGGCACACACAAGTACTCATCGTAGCCAAAGGTATACATGGCTAGGACATACCCATATGCTAACCGACCCAAACACTGTTGAAAGCAAACATGAGTATCCCTCTACAAGTGTGTGAGGGACCATTACGCTCATCACACAAGTAGGCTATCATAACACAATATCATAGTGCATCTTCACATGTCTATGCACATGGCATCGTGTCCTCAAGCCCAACTTGCTACCATCATCAATATGGCATCATCAACAACACTATGTTGGAGCAGTGGGTTGTGGAATCATACATATTGCATCATGTTGAAACATGTGCAGATACGAAGTCTGTCTCATCATGGGTATCAAACTTCCCTCCACATGTTGGAGCTCAAAATATACATATACATGGGGCACATGGTCCCACTTGGGTTATCCATGCAGGTCCCTCTCACCCTAGACCCCAGCCCCCAAGAGGCAACACATGTGGCATATCATACCTTTCATGAAGACAAGGTAGATGATCATCCAAGAAATACCAATGTTGTACTCAAAACTATAGGAATTAGGCTAGCACGTATGGATCAAGTACCCTGTTCCATCATAGGGGGAAGTAGTAAGTACATTTCCTCAAGATCGGTTGAGCTAAGGCTACTTTGCACCGTAATATGTGTACGTTGCACACTCCACCCAAGGAACTTTATGGCTGCTACTACCCCTTCATAGATTGAGGGACTAGAGAACCAAAAGAAAAGAATATGTGAAACTATATTTTGGCTAATCTTATATATATAAATTTCAACCACATGTGGGTTGGACCTCAATCAGGTAACAAACATACAAACACACATAATGGTATGGTTAATCCCACACCAAAAATTACAACATTTTCCCCATGGATGGGTACACAGTATCACCATCCCATGGGCACAAAAAGAAAGTATGGGGTATTCACTACACTCAACCAATGCACAGTTACCGGTTTCTCACATTTACAAGGGGGTTACAATTACATACACAATTCCATAAGTACATTTATTTCTTTAACCAATGTGATTCATATCATTACATATATCCATAACCCTTTATCATTTTTTCTTTCACTCTACTCTTTTCCATATATCACATGATCTGTTAAATTTCAATGTCAAGATCACCGTGATCACTTAACAACTCCACCTAAAAAATTCACATTCACTTTTATTCATTCAGTATAACATTATATCCTCATAACATATGCATATGCAAACTAACTTTTCTTCCATACAATAAGAATTTTACATAAGCACCATGAATTTTTAAATGCATCCAGAGTACAAAAAATTATACACAAGTTCTATATTCACAAAAGAATAATAATGATCCTCTACTTAACTCTTACTACTTCATGTAGGCCTTTCCTAAACAAAAAAAACTCTTACTTCATCACAAGTTATTCAAAATTTCATAGAACAAAAGGATTCACATATTCATTTCCAAAACACAATCCCACATTCTCTCAAACTTTATCCCAATTCAGGACAAGTAACACTAAATCTTTACACAGGGATTATGCCTACTCAAACATCCCTACCCCATACCTAATCTTAATTACTTCACATGTCACCCACTCATAACAACTCAACATGCAAGACATCTAATGCATAAATATTTTCTATTTAAACAATAGTAAGAAAAGAGGAAGACATTACATCATAGGTTTTCAACTACACATAGCAAACAAGATGTTCAATTACCAATATATTCATTTATTAACTACCTACATACTTTTCCCTTGGTCTATTCTAACTACCCTTTTACAAGCAGTATATTCTTAACATTATGAAAATGTAGTGCACCACATAAGTAACCTATCTGCACAAAATAACATCTTATCTTAATGCACATTTAGTCAATCAAAATAAATACGCATGCCAACTTGTCAGCAATAAATCAAAACCCACACATGCATTCCAAGACTAAATTTGTACCTTTAAAGACCAAAATCCATGGAAATGAAACAAGGTCACACAAGAAAAACCAACTAGGACAACATAATGGGATCATGCGAAACTAGAGTACCCAATGTTAGAATCTGGCTTTGATGCCAGGTGTAACGCACCGCCAAGGAACCCAGAGGATAACAAAGAAAGAAAGAGGAATGAAAAAGACATGGAATTTAAAAAAAAAAAAACAAAACATTAACATTGTCAAGAACCATGATTATCATTAGCTAACATTACTCAACATAATCATCAGCTTTCCAATGAACATACAATCTAAAGTTGCTAATATCATTCACAATGAAGTAAACCATCGATAACTCATAAAGAAGTAGTGGAAGATAATCAAACTTATCATTTACATTCTAGTCCTAAGTCCTCCTAGGTTCCCCAATGTTGTTACTAATGTAACATCTACCACAAGAAAGGGTTAGGTTTATTTTTCCTTTCAACCTACTAGACAAGGATAGATAAACATTTAACATTTAAGTACAATAGCAAAATATTTACATAATTACTAAATGAAATGAACATTTTGCAGTTACTTTTCCAGGGCTTAGGTACATTATGATACATTCCTAGATTATCTTAATAAATAATGATATAACATTTTTTCATTTTTCATCCTATACTAACTCCTACTCCATACATGAATTGGTAACACCATACCATGACCAATTAATCACATCGCCCTGCTTTACTGCATTTACTATAAGGAATAATGATGATACCCACATAGCCATGAAGAATGTAAGAAAGAATAATTCCAAGTGAAGATCAATATGATATGCATCACTACATATTGCCTTAACATAGTTTCCATTAATCAACATGATACATCATCATTCCTTTATAACATACATCAATAAGAATTATGGCTAAGACATTCCTCATAAAGAATATTCCTATAGCAATTAACCATCTACTCATTCCAATTATTACTTTTCCCATAAATAATTATCCCAATACATAAGAATGAAACATCCTTTAAGAAGCATATCTTATAAATCATACATCCCATTTAAGATTTAGGATCTAAAGTTCATTCCTTAACCAAATCAAGTGCCTAAGGTTAACATTCATTCAGATGAGAAGATATAGATACCACAAGAGCACATGAAAGGAACATAATCAAATAATCCTAGATAACCAACTATCATCATTAACCTCCTATTACATTACATCTTAAGAAATTATCCTCCTAGTATGAGCAATCCAAAACTCATATGCAACTATGATAATCCAATACATAATCTGCTTTTGAAAAATATGTTCCCAGAAGAATCATCACATGAAGACACTCAAACCTATCCATGCACTCGAAAAAGGACACAGATACCCGATGGAGATAGGCAACCACCCAACCATGTGGAACCCAAAGGACCACTCCCTCATGCTAGGAGATAGACATAAGGACCTCAAACACACAAGAACCAAATAAATTCAAAACATTATTAAAGATAAAAGAACCTCCTTAAAAATAGCCATTCCACCAAAATAGTAAATCAAAACACAAATATAACATATGCTTACATATTAATATTTAAATATTGATAGACATAAGGACCTCAAACACACAAGAACCAAATAAATTCAAAACATTATTAAAGATAAAAGAACCTCCTTAAAAATAGCCATTCCACCAAAATAGTAAATCAAAACACAAATATAACATATTCTTACATATTAATATTTAAATATTTACTAATAAAAATATTAATATGTAGTAAATAACATTAGAATATGTTAATATTTATAACCTTATTTCCATAAAACATAATACACACACACACACACACTCATATATATATATATGCAAAAATATAATATCTCAAGGAGACTTTTAACCAACCAAAAATCAAAAGACATAATTAAATGCAAATAAAATATTAATGCAACACAAATCACTCCACCAAAACCATTCACAAACCAGGGTAGAGGATATTGCCTTAATGTCATATCGAATAGGTGACTACATCTGACAACATCATCTCCTATGAGGCAATGGTTCAAGGCTAGGATATTTAGGGCCCTATGCTATCTCCACATACCACTATCGGGATTGTTTTTAGGCATGCTCAGACCTGTGAGACCAGGTGGAGTTGATGCCTACTACCTGCAATCATGCATCACAAACCAAGAACATGTACATATATACCAACATAATATATAACCCACACTCACACATTGGTGAAGGAGAGTCGTGACGTCATGTGTCTCTTCTAAGAGAGTGAAATGAAACCATCCCCTTGCACCATCGACAGGTCACACACATGATACATGAAGTACATGTCATTAAATCGTTAGTCCATAATATATATGTGTGTGTGTATGTATTAGGGAAATGAGCATATCTAATAGCAACATGCACAATAATCTTACTACACACTATATTCTAATCTCTGTCATGAATAAGGCCACATAAGTAACATCCAACATTAGAGTATCACACTCCTAGAACAAAAGACACACCTTAAGAATTAAGTAGGACTATAATTAATTCCATCACTAAGCTAGGGTTTAGTGTCATAATACCTATTAGCAGTGCCCAGACTGGAGGGGTATTACAGTTTGTCTTTTTATATGAGAAGCTTTCTAGAAGTTGTTGCACCTATTTTTGTAAGCTTAAAATTAGGTCTCTTGACATTCATAGTGTATTAGCTTGTGTTTTCTCTATATTGGTATCCATAGAATAATATTCCCTCAATATTTTAGGTTTCTTATTCCCAATAAATATCCCATTTTCACAGCAAATTCTCCATAATATAGAAAAAGTAACATAGATTCATCCAACTTCATATGAGGGGAACTTTCTTCATTTTCATTACAAATCTATTGTTGAAATCAACTATTTCCTTCACCCCTTCCTTTATTTTTTATCTCATGGATTACAAATTTTGGACCCACCCTTTCTCCATACTACAATATAAAGACCCCTATGAACTCATCCCATGAGTTTTTGCTAATATCTAGAAGGTTTAAATACCACTCTTTTTCACTCTACTCTAGTGAATACATAAAGAGTTTCATCATGGAATATTCACCTTCTATCTCATATTCATATATCATATTGGTTAAATGCCTTAGGTGGTCCTCACTAATGACAAAATTATTGCCTTGAAATTTTTAATCTTTCCTCTAATCACAATTGGGATTGGATTAGGGTATCCTAGTGAAGATAAGGAAAAAAATGATTATCAAAGACAAAATATTCAATAAAAAGTAGCATTTATACCTTGTTTACCATTCTCCTCTAATTAAGCTAAAATGAATTGGACCCTTTTATGCTCCACTTGGTGTTCTTCTATTGTACAATGAATGTAATAATGTGAATGTGAATTGCTCTTAATTTTTCATGAGCTTAAAATAAGCTCAAGATTTGATGATGAAAATAAAATAATAATTTTAGCATGAAATTAAATTGTTGAAATGAAAGAGAGAAGCCTCAATTTATATATTTTCCATGAGGAAAATCAAGGGCCAAGATACAAATTTGTTGGAGTGTTGGGATTTAAGGATTTTGGAGGCATGGTATGAAGGCTTGGCCTTGTGACATGGCACAAGGGGAAGGGGAATGTACCATGAGATTTAAATGAAGGAATACTCACACACGTGTAAGTAAGACATGTGTAGGAAATATAGAGGTTGCACATGTGTTAAAAACATACTCACACATGTGTGAGCAAGAGGTGGGGTGAGTAAGCATGCTAACACATGTGGGAGCATGAGAAGGTTAGGGATATATATTAGGTGATGAAAAATTTATATTTTGATTTGTGTTAGGATATTGGATGGAAAAGATTGAAAATTGAAATATTACCTAGTGAGTTGTAATTCAAAATTAAAAGAAAACTTAATGGTGTATCAATTATTCTTAATTAATTAACTAATTTGGGTTACTTAATTAATGAAGTTAGAGTAATTAAGCACTAAGGTTAATTAAATTGATTAATTAACCTTAGGAAGGAGACAAGAATTAATTGCAAGAAGAATAATTAATTAAATAATAATTTATTTAACTAATTATAGGAATATGGGATAGTGGTGAATTGTAAAAATAATTATTTACTCAATTAAGTAATTGAAAATAATGAATTGGGAGATGGTGATGAATTTTGAGTGTCTATACCTAGAATGCCATAAAATTAAATTTTTTTGTATCTTTCTACTCACAATGGTTTTCTTGTTGGAGAATTTTTTTAGCATATATTTAAGGGTTAGTTGATGGTAATGTTGATTTAGTCTCACATTATGTGCATGATAATTTGGAACATTCTATGCATTACTTTGATTTACATTTTATTTTTGATTCATTTGTTGGGATTGTTGATTAAGTTGATCTTGAATTGGCTCAATTTGGGCTTCTAATTTATGTTGTTTTTTCCTAAGGCTATCAATTAGGTCTATATACTGATATAATTATCTTTCCCTACACTTATTTTCTAATTGAGTAGCAACATCAACATCTTAGAAAACAGTTTCTACCTCCTATTGAGTTTCACAAGATAAGGTAGGAGAGTTGTGATGTAAATTTATCCTTGGATTTCTTAGACATGGAGGTAGAGTTAAGTTCATATATGTATGTTTGGTATTCAATTCTTGGGGTGTACCTCGATTCCTTGTCCCAATATTTATTTCTTTCCTAGGAATATTATAATAATGTCTGATCATTATAATACCAATTCAAACCTTACTATCAACTAGTTCATTTGATGTATATTAATATTTTTACCTTGTGTTCCACTTGTACCTAATGTGCCTACTAGTTTAGTATTTTAGGATTCACCCACAAGAAACATACATGGGATTTTAGCTCTCCACTCTCTATGTCACCGCGTCACTTTATTTGAAATCACATCATGATGTCTCTAAATTTTGAATCACTTCCTCTATTTCTAACTTCTATTTCTTACAAAATTATTTATAAGTTCTTCCTTGATAGATTCACCACTGCTAAAATTAGGAGAAATAGACCTTCGTAATATATTTTTTTGAAAGTATCAACCAAGGGATAATTTTATTGGTTGCAACATACTTTTTTATTAACTTGGGTCTTCAATTTGAATGATAATTAAAATTTTCCCATGAGGGTGTGGTTCGGTGGTCAAGTCGCTTGGTTGTAGTGACAGCCACCAGGGTTCAAATCTTCGCTGGGCCAAAGTGCTCGCAGGCCTTGTGCCTTCGCTGGGCTGTTGTGCTCGCGGATTTGGTTGTTTCTTGTGGTTTCTTGTATCCGGTTCATAGCTCCGGTCAAAAGCGTTTACCCCTAATAATATGGGTGCATTGCACCTTTAAAAAAAAAAAATGATAATTAAAATTTATCTAGAAGTGGTGCCACTTTTTTTTATCTGAGTTATAAGCCCCAAATACTTAAGATTAGATAATTTTCCAAATTTCATGGGCGTCAAACCTAGGAAGAACACCACAAAACATATATTTAGGTTGGGAAACTAAGCACCAATTATTGAGGTGGTTAGAACCTCCTTCACTTATGGTTCTACAAAACCAAGTGGGGGTTCCCTAAGGTGCTAGGTTATAAAACTAATGGGACTAAACAAATACCTTGGTACAAACTATAACTAATTCATATTATACTCCTGTGAGATGAGGAAATGTCAGTGAGGGTCGATTATGCTTAATCCATGATGAATTGAAGCACAATTTACCCAAAAAAACCTGCATCTACAAACAATATCATTCAAATTGAAAAATTAAACTAAACATTTAATTGAAATTGAAAGTTACGAACTACACAAAAATAGTCAAATTCCTACTCTAACCCATTTGAAACTTATCATGTTTTGGAATTGGTGTCGTGTTGATCTGAAATGATGACCCTTTCCTAATCTCGTGATTAGTGAGCCTATTTTAATCTATTCTATGGAAGAGAATCGATGAAACCATTGTGATGGATGTATGAAAACCTAATTTATGCTAATTCAAACATGTTGCAAGCTAAGTTACCATGATTTTATGCTAAAAATAAATTAATTATGAAATTGCTAAGCTAATTCTAAGTTAAAAGATGAAAACCCTAATTCATATACAAACTAAGATGGATGCATGGAAGCAATTAATGGACATGCTCTAAGCTATTATGCAATTAAAATTAACTAAGATAAGCTAAAAAGTGAGTGAAATATGAGTGTGGATGCAAGTAAGTTCAACAACATAATTTTGCAATTGAAAGATGGATGATATTCAACAGCATAAGTTTTCACTAAAAAGGATGGATCCATTTGTCTCCAAATAGTAACCTATTTATAGGAAAGTAAATGAGAAATGGAGCGCTGAGATTGAAAAGATTAATCAACGGTCCAAGACGAAGGAGATGAGAGGCATGTATCATGGATTCTCATCAACCGATTAGAATGCATGATAGGATTACTTGCCTCAAACAAACACACTTTTTGTCATACCCATAATTTTTCACTAGAAATACCCAACAATTATATTTTTTTTCATATTAATACAACTCTAATACTAATATACCTTCCTTACTTAATACTTTTATTAATTAAATTAACCACCAATGCCAATACTAATATTAAAATTAATTTAATATTAACAATATAATTACCTTTAGTTATTAATTGTTAATAGAAGGTAATTTTACAATGTCGTAACCTTTTTTTTTTGTTTTATTTCATATAAGAAGTATTTTTTTTGGCCAAAATATAATTATTTAAATTCTCCAATTAACATTATTACAATTATCCCATTAGATATTAATAATTAATTAAATTTACATTCAAATATTTATTACAATCTTAGTAAAATTTCTACCTTTTGATATTATTAATATTACTCTCAATATTACCACTAATTTGAGAATCCAATAGTATCAATATTAATAATACCTTATTATTTTTATTTCCATCTTTAAACACTAATAATATTTATCATCTCACTAAACATTTTTCACCAATGTCAATCTAAGAATTGGACTTAAATTAAAACTAATTATTTTAGAGTACTAAATTACTATTACTATTATCATTTTTACATGGTTAATATTATTTGGAAATATTATCAATATTATCACATAAATAAATCCATGTTATAATTAATACTAGTACTTTGTTTTCTTTAATAAAAATATCACTACTGCATAATAACACTGTGCTAAAATTAATATTATATTTACCATTGACATTATTGTTAATATAACCATCACATTTACTAATATTATTATTAAACTTAATATAATATTTCTATTATTATTAAATTAATATTAATTTTACTCTCCCACAATTGCTAAAAACATTAATATGAGTATTCGCTTCTAAATTTCATATCAGGCTTACTAATCTTATTAATGATATTTATGTAAATATAAAATGTTAAAACTAGTATTACTATTATAATTACAGCTATGAAATAGGATTTTTTTTTTCTCTACAATGAAAAAAAACGAACATTAAAATAATATTATGTATTTTAATTTTACTATAGGCCGGTGGAATAATATGTAAGAAAAAAAAAACAAAATGACTAATATTTAAAGGCTCTAGATAGTCTTCCCATTATCGTGATTATTTGCAATGACAATATCACCCAACAATTACCTCATATGTCTACCTTTATAATAGAAGAGGTAATCCCACACATTCACTCAAGTGACTAAGTCAGTTAAAAAAAACTCATGAAAAAAAAGAATTAATATAAATATAACTTCAATTAACCATTTCTTATAAATTATTCAATAGAGGAGAAGACCCAGTATCCGCCAAGGCTACTTTCGCACAACTGGAGAATTCAAACCATACATTGAATCGAAAAAAAATTTATGAGTTTTTTTCGCTCACAAGTTAAGTGCTTATAACTAAGGTTTTGGCTTCTCGGCAATTCAATTGAGTGCGGAAGCATTGGATATAAGTGCGGAGGTCAAAAAGTCACCTTGTTGGATATATGCGCGGAAGTCAAAAAGTCACCTTTTAGAGGTGTCGTCCATTTGCCACCACCTACTGTCCCAATATCCACCCGCTATAATTCCAATCAATTATAGCTGTTTTAGCACTTAAAATCCACTCAAATCATTCACTTTAGCACTTAATGAACAACTATTGGTGTTTTTGTAATTATTTATTCAATAAAATAAAGTTTTTTAATGGATCAAAGTGAAATTTTTTTGGGGGGGTTAAGTAAGCATGGAGGTGGCGGTAATTCAATGGAAGGCAGTAACTGGGTCCTTTCTCCTAATTAGTTTGTACTAGTAATAAGATTATTACATTGAATTTTCTTTGATGAACATGAACACAACACTAGTTCGATAGAAATATGATATCAATGGTATTATTAGTTCCTGCCGGTAGGCAGGTATACTTATGCATTCACCCAAAATGCATTTAACCGGCAACATGAACCAATCACATTTCACCATTTAACATATTGCTTATTTTTTTGTATAGTTTGAATTTGGAGAGCTATTTTATATATTGGAAAATTAGCATTTATCTATTTTTCTATTTGTCTAAGTAGCTTTATAAATCATTTTCGTTTTAAAAATTCAGGAAAATACGAACGCATAAATTGATTAAATAAATTTAAGCAAAGGCATAGTTTAAAAGGTGGCGGCTAGAGGTACGTAATCCATGAATGCAGATTAAATGCATTAAAATATCAGGAAACTACGAGCGCATAAATTGATTAATTAAAATTAAGCAAAGGCATAGTTTATCAAACTGGCGGGTAGACGTACATGATGCATGAATAGAAATTAAATGCATTGAATGGCATCTGGCTCAAGGTGAAAGCAGTGGAATCGCTTGGAGGCCACGCGTGGCCAGGGTACTTTGGTCATTTAATATAGAGTTAAGTTACTTGGTATGCATTTCTATTACTTTGCGTGTGTTGTTTTTGTCTTCTGTAAGCGGTGTTCTGAGGGAGAGTTTTAGCGACTGAGCAGGATATGTTATAGTTGCAGAGTCCAGACCCAAAAATGAGTTATTTGAGGTGATAATTTGGTAATTTTCAGAGTTTCGATACATTAAAACGCTGGACAGTGAGAGATGAATTGCTTGAGGTCAAAAGAGGTAACTTTTCATTTTTTAGTCTATTTGATACAAGAAATGCAAGTAGGGTTTCATAGTGCTTTAAGGCATTCATATACTTTGATTATAAATTCGTATTTTAAACTACTGTTAGTATTGTTCATTCGAATTTCTTGTTGAAATGCGAAGGTTTCATCTGCGTTTGATAGGAATTATGTAGAAATCCTCTTGTTCATTTTACTTCATGCATGTGAGTCGACAGTGTGTTGCTTTGAGCTTTTCCATTGTCATCAAAGCATAAAGGATAGAGGGGTTCTGTTAAAAGTCATGGTTGTTGTCCTCGTAGGCATAAATCCGTATATTAAACTACTTTTAGTATTATCTATTCGATTTTTTTTGTTGAAATGTGAAGGTTTCATCTGCATTTGATAGGCATTATGTAGAAATCCTCTTGTTCATTTTGCTTGATGCATGTGAGCCCTGTAGAGTTTGTATTTTTTTATTGCTGCAAAGTGGTCCCATAAAGAGGGCTTTGGAACCAAAATTATGTCAACGTGTGCAATAATGAGAGCTTTTCAACAATGAGTCGACAGTGTGTTGCTTTGAGCTTTGACATTGTCATGAAAGCATAAAGGATAGAGGGATTCTGTTAAAAGTCATGGATGTTGTCCTCGTAGGCATAAATGCAAACAATGGGAGCATAAAGAATGCAGTAGAAACCTTTTACCTATCGGCAAGCATAAAAATTGTGTCAGATGTCGTCATTACTGTTTTTGTATCTTGGGGTTATAAAAAACTATGTCAAAAATGTTGTAGAGTCCAAATTACAATGTTTCCATAGAGCAGTTAAGTAATATTGCTTTTCGCTTTTTAGTCTGTTTGATACAAGAAATGCAAGTAGGGTTTCATAGTGCTTTAAGGCAATTGTATACTTTGATTATAAATTCATATTTTAAACTACTTTTAGTATTGTTTACTCGAATTTCTTGTTGAAATGCGAAGGTTTCATCTGCGTTTGATAGGAATTATGTAGAAATCCTCTTGTTCATTTTACTTCATGCATGTGAGTCGACAATGTGTTGCTTTGAGATTTTCCGTTGTCATCAAAGCACAAAGGATAGAGGGGTTCTGTTAAAAGTCATGGTTGTTGTCCTCGTAGGCATAAATCCGTATATTAAACTACTTTTAGTATTATAATCTATTCGAACTTCTTGTTGAAATGTGAAGGTTTCATCTGCGTTTGATAGGTATTATGTAGAAATCCTCTTGTTCATTTTGCTTCATGCATGTGAGCCCTGTAGAGTTTGTGTTTTTTTGATTGCTGCAAAGTGGTCCCATAAAGAGGGCTTTGGAACCAAAATTATGTCAACGTGTGCGATAATGAGAGATTTTCAACAATGAGTCGAAAGTGTGTTGCTTTGAGCTTTTCCATTGTCATGAAAGCATAAAGGATAGAGGGATTTTGTTAAAAGCCATGGTTATTGTCCTTGTGGTCATAAATGAAAACAATGGGAGCATAGAGAATGCAATAGAAACCTTTTCCTTGCCGGAAAGCATGAAAATTCTGTCAGATGTAGTTGTTACTGTTTTTGTATCTTGGGGTTATAAAAAACTATGTCAAAAATGTTGTAGAATCCAAATTACAATGTTGCCATAGAGCAGTTAAGTAATAGTGCTTGATAGAACAGTTTTAGGCTTCATGCAAAAGAGCAGTCAAATTCATTGCTAGAAGATTTGTGGTCCAATAACCTGTTGCAATTAGTTTGTGTAGTTAGTCTTGTCTGCATTTATACTTGTGTCTCTTGAATCTGGAAAAATGCTCCGTAGTGTTTAAATGGTTTTTGCTATTAGTATCCATCACAGTAGGAGTACTGTATATTGTTATTCTTTTAGAAAAAATAAAGACATGGTTTTTGTTTTCTAATGAAAGCTTTTTACATGGTGCAATGCTTTTGGTTGGAAGAAAAGAGGTCGTGTAGCGGTCCAGCTGTGGCAAATTCTTCAAGCAAGTAGTACAAGGTGAGTTTCTAGAATGAACCTTCTCTTTTGTTTACAATTGCATATAGTAGATAGAGAAAAAGGTTAATTCAAGATTCTCACTATATTGATTGTACTTGTAATCATATCGTTGCTTTTTGTTACAAGGACAATCTTTGCAAATGGGTATTGTGAGTGGCATATGCTATATGGTTCATAAAAATTAAGCAGTTAGGGTTCAAAAGTAGATCTTCGTTTCAAAAAATTAACCTTTTCAAAATTTGAGAGTTTGATTATGAATCCATATGCATAATTTGATTAAAACTACTGGCTAAAGGTGCATAATTCATTAATGCAAAATCAATGCATTAAATGGCATCTGACTAGAGGCGAGGCTGTTTGGATTGCTAATTAGTCTTTGAATATATAACAATTAAAAGAGAAATAAGTATAATTATCCTTGGCCACATTTCACATTTTGGCCTTTCAATCAAAGTCAATTAACAAAGTAGCAGTTAGACCTACAGAAGGTTCAAGGACTATGCTGGTAGAAAAACAAATTTTGGACAATGGCTAGACAATTTGTTGAAATTGCTTTAGAAACTTTGAAGCAAATGATTTTTTCCTTCTGTTTGCTTTCATTGTACATCTTAAATGGAAGTTGGGTTGTGCATTGTTGCAATGCATTTGGATACTTTGATTGTAAAATCATAGTTTAAATCATTTTAAGTGTTATCGATTCAAACCTTTCCTTGAAATATCAAGAATTCATCTGAATCTTGGAGGCAATGTACAGCTGTCTATAATTATCCTTGGCCACATTTCACATTTTGATCTTTCAATGAAAGTCAATTAACAAAGTAGCAGTTAGACCTAAAGAAGGTTGAAGGACTATGCTGATAGAAAACCATATTTTGGACAATGGCTAGACAACCTGTTGAAATTGTTGTACAAAATTTAAAGCAAATGCATTTTCCCTTCTATTTACTCTCATTGTACATCTTAAATGGAACTTGGGTTTCACAGTGTTGCAATGCATTTGGATACTTTGATTGTAAAGTCATAGTTTAGATCATTTTAAGTGTTATTGATTCAAATCTTTCCTTGAAATACGAAGGATTCATCTGAGTCTTATAGGCAATGTACAACTGTCTTATAGAGAGAGCTTTGGAACTAATGAGCTGTCATCAAGGATAGAGGAATACTGTCAAATATTGTGGTTATTGTCCTCATAGGCACACATGCAAAATATGGAAGCATGTAGAAAGCAACTTAACTCTTCAATAATCCCATGAAACATAGTCTTTGTGTGCATCCATGCATACAGGTTTGCATGTATATATGTGTGCATGTAATTATGTATATATGAATGCATATATCTATGTTGCCATGTATGTATGTGTGTATATAACAGATTACTGTTGCATTTTCTTTAAATGCTTTTTTGTGGATGGCACCAGCTAGCCATCCAGTCATATTGTGATTAAACAATTAAGAATAAGTGCTAAATAATTGAAGTAAAATGACCCCATTCAGTTAGCAGATCAATTTTTCTTAGCCCTTTACATGTTAACTGAGAGTTTTGAAGCTTTTGTTGTTCATTGGCAGTCTTTGAAGCTTAAATGTCATAGTATATGTAGCATTTTACCAAATAGCTCTATCATTCATGATGATTTAGGCAAGTTCATATTTCCTTATCCATCCTTGTATTGTCCCATATCTAAATAATTAGGCAATTGCTAGTTAGGCTTTAAGTACCTAGCAATTCAAAGAAAGAAATGATTGCAATTAGCTTTGTGTGCATTTGAACTATTAATCAAAGGCAATTAACAAACTAGCCCTAGAAAACCATGTTCGTGTTAATGTGTTCAATACCATGTATTTGTGCATGGGTGTATATGAATGCTATGAGTTGTGATTTCTACCATTATGTAGCGCTTACTATTACTTGTACAACCAAGCGATATGCAAGTAGAATTCATAGTTCATAGCATCCAGATACATTCAAGGACAAATAAAAATCAAGGTTGTTAGCATCCTGATAAGAAAGATGATGAGATACATCCAATTAATGTATGTCACAACATCTTATAAACAATAATTCCTATCAAATGCAGATGAAACATTCACATTTCAACAAAAAAATTTGAATAAACAATACTAAAAGCAGTTTAAAATACGAATTTATAATCAAAGTATACAATTTCCTTAAAGCACTATGAAACCCTACTTGCATTTCTTGTATCGGACAGACTAAAAATCGAAAAGCAATATTACTTAAGTGCTCTATGACAACATTGTAATTTGGATTCTACAAAATTTCTTGACATAGTTTTTTATAACCCCAAGATACAAAAAAACAATAACGACTACATCTAACAGAATTTTTATGCTTGCCGGCCGGAAAAAGGTTTCTACTGCATTCTTTATGCTTCCATTGTTTGCATTTATGCCTATGAGGACAACAACCATGACTTTTAACATAATCCCTCTATGCTTTATGCTTTCATGACAACGGAAAAGCTCAAAGCAACACACTGTTGACTGATTGTTGAAAAGCTCTCATTATCGCACACGTTGACATAATTTTGGTTCCAAAGTCCTCTTTATGGGACCACTTTGCAACAATTAAAAAAATACAAACTCTATAGGGCTCACATGCATGAAGTAAAATGAACAAGAGGATTTTTGCATAATACCTATCAAACGCAGATGAAACCTTTGCATTTCAACAAGAAATTCGAATAAATAATACTAAAAGTAGTTTAATATATGGATTTATACCTACGAGGACAACAACAATGACTTTTAACAGAACCCCTCTATCCTTTATGCTTTGATGACAACGGAATAGCTAAAAGCAACACACTATCGACTCACATGCATGAAGTAAAAAAGTAGTTTAAAATACGAGTTTATGCCTATGAGGACAACAACCACAACTTTTAACAAAACCCCTCTACCCTTTATGCTTTGATGACAATGGAAAAGCTCAAAGCAACACACTGTTCACTCATAGTCCAAAAGATGTCATTATTACACGTGTTTAGATAATTTTGGTTCCAAAGCCCTCTTTATGGGACCACTTTGCAGTAGTCAATAATATATAGACTTTACAGGGCTCACATGCATGAAGTAAAATGGACAAGAGGATTTCTACATAATACCTATCAAACGCAGATGAAACCTTTGCATTTCAACAAGAAACTCAAATAAATAATACTAAAAGTAGCTTAAAATATGAATTTATAATCACAGTATAACAATGTCTTAAAGCACTATGAAACCCTACTTGCATTACTGTTTGCATGTACCTGGTTTAAACATTTAATTATTGGTTCTTGATAATGGAATGAAATGAACTTGGACAAATGGAAATAGAATGACCCCATGGAATTGGAACATTAGTGTTTGCATGCCTTTACCATGATAGCAAATTTGCATGCATGAGACTTATTTGAATCTCAAATGTCATAGTGTATGGGTACATGTATCAAGTAGCTTGGTCCCAGGCCTTGACTCTGCAGCAACAACATCTCCTGTGACTACATAGATATGCAAAATAACAAAAAATGAAACGCTCAAAGTAATCACAATTCATCTCTAGCCACTAAAATCTATATTACATGATAAACAAGCAAGAACCTTTGAGTAGATGAAGGTCATGAACATTGAACCAATAGTAGGACAGTCACCACAACATTTAAGTAAACCTATGGTGTAGACTCCCTTTTCCATTATAAATTTTATTCCCAATTTCATCCATGAAGAACTTTGTCAACCTATAGATCCTGCTATTAGCCATCACTTTGATCCATGATTTCCATTTCTTTCATCAATGAATTCCATATCTTTGATCCATGAAGAACTTCTTTAGCCTGTGCATCCATGTATTCTATATCTTTGAGGATATTCTTCATGGATGAAATTGGGAATACAATTGATAATGGAAAAGAGAGTGTTGAGCATAGGTTTACTTAAATGTTGTGGTGACTGTCATACTATTAGTTCAATGTTCATGACCTTTATCTACTAAAAATTTCTTGCTCATTCATACCTTGGTAATTAAACCTGTGATATTGCATTGCATATGTCTCATGTTCTTCACCTTGAAATGTCCATACTGAAATACAGTAATAGAAAGTATTAAAGTAATTATAGCAATACAAAATAATTCCAATAAAAACTAATCAAGAGTAATACAAAATACTTTACAACACCTTGTGTGTTACAACTGTCGGTGAGTTGTTTTTACAACACCATGTGTTTCACAATCTACAATTTAACAAAACAGTAATCAAGAATTAAACAAAAATAGATAATGGAAACTCAAATTCAATGTTTTAGTTTCCATTTCTCATTTAACAAGTCTTTCAACATCCTAATCAGATTCACTCTTTACATTTTATTTCTTTACTTTTTTTCCCTCATTGGAATGGTAGGGGAACCATACGTGAAGCCACTGAATAACCCTTCCATTATTTGGTGGAACTGGTGTGGGGTGATTTCATGAAAGCTGAAGTGTCATAGTATATGTGGTGTAGCAGCTAATAAGTCCATCTTACATTCTGCTGATGACAATTTAATTTGTCTCATCTGTTTTCGAACCATTAATCAAAGTCAATTAACAAAAAAGTCAATCTTGCATTTGACTCATGCAAATTAAGTCAATTCTATCATTAATCATAGTGATAGCAAACAAATGCTTCCTAGATGATGTCATTGTTGAAACCCTACTTGCATTTTCTGGTTCCATGTACCTGGTTTAAACATTTAATTATTGGTTCTTGATAATGGAATGAAATGAACTTGGACAAATGGAAATAAAATGGTCCCATGGAATTGGAACATCTATGTTTACATGGCTTTAACATGATAACAGATTTTTGTGCATGAGACTTATTTGAAACTCAAATGTCATACTGAATGTGGCATATTAGCTAGTTGGCTTAACATGATAGCTTTCAAACAAGTTAATTCAGTGATCAATCAAGCTAATTGGTTGATGAATTAATTGTGTTCCACGGTTGGTCATAGCCAATTATTGGAAAAGTTGTAAATGCCATGGATGAAATAATATGAATAAAATTCTAGTTTCTGGTTTACTTGAAATGCAATGAAAAAACTACTATGAAGGCATAAGACAAGGTTGTGTAACATATTGCCATTCCTTTATCTAATTTCTTTGGACACAAATGCTTTACACATTTGATTGCAATAGTAACGTGTCTATGAAAATGGGACAATAAAGATCATAATTCAGTAGTTTTTAGCGTGAGTATATATGTATCCTGATACATATAAGCTCGATCTGGCATTTATGAAAACAACTGCTATGTATAGTGAAAGAGCTTATTAGTGTTACTATATGCGATATCCATATAACAAAGTAAATTGGTACAAGGCTAGAGTGGCACATCCAAAAATACATGGACGCATGTATACGCAGTTGCATACAGGGATACATACAAGCTTAGATGAATAGTTAATTATAGTTAATTATAAAACATCTCTGTACACCAAATCAATTAAACCAATCATGGCCATTCATATGCAAAAAAAAAGGAACTTCTTGAAAAGGCTTTATAGACAAGGAAGCAAATGCAATTGTAAACCGAAATTGGAAAATCTTCGGCAATATCTTCCTTTATGTTTCTTATGCTACAAATATTCAATAGCCTATAGCTATCCATATTAATTGTATCTCTTCGTCTATGTTGAAGCCATCTGTTTATTCTATTGCTTTCGCTATTATTTCATGAAAGCTCAAATGCCATAGTATATGTGGCGTAGCAGCCAATAAGTCCATCTCACATTTTGCTCATGACAATTTAATTTGTCTCATCTGTCTCTGAACCATTAATCAATGTCAATTAACGAACAAGTCAATCTTACAGTTAGCTTGTGCAAATTAAGTCAATTCTATCTTTTACTCATTAATGAAATTAACTAATCAGTTTAACAAGATAGCTTTGAAACAAGTTAGGTCAATAATGAATCAAGATGTTTGACTGATGAATCAATTGAGTTCAATAGTTAGTCATAGTAATAGCAAACAAATCCTTGTTTGATGATGTCATTGTTGAATTTGCTTGTGTGTCCCTGTCTGCACTTTTGCTATAGCTTGAAGCAATGATGCTTCATGATTCAAGTATTAAGTGTAATTGGAAACCTTTTTTGACTTACATTCATTGATTTAAATCTGTTTGGAAACCATAGTTGCAGTGGTTCTTTAGGCTCGATGCAAAACAACAATATAGTTAAAATGCATAGCAAAAGCCTGTAGGGAACCATGTTTGCACTTGTGCATTTGGAATTCAAGAACCTATGATAAATAGACTACTAGGTTAATCTGTTTCCAATTGATACTTGTTTCCACTGAATCTAAAAATAAACTAGCTGGTGTATTTTGATGTTTGGACTATTAGTATCCATTACACTATCATTGTCATCCATTGCAATTATAATTTTGGCAGTTGTTTGCACAAATGTGTTTTCATGCATTGTGAAACTCAACTTGCATTTCTTGGATAAAATGAAGCAAAATAGATAAAAGTAGCAATTTGTTGCCTTGAGTAACTTGTCTCTTGGTATTCATTCAACGAGCACAAGAGCTTTTGCTCTGTCACTGTAAACGTCCCCTTTCTATTGATAAAAGTTGTCAGTTTTCTAGCCTATGTCTTTGCTTAAATTTATTTGTATATGTCATCTTCTTCCAGACTCTCATTAAAAAAGGAATCTCCATATTCTACCACCAAAGAAAATGCATTAACGTCAAAGGAGTTTGAAATTGAAGATAACAAACCTAATAGCACTCACTTGGAGAAACTGTTTTTCTATAGTGACAATTTTATTGGCTCCTAGTGTCAAGGCAAGAATACTTATGCATTTGGTTGAAATGCTTTTATTAGTTCCTGCTGGTAGGCAAAAATACTTATGCATTCGCCTGGAATGCATTTAACTGGCAGCATTCACCAATCACATTTTTCCATTTAACATATTGCTTATTTTTTTGTATATTTTGAACTTGGAGAGCTATTTTATATATTGGAAAATTAGCATTTATCTATTTTTCTATTCGTCCGAGTAGCTTTATAAATCATTTTCGTTTTAAAAATTCCAGAAAATGCAAACGCATAGATTGATTAAATAAATTTAAGCAAAGGCATAGTTTAGAAGTTGGCAGCTAGAGGTACGTAATCCATGAATGCAGATTAAATGCATTAAAATATCAGGAAACTGCAAGTGCATAAATTGATTTATTAAAATTAAGCAAAGCCATAGTTTATCAAACTGGCGGGTAGACGTACGTAATGCATGAATATAAATTAAATGCATTGCATGGCATTTGGCTCGAGGTGAACGTGTTGGAATGGCTTGGAGGCCACGCGTGGCCAGGGTACTTTGGTCATTTAATATAGAGTTAAGTTACTTGCTATGCATTTCTATTACTTTGCATGTGTTGTTTTTTGTGTTTTCTAAGCTCTTGTTCTGAGGAAGAGTTTGTAGCCACTAAGCAAGAGATGTTATGGTTGCAGGCCCCAAACCTAGAAACAAGTTACTTGAGATGATAATTTGTTACTCTCCACAGTTCCTTTCCATTCAAGTGCATCGTGGGGCTCTATTTCATAATGATTTAGTTCACTATCACAATCACTTTCTGCTTAATGTGTCAGTGCATGTATGTATGTATGCATGTTTCTATGCACATATGCATTAACCTATGTGCATATCTATGTAGACATTTGTAGATGCATATATGCATGTATGCATGTGACTCTAGATATATCTATGCATATATGTATGTGTGTGTAGATGCATCTATGTGTATATGCATGTAATCATATGGATGCATATATGTTTATGTCCATAGATGCATTAATCTGTCTTTACATGGATGTATATGTACATATATATACATATGTATACATATATGTGTGTGTTGATATGTCTTTTCTACAAAAGAGTTTACAGTGACAGAGCAAAGGTTGTCATGGTTCCAAAAAAGGACACTTGCAGACAAGCTACTCCAGGCAATAAATAGTTTCTTTCATCAGTTTTCTTTTATTTTAATGTCCATAAGCACATTGGGTTTCATAGTGCTTAGCCTATGCTATTCTTCAGAGACTAGTCCCTTGGACAAGCAATTGTCTTTTGTCCAATGTAGAATGTGACAGCTTAACAATAACTTGGCGCTTATGAGCTCTCTAAAGATTACATATCTTTAATTACTGCAGAACTATTCCATAGTGCAAGTTTTAGAGCCACTGTTCTGTTAGCATGTCCCATAATAGGACCTTATAAACAATATGAGGACAATGTGTTAAAAGAACTTTACAAACTGTCAAGCAAATGCAATTTACAGATATAAGCTTAAACTCCACAATTGCTTGCATCTCTCTCGATGTCACTAAAGCATAAAGCAAAGAGGATTTTTTTGCAACTTCTAATTTTTGTACTTTTACACGATAATTCACTTTATTGATTAATGAATCAAATTATCTTAATTAATTAATTTTCTTTTTCCTTTTGTCATTTCATATCTAATTAATTAGATAACCGTTGAATAGTATTTATATACATAATAATTAAAACAAACAAATAATTATAACTATCCTTGTGCACATTTGACCAATCAAACAAAGTCAATTAAAAGATATGATTCCACTTATTCACTGATAGTATTGGCATGCAATCTCCTTGAAAATTCTTGAAAAAGAGGACTACTCAGACACCAATAAGGATTCTGATTTGTGACATTCCTATCCAAATCATCTTCATTGAATAAGATGTTGTGGCATACATTAATTGGATGTATCGCATCATCTTTCTTATCAGGATGCCAACAACCTTGGTTTGTATTTCTCCTTGGGTGTATCTAAATTCCATGAGTTATGAATTCTACTTGCATGTGGCTTCATTGCAAAAGTAATAGTAAGTGCTACATAACGGTACAAAATAAACTTATGCATATGGAAATGAAATGACCCCATTTAGTTAGAAAATCAATATTTACGTCGCTTTCACTATTAAGTGATAGCTAGTTTGGCATTAAACAATAGCTAGAAATTGTTTTTACCATAACTTAACAGTGCTAGCACAAGTCTGTGTTGTTTTTTGGCTTAGTATTGATTAGTTGTTGTGGCCTATTTACACTTTTTTAGGCGCTTAAGCAAATATGGGATCTATTCCATTGATTGCTCTTAAAGAGCTTATGCCACCATTGCAATAACAGAATTACCCTGGTGCATGCATATGCAAAAAAATGTTTTGTATTATAGGGTACACAAATAGCAATAAGTATTTAAAAATTATAAAAATGCAATTTGCATTTTAAGAAAAAAAAGTTCTTACTTGGATTGTTTCTCGTTCAAATGAATCTACATAAGAATTCTATTTTCTTTTTATGAATAGCATAGTATATGTCACTCACTGTACTCATTTGTCTAATTTGTCCTTGTGACAGGGATCAATGCTTTCAACTATATTTAAACAATCACGCACAAACAACACTAGGAAAAATTGCTTGTCCCTATCACAACTTGTACATTTCTACAAGTATACTTGATCATTCGATAGCAAATTACAAGGTCAGTTTTCCAAATTGTCTTTTTTCTTTTCTTCAAATGCAATTGAAATTCTTTAATATAATAACTACATAAAGTTCTTTTCCATGTATTCATTTTGTCATCTTGTATTCCTCATTTCTTTGAACATAAATGATTTAGAGGGTTGTTTCCACATATACAAATAGGAAAATGCATTATCCACAATTGCAATAGTAATTTGTCTTCGAGCAATAGAACGGGTTTTGCTTATGTGTTAATATGTTATACTTCCTCTATACAATATCCATAGAATAGAATGAACTGCTAGCATGCAATTTTTAAACACTGTTTACAGTTTCAAATAGCGTTTAGAGTCATAAGTCTTTGTTTTATGTCAACTGGTTTTTACCTATATGCATTTAAGGCAAAAATTTTCATAGGACTGTTTATAGCTTTGGCAAGTTGCTATGCAGTTTGCAAGTTAACGTATGTTTAATCTTCCTGTTTTGCAAATAAAAGCCTACAAAGTTAATTTCAAAATCTGACATGGCACATGAGTACAATGAATGATGTACTGCGTCACTTATAGACATGATGCAATATTTTTCCATGGTCTTGCTTACATGCAAAATGACATTAACCACAGTTTTTTTTTGCTCACATTGCCAATTTCACTATGTGCTTTAAACCTCTAAAGTAAAAGAAAACTGAGTAAAGAAGCTATTTATTGCCTCAAGTAACTCATTTCTAGTTCTGGATACTATAACTATAACAAGGTCTGCTCAATCGCTATAAACTCTCCTAGAACAAAGACTTCTAGAATAGAAAAACAATATGCACAGAGTAATAGTCATGCTTAACAGCTGACTTAAGTCTATAACAAATGGATGAAGTAGCTTGGCTATACATGTCCACCAAGCCATTCCAGCAATTTCTCATCGACCCACATGCTATTTAATGCATTTTCTTTGCATGTATGCACTGTGTGCCTGCACCTCTGAGTTTCAATCTCTTTTTTTAATTATTGAATCAATCTATTCCTTCACTTTTTCTCAATGGACCTATGCCTTTGCATTTCCCTCAAATTTTTTAAACACACATGATTTTAAAAGCTATTCCCACAAATAAGAAAAGCCGTAGATCTTCTTTGATCAAACAATGCTTTTGCATTTCCCTGATTTTCTATAAACATAAAAGATTTGTCAAACTATTCTCTACATGCCACTTGATTCATGTTTATCTAAATATCTTTCCAAATCATTTGTTCTTTGAAAAAAATCAGTCGCTTAGAAGTACATAGCAACAAAGGAATCCAATAACACAAAACATTTAAATACCATAGACTGAGATTGACAATGTGAGCAAAAAAGATTCTTGTCGACCAATTGTTGCATGTAAACAAAGCTACCTGAAAATATTGTTTTGTGTTTGTGGCACTAAAAGTATACATCATGCATTGTACTCATTTATCCACTTTTGCAATGTAACAAGAAAAAGTACATACAATCCTGCTGGGGGACAATGGATAACAAGGCCAGGTTGAAGAATTAATACTATTTTCCCCTTGTGCTTCTATTAAATTGTTTGTTGTGTGGTATGTTACGTAAGCTTCTGCTACTACTCAAGATCCATTTTCCAACATATATAGAGATTATTAACTTCCAAGATCCTCAACAACATGATTCATACTATCAAATGCTATTGAGTAAAAGCACATAGGCGACGATGTTAATAATTATAGATTTTGTAATCTAGATACTAGCGTTAGATGCTATTCATACCCAACATTTTCTATTCACAAATACATTAGGTTACACGAAAAACAAAGAAAATGTTAGACGTTGACACCTATGAATTAACAAAGCGCCCCTAAATATCAAACATTGACTACGTGCTTAAGAGCGAGGGACTTTGCAGATTGAGTACTTTTGCATACAATGTTGGTGATTGTTTGTTTGAATCATTACAACTATTGCTTAACAATCGTTACACATCAATTCAATTACGAAATGGAGCTATAGATTACTTCTTGAATTTCCTTCAAAACAAGGACAAAGAAGCAATAAAATCATACAACTATGAACTAGACCCTGATACTCTATATACATTGCACAAAGTACATGATCCACAAACATATTTCCGCAGAATGCGATTATCTGCAAAGCCACAAGCAGATTGCACAGAAAGTGGATTGTGGGGTGACCTATTTTGCATTCACTGGATATCCAAATGGTTGAATATACAAATATCCCTTTGGTCAAGAACAACAGCAAGAAGGTACTTACAGTTCAGTAGTTCTGATTACAGAGAATCAGTCTCTATACTATTTCATGACATGAATTCTTTAAGTGGACACTTTGAACCATTGTTAGAAATTGAAACACAAAACATAACTTCAAAACAGCCCATAAGTTCACATGAAATAAAAAAACTGTGCCCAAAGTATCCTCAAATATCAAACATTGACAATGTCCTTAGAGCTGAAGGCCTTTGTAGATTAAGCACATTTGCATACAATGTTGGAAATTGTTTGTTTGATTCACTTCAAGTGCTACTTAACAACCAGTACACCTCAACTCAATTATGCAATGGAGCTATAGATTATTTCTTGGCTTGCTTTCAAAAAAAGGACAAAGAAGCCATTAAATCATACAATAATGAACTAAATCCTGGTACTCTATATACATTGCACAAAGTACATGATCAAGAAACATACTTCCGCAAGATGTGATTGTCTACAAGCCCATGCATAGACCATAGCGAACGTGGATTGTGGGGTGACTTGTTTTGCATTCACTGGATATCCAAATGGTTAAAAATACAGATAAGCCTTTGGTCATTGAAAACATCAAGAAAGTACTTAGATTTTAATGATTCTGGATATACAAAATCAGTCTCTATACTGTTCCATGATACAAACCCTTTGGCTGGACATTTTGAGCTGCTTCTAAGAATCAAAGCCCAAAATCTAACTCGCCAATTTTCTCAACAAGCTTACTCCAACTAAAAAAGTTGATCAGAAATCGTCCACAATACAAAAATACTTACTTGACCAAGCCACATGCTTTTCCTAAAAACAAGGAAAATTTGATACCATTTGTCATAGCAAACAATTTTAAACATAAATCAACAATAAGACTTAATCACCTGAAGAACTTGATTAGAAAAGAAAAACAAAAAGAAAGTGTACCTAGCAGCCCAAAGAAAAAAAAAACATTGACACCAATAGAAATTTATAGAACAGCAATACAAGATACACCAAAACACCCATGTGCAATTTTCCAAGTGCTATGTTTGAACAAGGACATCAGGATTTTCAAAGAAAAACAAAAACAACTATACTGTAAGGTACTACAATCAGATTCCTTACCATTCACAAATCTCATATGCAATGTATGCTACTTTGCATTGAAACAGTCCACTATTCCAAAGTATGCTACGCCACATAAAATAAGAACTAACAGACCATTGTGCTATGTGCAAAATTTAACTCATCTAGAAGAACGACTTGTCTCACTTAGAATTGCATTTGCACAGATTTGGGAACTAGGGTTCAAAAGGTCTCAAATAGGCCTAACAGGTTCTATTATAAATGTCCCTGTTGACATGAACATTGTACAGAGAGCATTACCACAATCAATTAACAACACACAAACAATTGTTGTTTCATTGAAAAGACGCTTAAAATACAAAAATGCATTTCAAAAAGGCATGGTGCGCCCAAATGTCATCATGCAAGCTTTGACTCAATTAACAAGGACACCATTATACAAAATGCACGAAGTCCACATAAACCAATATTGGAAAGAAGTTCTCCAATGCACTAAAGAAAGCGAAGACAATAGTCCACAAAATACAAGTGAAACAGAATCAGACAGTGAAATGGAAAATGAAAACCCATCAGAAACATTGATACATGGATTCACTGAGTCTAGAAGTATCCATAACATGGAGGACAAGATTATTGAAATTGCACCTGTAGAGCACAAGTATCCAATTGGAATATTTAAGGACATCTATGTTGAAGAAATGAATTTCCCAACTTTATTCTTTGGCAAACCACTTGATAATGACATTGTAAAAGACTTTACGTATCAGAAAATAGTACGCTAGGAGCTCTTACAGTCACAAAGACAATTTGCATATCATACAACAAACATTTTTTTCAAAGCTATAAAGGTACTAATACAACAAGTACTGTCTACAATGACAATAAGAATCCACAAGGGCCAGTTAAAAGGGTGAAAGCTATTTGCGAAAGACATTAAACACAAACCAAACCTAGAAAAAATTCTTAAATCAGATATTGGATACGTTGATTTCAAAAGAATAAGAATCTCTCCAAACTATTCACAACAACTTAAGAAAAATGTATTTGCTATGATTCGACAACTAGGACCACCGACATTTTTCATCACTTTCTCTAGTGCTGAGCAAAATTGGGATCCACTAATTCAAACATTACAAGAGCTGCACAATCTACACCAATCAGCACAAAACTGTCAAGAATCTAATCACCCAACACACATTGACAAATTTGAACTAATCAAGAAAGATCCTATCACTTGTGCACATTACTATAAACATAGAATCAATGCAATAAAAAAATTGATACTTACAGATGACTCTTTCTTTGGAAATGTCATTGATTACTTCTCAGTCACTGAGTTCCAAAATCGAGGAAATGAACATGATCATTTCCTCATATGGGTTAAAAATGCACCAATCTACACAGAAAATAACAACACGGACGTCATAGCTTTTGTTGATAAGTATATTACCTGTAACACTGAAAATTTGGAACCTCCTTTGGCAATGCTACACAAACACCATCATACAAAGAAATGCAAGAGATCAAGAAAACAACTTTGTAGGTACAATTTCCCTTTCCCACCAATGCAAAAGTCAACTATACTTTTACCAATACTCCAAAAGACTGAAGCGATGACTGCAAATGCCACTTATATCTTTTCAAAACTCCAAAAAGAAAACTATGACAAAACATTCACTTTTCAAATGTTCTTAAAAGAATTAAACTTAAGTGACAATGAATACATTGAAGCTTTGAGCTCAACATTAAACAAGCCTATGCTTTTCTTAGAAAGAAAACCATCACAAATATGGAACAATAGTTTTTCAAGGAAAATTCCAGATCTTTGGAAGGCTAATACAGATGCACAATTTGTCCTAAATGCATATGTTGCTGCTATGTACTGTAGCTCATATATTGCAAAAGTAGACAAGTCAATGACATATGCATTCAAAAGAATACGTATAGACCACAAGTAAGAAAATATTGATGCAATACGAATGGTCAGTAAACTTGGAAATGCCATGCTTAACTTGCAACAAATGTCATCACAACAAGCTGCACACATTGTTCTATCATTGCCATTAAATTACAGTTCAAGAAAATGTATATTCATTGATACGCGATCTGACAATGATCGCACATTTATACTCAAATCTATTAAACAATTGAGCAATGAGCCAGATGAATCAGAAAACGTTCTTGCAAAATCTATTATAGACTACTATTTAAAACACCCTGAAACAATGGTGGACATATGTCTTGCAGAATTTGTTTCAAGATACAACAAATACGGTGCTACAATTGAACCAAAGGCCAAACCCAATGTTATATGGTTTATCAATTTCAACAAACACTTTGATATAGAGAATCATTGTAGAGAGAAATTGGTTCTCTATGTTCCATTTACCATTAATGAGCATACACTCAAA
This sequence comes from Sequoia sempervirens, assembly GCA_007258455.2. Lineage (NCBI taxonomy): Eukaryota > Viridiplantae > Streptophyta > Pinopsida > Cupressales > Cupressaceae > Sequoia > Sequoia sempervirens. Next base: position 472,436,273 of record VDFB02047230.1, read on the forward strand.
CAAAACTTTGACTCTTGGGAACATGCATACATGTACCATGGACAAACCATTCAAACAAACAGTGCAAAGTTCATCCACAGCACAAACTCCGCATGGGGTGACATTGACAAAGCTATAAATGATCTTTAGTCTCTTGAAGATGAAAAGCTCATTGACCTGCCAATGCAAGCAAAGCTTTCCCAGAAAGAACTATATGACATTCAAATAGACCTTCCAAACATAGGTCATTCTAACCCAAATACCACGTACTCCAATGGATTTCAAATTACAAAGCACCCACAGATTATAGATAACAATGAATACTACAAGTTAAGACGAATGTTAAATAAAGAACAACAAGCAATTGTTAAGGATGTTCTCATAAAAAAGATGAAAAATCCACAAAAGCCATTGCACTTGTTTTTGACTGGAGGAGCTGGAACAGGAAAGACTTTTACAGCAAAAGCCATCTACCAAGCTCTCATTCTCATGTATAGCAATTTTGTTGACAATAATCCAGACAAACCCAAGGGCTTATTAACTGCATATACAGGTACAACAGCATATAACATAGGGGGATTCACATTACATTCAACATTTCACATACCTTTTAATACATCAGAATTCCTACCACTGAACACTGAAGTACTCGACACTATGTCAAAGCACTATGATCAATTGTGCATACTTCTTATAGACGAGATATCATTAGTTGGCTCAACATTTCTACGGTATATTGATAGAAGACTACGAGACATAATGAAAATGCCTACAACATACTTTGGGAGCCTTGATACCATATTTTGTGGTGACCTTTACTAGGCACAACCTGTCCTTGACTCTGTGGTTTTTGAAAATAGGCCTACTCCAATTGAATTAATGCCTTATATTTTCTAGAAAGACCACATAAAATGCTATTCATTGGTGACTACCATGAGACAAAAAGATGAAATATTTATTTCAATTCTTAATAGACTACGAGTAGGCATTCAGACAACTCATGACATAGACTATATCAACAAAATTTTCTTTCGTCCTGTACCATTAGATCCATTGCTTCCGCACTTTTTCTATACGAGAATAGACGTTCAAGCACATAACAACAAAATGCTATCAATCATTCCAACCCAAATGGTTGTGCTAGATGTGATAGATGAAGTTAATAAGGACCTTAATGCAATGTGAGTGTACAGTCACACAACGACACTTCCATCACAAATATGCTTGAAACCAAACATTCTTGTTGAGCTTTATGCAGGCAATTACAATGTTCAAGATGGCCTCATCAACGGTTCAGATGGAATTTTTAAAGCATATACATCACAAAACAATATTGATATTGTCTGGATTAAATTTAATGACCCATCAATTGGACATTACCAGCGCACAAAACTAGCACACTGCTATTCTACTATCATTGACAAAGACTGGGTGCCTATACAACGCATTGCTAGGCCAATCCAGAAAATAACAATAAACAAGAAAATTACAACTAGAAAATAATTCCCAGTACAAGTAGCATGTGCACGAACCATACATCGATCCCAAGGATTAACAATGGAGGCCTTGGCTTTTGATCCCATAGGCGTTAGACAACATGGACTAACCTATACAGCTCTGTCACGAACAAAATCAGTAGAATCATTATTCCTGTTACAACCTTTAACTACAAAAAACTTCAAAGTTAAAGACAAAATAGAACTAGAAATGTCTCGTCTTCAGACATGTGTACAATGGCAACTTGATAATCTAAACACATGTTCAAAAAAAAAATCACATTTGCTCCTATGTACATTGAACACTCGTAGCTTAAAAGCACATGCAGAAGACATTGTCAATGACTATGGCATAATGCAATCTGATATCTTGTGTCTCCAAGAAACACATATGCATCCCTTTGAGCTAAATACCTTGCTGCAGAATTTTGATAGCTTCTCCGTGCATAACATACATGGCATAGCAACTTTAACCAGGAAACATTTGCTCTTGTCAAAAACAACACAACATGAAACTTCAAATATTGAAGCTAACACATTGACAGTAATGCTATCTAACAATGAACTCAATGTTTGTAATATTTATGCAAGACCTGCAACTGCCATAGATGAAGTAATTGCAATCTTGCAAATAATTATTGGGTCCACAAATTCAGAAAACATGTACATTTTAGGCAATTTTAATGTCGACATGTCTTCAGAAAGCAAAAGCAAAAAAATGCTTCACAGTTATATGCACCAGAACAACATACAATTTATGTTGAACCAACAACACAACATAGGAAACTCAGTCATTGATCACGTTTGGTCCAACACAGCTACAAATATATGCTCTACCTATATATCAAAAGCATATTGGACTGATCACAATCCAATTTTTCTAAAATTGCATGTTGCACAATAGACAAATTCAACTTTATAGAACTTATAGCCTTATATCACCTTTATGCATTGCAATGTCTTTTCCAATGCTATATCCATTATTTGCAGGAGATCTATGGATGAAACTAAAAGACAGTCAAAGCAAATAAAAACCACACAAGAAGAATTAGTACAACAGTAAAGTGCTCATAGTATTATTCCTTCATACTCATTCGCCCAAATCACAAATATTCAAATAACATTGTTCCAATTCTTTGCAGAACACCAAAAGATGTATCAAAAAGACAAGCCAAACATGTGCAAATTGCACAAGAAGAGTCAGCACAATGGTAAAGTACTTCATTCTACAATGTACCATCATTTTCCCAAGTTGCTAATATAAAATTAGCATTTTATTGACATTATCCTTGTTCCTTGTAGGACAAGAGTCAAGAAACCTAGAATTGTTTCAATCGAACAACTAAATGCAAGAAGAGCTGGAGACACCTTTCAGGGTGATGTCCTTGTTGTCTACAAAGCAATATTGGATAAGGCCAACAAAACACGAGAAATGCTATGTGCTGATCTGACAGATCACAAAGCAGAAATGACAATCACATTAAATGTTAGTGGAAACCTTGTGTATCAACATGAGCCTAAAATAGTCCCGGGATCAGCTATTTCAATCTCAGATTTCCAAGTTGCACCTAGGACAGATTATGACAGAGGTGACTGTGATTGCATTTTTATTTTAACCGACATAAGCAGCACTGAAAACATCCCCCCCTCTATCAAGAGTACAAATTCATCCCAAGTACAACTATCATCCAATTGCTAACAACTGTAAATGAGTACCCAGCTGGCACAATAGCTGCGCTGGTAGTTGGTGCCAGAAAAATGGGTACCCAATTTGCAATTGACATCAAAGATGGCCACACTGACATAGACAGGGCACAGGTACTTCGGTCTACAGAACTTTTACCTTTTCTTTTAGTTTCAAGCTTTAAATGTTCTGTAGTCATCTCTATAACAATTTCTGGAACAAAATCTAATCCTCTCATTGAATTGCAGTTGCTATTACGGTCAACATATGAGCAACAATACTTTGCACTCGAAGACCAGTTGCATACAAATAAAACACCTACAATCCTTTTCAAGAATGTTGTAAGAAAAACAGATCAAAAGAACACATTTCACACATGTCAATCAACATTCATTTGTACCTTGAATGACAAAAGAAGCTTGGAAAAAACTCAACAGCCTACTACATTCAACTTTCAAGGTAACAACATTCTTTTTTTAAAAATCTAGTGCATCCAAACTTGTATTTTTGTCTCCTCTAACAATTTTGAACCATATTCTATAGGTTTCTGGTACTCTAAAAGCAGCAAATGCATTTTCCAATCCATTTCATGCATGTTGCCCAAAATGCAAATTCAAATTTGCTACTTATGGCACACTCCAAGAAAAAACTGCTCACTACAAATAGTGCAACCAGCAAGTCAATTATACATTCTGTTTACAACTTAAAACCACCATAACAACTTATGACAATCAAACAATTCAATCTTCAATTGACCAGGCCACCATGCACCGTCTATTTCCCACACTGCAAAGGCTCGGCTATGAAGACTATATTAAGGAAAAGTCAGCAGTGATATTCATCCTATGGGACTTCAGTGTTGAAGGACATTTTAGCCTTGACCAAAAACAATGCCATTGTTGAAGCCATTTGCATTGAAAAATAGACAGGAAACACCACCAGAAGGTAATAAAGTCATTCATATGTAAACTTTTTTTCTTTTGAACCAGTACCTCAAATCACTATCTATACAAACTATGTTTCTAATACATAGCATTTTGTTGGCTTTACAGGAAACTAGGAATAGAGGAGCACAGATTTATATTGTTCAGACTTTTACTTTTTCACCTTTCCATGCTCCAAGACATTTCACTGGTTCAAACATGTTAAAGACATCTTTGGTTTTAAAATACTCTATTGCTATTATACATTTAGACTTTTCTATAGGTTACTATGTTAAAGTCTTCTAGAATATGGAGATCTGAAACTCTAATTTTGTTTTTACACCTATGAAGACAATGGTTCTCTATGTACATCTGACATATATGTTCAATAATTATTATCCCTCCATGCATAATTCCATTCAAACTATATAGTTTAAATGTTCCCTTTTGCATTCTATCCTTCCTAGCTTTTCCAATATTTGCTTTCTGATTCTTACGCTTTCAAGAATTTATGGTGACCAATTAGAAGTTGATATGGTTGCACACTCTAGACCCATTAACAAGTTACTTGAGACAATAAATGGTTATTTTCCTTTGGCTTTTTTCATTTTTATGCTCTTACTACAACCAAGTCTCGCCCCTACTTTTATGCATTGTACTTTATAGTCACTTTTCCATCATGCATCCTAATGTGTAGAGTACACTCCTATATACACAAATCCGTATGTTGCTTTCCCTGCATATATGCGTATTGACATGTATATATGCTTCTATGTCCAAATGTACATATGCACATGTTCATGTGTCCATGTATTCATCTAAGCTTCTACGTATCCCTGTATGCAACTGCGTATACATGCGTCCATGTATTTATGGATCTGCCACTCTAGCCTTGTACCAATTTATTATGTTATATGGATAACGCATATAGTAACACTAATTAACTATTTCACTGTACATAGCAGTTGTTTTCATGAATGCCAGATAAGCTTATGTGTATCAAGATACATATATACTCATGCTAAAAACTACTGATTTATGATCTCTATTGTCCCATTTTCGTAGACATGTTACTATTGCAATCAAGTGTGTAAAGCATTCGTGTTCAAAGAAATTAGATACAGGAATGGCAATATGTTACACAACCTTGTCTTATGCCTTTATAGCAACTTTTTCATTGCATTTCAAGAATACCAAAAACTATAATTTTATTCATATTATTTCATCTATGGCATTTACAGCTTTTCCAATAATTATTACAAGCATAGAGTTCAGTGTTGAATAGTTCTATTGTTCATGTGATGGCTACAACATTGTTCATGCCAAATTGCATTATCTGACAAACTTAACACGCAAAAACCAAAGTGTCCATTGTGAACACTTATTGCATTCCATGGGACCACATTTCTTTGACAAGTTTTTTTGAACAATTCGCTTCCCTTCTATATGTTTCCATATTTTGCATATGTGCCTATCAACACATTAACTATAACAGATCACAAAATTCCTTTATCCTATATGCTTTCATCATAGCAAAAAAGCTCAAAGCAATTGCAGAATCTAGGTTTTCACAACACAGGCTTACATAACACAAAAACAACACACACAAAGTAATAAAGATGCATAGCAAGTGGCTTAACTCTATATTAAATGACCAAAGTACCCTATCCATGCATGTTCACCAAGCCACTCCAGCGCGTTCACCTCCAGCCAGATGTCATTTAATGCATTTAATTTTCATTCATGCATTGCGCTTACATTTTCCTGATATTTTAATGCATTTAATCTGCATTCATGGATTACGTACCTCTAGCCGCCAACTTTTAAACTATGCCTTTGCTTAAATTTATTTAATCAATTTATGCGTTCGCATTTTCCCGAATTTTTAAAATGAAAATGATTTATAGAGCTACTCGGACGAATAGAAAAATAGATAAATGCTAATTTTCCAATATATAAAATAGCTCTCCAAATGCAAACTGTACAAAAAAAAAAAGTAATATGCTCAATGGGAAAATGTGATTGGCCAATGCTGCCGGTTAAAAGCATTCCGGGCAAATGCATAAGCAAATTAAAAATACGTTCACAGGAAAGAGCTTTTGATTCTGAATCCATATGCATACTTTGATTCAAACTAGTGGTTGAAGGTACATAATCCACTGATGCAAGCTCAATGCATTGAATGGCATCTGGCTAAAGGAAACGTTGTTTGCATTGCTAGTTACTCTTTGAATATATAACAAGGTTCAAGGAAAAAACTCTCATTACCACACATGTTGACATAATTTTGTTCCAAACCTCTCTTTATGAGACCGCTTTGCAGTAATAAAAAAAATACAAACTTTACAAGCCTCACATGCAACCATGCATCTTGCTCACAGATACACTTCTACATGCATCCATGTGTACTACAATACATGTATCTATGTGCACATGTAGCCATGGATATATGTATCTATGCAACTTCATATGCAATCCATGGATATTTCCATACATGTATATTTAAGCATTTATGTAACCAGCTATGCATCTATCTATCTATCCATGCAACTATGTTTCTATGTATTCTTCTACCTATAGATGCATCCACGCATATATGTATGTCTTTCTATGTGCAAATGTATACAGGCATCTATCCATATAAGTGTCAATGTATCTATGAATACATCTATCCATAGATACATGTATCTACGCATCTATGGATACCATGATAGATGTCCACATCCATGTATGTATGGATACATGTATTAAGTAGCTTATTCCAGGTCTTGACTCTACAGCAACATCATCTCCTGTGACTACACAGATCTGCAGAATAACAAAAAATCAAACACTCAAAGTAGTCACAATGCATGTCTAGTCACGTAAATCTATATTACATGATAAATCCACATTCTGTTTAATGCATTCACTTTGAAACACAATCAAGAAAACAGTTAAATACTACTTTCCAAATTAAAAAAAACAACTTTGGAAACATCAACTTCCAGAATTAAATACCAATATGCACAAAGTCATCATATTACTCTAACTAGATGACTATGAACTACATGTTACCTATGCAATCTAAATTCTAGAGATACATACCATCCTTATGCACCTATGCACAAATACATATTGTCTAACATATATACATAATTACATGTACACATATACACATGCAAACCTGTATACATGGATGCATACAAAGACTATGTTTCATGGGATTATTAAAGAGTTCACTTGCTTTCTATATGGTTCCATACTTTTCCTGTGTGCCTATGAGTACAATAATTACAGTATCCAGAACCAGAAACCAATTACTTGAGGCAATAAATACTTTCTTTCCTCAGTTTTCTTTTACTTTAGAGGTTTAAAGCACACAGTGAGATTAGCAATGTGAGCAAAAAAAAATTGTGCCTCACTTGCTCATTCCTTCCAAAGCTCTCTTTATAGCACAGTTGTGCATTGCCTCCAAGACTCAGATGAATCCTTGGTATTTCAAGAGAAGATTCAATTGGATAACACTAAAAATGATCTAAACTATGATTTTATAATCAAAGTATCCAAATGCATTGCAGCAATTCGAAACCCAACTTCCATTTAACATGTACAATGAAAATAAACAGAACGAAAAATGCATTTGCTTCAAAGTTTTTAAAGCAATTTCAACAGATTGTCTAGCCATTGTCCAAAATATAGTTTTCTATCAGCATAGTCCTTGAACCTTCTTTAGGTCTGACTGCTACTTTGTTAATTCATTCTCATTGAAAAGTCAAAATGTGAAATGTTCCCAAGGATAATTATACTTATTTATCTCTTTTAATTGTTATATATTCAAAGACTAATTAGCAATCCAAACAACCTCCCCTTTAGTCAAATGCAATTCAATGCATTAATTTTGTATCAATGAATTGTGTACTTTCAGCCACTAGTTTTAATCGAAGTATGCATATGGATTCAGAATCAAACTCTCAAAATAAATGCATATATAAATGTGTCTTTTTCTTCATTTCATAATGTATCTATGTATCTATAGGTGCAATCATGCATATATCGATTTGTGCATATATCTTGTTATCTCTTTATGCATCTGTCTATATATGTATGGCTGTATCTATGGGTACATGTATACCTTGATTTATGTATATATGCGCCTATGAATTGCATACACACATCCATGTATATATGCATCTATCAATAACTTGCATGGATACATGTATATATGCATCTATGGACTCATGCACCCATGTATATATGACAACTCATTGGTTCCAAAGCTCTCTTTATAGGACAGCTGTGCATTGCCTCCAAGACTCAGATGAATCCTTCGTATTTCAAGAAAAGATTTGAATAGATAACACTTAAAATGATCTAAACTATGATTTTATAATCAAAGTATACAAATACATTGTAACAATGCAAAACCCGACTTTCATTTAAGATGTACAATGAAAATAAACCGAAGCAAAAATGCATTTGCTTCAAAGTTTCTAGAGCAATTTCAATAGATTGTCTAGCCATTGTTCAAAATATGGTTTTCTATCGGCATAGTCCTTGAAGTTTCTGTAGGTCTCGCTGCTACTTTGTTAATTGACTTTGATTGAAAGGTTAAAATGTGGAATGTCCCCAAGGATACTTATACTTACTTATCTCTTTTAATTGTTATATATTCAAAGACTGCTTAGCAATACAAACAGTCTCCCCTTTGGTCAGATGCCATTCAATGCATTAATTTTGTCTGAATGAACTATGTACCTTCAGCCACTAGTTTTAATCAAAATATGCATATGGATTCACAATCAAACTCCCAAAGTAAATGCATATATAAATGTGTCTTTTTCTCCATTTCATTATGTATCTATGTATCCATAGATGCAGTCATGCATATAACGATTTATGCATATCTTGCCATCTCTACATGCATCTGTCTATATATGTATGACTGTATCTATGGGTCCATGTATACATTGATTTATGCATATATGCACCTATGAATTGCATACACACATCCATCTATATATGTATCTATCGATATTTTCAATGGATACATGTATACATGCATGTGTGGACTCATGCATCCATGTATTTGTCTTTGTCTTTGTCTTTGGCCAAATGGCCCCTAATGGCCAAAGTATCCTAGCCACCCATGGTCGTCAAGCAATTCCAGCGCCCTCCCCACCAGCCACATGCCATTTAATGCATTTGCTTCAATTATTTTGACCTCTCCATGTGTTCGCATTTTCCTGATATTTCAATGCATTTAATTTGCATTCAAGGATTACGTATCTCTACTCACCAGTTTTATAAACTATGCCTTTGCTTAAATGTATTTAATCAATCTATGCGATCGCTTTTCACTGATTTTCAATAACAACAATAATTTATAAAGCTATTCAAATAAATAGAAATAGCTAAATGCTAATTTTCCAATATTGATTTATCAGAATAGTGCTAGTTTTCCAATATAACAAAATTAAAAGTTATATGTTGCCATACATTTATGCATATTGTCCATACATGCATATATGCATATATGCCTTCATCCATATTTGCATATGTATATGAATACATCCTTCCATGTAACATACGCATTTGTACCTATATCCAAATATGCATACATCCATGTATACATGTGTTCATATCTCCATCTCTCCATGTAGTTCTGTTTTCTATGTATACATGTGTCTGTTGATGCATCCATGCATATATCTGTGATTAGCTCTACGTATTTCTCTCTCCATGTATTTAATGTTCTCCACTCCATCAGCATTTACATGTTCTCTATTTTATGTTCTTCCATATTTATTTTTTCCATATTATAGGTATAAGAACTTCCACTTTGTCTTTTGTTTTGACTCTTCTATCCATAAATATCATTATATTTTTATATCCACTCTTCTATTATTGCATTTCGAGGAAGCTCAAGGATCTCAGTACCTTGTTCAGTATGAAGGAGAGTGAGAAATGCAACGTGGGTCTTTTTTTTGCATTTATATTGACGGACTCAACCCTATGATGATTTTTAAAAGCATAACCAATACCAAACTAGACATTCTTCCACCCCTTGTTGCAAGAAATAATCACTTCATACCCTATTGATTCCATCTATTTCCATTTCCACCCTTGCATGTCCTTTCTTCTCATATCAAATACATTTCAAAATCCAGTTATTTGCTTGTGTTGCCTCATACCAATGTGTTGCGTTCCTTTTTTCACTAAATCCAGCTCTCTCATTGAAATTTTCATTTCTTGCATTTAATTGTAAGCATATAACTTGCAAACGATAAATTCATACCATTTACATTCGCATTCATTCTCATATCCACCATCCCATATCCTTGCCTCCCATGTCAAATACTTTTCATAACTTATTCATACACCTTATTTGCATCTCACCCTTTTCTCAATTCACTCCCTTTGTTCCACTCGCATAACTCATTCTTCTTTTTAACATTCACATATCTTTATCTATCTACACCTCAAATATACCTTCATCCATCACAACAAAATCCACACCATACCAAACAAAGAAAAAGATGAAGAAAATATCAAGGTTATGCAAATAAACATTGAGGGCTTCAAAAATGACACTCATAACATATAGTTGTATTCAAGAGTTATTTTCATAATGTCTTTTCTAAACCTTGTTTATTACAGATCCCTAAAAGTATGTATAATAGTTTCTTCAAGCCTATCATGTGTAATCAGATATAACAAATATTTACATGTTTCCATGCATTCATATGCATCATTAGGTATCCTTTATACAGTTGCTCAAAAAACAATATTGTATATGTTTCAAATGCAAATTGTCCCTAGAATTTCTCGCTTTATGCACACATGCATTTATAGATTGTTCTTTGTGTACCAAATTACATGGACACATCTATACATCCATCCATGCAAAATTTTTTACATGGATCCATATATTTATGCATTCCTTCGATATATGCTTTGCTGGTATATAATTTGTTTTCCCTGTTTTCCTTTCGCTTGCTACTGCAAATGCTACTTGAGCATCACTATGCTTTCAAAGATTTTTATTTCGACTTCATTTTATTGTTTTCCATTCAAATTTCTCGTTCACATGTCATGTATGCTTTTCACTCTTTGCATTGTGTGCACATGGATACATGTATACATGCATACCTCAAGCATTGTTACAAATGTTTAAGATTATTTGCATTCAATACTTCAAACAAAATAATAATACATTTTTGCTTCCTCGATAAGGTCAAAAAGGAAATTTGTTACTACAAATGTACACATGCACCCATGTAAAGGTACTAATGTTCATTGGTGTTTCTCTTTTCACTCTTGCACCCTTAAATATCATTATATTTTTATATCTATTCATATCTTGTCACATTTCGAGGAAGCTCAAGGATCTTGGAACTTTGTTTAGTCCAAAGGAGAGTGAGAAATGAGACACCAGTCTTTCTTTTGTATTTGTATTGAGACACTCAGCCCTATGATGATTTTAAAAAGCATAACAAATAACAAAATAGACATTCTTCCACCCTTTCTTGGAACAAAATTTCACTTCATACCCTATTGAATCCACTCATTTCCATTTCCACCCATGCACATCATTTCTTCTCAAATCAAATACATTTCAAAATACATTTATATGCTTCTCTTGCATCACACCAATGTCTTACATTCCTTTTTTTTCTCAATCCAGCTCACTCATTCAAATTTTTATATCTTGCATTTAATTTTAAGCGTATAACTCGAAGATGATAAATTCATATAATTTACATTTCATTCATTCTCACATCCAATTTCACATATCGTTCCTTCCCATATCTAATACTTTCCATAAGGCATTCATATACCTTACTTGCATTACATGATTCTCTCAATTCCTTCTCTTTGTTGCACTTACATCACTCATACTTCTTTACCACCCTTACATATCTTTATCTATCTATACCTCAAATATACCTTCATCCATTAGAACAAATTTCACACCATACCAAAGGAAAAATTGAAAAAAATATCAAGGTTATGCAATTAAACACTGAGGGCTTTGAAAATAACTATGACAACATAGAGTTGTAATCAGGACTTCCTTTGAAAATGTTTTTACCTGTATCCTGTTTATTGCAGATAACTAAGAGCACATAACACAGTTTCTTGGAGGCTAAAATGTATAATCAATTTTCATAAATATTTACATATATCCATGCATTCAAATGCATTGTTGGATATCCTTAATACACTTGGTCAAAAAACAATAATGTATGATTCTTTTGTTTTGATCATTAATGTTCTTTTTATATCTGTCAAATGCAAATTGTTTCTGACATTTTCTAGCTTTGTGCACATAGGCATATATAGATGCTCGTTTACTTACCAACTTGCATGGACACATGTACACATATATGGATGCATTTATGTTTACCTTCATCCATACATTTATGCATTCCTTCGATATATGCATTGCTAATAAATAGTTAATTTTCCCTATCTTCTTTCATTTAATACTACAAATGCAAATTGAGTCTCATTGTTAAAATACAGTTGTATTCAAGAGTTCTTTTCAAAGCGTCTTTTCTAAATCCTGTTTCTTACCGATTCCTAAAAGCACATATGACAATTCCTCCAAGGCTATAATGTATATTCAGATTTCACAAATATTTACATGTATCCATGCATCCAAATGCATTATTAGATTTACTTTATAAACTTGTTCCACAAACACTAATGTATTGCTGCTTTGTTTCAGTCAATAATGTTTTTCTAGTTCTTGTTTAAGCTGCAACTTGTTTCTAACATTTCTAACTTTATGGACGCAGGCATATATAGATTTTTCTTAACATACCAAGTTAAATGGACACATGTACACATCCGTGCATGCATATGTCTTTACATGGATCCATATTTTAATGCTTTCCTTTCATATATGCATTCATACTAACTAGTTTATTTATCTTGTTTTCTTTCATTTAATACTGCAAATGCAATTTCAGTCTCATCACGCTTTTAGGCTTGCTCAGGTGCCAACAATGCTTTTCACTCTTCTGTGCATTCTGTGCACGTCGCTAAATGTCTACATGCCTCCATGTATACTTAATGCTTCAAGCATTGTTACAAACATTATAAGAATATTTTACTATAGATTATTATAATAATTTAATGTTTAGATGCAAAGTGCTACAAACATGTTGATTATTATACTGTACCTACATTTTATCTTACCTAATAAAATTCTTTATATCTTTTCAAATTATTTTTTTGTTTAAAATATATACACAAAAAATATTCATTCGTAATTCATTAACAACATTCAAATCTAATTTATAATAAAATCAATACCTTTGTACAGTTTCATCTAAGAATTTATCGTAATATTTATTTCACTTATTACATTTTCATAAGTTAAACTATTACATTTTATGTTATATATACACAAATTTAATCTTAGGTAGTAAGGTTCTTTATTATATTCTTGCAAATTACTTATTGTTAATTATATAAACACAAATTTTTATTCATATTACATAAACAATATTAAAATCTTATTTATAATAAAATCAACAGCTTTCTAGTCATTCATCTAACAATTTACTGTAACATAATTACATTGTTCTATACACGAAAATATCTTATCATATTGCATAGACAGGATTTATATCTTATTTATAATAAAATCAATAGCTTTATATAATACTAATCTTCATACTACATCAAAAAAAACATTCATTAATCTTACAAAAGTTTACACTCAAATGAGCTACCTCTATCAATCTTCCACCTAACACTACTGTTTCTATTAGCACTTGCATATTGTAATATGATAAACTAAAATAACTCAATTGTATTAATTAACATAGCATGTGTTCTACAATAGTACACTAAACATAATTTTATTTACAAATAGACATACAAGCAAAAAAAAGAAATATGGTAAACTTTGTTTCACCATGCATATAAAAATGGGGCATGTAAAGAATGCATTTTCCTATTTTGCCCGCACACATTTTTTTTGTACATAGTTGCAAATGATATTTGATGCTTTAGAAATATCTCTACATCAAAACTTTGTTCCATTTAAAATGACTCATGAATTTTTCAACCAAAAGGTTTTCTAAAACAAAAAAAAAAACATTACACTAGTCATAAATAGTTTATTTCTCCTGTTTTCTTTCATTTAATACTATAAATACGAGCTGCGTCTCCTCCTGCTTTAAGACTCGTTCACATGCCAACTATGCATCTCACTCTTCTATGCATTGTTGCCACGTGGATACATGTATGCGTATATGTCTCATGCATTACAAATGTTTCCAATTGTTTGCATTCAATAATTAATATAAATTAATAATGCATTATTGCTTCCTAATTAAGATCATAAAGAATCTTCCATCTCACAAATGTATACATACACACACAAAAAAACAAGTATTCATTGGCATATCTATAAAAAAATCCACGTATACATGATACCCATAAAAAAATATTCCCTTGCATCCGTCCACACGTGTTGCCATTTCACATGTCCCTATGGACCACGTTCCCCATGCATCCTACAAATTTTAAATACATTTATATTCCTATTTGCTGTCTGAAAAATTTTCGTAACTCATAGCTACATGACTTTTACCTCTCGGCAGGAACTGGACGCTTGCGTCACTTGTTATTAATATTATAAATAAACATTATCAAACTAAATCAAGGTATTAACATGACTGGATTGAATTTAGCTTCAGCAATATTCATTGGCATTAAATCCCATTGATTTTATTAAGACCCCTACACTCGAGGCTTACATTCTCTTCTCATAATGACAACCCATACCTCACGACAACCTTCCTTACATCAGACATTTACTGCACCAACTGGTAGAGCTTGGCAGGAAGAATAAGCAGCTTAATTAGATTGTCAAATTCATGACTCAGCTTTCATCCTGTGAGCATTGCATTTCATTTCATTTCATTTTATTTTATTTTATAATTTTATTGTTTGCCACACTAACCTCTGCACAGCAGTAGGTAGTCCAAAATAGAACCTACAGTGTTGCATCTTAACATTCCCTTCCCATTTTCAGCACTGTACCAGTCATGCTGGTCTCTACAACCACGCCATGGGAGTCTGGATTTACTGAGTTGGGTTATTTGCCATGGTTTCAATTTTGAGTTTTTTTTCTTTTTTCTTTTTTTGATTGACACAATCTACTTATGTTGTTTCACAGGTGCAGGTAGGAAATGGTCATGGCTATCAACTCTAGCACCAGCCAGCTATACTAATTTTCTTGGCAGACATACAAATGCTCTCTGCAACTGCACATGCACCATCTCAGATGTTCAAATACTCCTCCATCAAGGCTTATGGGTGAATTATCTTATCGAATTCATTGATTGCATGGTTAAGTTCACACTCAGAGGTCAACAATAGACTACTATGAAGTGCAGAGGAAGAGAGGAAAGCAGTACGTGGTTTAGCAAATTAACTGTGTATATTATTACTGATGTTGAGAGGGAGGCGTCTAAAATAAAATCACTGACCTCATTAATGTTTTAAATAGTACCAGTTATAAAAGTTTATTGGTGGATCAGACAGTGCAACTAGAGGAAAATATGAACCCAACATTTATGGCGTTTTATGGTGATGGTGCAAGATATAAATTCCCCACGAAAGTAGTATAGAACTTTACTGTCAAGGAGATATTCAAATGTAAATCAACACTCAAACTAACTCAATAGTCGAGACAATTTATCACTACCTCTCCCCTCACAGTACAACATGATGACATTAATACAACACCCAGCCTATAGCTTGTAACCACATCTATACTTGCTTTAAATGTAATTCCTCAACTCAACAGAAACCCATTGCACACTAAGTTGTGTCACATCTACTTCTGCCTTACTTTCTACAGTAGAATTCAAACAACACATCGAATCGAAAAAAAAAATTATGGGTTTTTTTCGCTCACGAGTTAAGTGCTTATAACTAAGGTTTTGGCTTTTGGGCAATTTGATCGAGTGTGGGAGCATTGGATATGCGCGCGGAGGTCAAAAAGTCACCTTTTAGAGTTGTCGTCCGTGTGCCACCACCTAATGTCCCAATATCTGCCGGCTATAATTTCAATCAATTATAGCTGTTTTAGCACTTAAAATCCACTCAAATCATTCACTTTAGCACTTAATGAGCAGCTATTGGTGTTTTTGCAATTATTTATTCAATAAAATAAAGTTTTTTAATGGATCAAAGTGAATTTTTTTTTGAGGTTACGTGAGCATGGAGATGGTGGTAATTCAATAGGGGGCGGTAACTGGGTCCTTTCCCCTACTCCCTCACTCTTCTTTTCTCTTAATGGTGACAAAGACCGATGTTGACGACAAACCAATATTTGACCATTATTGATGGTACTTGAATCAAGTTAGATATTTTCTCACCTACACCTGGCTACCAATCCTATCCAACAATTTATATACTTGTGTGGAGAATTCTGATTATCATAACTTGAGATTAAGAATTCGAATTACAAGTGATCAGTTATAGATAATGTTAATTATGGTCATATTGGATAATTGGAATGAAGACATAAGCTAGCTCTGTACTCGGTTGCAGGAGTTATAACTTTTAGGTCCTCATTCTATGGTTTTTCCCGGACTCGAACTGAGCATTAGACATGATTTTTTTTAAGACATTAGAAAAGCTCTAATATGTTCAGTTGATTCTTAGTGAAGCTTTCCTCTTTGTTTGATGTTTCTAATGTTTTTATTTTTCCCCTCACGAAGATCTTAACGCTATGCTTATTGATCTAATGGAAAGCTTAAACCGTAAGAGGGACACTTTTATATAAAAAAATCTTAATAAGGAAGCAGCGAATCATTGTTATTTCCAAAATATGAGGCAAATAGAGTTTAGTTTATGTGGAGTGATATGTTTCTTGTGTACTTTTAGATTATCTTGTTAATGCATGAAGTAACTTTTGTAATATTTATTCCTGCAATTTTTGCACAGCTATGCTTCTGGGTGCACCATATTCTGAGGTAAATTACTTGTCAAGGTATGGTCAGTGGCACCATATGCAGACGTGAGATTTTAGGTAACTTCGCCATTTGAATTGAAGGTTGTGCACTGCACAGATCAAACAGTTCAGATTTTGAAGAGTTTCAATTTAAAAATTAACATCTATTGCAGCTTGACTCTACCGTGAAAGTTAATTATGAAGCTACTTTAATTTTGGTTAACAGTTTGACTGTGTTATAGAAAAGGAAGTTCTTCTTTAGTATATTTTTTTTTAAATTCTACTTATGCCCTTTTTCGTTTCAGTTATGCTGATCTGCTGATAGAACACATATGACTAAATTTATAACAGCAACAAATATTTCAAAATATCTGCCATTTTTATTTTTTTTATATAACTCATGAATACCTCCATTTTGCACATTCCCTAACTACCCGAACAAACTCTTAAGAAGATTTAAACAACCATGGAGGGTTTTTTTTCTGTATTATTATCTAATATTGAGTTGATGAGCAGTACAGTAGACTTTAACCAAAAATATTTCCTTCACTAATCATAAGAGAAAGGTACTAATCTTTGCTTAATATTTATCCTTCTCAAGAGGAAAAAGGATTTCTTATCTTTTGGTTGCATCTTAAAGTATTACATATTAGATGAACATCTTTATATTTTCAACATAGAAGGGTAATATTTTTGTTTAAAACTTTAAATATCATTTGCAAGAGCTCACCTTCATTAACATAGCTTCCTTATACATTTCCATCAAGAACACAAGCAACATTTTCCTTTTCAATATGTGTTCAAAATCTATCATTTTCATTAAGAACTAAAGAAATCCTAAATTCTTCTATTTTATAAACAAGAATTCCAGTAGATCCCACAAGAAAATGAACTTCAACACATTTGTCTTAAAAATTTGTAAGAAATGCACACCAATGAAAATGACTTGCTCTCCACCCTACCGTAATGGTGTCATGGAGCCTTGTAGGCTCTGGCCATACCCCTGAGCAAGTAACTCTTTTAGCTCGAAGATGATGAATGGAGTCTTTTCAATTTTTACAAAGGAATAAGCACAACATAACATCGAATTTCATGTGTCCAGATTTTCTGCCTTCTATTTTCAACCATGAACCATACTACATGTCACCTTCTCACAAAAATTTAACAAGGGGAATGAGAGTAGGGATAACTCATCTCATTTTTTTGTTGTTGATGAGAGGATTAAACTCTCTATCCTTCTTCCTCTCCAAACCAATCCATCTTGATCACTCTCTACCATCTCCATTAGAGTTCTCCAAAAAGAGAAGTGGGTAACACCCACTCATTCCTCCTTTCCAAAATATATAGGAGTTTCTAATTTGCAACTCTTGGATGGGGAGGTGTGGAGTGAACTCCCTTCCATAAATGAGGGTCTTTTCCTCAATAAAGAGGAAAACATGCATTTGGATGACCCCTAAATCTTCCCACACTATCCTTCCCTCAAAATAAGTCACTTTTCATTATGAAGACTTTTCAGGGGTCAAATCATGTCCTTGAGGATCTATTGCATGCCCAATTGACCCCTACCACTATGATATAGACCCTAGGGGGTTTATTTTTGCATCCCAACCAAAGAAATTGACCAACAACCGTCTTTAAAGATCCACTTGAAGATCTATCCGAGTTTCACACTTAGATAAGGGTTCCTAACCCATAGCCCCACTTACACCTACATAACATATATTCAATTATCCCTTTAATATCAACCCTCACCACCTTAATTTACCAACCTATTGACTTTACCTATTTCTAAGCCCTAAAAAGGAGGTCAAATTCATGATCACAAGGAGATGTCTTTTCTCAATGATCTTCCCTTCTTGTATTGACACTCTCCCTTTCCTCCACATTACCAATGAAACCATAAGCAACAATTATATATCACATTAATTTGATAGCTAAAATAGGATTTAATTATACAACAATTTCATTTGCAATTTCAACTCATATTCATAATTTAAGAATCCTAACTCCATGGTAGCATAAAAAAATGTCATAATGAAATGCAATAATATTGTCAAATAATCACATTATTTATCATCCACAATACATCTTATCATTTATTTAGGAAAACATAAAGCATATTAGGGTTTTACTAATCACATGCAAGGTGGGGTCTTACACTTTTGACCTGCTCACATAGGTCAAAGGTGACTTGTTCAAAAGGTTAAAGGTTAAAGGTTAAAACTTGCTCAAGAAGCTAAGTGAAAATATCCCTTTTTCAAATGATGGAGGAATAAGAATATTCTTTTGGAATATTCATTTGGGTGAGGATAAAAAACATTTTGCAAATTAAAAGAAATTCTTAATTGTGCAAAAAGGGGATAAGGAAAATTAGTTTAATTGCTAATTAAACGAGATTTAATCATGCAATGAGGGGATTTGGAGGAATAAAGTGATATTTATTAATAAATGGGGGAGAGAGATGAAATGATATTTAATTAAATAACTTACTAGGGTTACTTAATTAAATAAGATGACTTAGGGAATTAAATTAAATACTTTGACTTATTTTATTTAATAGCATGAAATGTTAGCATGAAGGGGGAGTGAGTTAACCTGAATTGATGAATCAGGAACTAATGGACGAAAATGATGCAATTAATTAAATTAGCTAGGTTAATTTAATTAATGAAGCAAAAAAATGATGGGTTTAAAGAGAAAATAATGTTAGTAAATTTGTTTTGAATGCATGATAATGGTTAGGACATTTTTCAGTGTCTACAACTCCTATATAAGTTGTGACCAGGTGATTCCACAATAGTGGTTTACAATTTTTGGCCAAACTAGACACTGAAATAATTATTTTTAACTAAATCTTCACTTTCGGGAACCTATAGTGGCTAAACCGTGAGGAATTTGAAGATGATGCAAATTAGAGTTTTGTGAAATTTTGTGTATGAATTCTAAATATATTTTTTTCAAAAATTTTTGAATCAGATTGCACTTCTTTTTTCATCTCCCTCGAAAACTAGTTTTTTATAGAAAACAACATTTTTAAAAAGTGATGTTCACCGTATAACACATAACCTTTTTTTCCATGAAGGATAAAATTCTAATTCTTTCGAATTTAGATTTGTAACTCTGATACATAGTGTTTCCACTTGGTTAGATAGTTTTTTATTGAATATTTTATCTTTAATCAAGTTTCAAAATCAAACCAATTACAATTCAGACATAGCACGACCGTATAACGCGTAATTTTTTTTGTGTGTATCAAAATTCAATTTTATTTTTTTGGTTGGATCAAAGACTTCTATATCTAGTGCACTCATATTTTTCTTTTCCTTTTTTGATAATCTGCTCTATTTTCACATGTGCAAAACAGAGAGCTTGATTTTTGGAGAAAAACCTACTTTCACAAGAAACAAAAAAATAAATATAATAATAAAATTAAATTTATTTAAAATTATACTTTTTGGGAAACTTATAATAAAGACTACATAATTACAAAAAATAAATTTTAAATGAATTTATTTGATCCCCCAAAAGGTAAATCAAAAGTGGTTTTTGATCAGCATTTTGATAGGTGTAAAGGAGACTCTGTTATAGGTATGGTTTAAAACTAGCAGGGTTCTATCAAAGGGGGTTTGATCTAAGGTAGTTTGATCAAGCCCTCTTCAATTAGAATGCTTTAAATAGAACTTTTAAAGGCTTAAATCATTATATTTTCTAAAAATATGTGATTTCAACAAAAATTAGAATCTCCAGAAATTGTAAACTAGCTTGAATATGCAAAGTTACACCTTTACAAATTAAAAAAGGGATAACTAAATAGAGTGTTTAAGGAATGGATATAATAGCCCCTATTACTATTTGACACTCACATACATGGAAACTAGGAATATAAACATAACTAAAAATGCATATAATATTTATTTTATATTAATACGTTAAGGATATGGAAAGGGAAATAAATTATAAATTGGTGCCTATACCCAATTGGAATAGAGTATTATATATATTTAAAATAAATAATAACTTAAAAAAATAAAGATACCTTTATCAAGATATACTCAAAGACTGCATTCATTTAGATACACACATAAACTAGGTTCTAGATATGTAAATGAATGAACAAATAATTTGTAGAAATTTATAAAGTATACTTAATAATCTAATAATAAGCCTATATATTGTTTTAATCATGTTTGAAGAGATACATTTCAAAGGGTTTATATTGGTTTTACAACTTTCTATCTCAACTAATCAAAACACATCAAGGAAATTTATAAAATATTCTTAGAGACAGTCAAACAATGTCATATATACTATATAATCATTTATCCATTGCTTATAGTAGTTCTATCACACATTTTACACAAACACATAACAATAAAAAAATTATGATATCTAAAACTAGAAACTCAAACCCTAGGATTCACTAAAATATTTTATATTTTTTCCTTTCCAATTAATTTTATTTCCTATTTTTTTCTCTTTGAATGAAATCCCTTTTGATTCTTAATAACCTTGTAAGAATTTTTTTTCTATTAGAAACAAATGGATCATACAAGAAAATAACATGGCATAAGGAAAACCCATCTCCATAAGACATACTTTTTCCTAAATAATGCCAAAAACTATGTTGCAAATCTGTTTGGATGCACAAAAAATGTGGGAGAATGTTCTTCCCTAACCTATAAATGTTCTCTATATTTATGGAACCATTATTATTGAAATGTACACAAAGAAAAAAACCTACAAATTTATTAGAATAATATTTGAGCTTCATCTATTGCATTTAAAATAAAGTTATTTTTTTGAAAATTTCTATCACTAGAAGCACATGTGAATCCATTGCTTGATTGTGAATAGTATTTTTATTATGAAAAACATAATTTGGATGGTCACCACATAAATCAAGTCATTAATGGAATCCTAAGATGCATTAATTGTACATGAGGCCAAGATCCAAGGATATTAAAGTGCTACATATCATTGGCACCCTCTCTATAATTAAAATATTAATTTTATTTACCCTTTACCTACTATGTCAGTATTTTTCCTTTCACAAACCATGTTGCACTATTGACAAAAAGGAAAACCTTTAAACCATGTTACACTTGTATATGGTTCATGAAATCATGAACCATGTGACTTTTATAACTTAGCCACCTTCTCCTTTTTCCTTGTTTGTTTCATTTTTTAATAATTTGGGCATTACCAAAACCATGTTTGCATGTTGAAGGAATTGTGAACTCACCGACACCTACTTGCACATTTTTTTTAGGTTAGATGTTTTGGCCTCTATGGAACCATATAGAAGGTTCAATAGGTTTTTGAACCTCCAAAGTTTCTAACATCAATAATTATTTATTTCTACTTCCTTTCACATTAGAAATGTGATAAGCCTTATTCTTTTGTCAAGGTTTGGGTTTTGAGAGTACTAAGGACATCATGCTAATAGAAAGATGGGTAAAATTTTGACTCTTAAGAAGTGAATGAAAGGATCAACAACGTCTAAAATTTGGGCATACCTAAAAAAAGGTATTAAGATGAAATGAAGTTTGAAAACTCTAATAAATAACACTTATAAAAAAATTCATGCGAAAATGCACTTCAAGGAGTCAATGTAGGAAGAAAAGAATGACCTAGTCCAAAAGTATTATGCCAAAATATTTGACTTTAACAATGAGTTGGCATGGGTCCACGTTTGAATTTTTGTTATAAGAATTAGAGTAGAATGTTGAGATTAAGTGGAAGGGTATAATATGAGGATGGAGGTTGACAACCTAATAAATAAAAGGAAATTCGAGAAGGAAAGGATAACATACTAGGATGGACAACCTCAAAAAATTTAAAATACTAACAAATACCCATAACATATGGCCCAAATATACTCAAAAAATTTGGAACTTTTAGAAATATTTCAAATATTGGAAACACAGTGAGCATGAAATGGATGACATGGAAAAAAAATTAAGAAAAACTTTGACTTATAATAAACCCACTTACACTGGGTTGGGGCCCTAGCTCGGTTGGCTAAATCTTTCCTGTTGCAGGAGGTTGGTCATGAGGTATAGTCTCCCCCACCCTCGTGGTATCGGAGGGTGTGTCGCGCCAGCACCGCCGGTCACGTTAAAAAGTTTACCAAGCGCATTGCAGTTTATATGGGGTCATGCTACTCGATTCCTGCAGTCTAAAAAATAAAAAATAAACCCACTTACACTATCTCAAATTGATTATAAAAGGTGGGCTAACATAAAGCACTAGTAGCACAAGGTTAAAATATATAAAAGAAACATAGAAAATAGAGTGCTAACAACTAGATTATCCATGAAAACATATTTAATTTCATGCCAAAAGACAAGTGATGCATCACATAATGCAAGCCTCTATTTTAAAGAAGTTATGAGGTTTCATGGTCTTCTACTAGAATTGTGTCAATCTATGACACCAAATTTGTTGGCCAATTTTGGATGACCTCGTGAAGGAAGATGAGAAATTATATATATTTTATGTTAGCTTAAAACCCTAAAACTAATGAAAAATTAGAGGTTTTGAATAAAATATTAGGGGATTTGATGAGATGTTTGGAAAGAGAGAATCTCAAATTATGTGATCTTTTGCTAGCATAAATAAATCTCACCCACAATAATACAATCAATCAAAAATATTAGAAAGATACATTTCCAAGTGGTGCATGGATGTATCCCTAGAGGGGAATTGGAGTTGATGGTTACAAGGAAAATCCAATTTAGAGTAGTAAAATGATATAATTTTCCACACAACTACAAAATATACATTGGTATTTTAGGGAAATTCTACCAATTGAATTTATTCAGGGAGATTTACTTTTAGTATATCTCAAAAAGGAAAGGCTTATATGTTCATGTATAATGGTACAAAAGATACCATCCAATGCTAATAAGATAAATGCAATAAAATTTAAGTATCTCATTGATCCTGAATGTTGATAATTTATGTAATTATCATGTCTTGATTCAAAAATAACATATGAATAAGTGGAAGAAAGATGAATGATATAGTCACCTAACTAGAAGAGAAGAATGTTATAGAAAAAATAGAAATATATAGAGAAGATGCCATAAAGAGGACCATCAAAGAACAAAGGTTGTGAGAATGTAGAATATCTGATGAAGTGGAAGAGCATAATCCTAGGAGAGGTTATTTGGTTCTCGCCAGATGTCTAAAGTTAGATACCCTAGCTATAAACTTGAAGGTTTATTAGAAGCATCAAACAAGGTCATAGTATTTTCTTACTTGGAGTGTTTGATATAATAGCATCCTTTGTCCATAGGTAGTGGATTATATCAACCAAAAAGATTTTATTTTTTCCTTCATATTTTATTTTACAACTTCTATTGTGTGTTTGGAATCAGAGTCTATGCCTTCATAAATATGCTTTTTAAGGTCTATAAATATTTTCATGATAATAAAAAAATTATTTGTGACTTTCTAGTAAAACTTATTGACAAGGTACCCTTGAACATTTCCCTCACTTTATTAAATAGTTTAAGTTACATGGTAATGGCTTGATTATATTTCTAACTCTAAATTTGTATGGGTTTTTTCCTAACATGGTTCTACATATATAATATTTCAAAAGTAAACTTCCATAAGGATTTCTTGAGTAATTTTTTTTATCCAAGAAAGAAATATATTTGTGCCCTATACTAGAATTCAAATTTTAAATATGTTATCTTATGGATTCATGCCATTGAACCACACATCTAAGATTCATTAGAAATTTCCCATCATTACCCAAATCTCATGCATTACATTATGGAATATCTACTAATTATAAGGAAGATTAAGGTTTGTGCCAAAAAATATCAATAACCTAGTTTAAAGTGTGGCATGGACCAAATATCCTATCAACGTTTTGATGCATTGGGTGGATAATTTAAAATTTTAACTAGAAACCAAATTTGTAGGGTTGGACTATGTAGGGTTGTAACAGGTTCTAGACGTGTATCCCTTTAACATTGTAAAACATCTCTTAGTATTAGAAGGTCTACAAGATTTTTGAATTGTAAAGATAACTTTTTTCTATAATTATTTGTCCCTACACACTATCTCATGTACCAAATTCAATCAATAATTTAATAAGACATCTTGATTTCCATACAATTAGTTGTTTCATTTTATTGTTTGGTGTATGTTAAATTTATACTCAATTTTCACAATCCTTAATTGGATTATTATACCTTGACCTCCATCATTCAATATATTTGAAATCACTATAATCTTTTTGCAATTTCCTCCTATGATAACATGGTAGTTTCACCTAAGGACCTAAAAACTGATACGAAAACCATATGATAATCAAACCTACATAATTATGAGTTGATAGTATAAATGTAAATTAGAGGTTAGAATGTGTCTATTATCTCTTTGATTATGTCAAGTGCCAATATCATTTAGTTGTGTATGTATTTATGCCCAATGATTAAAACTATGGTATTAGATTAAAATGGGCTAGGAACTCTTTTTTTAATTATCTTTAATATTTTCTCCATCTTTAGAAATGATCATGTGAGATTTCATCTTTCTCAAGTGCAATATTTTCTACCTCAATGAAATTTTATCTTGTCATTAAATATATTTTAATCCTACCCACATATGATGATATGTGTGCTATGAACCTAGCGGTGTTAGAAAGAACCTTTAGCAATATTCAATGTTTGTAAAAGTGTGAAAATTCCTTATCTCTTACTCAAAATTCTTTGTCATTTCACAAGATTTGAAGACATGAAAGACATGTAAATGCAATATGCCTAAATTTTAGTATATATCAATGAAATGTTGATGCAATGTAGACTACTCTAGATATGATATGATATCTCTTAAGATGCTTTCAAATGTTCAATTCCATGATAAAAATATAATGAGGTACTATTTTAGTCTTTAAATATGATGCACTAGGTGCTAAATTTGAATTTTTTAGCATGTGAGATGATGAGAAAATATCCAATTTGGTGAAAGGGTCAGCTCAAAATGAGTGAAAAATGAGTTTATATTAGATGAATACAATGTCAAGTATGGTTATGTTGAATGGATAAAATCATAACTATGATATAGCTATGTCAAAGGTACAAATCTGCACCTATGATATAGTCTAGGATAGGGAAATTGGTATGAATTGGGATGGGTAAAAACATTTAGGTTTGAAATAGCTAAGGCTTGAAACAAGGACATTTATGGGAAGTGTAGTCAATATTTTTCTAAAAAATTCATCTAGTCTACTTTTTTTCCAATGTCTTGAAAAGAGGTTTCTTTTGAGGGACCTATCTTACTTATAAAAAGTAAAATATATAATATGGAGGAAATATATTATATATTATACTTTTTAGTAAGCTAATTTTCATAGATACATACATGTAAAATATTATCTCAAAGTGATTTCATTTAACACCTACATATAGGATGCATATTGGATATTTTAAATTGGAAAAATGAAAAATGTGGATAAGAGGGAAATTTATACCACATAAGCATGTTCAATCAAAAAAACCTTCAATAAAGCACGATTTAATTGAACTGTGTTAGTTCAAAATTGGGTCGAATTGAACCCTCAATATCCTTATTATCCTTAATTAAAGCACAAAAATACATATCAAGATCTCCCACCTACTTAATGCTATCCAAATAGGCTATAAATCTTGATCTCTTGCACTTTAATGATGCTTCTAAAAGGAATCCTAATTTAGTACGGGTAGGTATTTTATTTTAGAGATGTTAATGAGAGATTTATACTTAGAGGTTATTTTTTTAGTAATATGAATAATTATGCATAATGGTTTTCTCTTTTGATGATCTTATAGGGCACCTTTAGACTTAGATAAAAAATTATGGTACAAAGGGTGATTCACAAAATATTGTTAATGATATCCATAAGGGGCAATATCTTGATTGGTATTTATAATCAATTTTCTAAGAAGTTATATATCATGGAAAAATAAATTTAGTAATATAAGGAATAAATGTGAGTTGCTAATCTTTTAGCAAGTTATATAGATTCTCAGTATTATTTTACATTGTTGCAGGAGCATCCAATGGTGTAAGGGCAATCTTACATCACCCAAAATATTGTATTTTAATTTTGTTTTGTAGTTTTATTTAGTTGTTTTGGGGCCCATGGTGACACATGTAATCTTTGGGATAGTTAGAAGTTGAAACAACCAAAAATAATCACCTACTATTTTTAGTAAGTTAGCTTATTCAGATTCCTATGGACACAAAAACTGGCCCCAAGGAGTGAAATTGAAAAATAAAATTATTGGTGAAATTATCATCTCAAAATCTTGTACTATTTGGAAAATATTAAAATTTTCATCCTAAGGAATTTCTCCAATGAAGTTTCAAACTCAAAATTGAGGACCTTAGAAGCCCCAAAATAGATTGAAAAGTATTGATCTTATAAATCTAAAAAATCATGTTGTAGATCTCTTCACAAGCTTTCCAACGATATCTTACAATTGAAAATCCAATGGTTGGATCAAAAGTTATGACCCCAAGAAGTTGTAACTATATAAAAATAAAATAAAAATCTTCTAGAGCGGGAAAATGGATGGTGGAATTTCTTGGAACAAAATATGGTTACACCTTCTAGAATATTCTAAGGTGGTTACACTTCTAGGATAAAGATGGGGAATGGGGGTTATAGAAGATGGGCTCTCATACTGCAGATTGTGGTTTTTGACTTGCAAATTTTTGTAATGAGAAGGCCATGTGGCTGTAGTATGTGATTTTCTGAGTATTTATAATCTCACTTTATCAAGATAATAGAAAACAAGTTTTCTCTTTGCATTTCTTGTTTTATTTCTCTTGTTTAGCTATGTGTGTGGGTTTTTAAGGGGAGTGCCATTCATCATACATTAATAGAAAGCAAACAGATAATGACAAGGAGAATATAAGGGTAATTATAATAGATAACATATAGAATTGGTTGAAAGCATATTATACACGAAGTATGCTCCTTTGAATGCTTCACCCTCCATACATTAAGCTATATAATAGAGGTATGTTTAGGCATTTGTATAAGTTAATTTAGTAATATTATAGCAAGTCTAGTTTTAGAAAATATTGTTTGGTAAGGAAAAGTGATTAATAGGACAAAGTTTTTGGTTATGGCTACATATATGCCATGTATTGTAATGGTAATAATACTTTTTGTGTGTGATCTTCTATAGCATGGATCAACATCATATAGTAGGTAAAACACTATTTTTAATTGTGGTAGGTTGAGATATGCAAATATTTTTAAAGCAATCTTTGGAAGAGGATTTGGAGGATATAGGGTTGTTGCATTATAGGGCTACAATTATATTATAATTCATGTAAAAAAAAGGAAATGAAGAACTTAGGGATAATCTAGTAGCACTTATAATTTATATTTGGCTTAGGAGCTAGCAATTTTATAGGAGGCAAAATGGGGATGGGTTGAGTAGAAAATAAACAAGGACAAAGCTATAATAGAGATGAAATTGAAGGTTGGTTGTAGATAATAGAAATAAATATAAAAGGCATGTGTATAATCATACAAAGATACATGAAACTTATGAATACTATTATGTATAATATGGTGTTTGATGTGCATAAAGGAATGTTGGAAATAATGAGTGGTTATGTGATGCCATGTATGGACCATGGCTTGCTGCAAAGGGATAAGCATAGATATGTGGTATTGCATGGTCTAAAATTTAGAGTGTAGCTAAATGTAGTAAAGGAACCTATGGAATAGGCCAATTCTAATTTTAAATTTAGGATTATATAACAAGAGTTATAAGAGATGTCAATTTAGTCATTTTTGTGATGGATTAGGATAGGTGGATTGAAAAATTGGTTGTTCAAATGTATCTAGCATATTTTTTTAGTTTCTATAATATTACATAGTAATATAATATAATATTTTTTTATGATGGACTTAACTCCACTACACCTTAAGAATGCTTATGTAATTTATTATAATTAATAATATATATTGTATGAATTTTATGATAAGAATGTATTTCCTTTAATAAATCCTAATATCTATATTCAAAAAATTGAAATTATATATTAACGAAAAATATTACTCAAAATATTTAATTAACAAATATTCTAAATAATTCTTAAAAGAATTTACATAAAAAATAAAATCCATATAAAAATCTCACAAATCATCAATATATATTATTTATAATAACAAAAACCAATAAATTTTAAAAATTCCACAACCTATTTAAAACAAAAAAAACAACCACCCACCAAAATAACATCCTAAAACAAAATCAAATATGAAACTAAAAATAAAGACAAGCACTTCCAAAAAAAATCTAAACCACCAAAAAGGAAAAGACAAATACCTATTTCACACGAATCTCCAACTTAAAAGCGAAGGAAAAGTTCAAAAATTTAAAGTTGCAGAAAAATACAAATAATTCATGTTTCATATGAATCTCCAACTAACTTCCAAGTTTAGAAATGTGAAGCTCATGATAAGACCACTATTTGTATGGATTCATCAATGACAAGGAAAAGTTAAGGCAAAAACGACATGAAACCCACAAAACACTTATTCTCTCTAATAGTGAAATGTTGTATATAACTTTTTAATGTGGTTTTTTTTTTTTTTTTTTGGGTAGGCAAACTATATGAACGTATAAAGAGTGAGAAAGGTAATCTTTCATAGTCTATTTTGGAATGATTTGGGTGAATTAATTAATAACTTTATGTCGATGTAATGGGTATGTTGATAGTTGTCATATGAGGATGTGTAAAGTATAAGTTCTTACGAGAATATTTGGTTGTGTTGTCATTTAATAAATAAAAGTAGTACAATAATATTGAAAAAAAAGATGTGTTGAATAAGACATTTTAGGTTGTCTACTACAATCGAACCTAAAGTTGCACCCTTTTAAGCTGCTGATCAACACAATTTAAAGAGAGATAAGATTCTACCATTAATGATTTGCTAGCAGTCAATTATTTGTTGGGGCCATAGTGATGATGTTGCGACACATATTTAAAGATGATTTGTTAGAAGTCCACTTATGTTAGCAGTCAATTACAATTGGGAGTGCATATTTATACACCAGCATTAGGAAACATATCGCTTCAAATTCATGTCGGCCAACTGTAGTATTTGGGCAAATTTCATGTCGGCCTACAACGGTATTTTAGAAATTCACATGTCGGCCACAGTGTTTGAATTTTTGTTAATTGCCAATGGAACAGTCGCTGAGACAGCCCCGTAAGTATGTCGAAGGCAATTATATCACTGTCAATCGCCCCGTGTTCTCTGTGCTTCACCGTGACCATGTGATGTCAGGAAGACCTCTTATAGACAAGACTTTGTTTTGTCGAGAGCTCCCATGATCAAACTTGTCGCCGTAACTTATCGCTCTCGGGGAGACATCGAATAGATAATATTTCGTTATACCGAAAGTCACCCACCATCTTGTGCATAACTGAGACAAGGCAATTCTTATACTGACATAGCCCCTTTGCCTTCCATTGGTGAGACCGGAGGTCACTCGCTGAGACCTCACGCCGAAAACCCTAACTTTTCCTAAGATGTATACCTTTATGTTGTTGGTCGACAAGACAAAAAGACTTCGCTATGACATCACACCGAACACAACAAGTTTGGCCAAAATTAATCCCTCGCATGTTGTTCGGTGAGACCACAAGAGTTTGCCATGACATTATATCGATGCTGCAACTCATGCTGATATATCCTCATTCAAGCCGGTCTGATGAGGGCACAAACCCGAGACACAAAAAATAAACCACAAACAAGAGAATAATTTTATTATTCAAAAAATGGAACTTCTTACATGCAGAGGATCTCAAATCCCCAAGTTCTACAACACATGCAAGCTACAGAAAGCTACAGAATCACCCTTTCGCAATATGCGAGCTTGTCCCCAAAAAGTTACCCAAAAATTAGAAAACTCGCCCATAAATAGAGCTCCTCATTTGTTTGGAGCCAAAATAACATTCAATTTGAGTTGAGGCGGTTTGGCGCCGAAAATCTACAACATGAAGTTCAAATTTTAAAAGAGCATTTGCAATGGTATCTTCCAGAAAGTGCGCCAACTTCGCGGGGTCATAACTTTTGATCCAGGACTCTGATTCATGAACCGTTCGAACCGTTGGAAAGGTCTCGAAGTCAAGAACGCTCTCAAAACACACTACACTAATTTTGGCAAGTTTCGGGGCCGATCCGGGAGCTCTAAGTGCCTCAAATCTAACTCGGAAGATTTTCAGGTGCAAATCTGGGAAACTAAAACTGCAATATATTTCAACCCATGAACCAAAATTAAAAACCGTAAATTGGAAATTTCATTATGACGAAAAGGGTATCCAAAAATATAAAAACATCTAAAAATAGAGAATTTGAAATTTAACTATTTTTGGGTGATGCAAGATTGCCCTTACACCACTGGATGCTCCTGCATCACGGTCGGCGAGTCAAAATGAGTTCACTAAGACATCATACTGATGGTATAACTTATGCCAATATGATCCCTTTTTTGTCGCCAAAACAATGTGAATATCACGCCAATAGGTGCCTGGAGACGAATCCCAATCATTGTGACAACAGAAACGTCTTGCCAATAGGCAACACAAATGTTTACCAGTATAAAATGCACAATGGATCGGGAGACCCTGGTTTCTTCATGCCGATATGAACCCATATGTGGATTATGTAAGACTCAATGGAAACAATGGGACCATATGAAAAAATATGGGTGAAATATGCATACGGTAGGACCAATCTGGAAATATATAAGTAAAATCAACATGTAAAAACATTAGATTTTTAAAGTTCTAACAGGTCCTAGCACAATTTTCTAGGACCAAGCTTCGGGGGGATGAAATAACATAAAAATCCCACCTCAAATATGCCAAATAAGGGGTCTCCTAGGTTTGGAGGACCCATTTTCTATAGTGGAAAATTGGTCCTAGCACAGTTTTCTAGGACTCCAATTTTTCCAATGTAAATGTTATGCAATATCATTAATGGGTGTCGAGATAGATCCTTCAAAAATGCAATAAATAAGGCTTAGATTTTGAATTAAAGGGACCAATTAACCTCAATGAACCACAATTAATTAACGAATCCTTATATTAGTGTGAAATTTTAATAAAACACTTTACAACACCCTAAATAAGGCACAAATTAAGTCTAGTTTATTAAAAAGGGCCCTAGACTCAATGTGAATGTGTAAAACACATTACAACACTAAATCAAGAGAACCCTAGGTTCATTTGTTGTTAGTTATTTCCAAATGAAGGAAAAAGGGATGCTTTTTTCGTTAATACATTTTTCCCCCACTTTAGTGAGAGTTTTCCTCCATGACAAACTCACACTAAAGTAGACATTCAAGACACTTAAGTATGCAACATTAACAAAGATACATAGTCATACCCTATCAAAGGCCAAGAAAAACAAAGAAAAATAAAGGATCAAGCACAACTGTTCTAACACAATGTGGAACATGGTTGTTTGTCCAAGAAAAAGGATCAAGCTTCAACAGTCTATCCAACTTATGTCATGGACCAGGTCTAGGTTGTTTGTTCGTAACATGAGTGCTTACTCTGGGGTAGTGGAACCTCAGTTCGTCCACTAGGTGAGTTTTCCCAATGAGGTAGCGAATGAGAGAATCATATTAGCCTCCCATACCATACCAAAATTATCCTCCTGACAACTTCAATAAGGCACCAAAATGTTATGCTTTTGAACAGTTAGAATCCAAGATCACCTGCATGCAAATGAATATCACATGCAAAAGACATGAAGAACCAAAAAGATGTTCTCTGTAAACCTCTCAGTAAAAATGCATTAAGAGAATCATTATTACAAAGTGATCAATCCTTATGAAGGAGATCAAGAAACCCTAAATGAAACCCTAGTGTGCACACTTAATAATTAATAATTAATTAATTATTAATGTGTCTAAGTTTAGCTTAAGTAATAAAGAGGAATAAGTGACTTAATTAATTAATCAATATGATGTAATTAATTAAGCATAATAACTTATTACTCTAACACCCCCCCTTAAGATGAACTTAGGAAGAAGCTAAAACACTAGAATAAGATGCATGAAAGCAAAGATGGGTCCCGACAACTAGGCCTGATCAGGTACCCATTTACAAATGTAAGAATGAGTAAGAGAAGGAAAAACCCAGTGGGACAAAACCCCCCTTACAATGAGATAACATGCTACAAAGAAGCACTGGAAGAACTCTGTAGAGTAACACTGGAACTTGATATAGGCAAGCAAGGAAATATTCTTCTGTATACTACTGAAACCGGATGAGAGTCACTGATTGACTCAAGGAATCATGATAAAGCAACAGAAGACCCGATGCCACGGAACACTCAAAAACTCCAAACAGGGAACAACTCTAAAATCTATGAAGCAGCAAGAAATTATTGAATGATGTATTACTGAAAATGAAGTGCAAAGATGCAAGATGCACTCTCCCAACTGCCAAAACATCCAAGTAATCGCCAAACAACCCATCGGGCCAAATCTAGACTAACTGATAAACCTAGGATAGATACAGAAAAAGTGCATAGACAGCAACCTAGAGCTCCTTAATACCTTTTCGACGCTTCAAACGAGGCGAAAAACGGAGATCGTGGCAAAAAGTTATGAGCTCGGAAGCATAAAATGTACATCTGACTTCAAACAGCAATAAATGTAGGAAAATAGTAAAATACTAAAAAATAAATGCACCTACTGGAAAGTCTTTCGGAACCTAACTTTCCGGTGATATCTCTTTTGCCCGATTTTGATATTGTATGCCCAAGTTATGCCAAAAGAAAAAAGCTGCTTCTTTAGGACAAACTAGGGTTAGGAGGGAGCATATGAGGCCCGTCGCTGGCCCGGCGTGGCAATTCACGAGCTTAAATTTGACGGCCGTATGGCCGTCGCTAAAAATCCCCCCCTGCAAAATGAAAAAAATTTGGGCCCCTGGTCCTGTGGGCGACCAGGGGCTGAGTAGGGGCGCCCGGTGGAGCTCACAGTTCTCCATGTGGCCGAGGGGCATAGGGCAGCCGAGGGGCTACCTGAGCCGGCGGTGGTGGACAGTGGAGGAGAGGTGAAGCTTGGCCGGAACTGAGGCGCCCGAGTCCTGAGATATGACCACTAGCTAGCCCGAAAAAAAGAACCTGGTGGCCGAGGGAGGACGGCGGTGGAGGCAGGGCTGCCGATCAGCGGTAGGTGGCATGCGATGGCGGTAGGCGGTGGATCTCTCAAAGCTAGGCGTAGGCGGATTCAAAAATGTGTTTTTCAATTTTTTAGAAAAAGCGTGCCTCGAGAATCGCGTCGCGAAGAAGTATCATTAACCAAAACAAAAATTTTGCCCCTCCTGGATCAAAGCCCCGCACCAGAATGGGCCGATTTGATACGGCGTTTCTAGGGTTTTGGGGCCAATGCCGAGCGATGGCGGCGTCAGGTTTGAGCCCCATTGTGTCACAGAAAAAATAGCTACCCCTGGATCCTTGCAGAAAAGATGCATGTGGAAACCCTTGCACTTGAAACTCACAGAGAGGCCATATCTTCATATCACGAACAAGCAGCTGCAGGTCTGGAGCTCTGATACCATGTTAGAAAATCCAAGATCACCTGCATGCAATCACCTATTACATGCAAAAGACATGAAGAACCAAAACAATGTTCTGTAAACCTCTCAAGTAAAAATGCATTAAGAGCATATGTATTACAAAGTGATCAATCCTTATGAAGGAGATCAAGAAACCCTAAATGAAACCCTAGTGTGCACACTTAATAATTAATAATTAATTAATTATTAATGTGCCTAAGTTTAACTTAAGTAATAAAGGGAATAAGTGACTTAATTAATTAATCAATGTGATTAAATTAATTAAGTAAAACAACTTATTACTCTAATGTTTGAATGTCATGTCTATAAGTTCTTGTTAAAGGGGATTTTGCTTTGTTCATGTAAGGTCTTCTTCTTAGGGAACATCATGCCTAATGTATCCAAGAGACAAGTCAAAGAGCATAGATCACCACTTATGGGATGCCTCTTTTGTATCATGCCACCAAGGGAGATGTATGCTTAGAAATATCACACTCTTGGAGGACATCAAACCTAATGAAACCACCAAGAAAAGGACGTGTCACAAGAAAAAGAAAACCATGCAATGGAATATGTCGAAAGATGTCATTGATGTATGCCCCCACTTTAAAGTGGTTTCTAACACGATTATTATGAGAAATTTCTTTAAAGTAGCCAATGTTTTATCCTAAGACATGAGAGCTTTCCTCGAAAAAACATATGCCAATTCATATGTTTCTAAAATAAAGCTATGCCATGAAATAGGAAGGAAGGGGTTGCCCCAAAAATGCATAAGGGATCTATGGATTCAAGATCAGTATGTCTTTGCTACAATGTTTTTCTAGAGCTCATAACTATCATCATTCCCCAAATACTCATAAAATTGGAAGAATGACACAAAGATAGAAAAAACAAAGAAAAATCCTTTCAAGTCAACATGGAAGAGACCTAAATGTCTTGATGCCTTGTGTCATACCCAAAAGGAAAACAAAAGACAAATGAAAATATAAAGAAAATATTTTGGTTCAACATGGAAGAGACCTAAATATTTTAACGCCTCGCATCATCCCCAAAAGGAAAACACAAGACAAATGAAAATAGATAAAATGCTTACGACATATAGAAGAATGCACAAAAAGAGAGATAGATACATCAAACGAAACATCATGGGGGATCACATTACGCACATGCAATCACATAAAGAAACATGAAAACACAAACAAAGAAAAAGACTAGTAAGGCACATGCATGTCAACCTAGAGTAGGTCGCCTGCATCCCAATCTTAGTTTGTATAAACGGAAGTCGGACAACTAGCCAAAGGGACAACGAAAATTACCAAAACTAGGACAAGGCTAACTAACCCATGTCCCCATTGAGTGAAGGAAAAGGATGAGCCAATATAGGTGATGAGAATGAGCTCCTTGCAACAAGGAGAATGATCTACAATGAATGTATAACATGTAATAGTGAGAATGTGAATACCCTACAACTATTACATGGCAAGGAGCAGAATGCATGCCTTTAAGGGACTACTTTTTAAGTATTTGTTTTAAATCACGAAATTCATCAGTACTATGTCTAAAAATTCTATGATATCTACAATGAGATGTGTTTATATTCTTAGGATTTGCATGTCGATTTTCTCTTATGGGTGGTAATGTAATAAGTCCTTGACTTAGAAGTATGTGTAAAGTTCTTTCAGTTTCAAATGGTGGACAAGGGAATTGTAATTTCTTTAGTTTGTAAGGTCTTTATTGCTTTCTAGATTCACCAACTTCTCTAGGTGGATATAGAGTAGGAGGGCCTGAAATGACCTTGTCTTCTTTGTCATCGTTATGAGGCATCAATTGTTATATAGGAAGGATGACACTTATGTCGGGAGGAGGATCTTCATATCCTATCCCTTTTTTTTGTTCAATAGGAATTTTCACTAAAATTTATGAATTTCATGCTCATTAGTTATGTCACATCCTTGGTTAGTTAAAATATTAAATCCTTGGCCATAAGTCTCTTTAAGGTTGATGGGAGTATTGGTCACTTTGTTAACATAAGATGGATGCAATTGACTAGAGATACTAGGTTCACTCATTGTTGGAATTTTAGGTTTTGTTTATGACTCAATTTCAAGATGTAAAAGACCAAACATCTCAAGTTGTGTTGGTTTTTCCATGGAAGGATAGAATGATGCATTATTCTCAAGGTTGTTAAGGCAATCCTTTATGAATTCATTCATGCTAGCATCATCTTCTCCAATTACGTCAACTTCATGAGGAAACTCATTACGAGTTGTGTGAGCATGAGTAGGTTCAATTGCATTAGTATCATTGCCAAAAACACAACTTGAAACATCAACCAAAGAGAACAAAGACTTCCACACATTGCTAAAACACTTATCCATTTTCAGATTTTCAGACTTAGAACAAGGTAATTTGTTGATTACACTATGCAATAAACTGAAAATGAAATGTTGTAAATGCAACTTTGAATTTTTACAATGCACTAAATGAAGAAAATCAAGCTAGATGCAATGAGTTTAATGAAACAACAAATTAGAAAATTGAAACAAAAATGTGATAGCAACAAATAGAAGCCTAAAACAAAGATTCCAAATTCTAGAAAATTTAGATCAATACTTGATCAAGGACTCATTCGCCGGTTGGGGAAAATGGGTCCTAGATGATGATTTTTGAAATGGATTTTTACTAATTTTTAAGTGTTTTCCAGTGAGTTTCAGATGCCAGAAGATGCAACTCAGGTCTAATTAGGGACTCATTCACCAGTAGGGGTAAATGGGTCCTAAATTAGGGTTTTTTAACTATTTTTTATTGATTTTTAATCTTTTGCCAATGTCTTTCAATTTCAGG
Organism: Sequoia sempervirens; assembly: GCA_007258455.2. Classification (NCBI taxonomy): domain Eukaryota; kingdom Viridiplantae; phylum Streptophyta; class Pinopsida; order Cupressales; family Cupressaceae; genus Sequoia; species Sequoia sempervirens. Next base: position 472,473,767 of record VDFB02047230.1, read on the forward strand.
TCTGTAACAGTAACTTTTAGTTTCAATTTTTTTGCAAATGTACTATGAAATGCAAGTTGAAAAGGTGATATAATTATGAATGCAATTATCTAGTTTGAAATGAAATTTTGTTTTGATTTTCAAATTCAAATTTATGTGATCTAGATGATATGCAAAATGACTTGTTTGTTTTTGTATTTTTCATATTTAAGGAATGCAAAACAATGCAATTCTAAAACCCTAGATGAGATGCAAGTTTGAATGCAAAGTAGGAAACCCTAAATGAGATCTAAGCAAATGAATACAAGATCTAACCTAGGATGTAAGGAAAGACTCCAAAATTAGAAAATTACAATGTTCAATATGTCGGGTTCACCATTATGTTTAGAAGAAAATAGTGTTTATCAAAATGAATTGATCAAGATGATGAACCACTAATTTTTCCTACAAAAAATGCAATTATGTGTATGATATGATGCAAATAACAATCAGAAAACACTCCTAACTATTATAGAAACAATAAGGGAAGTTTTGAGAGGCTAAGACAATGTGTACCTTGTTGAAAACTTGTTGTTTTTAGGTAATTGAGGACTTATTGGCGAATGGGTCCCTATTAGGGTTTTTGAAAACTGAGATATGGGTTATGTTCCTTAATGTCTGCACTTCCAGCTCCTCGGTGCTCAGCTCCCGAAAACTTGAAACAAATTTTGTAGCCTTATTTTTATGTTCTTGCAATATAGATGACAAATTTTCAACTTGACAACTTTGACAATTTTACTCCAATCTTGTTCTCCACTTGATCTTCAACCTATGAACCTACAAACAAACATCAAAGAGGAGAAAAACTTGTTGATTGTTAGGGAATAGGGGTTTTCCTTGGTCAAACCCCTTTTAGGTAATTAAACCTTGTGATGAAATAATGAAATAGGAGCATGGAACATGAAACAATGAATAATGATACCTTGGAAGATGTCTTGGAATATAAATATGCAAACTAACATGAAGTGGCCATGAAGAATGTATATCTTGATCTTGAATTGGATGTGAAACAATGCTTACAAATGGATCTTGAATGCTACATCAACAACATTAGCTCAACAACATGCTTGATGCACTAGCCTTTGACACGATGATATAAGATCTTGAATTGCTACAATAAAAATTTAATAATCTGCCCTTGAATGCCTTTGAAAATATCTATGATGCTCTTATGAATGTACTCTTGATTGCTTGAACTCTTCTAGGATTTCTTAGATGAAACTATGTAAATTAACCTTATATTTATACTAAATCTAAGGATTAACCCTGAAATCCAAATAATCCAAGCCGACATCAGATCTAGGATTGAAAATCATTAAAATCTTGCCACAAATAAATTCAAAAAGTAGTGTCCTAGGCAAGGAGGACCCATTCACCACCTTGGGCAAATGGGTCCTAGCACAATTTTCTAAGACCAAGCTTTGGGGGGATGAAATAACATCAAAAACCCACCTCAAATATGCCAAAAAAGGGTGTCCTAGGTTAGGAGGACTCATTCACCAATAGTGGAAAATTGGTCCTAGCACAGTTTTTTAGGACTCCAATTTTTCCAATGTAAATGTTATGCAATATCATTAATTTAGGTGTTGGGATAGATCCTTGAAAAATGCAATTAATAAGGGTTATATTTTGAATTAAAGGCACCAATTAACCTCAATTAACCACAATTAATTAATGAATCTCTAGATTAGTGTGAAAGAGTAATAAAACACTTTACAACTCCCTAAATAAGGCACAAATTAAGTCTATTTTATTAAAAAGGGCCCTAGACTCAATGTGAATGTGTAATTTAACACATTACAACACTAAATCAAGGAAACCTTAGGTTCATTTGTTGTTAATTATTTCCAAATGCAGGAAAAAGGGATACTTTTTTTGTTAATACAATTATAAGCCCCAAATACATAAGATTAGCTAATTTTCCAAATTCCATGGGTGTCAAACCTAGGAAGAATACCACAAAACATATATTTAGGTTGGGCAACTAAGCACCAATTATTGAGGTTGTTAGAAGCTCCTTAACTTATGGTTCTATAAGACCAAGTGGGCATTCTCCAAGGTGCTAAGTTATAACACTAATGGGACTAAACAAATACCTTGGTATAAACTATAACTGATTCATATTATACTCCTATATAAGTTGTCATAATGTATTTATGTGCTAGTTTTAATATGTAAAGTTACACCTTTACTAATTAAAAAGGGATAACTGAATAGAGTGTTTAAGGAATGGATATAATAGCCCCTATTACTATTTGACACTCACATACATGGAAACTAGGAATAGAAACATAACTAAAAATGCATATAATATTTGTTTTATATTAATGTGTTAAGGATATCAAAAAGGAAATAAAGTACAAATTGGTGCCTATATCCAATTGAAATAGAGTATTAGATATATTTAAAATATGTAATAACTAAAAAAATCAAGATACCTTTGTCAAGATATACTCAAAGACCACATTCACTTAGATACACACATAAACTAGGTTCTAGATATGTAAATGAATGAATAGATAATCTGTAAAAATTTATAAAGTATACATAATAATCTAATAATAAACTATATACTCTTGTAATGATGTTTGAAGAGATACATTACAAAGGACTTATAATTGTTTTACAACTTTCTATCTCAACTAATCAAAACACATCAAGGAAATATATAAAATATTTTGAGAGACTTTGAAACAATGTCATATATACCATCTAATCATTTCTTCATTACTTATAGTAATTCTATCATGTGTATTTTACACAAATCCATAACAATATAATAAAAAATCATGATATCTAAAACTAGAAACTCAAACCCTAGGATTTGCTAAAATATTTTCTATTTATTCCTTTCTAATTAATTTTATTTTCTATTTTTCTCTTTGAATGAAAACCCTTTTGATTTTTAATAACCTTGCAAGAATTTTTTTCTATCAGAAATAAATGAATCATACAATAAAATAACATGGCATAAGGAAAACCCATACCCATAAGACATATTTTTTCCTAAATAATAACAAAAACTATGCTGAAAATCTATTTGGATGCATAAAAAGTGTGGTAGAATGTTCTTCCCTAACCTATAAATGTTCTCTATATTTATGGAACCATTATTATTGAAATGTACACAAAGAAAACCCTAAGAAATTATTGTAATAATATTTGAGCTTAACCCATTGCATTTAAAATAAAGTTAGTGTTTTGGGAATTTCCATCACTAGAAACACATGTGAATCAATTAATTGATTGTGAATAGTATTTTTATTATGAAAAACCTAATTTGGAGGGTCACCACATAAATCAAGTCATTAATGGAAGCCTAAGATGCATTAGTGGTACATGAGAGCGAGATCCAATGATATTAAAGTGCTACATATCATTGGCACCCTTTCTATAATTAAAATGTTAATTGTATTTACCCTTTATCTACAATGTCAATGTTCTTTTCCTTTCACAAACCATGTTGCACTATTGACAAAAAGGAAAACCTTTGAACCATGTTACACTTTTGTATGGTTCATAAAATCATGAACCATGTGACTTTTAAAGCTCAACCATCTTCTCCTTTTTTCTTTTTTGTTTTGTCTTTAAATAATTTGGGATTTACCAAAACCGTGTTTACATGTTCAAGGAACTATGAACTCACTGACACCCACTTCCACATTTTTTTTAGGTTAGATGTTTTGGCATATTTGGAACCATATTGAAGGTTTAAGAGGTTTTTGAACCTCCAAAATTTCTAACATCAATACTTATTTATTTCTACTTTCCTTTCACATTAGAAATGTGGGAATCCTTATTCTTTTGTCAAGGTTTTGGTTTTGGGAGTACTAAGGATATCATGCTAATAAAAAGATGGGTAAAATTTTAACTCTTAAGAAGTGAATGAAAGAATCAAAAAGGTCTAAAATTTGGGCATACCTCAAAAGAGGTATTAAGATGAAAGGAAGTTTGAAAACTCTAATAAAGAACACTTATAAAAAAAAAATTTCAAAAATGCACTTTAAGGAGTTAGTGTAGGAAGAAAAGAATGACCTAGTCCAAAAGTATAATGCTAAAAGATTTGAATTCAACAATGAGTTATCATGGGTAAAATATTGTGGATACAACAAGAGTGGTATGAATGGAGGACTAATTCCAACACGTAAATAATAAAAAATATTATACAACATTAACAAATTTTAGTGTTTGGAAAACTGACATGACAATCCTAACAAGGTTGATAAGCCAAAAAAATCAACATTTGAATTTTTTTTATAAGATTTAGACTAGAATGTTGAGATCAGGTGGACAGGTATGCTATGAGGATAAAGGTTGGAAACCCAATAAATAAAAAGAAATTCGAGAAGGAAAAGATAACATACTAGGATGGAAAACCTCAAATTTTTAAAATACTAACAACATCCATAACATAAGGAAATGGCCCAAATATGCTCAAAAATTTGAAAATTTTAGAAATATTTCAAATCTTGGATAGTGAGCATGAAATGGATGGCATGAAATAAAAATTTAAGAAACACTTTGACTTGTAATAAACCACTTACACTATCTCAAATTGATTATAAAAGGTGGGCTAACATAAAACATTAGTAACACAAGGTTAAAATAGACAAAAGAAACATAGAAAAATAGTGTTAACAACTAGATTATCCACGACAAAATATTTAATTTCATGTCAAAAGACAAGTGATGCATCACATATTACAAGCCTCTATTTTAAAGAGGTTATGAGGTTTCATAGTCCTCCTAGTATAATTGGTGTCAATATATGACACCAAATTTGTTGGCCAGTTTTGGATGACCTCATGAAGGAAGATGAGAACTTAGATATATTTTATGTTAGCTTAAAACCCTAAAATTAAAGAAAAAAATAGAGGTTGTGAATAAAATATTGGGGGATTTGATGAGATGTTTGGCAAGAGAGAATCTCAAATTATGGGATCTTTTTCTAGCATAAATAAATCTCACCTACAATAATATAGTCAATTAGAATATTAGAAAGATACATCTCCAAGTGGTGCATGGATGTATCCCTAGAGGGGAATTTGAGTTGATGGTTACAAGGAAAATCCAATTCGGATTGGTAAAATAATATAATTTTCCACACAACTACAAAATATACATTGGGATTTTAGGGAAATTCTACTAATAAGTAGCTAAAAGTATAAGGAGAATATAGATAAGAAGAGGAGAGAAAATGAATTTATTTAGGGAGATTTAGTTTTAGTATATATCAAAAGGAAAGGCTTTTACATCCATGTATAATGGTAGAGAACATACCATCCAATGCTAATAAGATAAATGCGATAAAATTTAAATATCTCATTGATCTTGAATGTTGATAATTTATGTAGTTATCATGTCAATGCAAAAATAGCATATGAATAAGTGGAATAAAGATGAATGATAGAGTCACCTAACTAGAAGAGAAGAATGATATAGGAAAAATAGTAATATATAGAGAAGATACCATAGAAGAGGATCATCAAAGAACAAAGGTTGTGATCATGTATAATATTTGATGAAGTGGAAGAGCATAATCCTTGTAGAGGTTATCTAGTGCTCACTATCTAAATTAAGTTAGATACCCTGGATATAAACTTGAAGATTTATTAGAAGCATCAAACAAGTTCATATCCTTTTCTTACTTTGAGTGTCTGATTCAAGAGAATCCTTTGTCCATAGGTAGTGGACTATATCAACTAAAAAGGTTTTATTTTTTCCTTCATATTTTATTTTACAAATTCTATTGTGTTTTTGAAATTAGAGTCTATTCCTTCATAAATATGCTTTTTAAGGTCTATAAATATTTTCATGATAATAAAAAAGTTATTTTGTGACTTTCTAGTCAAACTTATTGACAAAGTACTCTTGAACATTTCCCTCTCTTTATTAAATAGTTTAAGTTGCATGGTAATGGCTTGATCATATTTCTAACTCTAAATGTGTATGGGTTTTTTCATAACATGGATCTACATATATAATATTTCAAAAGTAAACTTCCATAAGGATTTCTTAAGTATATTTTTTATCTAAGAAAATAAATATATTTGAGCCCTATACTAGAATTCAAATTTTAAATATGGTATCTTATGGATTCATTCCATTGAACCACACATCTAAGATTCATTAGAAATTTTCCATCATTTCCCCAATATCATGCATTTGATTATGGAATATCTCCTAATTATAAGGAAGATTAAGGTTTTTGCCAAAAACTATCAATAACCTAGTTTAAAGTGTGGCATGGACCAAATATCTATCTACATTTTGATGCATTGAGTGAATAAATTAAAATTATAACTAGAAACCAAATTTGTAGGGTTGGACCATGTAGGATTGTAATAGGTTCTAGATATGTATCCCTTTAACATTGTAAAATATCTATTAGTCTAAGAAGGTTTACAAGTTTTTTGAATTGTAAAGATAACTTTTGCCTATAATTATTTGTCTCTACACACTATTTCACTTACCAAATTCAATGATTTAATAAGACATCCTGATTTCCATATAAATAGTTATTTTATTTTATTTTTTGGTGTGTTATTTCTATACTCAATTTGAAAATCCTTGATTGGATTATTAAACCTTGACCTCCATCATTCAATATATTTGAAATTACCATGAAAATTTTGCAATTTCCTCCTGTGAGAATATAGTTTCACCTAAGGTCTAAAAAAGGATAAGAAAACAATATGATAATCAAACCTACATAATTATGAGTTAATAATATAAATGTAAATTAGAGGTTAGAATGTGTCTATTATCTATTTCATTATGTCAAGTGTCAATATCTCTGATTTAGTTGTGTATGCACTTATGCTCAATGATTAAAATATAGTATTAGATTAAAATGGGCTAGGAGCTCTTTTTTAATTATCTTTGATATTTTATCCATCTTTACAAATGATCATGTGAGATTTCATCTTTCTCAAATGCAATATTTTATACCTCAATGAAATTTTATCTTGTCATTAAATATCTTTTAATCCTACCCACTTATGATGATTTGTAAACCTCATCCCGTAACCTAAAGGATGATGCAATACTACAGAAGCACAACTAATTTTTTTCCTTAAAAGTAAAAATAAGACGAGTAAAGTATCATACTCTAACCACATACATCTTCTAGGCTACATAACGTGTCTACATGTGAACACCATTACTTATAAAATTTAACCAACCATAGCATATGAATATTAAACTCAAGATACAACTTACAACAAAGAATTAACCATTGCAAGATAAATCTAACACATAAAAATGTTTTGAACATATTTCCACAGATACAACACCATTAAATCCAATAATAATTAGATCATAAATATTATTACAATTACATCACAAAGGTCCACCTTGATACACATGAGGTATTACAATTATACATAATGATCCACAGTTACAATAAAGAAAGAGAAAAACAACTCCAGAGAACCACATGAGTTCTTCAAACAAGAAGAACTCGCCATCACGAATGGAAAAAGAAACTCAATAGTGTAAGATGCATGCCACCCAACCATCTGGTACCCGTAGGCCCAACCCCCATGCTAGGAGATAGTAATAGGTAATCAAGAAAATCCTACTACCTCTAGACACATACAACATACATAATACTCATAGTACAAATAACCAAGAACTAGGGTCACATTGCTTCCAGAATCACTAAATCAATTACCAACACAATACAGTAAACTAACTGTTGTCATAGGAGGAGTGTCATCACAAAGGTTGCATTGGTTGTCCAAAGGATATCTTCCTAAGTCTCGGCCCCCTCTAGGGTTATTCTAGTAACCTCTCACGATTCCAGCCCCACATGCACACCAGTGCGGAATCAGTTATCTTTCAAGAAGACAAGATAACGATCTAGCCATTCCAGGCCTTCCCGACTCATCTCAAGTCTCATACAAGCCCTTGAGCCAAAGAGCGAGGCTAAATATCTTGTTATATATGTTAAGCTAATAGATTATTTAATTCTCACTTGATTATACTGACTCCCACACGAGTTGTCCTGTAACCACTTTGTGTCCCGACCCTCGCTGAAAGCCACTCCCCTATCGACAACACAATAACTCATATTACATACCAAGGGTAGACAGTGCACTAAAACTGACCACAATAATCAATACAATTCAAAAGGTAACACATCTCTACGAATTTCCAATACTAAAACCCAATACGTGCACTACCCAAGAAATCTCAAAGGGTGAACTAAAGTTACCACAACTCTTTCACAATTACAACTCTAAAAGACTTAGATTTACAAAATGACAAATACTTTTCCCCCAGTACACAATTATATAAACATATGTTTTTAAATACAATTCAAGAATATAACAAATACTATCCTTCGAATTTTCTAAATCCATTACAATCAATTTTTGCATATTAAAATACATCATCCAAAACACTATTTCAATTTAATAAACTAACAATGAAAAAATTAAATATTTCACTTCCAAATCCAAACTTCTCTTAATACTTAACTCAATTTCCTTAATTAAATATTCAATCCTTCTAATAAAATCAATTTATTATAAAACACCTACTTGTGCATTGCATGCATTAATTAACAACATAATATTCATTTAAATAAATATCATTTTTAAATAAATAACTATATATATATATATATTTAATTACATAATCTAATTATTATTTTTCAATGTTCATTTTAAAATATCTGATTGTGAATGTGCATGCACCTATTTAAAAATAAATTTAAATATATTTATATTTAAATATTCTAAAATTATATGCAATTTTTCTAATATATATTTTTAAACATATATATATATATATTAATTTATAATTTTCAAACAATCATAATCATAAAACTAGTCTGTTACGACTTTAATAACTTTTATTTTCAGATCTGGGTTTCTTTAAAAAATTTATTGAAGTTGCACCATCAAGTCGTTTAAAACATATAAAAAATTCAGCCCTACCTAATTCATAAATTTGTAGTTATGATTAATTTAGTGACTCACTTTCTTTGTTGTTTTTTATTTACAAATTACCAGAGATTTCCAATTATTTCAATTTTTTCAAATTTATCAAAAGATTTCATTTTCAACCCTATAGAGGTTTTCTAATTTCTCAAATACTTTTCTTTGAATTTTCTATTGTGTTAAAAATCATTCCCTACAAGGACTTAAATCTTCAACGGTAATTTACCATTTTCTATAGAAGAATAAATTATATTTTCACAGGAAGAGGTTTATCAGTTTTGATTTAAATTCAACAGAGGTTCAATAATTCAGAAGATCTAAATATGTTCTTTTACAGAGGTTCAATTTTTATGACAATATTTAAAAAAAACAAAACCTTCTACAGTAATGAAAAATATTTTCTTAAATATTTCCAATTTGCATTATAGTAATAAAATAACTTTTCAATACAAAATTCACAAAAACAGTAAAAGAACCTGTTCCAAAAGAAACTATTGCCTCAAGAATTGTTGTCGAGCTTCTTTGTAACTTCAAATTACCAATGTAGCCAAAACTTCCTCCAATAAATTTGTCTATTTCCAAAAAATACACAATACATAGCCAAGAATTCTACAGTAAAATTCTAAAACAAATCTTGAGAGAGATCCATAATTTCTTCACCAATTTTCAACAACCCACTCTCTAACTTCAAATTGTCAATGTAACCAAAACTTCCTCTAGTAAATTTGCCTCTTTCCATAAAACACACAATACACATTCAAGAATTCTACAATAAAATTCTAAAACAAATCTTGAGAGATCCATAATTTTCTCACCAATTTTCAACAACCCACACAAAAACTCCCGTGAACCAACTTACTTTTTTTTTCCCCAAATATCTCTTCCGAGAATGAATTTTCAACAATTAGATAACAAATTTCTAACTTAGAGTTATATCAAACAAAATATCTTTTTTCCTCAACAACCCAGATATTTTACATCCACATGCATTTAAATAAAATAATACAATTTACTAATTGCAACCAATTTAAATATTCTTATTTATATAATTACCGTTTATTTTTAATAATAAAATTTACTTAACAACATAACTAAATTAAATTTATTTATTTATTCTAAAGCCTTCACAACAATAATTTATTTAATTAAATATTTAAATTAAATACACATTTAATCTACCAAATTAAATTTGCACAATAATAAAATACTCAAAATAATAATGATAAGACTAAGACCAAAACTCAAACTGATGACACACTGTACTAGGGCAAATGTATGACTAGGTAACCTGTTACTATCTCCCAATATTACTGTTGAGAAGTGGACACACTCAGACCTGTGAAACTAGGTGAAGCTAATGTCCTGTACCTGCAATCCTGCAAACAAGCAAATATTATGCATGTATACAAATAGTAATTCACACACACCATGAAGAGAGAAACACGTAAATCACAAGGCACTTGCAAGTGAATGATGCAATATAGTTCTCTTCACCAATACAATATCACATCAACTGACAAAATAATATATCAATTAAACTACGATAAGCAAATATAGCAATGTCATCACAACTAAGCATTTATGCAAACATAAAGCATATTAAACATAATCACCATGCATACAATGTGTCATCACATCAATATAGTCTATCATCGTTTCACTGTCAGCGATAGAATAACCATAACATAAAACATAGTCTAACAAAGTATCTGAGTTATCAAGAAAACAAAACAAATCAAAGGGGTGTCACATGATTTGTGTGCTATAAATCCAGTGGTGTTAGAAAGAACCTTTAGCAATCGTCATTTTTTGTTAGTGTGAAAATTACTTGTCTCTTAATCAAAATTCTTTGTCATTTTACAAGATTTGAAGACATGAAAGACATGTAAATGCAATATGCCTAAATTTTAGTATATATCAATGAAATGTTGATGCAATGTAGACTACTCTAGATATGATATGCTATCTCTTAATATGCTTTCAAATATTTAATTCCATAATAAAAATATAATACGATACTATTTTCCTCTTTAAATATGATGTACTAGGTACTAAATTTAAATATTTAGCATGTAAGATGATGAAAAAATATCTAATTTCATGAAAGGGTTAGCTCAAATGAGTGAAAAATGAGTTAATATTAGATGGATACAATGCCAAGTATGGTTATGTCCAAGAGATAAAATCATAACAATGATATAACTATGTCCAAGGTGCAAATTTGTACCTATGATACAATCTAGGATAAGTGTTACCTAATTTTTAGCTTTCAATTGAAATCAGATTTAGTGTTTATTTTTTTGTGTTGTTCATTTAAACATTTAAAAGATAAACCATAAGTCTGCTAGGTTTAATATGCATGGAAAAAGATTGTCAAATGAAATAGACTACATTTTCATTCCAATGTTGCAATTATAGCAAATAAGAAAATAGAACCATTTGTGTACAAATGTAATCTTTATTGATAATCATGAAGTGTGCATGTCCCTCACAAGCCAAGGGACTAACTTTACTTATTCAATGAAAATAAAGAAGCATTTTATACATGAATAATTAAAACACAATGTGCATATAAGAATGGAGACCAGTCATTGCCTAAGAATGACTGGTTGTAAATTTTCCCTCTTACCCTACTGTTGCTGCCCCTGAGCTGCTTGTGTCTTTCCCAGCTCCGTAATGCTCCTAACTCCTACATCTAAAAAAATAATTATATTAGAGCAATGCTCTAAGCAATGAAAGATCTTAATCCTTACATAAACACCTACCTATGCATGTATAAACTAATCCCTAAATGCATTAAATAATCATGCAAACCTTGGATATCCTAGAAAATAGTGAAGTCATCAAACACATCCAAAATATGCATTTATTTTCTAACTTGTTTGTTTCATGTGCAGATTTGGGACAAGTCTTGTTACTGTTCTGATTCAATTAAATACAACATGGGTAAATGTGGCTCCCACAAGAGTAGAGCTCAACATGCTTTGAAAGAAATAGGAAATTGAGCAACTTGATCAAAGATATACCTATTATTAATGCATTAAATCAATATGGAATCACAACAGTTGATCAATTTCCATTATTAGATTTAAAAGATGCATCAAGTTCAATTATGCATCTCTTAAATAATTAGAGAGAAATCTAGAGTATTGTCTATGTATGTTAAATATGTGTAATCAAAATGAACAAAACAAAACACAAATAATGGAACTTTAAACTGAAGAAATTGAAATTAAATTAAATAAACAAGACTTCTTCAGAGCCGTTCTATCTTTCTCTATCTCTAGATATTTGTTTGAAACTGCTGCTCTCAGATTGTGTAAGTTTGGCTTCTCCAAATGGCAATCTATAGAATGAGTATGCAAAATGATAAAGTTTCTCTATCCTATATGTTCGTGGAGGTGAGAATGCTGATACGGATATGCACAAGGGCTGTGGATTATGCACAGGGGTTGTGGATTGAAGATGCTATGAAATGAAATGGATATGCCATGATATGCTATGCTACTATGCTATGCTATGAAATGAAAATACTGTGAATACTAAAAGGCTTATGCTATTGCAAATTGGCTATAGTTATTCTATTGAAAGCTTCTCTGTGATTTCAAAGACCTGGTAATCCTTTTTATAGCTTTTTGCAGACAAAATCCTCGCTGGCAAGGATCAACGGCTGTGAGGTTGTCTGGTAAGTTTGAATGGTGAGAGATGAAGAGGTTGAGAGGAAGATGGAAGAGGTTGGGAGGTTGGAGAGAAGAATGGAAGCATGTCTTCAACCCATAGAAACAAGCTTGTACAGGAACAGAGAAATTAATTTTTCTATTTTGGCAGTTTGTTTCACGGTTGTTGAAAATAATGCAAATTAAATAAATAAATAAATTTATTTAATTTTATTTATGTGAGTTTGATTTTTGATTTTAGGACTATAGAAGATTTAATTAAATATTTTGGAATATTTAATTATGATGTGACTTTAGAAGAATTTAATTGAATATTTAGAATATTTAATTGTAAATGGACTTTAGAGGAATTAATTAAATTTTTAGAATATTTAATTACAAATGGATATTAGAAGAATAAATTAAATATTTTGAGATATTTAATTGCGAATGGATATTAGAAGAATATATTTAAAAGAGAAATATTTAATCTTTATTTGAATAAAATATTCAAGCCAAGATTAAATGATAATTAATATAAATAAATCGTAATGTTTATTTTAATTAATTAATAAATGAATAAGAAAATATGATTAAATAAACTTATTTATTTAATCAAAATGAAAGAATTAACAATATAAATAAATTATTTAAATTTATTTATACGTAGATTGAATTTAGAGATTTAATTAAATATTAAAATTATTTAATTAATTACCAGACTATGTGATATGACCATTTTTAGGTATATACATTTTGCCCCTCTTTAAAGTGATGTGTTTTCACGCATTAGTTCAAAAAAATTCAAAAAAAAATTCCCATATGCTAATTGTCGAATGTTAATAGGTATATGCCCCCTCGAACGATGAATCGATAAGATTTTGATTTTTTGTGAATTTTTTTTGAATTTTTTTTTTTTTTTTATGATTTTAAAGATGTCAATTCATCGTTTGAAAATTATGATATGAAGAAAATGACTTGAAAAGATATGAAATGAAAAATTGATGACTAAAATTGCCCCTGTAATATTGCAACGCATGACTTTGTATTGATTGTTTGCATATTGCATTGCCCTAATTTGATGATGTTTGTCTGATAAATTTGTTCCCAAGGTTGTTGGAAATCAAATAATAGCTGATAAATTTGCTTTTAAAGTTGTTAAAAGCAAATAGTTGTTTGATAAGTTTGCTTCTAAGGTTGTTAAAAACAAACAGGATTTTGATTATTTGCTTTCATGAAAATGAAAAACAAATAGTTGATTGATATGTTTGCTTATAAGGTTGTTAAAAACAAACATGATTTCGATAAATTTGCTTTCCATGATGATGAAAAACAAATTGTTTATTGGTATACATGTTTGCTTATAAGGTTGTTAAAAATAAACATGATTGTGATATATTTGTGTTCCATGATGATGAAAAACAAATAGTTTGATTGATATGTTTCGATTGATAAGTTTGCTTCCAAAGTTGTTGAAAACAAACAGTAGATTTGATAAATTTTCTTTCAAGGTTGTTGAAAGACAAATCGTAGTTTGATAAATTTGCTTTCAAAGTTGTTGAAAACAAATAGTCAAATCATGTATTCTGATTGGATTAATTTGAATGATTTGATGATCCATTTTGATTTGAATAATGGTCTGATCTTTTGATGTTATTGATGATTTGATCTTCTGATGTAGGAGCAGGTTGTGTGAGACCAACAACATTTGGGGGTAGCACCTCATAGTGTTTTCATGTGATCAACTTTGATTTTTATTTTATTGAGACATTGTATACTTTGCTAGCTTTTGGGAAAATCTATAAATGCAAAATGTAGATTCTAACATGAATGCAATCTATACTAACCATGCAAGGTATCTGTAGAATATTGCCATTTTGAGAGCTTATTTGTGCTTTTTGTGTCATCATAGAGCATTGAAATGTTGAAAGTTAATACAAGCATCAAAGGGTATGTTAGCACCAGTGATGACCTAAGTATTGCTTTCATAATTTTTGATATAGCAAGTTAATACAAGCATCTAGGTATAATTGAATCGAGATGACCTGAGTATCGCTTGCATAAACAAACAAGAGTTAACCCTTTTCCCATGCAAATTCTGAAATGTCATCAATGATACTTAGTAGAGCATGTCTCACGACCAATTTGCATAGTACTAATGATTTCCTCGCAAACAACAGACAAAGAAAAATCATACTCCTTCCTTGCTTTTCTAGTTCAGTACATCATTGAATTGCTCTAGATATATGATAGAAAATCAAACAACCATTCAAATCTTTGCCTAAAATATTTCAAACATTATTCAGATTAAGATCATCCAATTTGGTTATCAACATTGATGTTTTGTTTTGATGTTCGATTTCAATTGGCATTGAATAAGCATGTTGTGGTTGATTTGATACGATAATGTTTGTTGCATTTTGACAAACCGTCTTGTGTTTGTTTGTCATGTTTGAAAAACTCGTTGCCCCTCTCTTGTTCAGTCTATATTGCTGCCCCCAATGTAAACATAACCTAAGGAGTATGGATATATACAAATTTCATCAAGCCATGATGAAACATAAGGATCCCTATCATATGATATGGATATGAAAGATATGTACAAATGATAAATATGAATGGATGATGCCGAAAGTGAATGCAAGACATAAGCTAATAAATGGAGGAACCTATTTTAATCACAAGTAGCGCCTATTTACCAGGTTTTCGCCACTTGTTTTTATTGCACTTTTTCAGAATTTTTCTAATGTTTTTGATTTTTTTAGGACTTTTTATGATTTTTTTTAAAAATTTAGGACTTTATGATTTTAGGACTTTTTATGATTTTTAATTTTTTTCAGGACTTTTTATGATTTTTTTTTTTAAAAAAAATTCAGGACTTTTTTATGATTCAAACATAGAACTTTTTCAAATGAATGTTGTTGATCGACTCTTCAAATAGGTCCCCTTCTGACGTGGATAACTGATATGCCCCAGAACCGTACGCTGCAATGATGACAAATGGACCAAGCCAGTTTGGTTCAAATTTTCCTTTCTTTTCTCTATCTTGCTAATTACGTGGATTTTCTCTCAAGACTAAGTCACCTACTTGAAATGTCTATGGTTTAACTCTGTGATTATAGCTACGAGACATAACTTGTTGATAACCCTTCAAATGGTCAGCTGCACGTTGACGTCTTTCATCTAACAATTCTAACTCTTGCAAGCGAGATACTCTGTAGTCTTCATCATTTATCAATCCCTTGAGCGAGACCCTCAGGGAAGGTATTTCAACCTCTAGTGGGAAGATTGCTTCTGCTCCATAGACCAAAGTATATGGGGTAGCTCCTGTTGGTGTGCGAATGCTAGTTTTGTATGCCCACAAAGTTGGATTTAATTGGACATGCCAATCACGACCGACATCATTTACTGTCTTCTTTAAGATCTTCAAGATTGTTTTGTTGGAAGCTTTTTCTTGACCATTACCTTGTGGATAATAAGGTGTAGAGAATCTATGTTGGATGTGAAATCTTTCACAAAGTTCATCCACATCCTGATTTTTGAAAGGCCTCCTATAATCAGTAATGATAGAATTAGGAATTCCATATCTACAAATGATGCAATTCAGAATGAATGAAGAGATTTGTTTACCGGTCACCGTTGTCAAAGGAACAGCTTCGATCCATTTTGTAAAATACTTCATAGCTGTGATAATGAATTTATGCCAATTTGATGATGAAGGATGAATTTTTCCAACAAGATCTAATCCCCACTGAGAAAAAGGCCATATCGGAGTGAAAGGTTGTAGCTCCTGTGTAGGTGCATGAATAAGATTCCCATGGATCTGACATTTAGAACACTTCTTGACAAAAGTAAAAGAATCTTTCTCCATGGTAGGCTAGTAATATCCCATCCTGACAAGTTTCTTGGCTAAAGTCAAACCACTTGAATGAGTTCCACAAATACCACCATGAACCTCTTGTAAGGCTTTTTCAGATTTGTCACGTTCAAGACATCGAAGGAGTGTACCATCAAGACCACATCGGTAAAGGATGTCAGCAATCAAGGTATAATGGGATGATTGTCATATGAAATTCCTTTTTTGATTTCAGGATAAATCCGGAGCTAAAATGTTGTCTTTCAGGTAGGTATAAGTCTGGCCATATAAAGGGGAATCAAAACCGGTTTAATGACATATGACTTGGGTCTCAGTATTATCATATGTGGGAGAAAATAATTGTTCCACCAAGAATTCATACTATTTTTTATCTTCTGACAATTGTAACAAGGAAGCAATTGTAGCCATTGCATCTGCAACTTTATTATCAATCCTTGAGATTTGTGAAAACTTGATTGACACAAAATACTTTTTGAAATCATCCACCATGTTCTTGTAAGGTAGCAACTTATCATCTTTAGTCTGATAATCATCATTGATTTGATTGATGACAAGTTGTGAATCACCATAGACTTGCAGTTCTGTAATCCGCCATTCCAAGGCTATCTTTATCCCTATGAGCAATGCCTCATATTCAGCTATATTATTTGTACAAGGAAACATCAATCGATATGATTTTGGTATGTTATCTCCTTCAGGTGTGACAAAAAGAATTCTTGCCCCTGAGCCTTGTTGCATTTAGGATCCATTAAAGTACAATGTCCATGATTTATGAATTGTTGTTGTGAAGACATCCACATCAGGAAACTCGATGTGCATTGGATTTTCTTCTTGTAAAGGTGCTTCGGCCAACTGATCTACAATGACCTATCCTTTAATAGCTTTTCGATCAACATAGTGAATGTCAAACTAACTTAATATTATTACCCATTTTGCAAGTCTCCCTGTTAAAGTAGCTCTGCTTAAAAGATATTTTAATGGATCAATCTTGGTTATCAGCTTAACTGTATGAGCCAACATATAGTGTTGCAACTTTTGTGAAGCAAAAACCACTGTGAGGCAAGCTTTTTCTATGAAAGTGTAGTTTAATTCATGACTTGTTAAAGTTTTGCTGATATAGTATATGGCCCTTTCTTTGCCTGTAGAATCCTCTTGTGCTAGTAATGCTCCCAAGGATACTTTTGTGGCTGAAATATAGAGTATGAGTGGCTTTCCCAGAATGGGTGGAATTAAAACTGGTGGATTCATAAGATATTGCTTGATCTGATTGAATGTTGCTTCACATTTTTCTTCCCATTTGAATGGGACATTTTTATGCAATAAATGTGTAAATGGTAAGCTTTTATCTACCAGTTGAGCTATAAACTGCCTGATGGATTGTAGTCACCCTTGCAATGATCGAAGTTGACTAATATTTCGTGGTGGCGGCATGTCCAATATAGCTTGTACTTTTTCTGGATCAACTTCTATCCCCTTTTCTGAAACAATGTATCTTAGGAGTTTTCCAGATGTAACGCCAAAAACACATTTCTTTGGATTGAGTCGAACATTGAACTTCTCCATTCTGGTAAAGATTTTTGACAAGATTTCTAGATGTCCTTCTCGTGTGTGAGATTTTGTAAGTAAATCATCAACGTAATCTTCCATGAATGTGTGCATCATGTCATGAAAAATTGTTGTCATTGCTCTTTGATAAGTGGCTCCTGCATTCTTTAACCCAAATGGCATTACGTTCCAACAATAGGTACCCCAAGGGCATGTGAATGTTGTTTTATCTTGATCCTCTGGTGCAATTTTTATCTGGTTGTATCCTGAAAATCCATCCATTAATGAATACATTGCATGGCTAGCAGTTAAATCAACAATCATATCTATGTTTTGCAAAGGAAAGTCATCTTTGGGACAAGCTTTGTTCAAATCTTTGAAATCTGTACAAACTCTAATCCTTCCATCTGGCTTTGAAACAGGTACAATATTGGAAATCATTTTTGCATAATCAATAGTTTGAATGAATCCAACATCTAAAAGCTTTTTTAATTCTTCTTTGACCAATAATGCAACATGTGGATGCATTTTTCTGAGTTTTTTCTTCACAGGTTTTGCCCCTACGTTTATAGATAAATGATGCATTATCAGATTAGGATCTAACCCTGGCATATCAACATATGACCAAGAAAATTTGATTTGATTCTCCTTCAAGAACTCCATGAATTTCAGGACTTCTTCAACTGTTAATGACGCTGCAATTTGCAAGATTTTGGGCTGCTCTGCTGTAATTATGTTGATTGATTCTGTTGGTTCAATCAAAATAGAAGATCTTTCGTGATAATGCTTGGGAAGAGTGTCAATTTTCTCATCCTTGAGTGCCTCAGAAAGGTTTTCACTGTCAGATTCGCTCTTTACTTTTCTCGTGTTGTGATCTACCACTGCCATTTTTCAATTTTCACTGATAGACCCATCTTTTATTTCATTTATTTTGTAGCTAAGAGACTTGACACCCTCATCAAAATCATGAGTATGAAATTCTTGGATAAAACATTTGTTTTCCTCATTAGAGGAACAAAGGAAATTTATAATGTCCTCATCATCATGAAATGTAGGGATATGGATAGGTGCATCATTGTCCCAATCAATAAGTTATGGATAAACTAAAGGCATGGGATCATTAGGTTGGCTAAGGTCTTGAACTGTCAAAGTCATGATGTGGTTGTCATCTTCATAGTAGACAAGGTCTATGATGGTATTTTCCTGTTGATTGTCAATCTCGTTAGAATCTGATTCATCCTCACTTGAGTCATGATCGCTTTGTAAAACATAATCAAGTGGAGGCCTTGAACCTTCTCCTTGTATGAGAACAGGTGCATATTTATGTATGGTATCAACTTGTTTGTCTCTCCAAAATTCATCATTATAAATGGTGTCCCATTCATATTCATTAGAATCAGTATCTGAACTATTTTGCAATTGGAAAACTGATTCATGGGGTTTTTTTGAAATTGATCCTCCTTCATGAGTTGATTGTGCTTACCGTGAAGTAGAGTCTTCTTTATCCTTACCATATCCAAGTCCTATTTTATCACTTGGATGTATTGAAATAGGTTGAATTGGTTCCATGATTCCTTCTCTTCTTTTTCCTATAGGACCATTTCCTTCATAGCCCATTTTCTACATGATAGCGTACCCCTTACCATATTGTTCTGTAGGTAACTTAATGTGCAAGAGAGCTTCATCTTCATCTTTGTATAGCCAACTTAGGATGTCCCTATCTTCAGCTTCTTCTTCAATGGTGTTGGCTTTAATGAATTTTCTGTCAAACTTTGTGATTGCCACAGAAGCTTGAGATGTAGAAGTTGTTGCAATCTTTTGATTTGATAAGGTTGGCTGACCATGTGACCTCGGAGAAGGAGGTAAGGTAGAAAGAGATAGTGAATATTCACCTACCCCTTTGTCTTTAAAATTTAGCTTATTTCCAAGGTTCTTTGTCATTTATTGCAATTGGACTTGTAGATTGGAAGAAGAAACAACAAGAGCCTCCCTATTATGTGGTACAAAGGCATCTTGAGTTTCTCGAAGATTTGAACAAGTTTGTATGCTATTGTAATCAACTTGTATAGTTATTTCTTGCCCATCGTATGGAAACTTGAGGCATTGATGATATGTTGATGGTATTGCTTGCATATCATGAATCCATGGACGACCCAAAAGTATGTTATAGGAAAGATCCCGATCTAGAACCTGACAAAAAGTATTTTTCACAATAGGTCCCACTCTGATAGGTAACATTATTAGTCCTTTAGAAGCTCTTTCTTCATCATCATATGCCTTGATAGTTATTTTCCTTCATGGATCAATAGAATTTTCTAATATTCCCAAGGCATGTATTAGCTTTAAGGTACAAATGTTTAAACTGGCTCCTCCATCTATTAAGACACGTTTGATTCGATGTTTATGGATCATGACTTCAAGATAGAGCGATGAATTATGTGGATGTGTCATAGAGGCATCATCTTTTTCGGAAAATGAAAGACAAGTGGGGGAAGACAAATGTCCCACCATGGCTTGAAATTTGTTTACATCTAGATCAGTATCAACAGTTGTGTTTACAAGAGCTTCTTCTAAAATATTCTTGTGTATGGGGGATATTTTGAGAAGTTCAAGGATGGAGATTTGCGCTGATGTTTTTCTCAATTGATCAACTAGATTATAATGATTTAGAGAAGGAATAGCTGTCTTAGATGAACTTCCTTTTAAAACAACTTTTGCTTGTCCTCTCATAGTCACATTAACTTGTTGATATTCTTGTTTTCCCTTATTTTGATAACATTAACCCGTTGATCATCAACATAGATGTGACAGATTATATTGTCTTCAACATTATGTACACTTTTTGCTTTTGCATCTGATGTTTCCCCCTTTTGATAGTTCAGTAAAGGATCTTTGAATGCTTGATGATCATCATTGGTATGATGTCCTTCAATTGTAATGGTACCATTGTCAATTAAATATTGTACTAGATTTCGCAAAGCTTGACAATTATTCGTTTTATGACCTTTACATTGATGATAATTGCAATAATACTAGTCATTCCATGATGGTGGTTTGACTCGTGGCTCATAATCTCTTTGTGGTGGTAAGGTGATAACCTTATTATCAAGAAGCTCCTTGAGAGCAGACTCAAGAGATTGACCCAAAGTAGTAAAATTTTGTCTATTTGAAAAAAATGGAGGTCTGGACGGATTTGATGTTTGGGTATTGCCAAGATTGTTATTGAAATTACCACGATTATCCTTGGTGTTTTGATTGCTCATGCTTTCTTGTTTGGAGTTTTGTCCTTGTTGATTGTTGTTTCCTTGTTGGTTGATATTTCCTTGTTGATTGTTCCGTGGAGCACTTGATAGATTAAAGATAGATGGTCTTGTTCTTAGATTATTTGCATCTACAATACCATCATTGACAACATTTTTATTTTTGTTCCAAAGCCTTGTTTTATCATTGTTGTTTTGGTTAGATGTACTTGTATTATCAAGTTTTATCACTCCTCATTTAACCAAGGCCCCTTCAATGGTGATTGCGTTCTCAATCAATTTTTCAAAGTTATGAGGACAATGAAGGTTAAGCCTATAGCTTAATTCTTGATCTAGGCTATTGATGAAGATATCCATCTTTTCCTTTTCAGGAATAGGATGGGAATATCGTGTGAATAACCTTCTCCACCTTTGCAAGAATGTAGTGAAGGATTCTCCTACTTTTTGTTTCACTTTACAAAGATCAAGCATTGTTATCTGGTGTTGGATGTTGTATGAGTATTGTGAGATAAACAAATTTATTAACTCCTCAAAGGTTTTGATGGGTGGAGTGATCTTAGAAAGCCACTCCATGGATTGTACACCTAGACTTCGTGGAAATAATCGCATTAAGTAGGTATCGTCATAGGCAAATTCTAGACTCATATTTCAGAAATCCCTCACATGGTCAATGGGATCAGTTTTTCCATTGTACCTATCATATTTAGGGATTTCACAATGTTTTGGAAAAGGAATCATTTGAAGACTCCTATCGAATGGATAAGGAGATATGTCTTCCAAAACATACTTCTTTGTTGTACCCCCTTGCATCTCCTTTATTTTCCCTTGTAATTCTTTTATCTATTAAGGGCACTAAAGTCAGTAGGAGGAATTTCAGGATTCTGTTTAATCCCTTCTATATCAAAATTGTGAGGTAGCTTAGCTCCTTGATTAGCTAATGAAAGAAAATATCTTTCTTTGTTTCCTTCTAAAATCCTTTCCATAAGAGTATGGAATTGGGGATCTTGCTCTGCTTCTTGAAGCTTTTCTTCTGTTAATTCGTCAACATTAAATGTATCCTCTTCTTTCTCAGTATGGTCATCCATTTTGCTTGTAGCGGTTTCTCCTTCGTCTTTTTCCATTTGTTTTTGAGATCTCGTGAAGACAGGAATAAGTTTTATTCCAAATTCTTACTCACTTTTGATCAAAAGAATGAAATAGTGCAATTTGTGATAGGTATGAAAGTCAAGATAGAATGAAAATTCTATGACTTACAAAGGTTTCTAATATTTAGCTTGTGTTGTTCCCTAATTGAAAGGATGAAAATCTTATTGGAGGGAATTTAAGCAAAAGATCAAGAAAAGGATGATTTTGCACTTTATGAAGTTTGATCCTAATTTCGTAAAAGAATGGATTTTGTGATGAATGCGTAATGTGATTTGAATTCTCTATTGTAGAATTTGATTTGGATGAGTAGAATATTCAATTGCAGGTTGGGGAATATAACAAAAATGAATACGTTGACTATGGTTATTCCTTTGAGAAAGGGCTCTTCTTTGAAAGAAAGCTTGTGAGTACAATGGTTCTATAGCATAATCATCGGTGAAACCTATAACACAGTCATGATATTGATGAAGAAAGGTTCTATATTTGAGTAAAACTTTTTGGCTTTGATAAAAGAATCATCTTTTCTTCAATAGTTTCTTGTAGCTAAGGGGTTTCTTTGGCTTTTTGATTCTTTTGAGAATGGACTTCTTAACAAAAGTTGTGGATTTCCAATTTTGTAACATGAGAGTAATCAACGTGATCGCGAGTGTTGGATGATCTTAACTGAATTAATGTATTGAAAACACATCAAACAATTTGTAGAATAGTTGTCTTTAAACATTAAGTGTATGACCAAAATGTTGTTCAAAAATTATTTTCACAAGTTTCACACATGATAAATAGTTCAAACAGACTCACTCTTAGTACTCAAGTAGTTCATCATAGTAATCAACAGCCCACATCTTAGAACTACATCGACTCACATAGCCATGTCACCCCCAAAAGGGCACCTGTGTTTTTTTCTTTTCCAAGTGCGTACTCAGAGTGACGGAAGTGGATACCAGATCCCCTGAGCAAACAATCCTTGGCAGTTATATGGTGAGTATCTTGGGGGTAGATTCTTCCCTCCCCTGCACTGTGATTATTATGACATTCGAAAACTGACTTCGGTTAGATACTACACTAAGTTCGTAGTAAGGGTTTCCATTCGGTGCGGCAAATGATAGACTCACTCGAGAGACCTCCCTACCTTTAGAACAAAGGCTTTGGGGATGGTTATCAATGCACACTACCGTCGAATGGAATTTTCATCAACCATCCGCATTTGATTAAAGTGGGTTGGAAAACTTGGCTTTAGTTGTTCCCACTTAGGTCGTTCCCGTAGGGTGAGTACTTTTTCCCACTATGGTAGGCCTTCTAAAAGGTATTAATAAAGCTGGAAATTGCATAAAGGGAAATAGATGAGTTTGGCAATTTGATCACCCAGTTAAGGGAGAGCATAGGCCTATCACCGTTTAAGCAAAGCAATCAAAGATTTAGTTTTAAGCCCAAAATAAAAAAATTCTATGCTAGGTGAAGATTTTGCTTCACAAAAACATGAAATTCTTTTTAGCCCCAAATTTAAAAGTGAAGTGACTATCCTAGGATTGATTTATTTTAATTTACGTGACTACCCTAGGATTGCTTCATTCCATTTATGTGACTACCCTAGGATTGCTTAATTTTAATTCAAAGTTATTGGCTGTCTGCAGTTGCGTCGGATTCAGTCAAACTGTATTCAAATTACAATTTATAGTTTGCAGGTTTTTCAAAAATGCGCTATAACAGTCTTCATGGGCGCTGCAGGATGGCTCATGGGCGCTGCAAGATGGCTCATGTGCACTACAGGATGGCTTATGGGCACTGCAGGATGGCTCACGGGTACTACAGGATGCTTTAAGGGCACTACAAGATGCCTTAAGAGTGCTGCAGGATGCTTTAAAGGCACTGAACTGGGTATGAATTTTCTTGAAACTTGTTTATTGTGCTAATCCGCTATTTTTTAGCTGTAACTTGTCAAGAAAACCTACAAAAAAAAATGTTAAAATAGGGGCAAGAGCCCCACGGTGGGTGCCAAAAATGTGTATGTTAAATATGTGTAATCAAAATGAACAAAACAAAACACAAATAATGGAACTTTAAACTGAAGAAATTGAAATGAAATTAAATAAACAAGACTTCTTCATAACTGTTCCATCTTTCTCTATCTCCAGATATTTGTTTGAAGCTGCAGCTCTCAAATTGTGTAAGCTTGGCTTCTCCAAATGGTAATCTATAGAATGAGTATGCAAAGTGATAAAGCTTCTTTATCCTATATGTTGGTGGAGGTGAGATGCTGATATGGATATGCACAGGGGCTGTGGATTGAAGATGCTATGAAATGAAATGGATATGCCATGATATGCTATGCTACTATGCTATGCTATGAAATGAAAATACTGTGAATACTAAAAGGCTTATGCTATTGCAAACTAGCTATAGTTATTCTATTGAAATATTCTCTGTGAATTCAAAGACCCGGCAGTCCTTTTTATGGCTTTTTGCAAGAAAAATCCTAGCTGGCAAGGATCAACAGCTGTGAGGTTGTTTGGTAAGTTTGAATGGTGAGAGATGAAGAGGTTGAGAGGAAGATGTAAGAGGTTGGGAGGTTGGAGAGAAGAATGGAATCCTGTCTTCAACCCACGGGAACAAGCTTGTACAGGAACAGAGAAATTAATTTTTCTGTTTTGGCAGTTTGTTTCACGGTTGTTGAAGATAATGCAAATTAAATAAATAAATAAATTTATTTAATTTTATTTATGTGAGTTTGATTTTTGATTTTAGGACTATAGAAGATTTAATTAAATATTTTGGAATATTTAATTATGATGTGACTTTAGAAGAATTTAATTAAATATTTAGAATATTTAATTGTAAATGGACTTTAGAGGAATTAATTAAATTTTTAGAATATTTAATTACAAATGGATATTAGAAGAATTAAATTAAATATTTTGAGATATTTAATTGTGAATGGATATTAGAAGAATATATTTAAAAGAGAGAAATATTTAATCTTTATTTCAATAAAATATCCAAGCCAAGATTAAATGATAATTAATATAAATAAATTGTAATGTTTATTTTAATTAATTAAGAAATGAATAAGAAAAGATGATTAAATAAACTTATTTATTTAATCAAAATGAAAGAATGAACAATATAAATAAATTATTTAAATTTATTTATATGTAGATTGAATTCAGAGATTTAATTAAATATTAAAAATATTTAATTAATTACCAGACTATGTGATATGACCATTTTTAGGTGTATACATTGTCAGGTCCCTCTCACCTTGACCCTATTGGACAAACACACATCACATAGGATGGTGAGCTTTTAGGTCACTGACATAGGGGACATGTTTCTACCCACTAGGATCAAAGTGGGGAGACAGTTATGTGTTACACATGATCAAAAAGGAAACAAATGTTGTGGAGATCAGATAACAAATTCATGTGGGACAACAACATGTATTCTCATGTCATGCAGGATAGCAACAAAGAAAAATGTCTTTTAACTTTATTGAAGGCAACAGGAAATGGTCATAAGAGATTACATTATAGATGAAGAAGAAAGGAAGGGTAGTAAAAAATTTCAACTACCTTGTTCAGTGTCACATAATGGTCAACTTTCATCTACATTTTCTTGAGTTGCTCAGACCCAAGGATTACCTCCACAAGTGATATGCAATTGACAATAACTTTATTGATGGAAATGGAGAAATAGTCAAGTTTCACACCTTACAAGGTGTGACTTTTAATGGACATGAAATATTGTCACCTTTGGCTACACAATTTGTTGTTTTGAAACAATGAAATGATAGAAATTTAACAAAAATGGAGAAATCAATGTGGAGCTATCAAGCATTGACCAAGAAAAATCAATAACCCATGAGAAAACAAGGGGCATGCCATCATACCCAAGTGAAGCAACCATTTGCATAAGAATACGGCCATTGGTGTAGCCACATGTCAAGAAATGGAGAAGTTGAAGTGCATAGGACAACAACATGCAAAGCCTATGATCTATGCAACTTGTTCAAGTGATAGTCAAACATAAAGCTATAGGGGTATTGAGGCCAAGGGGAAAATATGAATGCAGTCATGAGAATGCATGCTACTAGATAGCAAGGTCCAACAAGTATGGGGTTGTCATTATCTGCTAGTGACCTGTGTTATGGTGCTCTCCCACATTTGCAAATGCTACAGGAAACAAAAGAATAAACTAGAGAATGCTTATCATTGGAGGCAAATGGAATTGCTAATGCTTATTAATAGGTAATTTTGTGAAAATAAGTGCAGTGAGTGAGGTTGTTGTCATTGACTATGATAGTTGACATTGGTGATACAATGCCACATATTGCATGAGTCAAAGCTGGGAGACAGAATGATTAAACTATAGGCATGGGGAGAGTGTGGGGCAAGTTATTTGACTATTTTAGAAAAACATGTATTATTTTAGAGGCTATTTTATTATACTTTTGGCATGACTATGGTCTTGGCTTGACCTTGGACTGTTTGGAGGACTTTTTAGAGTGATTTTTAAAAGGTTATTTTTTGGCCTCATTGCTGCATATGACTAGAACCTTCTAGATGGACATGTGTGAGGGGTTTTTGGTGCGTTTTTTGCTTAAGTATGTTCATTTTGAACATTTTGGGGAGTTCTTTCTTTCCAGCAGCAGGATAGCTTTGTTTCTTGGAGCTATTTTTCATGGAGCAATATTGTAACTCATGTGGACTTATGATATAGTAAGCACTTTGAATTAATAAATTAGAGCATTTTTACCTTCTCATTTCATGTTTTTCATGTATGTTGTTAATGATTGATTAGTTTGTCTTGTGAAAATCTATCTTTCCTTGCAAGATTGTCTCATGTTTAGGCATATGTTTAGTAGAATATGTATGTTTATAGGTTATAAGTTGTGTTGTTAGTTGTGAAACCCATGTTTTCCTTTTAAAAGAACTGTTTATAGACCTCCTTATAAATTATTTATGTAAACTACATTGGAAGTGAGTTCTGTGAATTAATTTTTATGATATTAATTTGAATGTGAAAGGCTATTCATAGGTCTAATTTGTTTTGGTGCATTACCTTAGGTAGTTTCAACATTAGGTTTATTTTCATGCAATTCTTACACTTTACCTCAGAGATTAATAGTTAGGTGACATCAAAAGGGGAAGCCAACCCTTATCAATGGAGTTCTTCTTTCAAATAGGATATCCACAACCTGAAAGCAGTTCCATGTTACATCCAAATTTGTTGAGTTCATTCAAATCTTGGCATTAGGGTTTAGATTTGGAACCCTAACAATAAGGAAACTGGTATAAATTGGGATGAGTCAAAACCTTTAGGGTTTAAATATCTAAAGTTTGAAACAAGGGCACTTATGGGAGGTGTAGTCAATATTTTTCTAAAAAATTGATCTAGTCTACATTTTTTCTAATGTCTTGAAAACGGGTTTTTTTTTAGGGACCTATCTTGCTTATAAAAACTAAATATATAATATGGAGGAAATATATTATATATTATACTTTTTAGTAAGCTAATTTTCATACATACATACATGTTAAATATTATCTCTGAGTGATTTCATTTAACACCTACATATAGGATGCATTTGGATATTTTGAATTGGAAAAATGAAAAATGTGGATAAGAGGGAAATTTCTTCCAAAGCATGTTCAATAAAAAATCCTTCAATAAAACATGATTTAATCAAATTTTGTTAGTTCAAAAGTGGGTTGAATTGAACCCTCAATATCCTCATTATCCTTAATAAAAGCACAAAACTACATATCAAGATCTCCCACCTACTTGATGCTATCCAAATAGGCTATAAATATTGATCTCTTGCACTTTAATGATGCTTCTAAAGGGAATCCTAATTTAGTATGAGTAATTTTTTATTTTAGAGATGCTAATGGGAGATTTATACTTGGAGGTTAATTTTTTTGGGTAGTAATATGAATAATTATATGCATAATGGTTTTCTCTTTTGATGGTCTTATAAGGTGTCTCAAGACTTGGATAAAAAATTATGACACAAAGGGTGATTCACAAATTATTGTTAATGATATCAATAAGGGGCAATATCTAAATTGGTATTTATAATCAATTTTTAAGAAGTTATATCATGGAAAAATAAACTTAGTGATATAAGGAATAAATTTGAGTTGTTAATCTTTTAATTAGCAAGTTATATAGATTCTTAGTATTATTTTCCATTGATGCAGGAGCATCCAGTGGTGTAAGGTCAATCTTACATCACCCAAAATATTGTATTTTTACATTTTTGTAGTTTTCTTTAGTTGTTTTGGGGCCCATGGTGACACATGTTATCTTTGGGGTAGTCAAAATTTGAAACAACCAAAAATAATCACTTAATATTTTTAGTAAGTAAGCTTATTTGGGTCCCTATGGACAAGAAAACTAACCCAAAGGAGGGAAATTAAAACATAAAATATTGGTGAAATAATCATCTCAAAATCATGTACCATTTGGAAGATATTAAAATTTTCATCCTAAGGAATTTCTCCAATGAAGTTTCAAACTTGAAATTGAGGACCTTAGAAGCCCCTAAATAGGTTGAAAAGTGTTGACCTTATAGATTTGGTGAAAGAATATGGTAGATCTCTTCACAATATTTCCAACGATATATTACAATTGAAAATCCAATTGTCAGATCGAAAGTTATGACCTCGAGAAGTTGTAACTATATAAAAATAAAATAAAAATCTTCTAGAGAGGGAAAATGGACAGTGGAATTTCTAGCGCCAAAATAGCATTACACCTTTCCAGAATTTATTCTAAGGCAATTACACTTCTAGGATAAATACGAAGAATGAGGGTTATAGAAGAGGGGTTCCCATAGTGTAGATCATGGTTTTTGGCCTACAGATTTTTGTAATGAGAAGGCCCATGTGGCTTGATATGTTATTTTCTGAGTATTGTAATTTCACTTCATCAAGCTAATAAAAAGCTATTATTTCTCTCTGCATTTCCTATTCTATTTCTCTTGTTTAGCTATGTGTGTGGTTTTTTAAGGGGAGTACCATTCATTATACATTGAGATAATGACTAGGATCTAATATAACTATTAATATTAATGCAAAGATTGAAGAATTAACATTTAAGGGTAATTATAATAGATAATATATAAGAGTTGGTTGAAAGAATATTGTACGAGTGTGATCCTTTGAATGCTTCACCCTCCATACATTGAACTATATAATGGAGGTGCGTTCAAGAATTATTATGAGTTAATTTAGTAATATTGCAGCAAGTCTAATTTTAGAAAATATTTTTTTGGTAAGGGAAGGTGATTAATAGACAAATATGGCATGTATTGTAATGGTAATAATACTTTTTGTGTGTGATCTTCTATAGCATGGATCAACATCATATAGTAAGTAAAACACTATTTTTAATTGTGGTAGGTTGAGATATGTAAGTATTTAGAGGATATAGGGTTGCTTCATTATAGGGCTACAATTATATTATAATTCATGTAAAAAAAAGGAAATGAGGAGCTTAGGGATAATCTAGTAGCACTTATAGTTTAGATGTGGCTTATGAGCTAGCAACTTTATAGGAGGTGAATTGGGGATGGATTGAGTAGAAAAAGAACAAGGACAAAGCTATTACATAGAGTGATGAAATTGAAGGTTGGTTGTAGAGAATGAAAATAAATATAAAAGACATGTATAATCCTACAAAGATACATGAAACTTTTGAATACTAGTATGTAGAATATGGTGGTTGATGCGCATAAAGGGATGTTGGAAATAATGAGTGGTTATGTGATGACATGTATGGACCAACTCTAGGAAAATTCATTGCCAACAATTCACTGATGGAAAATTCACCGCCAAGAAAACTTCATCGCCAACAATTCATTGCATAGAAAATTAACCACATTAATATTTTTTAATATATATTTCAAAACTTTGATTTTATTAAAAATATTAATGCGGTTAATTTTCCCCAGTGGTGAATTGCTAGTAGTGAATTTTACTTGGCGCTGAATTTTCTATCGGTGAATTTTTCGTGGCAGTGAATTATTGGCAGTGAATTTTCCATCGATGAATTGTTGGCAATGAATTTGCCATATGTCGCATGGACCATGGCTTGTTGCAAAGGGCTAAGCATAGATATGTGGTATTGCAGGTATCAAGATATAATAACCCTAGACACAATAACCCCATCATAATAACCCAAGGAAAAACTAACCCAAGGTCATAATAACCCATAGACAGAATAACCCATGGTCAAAATAACCCATGGACAGAATAACCCATGTAATTTATAAATTTTGTTTTCGTTTCTCTATATTCTTATAGGGATATTGTGTACATGGGTTATTCTGACCACGGGTTATTTTGGCTTGGGTTATTATGACCCTGGGTTATTGTGACCGGGTTATTTTGTCCAGCGTAATTTTGGTCAAGTTATTATGTTCTGTAACTGGTATTGCATGGTCTAAAATTTATAGGGTAGCTAAATGTAGTAAAGGAACCTATGGAAAAGGCCAATTCCAATTTTAAATTTTGGATTGTATAACA
Organism: Sequoia sempervirens; assembly: GCA_007258455.2. Classification (NCBI taxonomy): domain Eukaryota; kingdom Viridiplantae; phylum Streptophyta; class Pinopsida; order Cupressales; family Cupressaceae; genus Sequoia; species Sequoia sempervirens. Next base: position 472,504,742 of record VDFB02047230.1, read on the forward strand.
AGACTTATAAGAGATGACAATTTAGTCATTTTAGTGATGGATTAGGATAGGTGGATTGAAAAATTGGTTGTTAAAATGTATCTACTGTAAAAAAAATTATTTTCTATAATATTACATAATAATATTTTATATGATACTTTTTATGACAGTCTTAACTCTACACTGCACCTTAAGAATGCTTATGTAAATTATCACAATTAATAGTATATATGATAAGAATTTTTATAATAAGAATGAATTTCCTTTAATAAATCCTGATACCTATATTTTAAAAACTCAAATTATGTGTTAAAGACAAATATTATTTAAAATATTTTATTAAGAAATATTCAAAATAATTCTTTAAAAAAATTAGATTAAAAAATAAAATCTATATGATAATCTCACAAATCATATATATATATATATATACAACCCACCAAAATAACATCTCAAAACAAAATCAAATATAAAACTAAAAGTAAAGACAAGCACTTCCCAAAAAAATCTAAACCACCAAAAAGGAAAAGACAAATACCTATTTCACACGAATCTCCAACTTAAGGAAAAGTTCAAAAATTTCAAGTTGCAGAAAAATACAAATAATTCATGTTTCATACGAATCTCCAACTAACTTCCTAATAGTGAAATGTTGTATATAACTTTTTAATGTGGTTTTTTTTTTTTTTTTGGGTAGGTAAACCATATGAACTTATAAAGAGTGAGAAAGGTAATCTTTCATAGTCTATTTTGGAATGATTTGGGTGAATTAATTAATAATTTTATGTCGATGTAATGGGTATGTTGATAGTTGTCATATGAGGATGTGTAAATTATAATTTATGAAAGTACGAGAATATTTGGTTGTGGCATGGTTTAATAAATATGAGTAGTACAATAATATTGAAAAAAAGATGTGTTGGATAAGACATTTTATCGTGGTGTAATAAATAAGAATAGTACAATAATATTGAAAAAAAGATGTGTTGGATAAGACATTTTATCGTGGTGTAATAAAAAAGAATAGTACAATAATATTGAAGAAAAGAGGTGTTGAATAAGATGCTTTGCGATTAAAGAGAATTGTACCAATAATATTAAGGAAATTTATAATTTAATTGCTTGAAAGTTTAATATTAAAGAAAAATAATGTGTTAGCAAATCATATTGAGGAGCAACAATTAAAGTTTTATTTTTGAGAGAAAGAAATATTAACACAACCAGTAAGTAATTTGAAATATATTTTTATAAGTAAATAATGAATTGTGTAATTTTTTTTGTAAAAGATGAGACTATTTTCAAGTGAATGAATCTAGTATAGAAAAGTATCAAACATAGAGAAGTTTGATTTTATTTGTAATGAAGTAGAAGGTGCATATACTACACATGCATGAAAGTTAAATAATAGAAAAAATGTGTACACTTTAATGAGAGAAGAGAATGATGACCATCTAATGATTCCATATAAAGATGAGAAAAGAAAATGACTATTTTAATTCAATTGACCTAAACAAGGATATATAATCTTTTCTTTGAGAAGATAGGCTAAGGTAAGCTAGAAATGCATAATTAAAATTAATCACAAAATAACTTCTCTTCTTGCCTTCATAGAGTAACATATGGATTGTCTTACATGCATGAAAACCAATGGAACAAGAAGGGGATATACGAAGATCATCTAAGCTTTGAACTTGCAAAATTGTTGTGAAAGTAGGCCTATTAGTATATGATGTATATCAATAGTCATTTTGTCAAGTGTAAGTTCCTTGGCTTTGTGAGTTATCAAGGCCAACATCATTTTTAAGGGTAGTTAATGATAACTAGCATGACTGTATTGGAAACAAGCAACACTGAGAGGGGGGGTGAATCAGTGTTCTACAAAAATTAAATTTATTATTATGATCTTTAACCCACTTAAAACATTCAACCAAGAGAAATATGCATGAACATAAAGCTAACAACCACAACACCATAACACAAGGATTTTTACGTGGAAACCTTGTTAGGGGAAAAACCACAGAGGATGGCCAATCCACAATATGATCTGAGTATACTCAAAAGAAATATTACAATGTGGGAATGCACTTGCATTTAGGCGCACTACCTAGAGCTCATTGCTCAAAATAGAAAGGCACACTACCTTACAAAAATTTGGATTAGATCCAAGTGAATGAACTAGAAGAGTAGCATCTACAAATGCTTGATTATAGTTCCGATTGGGCTCAATAGTCAATCTTCTATCCTTCTGACTGATTATGCACTTATGCTCTGCTCTGCTCTAACTCGCATCACAAAATCTTTAATGCACAAGTAAAACTATGCATAATTGCTCACTCACCCTTCTGATATTCGCAACACACATCAACACACCTCATTCACACACCAAAATGATATAATTGATCATTTATATATATCCGCGACTAATAATTTAATTGCAACCTATCGACTTCAATAAAACTTGAAATATTTACAAGTATTAGCTCAAATCATGAATAATATTCAATGCGCATCCACAACATGGTCATCCACAACTTAGCTTGAACCCAAATCAGGATGATCGAACACAAAAACATTTGAGTAGACACTCCTTGAATATTCGCGACACTTTATATCATCTGGGGCAACCATAAAAAAATGATGAACATAAAGATATCCAACTGAATCTCTAGACTTGGACACAACTTGATACAAGGCACTGAGATTTTTAGAAAACACAAGACATACATTGATTAACCTCCCATAAGATCCACAACTCAAAATAACGACAGAAAATATGTATGTGAATCAATGAAGACAGAAATGTCAGATGCTCTGTTCTTTCTAGACTATCTTCAATCTATTTGTCGGTATAAGCAAATGATGACATGTGGATCCAATCATCGACTAGGGTTTCCATCAATGAAAACACCAAAAAAAAATTGCAGTCTCTTGCCAACAATCTCCCCCTTTGGCATCGATGGCAACACTTAGTGAAAAATGACTAAGTGTCGGATAAGTACCAACATGAATTACACTGCCACTTCAAAACTTCAAAAAGAGTCTTCAATCTCAGCTCAAAAATACAACTCCCCCTAAGATGAATATACATTTTTCACTATACAACTCTCCCCCTTTGACATCAATGGAAAAACTGGGGAAACAAAACTTCAAAACTATACAAGCATGATCTTGCAACTTACACAAATTTGAAAAATTTGCAAAATCTCTCTTCAACATGCTCAAATTTGTGTCCCAAACCCTTTTGAGACTCTTCAGAATTATTATGTGACCACAAAACTAAATAACATTGAGATTCTGCAATCTCAAGATTCATTGGGTCACTAACTGCCATAGCATCTTTGGCTTCCTTTAATGCATTCACCATTATTTCAATCTTTGGACCAATTAGTCCTTTGAGTTCACATGCTCTTCCTACAATCATGTTATTTTCATGCTTCAGGCTCCTTATTTTTTCAATTAGAGATATTACTTGACCTTCTTGCTTTCCAACATCACCAATTAATAGATCAAAAGCATCAGAAATGGTAGCCAATTGTTTTTCAAGATCCTTCACCCTCTTATCATTGTCTTCAGTGAATTTGGACAAAACTAAACATGAATTATAGACCTTTCCACCTTCAGATAGAGAACCTTGAATATTCTCCATACAAGTGGCTAATAGAGTTTTATCCTTAGCAATCACTTCTTTCAAACAACTAAATATTTTTCCATCAAACTCCTTTTGCACTTTAACCATGGCTGATTTTTCAAGAGACTCGAAATGAGTACTTACAAAATTTATGAGCTTCTTTAGTTCACCAGAAGAGGAACCGAATGGATCCTTAACATGATTTGGGTATGTGCAGGATCATTATGGAAAAAATAGGCCCTTAAGTGGCCAAAAATTTAGAAAAATTAGTGTTAGGAAACTTGACGTAAAAATTTGAATAAGTTATCTATATTATTTCAAAAATATGTAAGAATAGAATCTATATAAAATTGAATGTAGTTTCTAAACTACTAGGTTTATTTAAAAATAAATAAAATTTATTTAGTGAAAATTTGAAATTTCAATGCAGTAGTACTTAAATTTCAGGGAAAAAATAAGTAGGTGTTTGTCTGACCACCCTAACCATAATAAAATGATAATATTTTTTTATAAGATTTTATATATAAGTAGAGGACTCATGTCCGAATGTGATGCATATTTTTTTGTAATTTTTTTCCAAGTAAATAATTAATTATGATTTTTTTATTACAACTTTTAAAAAATATAAAAACTTGTATGTCTGACCACCTTAACTTAGTCAAAACTTCATGAAAATTAATTTTTCTTTTTAATCCTATAGTATGTGAAGCATAGAATGTGACACTATTCAAAAAATGTGATACTATTTGAAAGTTATAGATGTTTTTCAATCAGCCTATCAATTAGGACTTTAGTCATAATTCTAGTAGAAAATAAATAATTATTATTTATTAAATTCAAATTAAAACATAATTTACACTGGTGGAAAGCTAATAAAATCCTCTAAAAACCCTTTTCGTTTCATCAATTTTGGGTAAAAAAAAAGTTGTCAGCCACATACCCTATAAATACCCATAATATTGCCACTTTTTGGCTCATCATGATCCTGCACATACCTAGTTGGCATAATTTTCTCCAAAACTCTAGATGCAAGACTTAATAAATCATTTTCCTTAATGTGAGACTTTAGGATCTTCTCACTGGCCTTAGCTTGTGCAAATGATGTGACCTTCATTATCTGAATTGGGGACAAGGTGGATAGATTAATCGATCCTTCAACCAATTTAGGATCAAATTCTTCCTATTGTTCCACCAGAGATTTCTCCACTACCTCGGAAGTGTCTCTTGCTTCCACTGGGATCTCCTTAACCTGAACCTTTTCTTCTTCAAATTTTGGTTCTTCAGTAATTGTTTCTTGATTTCCTTTAGGAGCTTCAACTTCTTCACTTGGCATCTCCTTTCCTTCAGCTAATACAACCTTAGGAACTTCAGTCTCCATAGACACTTCTATATTACCCACATTAGGAGGAATCTAATTATCCTCAGTATCTACATTCACCTCCTCATTTACCAGATTAGATACATCATCTTCAACATTTGCTTCTTCAACATTGATCTTGTTCTTTGACAGAAATGCTTCCAGAATTTTCTTGGTTTCATCAGCAACAACACTAGTTTCACCGATCATAAGCTTGTTCACCCTTATTTTGCTTTTGAATTCCTTCTTGGCTTTGTCCAGGAGTGAATTCATCTCCTCAATAGACATTTCTGGACACAAGTTTGCAAGAATTCTCTTTCTCATATGCTCTTCTTTTTTCCTAGCATTTACTCTTCTCGTTTCCAAAACATCATATAGACTCTTAGGTAAACCAGACATAATTTCAACAAGAACTTTATTGAAAATAATAGATGTTTTATTGTTGCCTCTTCAAGAATTCTTTGACCTAATTCATCAAACATTTCATACCATTCGCAGAGGGGCTTGAGATTTCCATCCTTGACAATAGCATTCTCAACTTCTTCAACTGTCATACCTGGTTTGTCAATTTTTGCCTTCTTCTTTTCCTTTTCTTCCTCACCGAAAGATTTCCTCTTGGTTACCTTGGTAGCCTGAGTGTCGGTAGCCTTCATTTCTTTCACAACTTCATCTAACTTAGTCTCCTCATCTTCTGAGATGGCTTCATAGGTTCGTGTGCTCTTGTTCTTTTTCCTCTTACCGGAAGCCTTGTCTTGAGTTTTCACTGGCTTGGCTACAAGAGCGAATAGGGATGGAGAAGTCCTTGTTGATCTAGTACAGGTAGAGGATCCTACTAGACTAGCAGATTTGGTTCTTGCTGACTCTTTTCCTACTTTAGCTTCATCTCTCTTCCTTCTGGCTTCTTTCAACGCTTCTACAGATATACCAAAACTTTCTGCAAAGACTTCCACTTCTTTCCTTACTCTTCTGACAATCTTAGGCTTCTATAATTGCTCATGGACTTGCATGCTCTTTTCTGCATAAGTTCCAAACCTTTCTTCTGTCGGATCTAGAGGTGTGCTCAATAAATGTTCTACATACATATTCAAGATGTTCCCCTCGACTTCATATCCCATAGGCATAATCCATATCATTTTGGGATCATCGACTTCCATATGGTATTGATCAATAGCTACCATGAAATAGATTGTATCTTGGTACTTCTCTACAATTGAGGTAGGAATTCTTTCTCTTTCATGCATCATATTCTAAAAAAATTTAAGTACCCCCAAAGGGCAGTATTTCTAGTCTGTCTATCACCAATTCCAAACTATATATCTCTTATTTGAACAACTAAAGGCTGATTACTTTGCCAATGAAATTTCCCAACACCCGAAACCTCACTCATGAAATAAAAGAACAAAAAATAGCAACAAATTACCATATTTAAAAGATTTCTTCTTGTCTTTCTTAATCTTACCTAGATTCTCCATTAGCTAACTTCTAAGCAACTCACACAAGTCATAATCTACATTTTATTTTACCATCTGATAGGCTACATAAATGGTCGTATTGGATATTGAATTATCCCATTTGGAGTGGTAGACCTTGTAGCCAATGACCATTGATGCAAATTTCACATCCACTTCAACAATATCTTTGATTGTCATTGCCCTTTTATCAAATTATGCACCTGTTGCATCAGTAACCTTCTGATTCTTTACAAATTTCAAGATTAGCAGTCCACCGAAGGAATTTAGACCTGTGATAGCGCTGATGCCCTCTTTCGTAATCTTAAAAAGTATATTCAACCACATGAACTTAGCATGAACTCAGCTCAAAATATATTGCACCCATTCACTTTCCTCAAATATGGGAAATTTCACAAACTGTGCGAACTTCTTCTCTTCTAGGGTTTTGTATTCTGACTTAACAGTGAATTCCTCTCTAATTATATGGTTGGAATACAAATTCAGCATTGAGAGCTTCCTAACTCTTCAATATTAGCATGTATATAAGCCCTAATGTCTTCAGTGTGCAAGACACTGTACGGTACAGGTGAAAATGCACCTAGGGGTTCGATCTCAACAGACTTAAAAGGATGCCACTTGACCTTTGGACAGGGTCTATCCTTGACTTCAACTACCAATGGAGTGGCCATTTTTACAAATTCACAAGTTTTTCTAATAAATACCTTTTCGTCTGATCGGAGTTTGATCGTTGAATCTTCTTCACACTTGAATCTCACCGTAATTCAACAAAGTTCACCCCAAAGCTCTCCAAACTTATTTTCTCCAAAATTCAAAGTGATAAATGAAAGATAAAAATGATTTTTTATCATTTTCACAACTAACCCTTTTTGTCGCAATAAATTCTTTTACCATAAATCATCTGGTTACCCTATTTCCATGCACTGAGATAGATAATTCTTCTGTGAATCTCCAATCCTGTATAATACTTTCTCCAATTGGTTGAACAACATATGAAAAGCATCTATGCACTTACTAGACTTATGCACATTCCGATGGCAAGGGGTTAAGAGATTTTCTTGAAAACTCCCCCTAGGCCAAAGGCCTAAAATTAATTCCTAGATGAATTACTAGAAGCAAATTCTGCTGCTAGCACATTTCCTTCAACAGAGGGATCCTTCTTCACCCATTTCTTTCGCATTTTCCTCTTGATCACATATGTAGTGACTTTACCTTTTCCCTTAACATCCTATTGCATGTTTTGTTTTACCAAACCTCTTATGTTCCAACAGAATCTCGTAGTGTGGCCAAATTTGTTGCAGTTGTAACACACAACATTTCTCTATCTAGACCTACTGTTCCATTCATTTTTCCTTGATCTGCATTGGTTGGAAATATGCCCAAGTCTATTGCATGCATAGCATCTGACATCTCTATGAAAGTTTTTCATCACATTTCTGCATTCGTTTGACTTATGACCAAACTTATTACAATTAAAGCACTGACCTGAGAATGATGGTCCACTTGGATTCATCTGGCTTCTACACTGAGAAGCCAAATGACCAAATTTATTGGAAGAAAAATAGTAACCATTGAATCTTTTAGCATTTGGTTGTCTTACTAGATTCCTTCTAGCTCTATTCATTTGATTTCCTTTCCTGAATCTCCCTTGTCTGGATTTCCTTTGTCCAGATCTGAGACTTTTTCCTTCTTCATAGCCAATACCTCACTTGTCACCATTAGTCCTCTAACCTTTAATCAGTTCATCAAGCTTGGCTAAGCTTTCTTTGAAAAAAAAGATGTGTTGAATAAGACATTTTAAGCTATCTACTACAATCGAACCTAAAGATGCACCCTTTTAAGCTGCTGATCAGCACAATTTAAAGAGAGAAAAGATTTTTCCATTAATGATTTGTTAGCAGTCAATTATTTGTTGGGGCCATAGTGTTGATGTTGCGACACATATTTAAAGATGATTTGTTAGAAGTCCACTTATGTTGGCATGATTTTTTAGTATGGTTTAAGTTGTCTACTACAATTGAACCTAAAGTTACACCCTTTTAAGTTGTCTACTACTAAAATCAAATATATTGAATGTCTTATTCAATATCTCATTCCAAAATAGATTCACTCATATTCTTATTTATTACACCACGACAAAATGTCTTATTCAACACCTCTTTTCTTCAATATTATTGTACTATTATCATCCAATATACTCTAGAAATGATAAAGAAAAGGACTCAAAGGGAAAGGTTGTGATGAATCCATTTGGTGAATCTTCTAGTTCCTCTTGAGATTCCTTGAAGAATCTATTAAGTATTCAGCCCAAGTTCCAACCTATTGTGTCAACACAATTGTTGCAATTGTCGATGCAACAAGGAAATGTAGATTTGGATAATATCTCATCAAATATATTGTTGTCCTTGAAGTTGACATGAGAAATATTAAGAAGCAAATACCTAAAGCTTTATGGAATATTTTGTTAGAAAGAAGGAAAGAAGTTGTAGAAGAAGAAGCAAGGCTGAAAGAAGAAGCTTTGGAGAGGATAAGTGCTCCTCTCTTTGAGGAAGACAAATCCACTTTAGCTTTTGTATTCAACAAGCAATTGAGAACTAAGCAAAGGGTGACAACCCTTATGGGTAAAGAAAAAAGTGAACTTGAAAGAATTAGAAAGGAGAATATTGAAAAAGAAAAGGAAATAGCACAAAAACTAGGAATGACACCAATGAATGGAGAAGAAGTAAATGTGGAAACCCCTGCTCCATAATTGGATATTGAAGAAGATGTGCAGACAAATGATCTCAACATGAGCTCATTCCCAAGACCCAAGATTTTCCCAAAGAGTTGATATTTTTGGCTAAGAAAGAGAGAGTTCATTCCTTTGATCATTTTGAAGGTTTCTAATTTAAAAGATATATACACAAAGTTCTTCTAATGCATATAATGTAATATGTAATTCAAAAAGCCCCTTGGTATTGTAGCATTGTGTGATGCCCCCTCAATTTGCGTATGTTCAAACAACATTTTGGAGTTCATCTAGATTATATGTAGTTGTTTTGTTTGACTTTATGTTACTACTTAATAGACATTATGGCTTTGTGGATACTATTCAAACATGGAGGTATTTTGATGAGTAGATGTTGAGACTGTTTGATAATATTTTAATGATGCTTAGCATAGTGATACTAATGACATTATGATGATAATCCAATGATAATGTGATATATGATGTTTCTATTTATATCATGCTTAGTAGATTAGTTGATGGTTTGTTGTATATCATGGATATGATGATGTTATGTGTAGATAGATGTATGAGCTATCATGTAGTGATATTGTTGTTTTGTGTCGGTGATGGGGACAGTGTCGCATCACTCGCTTGCGAGTGCCCTGCAACTCTATGATTTCCCCATCACAGTGTGACTGATTATTCTATATGCACATGTTCGACACCTTGTTCTATTGCAGGCTACAGGTACAGGGCATCGAATCCACCTGTTTATCAGGTTTGAGCGTGCCAAAACCCAATGGAGTTGTGTTGTTTGGAGTTTGCACAGGGTTCCCCACTTCAAGCCATCATCCTTTTCAAGGATGAATTTATGTTGTCAAACCCCATTTGTAAGTCTTTGGTATTGTTTCATTTTTGTGTGCTCATCTAACCTTTGTCATGTTTTCATTTACTATATTTTGACTAGTCTTGTAGTCATACCTAAGTCTTGAGCTTAGTTTGATTACTTCATTTTATTTTGGATGTCAGAATTTGAAAGCTTGGTAAATGAAATTAAAAGTCAAATTAAATTAAGCTATGTTAAATTAAAGAATTAAATTAAAATGAATATGGTATTTGATTTTAATAAATTAAATTGAGAGAGAGTTATTCCTCTAAATAGAGTATTAAAATGAAATATAAAGACATATAGATATCTATTGCTAATACATTCGCATAAACAACCTTTATATATATATATATATATATATATATATATATATATATATATATATATATATATATATATATATATATTTGAAATAATAAATTAATAAATAAATAGCTTTTGTGTGTAAGTGAAAGGGGTTAATTTAATTAAAATTTGAAAAGAATGGAAATTTGAATAAGTGGAGGAATAAGAATTGGTTACGGGAAATTAATTGGGGATAAGTGGAGATAACTCCACGGGGGAAATTGCCTTAAATTTACCTCAAAAGAAAAACTAATTCAATTTTCATGTTTGTCGTGAATGTCTAGCAGAGAAGTTTCCTGAAGTTGGCTATATTTTTCTAAATTTTATGGGATTGGGGAGATTTCAGTTTATCAGGAGGATTGAAGGAGGTGCCTTTGTTGCAGATAGAGGGAAAAGCTCTGCTACCAACTCAATTTCTCAAGCAAGAAACCAGGTTCCACGGTCTTACCTCTGTTTAAAATATGTTTCTTGTTTTGAAGAAAAAGAAAACATGTTTGTACATAGTGGTTTCTTCAACTAGTTAACAAATAATCTTTTGGCTACCTGAATACTCCCATGTCTATTAAAAATCTATTTCTTGCATGCGTAGTTCCTTATCCTTTTGATTTACCAAATCTTGAAACAGAATCTTTAGTTTCTTCTAGCTGTAAAAACAATAGATCTATATTTACATTTATATATCACTGTACAAATTAGAGGTACGCCATCTATTATGGGCATAGACTGTGCAAAGTGAATTCCTTATTTTGTTTTATCTCCTTAATCCAGAAGAAGCTCCCTCTGTAGTGTAGTCTTAGTCAATACTTCAATATGCATGTGCTCCATGCAAGTCAATACCTTAGTCATAGCACATATTAGTTCTGTGTATCTATTATGTCTATTGTTGTTATATTGTGAGATAAATCGATACTGAATATATCGATTTAACATGGCAATGGTTTTGTGTTGATTGGGGCATTCGATGCATGTATTGTACAATATTTTGGCGCGCACTTCATGGTGCAAGTCTATTCTTCAGACTGTTTAATTTTGCATCATCAATATTTCCCTCAGGCAAGTCAAATCCTGTTAAATAACGTAAATGGTTTGCATCTCTCTGAATTTGTTCTCTTGCATCAATCGACCTCTCCCTATGTAACGAGATTCTGTTTGGCGCCACACAAATTTTTATTATGATAAGTTCATCAATCATAGAAACCCATCCTTTGCTGCTAGATATTATTCAACTATTGATTCAAGTCGATTCTTAGCATACACTTCTGTTTAGGCAAAAATTCAATATCAACATCTTCATTGGGGCGTGTCCTGAGTGTGGCTCATTGAAATCCTGTAGATTATTATACTCCTTATCTTAAAGAATTAGATTATTTTGATACAAACTATAAGATAGTTTTCATGCAATTATGCTTTTCCCTATCATCAAGGCTGTTGCCGATATAGCATGAGTCCTACATCGAAGTAAATCAAGTTCTTGAAACTAGTGTAATGGACATTCTTCTGAATAATTATGATGGGGGTAAACCGTCGCACTGTAGAGAGACATCATATGCATATGAAAAACAATAATGAGTAGATGTAAATACTGTTAGTTGCAGGTTGTTTAGGAATTAATCCTCTATTAGTTTGTCATCTCTTTTCCTCTCTCTGGCCAAGATTCTTGACTATAAAATCATCGAACTGTAGCTTTATTGATCTGGTCTGTAGGCGTAGATGTCTGGGTATTTTCTTTGATGGTATATACTCGTATCATTTCTTGGTTGTGCCTACAAGGGTGGGGTCCCATGGAAGGGGGCTTCCTGAAAAATTTCAATGGGTGCTGCTGAGATTTTTCAGGAATATTTTAAAACCGGTGGTCTTATGAACTTAATAGCACAACTCAGCTTAAAATATTAAGCTTCAGATATTCAATTTATATAGAAAAAACAAAGCAGACCCACCGGATCTGTGCGCACAGACACATAGGCCAGTAGACGACCATTATTATTTTCTGGGTCTGTGTATGAGCACAGAACTTCCGGTTCCAGAAATGAACAAAGTGGTGGGACTGTGCATAATATATATTATTATATTATGCCAGAAAGGTGCCATAGCCGCTGACAAAACCATGGTGTTTTACCTCTTCCTTGGATGTATCCAATTTTCTGCTGCTCTTCACGGCCGTCCTGACTGGTTCAGAGTATGGTAAGAGCACCATCAATTTCCAGGGCGCAGACAGATTTGTGCAGACGCAGAGAGATGTGTCTGTGGTAGGAGGAACAGGGATGTTCAAATTTTGCCCAAATATACATCATGGGAATTTAAAACTTGAGTTGATTGACAAATGGCAGATAAAATTTCTAAACTGTAGGGGCAATCTCCAGCCCCACCCCATTTTCACCCTCTTAAATCTGCAGTCCTAAAAGGTAGGAGCTGCTATTCTTTAGGGCAAGATTCCAATTAATCCTGTAGCAATTCTTTTTTGACTTCATGAGACCTCCTGCTCTTTAAAAGTAGATTATGAAGTTGTCTTAAGAGATGTCTTAATGATAGTCGTGATTTTCTGTCCTTCACCAGTCGTTTGTATCCATGCAGATTTATAATTTTAAACTTGGCAATAGTTTTGCATGTAGCTGAAGTCGCGCCTTACTTTGGAAGTCTACTTATTACTTAATTCTTAGTCTGATTTAGTTTGTTTGTTATGCATGTCTAGGAGATTAAAAAAATGGAAAAATAAAATGTATCAAGTCGATTACTTGCTCAGATTCTGTTTCTGGCAATCACTAATAAGTGTTCTATCGACTACTTTCTTTTGTAATCTTAGACTTTGTCTTAAAAGAATGTTTTCTTATATTAGTATCTATCGATTGCTTGTAGTTAAGATTTTAATTTAAATAAATATAAGTATTTATTGAGATCCTCGCATTCTTTATAATCATAAGCCTTTAATTTAAACATACATATATTATATTTATACGTATGTGTGGGTGTAATAAACGTTAGAAGTAATATATATAAGAAAATATGTATTTATGAGTGATTTAGCAGCTTGTATTTGGGTTGATCCTTAGTTATATTTGTTATTTATGATAACTTAACTTGGAGATTTAGTTTAAGGAAATAGAAATTGGAGGGATCAATAAAACTTCAATGAGATTAATTGAGGACAAAGTACTTAAAAGAAAATAAACCATCTAAAACAAGATTGATGAAATTGCAATTTAGATACAGAAAATTTGTGTTATTGAGATGGGAATTTTGAAGTTCATGTTGAGTCTATTAAATTTTGTGTTTGAATTGAAGACGTGTTTGGAGTGCATGGGTGTGAATTAGTTTGTTTAAATGGTGGACCGTTCATTCTCAAGCTATCATGTGAATTGTACTTAGAGTCCCCAATGGCTTGTAAGCATTGACTTTAAACGGAATTTTTTGGTTATCCTTGGCGATGGAATTTTGTGTTGAATATTTGTCAGTTAGTCGTTCACCTTGCATGTTATGATTATCTTTGTGATAGATTAATGGACTTTATATGCAAGATGGTTAATACCTCACAATGTGATACATTTGTGGTTTGGGTTGTGCAAGGGGAGTTGATTCCAGTTTTAGTGGTTTGGATTGGAAGTAGGGAAGTGGCTTCCAATGGGGACTGGTGCACAAAGGGGTACCTAGATAACTCATGTGGAAGTTTGTAAATAAGTGATAACATTAAAATTAATTAGGGGGAATTGAGTAGCTCAAACATTAATCAAGATAAGTTGTACCTCGCTCATCCTCAAGTGCTCATTTAGGCTTGAGGTGAGACGGGAAGGCCTGGAATGGAAAATCGAATACTTCATCTCCATGAGAAGTAGGTCGATTCCGCATAAGTTGGCATGAGTGGTCGAAGTTCAGTAGAGGTTGTCAGGATAACCCGTGGTGGGGGTTGGGGCCTAGGAAGAACTACCTGGATAACCTATGTTCAGTTATGTGATGACACTTCTCCTATGACAACCATGAGTTTCTTTACTTATTGTTTCACTTTGTGTATCTATGAGCCTCTAAAAGTATGTTCATGGATGTTGTTATGTTGTTGTTCTTGTTGATGCGATCATCTTGTGTTGTAATTTTTGTCAACCTTGTGAGATCCAATCCTTTTCCCTCAGTTGGTAGAGTCCTTTGTAACCTCCTTGTACATGGGGCGAATCTTTGGATTCACGTGGTTGGGTAGAATGTGTAACGTTCTCCATTGGGTTCCCCTTATGTTTGTGATGTGGTGATCCATCTAATTTATTGTCTTTAGCATTGCACCTATTTCTGGGAGTTTGATCAGTGTACTTGTAATATGTATTGTATTTGATCATGTATCATGTATCCCATTGTTGAGTACTCCTCACTAGGTACGAGGAAGTATCATTGTACAAATGTATATGTAACTGAATTGATGTATCACTTGTATGTAAGGAATTTTGTAATCAGTGACAATGTACTTGATAATTAAAATGAAAGAGATCAATTATTCTTTTATGTAATGATGGATGTTTCACATGGTTCTTTTTTTATATGTAATGAGTTAATGACATTCGTAATGATGAATAGTGTTTAATTGTTAATAAGTTATTTGGATTTGAAATTTGTATATGGAAAACAAGTAATGTAGTTGTGCACCCTGGGGGACTTAGGAAAATGATTTAAGTGATGTTCAAATTCATTATGCAACAATGCACTTTAAAAAGAAAAATGTTCATTTTTCATAGTATAAGTTTTGTCCTCTAGGGTTCACTGTGAGGCATTACAAATGGTATCAGAGCCCAGGTTTAAACACTAGGTGCTCTTGGTATAACAATTAGCCCATTAAGTTGTCTTAGTTGTATAGTTTAAGTTTAAGTTTCCCTATTTCAACCTTGTCTAATACCTTGAATTTTCCTGTGTAGGATCATGCCTAGGAGATAGGGTAGAGGTCGAGGGAGAGGTAGAGGCCATGGTGGTGGATGTGGGGCCAATCACCAAGATTCACCTCCATAGAGTTCTTATGATTCAAATCGTGAGGAGCGTCATAGTTCATAGAATAACTAGGGTGGTGTAGGACAAAATGTGGGTTAGCCTGGGATGGAGGGCACTCAGTTGCGCAAATTACTAGAGGAGGTTCTTTCCCAGCTTGGTCTAAGGCAGGAAGCAGAACAGTTAGCAATTCAAGAGAGAGAGAGATCTCCCAGGAGGAGGGAGTTACATGAGGGACTTACTTCGTGCACGTCCTCCGACATTTGATGGGTCGGGTAGTGGACTTAAGGCAGAGACCTGGCTTATCAATTTGAACTAATGTTTTGCGATGCACCCATATGGTAGTAATACCAAGGCCAGATGCGCCATTATGCATCTTCATGGATTTTCTTCCACATGGTGGTGTCTTGAGGAGAAGAAGCTCCACCTAGATATTGACTTAGTGTCATAGGAGATGTTCCTTGAGTAGTTCAAAGCTCAATTTTTATCTAACCATTGGTGACAGCATTGAGCATACAAGTTTCATGATCTTAGACAGTTGGCTATGTGAGTGGAACAATATGAGCAAAAAATTTATGAACTTAAGCAGTACGCTGGTATTGGTGATGACAAGGGCATGCTCGTACAACATTTTATCAAGGGCTTAAATGCCTATATCAGTGGTAGAGTTCAATTTTTCAAGCCGAAGATCATGGAGGTAGCTGTGGAAAAAGCTCAGATTGTTGAGGAGAATCTAGCTATGGCCTTAGGTGGAAAGACGGGGGTTCAGATTGGTAGTGCATCTCCAGTAGGGTTCAGTTCACATGGTGGTCAGTCATAGTCAACAAGCCCATCTAGGAGCCAACAGGAACCCTCTAAGGGTTGCCAACAGTAGCAATAATAGCCTTCATAGTCTAAATATAAGAATTCCTGATCTCGTCAAGATGATAGATCTCATCCCAAGAGAGACAGAGATAGGAACTGGAGGCATATAAAACATTACCGCTCTGAACAGCAAACCCAGAGTTCACAATCAATAGTTAACAAGGGCAGTGTTCAACAGTCTTGTGCTCCACCTGGCAGTAGAAGTTTTGGCAAAGGTACAGGGTGCTTTTCATGTGGACAACAGGGTCATATTGCTCATCAGTGTCCTCAGAAGGGCACTACTAGATTTTCTCAAAGACCAACGGCTTCAAAGCTGATAGTTGGGGATGCAAGTAGATCTCACTGATTTTTTGCTATGGTTGACAACTACCAAGCTAAGCACCAAGGGAAAATTTTTGACACATCAAGTGAGTTGCAAGGTGGTATAGTCTGTACTTTTTGATTCAAGGGCTTCAGACTCCTTTATTTCCCCCTCTATTGTAGCACAATGTGGACTGGTGGCAGTAAAGCAGGATGATAGATGACAGGTTGAGTTAGCTTCCAGTGCTAAGGTCATAGCTGAGTCACTTGTTTGTGGTTGCAAATTAAGGATTGGATCTCTTGACACCATAATTGATTTGTGAATCATTCCTCTAGGGTCTTACGACATTGTATTAGGTATGGATTGGTTAGAGACCCATAGAGTAGTCATAGATTGTTGCCACAAGTTGGTGAAGTGTGTTGATGATTTCGGTAGAGAGGTTGAGGTAGTCAAGATTCAAAGACCTATTTCATTAAGGATGATCTCAGCCATGCAGTTGAGGAGATGTGTGCAGCAGGGTTGTCAGTTATTTGCAATGACAATCAATGATTTGGAGTCAAGAGAGAGTCACAAGGAGGTATCACTTGATAGTCACCCCATTCTTAGATAGTATTCTGATGTGTTTTCTAATGTGATTCCAGGGATGCCACCTAAGCATGACATCAACTTTAAGATTGATCTTGTGCTTGGAGTTGAGCCCATTTCACAAGCTCCTTGCCAGATGACTACTTAGGAGCTTAAGGAGATTTGATTACAGCTTGAGGAGTTGTTAGAGAAGGGATTCATTCATCCTAGTGTCTCTCCTTAGGGGGAACCAGTGATTTTTGTGAAGAAGGATGGGTCCCTCTGATTGTGTATAGACTACCAAAAATTGAACAAGGTGACAATACGAAACAAATAGCCATTGTTGAGGATAGATGATTTATTTGATCAGATTAAGGGTGTTAGGGTATTCTCAAAGATTGATCTCAAATCGAGTTATCACCACCTATGGATCTTCGAGGTGGATATACATAAGACCACATTTCATACTCAATACAGACACTACGAGTTCACAGTGGTGTTTTTTGGGTTAACGAATGCACCCTTGATGTTTATGAGTCTGATGAATGGTGTATTTCGCACCTATGTCAACTGGTTTGTCTTGGTGTTTCTAGATGATATATTGATCTATTCTAGGACCATGGAGGAACATGAGGATCACTTGAGATAGGTGCTATAGTGCTTAAGAGAGAATCAGTTGTATGCTAACTTATTGAAGTGTGCATTTTTCAAGACAAAGGTGAAATATCTTAGACATGTTATTTTTGGTGAGGGCATTACTGTGGATCTTGCAAAGATCCAAGCCATCATTGATTAGACTGCACCTACTAATGTGTAAGAGGTTCGTAGTTTCATGGGGTTGGAAAGTTACTACCAACAATTTGTGCAAGGGTTTTCGAAAATAGCACACCCCATTACTTCTCTTTAAAGGAAAGGGAAGAAATTTGTTTGGTCAGAGCAATGCGAGGCAACATTTCAGACACTTAAGGAGAGATTGACTAGTGCTTTGATTTTAGTTGTTCTAGATCCTTCTAGGGATTTTTTTGTGTGTACAAATGTTTCCTGGGAGGGTATTGGAGTTGTGTTAATGCAGGAGGGTCGCATGATTTCCTATGAGTCTCGCAAACTTAAGGATCACAAACTTAATTACCCCACACATGATCTTGAATTAGTGGCAATAGTACATGCTTTGATGAGGTGGAGGCATTTCCTTTTAGGGAATAGATTTGAGCTACACACTTATCACCATAGTTTACAATACATCTTTACACAACCTAATATGAATGCTAGACAGAGACGATGGATGGAATTCCTATGAATATGATTTCGAGGTGAAGTTTATTCAGGGGAAGGAAAATGTAGTTGCAGATGCACTTAGTAGATGGAGGCATGAGTTGTCGACAATGTCTCTTGGTGTGGATTTGAGGAATCAGATACTTTCAACTCTTCCTTTAGATGGTTGGTATTAGAAGGTGAGGTTGAGGTGGAGTCAAGTAGAGTTTTAGAGGGAAAATTCACAAGATATTCCCTTGAGTTACACAATATTTTGAGGCATTTGGATCATATTTATGTACCATCCACTGGTGATCTTCACTCTTTGATCATGTCAGAGGCACATCAGGCACCATATTCAACTCATCCTAGTGTCAAAAAGATGCATGTTGATCTTTGACAGCTGTACTTTTGGCCCGGTATGAGGAGAGATATCATTGATAAGGTGTCTTGAGTGTAAGAGAGAGAAGGTTGAACATCAACATCTTGCAGGAATTTTGTAGCCTCACTTAGTTCTGGAGTGGAAATGGGACATTATCTCAATAGATCTATCATCGTTGGTTTTCCTATTTCTTCACGACAACATGATGCCATTATGGTCACTATGGACAGGTTGATGAAGATGGCACACTTCTCTCCTGTTCATTCCTCTTATAATGCTTCATATGTGGCTAGAGTCTTCATGGAGGATAGCACCAGACTACACAATATTCCTCATCAGATAATATCAGGCAGAGATCCTATGTTTACCTTAGCACTTTGGACATCCCTATAGCATGCCTTGGGGACTCAGTTGAATTTTAGTTCAACATATCATCCAGAGACAGATGGGTAGACCAAGAGGGTCAATCAAATCCTTGAGGACATGCTTCAGATGTATGTCATGGATCAGCAAACATGATGGGAGGACTACCTATATCTAGTAGAATTTGCATATAATAATAGTTAACACAATTCCATAGGCATGCCTCCCTATCAGGCATTGTATGGTCATCCGTGCCAGACACCGTTGAGTTGGGACTGTGATATCCAAAATGTCTAACCCTTTCTAAGCAATCAAAATGCAATGGAAAAACATAAAGAAACACCTCAAGATTAGCCTAAGGAATTTGTAAGTGCAAAGAGAAAGTGTTAAATGAAGACAAATGATTATACCTCCCTTTTGCAGCCGAAACTCCTTGGTTGGCCCTTGATTTAGATTGATTTGTATGCTCCTTGATGGCTCTTGATATGGCTAAATGCAATTTTTGACTATATGCTTAAATGTAGATGCAAATGGATGAATGTTGATGGCTAGATGAGTGCACAAAATGGCAACATTTAGTTGCAAAATGGCTAAGTCTCCCCCAAATGCCTTAGAGGATGGGGTATTTATAGAGAAACTTGAATTCTCTAGAGAATTCAATGGTTGGAATTTATCCAACAAGGCCAAGATGAAGGGCTAAGGTGAGTTGAGGACTCACAAGCCATCACATCTTGACATGTGGATTGTGAGAGGGCTAAGGGTGAGATGATGTGTAGGTGATGTGGAAGGGAGGTACATGATGTGGAGGAAGGACATGTACCTTGGAAGTACATTAGGGGATAAGAAGATTCCTTGGAGGAATAAATGTGAATTAAAAATTCACATGCTTGGGAGAATCTAGTGGATAAGAGAGGGTCTCCAAAAAGGTAAGAGTTTGTCACATGTGACTTGATGTGACAAGTCAAAGATTCTAGAAGATGCATGGGAAAAGGGGATTCTAGAAGGAATAAAATGTGAATTAAAAATTCACATGGGGAAGAGAGGAACCTAGGATGAATAAAAAAGAATTAAAAATTCCTTGGGGGATGGGGAGAGTTGACCAAGGTACTAATTAGTAATTAGAAGATAATTAGGGGTTAATGAGGATTAGAAGCCAACTTGCAAAAGTTGGAGGATGTGACACATCCTAATCAAGGATTAGGCATGTGCACATTCTTAATGAAGAGATTAGGAGATGGATTAGGATTAGATGAAAATGACATGTGAGGAATTAAATAAATGTTATTCATTTGATGAAAAAAGGATTAAGGAGGGTAAGGTATTTAATTATTAATTAAATACCTTAGGGATTTGGCAGAATTAATGATATTAATTAAATAATAATAATATTACTTAATTAACTCAGATAAGAGGATGTTTAGATGAAAAGTGATAAATTTGGATAAATTAAGTGTCCAAATTTGGATGTCTACAGGGACCATTTGGAGGATAGAGTTTTGTTGGGTCTAGAGATGCTTCAGGAGATGGAGCAACAAGTGGCTCAGATTCGGGAGCATCTAGTGGCAGCTCAAGATAGACAAAAGAAATATGTCGATGCTCACAGAGTGGATCATCAATTATCAGTTGGTGATCGAGTTTTCCTACGTGTGTGTCTATAGAAGAGTCTAAATCATTACGAAAAGGGCTCTAAGATCACACCACATTTTGTTGGACCTTTTGAGATTTTTGAGAGGATTAGACCTGTAGCATAACATCTTGCTTTTTTTCCTAGTCTCTGGGTATGTGCAGGATCATGGTATGCCAAAAAGTGGCAATATTTGTAGGGTATGTGGCTGATGACTTTTTTTCACCCAAAATTGATGAAACGAAAAGGGTTTTTAGAGGAGATTCTCAGCTTTCCAAAAATATAAATTATGATTTAATTTGAATTTAATAAATTATTATTATTCATTTTATATTAGAATTACGACTAAAGTCCTGATCGATAGGTTGATTGAAAAACATCTATAACTTTCAAACGGTATCATATTTTTTGAATCCAAAACATGTGTCACATTCTATGCTTTACATACTATAGGATTAAAAAAAGAAAAATTAAATTTCATGAATTTTTGACCAAGTTAAGGTGGTCGACAGACGAGTTTTTATATTTTCTAAAAGTTGTAATAAAAATTCATAATTAATTATTTACTTTGAAAAAATTACAAAAAAATATGCATCACATCCGTACATGAGTCCTCTACTTATATATAAAATCTTACAAAAAAATATTATCATTTTATTATGGTTAGGGTGGTCGGATAGGCACCTACTTCTTATTTTTTCCCTAAAATTTAAGTACTACTGCATTGAAATTTCAAATTTTCACCAAATAGATTTTTTTTTTTTAAATAAACCTAGTATTTTAGAAACTACATTCAATTTTCTACAAATTCTATTCTTACATATTTTTGAAATAATATAGATAACTTATTCAAATATTTACGTCAAGTTGCCTAACACTGATTTTTCTAAATTTTTTGCCACTTAAGGGCCTGTTTGGCATACCATGATCCTGCACATGCCCCTCTCGTGCATACATGGTGTATTTCATGTTTCGATACTTAGACCATATTATCCTGATTTATCTCACGTCCTCAATTGGAATACATTATAGGAAGAGGATGGGAAGCTAGCTTTAGAGCCCGTAGGTGTAATTCAACACTAGAAACTCACACTCAAAGGATGGGACATAAAGCAAGTTAGGTTCCAATGGGATCCAAATGATGAGGCTTCGACTACCTGGGAGGATGCTTCTAAGATGAGGGAGCTTTACCCGTATCTGTTTATAGGCTTCTAGGAGTAAGCCTGGTCCTAGGGGGGAGGATATGATGCCCCCTCAGTTTGTGTATGATCAAACAACATTTTGGAGTTCATCTAGACTATATGTAGTTGTTTTGTTTGACTTTTTGTTACTGCTTGATAGACATTATGGATTTGTGGATACTATTCAGACATGGGGGTATTTTGATGAGTAGATGTTGAGACTATTTGATAATATTTTAATGATGCTTAGCATAGTGATATTGATCACATTATGATGTTAATCCTATGATAATGTGATATGTGATGTTTCTATTTATATCATGCTTAGTAGATTAGTTGATGGTTTGTTGTATATCATGGATATGATGATGTCATGTGTGGATAGATGTATGAGCTATCATGTAGTGATATTGTTGTTTTGTGTCGGTGATGGGGACGGTGTCACATCACTTGCTTACAAGTGCCCTACGACTCTGTGATTTCCCCATCACGTTGTGACTGATTATTCTATATGCACATGTTTGACACCTTGTTCTATTGTAGGTTGCAGGTACAAGGCATCGACTCCACTTGTTTATTAGGTCTGAGCGTGCCAGAGCCTAATGGATTTGTGTTGTTTGGAGGTTGCACAGGGTCCCCCACTTCGATCCATCATCCTTTTCAAGGATGATTTTTTGTTGTTGAACCCCATTTGTAACTTGTCTTTGGTATCGTTTTGTTTTGGTGTGCTCATCTAAATTTTATAATGTTTTTGTTTACTATATGTTGACTAGTCTTGGAGTCATGCCTGAGTCTTGAGCTTGGTTTGATTACTTCATTTTATTTTGGATGTCAAAATTTGAAAGCTTGGTAAATGAAATTAAAAGTCAAATTAAATTAAACTATGTTAAATTAAAGAATTAAATTAAAATGAATATGGTATTTGATTTTAATAAATTAAATTGAGAGAGATTTATTCCTCTAAATAGAGTATTAAAATGAAATATAAAGGCATATAGATGTCTATTGATAATACATTGGCATGAATGACCTTTATATATATATATATATATATATATATATATATATATATATATATATATATATATATATATATATATATATATATATATATATATATATATATATCATTTGAAATAATAATTTAATAAATAAATAGCTTTTGTGTGTAAGTTAAGTGAAAGGGGTTAATTTAATTAAAAGTTGAAAATAATGGAAATTTGAATAAGTGGAGGAATAAAAATTGGTTATGGGAAATTAATTGGGGAGAAGTGGAGATAACTCCATAGGGGAAATTTCCTTTAATTCCTCTCAGAAGAAAAACTAATTTAGTTTTCACGTTTTCCGTGAATGTCTAGCTAAGAATTTTCCTGAAGATGGCTCTATCTTTCTAAATTTTCTAGGATTGGGGAGATTTCAGTTTATCAGGAGGATTGAAGGAGGTGCCTTTGTTGCAGATAGAGTGAAATGATTTGGAGCCAACTCAATTTTTCAAGCAAGAAACCAGGTTCCATGGTCTTACCTCTATTTAAAATATGTTTCTTGTTTTGAAGAAAAAGAAAACATGTTTGTACATAGTGGTTCTTCAACTAGTTAATGAATAATCTCCTAAACACCTAAATACTCCCATGTCTATTAAAAATATGTTTCTTGCACACTTAGTTCCTTATCCTTTTGATTTACCAAAATCTTGAAATAGAATCTTTAATTTCTTCTAGCTATAAAAACAATAGATCTATATTTGCATTTATATATCACTGTACAAATTAGAGGTACACGATCTATTATGGGCATAGACTCTGCAGAGTGAATTCCTTATATTTTTATCTCCTTAATCTAGAAGAAGCTCCCTCTATAGTGTAGTCTTAGTCAATACTTCAATATGCATGTGCTCCATTCAAGTGGATACCTTAGTCATAGCGCATATTATTTATGCATATCTATTATGTCTACTATTGTTATATTGTGAGATAAATCGATACTGAATATATCGATTTAAAATGGCAATGGTTTTGTGTTGACTAGGGCACTAGGGCATTCAGTGCCTGTAAATTAAACAATCTTTTGGCGCACACTTCATGGTGCAAGTATATTCTTCAATCATTTTGCATCATCAATATTTCCCTCAGGCAAGTTGAATCCTATTAAATATTGGAAATGGTTTGCATCTCTCTAAAAAATTTCTCTTACATCAATCAACCTCTCCCTATGTAACAGGATTCTGTTTGGCACCACACAAATTTTTATTATGATAAGTTCATCAATCATAGAAACCCATCGTTTGTTGCTAGATATTATTCAACTATTGATTCAAGTTGATTCTTAGCACACACTTTTGTTTAGTCAAAAATTCAATATCAACATCTTTGTTGGGGCATGTCCTAAGTGCAACTCATTAAAATCCTGTAGATTATTATACTCCTTATCTTAAAGAATTTGATGATTTTGATATAAACTATAAGATAGTTTTTGTAAATGTGAATAAGTAAATAAGTAAAAACACTTCTTAATGAAACATTATATCAATATTTAACAGCAATTAACTAATTTAAAGTATAAAAAACTTGAAAGCATCACATTGTTTCCTATCTCTAAAGATTTATTAAATCACAGAGGGCTCTTAGATTTGGTAAGCATCGTGACTATTAAAATGCCTATCTAGAGAATGGAATGATACTAAATGCAATGATCTAATGATTGATAATTATTTCTAAATGATAAGATGCTATTGTAAGCTATTCTGACATGAAAATTGATGGATGGAAGCTACAGTAAAACTAGGATGTGGCCATGATACAAATTCTACTTATGCTATGATTGCTATGATTGCTTGATTGCTATTCCTACAGAGTAAGTTTGCACAAAGTTGGGATCCATTATTTGCTTCAGAAGGTTGTATTTATAGATTTCACAATAGTACATTTGCATAGGGACAACACAACAAAGGCTTGGATTCAATCTAGAGAATTGAGTGGTGAGAGATTGAGAAGCTTGAGCTGATTATGGGAATGGTTTCTCCCCATGAAAACATCAAGCCAGATGATAGGAAGAATCAGATGAATGAGATTGAGAGGATTGCCTACAAGTTTGTCTCCAAAGCTTTCCTGTGAATGCCAATTGAATAAACTGAATATTTGATATTGAATTTGGTATGGGGGAATAGAGGAAATTTCCTTTATGCCTTTATTTGAATAATTTATGATCTTATCAAAATTAGTAAAAGGGGATAAATATTTTAATAAAACATACTATAGAATTTGTTTATTAAATAAATATAGAAGGAATATGATAATTAAACAACAAAGTATTTAAACTTTGTTTAATTAATTAAGATTGAATGATGTGATAATTAAATAACACAAACTATTGGAGTTGTATTTTTAATTAAAATTGAAGAATAGGAGAATGAACTATAAATAAATATTTCTATTTATTTAATAGTAGATGAAATAGAGGTTAATTAATAAAATAGATCATATGTAATTAATTATATTCTCTAGACCATTTTTAGGTATATACATTTTTCCCCTCTTTGAAGTGGTGTGTTTACACATTGCTTCAAAGAAATTTTTGTGCTGCTACTAGTATCGACGAAAAAATTTCAATATGCCCCAGACTTGCCCCATACATTGATTTTAGTTGTGATGATGGATATATGCCCCCTCGGAAGATAAATTGATGAATTTTTTTTTTTTTGAATTTTTGTAATTTTGTAATTTTTTTATTTTTTAATGATTTGATGATGATTCAATGAAGATTTGGTGTTGAAATAATTTATATACTAATAAAGAATGTAGAAATTTACCTCTGGATGAATTTGAATTAATCTCCTTTGAAAAAAAAAAATTTAAATCCCACAAAAATCACATCTTCCATAACCTATAAAAGGTCAAAAAGGTTTTTTTCAAACTCATTTGTGCATTTGAGTTTTTAAATTTTGAGAGAATTTTTTGCAATTTGGAGCAAGATGCCAATTCCCCACCATACTCACCATTTCGAGCGCGTACGTCGTCACAACCACCTAACTCTCATTTTTCGTGTTTTATTCAATTTTTAAAATTTGAGTTTCTTTTAGCGCATTTACATTTCGTTGTAGCAGTTAGGATTACTATTTTAGCGCTTCTAATTTTTTAGCACTTAGGTAGGATAAATTATTGCTTCCAATTTTTTAGCACTTAGGATATAAACTTTAGCGCTTTGACTTTCTATTTCAGCGCTTTGATTAGTTTAGTGCTTCAAGCCGATAGATTAGTGCATTGACCCAATAGAATAGCGATTATGGATAAATGGTGCTTTGACCGCCTGTAATAGCACTTTTGACCTATGAAATGGTGCATATAGTGATTTAGCGCTTTGAAAGCCTGTTATAGCGCTTTTAAGTGTTTTAATAGCGCTTTTGATATTTTGGCGTGCATAGAAACTTTGTTTTAGCACATCCAAGTCAGATTGATAAAGTTTGTCAAATTTGTCCTTGATTTTGTCAATTTTTTATTGTGTCACCCATTGGTTTGATATGATTGATGATTTGATCAAGTAGATGATGTTTTGACCTCATGATAAGTGAGGTCTGATGTTTTGATTTGATGATAATTATCCTCATGATAGTCAAGGACTAATTATAGTTTGATTGATTACCTCATGATAGGCAAGGTTGATTTGATGTATTGATGATTGACCTCATGATAAGCAAGGTACAATTGTAAGATTGATGATTGACCTCATGATAGATGAGGTTCAATGATGCTTTCTCACGAGATTTGATCAAAATTCTCACCAAGAGCTAATTTGATTTGATAAGATATTTGATGTTTTGATGATTTGACAAAGAGTTTTGATTTTGAATATTTCCTAATAATAGGAGTCATTGGAGAACCTTTAAGTTCGAGAGTGATTCCCATGGACATTTGATTTGATACCATAGTTAGCATAGCCTGAGACGACAATCATTATATGATGTGGATTGTCTTCTCTATTATTTATGCCCCAGATTAGGATTAATTGGGGTCTCTTGAATGTGTTAGCTAAGAGGTGGCATAACGAGCATAATACATTTCACCTTCCTATCAGTGAGATGACAGTCACCCTAGAGGATGTCTGACAGATTTTGTGGATTCCTATTTTTGGAGAGGTGGTTTTTTATGATTCTACAGAGCAAGGTGGGATTAATGCTCTCTGCAGAGTGTTTCAAGACAATCAAATTTCTGGGTATTGGATTCCTTGGCATGAGATAGTGGATGCTTATGCCACCAGGCTTCTTGTAGTTTTGGATGGGTTCCACTAGAGGGTTCCTTTTTCTTGATCGTAGGTCGAAGGGAATTTCTATTAGTTGGGGTCATGTCCTGGAGAGCATGGTTATTCACAAGACAAGATGTGCTTGGGGCGTGTGCATGCTCTCATCTGTATCATATTTGCATTCAGCGATTTACCTTTCAAGTCATAGTTTGTCATTAGGAGCTACTTTATTACAAGTGTGGGCATGGGAGCGCATAGCTGTCACACGTCCAGTGACATTTAGACAGAGACCAGCTATGAGACCATATGTGTACAGATATGTAGGTCACCTTACTCAGTCTAGACTAGGTAAGTTAGAGCATTGGAGGAGAGTGATGGATGATATAGAGTATGTGACACGACGTCCCTACCTTAATTGTGAGCATTGGGACGAGGATGATATCCAGGCGCCTTTTCTTTGTCAGTCGATATTACTGACTGTTCATAATCGTTGGGTGTTAAAGAGATTTTTTATCAAACGAGTGCATAGATAGTATGGTTTGGTGTAGGGCATGCCCCAAGGTGTTGCTCATTATGCTTGTCATCAATCAGATTCTACAGATTGGGGTCCTGGTTTGTCATATGATGTTGTTCAAGAGTATCAATCTTTGTATCCATTTGAGTGGGATATCCATTATGACATTGTTGAGCCACCTATGACAGAAAATTATGCTAAGTATCTGGCTTTGCATCCTTTTCCACACATTACTATTCTTGATGATCATGTCCCATTATCTACAAAGGAGGATAGTGGAAATGAGGAGGGCAGTGGGGATGAGAGGGGTAGTGGTGATGAGAGTAGTGGAGATGATGCAGGTGGGTAAGGTCTAGCTTTAGATTTGCATGAGCATATAGTGCCTCATAAGAGGCAAGCAGTGGGAGAACTCAGAAAGCAGTTGTAGATTGCGAGTCTTTAGGTGAAGTTAGAGACCATACAAGCTCAGCTTGTTCAGACTTAGAGTTTATTGGCATAGACCTAGACACAAATGCAGGCTTAGGCTCAAGCCCATGCATAGGCTCAATTGGATGCAGGTTAGGCTCAGATCACAGTATTGACAGCTGAGAGGGATACCGCTATGCAGGCTGCAGGGGGAGCTCAAGGTTAGATTGCATCATTGATAGTCAAGAGGGATGCCGCTAGATTCACTATAGAGGGAGCTCAGGCTACAGTCGAGAGATTCCAGAGATTGGTAGAATGTACCACCATAGTAGATTATATGTGAGAGGTTGTCTGTATTGGCGAGGAGGTAGAGTTTTACAAAGGTAAATTCTATGATGCCCTCCCATCATAGCAGAGAGTGAGCTATAGGAAGTATCGATCTAGCAAGATTCATTCTAGGACTGTCAGTGCGGGTGTGACTCAACCTATTCCCAGAGACCCAAGAAATCTCGGTACTTCTTGTGGTGGTGGAGGACCTAGTCCTATAATGCCTGCACCGTCTGGAGCCAGCAACACTTAGTTTCCATGATCCGATTCCCTTGTTGTATTTTTAGTTGATGATGTACATTTTGATTATAGCTATTTTTGATGATATATCTCTCATTATTTTAGATATCATTGTATACTTGACATTATGATTTTGAGATCTATATGATATGCAACAAATTTTATTGATCTAAAGTGTGTTTTATATGATTCTATGATGGATGCATTTTTTTTCGATGATCTATATGCCATGTGATGATCTTTTATTCAATGTTATGGATGCAATTTATAATCATAATGATATGCTTTATGATTAATGATGCTCTATCTATATTGTGTGTTATGATGATGTATGATGTTTTAATGAAAATAATGAATGATATATATGATGTTATTTTGAATGTATGATAATTGATGTGATGAATAGATAAATGAAGATGCACCTACATAATGATATGCAATTTATAATCATAATGATATGCTTTATGATTAATGATGCTCTATCTATATTGTGTGTTATGATGATGTATGGATGCATGATGTATGGATGTATGATGTTTTAATGTTTTAATGAAAATAATGAATGATGTACATTTTTAGTTTCCATGATCCGATTCCCTTGTTGTATTTTTAATTGATGATGTACATTTTGATTATAGCTATTTTTGATGATATATCTCTCATTATTTTAGATATCATTGTATACTTGACATTATGATTTTGAGATCTATATGATATGCAACAAATTTTATTGATCTAAAGTGTGTTTTATATGATTCTATGATGGATGCATTTTTTTTCGATGATCTATATGCCATGTGATGATCTTCTATTCAATGTTATGGATGCAATTTATAATCATAATGATATGCTTTATGATTAATGATGCTTTATCTATATTGTGTGTTATGATGATGTATGGATGCATGATGTATATGATGTATGATGTTTTAATGTTTTAATGAAAATAATGAATGATGTACATTTTTAGTTTCCATGATCCAATTCCCTTGTTGTAGTTTTAGTTGATGATGTACATTTTGATTATAGCTATTTTTGATGATATATCTCTCATTATTTTAGATATCATTGTATACTTGACATTATGATTTTGAGATCTATATGATATGCAACAAATTTTATTGATCTAAAGTGTGTTTTATATGATTCTATGATGGATGCATTTTTTTCGATGATCTATATGCCATGTGATGATCTTTTATTCAATGTTATGGATGCAATTTATAATCCTAATGATATGCTTTATGATTAATGATGCTCTTTCTATATTGTGTGTTATGATGATGTATGGATGCATGATGTATGGATGTATGATGTTTTGATGTTTTAATGAAAATAATGAATGATATATATGATGTTATTTTGAATGTATGATAATTGATGTGATGAATAGATAAATGAAGATGCACCTACATAGTGATTTGTTTTTTGATAGTTTTCTTATGAATTTTTTATGATGTGATGTACAATTGATGAAATGGCATGGTTAGTGAAAATTATATGATTTAAATGATAAATGATGAAATGATAAATTAAATGTTTCTAATGTATGCAATGAAAATGATTATGCAGCTATATGATAATGATGATGTTTTTGTTAATGTCAAGTATACATAATCCATTAATGAGAAAAGATATCATCGTCATTGAATGATTCACCAATTTTGTAACAAAATACTTTGTAGATGTAATACTATCATGAATGCAATCTAATTTACTATGCAAATCTATATGCAAACATTGGCATCTTAACTATCCTTTTATCGTGCTTTGTATCATCACGGAGCTTTTAAAATGTTGAAAGTGAGTACAAGCATCAATGGTATAATGTAGACCAATGATGACCTGAGTATTACTTCCATGATTTTTGATATTGCAAGAGAACACAAGCATCGAGGTATAATTAAACTGAGATGACCTGAGCATTTCTTGATTAAACAAACAAGAATTAATCACTTTCCCCTGTGAATTGGAATGTCATCAGTGATACTTTGTAGAGCATGTCTCATGACAATTCACACAATAATAATGCTTAATTCATAGATAGTAGATAAAAAAAATACCATTCTTCTTCCTAGCTTCTCTAGTTCAATACATCATTGAGTCACTCCAAAGAAATGATAACAAAGATCAAAGTACATCTATCCAACCTTTGCTTAAAGTATTTCAATCATTATTCATATTAGATCATCCATCCTGATTTTGATTTTTTGATGTTTATGTGATTTTCTAACATTTTGGACCAAAGACCTAACCTAAAGACCTATCCTAGGGGCCTCGAGGGTTGATCAAAGATTAGCCTTGCCTACGTTATACACACAAAGACCACATAGTTCGACTAACATAGACTCTTTTTTTTTACATTTTGACCAATTTTTTACTTGTTTTTGAATTTTCTGTTATGATATGGATGTCCAATGTGTTTCTGATGTTGATTGATATTCCATGTTGGGTTGTGTTTTGATCATTATTTTTTTTGCGTTTGTATTTTTGTTGTTTGTCCATTTTGCTAAGCTCAATGTTTATTGCCCCCAGTGAGGTCCAGATGTTGCCCCCAAGCTAGGGTGAGACATGACCACTTGCAATGATATGATAATGGATGCAAAATGATGGTGAAAGTAACAACCATGACATGTTTCCAACAGATGGAAAAGCTGGTTAAATCACAAATAGCGCATGTTTCCAAGTTTTCACTATATGTTTTTATTACACTTTTCAGTCTTTTTGATTTTTTTGTGTTTTTTTTTATTTGTTTTATTTGTATTTTTTTGTTACCAAGACACATGTTTGCCAAGTTTTCATCAAGGTAACCATTTTTGTAAACTAATCCATGCACTAGGTGATTCAGGTGTAGAACTTTTTGAGATGGATATTGTTTATAGGTTCATCAAACAGATCCCCTTTAGGTGTAGACAACCAATAGACTCTAGATCCATATACTAATATGATGACAAAAGGACCTAGCCAGTTAGGCACAAACTTCCCTTTCTTTTCTCTATCCTGCTAATTTCTAGGGTTTTCCTTTAGGACCAAGTCACCAACTTGAAAGACTCAAGGTTTTACCCTATGATTGTAGCTCAATGACATCCTTTGTTGATATGTCATCAAATGGTTGACAACTTGTTGACGATGTTCATCTAGTAATTCCAATTCATGTAGTCTAGAGATTCTATAATCCTCATCTATAATGATACCCTTTAAAGTGAGACACAAAGTGATGGTATCTCAACCTCAATAAGTAGTATAGCCTCTAATCCATATACCAAGGCATATGGTGTAGCTCCTATTGGTGTTCTGATGTTGGTTCTGTAGGCACATAATCCAGGATTTAACTGAACATGCCAATCATGTCCAACATCGTTAACCATTTTCTTTAGAATTTTCAAAATCATTTTGTTTGAGGCCTCTGCTTAGCCATTTCCTTGTGGGTAGTATGGTGTTGAGAAATGATGTTGGATATGGAACTTTTCACACAATTCCTAGACGTCTTGATTCTTAAATGGTCTTCCATTGTCTATAGCAATGGATTGAGGTATGCCATACTGACAAATTATGTAGTTCAATATGAAATATGAGATCTACTTTCTAGTGATTGTTGTTAAAGGAACCACTTCTATCCATTTTGTAAAGTATTTTGTTGTGATTATGAACTTGTGTCCATTGGATGAAGATGGGTTTATCTTACCTACGAGGTCCAGTCCCCACTGAAAAAAGGGACACGTTGATGTGAAAGGGTGCAACTCCTATGTTGGCACATGGATTAGATTACCATGTATCTGGCATTTCTATCATTTCTTAACAAATTGATAAGACTCCTTTTCCATGTTCGGCCAATAATACCTCAATCGAAGGAGTTTCTTTGCTAGGATTGGTCCACTTGAATGAGTTCCACAAATACTTTCATGAATCTCATGTAAGGCTAATTCAAATTCATTGTGTTCTAGACACCGAAGAAGAGTACTATCTAGACCTCGACGGTAAAGGATATCGATAGTCAATGTATGTCGAGCAGATTGGTGGATGAAGTTACGCTTTTGGTTTCTAGAAAGATCAGGAGGAAGGATATTATCCTTGAGGTAAGTATAGATCTCTCCATATAGTGAGTTTTGAACATTGGCTATTTGGCATATGGTTTGTGATTCAGTATTTTCATAGGCTGGGTTAGATACTTGTTCTACCATAAACTCATAACAACCTTTCTTTTCTAGCCATTGTCGCCATGGAATCCGCAACTTTTTTCTCTACCCTTGGTATCTGTTCGAACTTGATCTCCACAAAGAATTTTTTAAGATCATCTATCAGTCTCTTATATGGCATGAGTTTTTCATACTTTTTTCATAATTGTCATTTACTTGATAGATGAAAAGTTGTGAGTCTCCATACACTTGTATTTTTTTGATGTTCCATTCAATAGCCACTTTGATGCCAATAATCAATGCCTCATACTCAGCCACATTATTGAAACATGGAAACATTAGCCTATAGAACCTTGGGATGGTATGTCCTTGGGGTGTGATCTGTATAGGATCTAGACTATTTGCATAATTGAAATACTTAACTTTTTCAAAGATTTATCCAAGTTAATTAGAACAAAATTAACTCATTGAAATAATTACAATAATTAAAATGACGAGGTGATAACAACATAACGAAAGAAAGTGAGAGAAAGAAAGAGAGAGATGCAAACAGAGTTTGATTATGGAGTTCGCCACAAACGTGACTATGTAGATCCGGGTCGGCTCCAATAGAGAATGACCGATCCGATTAATCTCCAAAATCAAGTACAATGCACCAAGCCTTTTTCCTACAAGCACTTCAGTAGCATAACAATACTCCATTGTACGAAAAATGGCTCAAAAATCTCCTTATAATCCCTCTTTGAATCACCTGACACCTGTTTCACTTGAAAAATTATGAGTCCCAACTCACTCACACTCTCCCCTTTAAATACATAAAAATTGCTCAAATTGGTTTAAAACCAAAAGATTTACAATATCTCCCCTATCTCCATTTTTACATAAAAAATCTTAATCTCTCTTATTTTCATATTAGGATTATTAGGTAATCCTAATTAATCCTTTCAAACTAATTGAGCCCTTCCACTTATCTTTTTGGGCTTTTGTTGTTTTGTGGGAGGTTACATTTTAATCCTTAAAAGGATTAAGAGTTGTTTGGTTCTAATTTTAAGGGGATTTGTTTTTTTTAAATTAAGGTATTCAGACTGAAATAGTCAAGAAAATAAACTGATGCCATATGCATATTAGATTATGTCAACGGCATAGCGATGGGCTAACATTTTAATAAGCTAGCGGTTGGGGGTTCAACCCCTGCCGCTGGCTTTTAATAGCCATTTCTGAATCTTCAAACAACAAAACAAATGGCCCGCAATAAATGGTTAAGCACACACAGTTGGTGTAATGGTGAGTCAGCCGACGGTTAGGCAAGAGGTTGCGAGTTCGAGCCCGCTCAACAAACTTTTTCTTTTAACAAACAAACGAACTCACAACTCGCCAGAGGATGAGAGATAGGCCACGTGGCATGCCAAGGAGGTACCACGTGGCGAAGCCTGATTCGTCGATGATGCTGATGTGTATGCCAACCGAGATGATGACATGTGCTAACTAAGACGTCAACGTGTATGCTGACTATGCCGACGGGTGTTGGTGTGTTCACTAACTGGCGTACGGATGCCACGTGTCAGTTGCTGATTGGATCCATACAGTATGACTTGGATGCCACCTGTTAGATTTGGATTGGACCACTTCACTAACCATATAGTACAGAATGATGATGTCATCATTCAGTACGGTCAAAAGTTAACACTCCTTGGATGAACTTTGATTGTTGATAAGTTGAGCATACAATGTCAAATTTCAATGAAACGAGTTGTGTTGGAAAGCTAGCGATGAGCTCTTCACGATGATGCCAACTGTGAAAACTTTTGAGATGATCATTTTTTTCACCTTCTGGATGGCCTGAAGCCAGTTTGACTAAAGGTTTGACTGGCCATAACTTGGGCAAACGAACTCCCTTTCGCTCTGTTCAAGTTGCGTTGGAATCAAGACATTGAGCTCTTTTTAATGGTGTAGATTCTGGAGAGAATGAAGAAACTTCAAATTTTGGTGAAGATCCTCCGGATCAGGCCTCCCCACTGAAGTCCTTTTGGACCTCCAAAAGTGACATTTACTCTGACATTAAGTGAGGACTTGGCCTCCCCACTTGTCCTGTATCCTCTGTACATCTGAATACCTGGCTCACAAGCACAATGAAGACTGCAACAATGTTGTTGAACATAAACATTATTCTATCACTTCCATAAGCTTCTACATCAAATGTTGTAGTCACTAACCAAAAAAAATTGACTAGCATCAAACTGAACAATAATGCAGAAATGAAAGAGAATAAATCAACAAGATATCTATCCTTTACAACAGGAACATTTTTACCCAAGGAACCATCAATGCTTTCAGTCATCATTCCCTCATGTTGTACTGTGGGTGCATCCTGCAACATCTGACCCTGGTTAGCTACTCCAAGTTCAAGTGTAGAACCACCTGTACTGACAAACATAAGAGATAACTCTTTACTTGCATTAATTACCCTCTTTAATTGCCTTGTGTTTGCAAAAGAACGATCAGTCTTAATCCTGTGAGAATGTACAATATACTGAATGCCATCTTTAAACAAGTGATAATGATTCTTTTCCCTGTAGAAAATTGCTTTTCTGTCATAAAGATAAGGGCTACCAAGCACTATCCCACATATATCCAGTGGAACCACATCAAACTGTACTTCATCCACAAACTTACTAGTGATTGCAAATCTTAAGGTGCATTGTCTTGTTACTTGCAACTTATCATTTTCACAAATCCAGCCTAGTGGATAAGGTTTCTTATGCTGTGTAGTTTTTAACCCCAAGTTTCTTACAACACTTTCTGAAATCAAATTAACCTGAGATCCACTATCTATGAGTGCATCAATTTTATTATTCTTAGAAACAACCCTTAAATGAAACAACTCATTCCTTTTCTTATCTTCGGAGAAATCATTAACTGTAGAAGTAGAAGCACAACTAGCAACAAAAACACCAAAAATAGGAGATTTACCTTTTAGACCCATAGCTGTTATCTTAGTCTCATCATCTGAATCTGAACCAAGATCCAAAACAACATTCGTGGCTTTCTCCTTACCTTTATGTTTCTGATTACGTTTCTGAGCCCACTTAGGCCTCAGTTTAGGATGCAACTGCCAACAATGTTCTTCATCATGACCCTTCCTATCACAATGAGAGCAAGCAAGTTTCTCATCCTTCTTGACTGTAGTTGTCTTCTTTCCTTTCCCTATCTCTGCAACCTTAGAAGATTTCTTTACATCATTATCAAACTTATCAATAAAATATCCTTTACCCCTTGACTCTAAGTGGGTAGCTTAGACACAAACTTCATCCAAGTTGTTAGGATTCAAAACCAAAATAGAATGCTTAAGGTAGGAATGCAAACCTCCTATGTACTTCAACAAAGTGTCCTGGGTGTACAAAGGAACATTCAAAGCAATAGCCCTTTTCCTAAATTCATGGGTGTACTCTTGAACAGATTGACCTTTCCCTTGCCTAAAAGTTTGCCAGTTCATCATTAACTATTGCATATGGCCTAAGGGATAGAATTGCTTCTTAAGAGCATTAACAAACTCTGCCCAAGTTAAACTGACTCTACCATGTTGTGAAACTTCTGCCTTAGACTTACTCTCCCACCAGGTTAAAGTTGTACCTCCTAAACGAAGAGTAGCTAATTGGATACTATCAACATCATCTAATAGGTTTTGGACTCTACACTACTTAGACTTCAACTTGCTATATCCAATCATCCAATTTTTCAGCATTAAGTTCACCACAATACTTTGGTAAATCAAATTTTACATCCAATTTAATTTTAAGCTTATTCCCACTCTTGAAAGGATTAAAAGAAGTAGAATGAGGAGAAGATGGAGAAGAAGGAGAAGGAGAAGAAGAAAAGGGGTGATCTGGTTGCTTGCCACCATCTCCATGTTGTTTCTCTTTCTTGTCTTCACGAACATCTTCCTTTGACGAACCTCCTTCACGTTCCTTTCATTCTTGTCTCTCCTGAAAAAGAATGTCCACCTTAGCCTTCATCTCGAGGAATGCTCTTCGAAATTCCTACTCACTGATTTCTTCAGGAACCTCCATTCCAAACAAGGACATCTTCGGAAAAGTTCTTCGCTTCCTGATCTCAGGATCAAAGTCTTCGAGCTTGCCTTCGCCCTTCTGAATCCTGGATCTCGTTAGCATTCAAGAAAAAACAACTGCAATAATAGTCAACTGAGCTTTGATACCACTTGATCTGTATAGGATCTAGACTATTTGCAGAATTGAAATGCTTAACTTTTACAAAGATTTATCCAAGTTAATTAGAACAAAATTAACTCATTGAAATAATTACAATAATTAAAATGACGAGGTGATAACAACATAACGAAAGAAAGTGAGAGAAAGAAAGAGAGAGATGCAAATAGAGTTTGATTACGGAGTTCACCACAAACGTGACTACATCTCCGGGTCGGCTCCAATAGAGAACGACTGATCTGATTAATCTCCAAAATCAAGTACAATGCACCAAGCGTTTTTCCTACAAGCACTTCAGTAGCATAATAATACTCCGTTGTACGAAAAATGGCTCAAAAATCTCCTTACAATCCCTCTTCAAATCACCTGACACCTATTTCACTTGAAAAATTATGAGTCCCAACTCACTCACACTCTCCCCTTTAAATACATAAAAATTGCTCAAATTGGTTTAAAACCAAAAGATTTACAATATCTCCCCTATCTCCATTTTTACATAAAAAATCTTAATAATCTCTCTTATTTTCATATTAGGATTATTAAGTAATCCTAATTAATCCTTTCAAACTAATTGAGCCCTTCCACTTATCTTTTTCAGGCTTTTGTTGTTTTGTGGGAGACCTTACATTTTGATCCTTAAAAGGATTAAGAGTTGTTTGGTTCTAATTTTAAGAGGATTTCTTTTTTTAAAATTAAGGTATTCAGACTGAAATAGTCAAGAAAATAAACCGATGCCATATACAATTAGATAATGTCGACGACATAGCGGTGGGCTAACATTTTAATAAGCTAGTGGTTGGGGGTTCAACCCCCGCCGTTGGCTTTTAATAGCCATTTCCGAATCTTCAAAAAACAAAACAAAACGGTCCGCAATATATGGTTAAGCGCACACAGTTGGTGTAACGGTGAGCTGGCCGACAGTTAGGGAGGAGGTTGCGGGTTCGAGCCCGCTCAACAAACTTTTTTCTTTTAACAAACAAACGAACTCACAACTCACCGAAGGATGAGAGATAGGTCACGTGGCATGTTGAGGAGGTGCCACGTGGAAAAGTCTAATTCGCCGATGATGCTGACGTGTATGCTGACCGAGATGATGACGTGTGCTGACTGAGACGTCAATGTGTATGCTGACTGTGCCAACGGGTGTTGACGTGTCCGCTGACTGGCGTACGGATGCCATGTATCAGTTGCTGATTGGATCCATACAGTATGACTTGGATGCCACCTGTCAGATTCAGATTGGACCACTTCACTAACTGTACAATACGGAATGATGATGTCAACATTCTATACGATCAAAAGTCAACACTCCTTGGATGAACTTTGACTGCTGATAAGTTGAGAATACAATGTCAGATTTCAATGAAATGAGTTGTGTTGGAAAGCTGGCGATGAGCTCTTCGTGATGACGCCAACTATGACAACTTTTGAGATGATCATTTTTTTCACCTTCTAGATGCCCCTAAAGCCAGTTTGACTGAAGGTTTGACTGGCCATAACTTGGGCAAACGAACTCCTTTTCGTCTGTTCAAGTTGCGTTGGAATCAAGACATTGAGCTCTTTCTAATGGTGCAGATTCTAGAGAGAATGAAGAAACTTCAAATTTTGGTGAAGATCCTCCGGATCAGGGTGTAACAAATAGAATTCTCACACCAGACCCTCTTTGTGCATATGATCCATCAAAATAAAGTCTCCATTGTTGTGTGGTAATATTCAGAATGTCAGCATCTCAAAATTCAATGTTCATTGGATGATTATCTTGTAACGAAGCTTCAACTAATTGATCAAATATCACCTATCCTTTGATGGATTTCCAGTCTACATACTGGATTTTGAACTCACTTAAGATCATAACCCATTTTCTTAGTCTCCCTATTAGAGCCGCTTTACTGAGTAGATATTTGAATGGATCTATTTTTGTGATGAGTCTAACTGTATAAGTCATGTAGTGTTCTAACTGCTAGGTTGCAAATACCACTGCCAAACAAGATTTTTCTATGAATGTGTAATTTATTTCATAACCGTTGAGAGTCTTGTTGATGTAGTAAATATCTTGTTCCTTTCCCTCATAATCTTCTTGTGCTAAGAGAGCTCCTAAAGAAATGTCAGTTGTTACGATATATAGCAACAAAGGTCTCTCTACTATAGGTGGCATGAGTATTGGAGGTGACATCAAATATTGCTTTATTTGGTTAAAAGTTGTTTCACAGTCATGATCCCACTTGAATGAAACATACTTATGAAGTAGATGATTGAATGGATGACTTTGTTTTCCAACTAATGGATTGTAGCTTGCCTTGTAGATACTGTAATTGACTGATATTTTTAGGCATCGACATCTCCATTATTGCTTTTACCTTAGCTAGATCCACTTTGATTCCTTTTTTTGACACTATGTATCCAAGGAGTTTTTTTATGTTACCCCAAACACACATTTCTTAGGGTTCAATCTGACATTGAACTTTTCCAATCTAGAAAAGATTTTGCCAAGGATCTCCAGATGTCCTTCTCAAGTGTATGATTTTGCTAAGATGTCGTCCATATAATCTTCCATGAAAGTATGCATCATGTCATGAAAAATAATGGTCATCGCCTACTAATATGTTGCACCTACATTTTTCAACCCAAAGGGCATGAAATTCCAACAGAATGTACCCCATGGACAAGTGAATGTTGTCTTTTCTTGATCTTCAGGTGTTATCTTTATTTGGTTGTACCTTGAGAAACCATCCATTAATGAAAACATGGCATGGCATGTTGTTAGATCCACAATGATGTCAATGCTTGGTAGAGGAAAATCATCTTTTGGGTATGCCTTATTTAGATCTCTAAAATTTTTGCATATCCTAATGCTATTATTTGGTTTAGATACAGGCACAATATTGGAGATCCACTCAGCATATTCGATGGACCTGATGAAACCTGCATCCAACAATTTCTTTAGCTCATCTTTTACCATCAAGGCGATGTGGGGATGCATTTTTCTCAATTTTTGCTTGACTGGTTTGATTCCAATTGGTAGAGACAGATGATGCATCAAGAGATTTGGATCTAATACTGGCATGTCAAAATAAGACCAAGCAAAATTAATATGTCACTCTTCAAACAATTTGGTGAATGTGGGATTCTCCTATTTTGTCATAGGCATTGCCAGATGTAGAATCCTTTCCTTTTTAGTTGTTCCAAGATTTATGCACTACATCGGTTCCACTAGTACCAATGATTTGTCATGGTAATGCTCTAGAAGGGTGTCAAATCTTCCATCTTTCAGTGCCTCAGAAAAGTTTTCACTGTTAGGTATGTTCTTTATTTTTTCTTTTTCAAAATCTAATGTTGCCTTAGAAAGGTTTTCACCATTAGATTTTTTTTTCCTGTTGTCATTTTTGCAACTGGAAGATTTGGAACCCTCCTGATTTGAAGTTTTTTTATGAGTGTTATGGGTAGAACTTGTATCGGGTTCATCACTGCAAAGAAAATTTATGATGGCCTCGTCATTTGAAAAGACTAGTATATTAATAGGTTCGGTTAGTTCCCAGTCAATAAGTTTAGGATGGATCAAGGGTAATAAATCACCAGTTTGAGTGAGGTCGATGGCTGTAATTGTTCCAATAGCCAAGTAGTCAAAGTTGTTAGTGGGAAGGTTGAGGTCTATGATATCACCCTCCTCCGAGTCATCTATCTCACTCGATGTTTGTTCTTCCTCGCTTGAGTCATCGATATTTGTTTATCCCAAAACAAGTGGTCTAGTTCCTAAACTTTGTCCCTCCTCTCGGGTCGGTGTATATGCTTGGATGACATCAATTTGTTTGTCAATGTATGATGTTGCAAATAAATGATCCCATTCATATATATTGGAATTTGTTTCAAACCCATCCCTCATTTATAGAATCCTTTCTACCACTTTCTATGTTACTTCTTCTCTTGATTCCCCTATATAGCCTAATCCTATTTTGTCCTTAGGCTAAAGTGTTAGAGGTTGAATAGGTTCTATAATAGCATCTTTCCTCTTGCCAATTGGTCTTTTCCCTTCATAGCACATTTTTTCTAAGATAGCCTTTCCTTTTCCATACTGATATGTTCTAATGTTGATATTTTCTGATGTTGAGGCTTCTTCATCCTTGTATAGCCAATTGAGAATAGCCTTATCTTTTGATTCATCTTCTAGAGTTCCTGATTTTACAAAAAAATTATCCAAAACCATGATGGGTTGTGATGATTGGTGTTTGTTTGTTGTGGGTTGTCCATATGATTTTGGGGATAGTAGTAATTGTGAAAGACATACAGATTGCTCAAGGGAATATTCCCCCAAGCCTTTTTCCTTTAATAGGATTGTGTTTGTAAATTGTTGTGATAGAGTGTTCAAGGGACCTTCATTATTTGATATAGATGAGCCAGTAATAGTTGTTTCCTTTGCCTGGTCTTTCTTCTTGACCCATTTCGATATAAAATTAAGTTTCTTTTCACCATTGGATGAGGAAAATGTGCTAGCTTCTCTATTGTGAGGTATCAAAGTGTCTTGATTTTCCTTAAGCATGTTACATGTCTGTGGATTATGTTGTTTGCTGAAATTGTGACCTCTTTTCCATTGATAGGAAATTTCAAACATTAATAATATGTTGAAGGTGGGTGAAGCCATAATAGTGGTTTATGATTTGATGGAGGAAGGAAAATTGAGAAAAAATGACCCCATGGCAAAAAAATTGGTTTTAGGGGTTCGCATGAACCTACATGTTCAACCGAACCATAAAGGGGTTCGACCGAACTAGGGTTCGAGCGAACCCATTAACTATTGGGCCCACATTTCTCGCCCAAAAAACAAAGGAAAAATGCATATTAGTGGGGGTTCGAATGAACCAGGTTTCGAATGAACCCTGGTTCGGAACCCTCGTTCTAGAACCCCCCTAGTTCTAGCGAACCCCCTTTTTCCCTAATTTTTTAATTTGTTCACACAAAAAACCTAAAATTTTACGCTTTCAAGCTCCGGTTGGGGATGAAAATGGGGGAATATTTAGAAACCAAACTTGGAATCGAGTAGCCTTCAGAACGAGCTATCCAATGAATATAATTTTAGTATGTTTTGGTTTTATTATCTATCTGTTTTTTAAGTTTTATTAAATATAGGTTTTTCATTGAAAACAAAATCTTTGTTACGCACAAGTGGAAAAATAGAAGATTATAAAAAAAAAAAAATATGAGTGCACCAGATATTGAAGTCCTTGATCCAACAAAAAAAAGAGAAGAATTTGATACATCAGTAAAAGTTATCGTTATACAGTGCTATGTCTGAATTGTCATTTGATTGACTTGAAACTTGATTAAAGAAAAAATATTCAATAAAAAACCATCTAACCAAGTGGAAGAACTAGATATTGGAGTTAGAAATCTAAATTTGAAAGAATTGGAATTTTATCCTTCATGGAAAAAAATTTATGCGTTATACGGTGTGCGTCACTTTTTAAAAATGTTGTTTTTTGAAAAAAACCAATTTTTGTGGGAGATGGAAAAAGAAGTGCAATCTGATTCCAAAAAAATTGAAAAAAATATTTTTAGAATCTACAGACAAAATGTGACAAGACTCTAGTTTGCATCATCTTCAAATTCCTTACGGTTTAATCGCTATAGGTGCCCGAATGTGGAGATTGTGTTAAAAAAAAAATATCAGTGTCCAGTTTGGCCAAAAATTGTAAACCACTATTGTGGGATCACCCAGGTACTGCTTGCATCTCATTGATCCATGGACGTCCCAAGAGTATGTTATATGTTAGCTCCTTGTCTAACAATTGGAAAAAAATATATTTGACAATCAGTCCCACTTGAATTGGTAGTACAATCAACCCCTTGGAAGACCTTTCCTCTTCATCATATGCTTTTATTATTATCTTTCTTCTGGTATCAATGGCGTTGTTGAAATATCCTAGTGCACGAATTAGTTTTAAATTAAAAATATTTAATCCAACTTCGCGATCTATTAAGACATGCTTGACATGGTGTTTATGGATTAGAACCTCTATATGCAAGGTCGCATTGTGTGGGTGATTTAGTGACACAACATCTTGTTCAAAGAATGACAGACAATGAGGTGTGGTCAAATGTCCCACCATAGCTTGAAATTGACAGACATCCAAAATATTGGGTATTATAGTAGCTACCAGAGCCTGTTCTAGAACCTCTTTATGTGATGGTGAAATTTTAAGAAGTTCAAGTATGGATATCTGTGTGGGTGTCTTTTGTAGTTGATCCACAATGTTGTATTGATGTGATGGGGGAGTAGTGATTTTAGGCGAAACTCCTTTCAGTATCACTTTGGACTACCCCCTTGTCGTTACATTGCCCGGTTGGTAGTCTTGTGTTTCTCTTATTTTGATGATGTTGATTTGGTTCTCAAATGTATTTATGCTTTAAATCACATTCAGGGATTCAATATCATTGATGCTTGTGTTATATTTTTGATTGTCAATGACATTATCTTTCTCGACCTCATAAATGCAAAGAATGGTGGTGTCATAGATATAGTTTACACTTTTTCCTTTACCATTTGAAGAAGATTCTCCTTTTTCATAGTTGGGTAAAGGATTTGTAAACACGGTGTGATCGTTGTTTGTTTGAGGTCCTTTGACAAACACCTTCTTTGCTTCAATTAAGTCTTGTATCAAATGTTTTAATTGCATACAATCATATTTTTTTATGTCCTTTATTTTTGTGAAAGTTGCAATAGTCAGCATCGTTCCACCAAGATGGTTTCACTTTCGGCTCCCAATTTCTTGCTTCTAGTAGAGTAATAAGTTTATTTGCAATAAGCTCTCTCATTGTTGATTCCAAATTTTGTCCTAATGGTGTAAATCTCCGTTGATTGTATTGTCTTTGATATGGTGGCGATTGAGATTCTCCATTATTTGGATTATTTCTTTGAGTGGTACCCTGATTGTTGTTCTGGATTTCATTTTGATTTTTTTCACATTTGTTG
The DNA here is from genome assembly GCA_007258455.2 of Sequoia sempervirens. NCBI lineage: Eukaryota > Viridiplantae > Streptophyta > Pinopsida > Cupressales > Cupressaceae > Sequoia > Sequoia sempervirens. The sequence goes on from VDFB02047230.1 coordinate 472,548,643, forward strand.
TCATTAAATTGAATATTGGTTTTGTATTTTGTGTGTCAGTTGTGGCATCATTTTTTCCAATATTCCTATTTTTCTACCAAAATTTAGGCTTGTCATTGTTTCCATAGTGATTTGAGGAATTGGTGTTGTTTGATGTGTCATTGTAATGTTTAATCACTCCTCTTTTGACTAAGGCTTCTTCAATTTTAAGCACGTTCTCAATCACCTTTTTCAAATGTCAGGGGACATTGTAGATCCAGTCTATAACTCATGTCATCATTTAAGTTGTCGATAAATAATTCAATCTTTTCCTCTTCAAGAATAGATCGAGGATATCTAGCGAACAACTTTCACCAACGTTGTAAGAATGATAGGAATGTCTCTCCCTTCTTTTGTTTATGTTGTACAAATATTTTATGGTTGTGTTATGTTGAATGTTGAAGGAGAACTGTGTGATAAATCTATTGACCAATTCTTCAAAGGATCGAATCCCCGGTTGTAATTTGGATAACCATTCCATACAGTGTGCTCCTAAACTCCTAGGAAATAACCTCATTAGGTAAGTATACTCTTATGAAAACTTGAGGCTCATTTTTTTGAATTCTCTTACATGGTTAATTGGATTTGTTTTTCCATTGTACTTGTCATATTTGGGGAACTCACAATGCCTAGGGAAGGGTATCATGTCAACACTCGGATGAAAGGGATAAGGAAAAATGTCCTGTAATGAATACCTCTTTGTGGTTCCCTTTTTTACATCTTGAATTTGTTGTTGTAAGGTTTGCATTTGAGTGGTTTAGAGAAACTACTTGATCTGTGTCTTTGTGTTGTTCTATTTCAGTTGTTCTAGGTGTTTCTTTTAATCGATTGACGTTGAAATCTTGTGAAAGTTTTGCACCCAATTCTACTAACATCAAGAGGTATTTTTCCATATATCATTCCAAGAAATTTTCCATGAATTTATGGAAATTTGGATCTTGTTGGGCAGTTTGTATATCCTCTTGGGTTATCTCATTGGAATCATTTTGATGAAATCGGGAAAAGGGGTCTTCTTCAGCCATTATGTTTGGTATTTTGATGTCTTTTTCTCTAATTTTTTGACTTTGTAACCTTGTCAAAATAGGCATACAAATTTTTTTTTTCTCCCTAAAATTTGATCTTCTGAGTTTGGATAATTGTCAAATGGATTGTAACAAAGTCAAATAGGATGATATATCCTATTGATGAGACTAGATTAAAAGTCTGATTACTATGTTTAGCTTCATGATGGTAGGATGATAATATCCTGATGAAGAAACTTAACCTAATAACCAAGATTTTGTGTTTTATTTGTGGACACTTATGAGTTTGCAAGATCTAGGTTCAATTTGAAAAGGTTTGATTTGTATGATCCTATTTGATTCAGGTTTAAGACTCTGTTGGGACTATGGAAAATGTTTCTGACTGGTAAAAACCTGAGTTTCTAATGTCTGTAGTCTGACAGATGTTTCTAATAGCTCTCTATTTTTTGGTCTTGTGGATGCACTATTACATAAGGAAGAAGTGTTAAAACAGACACTATATGTGCTAAAAGATCTTGTGAAAGCATTGTCAAATAGTGTAGATGTGCTAAAACATACTGTGTAAGTGCTAAAGTTTATGGTATTTCTGTCACTAGTAAAATTTTGTTTTAATAGACTGTAGATGCGCTATGATTTTCATCAAATGCACTGGAACAGACTGTGTAAGTGGAAAAATAGACTATGTATGTGCTAACAAATAGGGTGTATGCGCTAAGACAAACTGTAGATACGCTAAATTTCTAGTATTTTTCTAACACTGATGGATGTTTATGACAGACTATAGATGCGCTAAAATAGTGGGAAAAAGCATTAAAACAGACTGTGGATGAGCTATTTTAGGATTTATCAATGTTTGTCTAGTTTTTCTTAATGAATGGATTGATTTTTGGACAAAATATGGGGCACTTTGATAGAGTATTTTTGCTAGTAAATTTCCTAATTTTGATAACAAGCCTAATGTTTCAAATGTGTCCTCTATTGTATGAATTGATCTAGCTTGTTAGAATACTCTATTGCTAGTTGTGGAATGGAAGATGGATAAATAGGTTGAGTATGATTATGTTTATGTGAAATAGCTCTTCTTTGAAAGTAGGCTTGTGAATATAAGGGCTCTATGGCATAATCATCTATGTATCCCTTAGAAAAATCATGAAATATATGGATGAAGGTTCTATGGTGAAGTAATATTTTCCTATTTTGATACAAAAAAAATCTTCTTTCCAACAGTTTCTTGTGATTAAGTTGTTTTTTTGGTTTTCTAACTCTTTTTGCAAGGGATTTCTTAAAAAAGTTTGTGGATTTCCAATCCCTAATCATAAGTTTTCATGGACTGACTTGTCAACCTTTTGTGTTGTTTTTGGATGATCTTTATCTAATTTAACGATTTAAAGACACAACAATCAATTGTAGAACAAGTGTTTTTAAGTCCTAAGATCTAAATAGTGAGTGTATGTTCAAGGATCAAATAGATCCTTCTTGATTTTCACAGGTTTTTTGACAAAAAGACACTTCAGACAGACTCACTCTTAAGGAAAAGTAGGTCATCGTTATACTCAATCAACCCACATCTTAAAATTATGTCAACTCACATAGCCGTGTCACCCCCTAGAGGGTACTCATGTTTTTGTCTTTTCCAAGCACGTACTCAAGGTTAGATTTCTCGATCCCCTAAGCAAACAGTCCTTGGAAATTATATGGTGAGTGTCTTGGGGGTAGATTCTTCCCTTCCCCATCATTGTTGAGTATTACAATGTTTGGAAACTGACAAGTTGGATACTACACTATGGTTCGTAGATAGGGTTTCCATTTGAAGCAGCAAATGATAAACTCCCTCAAGAGACTTCCCAATCTTTAGAACAAATATTTTGGGGATGGTTATCTTGCACACTTCTAGTAAATGAGGATTTTTCCAGATTTACTTTTATTTTATAGTGGGTTGGAAAATCTGGCTTTGGTTGTTCCCACTTAGGTCGTTCTCGTAGGGTGAGTACTTTTTCGCACTATGATAGGCCTTCTAAAGGATTTAATAAAGCATGAAATGCATAAAATAAAGGATGAATCTGGCATTTTGATCACCTAGTTAAGGGGAGAGCATAAGCCTATCACCACACAAGCATAGTAATCAATGTTCAATTTTTAAGCCTAAATGACAATTTGTTATCTATGTGAAGATATTGCTTCACAGTGAAGATATTTCTTCACAAAAGAGATGGTGTTTATTTTAACTAAGAAAGAAAATATGTGATGGATACCCTAGGATTGATATATTGTAAATCAAGTGACTATCCTAGGATTGGTTCATTTTAGTCCAACTGAAAAAATGAAGTCACTGGTTGTGGTTGCGTCGGATCCAGACAACAGTTTACAGTTTAAGTGTTATAACAAAGGTCAAAAGTGCTACAGAAATGCTCAAATGTGTTGTAGAAATAGTTGTAAGCATTGCATAATTTGGCAGAAGCGCTATAGAATTCGTCAGACTCACTAAAACATATTTGAACAAGAACTTTCTATTTGTGCTGAAAGCTTTTGATCAAAGCACTAAAATAGTCTTCCGAAGTGCTATAGTTTTTTTTAGAAGCACTATAGTTTGCGTTAGATGCACTACAAAATCTTTCAATCGTGCTAAAAGAAAACATGCATGTATCTTGTCTGAACACTTTTCAAAAAAATTGTTTAAAACATGGGGTTAAGCCCCATAGTGGGCGCCAAATTGTAAGTGTGAATAAGTAAATAAGTAAAAACACTTCTTAATGAAACATTATATCAAGATTTAACAACAATTAACTAATTTAAAGCACAAAAAACTTGAAAGCGTCTCATTGTTTCCTATCTCCAAAGATTTATTAAATCATAGAGGGCTCTCAGATTTGGTAAGCACCATGACTGTTAAAATGCCTATCTAGAGAATGGAATGATGCTAAATGCAATGATCTAATGATTGATAATGATTTATAAATGATAAGATGCTACTATAAGCTATTTTGACGTGAAAAATGATGGATGGAAGCTACAATAAAACTAAGATGCAGTCATGATACGAATTCTACTAATGCTATGATTGTTATGATGCTAAGATGTTATTGCTATTGCTATGATTGCTTGATTGCTATTCCTACAGAGTAAGTTTGTACAAAGTTGGGATCCATTATTTGCTTCAAAAGGTTGTATTTATAGATTTCATGGCAGCACATTTGCACAGGGACAACACAACAAAGGCTTGGATTCAATCTAGAGAATTGAGTGGTGAGAGATTGAGAAGCTTGAACTAATTATGGGAATGGTTTCTCCCCATGAAAATATCAGGCCAGATGATAGGAAGAATCAGAGGAATGAGATTGACAATTTTGCCTACAAGTTTTTCTCCAAAGCTTCCCATGAATGCCAGTTGAATAAATTGGATATTTGATATCTAATTTGGTAGGTGGGTGAATAGAGGAAATTTCCTTTATGCCTTTATTTGAATATTTTATGATTTTACTCAAATTAGTAAAAGGGGATAAATATTTTAATAAAACAAACTATAGAATTTGTTTATTAAATAAATATAGAAGGAATATGATAATTAAACAACAAAATATTTAAACTTTGTTTAATTAATTAATTTTGAATGATGTGATAATTAAATAACACAAACTATTGGAGTTGTATTTTTAATTAAAATTAAAGAATAGGAGAATGAACTATCTATAAATATTTCTATTTATTTAATAGTAGAGGAATTTAATTATGATAATTAAATAAAAAAAGTGAGATTTGTTTATTTAATTAAGATGAAAATAATAGAATAAAGATTGAAGAATTTAAGATGAACTATAAATAAATATTTCGATTTATTTAATAGTAAATGAAATAAAGGTTAATTAATAAAATAAATCATATTTAATTAATTATATTCTCCAGACCATTTTTAGGTATATACAGTTTTCATGCAATTATGCTTTTCCCTATCATCAAGGTTGTTGTCGATATAGCATGAGTCCTACATCAAAGTATTTCAAGTTATTGAAACTAGTGTAATGGATATTCTTCTGAATAATTATGATGGGGGTAAACCATCGTGCTGTAGAGAGACATTATATGCGTATCAAAAACAATAATGAGTAGATGTAAATACTGCCAATTGTGAGTTGTTTATGAATTAATCCTCTATTAGTTCACCATCTCTTTTCCTCTCTCTAGACAAGATTCTTGACTATAAAATCATTGAACTATAGCTTTATTGATCATTTTTTGGTTGTGCCTACCTGTATTATGCCTTTGATGTGTTATTCCCTTCTGAAGTTGTCTTATGCTAACTAAGATGTGTCTTAATGATAGTCGTGATTGTATGTTCTTCACCAGTTGCATGTATCCATGCAAATTTATAATTTTAAACTTGGCAATACTTTTGCATGTAGTTGAAGTCGTGCCTTACTTTGGAAGTCTACTGATTACTTAAGTGTTAGTCTGATTTAGTTTGTTTGTTATGCATGTAGGAGATTAAAAAAATGGAAAAATAAACTGTACCAAGTCGATTAGTTGCTTACATTCTATGTCTGGCAATCACTAATGAGTGTTCTATCGTCTACTTTCTTTTGTAATCTTAGACTTTGTCTTAAAAGAATGTTTTCTTGTATTAGTATCTACCGATTGCTTGTAGTTAAGATTTTAATTTAAATAAATATAAGTATTTATTGAGATCCTCGCATTCTTTATAATCATAAGTCTTTAATTTAAACATACATATATTATATTTATACATATGCATGGGTGTGATAGGCATTAGAAGTAATATATATAAGAAAATATGTATTTATGAGTGATTTAGCAGCTTGTATTTGGGGTTGATCCTTAGTTATTTTTGTTATTTATGATAACTTAACTTGGAGATGTAGTTTAAGGAAATAGAAATTGGAGGGATAATTAAAACTTCAATTAGATTAATTGAGGACAAAGCACTTACAAGAAAATAAACCATCTAAAACAACATTGATGAAATTGTAATTTAGATAGGGAAAATGTGTGTTATTGAGATGGGAATTTTGAAGTTCATCTCTAGTCTATTAAATTTTTTTTTTTAATTGAAGACGTGTTTGGAGTGCATGGTTGTGAATTAGTTTGTTTAAAGGGTGGACCATTCATTGTCAAGTTATCTTGTGAATTGTACTTAGAGTCTCCAGTGGCTTGTAAGCATTGACTTTAAATGGAAATTTTTGGTTATCCTTGGCAATGGAATTTTATGTTGAATATGTGTCAGTTAGTTGTTCACCTTTCACGTTATTATTGTCTTTGTGATAGATTAATAGACTTTATATTTGGGATGGTTAATACCTTGCAATGTGATACATTTGTGGTTTGGGTTGTGCAAGGGGAGTTGTTTCCGATTTCAATGGTTTGGGTTGGAAGTAGAGAAGTGGCTTCCAATGGGGGCCAATGCACAAAGGGGCGTCTGGATAACCCATGTGGAAGTTTGTAAATAAGTGATAACATTAAAATTAATTAGGGTGAATTGGGTAGCTCAAACATTAATCAAGATAAGTTGTACCTCACTCAGCCTCAAGTGCTCATTTAGGCTTGAGGTGAGACAGGAAGGCCCAGAATGGTAAATCGACTACTTTGTCTCTATGAGAAGTAGGTTGATTCCACATAAGTTGGCATGAGGGGATGAAGTTTGGTAGAGGCTACCATGATAACCCATGGTGGGGGCTGGGTCCTAGGAAGAACTACCTGGATAACCTATGTCTAGTTATGTGATGACACTTCCCCTACGACAACCATGAGTTTCTTTACTTTGTTTCACTTTGTGTATATATGATCCTTTGGAATTATGTTCATGGATGTTGTTATATTTTTGTTCTTGTTGATGTGATCATGTTTGTTAGAACTGAGATATAGCTCTGATACCATGTTAGAATTGGCTATGGATGCCAAGATCTTGAGACCAAATGGAGAGCACAAGAGAGAGAGATGAATATGACAAGAATAAATTGTATTTAATGTCAATGATATGAGATGATTTATTTTACAATGAGAGACCCCTTGGTTATATAGCCAAGGTGAGATGTAAGATGTCATAGGATTATGACAAGTGTCTTAATCATATCACATGAGACAACTAATCACACTTACCTAGGTTCACATGTAGTAGTTCTCAAAGGATAAGATAACAACTAATGACAACTAACATCTTCTAGAAAGATTCCTTCCTATGACCTAAGTAAACTTAACATGTGTAAAGAAGTCCCCTAGTAATGAATTAACTAGGTACAAGACTTTATTTACACCAACACCCCCCCTTAAGTGCAACTTAGGGAGTAGCAGATTATTATGCAAATGACACAAAGATGCAAGAATGGGTCCCACCTACTAGGCCATGTTAGGTACCCATGTACATATGAAATGCAATCTATCACAAATGGAGAAAAGGAGAAAACCCAGTGGAACAAAACTCCTCCCCAAAAGAGATATGAAATACAAAAAATAAATACTCTCAATGAAGAATGAGAAGGTAAAAACCCCATGTGAGGAAAAAGACCCCCCATAAGAGAGAAGTAGAAGAGAGACAAAGCAACCCCCCCCCCCTCAATGTTGAGTCTCCTACAATGATCATAGAAGCTTGACATTGAATGTTGAAGATGATCCAATCTCGTCGAACAACATTCATCCCCTTAGGAATTAAAAAAACCATGGTTGTATATAGGATGTTAGGAATATGGATGATGGATGATGATGTCTCTGAAGCATGCTCAAGTGTCTCCATGTCGATGTCGAAAGCTGATGATCTGTATAGGACCTAGACTAGATTGCAGTATTGAATGCTTAATTTTTACAATGATTATTCCAAGTTAATTAAATCAAAATTAACTTAAGGAAATAACAAAATGAAGGAATTAACAAACTGAGAGAAGGTGAGAGAAAAGAAGAGAAGTGCAAACAGCGTTTTATTACGGAGTTCGTCACAAATGTGGCTACGTCTCTGGGTCCGCTCCAATGGAGTGTGACCAATCCGATTAATCTCCAAATCAAAATTACAATTACACCAAAACCATTTCTTCTAGCACTCCGGTAGCATGTCCATACTCCGATGTACGAAAATGGCTCCAAGAATCTCCTAGAACTCCTCTCTGTATCACCTAGCACCAATTTTCTTGAAAATTATGAGTCCTCTATCCCAAACTCACTCACTCTCTCCCCTTTAAATACAAAAAATTAACACAATTTGACCCTTAACCAAAAGATTCACAATATTCCCCTTATCTCTCCAAAATAAATAAAAATCTTTGTAAATCTGCTTTTACACATAAAAATTTCATTAAAAATCCCCCCTAATCTTTATTTTAGCCCTTTTATTTATTCATTTCGGGCTTTTGTTGGTTTTAGGAGGTTACACTTTTATAAAAAGTTGTTTGTTTTATAATTATAGGGAGTTTGTTTTAAAAATTAAGGCATTCGGCTTTGGCAGTTCAACAAAAATGACCGATGCTACTTATAGTGTAAAGCCAATAGATGGCTTATCGGTGGTTATTGCTTTTGGTGGGCCAGCGGTCGTAGGTTCAAACCCCCGCCCGTTGGGATTTTTTTTTTTTTTTAACAAATTTCAACTGCTCAATATAACAAAAGAAAACCACTTCCATACATGGGTAAGTATCGGTTGTATGGCGCAACGGTTCAGCGAGATATTCAGAGGTGAGTGGTCAGAGGTTCGAAACCTTAACAACCCTTTTTTAGCAAACTAATAGACTGATCCATCCGTCGAGCGCAGATAAAGGCCACGCGGCATGCTGAGGAGGTGCCACGTGGCAAAACCTGATTCAATGACAGTGTTGACTAAGAGCTGACGTGGATGAAGAGTGGACTGCCGACGTGGACGCTAACTAGACTGCCAACTGAGTTACGAACCTGCTGACTAGATGTACGGATGACACGTGTCAACGCGTGATTCGTTGACCTTGCTGACGTCACCTGCCACATCATCGTGCCACGTAGACATGTACTGACCGTACAGACTGCCATGTGTCAACTTCCAATTGGTCCACTTTGGGTTTCGTACCACGTGCTGACGTCAGCTATACGGATGATGACGTCATCACTGTACCTTCAAGTCCACCAAGTCAACCTAAAACTTTGACCAGCTGTATCTTGAGCCTCCAATGTCGGATTTTGACGAAACGAACGTCATCGAAATTGTCTTGGCGAGCTCTTCACAATGATGCCAACTTTTACAAATTTTGACGAAATCATTTTTTTGCCTCCTGGACACCCTCTGATCCCATTTTGACCCAGGGTTTGACTGGCCATAACTTGCACAAACAGACTCATTTTCACTCAGTTCAAGTTGCATTGGAATCAGGATGTTGGGATCTTTCTGATGGTGCAGATTTTGGAGAAAAATGAGACACTTCAATTTTCACTGAAAATATCCACCGGATCAGCTGACACACTCCAAACAAGTGTTTTATGCCACACTGTTGAAGAGGGAAATCTAGAATCTAGTAGAGATGAATGTAGAACATGATCCAAAGACAAAGAAACCTCCTCCAAATGTTGTCCAAAAGTATCCACAATCATGTCAAACTACAAAGAATGATCATGTAGAAAATTAACAAGAGGGTCAAAGTGTTCCCTCACAACAACTGAAGAAGGTTCTTCTCCATCAAAGAGAAGTTGAATGTCATCAATGGTGTCCTCCAAATCTGCAAGATGAGACTCCACAAAAAAGTTTGAAATACTTTTCAAGAAGCCATCCAAAGTAGCCATCTTTGGAAGACTATGTATATTTTGCTGCACTAAATCACAAGGAACCCATATTGTGAAATCACAAGCATCATCAACTGCAACAATAAGTGGAGGAGATAAAGTGCATGAATCAAGAACTAGATCTGATGTGAGTATGCCCAAGTTCAAGAATCCAAATGTCTCCTCTGAATCATGGTTCATATGATCAACAATCGAAGGAACAATGCCATCATTAGAAGCAAATTTAGCAAAGGTATACAACTGAGATAAATGATCAACCACCCCAGTAGCAATGATCTCTCTACTTTCCAAGTCTCAAATGATTACTAAATCAGGTGTGAACTCCACAGTTCTCCCATATCCACCATGTGTAATCTGATATATGGAAATAAGATTGTTCGTCAAATGAGGAACACACAAAACATCTTTGAAAGTGTTGTCCCCAAAGCTAATAGATCCCTTCCCTGTTACACTCATGTATGTATTGTTTCCCATCAAGATAGGAGACATAGTACAAGGCTAAAATGAAGAGAAGATAATATGTGAGGATGCCATATGATGAGATGCTCCTGAATCTAGAAGCCATCTCCCTGATCCTGGACTTGAATGAGCACAAAGAGCTTGACCTTTATTTCTTTATGTAGATGCTTGACCTTTGTCCCTTTTAGACTATTTTGAAGTAGGAGGAGGAGATTCAAACATTCTAGAAGGAAAATCAATGTGATTCCTTTTGAGAAGATTTTTCAACTCATCAATATCCTTCTTATAACAATAGTGTTTTTCATGTCCATCCTTCTCGCAATATGCACAAAAAGGCCTCTCCTTCTTTGATGATTCTCTTTTTGAGGATGAGGGTTCTGATTCTTTATGTGGCTTGTTCTTTTTCTTCTTTTGCTTCTTATCAAGATTCCCTGATTCTTTCTATCCCTTTGACTCACTAGCCACCAATGCTTGTAACTTGGAAGACTTGATTAGACCCATGTTCATTAACTTAGCTTCCTCTTAGATTAGGAGATTTTCAAACTCATCAAACTTAGGATCAACATATGATGCTCCCATAGAAATCTGATGGGTATGAAAGCCAAAAACAAACACTATATACTCAGGACCAAGCTTGGATAACACATTTAGAATCAATTGTAAATCCTCTTTTTCAATGATGCATTCTTTCAATTGTGTTCTTAGTTGCTTGATTTTGGAGATGTAGTCTTGGATGTGGTCAAAATATTTAGGATCAAGATTCATCAAATCATTATCAATCTGAAAACCCCTAATCTTATTTGTTTTACCATACAATTTTTCAAAAGTCTCCCATGCCTCTTTAGGTGTATTGCATGATTCAATATAAAATTGCAAATCAAATGAGACTAATGAACATATGCATCCAAGTTTTTTCTCACAATCAATCTCCCACCTTGCCAATTCTTTAGCATCGGTAGGTTTTTGAATGGTGTCCTTTAGATGACATATTAGACCTTTCATCATGACATAGTTCCATACTAATTTTCTCCATGCAGCATAATTATGTGGAGTTAGGAGTTCAATTTGAGATTTCCCCATTGCAAGAACACAAACTAAATGCAATCAACCACTACAAGATTACCCCCCCAAATTACTCAATCATGAAACCCCCCAAGCAATATCTGATTTGGCACTTTATACTTAGTGCATTTACAGTTGCCACTTGCCAAAAACAACATAGTGGACTTTGATCTTGGTGTATGCAAATGCGAAATTTGGCCACAAAATCATGTATAATTTTTGGTATACAAAGAGATCAATATGATCATACCACTAATAAGTACACAAAAAATCATGCACTTTCAAAAAAAATTGCACAAAAAATGTTGCCATAGGAGTAAGATATGAGCTCCCGAAGTTCCCAAAATGAGGACAAAGCAGGAATACCTATGAGAATTTAAAATTTTTGGAAAAACCAAATACCAAAACCAAAAAATGATTACACCACCATGTAGATCATGAAAAATTAGCCCAAATAAAAAAAAAAATTGCTCAAAAAGAGTCAAAATGAGCAAGATATTAACATTTGAAAATCGCCTTCCAAACTGAAAATGCAAATGGAGAGGGGGTAGAAAATTTTGAATCCAGCCACTGACATCAGCACCTCCAAGGTTAAAATTGGAGATCATATGACCATCATGTAAAGCATGAGCCTAATTTTTACATCCAAATAGTTTTCACCTCGTGTAGTGCCCCTTGACTGGAATAAGCTTCAAATGGCCGAAGTATACCTTTCCTAGCAGAATCACCGACTAAATCTTCTAGAATATGTCGAGCTAACGTGTGCAGAGAATCTTTGTTGGTATCTAGAATATTCACCTTTTAATTGTTGTTGATTTAAATTTCCTGGCCAATGTTTATGTCTATTGGTATACACCTTCCTAACCGCCGAGTTGAGGCTTGTGGGGTCGGCACGGTTGAGGGACCACCATGTGGGCGAACAGTGGGGCCACGGGTATAGTTGATAGGTACCCTGCATAATACAAGGTACAAATTCTGTAGACTACGGTCTACGGACTTTTCCTTTTTTTTCTTTTTTTTTTCAATGATTTTTAATATAATGTTTTTTGAATAAAATAAATGGCGACCACAATAATTTTTACAAAAAAATTTAGAAAAAATATGTATTCGAAATAAAATATTATTTTTCCTAAAAGTGTACCATGGCACAATAATGACGACTTGGGGGCTGTACAGCTCTTGGGCAAGAAAAATTGCCTCACCAGACAACTTGCTCTGATTTGGATGTTTTGACAGTCAATCTTAGGGTTTTTGGACCTTCTGGATATGATAGCAGGGTTGGATTTGACCCAAAATGCTCCAAAATTGCAGCTACCTTCTAGATCTGGCAACCACTCTTTAGCTTCAAACCCTCATAGATTTGGCCTTGAATGTCCAATGGAAGAAACAAAAGGAAAAATCAACCTTCTCGAACCTTATAAACGCAATGGTGAGCTTAGATTTGCACCAACAAGCTCTGATATGAACCTACAATAAAGAGCCAAAAATGGAACACCCCAAATCTGGTATCTCTCTTCAGAAAAAGACTCCCCAATGGCACCCAACCCACTCTGATACCATGTTAGAACTGAGATATAGCTCTAATACCTATTAGAATTGGCTATGGATGCCAAGATATTGAGACCAAATGGAATGCACAAGAGAGAGAGATGAATATGACAAGAATAAATTGTATTTAATGTCAAAGATATGAGATGATTGATTTTACAATGAGTGACCCCTTGGTTATATAGCCAAGGTGAGATGCAAGATTTCATAGGATTATGACAAGTGTCTTAATCATATCACATGAGACAACTAATCACACTTACCTAGGTTCACATGTAGTAGTTGTCAAAGGATAAGATAACAACTAATGACAACTAACATCTTCTAGAAAGATTCCTTCCTATGACCTAAGTAAACTTAACATGTGTAAATAAGTCTCCTAGTAATGAATTAACTGGGTACAAGACTTTATTTACACCAACAATCTTGTGTTGTAAGTTTTGTCAACCTTGTGAGATCCAGTCCTTGTTCCTCAGTTGGTGGGGCCCTCTGTAACCTCCTTGCATGGGGGGTGAATCTTTGGATTCATGCGGTTGGGTGGAACGTGTAAAGTTCTCCATTGGGTTCCCCTTATGTTCATGATGTGGCGATTCATCTGACCATTGTCTTCAACATTGCACCTATTTTTGGGAGTTTGATCAATGTACTTGTAATATGTATTGTATTTGATCATGTATCATGTATCCCATTATTGAGTACTCCTCACTAGATATGAGGAAGTATCATTGTACAAACGTATATGTAACCGAAATGATGTATCACTTGTATGTAAGGAATTTTGTAATTAGTGACAATGTACTTGATAATTAAAATGAAAGAGTTCAGTTATTCTTTTATGTAATGATGGATGTTTTACATGGTTCTTTTGTTTATATGTAATGAGTTAAAGACATGGTTAATGATGAATAGTGTTTAATTGTTAATAAGTTATTTAGCTTTGAAATTTGTATATGGAAAACAAGTAATGCAGTCGTGCACCCTAGGAGACTTAGGAAAATAATTTAAGTAATCAAATTCATTGTGCAACAATGCACTTTAAAAAAAATGTCCATTTTTTGTAGTATTAGTTTTGTCCTCTAGGGTTCACGGCGGAGCGTTACACATTGTATTACAATAAGAAAATAAATGGAGGGAATGATAAATGTCAACATAATTTGTATTGTTCTAAGGTTTGAGGAGAATGATAAATATAATTATTTACCCATATGTTGGATGGACATCATCTCTCAACATTAATTTTCCTTTATTTGTCAAAACAAGAGATAAGATTCCACCATTAATGATTTGTTAGCAGTCAATTATTTGTTGGGGCCATAGTGATGATGTTGCCACACATATTTAAAGATAATTTGTTAGAAGTCCACTTATGTTGGCACAATTTTAAGTATGGTTTAAGCTGTCTACTACAATCGAACCTAAAATTGCACCCTTTTATTTAGAAGAGTTTTTTTTTATTTGTTCAATTAGGTTGTTTATTCGTTTTGTTTTTCCTCGTATTCTTATTAATTTGTTTATTTTTTATTTTAATCTTAGTGTGTAGTATATCTTTTTCTTTTGCTTTTTTGTTTAAATTTATTATTCTTTGCATTATTTATTATCAATATTTTTAAATAATTTTCTCTATATTATTATACTTATTTGTTATTATTAGTTAATATTTATTTATATTTGTTTTTATTTGTTTATTCAAAAATAATTATCTTTTCTTTTATAATTTTTTTTTGTTTTTGTCTTGGTTTTTGTCTTTTCTCTTGCATTACATTTTTTAGCATTTTTTCTTTTTTTTTTTTGCTTTTTATTTATTTTTACATTTTCTAGAAAGATTCCTTCCTATGACCTAAGTAAACTTAACATGTGTAAATAAGTCTCCTAGTAATGAATTAACTGGGTACAAGACTTTATTTACACCAACAATCTTGTGTTGTAAGTTTTGTCAACCTTGTGAGATCCAGTCCTTGTTCCTCAGTTGGTGGGGCCCTCTGTAACCTCCTTGCATGGGGGGTGAATCTTTGGATTCATGCGGTTGGGTGGAACGTGTAAAGTTCTCCATTGGGTTCCCCTTATGTTCATGATGTGGCGATTCATCTGACCATTGTCTTCAACATTGCACCTATTTTTGGGAGTTTGATCAATGTACTTGTAATATGTATTGTATTTGATCATGTATCATGTATCCCATTATTGAGTACTCCTCACTAGATATGAGGAAGTATCATTGTACAAACGTATATGTAACCGAAATGATGTATCACTTGTATGTAAGGAATTTTGTAATTAGTGACAATGTACTTGATAATTAAAATGAAAGAGTTCAGTTATTCTTTTATGTAATGATGGGTGTTTTACATGGTTCTTTTGTTTATATGTAATGAGTTAAAGACATGGTTAATGATGAATAGTGTTTAATTGTTAATAAGTTATTTAGCTTTGAAATTTGTATATGAAAAACAAGTAATGCAGTCGTGCACCCTAGGAGACTTAGGAAAATAATTTAAGTAATCAAATTCATTGTGCAACAATGCACTTTAAAAAAAATGTCCATTTTTTGTAGTATTAGTTTTGTCCTCTAGGGTTCACGGCGGAGCGTTACACATTATATTACAATAAGAAAATAAATGGAGGGAATGATAAATGTCAACATAATTTGTATTGTTCTAAGGTTTGAGGAGAATGATAAATATAATTATTTACCCATATGTTGGATGGACATCATCTCTCAACATTAATTTTCCTTTATTTGTCAAAACAAGAGATAAGATTCTGCCATTAATGATTTGTTAGCAGTCAATTATTTGTTGGGGCCATAGTGATGATGTTGCCACACATATTTAAAGATAATTTGTTAGAAGTCCACTTATGTTGGCACAATTTTAAGTATGGTTTAAGCTGTCTACTACAATCGAACCTAAAATTGCACCCTTTTATTTAGAAGAGTTTTTTTTTATTTGTTCAATTAGGTTGTTTATTCATTTTGTTTTTCCTCGTATTCTTATTAATTTGTTTATTTTCTATTTTAATCTTAGTGTGTAGTATATATTTTTCTTTTTCTTTTTTGTTTAAATTTATTATTCTTTGCATTATTTATTATCAATATTTTTAAATAATTTTCTCTATATTATTATACTTATTTGTTATTATTAGTTAATATTTATTTATATTTGTTTTTATTTGTTTATTCAAAAGTAATTATCTTTTCTTTTATAATTTTTTTTTTGTTTTTGTCTTGGTTTTTGTCTTTTCTCTTGCATTACATTTTTTAGCATTTTTTCTTTTTTTTTTTTGCTTTTTATTTATTTTTACATTTTCTTGTTCTATCTCTTTATTTTTTATTTGGTTCTCAATAATTTTCTTGGTTTTTTTATAATCTTCCTCTTTGCATTCTCCTTTATTTTTCTTGTTTTTTAGACTTGTAGGTATTTTTCTTATTGTACTATTCCTTTTCTCCATTTTTTAGTTTTGGTTTCTAATATTTTCCTTTTCATATTTTGAAGTTGGTTTGTCTTATTTGGTGTTTTCTTTTTGGTTAGCTTTTTAAAATTTTCTTTTATTTTGTTTATTTATTTTTCTAGTATCTATTTTTTCTTTTTTCTTCTTTATTTTTTTGTGTCTTGTATGTTCTCATTTTTTTAATTTTTTACTATTAGTATTGTCCTTTATTATATTTTTTCTCTCTATTCTTCTCTATCATTCTATTTATATTATTCTTATTTATTAATTATATTTTTTGTATTTTTTGTTTTTACTCTTTATTTTACATATTTAAGTTGGTCTTTTTTATTTACTTGTGTCCAATGTGTTTCTCTCCTTTTTCAAATCTTGTTTTTAGTATTCTTATTAGTTTTTTTATATTTTATTTTAATCTTAGAGTGTAGTATATCTTTTTATTTTTATTTTTTGTTTAAATTTATTATTCTTTACATTATTTATTATCAATATTTTTAAATAATTTTCTCTATATTTTTATACTTATTTTGTCAATAAATAATTTTCTTTTGTCATTGGGTGGGTGTTTTCCTATCTCTTGGTCTTATCCATCTACTTCCTTATCCCCTCACCTATTTAACTTTCTAGTCTACTTCTATTCTTTCACTCTTACTATCTCTGCTCAACATCCTGATGATGGATCATGGAGTATTATCTGAAATGTTGATGCAAAAAAGATTACACATAGTTACAATCCAGAAATTTGAGAACTAAATGATCATAGACTGTGGAAACCTTATGATATTAACCCTTTTAATCTGTCTACTACAATCGAACCTAAAGTTTCACCCTTTTAAGTTGTTGATCAGCACAATTTTAAAGAGAGATAAGATTTTTCCATTAATGATTTGTTAGCAGTCAATTATTTGTACTTGGAAGGCAAATTTTCCCAAAAATAATCAGAAACGTCTTGTACGTGAAAGGAAATTTTTCAAGACCCAAGATTTAGCCAAATAGTTGATATTTTTGGCTGAGAAAGAGAGAGCTCATTCCTTTGCTCATACTGAAGGTTTTTGATTTAAAAGCTATATACACAAAGTTCTTCTAATGCATATAATGTAATATGTAATTCAAAAAGCCCATTGGTATTGTATCATTGTATTACATTAAGAAAATAAATAGAGGAGGGAATGATAAATGCCAACATAATTTTTATTGTTCTAAGTTTTGAGGAGAATGATAAACATACGTTGGATGGAAATCATCTCTCAACATTAATTTTCCTTTCTTTGTCAAAATGAGAGATAAGATTTTGCTATTAATGATTTGTTAGCAATCAATTATAATTTGTTGGGGCGGAATGATAAATTCCAACATAATTTTTATTGTTCTAAGGTTTGAGGAGAATGATAAACATACATTGGATAGACATCATCTCTCAACATTAATTTTCCTTTTTTTGTCAAAACGAGAGATAAGATTCTACCATTAATGATTTGTTAGCAATCAATTATTTGTTGCAGCCATAGTGATGATGTTGCCACACATATTTAAAAATGATTTGTTAG
Organism: Sequoia sempervirens; assembly: GCA_007258455.2. Taxonomy (NCBI): domain Eukaryota; kingdom Viridiplantae; phylum Streptophyta; class Pinopsida; order Cupressales; family Cupressaceae; genus Sequoia; species Sequoia sempervirens. The sequence continues at coordinate 472,566,479 of VDFB02047230.1, forward strand.
AATTTCACTTATGTTGGCACAATTTTAAGTATGGTTAAGTTGTCTACTACAATCGAACCTAAAGTTGCACCCTTTTATTTAGAAGAGTTTTTTTTACTTGTTCAATTAGGTTGTTTATTGACGAGGGAGCAAACCCGAGACACAGAAATAATGCACCCAACTAGCAAACTTTCTTATTATTCAATAATGAAAATTCTTACATGCAGAGGATCACAAATCCTCGAGCTCTGTGATACATGCAAATTACAAACTTACAGAAAATTACCCAGATCCCCTTTCACAGCATGCGAACTTCTTTTCCCCAAAAAGTTACCCAAAAATCAGAAACAAGTCCCTAAATAGACCCATTTCGGTTTGGAACCAAAAACAACCTTCGAGATAAGATTTTTGACGATTTGGCGCCAAAATTACAATTTGAATTTCAAGATAAATTCACAGTTGAAAATTAGCACATTTTTAAAATATGCACCAACTTCCGGCAGCCATAACTTTTAATCCGACCGTCGGATCTTCAATGATAATACCTTTTCGGAAAGCTCTTGAAAAGACAATTTTTTGCAAAGTAGGCCTTTGGCGGACTACTTTGGCGTTTCTGCAAATTTTCAGGCCCATCCGGGATCATTTGGTGCCTCAAACTGAGCTCGGAAGGTTTTTCAGGTCAAAAAGCAGAAATTGGAACTTGAATAACTTTCAAGTCATGAATGATCTTGACTTGATTCTTTCACCAGACTGTGTATTTTTCCATCCTGAACCTTCCCATAAATTTCTGTCTTCCCACGACTTCAAATGCAAACCTGCTAAAAATAGTAGTTGAGCAGAAAAAGCAGAAAAGTAGTTCTGAAAGTTGGAAACTCTTATTCGACGAAAAGGGTATCCAGAAATACAAAAACATCTACAAAAAGAAAACAACAGGAACAAAAATGGAAATCATCTTTTGGGTGATGCAAGATTGCCCTCACACCACTGGATGCTCCTGCATCACATTCACATTAAGTTTCTATGCACTTCTATGGAGATCCAAAATTTAGACTGTGTCTTTCATATTTGTACACTTATTGATCTTTCACTTCTCCCATTTTACCAGATGCACGACCTCAGACAAGGTTCTCAATCAAACACATGCATAGATAATTATTTAATACTGTCAACATAAATAAATACCGAATCAAACCAAATAGTCAATCAAATGGAGTCGAGATTCTGATGTAGCCTACTAACACTAATAGTTTTGCACATGCTCAAGTTGAGATTTTGATGTTCTTACAAATGAGGGCAACATGAAATTGTACAACATGAATTTGTAATCGAGCTTTCTACAATAACGTTAGATGTTGCCTTGATGATTTCTTTGGTATAATTTAATTCCTTGTGATTGTTTCCTTGAATCAGCTTCTTCAGCTCGCAATATTTGGGAGAACTACATCACTTTTCGCTTTGTTGTTTGTTACTTAATCAATTGAGTCTACATTAAGCTTTACCTATGATGGTAATCTATCTATCATTTAGTTTTATTTTTGAAATTTTTTTCAGATAGATACAATGTCCCATAAGGCTCTAGCTTCTGCTGTGAATGACATAGGCTCAGTAGTAAGGTCAATGGATAGGATGGCTAGATCTGCACTAGGAAATGGTTTCGGAGCTGTTGTTGGGGAGGATCTAGCTGCTATGACAAAGTGTCATTTTCAAGCAAGGAACCTAGTGTGTCAAGATGGTAATACTACAACAAAGAAAATGAAATGTGGACTATGATTTCCATTCCTGTAAGCACTGTATCTTCAGCTAGACCTATAACCAACAGTGTCTACTTATTATGTACTTCAAAATAGAGGTTTTGTTTCCAAATCATTGTGGATGTGAATAAAATTTCCAAATCTCTAACCAAAATTTATAAATCTCTACATCTGCCAATAGTATTCAAAGACAACATTTCAAATACCGTAGATACTCATTATATAAATACTTCCATCCCAATCTTTGCATGCTAATCCAAGACAGTAAATCGATGCATTTTTAAGGAATATAAATTAATGACAGTGCCACAAAAATAGGGATGACCATGATTAATAAATAATTAATCAACCAAGTGACTGATCGACATTGAATGTGAAATGATCGATATTGGAATGTGAACCTACAGGACATCGAACAAAAATAGGGATGATTTGACAATGATTACTACAGTGACTTAAATGAACTTAAAGACCAAGTTGTAGGAAAAATAAATTGCATTTTAAAGATTCAATGTATCCTTTTCTTTCCTTGGCTTTTATTATGCACTGAAGGCATGATGTGATTTGTGAATAAATACCCTACTCAAACTCCATCATGAACTTACTAGTACACCTGCATAGGGAAGATTATATGGACAGCTTGTGGCAATTTAAAGATAGTAGTTACGCCTCTCCCCCCCCCCCCAAATGCGTGTTTACAAAAACATACACTCAACAAAGTGCGGCTGCTATGACCTGAAGTATCTGTCAGAACTGCAGTAAACAAGTCATGAAAATTTTCATCTATCTGCGTCATAGGACCTATTGTAAAAGTCAAGGATTTTTTTGCATAACATTTTTAAAAAAGCGCTTGTGTTTCTGCTACCAAGCATTAAGAGAGATAACAAAAAAATATTGTTTCCATTGTAAACAAAAAGTCTTGATTTTAGTTTGACAGTTGTTGAAAAAATAACTATTTTTTTGCTCACAAACTCCTTTAACGATTATGTGCTATTATCAATTGCATTGTTAATGAATTTGTAAGGCGAGCCTTTAAAATATAATAAAATTCATTCTAAACTTTGAAATCATTCTAGATTCTATTGTAAGATATTTGTTAGAACAACTGCACTGTAGATCACTAACCATGGTAATACAAAATCATAACCCAAAAAATAATTAAGAATTGGTTAGTGTGACTGTACAGAAATAGAACTCATACGCGCAATCATGATGGATGATAACCAATGCCCAAGGTATTTTGGAGAATATCCAGCATTAAAAATCTATAGTTCTCTTATCTTGAATCGTAACACAAATTTTCAAACTAAGTCTACGTTTAATCCCATAATGCGGGAATCCTATTTAGACACGAGTTCATTTCCTTCCTAACACAATGAGCATACAGACGCAAGTATACTGGTAACCTGCATATAAGAAGCAGGTACTAGGCACAGCTAAAGAGTTAGAAAACACGTGGCTTTAAAAAAATTCTATGCAGTTTTCTTTCAAGGGTCTTTGATAAGACTAAAGGCATCCAAACATATTGTGCAACGAATGTTTTTGAGGGAAAAAAAACAAGAAAAGAAAGGGGAAACTTATTTGAAACTTGCTGGAAGATGATTACAGTGAAGCCATGGAAAGTACGACCCATTCAACATAAGTCTATCCGACTAAGAATGTGAAGTTCATTTTAAGAAAGTCAAGCTCAAATGTGTAAATTGACTATGCAATGGTTCATGAACATTTGCAAATAAGGGGCCTCTTTTTCTTTCTTTTTCTTTTTTTGGAAAACCATGATTAAAAGAAGAAAATGAACATGGTTAAAAGATGCATACAAGCATAGAGAGGTTAAATATGTATCAAAACACAAAGATAAACCAGCAAACTCAGTGTGCGTTTATTAAATCAAAGATAACAACTTATGAATAGCCCTCCTTCTAGCACCATAATGAGAGCACCTAAAATCTACAAACACTAAAACCTTAAGCATGGGTTAGTAGCCTACAAATTCATCAAAATGCTCCTATGAAATAACATGTGAATGCTTCAAAATGAAAAAAATGAAAAAAGATATCAAAAAGACATTTCTAAAGCATCACAAGTACCTATTTCATATTGGATTGGCGTCAAATGTGTCAATGACCCTTTCCCAATCCTTGCTAAAACTGAAATGGATGAAATGCAATGGTGAAGAGAAAAATTAGTTCTCAAATTAAGAGAGTAACTTTGCATGAAGATGTAAATCAAGTTGTGGAGGATTTTAACAATAGAGGGGACCTCTATTTATGGCCAAAAGTGACAAAAGAATTCCAAACATGGAGGATGTGGGACTAAAGATAAGCCAATGAAAACATGTCACTTGTCAACTTGTGATAGGTTGGAGGATGAGCACATTTTGGTCAATGTGTCAAAGAGAGGGAGAATTCAAATTTGAAATTGTGAAATAAATGTTGAATGGGGGACATGAAAGAGACATGTAAGACTTTCAAATTTAAAATTGTGAATTAAATGTTGAGTGGGGGATATGAAAGAGACATGTAAGACTTTCAAATTTAAAATTGTAAATTAAATGTTGAGTGGGGGACATGAAAGAGACATGTAAGACTTTCAAATTTAAAATTGTGAAATAAATTTTGAGTTGGAAACATGAAAGAGATATGTAAGACTTATTAAATGCCTTGTTGGATGTACATTTCAACTTTCCTTTTGAATTCAAACTTAAAGAAATATTCCTCAAAGATGCCATGTTGATGGAAAATGTTGATTTTATAAATGAATTAAAATGATTTATGGGTGCAAGTGGGAAAAGCTAGAGGATATGATGAGTGGTTAGGTTAGGTTAATGGGGATTAGATTAGCTTAGGTGATGTTTAGGTGATTTTGACCCATTTTACTTGAATATTTGATTTATTTAAATCAAAAGGGATGGAAAATGTATTTGGGATTTAATTAAATAAATGTTTGATTTATTTAATTAAAGGGATGATGCAAGATAAAGGTGGATTAATTTGCATGAGATGAAATTAGAAGATTTTTTATGAAAGATGAAATGTTATGGTTTGATTAAAATTTATTTATTTAATCAAATGTGGTAATGGTAGGCTTAAATCAAATAAAGTTAATTTATTTAATTTAAATGAAGGATGAACCTAATTTACCTGACAAGTTGATGGATGTGAATTTGGTTTACTTAATGAATGGACCTAATTAAATGCATAATGCTAATTTTGCATGTCTTCACTACTCAAATAAAGCCAAACAGTTCTTGAAAGATTCCAAAGAAATCCACAAAGCCTAGATTCCACTTTATTCTTCCATTGGCTTCAAACTTCAATAATTGTGATAAAATTTATAAATTTGAAAAATACTTGCCTGTAATTCTATAAAATAGGATGCCAATTTTTACAAAGCTTCGTTGTAATTGTAATTGTATATCTTTTGTACTAGAGTTTTATGTTTAAATAAGGAAAAATAGGAATAAATTTAAGTGTGGATTGACTCATTTCAATTTGAATTTCAAGAATATTTTACCACCAAATATTGAAATTGAATTCACATCACACAAGAAAAAGGCCGACCCTAACTTATGACCTAGTTTTTCAAGAAAAACACTAATGATACAACACCCTCACCATTGAATAACACTAATATTAGTTATTAGGACTAATATCTTAGCTACATATATGGGGTTGTAATATTTTTGGCTATCGTTTGGTTCTATACTATCATAAAGTTTCTCTTAATTGGTGGAAGTGGTTCTACGACATGATTAAACATAGTTCAGCACATTTTTCTCATATCAACACAATGTTGCAAGTCAAGGAAAGCTATTGAATTTATAAATGTCTCCATGATTATCTATTTGTATTTAGGGGGTTCAAGAAACATCTTGAATAGAAAAATTCTAGAATACTATAAATTCAACAATACTCTTTCATCTATGTGGCTTATCTTGTAAGCAACATGCTTTTCTTGATTGGGTTACAGATCCCATGAAAATTGGTTTGTAGTGGGCTTCAAGTCCTATAATAGGGGAAATATTTTTTTGATTAATTACAAGTAGCATAATAAATTAAACCCCAATCAATAATAGAGCACAATTGAAAGCAAGAAACATAATAATATTGAAACAATATCACCCGGTCTTCAAGGCTCCGTTGTTTGACCTATATTGGTCTTCTCCATCTTGTTGAAAATTGTATGATTTCCCTCAAACTTAAGTGCAACTATGACCTATGCCTAAGACAAGCAAGATATTGAAGAATTGTATGCGCAAGTACTTAGAATTCTCAAGCATCCTATGTGTGTATGAATCAAATTGATTAGAGAGAGACCCTTTTTAAAGAATTCCAATTTAAAAATGGATGGCCAAGATTAGAAGTTAGTAAAGCCTTAAGATCAAAGGCTAGAATTCAATGTGATGAGGAGCATTAGGGTTAGGGAGAAATTAGGTCAAAGTTAGGAAAATATTTGAAATAAAGTGTTGGGATTTAATTGGAGATAATTAAATAAAAGGTGGAGAATAAATGAGATAGACGTAGTTGGAAAATCAAATAATAATAGAAATTATTTGGTTTATGGAGGAAGGCTGACTTTTAGAAAATAATGGTTAAATTTATAAATGGGAATAAGACAAAAGTCAATAAATAATTATTTTAATTATTTACTTGTGAGATGAAAAGTGGGTTAAATGAATAATTTTATTTAATTCAACAAGAAAAGGATAATGAACAAATTAAATAATTAATGGTAATTATTTAATTGTAGGTCAAAATTAAAAACAAGTAATTGAATAAACCGGAAATTTATTTAATTATTGGAGGCAATAAGGATTTATTAGTGACATATTTAAATAAATAAATTTAAATTATTTATTCAAATAATCATGGAGGAACACTTTAATTATGTGGGGGAGAATTTTGGTCATCATAAAAAAATATGGTTTGCAGGTCTAGGTCACATTTATGTGTCTACAGGTCCTATCAAAACCTATTTTGCACCTAATAAAAGACAATACTCTTTCATTAGCTAAGAAATGATCAATTTTTTAATTTATTTCTTCATACATATCATGATCCTCTGTTCAAGTATAATATCTCATTTTACTTCAAAAATTTTAAGGAAAATAATTTTTGGTTAGGAGCTTTGTAATTTCCTTAACTAGGAATTATAAAAGGTCCTTTATGTGAAGGTTGTTTTAAGGACCCTTAATACATAAAAAATAAATTTATATACAAGTATAGTTTATAATAATTAGGAGATCATGGAGATAAAAAAAAAGCACAACATATACATAAGAGTGAGCTTGGGATGTGGACAAAATTCCTTAAGTTGGCTTGTATGTGACGTACTTAGTAATGTTTAGTTTTTGAATTTTAAGGGAAAACCCTTATCCATGATGTAGTTTGATTCAAGAACATATGACTTGGAATCACTCTTTCTGAATAAGCTCTCATGTCTTCTTTGTTGGCTACTTTAAAGTAGATTTCTCCCAACAATGGTATTAGCAATCGCTTTAAGTTGGAAGCATACATTGACATTATCTTTCGATATTTCTCATGTTTCATTGTGCAATTTTCCTTCTTGTGATGTGTCCTCTCCTTGGTGGTGTCATTGGGTTTTATATTCTTTGACAACGTGATATTTCTTTAATTTTTCCTCTCTTGGAGATATTAGGTACAATGTTCCATAAGAAGAGAGCTTACATGAATTAAGCAAAGATCCCTTTCAACAATCCTTTACATGCATAAATTTTCATAAGCACTTAACACAACTTGTTAGGCATTATGAAGCTCAAAGTTTCAATCTATGGTGCCCTATTGAAGTTATCAGAGGGATAGTTTCATATGGTTAGTGTGACGAGAAACCTAAATGTGGGCATGAATTTCTCATTGTATGGTGGGAAGTTGATATAGAGGCACAACTTTCTCACTAAGCCACCCTTTTTGGTTACTAACCCAATGAATAGCCTAAAGTTTCCTTACCTCATAGTGAGTGTGTGTTTTGGAAAAACATATTAGACCTGGTCCACATCGTTGGACCATATAGACTTTTGAGGCTTGAGCCACTCTCTTTTTTTCTCCTTTTCTTTCTTCTTTATGTCTTTGGAATTGTATGTTTGTGCATCTTGACATTGCATATGATACACCTTGTGTGTGTCCCTTTGTACTTATGTTGGTTTGATGTAGGATCTTGGATCCTGGGGGCTTGGCCACCTCCTTAATATTTGTCATCCTATATCATCCACATTGGTACAATTGGATCCCTCTTGAATGTCTACTTTAGTGCAAGTTTGAAGCAAGTTCCTCCTCCCACTAAAGTTGTGGCTAAGTGCAGTAATAGAAAAAGTAGACCTTTTCCTCACTTAATTTGGAAATAATTAATATTAAAATGAGCCTAATGTTGCCTTGATTTAGTATTGTAATGTGTTTTCCACATTCACATTAATTTTAGGGCCCTTTTAAACTAAATGGACCTAATTGTGCCTTTTTTAGGGTGTTGTAATGTGTATCTTTACACTTTCACACTAATCTAGGGACTTATTAAATAATTAGACTTATTTATGCCTTAATTGGTCCTATTTTGCATCCACAACCCTAACTAAATGCATTTTCCTATGGATAATCCTGACATTTAAGAAATAATGAATCACAATTCAATGTTTTTAGTTGTGTTCTAGATCTAGTGATCTAGGATTCATACACCACCTTGGGCATATGAGTTCTACCTAGGTCTCAAGACTTGATTTTAAACAGTTCATTAATCAAGAAACTTATTAGATTTTGTGTCCTAATTTTAAACCATTGGGAATCATATGCCCCAACTAGTGTATGACTCTCGCCTTAACCACATCAAGGGTGTTGTCATAATAGTGGTTTACAATTTCTGAGAGGAACGAATTTTAGCTGAAATCACATATTTTTAGAAAATATAATGATTTAAGCCTTAAAAATTTCCATTTTAAGGATTCCAATTGAAGAGGGTTTGACCAAATCACCTTAGATCAAACCCCCTTGGATAGAACCTCGCTAGTTTTAAACCATACCTATAAAAGTGTCTCCTTTACACTTATCAAAATGCTGATAAAAAATCACTTTTGATTTAGATTTTGGTGGATCAAATGAATTCATTTAAAATTTATTTCAAATGATTATGGTATTCCTCAAAACAAGCTATCCAATGGATATAATTTTAATATGTTTTGGTTTTGTTATGTATTTGTTTTTTAAGTTTTATTAAACATAGGTTTTTCATCGAAAATAAATTTCTTTGTTCTTCACATGTGGAAAAATAGAAGATTATCAAAAAAAAAAATTGAAAAATATATTGCACTAGATATTGAAGTCCTTGATCCAACAAAAAAATTAAATTAAATTTTGACATATACAGAAAGTTACATTATACGGTCGCAAATCAATTGTAATTCATTTGACTTTTAAACTTGATTAAGGAAAAAATATTCAATAAAAACTATCTAACCAAGTGGAAGCACTAGATATTAGAGTTACAAATCTAAATTTGAAAGAATTAGAATTTTATCCTTAATGGAAAAATATGTTATACATTGTGTGTCACTTTTTAAAATGTTGTTTTGAAAAAATCTATTTTCATGGGAGATGGAAAAGAAGTGCAATTTGATTCCAAAAATTTTGAAAAAAATATTTTTTAGAATCTACAGACAAAATTTGATGAGACTCCAGTTTGCACCATCTTCAAATTCCCCATAGTTTACCCGCTATAGGTGCCCGAATGTGAAGATTTAGTTAAAAATAATAATTTCAGTGTTCAGTTTGGCCAAAAATTGTAAACCACTATTATGGAATCACCCCATGACTTATTTTAAATAAAATTCTTGGCAGGATTTTATTACCCTAGATCTGATGTTAGCTTGTAGTGTTGTAATTTCAAGAAATTTGGCATTGTAGACACACAAAATATGCATACATTGCAATCCACTAGTTTAATTAAATAACCTTCATTTAATCAAATCTAACATTTCATCCTTCAATCAAATAAATTCACTTCATCATTACCTCATTTAAATAAATCAATCAAATCCTAACATTTCATCTTTCATAAATCATCTCCTAGATTCATCTCTTTCAAATTAATCAACCTTTATCTTACATCCCCCTTTTAATTAAATAAACCAATATTTATCTAATTAAATCCCAAATGCATTTTCCATCCCTTTTGATTTAAATAAATCAAAGTATTTAAATCAAATAAGTCAAAATCACCTAAAATCATCTAAGCTAATCTAATCTTAATTAATCTAATCTAACCATCCATCACATCCTCTATATTTTCCCACTTGCACCAATAAAGCGTTTTAATTCATTTATAAATTCCTCATTTTCCCTTAACAAAGCATCTTTTGGGAATATTCTCCAAGTTTGAATATGAAGGAAAGTTGACATGTACATCCAACATGGCAATAAATTCTCTCTTACATGTTCCCCACTCAACATTTAACTCTAAAATTCAAATTTGAATCTCCCCCTCTTTGGCACATTGGCCAAAGCTTGTACATTCCTCAACCTATCACAATGTGACAAGTGGCTTCATCTCATTGGTTGAATCTTTTTCCCACATTCATCCATTTGGCTATTTCTCTCATCAAATTATTCTATAAATGCAAGGCTTATTCTGAACATCAAATCATCTACAATCTCATGCAAAGTCACTGTCTTCAATTGAGAACTGATTTTGTCCACTTCACTCCATCTTCAAGGAATCTATCATTGATCTTAACAAGGATTGGGAAAGGGTCACTTTGCACAAGTGACACCAATCCACTATGGGATGGATATATATCTTGCTTTTATTCTCTCAATTAGTTTGTGTTATTATCTTGTTTATGAAGGCATGATGCATTATTTCATAGGAGCACTATGGTATTTGCAGATTTGGCATCCACATAATGGTGCTAGAGAGAGGGTTGTTGCTCATGCTTGTTTGAAGATCTTACCATCTAACATACTGCTTGTGTTTCTAGATTTTGTATCTTAGTTTGAATTCTTTTATTTCACATTAAGATATTCTATTACGTTAATGGCTTTTGTCTGACTTGGCGTAGCTTTATGCCTACCAATTACATTTTCTTGAAAATCTCTAAAATCCTTTTTATCTAGTGATATTTTGCGATTTGTTAGAATGCTAATCTCTCATATTTGGATCACTCTCTCATATTACAGTATGTTTTGGGTATGTGTATAGTTCGATTTACTCTTAGGATAAGAAAGGCTATAGCTTCATTTTCTTAATGATATATTTTCTTAGTTATTGGGAAAGGGTCATTGGCACAATTGACACCAATCCAATATGGAATAGGTACTTGTTATGCTTTTGAAATTTCTTTTTGATCCCTTTTGTTATTTGTTGCATTTTGAAGCATAAGATGTTATTTCATAGGAGCATTTGATAAATTTGCATGTAACTAACCCATGTTTGAGGTTTTAGAGTTTATGCAGATTTTGAAGGGTGCTTCATTATAGCACTAGAGGGAGGGTTGTTGCTCATGCTTGTTTGAAGATCTTACCATCTAACATATTGCTTGTGTTTCCAAATTTTGTATCTTAGTTTGAATGCTTTTATTTCACACTATGATATTCCATTATGTTAATGGCTTTTGTCTTACTTGGCACAACTTTATGCTTGTCAATTACATTTGCTTGAAAATCTCTAAAAGCCTTTTAATCCAGTGATATTCTGTGATTTTTTAGAATGCTACTCTCTCATATTTGGATCACTCTCTCATATTATGGTCATTAACAATAAAAATGTATGCAATAGTATGTTTTGGGTATGTGTATGGTTTGATTTACTCTTAGGATAAGAAAGGCTATAACTTGATTTTATTAATGATATCTTTTCTTAGTTATGGTTGACTTCACTTAACTTTCAATCTTGATGCTCATGTTACGTTCTCCCTATAGTGGCTCATATACCAATTGCGCGCCTTTATGTCTCTTTATCTTTCATCACCCTTTCATATGTCACTGCCTACAACACCTATATTGCTGTCATAGAAATCTCCTTAATCTGATTCAACAAGTCTCACAAATAGGCCAACTCCTTGAATGATAGTGCATCAGCTTTCCACAGCTGCAATGAGTGAGGAATCATATGATGACAGGTACAGACTAGTAGTGTATATGCTGCATATATATATGTTTGAGCCCTATACTTGTATGTGTCTCCTTTTGGATAGGCCAGTAGATGTTGGAAAAAGTGGTGGAGCCCTAACTTTACTCCTGCTAATTGCATATGCCTAAAATTTTCTAATGTATCTTTAATAAATTTATTCTACATGCATCTTTTGTAATCATTTGTGGTTCAAAAACCAAAAAGCGTTCTAAATCCTGTGATTCAAAAAATGTTCTAAAATCATGTGGTTCAAAATTTTCTAAAGCCTCTTTCAAACATTTATTATGCGTGGAAGAGGAGGAGTGATGTTAATACGAATTCAAGCTCTTGATTGAACCTCTTAGTTGGGTGCTATCACCATAAGCTCACCTCTTGAGTCTCACCCAGGCATACAAGGTGCTTTATCATGGCTTGAAAGTCTACGTCCTTCAAAATACACACACCTATTGCTTGAAAGTCTACACACACTCATTGCTTGAAATTTGTGTCCTTCTAGTTGTGGGAATTTGTTCTTACACCTGCTAATAGCATTCGCTTGTAGGTTTCTAATTCCGCACCTGCCAAATGCATCTACTTGAAGAAAATTATTCTCTATTGATGTAATACATTTTCCATTTGCATTGGCTTGAGAACTGTCTTCTTTGACATTTATGGCATAGTTTGTACTTGGCATTATAAACATTATGCATTAAGGAGGTTGGTTTCGCTTAAATGTTGGTTTAGCATTGATAAGGATGCCTAGATGTTCTGACTTTTTTTAAAAACATCGACTGACATTGCTGCTTGAATTTTATTATTGCCAACCACTCCATTCCCTAAGCATTTGCTAGGATCTTTCTATGCAATCAGTTGAAGGATAAATGAACTTCAATGCTAGATATGATTTTATTTTGTCATCTTAAAGCTTCTATCAGTTGTTGTGAGTGAAAAGGGGCTAGCCCATTTTTTTTTTTGACTTCAGCACTCTAATAAAAAAGAAACTAGAATTCAGTAGTACACTTGCCAATTGCATGAATTTGAATAATTAATTACATAAGTTTGAAGGCCTCCTTTGTATATCATAAATGTGTTTGAATTTGAACAATTAATTACATAGTTTTGAAGGCCATTTGTAGTTTCTTTGAAAACTCCCCAACTGTCATTACCATGCGGATTTACACATACTAGATGCATTTGCTTTAAAGAGTCAAAAGTCTTTCTATAGGGCAGTTACATTTGATTTTTTGGTAATATATGGCTTTAGTGAATGATTTTGGTAATTGATTTGATTGGGTGTCTTTTTATACTATGTCATTATACTTATTAATCCTATAGTAAATGTCATTTTATATTATCACATCATTTTGATAGTCAACATTTCAAATTAGGAGGGTGCTTTTGAAAGATGTACTCCTTATGATTGATAAAGTTTTTTAGCTTAGAAATAATATCAAATCACTTTGATTAATATGATGGTCAACATTTGAAATCGGGAGGGTGCTTTTTGAAAGATGCATTTCTTATGGGAGGGTGTTTTTTTTGAAAGGTGCATTTCTTATGATAAGCTTGCAAACTTTATCACATCATTGTGATTGTTATGATAGTCAAGAGGGTGCTTTTGAAAGATTTATTCTTTATGGTTGATTTATGGGCTCAATAACTTTAGTCAATATCAAGTGTGAAGGAAGGGGTCTAGCAAATGTGATACTTTTCAATAAAATCAATATCGAAGCATGGTCCACTTATAAATACTTTTTTTATTATCATGATCATCCAAATATTTGTTCTTTCATTTATTATTTGAATTTAATGATCCAAATGAGTTCAATATTTTGATTCTCACATGCCTTCCTTTTGTCTAACAGGAAAATGAAGGAAAACGAGGAGCATTTTGAGCTTGCAATGGATTTTTGAACATCAAAATTGAAATTCAAAAGCATTTTTGAATGCTTGGAGATTTTGTCATACACCTTAATTTTCTGTTTTAGGCTAACTCATCTTTGGTTTTTGTGGTTTTTGGCTTTAAAACAAACCTTACCTAGGCTTTCAATTTTCATTGTGAAAGGGTTAAAAAATGAACTTTAGGCAACATTGACTAGATTTCATTTGAGGTTAACAAATTGAATAAGGGAACTCTCATATCTCATTTTGATGCTTTAAAATGAATCAAAATCATTGCTTTGTGGATTTAAAAAAAACATATACAACTATGTTTTTGTGATTGCTTACTTAAACTAACATCATTGAAAAGGATGTATGCACTTCTCTCCCGCTTTATAGTGATCTTGAGAATCAAAAGGCATTTTTTGTGATCTTAGGTTGAGACAAAGTGATCACCTCCACACTTCATTTTTGGCTTAAAATTGAACAAAACACTATGCGGGTGTGAGCAAAGCATTATTGAGTACATTATCTCTCTTTGTGTTTCAAACAAAGATTGATCGAGTTACGAATATTGTCTTTACTCACTTTTTTAATCATAGAAGGAATGCCTTAGGGAAAAAGTACTCACCCAAGGGAACAACTCAACCGGTAACACTCTAAAGGCAAGAGTATTTCCAACTAGGATATAAATGTGGGTATTGGAGTAAATGCCAGTATCACGTAGTTGGCTCCAACGAGATGGATCTGAAAAGGGAATCTCACTGTATGGATCAATCTCCACAAGTAGAAATTTTGAATTAAAGCCCTTGTTTGTAGCAACCAACTAGTCCATACAATGATTTTATCAAAGTGGTGCATTGGAACTTAGATTCCAAGAAGTTACTTGCTATGTCTGATCTTGGTTAAAATATTGAGGTTAAGACTTTATTCTTAACATACCTTTTTATTTTTTCCTTGGTTGCATGTAAAATCATCTCTTCTACTATGAAGAGCATGAGGTCATCCCACCAAGAAAAATGTACCAATTGAGCTACGATGTTATATTTCTTGTGAGTTAGTTTGAAAACATAGTGCTTGGATCCAAAACATTAAAACCAACGTTCAATGAATCATCAAAATTTCAAACCCTTTGTAAGGAACAAATAACTTTGAAAAGTCCACATGTTACTACTTTTTCCTAGGGGTTCTTATCCCTAGAAGTCTTCTAAACACTAAGACCTATATCTCAATTTGTTCATTCCAATGTCAACAATAGGAAACTATGCTCTTGAAACCTTGATTTTCACATCATGGACCTTGTGGAATGAAAAGGAATTAAGACATAGACATTCAGTTTGAAAACTAAGCAAGAAGTGTGTTTGTGGTAAAAGTAAGTCATTAACCAAGATTAACTCAAATTGAACCCCACACATATGCTTGTTTATCTTTTTATCATCTTTCGAGCAAACATTAGTCTTTTGGTTTTGAACTACTCTTAGAGAAAAGTAAGTTCTTCAGTATCTTGGTCTAGTAAAACAAGTCCTTCTGTTGATGGTGTTTTTATGAACTTCTCAACACAAGTAGTACGTAGATGTACTACCTCTCTTGAAAGACAATACTCCACAATCGGATTGCAGAACACTATCCCAAGGTCTCTTGGATGTCAGATCTTGATAGTGCTTGGATACCTCAGTAGTTTGATGTGATTTGCTGGAATCACAAGGTGGTCTTATAGGAAATACAAAGTAAGGACACAAAGTATGGAAGTTGGACCTTGAAATGGAGTTCTTGGGATGGGAAGTTGTTATGCATAGGCTGTATGTTCAAACAACGATCTTGGACTCCATTTAGTTGTTGGATTTGGCTTTACAATGTGCAATGAGCGTTAACATAGGTCAGTTTATAAAAAAAGAAAAAGGCAAAGGGAAGGAAAAGTTCCTAAGTCTGCAACTAGCTATCAATAGTGACAATGGAGTTCCTGCAATGGACAATTTCTTAAAACAATATCCCACTTAACCAAGGATTTCACAGTATCATGGAAATTGTGCTATCTTCTAAGGTCTGCAGATATTTTATCCTTCATCCACCACATACATGCATGAATCAAAAATAAATGTTTGGAGCAGCTTTGAAATCAAGTCCAGGCTAATTTTGCATAGCTATCTACCATCAGCAAACAACAAAAAGTATGGACAAAGGAATCATCAACAAGGCAGGAATTTTCATAATCACCCAACAGCATTTCTAAGATCTATCCAAAGAAATAAGATAACTAACTAAACAGCAATGAAATCTAAGTCAAACATCTAACATTGGAGATTGAATCAAGTAACATGGGAGAAACCAAGAAAATACACCAAGTCAATGCCCTTTTCTTATAAATTTCTGTAGCATGTCTTTACAACAACTCAACTCTCACTTTACAAATAAGAGAAGGGCTCTATTTATAGTTTTCTAGAAGTTAAATGACTGGCCAAGATTCATTACAAAATAGGGTTTCACCTACCCCCAAATAGATCACAATTTAAATTACATTTTCGTCTCTTCCCTATTTCGTTCTCTAGCTGATAGCACTGTAGTTCTTTTGTCCTGTAGCTGATTGTTGTTTTTTTGCTATAGCTACTCTTCAAGAAGCTCTTCATCCTTGGCTAGGTTGTCCTCTTGTTCCTCAGAAGCTACATGTTCTATGTATTTGAGGACGACCGCCTGGAGCTTGTCTATTTCAAGGATTTCACACCACAATGCTTGATAGCTCCACTCCTAAGCATTTTCTTCCAGCCTTTTCCAATCCTCATCATACTTTGAGCCTTGGTCTCTGAATAGTTCTGATTGGTCGAAGTGACAGGCTGCAAAACTCAGGAATTTCATTGTGATATCTCCAACTGTCCCATCCTTCATCTTTTCCTAGAAGTATGGTTTTATCTTCTCTGGATCCATTTGCACCGTGGGCATATCATAGCCCATCATCAGCTTAAGATATCGGGCACATTCCACCCGGATTTCCTTGATCCACTCGATGTTAGGATCCACCCTGCTCAAGATTTGCTCCAACCTCTCCTTCCAGTTGTCAAAGTCTCTGTGCCATACATCCATTAGCCAGTGATCTTCTTTTTTTAAACTCTAGCTTCTCCTCCCACATGGCCTCAGGCATTTGAAGGATAGCTTCGATCCTTGGGAAGGTAGAGTCATAGGTTGCGGGAAAATTGGTGCAAAGCCTCTTTATGCTCTCTAGAGATTGCATCAGTTCCAAGAACTTGTTGGTTGTTCAGACAGGCTGGCTGATTCCCATGTTTCCAACGTATGAGACTTGTCAAAACCAATCCTCGATGGTCTTGTCCAAGTTCTTCCTTCTCTCCATTTTGTCAATCTTCTCTTTGGAGAGTAGTTGTGGTGCGGCCGTGGAGGTAGTGGGCAGGTCATGCACTAAGGACCATTGCTGTATATAATCTGTTAATGATGCAACCTGCGCCTTGAGCTCATCCTTGGAGATTTTATCCTGCTTTATCAGGTGCACCATTGTGGCCACTGACTCCTCAAGGTGCTCGACCTTCTGCTCTTTGGTTGCAGTTTCCAAGTCAATGGTAGAGATGTTATAACTCACCCCTGCTTGGCCAATCATAGGCGTTGCAATTTGTGTTGCTCAAGAGTCAGAAGCATCCATGGTTACTTTGGATCAGACCTTGGGCTTCTTCTCCTTCTTTATTGTGATTTGGGCTCGAGCCAAGATGACCTCCAACCTCGCCCTTGGTTCCTTTAGTACAGGGATCATTTTCTCAAGTTGCCTCTCCAACCATTCAGGCATAGTTGACTTCCCTTTCGGCAAATCATAGTCACCCTCGCCCCTCTCAGTCAAAGGCAAGACCTCTACCTCTTTTTCCTTTTGGAATTCTCCTTTCTTTTGGGCAACATCCTCCTCCTCTTCATCAGAGTCATGAATGAACATGAGGCGTTTGACAAGTAGCTTGGTGGATGGTTGTCGGAAGGGACTTCCTTCTTTTGTTGTTTCTTCTTCTTTCTTCTCCTCAGTATCCCTAGCCTCGGGACTTCTAAAAACATGGGTTTCAGCCTCGGTTAAGTCCTTTATCTGATGTTCTTCTGGTGGCTGCCCCTCTTCACCATGTGGTGACTTTTCTATTTCCTCTCCAATGTCTTTCAGTTGCTGCACCATTTCTTCTTCAAGGTCATCATCAAAGGTCTGAATAATTTCCTTAGCACCCGAGCCACCCTCCTCGTCCCCACTCTCAGAAGAGCCTATCTCCTCCTCCTCATAAACCACACTGTCAGTGGTTCGGTGCTCGTACTCTAGGTGCTAGTGATACTCATCAGCCTCCTCTTCAATAGGCTTCGAGGCTTCCTTCTCTCACTCCTCCAACTCCTTCCTGATTAACATTGTAGCTTCCATAGCTGGCAGCCCTATCGGTGGCTGTGACGGTTGAGCTGTTGCAAGGACTTGGGCGAGGGCTACTTGGAGAGTTGGATCCATCAAGATTTGGGAGAGCTTAGGGGGAAGGTTTTGCATATGTCGTGTAAGAGTCTCGGGCATAGTGGCAACGGGAATAGGTGATGTTATGGTTTCTAGAGGGAGTGATGTGATTGGCGACATGGCAATAGAGGAAGGGGGATTAGTCACGTCGGAAGAGGAGTCAATGATTAGTACCGATTCAGTTGGAGGCAAAGGGGAAAGATGGACAGAAATGTCCACTGCCGGAAGGGAAGCGGCGACCATAGCCAGGGAGGTGGGTGGTGCTGTAGGAGGGACAGGAAGAGCCAATGGAGGCTATAATTCTATCACACCCACCACTTGTTTAAGACTTTTAGGGGATGAGCCTCCCTCTTCTTTCTTTGCAGAGGCCTTGGGGTCTGGAGACTACGTGGTCTCTATTCCTTTTCTTTTCTGGGACCTAGTGACGGGAAGAGACTTGGAGGTCTCAACAGTTGACGTGGTGGCAGCAACATCCTCTATGGCACTCAGCTCACTTTTGAGCCCCTCATAGGTCAGCACTACTCCTTTCCGCTTTAAATGTGCCCCCTGCCCATCAATCCACTCATTAGTGTGAGCTAAGACCGACTGGGTGATGGTGTCCAGGTCATCGACCTCTTGTTCATCCCAGTCAATCGATGGTATTGGTAGATTGGAGACCGCCGGGTATCCCAGATGCATGATGGTAGACTCATCCTCCTTGACCTAGTCTGGCACGGGGAATGGTTGCACCCTTCTCACGAACTGCACAGTCATCTGCATGTAGTGCCTTGCGCACACTTCTTTTTCATCTTGGCAGTCGGCCCAGAAATCCTCAATGTGATATTGATGGGCATATGCTGGCCCTAGTGCTTTCCTGACATGGCCATGCAGGTCCATCTGTGGGCGAACGGTGTGCCAGTCAAAATGGTACTCCTTCAGCTCCTTCTCAGAGTTACCAGCACATTGTGACATCTATAATTGGTACATGCCTTGGCCGAGGGCCATGGGGTAGGAGATGCCCGCTATATGATTGTTGTTGAAGATGGCCTGCAGGTGTTGGAGCTGTCGAGAAAGCTCCAGGAGGATGATCCTATCATTGGGGTACCGAGGCAATCTATTCGGCCTTTTAGTGAAGCCCTGAGCATGGATGTACATAAACTTTGGGTACTAGATGAAAAGAAAAGCATATTGCTTCAGAAGCGCTCTGGCGCTGTGGGAGACCCTCCTCTCAAAATCTCCAGTGATCAACCTGATGATATGGCCAATGAAGGCGTCATTGACCCTGCAGTAGTCTTTCTTGAAATTCTGGTACTGAAGCAGTAGATATTTGTCAAAGGGTTTGAGTCCTTACTTCTACCCCTGATCGGGTGCCAAAAACAACCCCCTATACTATCTTTGATCTGCCAGGGAGTATACACAGTAGGAGGTCATATAGAATTTAGAACTCTTCTTTACGTTAACAAACTGCTCATGGAAGCAATTGCTTATGATTCTACCCCAGTAGAATGAAACCTTGGTTGTGACATCTTCGTTTCTTCGCAGAATCTGTTCAATGAAATAGGCCATCCCTTCCTGGAAGTAGGTGGCCATTGGAAAACCCATAACCCTACTCAACATGGTTACTAGGTCATGGTAATCCTCATGGAAATCGCTACGGAAAAGCTCTTGAGGAACTTTCACAGTGCTGCCCCATCTCTCCTTAAGCCAATGTAGGTTTATCGACTTCTTGCATCCTGTTGGGTTATCATCCCACGCCGCTTGACATTCTTCTAATGTGGGGACCTCCATCTATTGGAATGTGGGTATATGAAAGGTCTTTGTGATCCCCTCTGGGGACATGTCTACGAGGATGTTTCCCTCCTTATTGAAAATTGTTCTGGTATCTATCTGATACACTTCTCGGCAGGCCATGACCAAATAGGGTGCCACGAGGGATGGAGGGAATCTAGCAACCTTAGCTATTCCACTCTGCCTTATGAATCTGGCATTCTTTGTTGTCGGGTTGACCTTGACCCTCTGTGTGAATTCAACAATATCCACCTGGCCAATATTAGTGTTGGTGATTTCCTTCCAATCCATTGTGACCTTTGAGTGGAGTGGCTTGCCCTAGAATTGGTACTTCATCTGGTGCTTGTCCTCTTTCCCTCGAGGGGTCCTTCCTGACCTCTTACCCCTGCCCCCTTCGGCGGATGCCCCTAAAGTTCCAGCACCTGATTCCATATATTCTGCAAGCAAGGGTGAAGTTAGCACAATGGGTCATGAAGACATTCATGTTAGTCCATATCTTGAAAATAATATTCATTTCAACTAATCAACCAAGCATATCATGAACTTTCATCTCAAGATGTTATTGATCTTTGTTTTAAGGCATTTGGACAATCCAGACCCGGAGGGCTGAACTTCCCTGGCAGGAATGTTGTCTGGAAGGGAAAACACAGTGGAAAGCCCCCGAAGACCTTCTTTGGTCACATTTAAATATGCCAAGAAGTTCATGATGAAGAGGAGAAAAATTCAGCACATGGCTCGAAGTTAGATCTTGGATTTGGGCTTGTTAGGATCGATTTAAGGAAGCATGGAAGTCCCAAGTTAGAAAGCTGTCAGGAGATAGTAGTTTGGAGGGGCAGACAGCTAACGAAAATCCGAGGATGCAAGTCTGGGGTCCAGTGCCCGGAGGGCCAAAAGGCAGCCGGTATTATGTAATTTCACTTTAGAGGGCTCAGGCTGGCGATCCCAAGATGGCGAGCGACCTTTGTTGTTTGGGACGGTAAACACCGGACGGAAGTCCAGGAGGGGAAATCCGACAGGGGAAGTCTGGCAGCATGGATTCACACTTAAAGTTTCATGGAAATCGACAGGGCGAAACCCGAAAGCTGGGACGACAAGAGGGATTTTTTGCTTGGAGCGGCAGGCGAGGACAGGAATCTTGGGACACGGGGCCTAGAGAGCAGATGGCTGCTCAGAGTTTTGATGATATCCCACAGCAAACATTGCATCGAGGCCCGGTGATCGGAAGGACGGGGTGAAATTTCCCCGACGGTAGGAGAGCGGCGGAGTTCAGAGAATGGAAGTCCGGACACCAAGGCCCGAAAGGCGCGATAGACGCGGACGTGAAAACACAAGCCAACGGCGGGGCAAAGGTCAGGGTCTGAAGGTCGGACAGCATCGATGAGTTTGCTGAAAGACTTTGCCATGGGGAATGGCAAAAAATTGAGCACGAAAACCCATCGTCTGAAGCTTGAAGGTGAAAATGATGCAACGATTTAAATCGCCAGGGGTTAATCAGCATAAGCACTGGTGGAGCCCGGAGGGTGGGACGCCAGGCGACGTTTTCCATTTAAGAAGGAAAATCACTCGTGGAACTCCAGAGATTGCACTCTGGGGTCTCGGGCCCGAGATGACCAAAGGACACATGTTAAGTTTCAAGTTTTCACGGCGAGGAGCATGTCGGGATCCGGCAGCCGGGAGGCAGGGGGAGGTTTACTGTTTGGCGCGGCAAAGAGCAGGCAAATCTCTGGATGGAGAAGTTTGAAGGCTCGAGCCCGACAGGTGACATTGCCGTCGGCAAGATTGTTCGAAGTTTATAGTTGGACGGTGAAGGCGGGTCTCGCGCCCGAAACAAATGTTTTCCCTGAGCGAAGAACGGCCGCGACAGGGAGAAACTCTGGATCGACAAGGACCGCATTTTAAGAGGTTTGCTCAATTTTCTAATATATGGGTTTGGTGCGCAATTTGGGGTTCTATCACTTTATGCCCTCCTAATAATTTTTTCATTGATTTAAATCTTTCAAAATCACAAAAAAGATGCACAGGATGGAAAACGGATGGCCTACCTCGAACACGTGGATTGGAGAGATGTGGGATCCACCTACGATTGACAGAATGACACTGAGGGTGATGATCGTGACGTTGCCGAAGATGGTGGGCTCCAAATGATAGCTAGTCCAATTTTCTTCAATCCTGATCGATGAAAATGACTGGCCGAATTAGGCATTTTATACCCCGACCGCCATGAATGAGCACATTAAATGTAGGTACGACCAGCAAAAAGTTGGTGGATTTGAAGTTGGGGACGACGGTGGGAAAGTCGGGGCCCAACGGCCGGGAGGGCGCAAGACAATGGCCATCGCTTGAAGTTTGATTGGTTAAATGGCGATGGCGGGAAGTGGGTCAAGGCCCAGAGGGCGGAGTGCCTACAGAGATCCGCTGTCAGGGACGGTAGAACCGTCACTGAATTCCGGAGATAGAATTTTGAATGGCCAGGCTCGAAAGACCCCATGGCAGATAGGGGACGACACCAACCTCGGATGGCGAAAGGATCGGTGGGACCTGGAGAGTGGGACGCCACAGGGAGTCTGCCATCATGGATGGTGAAACTCAAACGGAACACGAGAGGAGGAACTCAAGGGTCCGGGACCCGAAGGGCGGGGCGCCGCCCAGAAAATTTTCAAGAAGTTTTAGACGGTGCGCAGGGATTCAGACCCCAAGGTCCAGAAGGATGCCCAACGGACGCCGCAGGAACAGTAGTGCCAGAGGGGAAACCCGGAGAGGGAATCCCAGACGCCCGGGCTCGGAAGGGCCCAGGGCTGTTTTTAGGGCCAAATAGCCAAAGGGACCCCGTGAGGTGTCGGAACGCAGCAAAACCAAAAGGGGGAGGCATGGTGAATTTATGGTGGGACTTTGAAGCAACATCGACCATCCGAGACATCAAAAAGTGGGCACGCAAAATGAAGCGACAATAAAAATGACCCGGCAAGGGGAAAGAAAAGAGGGTCCCCATTCCGAACAGGGCATGTGTGCTAAGGGCACAACAAATTGTGACTCCGCTGGAGAATGCTCCTGAGTGTTCTAGGGATAAATATTCATTTAGGACCCAGAATCTCTGGTTTCGCAAACCAAGAGTGGCTTCCAAAGATGAATCTGGGAGAATGAGATCCTTAATTGGGTTAGCATACAAGACATCTCAGAAGTGTGTGTGGTGAGTTCATTCCTTTTCTCAGAATAGTGACCAGGGTTACCAATTCAACCGAGCAAGCTACATAAATCGTCTAACACCAAAAGTAACCTATACATTACTCCACTGCCAGTCAGGAGTCCATAGCCCTAACGGAGTTGTTGCTACAATCTCACAGATATTGGTCTACTGTCGGTCGGGCGTCCATAGCCCCGGTAGAGTTATTCGAACACCCATATAGTCATTTATTTCCTTTTTCAGAATTCTTTTTTCTCTTTTGCTTTCATATTTCACTTCTCTTTTATCATTTAGTTCAACCAAGTAAGCATTGAAGCCTACAATGGGTTTGAGACTGCAGTGGTCACTAGAGTAGACTTGAGATTTTTCACTCACTAGGGTGTTATAACAACCATAGTACGGTCCTTTAGAAGTTATTATTATGTGCTTTGTGCGAGACCTAAGATGTGTGTAAGAAGATCTAGCTAAGGGTCAAGTTCTGAGCAAAGTTCAAAGAAGGAAATTAGACACGGGCAGCTTTCAAAGACCAATAATCAAGAGTGAATGTTTAGCCAAAGAACGTAAAGAACAGACAGCAAAGTGAATCACTTGTCAAGCAAGCACGGCCACCGCAAAGGAGCGGAAAACATCTTTTGAAACAAAACTTCTAGGAGGGAGAAAATAAAAGAGCGATGCAAACAAAATGCAAGCAAGCCAGAAAGAAAACTACCCTAACCTATGTACAAGTATTTACAATGAAAAGCTCGAAGGAGCTCAAGCCTTGAAGTAATGCTTTAGGTGCTACCCGTTGACTGGAAATGGGACGTTTTCACCAGTTAAGGTCTTTAGGCGGAAGGCATTATCTCCCAAAATCTCAGCTATTTGAAAGGGGCCAAGCCACAGCTTGTCGAATCTGTTGTGTCCCCCTTTCTTTTCATGGGTCTTGCCCCAATACACCAAATCTACAATCCTAAAGGCCTTGATCTTGGCTCAGCAGTCGAACCATCTCTTAACTACGCCCTAATGTTTGGCAAAATTTTCTATTGCATAGTCTTGAACTTCATCTAAATGCAAAATCTCAGCTAATCGAGCTTCCCTACGATATCCTCCTTCATAAAAATCGTTAATGAACTGAAGTGTAGGAATCTTCAGATGGATGGGGAATATAGGCTCTAGGCCATAGACAAGGTGGAACAGAGAATCACCGAGGGTAGCCTTGTGGCGAGTGCGATCAGCCCAAAAGGTGAAATGGAGCTGGGTATGCTAGTCCTTGGGATTCCTATCTAGCAGCTTTTTTATCACAGTAATCAGGTTTTTATTCATAGACTTGGCAAGGCCATTTCCCTAAGGGTAGTAATTGGATGAGAATTTAAGGGCAACCCCATAGTCACACGCCCAACTAGCAAATTTTAATGAAGAAAATGCAGGTCCATTATCGCATACCAAAGCATAGGGACAACCAAAACGATTTAAAATGAAACTTTCTAAGAAATTAGTAACTACTTCAGTTGTGCATTGCTTACATACTATTGCTTCCATCCATCTAGTACAGTAATTAGTAGCGGTAAGAATGTACATGTGTCCCACAGATGAAGGAGGCCTTACCGGACTGATGAAGTCAAGACCCCATTGCGCAAACGGCCTTACCTCCAACACAGGTTACAGTGGGAAAACAACATTCTTCTCCCTAGTGGCAGTGGTCTGGCATGTGTGACTTGAACGAACATGGCAATGGGTATCCTTGAAGACAGTTGGCCAATAATATCCTGCCCTCAATATTTGATGTGTCGTGGAAGAACCAGAACCATGGCTAGTGCCAAATTTGTTGTGAAACTCTTTCAAGACTCGATCTGCTTCTTCCTTGCCAAGGCATCTCAAATAAATGCCTTCATGGTTCTTCTTGTAGAGAATGGAACCCTACAACATGTAGCCATTTCTTTTCAATCTTAGGGCCCACTTTTGGACTCCTTGCAGGTGCGGCAGACACTTATGGTTCAACAGATAGTAGACGATATTCTGGTACCACTCTCCTAGGGAGACATCTTCAAGCTGGTAGTGCTACACAGTGAGTTTGGGTCCAACTTCTGCTACAGTTTCAGCAATTGTGCAGGTGAGTGCCTGTCCTCTCACCAATTTCATTAGTTGGATCTCCATATCATACTCTTGGAGCAGGGTGACCCATTTAGCTCTTCATTCACCCAATTCAATTTGCATGAGCAGCGTTTTTACTACTAGGTCGGAGACAATGGCAAACACCTTGTTGCGTAAAATGTAGTGTCTAAATTTTTTCACTCTTCTGATGAGAGCATACGCCTGTTTTTCAATGTTGTGATATCACAATTAATCATCCTTGAGGGGAGCACTCATAAAGGTGATCGGATGCTCGTTTCCTTCATCGTCCTTCTAGGTCAACATGCTAGCACAGGAATGCTCTGAAGCAAATGAGTAGATGTAGAAAGGCTTCAGATAATTTGGGCTAACTAATACAGGTGCCTTAGCGATGGCCCATTTGATTTATTTGAAGGATTGTTTGGCATCAAGTGTCCATTTAACTTTGGCGTCTTGTTTGAGCATAGCATTGAGAGATTTAACAATCTCCATGAAACCTGTGATGAATTTTTAGACAAAGTTGATCTTTCCAAAGAAAGATTTTAATTCTTTCTTACTTCCTGGGGGCTGGATTTTGAGTAAGGACTCGATACATTCAGGATCTATGGATATTCCCTACTCGGAAATGATATTCCCGAGCAATCAGCCTTCGCTCACTCCGAAAATGCACTTCTTGGGGTTAAGAGAAACTCCAAACTCCCTACATCGCTAAAATATCTTGCACAAATCGAAGATGTGATCGCCTCGCCTTTTAGAAAACACGGTCAAATCATCCATGTAGATGATTATGCACTTACCAATTAGGTCCTTGAAGGCGATATCCATGGCGCGTTGGAAAGTGGCGCCAGCATTGATGAGCCTGAAATGCATTCTTCTATATGCAAACATCCCCCACTTAGTGGTGAACGTCGTTTTGTGATGATCCTCATATTGCACCATTACCTAGTTATATCCCGAGGATCCGTCGAGGAAAGACATCATCTGGGAGCCGTTGACGATCTGCAACACCTCATCCAATGAAGGTACTAGATAGTTGTCTTTCTCCGAGGCATGGTTCAGATTGTGAAAATCCACACACAATCTAATCTCCCCATTCTTTTTCTTGACGAGGAAAGAATTGGCCACCCATGTGGAGTGCCTGACTGGAAAGATAATTCTTGCTGAAAGCAACTTTTGTACCTCCTTGTAAATGACACGTTTCAGCAAGGCATTGATAGGGCGCTGCCGCTGGTGGAAGGGCCTCACTTCTTTCATAAGGGGGATGGTGTGTGTAATGATAGACGTGTCATAAGTTTTCAAATCTTCATAGCTCCATGCAACCACATCATGGTACCTTTGCAACACATCCATGATTCCTCTCCTTTCCTCTGGCATGCACACCTTGCCGATAAAAATATTCTTGATCTCCTCAGTTGTCCCAAGGTTGTGTGCATTGCACTGGTTGCTTATGGCCTTCTTTTTCGTTTGCTGATCCTGATCTCTGATCTGGTCCAAGTCAAATATGCACTCCAGCTAAACCATGCCTCTGGGGATTGTGTTGTTTTGAGGTTAATAACCCCCTCTATGTCCAGTTCAGCTTCTTGTGGATCAGCTTCATCAATTACTTGAGCTGCGAAGTCATCGAAACTTGTGATGAATTGAAGGATATGTTGGTCATCAATGAAGACTTGCAAGTGGGTAACATTATCTGGGATTGATGGCATGGACGTTAACTCAATCGTGAATTTCTTGAGCCCAGACAGAGAGAGGGATTGTAAAGTGCTGGTGGCTTAAGCCAAGGCGTCAGCTGTGCGATTCTAAGCATGAGAGATCAATTGTATATTGAATGCATCTAAGCCCTCCAAGAGATCCCAAACCCTATGCCTATAGTTTGTAAGTCTCCGGTCATGACAGGAATATAGCTTCCTAACCTATTTAACCACGAGCTCGAAATCCCTGAAAACTTGTAGCATTTTTATATATTTCTTCAAGGCCATGAGGAGGCCAAGGACTAAGGCCTCGTATTCTGCTATGTTGTTGGTACAATAGAACTGCAATTGGTGGGCAGCTAGAAACGTCTTACCCATTGGGCTAATGAGTTTGAATCTGGCCCCGGCTCCCTGTCTGGACTTGGATCCATCAAATCAGAGCGTCCAGCATGCGGAGGGTTCCTTTTTTCAGGTCTAATTGAGCTTCTATTGCCTTTTGGCTGGACGGCTGGCCCTGTGACCTTAGGGGAGCTTTCTGGTTTGATGTATTGATCAACAGGTGGTTCTACTGGTGCCTTTGTTGGCATTTCTATCTCAAGAGCAGCTAATTTTATAACATGTGCAACTGCTGCTTGGCACAAGTAACAATCAAACTCAGAGTGTGTAGCATTGTGAACCCTGCACCAGTTCAGCAACAAGAGATCCTGTAAATTCATTTGGGTCCCTAAGCTGAGCTGATCCCTTGCGCATTTCTCCATGAATTCTTGAAAGCCATTGAGTAGTCCCTAGTCGTCGTCCTTATTAGGTTCATCATCAGCTTCTATCAGTGTTTCTATGTCTGGGAGCATATGTGTAGAATCACTCGAAGGACTACACAACACCAGTAATACTTCATTCGCACCTTCTTCCTAAAGCTCAACCTCATTTTGGTGGGTAAAAAGGCGATAATTCCCCAAGCCGGTCTTGGTGAACAGCACCTCGTTGAGATTCTTCTACTCTGTGATCATGTATTTCATACGAGGTTCACGGTCGATACAGATCTGTTTAGGCAACCCCTTCTATGGTAGCCAAATGTGAAAAAGGTTTGTGGCAATGTATCCATTCAGTGCCTTGGTGAATTCCCTTCCCAAGATAATTCCATATGCATCAGAAATGTCAGCCACTTGAATATCAATGACTTGTTGTATCTGTGGGTCTATAGTAATCTGCATCGGGATATGGTTTATTTCACCCACGATGTTGATCTATGTTTTGTCCAGTTGGGTCACCTTCCTCTTTGAAGGCATGGGGGTGATCCCAAGAGCCTTGCATACTAGCAAGGGCATGACATTGGCAGAGGCTCCTGAATCAAGTAGGAAGTTATGCAGGTTCTTCCTAAAGACCCTAATGGTGGTTAGGAAAGGGGGAGTTTCCGGTCTCCCCTGGAGGATGCCCGTAGGTGTATCCATGTGAGCTACCTAACCTTTATTCTTATCATTGTCCATATCCCTGGTTTTCCTAAACAGCTGGTCCTTGGAAAGTTTCCTATTAGCTCTTTTTGGCTACTTTTCAATTTGTCTACTTACCGACTGATTCACGGGAACATGTTTCATTTTCCCGGTATTATCATGTATCTCTGGTTCCTTCTTGGGTTCTTCAAAGGTAACCCTCTTAGCTGTTGTTTCTTGTGTTGTACTAGAGGATGGAGTCTCATTAAGAACCCTAAATAAGACATGCCTCACAGCAGGGACTTTGAGTAATTCGAAGGCTAACAAGCTGATTTTTACCTTCTTAAACTCTTCTGCAACATATTCACCCATTTGTTCAATTTCTGAACTAAAGGTCTGGCCTATAGAAAAACTAGGAGGTTGGACCTTCGTTTGACTAGATGGATTTTGGGATTAGCCTTGAGGCTGATTTTGTGACTAGTTTTGAGATCTGTTCTTGTTGATGTATTGGGTAGGTATGTGAGGAAGCCCAGGGTTATTGCTGGCATTAGGATCAGGTGGAGTGGAAAAATTGTTTGGTGGGGTAGAAGTTATAAAGGGTCCACCCACCTGTCTATTCCTAAGGAAATAGGGAGTTGATCATTGATGGAACATATGAACCTCATCTACAAATGGTTCTTCTTCATCTACTTGACCATTATCTACTGAATCAAAGAGCTGAGCCAAGGTTTGGTCATTACTTACCTCTTACACTTCCTCACCCTCAATAGGAGTAGACTCGACCTCGGGCTCGTTGCGATCACCTCATGGAAATGGTGCTTGATTAACCACAAGACAGGAGGAATCGTATGGCAAGGATGGGATGATGTCCCTGTAGCTGGCATTGTTGACTGCATTTTGTACCTCCACCTAAAAATTTTCAGCAGCTTTCTGGAACTCAGGACAATCCAATTCGGAATGTCTACTAGTTTTGTGAAGTCGACACCACCCGGACAAGGCTGCCTTGGCCAGGTATACACTGTTGGATGTTTTGTCATTGCTTTCCAGTTGATCGAAAGGTGTAGGGACACGACCATTGTTGGGTCTAGTGTTCCACGTGCGATTCTGCCTCTGAGAAGGTCTCCTTTCTGTATTTTGATTGACATTTTGCCCCCTCTCATAGTTCTTAGTAGAGGAAGTGCCTACTTCTCAATTATCCCTGATGTCCCTATTGTCTTTGTTGTCCTAGTTAAGGTTGACCTAGAAATTATGCTGGGTGGCCTGCAACTGGTTATTGTAGTTTTTTTGGTGTTTCATTTCCATGGATATTTTCTTTATCATCTCAGTTAGTTCCTCTAGCTTGTCTTTCTTAGTTGCACTTCTCGGCGACGGCGCCAGATTTTAGAGAAAAGCAGGTGGGGCTGCCGGCTGATTCTTATAGGCTGGAGGAAACTCATGTCCCGATAGGTTCAATGGCGCTTGGGGCTGCTAGAGATATGCCTACTGTTGTGGAGCAACCTGAGAATAGTTATACTGCTGTTGAGGCTGCAAGTAGGAAGGCACGGGAGGTGCGTAATTCAATGGCTGCCTTGGATGAGGTACTATGGGAAATTGAGGTACTTGGTTCATAAGAGGGGTTTGGTGAGCAAACACCTGATTAAGCCCCTGAATCTGCATTGGGTGGGCTACTGGCCCCAAAGAAGGTAGCGAGCCGGTGATATTCTATCCCAAGTCTACATTAGCAACAACGACCTCTGTATAGGCAGTCACCAAGGTAGTGGGCGGTGGGTGCATCCTTTTCACCAAGGCCGACGTGAGGTTGTCTAGTGCTGCATGATAGACCGGGAGAGCTGCCAAGTCATTATGGAGGTATAGATTCTGAAGCCTTGTGTAGGGCCGATGGAAGTGGTCGTTGAAGGAGCCAATAGGTTCATTGACTTCCCTCCTGACAGACATGAATTGTTGGTAAAGCTCCAAAGGGCTAACAGGGATCTTGTATTTCTACAGGAAGGCATTCTTCATTAGGTTCCATGAGGTAATGGACCCCCTCAGCAGGTTGATGTACAAATAGAAGGCCTTTCCCCAATGAATGCGGAAAAAGGCAACATGCAACATCCCCATGGTCAACTTGCATTTTGGTGATTGTTGTCTCGAATATTTTGATATGCTCCTCAACTATTCTTTGTAAGTCGTGCAGATGGAACTTCGAACAAAAGCCCTTTGAATTCTTGGGCATATCATTGTAGGCAGCAAAATGTATTGGTGAAGCATTATGTGCTAACCAAGCCATGGAGGGTGGCGGAGGTGGTGCTTGCTATTGAAAAATAGGAATTACAACAACAATCTGGAGCTGCACTTAAGCTATGGCTGACTAGATGGTGCCTTGGGCAGGAAAGGCCGGGAGAGGAGCAATCCCCTAGCTGCCGGAGGTAGGAGGTGCAAACGTAGTTTTAGATGGTTGGGTGGAAGATGAAGGCCAGCCAAATGGAGGTGACGGTGAAATGGAGGTAGATGGAATGGAGGCAGAGGAAGAGGAAGAGGCAACGCTACTTCCTTGTACTCACTTCGCCCTCATAGGAGGCTGTAATTCTTCAAACTCTCCCTTGTTTGGCGTTCACTATAGAACTTTTTGAAATATTTCTGGGGAGAATGATCTGATTCGATCCAACTTCACTTTGTCCCTTAACTTGATATTTCCATAGCTGCCCTCCTAGCGACAGTTCTGTTGATGGTGTTTTTATTCACTTCTCAACACAAGCAGTACATAGATGCACTACCTCTTTTGAAAGACAATACTCCACAATCAGATTGCAAAACACTATCCCAAGGTCTCTCTGATGTCAGGTCTTGACAGTGCTTGGATACCTCAGTAGTTTGATATGATTTGTTGGAATCACAAGGAGGTCTTACAGGAAATACAAAGTAAGAACACAAAGTATGGAAGTTGGACCTTGAAATGGAATTCTTGGGATGGGAAGTTGCTATGCATAGGCTATAGGTTCAAACAGTGATCTTGGACTCCATTTAGTTGTTGGATTTGGCTTTACAATGTGCAATGAACCTTAACATAGGTCAATTACTAAAAAAAAAAAAGGCAAAGGGAAGGAAAAGTTTCTAAATCTACAACTAGCTATGAATAGTGACAATAGAGTTCCTGCAATGGACAATTTCTTAAAACAATATCCCACTTAACTAAAGATTTCACAGTATCATGGAAATTGTGCTATCTTCTAAGGTCTATAGATATTTTATCTTTCATCCACCACATACATGCATGAATCAAACATAAATGTTTGGAGCAACTTTGAAATCAAGTCCAGGCTAGCTTTGCACAGCTATCTACCATCGATAAACAACAAAAAGTATGGACAAAGGAATCATCAACAAGGCAAGAATTTTCATAATCACCCAACAACATTTTTAAGATCTATCCAAAGAAATAAGATAAATAACTAAACAGTAATGAAATCTAAGTCAAACATCTAACATTGTAGATTGAATCAAGTAACATGGGAGAAAATAAGAAAATACACCAAGTCAATGCCTTTTTCTTATAAATTTTTGCAGCATGTCTTTACAACAATTCAACTCTCACTTTACAAATGAGAGGAGGGCTCTATTTATAGTTTTCCAAAAGTTAAATAAATGGCCAAGATTCATTCTCATTGTGTGGCCAAGATTCATTACAAAATAGGGTTTTACCTACCCCCATATAGATCACAATTTAAAATTACATTTTCGTTTCTTCCTTATTTCGTCCTCTAGCTAATGGCACTGTAGTTCTTTCATCCTATAGCTGATTACAATTTTTTTGTTGTAGCTACTCTTTAGGAAGCTCTTCATCTTTGGCTAGGCTGTCCTCCTGTTCTTCAAAAGCTGCGTGTTCTATGTATTTGAGGACGACCGCCTGGAGTTTGTCTATTTCAAGGATTTCACACTGCAGCGCTTTATAGCTCCACTCCTTAGCATTTTCTTCCAGCCTTTTCCAATCCTCATCATACTTTGAGCCTTGGTCTCTAAATAGTTCTGATTGGTCGAAGGTGCGGGCAACAAAACTTAAGAATTTTGTTGTGATATCTCCAACTGTCCCATCCTTCATCTTTTCCTGGAAGTATGGTTTTATCTTCTCTAGATCCATCAGCACCATAGGCATATCATAGCCCATCATCAGCTTAAGATATCGGGCACATAATTCCAGGATTTCCTTGATCCACTTGATATCAAGATCCACCCTGCTCAAGATTTTCTCCAACCTCTCCTTCCAATTGTCGAAGTCTCTGCGCCATACATCCATCAGCCAGTGATCTTCATTTTTAAAACTCTAGCTTCTCCTCCCACGTGACCTTAGGCATTTGAAGGATAGCTTCGATCCTTGGGAAGGTGGAGTTATAGGTTGCGAGGAAATTGGTGCAAAGCCTCTTTGTGCTCTCCAGAGATTGCATTAGTTCCAAGAACTTGTTGGCTGTTCGCACAGCCCGGCTGATTCTCATGTTTCTGACGTATGAGACTTGTCGGAACCAATCCTCAGTGGTCTTGTCCAAGTTCTTCCTTCTCTCCATTTTTTTGATTTTCTCTTTGGAGAGCAGCTGTGGTGCAGCCGTGGAGGTAGTGGGCAGGTCGTCCACTGAGGACCATTGTTGTATATAATCTGTTAATGCTACAACATGCACCTTGAGCTCATCCTTAGAGATTTTATCCCGCTTTATCAGGTGCACCGCTGTGGCCACTGACACCTCAAGGTGCTCGACCTTCTACTCTCTGGTTACAGTTCCCAAGTCAATGTTAGAGATGTTATAACTCACCCCTGCTTGGCCAATCGTAGGCATTGCAATTTGTGTTGCTCGAGAGCCGGAAGCATCTATGGTTAGTTTGGATCAGACCTTGGGCTTCTTCTCCTTCTTCGTTGTGATTTGGGCTCGAGCCAAGATTGCCTCCAACCTCACCCTTGGGTCCTTTAGTAAAGGGGTCATTTTCTCAAGTTGCCTCTCCAACCATTCAGGCACAGCAGACTTCCCTTTGGGTGAATCATGGTCACCCTCGTCCCTCTCAGTCAAAGGCAAGACCTCTGCCTCTTTTTCCTTTTGGGATTCTCCTTTCTTTTGGGCAACATCCTCCTCTTCATCGGAGTCATGAATGAACACAACGCAGTTGACAGGTAGCTTGGTGGATGGTTGTCAGAAGGGACTTCCTTCTTTTGTTGTTTCTTCTTCTTTCTTCTCCTTAGTTTCCCCAACCTTGAGACTTCTAACAACATGGGTTTCAGCCTTGGTTAAGTCGTTTATCTGTTGTTCTTCTGGTTGCTACCCCTCTTCACGATGTGGTGACTTTTTTGTTTCCTCCCCAATGTCTTTTAGTTGTTGCACCATTTCTTCTTCAAGGTCATCATCAAAGGTCTAAATGATTTCCTTAGCACCTGAGCCACCCTCCTCATCCCCACTCTTGGAAGAGTCTGTCTCCTCCTCCTCATAAACCACCCTATCAATGGTTTGGTGCTCGTACTCTAAGTGCTTGTGATACTCATTAGCCTCCTCTTCAACAAGCTTCGAAGCTTCCTGCTCTCACTCCTCCAACTCCTTCGAGATTAGCATTGTAGCTTCCATAGCTAGTGGCCCTATCGACGGTTGTGATGATTGAGCCCTTGCAAGGACTTGGGCGAGGGCTACTTGGAGAGTTGGATCCATCAAGATTTGGGAGAGCTCAAGGGGAAGGTTTTGCATATGTCGTGTAAGAGTCTCGGGCATAGTGGCAACGGGAATAGGTGATGTTATGGTTGCCAGAGGGAGTGATGTGATTGGTGACATGGCAGCAGAGGAAGGGGGAATAGTCACACTGGAAGAGGAGTTAATGATTATTACTAATTCAACCGGAGGCGAAGGGGCAAGATGGACAGAAATGTCCACTATTGGTAGGGAAGCAACGACCGTAGCCAGGGGGTGGGTGGTGCTATAGGAGGGGCAAGAAGAGCCAACGGAGGATGCAATTCTGTCGCAACCACCACTTGGTTAAGCCTTTTGGGGGATGAGCCTCCCTCTTCTTTCATTGCAGAGGCCTTGGGGTCTCGAGACTGTGCGGTCTCTGTTCCTTTTCTTTTCTAGGACCTGGTGACAGGAGGAGACTTGGAGGTCCCACCAGTTGACGTGGTGGCAACAATATCCTCTATGGCACTCGGCTCGCTTTTGAGCCCCTCATAGGTCATGACTACTCCTTGCCACTTTAAATGTGCCACCTGCCCATCGATCCACTCCATGGTGTGAGCTAAGACCTGCTGGGTGATGGTGTTCAGGTCATCGACCTCCTATTCATCCCAGTCAATCGATGGTATTGGTAGATTGGTGACCGCCGGGTATCCCAGATGCATGATGGTAGACTCATCCTCCTCGACCTGGTCTGGCACCGGGAATGGCTGCACCCTTCTCAGGAACTGCATAGTCATACACATGTACTGCCTTGCATGCACTTCTTTGTCATCCTAGCAGTCGGCCCAGAAATCCTCAATGTGATATTGATGGGCATATGTTGGCACTAGTGCTTTCCTGACATGGCCATGCAGGTCCATCTATGAACAAGCGGTGTGCCAGTCGAAATGGTACTCCTTCAGCTCCTTCTCAGAGTTACTAGCACATTGTGACGTCTGTAATTAGTACATGCCTTGGCCAAAGGTCATGGGGTAGGAGATCCCCCCTATATGCTTGCTACTGAAGATGGCCTGCAGGTGTTGGAGCTTCCGAGAAAGCTCCAGGAGGATGATCTTGTCATTGGGGTATCGAAGCAATCTATTCGGCCTTTCAGTGAAGCCCTGAGCGTGGATGTACATAAACTTTGGGTACTAGATGAAAAAAAAAGCATATTGCTTCAGAAGCACTCTAGCGTTGTGGGAGACCCTCCTCTTGAAATCTCCAGTGATCGACTTAATGATATGGCCAATGAAGGCGTCATTGACTCTGCAGTGGTCTTTTCTGAAATTTCGGTACTGGAGCTACGAATATTTGTCAAAGGGTTTGAGTCCTTACTTCTACCCCTGATCAGGTGCCACAAACAACCTGTTGTATTGTCTTTGATCTGCCAGGGAGTATCCAAGGTAGGAGGTCATATATAATTTATAACTCTTCTTTACATTAACAAACTGCTCATGGAAGCAATTGCTTATGTTTCTGCCCCAGTAGAATGAAACCTTGGTTGTGACATCTTCGTTTCCTCGTAGGATCTATTCAATGAAATAGGCCATACATTCCTGGAAGTAGGCGGCTGTTGGAAGACCCATAACCCTACTCAACATGGTTACCAGGTTATGGTAATCCTTGTGGAAATCGCTATAAAAAAGCTCTTGAGGAACTTTCGCAGCGCTACCCCGTCTCTCCTTATGCCAATGTAGGTTTATCGACTTCTTGCATCCTGTTGGGTTATCATCCCAAGCCACCTGACATTCTTCTAATGCGGGGACCTCCATCTCTTGGAATGTGGGGATATGAAAGGTCTTGGTGATCCCCTCTAGCGACATGTCTGCAAGGATGTTTCTCTCCTTATCGACAATTGTTCTGGTATCTATCTGATATGCTTCTCAGCAGGCCATGACCAATTCAGGTGCCATGAGGGATGGAGGGAATCCAGCAGCCTTAACTATTCCACTATGCCTTATCAATCTGGCATTCTTTGTTGGGTTGACCCTGACTCTCTGTGTGAATTCATCAATATCCACCTGGCCAATATTAGTGTTGGTAATTTCCTTCCAATCCATTGTGACCTTTGAGTGGAGCGGCTCACCCTAGAATTGGTACTTCATCTGGTGCTTGTCCTCTTTCCCTCGAGGGGTCTTTCTGACCTCTTACCCCTATCCCCTTCGGCAGATGCCCCTAAAGTTCTAGCACCCGATTCCATATATTATGCAAGCAAGGGTGAAGTTAGCACAATGGGTCATGAAGGAATTCATGTTAGTCCATATCTTGAAAATAATATTCATTTCAACTAATCAACCAAGCATATCATGAACTTTCATTTCAAGATGTTAATGATCTTTGTTTCAGGGCATTTGGACAATCCAGGCCCGGAGGGCCGGACTTCCCTGGCAGGAATGTTGTTTGGAAGGGAAAACGCAGCGGAAAGCCCCAAGAGACTTTCTTTGGTCACATTTCAATATGCCAAGAAGTTCATGATGAAGAGGAGCAAAATTCAGCGCATGGGTGGAAGTCAGATCTTAGATTTAGGCTTGTTAGGATCAATTTAAGGGAGCACAGAAGTCCCAAGCCGGAAAGCTGTCAGGAGATAGCAGTTTGGAGGGGTAGACAACTGACGGAAATCCAAGGATGGAAGTTCGGGGTTCGGGCCTGGAGGGCCAAAAGGCATCCGGTATTAAGTCATTTCACTTTAGAGGGCTCGGGCTGGCGAACCCGGGATGGCAAGCGACCTTTGCCATTTGGGACGGAAAACACCGGACAGAAGTCTGGGAGGGGAAATCTGGCAGGGGAAGTCTGGCAGCATGGTTTCACGCTTAAAGTTTCATGGCAATCAACAGGGTGGAACTTGAAAGTCGGGACGACAAGAGGGATTTTCTGCTTGGAATGGCGGGCGAGGACAGAAATCCTGAGACACGAGGCCTAGAGAGCAGATGGTCGCTCAGAGTTTTGGCAATATCCCATGGCAAACACCGCATCGGGGCCTGGTGATTGGAAGGATGGGGTGAAATTTCCCTAACAATGGGAGAGTAGCGGACTTCCGAGAAAGGAAGTCCAGACACCGAGGCCCAAAAGGTGTGACAGACGTGGACGTGAAAACACAAGCCAATGGCAGGGCAAAGGTCGGGGTTCGAAGGTCAGACGGCATCGATGAGTTCACCGAAAGACTTTCCATGGGGAACGGCAAAAAATTGAGCACAGAAACCTATCGTCTAGGGCCTGAAGGTGAAAATGATGCAATGATTTAAATCGCTAGGGGTTAATCAGCAGAAGCACCGACAGAGCCTAGAGGGCAGGGCGCCAATCGATGTTCGCCATTTAAGAAGGAAAATCACCCGTGGAACTTCGAAGATGGAACTCCGGGGTCCCGGGTCCGAGACGACCAAAGGACACATGTTAAGTTTCATGTTTTCACGGCGAGGAGCATGCCGGGATCTGGCAGTCGGGAGGCAGGGGAGGTTTACTGTTTGGCACGGTGAAGAGCAGGCAGAACTCCAGATGGAGAAGTATGAAGGCTCGGGCCCGACAGTTGACATTGCTACTGGCAAGATTGTTTGAAGTTTATAGTTGGACGGCGAAGCCAGGTCTCGGGCCCGAGACGGGCGTTTTCCTTGTGCGAAGAATGACCGCAGCAGGGAGAAAGTTCGGATCGGCAAGGAGGGAATTTTAAGAGGTTTGCTTGATTTTCTAATATATGGGTTTGGTGCACAATTTGGTGTTCTATCACTTTATGCCCTCCTAATAATTTGTTCATTGATTTAAATCTTTCAAAATCACGAAAAAGGTGCACGAGAGGGAAAACAGATGGCCTACCTCAAACACGCGAAGTGGGGAGATGTGGGATTCACCTACGATCGATGGAATGAAGCTGAGGGCGATGATTGTGACATTGCCGAAGATGGTGGGCTCCAAATGATAGCCTGTCCAATTCGCTTCAATCCTGTTTGATGAAAATGACTGGCCGAATTGGGCATTTTATACCCCGACTGCCATGAATGAGTGCAGTAAATGCAGGTACGACTTGTAAAAAGTTGGTGGATTTGAAGTTGGCGATGGCGGCGGGAAAGTCAGGGCCCAACGGCCGTCGCTTGAAGTTTGATCGGTTAAACGGCGACGGTGGGAAGCGGGTCGGGGCCCGGAGGGCAGAGCGCCTCCAGAGATCCACCGTCAAGGACGGCGGAACTGTCACGGAATTCCAGAGATAGAATTCTGGATGGCCGGGCCAAGAAGACCCCACGGCAGATAGGGGACGACACCAACCTCGGACGGTGAAAGGACTGGCGGGACCCGGGGAGCGGGACGCCACAGGGAGTCCGCCGTCACAGACAGCAAAACTCAAACGAAACCCCAGAGGAGGAACTCCGAGGTCCGAGACCCGAAGGGTGAGGCATCACCCAGAAAATTTGCAAGAAGTTTTAGATGGTGGGCAGGGATTCGGACCCCAAGGTCTGGAAGGATGCCTAGCGGACGCCGTAGGAATGGCAGTGCCAGAGAGGAAACCCGAAGAGGGAATCCCAGGCACCCAGGCCTAGAAGGACCCAGGGCCATTTTCAGGGCCAAATAGCCAAAGGGACCCCACGAGGCACCAGAACGTAGCAAAACCAAAAGAGGGAGGCATGGTCAATTTATGATGGGACTTTGAAGCAACATCGACCATCTAAGACATCAAAAAGTGGGGAAAGTAAAACGAGGCAGTGATAAAAATGACCCAGCAAGGCGAAAGAAAAGAGGGTCTCCATTCTGAACGGGCCATGTGTGCTAAGGGCACAACAAATGGTGACTCCGCTACAGAACGCTCCCGAGTGTTCTAGGGATAAATATTCATTCAGGACCTAGAATCTCTGGTTTCGCAGACCAGGAGTGGCTTGCAATGATGAATCTGGGAGAATGAGATTCTTAATTGGGTCAGCTTACAGGACATCTCAGAAGTGTGTGTGGTGAGTTCATTCCTTTTCTCGGGATAGTGACCAAGGTTACCAATTCAACCGAGTGAGCTACATAAATCGTCTAACACCAAAAGTAACCTGGACATTACTCCGCTGCCAGTCAAGCGTCCATATCCCCGACGGAGTTGTCGCTGCAATCTCGCGGATATTACTCTACTGCCGGCCGGGCGTCCATAGCCCTGGTAGAGTTATCCGAACACCCATACGGTCATTTATTTCCTTTTTTCAGAATTATTTTTTCTCTTTTGCTTTCATATTTCACTTCTCTTTTATCATTTAGTTCGACCAACTAAGCATTAAAGCCTACAATGGGTTTGAGACTGCATTGGTCACTGGAGTATACTCGAGATTTTTCACTCACTAGGGTGGCATAACAACCATAGTACGGTCTTTTAGAAATTATTATTATGTGCTTTGTGTGAGACCTGAGATGTATGTAAGAAGATCTAGCCAAGGGTCAAGTTCTGAGCAAAGTTCAAAGAATGAAATCCTTCACGGGCAGCTTTCAAAGACCGACAATCGAGAGTGAATGTTTAGCCAAAGAACGCAAAAAACAGACAACAAAGTGAACCATTTTTCAATCAAGCATGGCCACCACAAAGGAGTGGGAAACATCTTTTGAAACAAAATTTTTGGGAGGGAGAAAACAAAAGAGCGACAAACAAAATGCAAGCAAGTCAAAAAGAAAACTACCCTAACCTATGTACAAGTATTTACAACAAAGAGCTCGAAGGAGCTCAAGCCTAGAAGTAATACTTTAGGTGGTGCCCGTTGACTGGCAACGGGACGTTCTCACCAGTTAAGGTCTTTAGGCAGAAGGCATTATCTCCCAAAATCTCAACTATTTTAAAGGGGCTAAGCAAGAGCTTGTCAAATTTGTTGTGTCCACCTTTCTTTTCAATGGCCTTGTCCCATTACAGGACCAAATCTGCAATCTTAAAGGCCTTGATCTTGGCTTGGCGGTCAAACCATCTCTTAACTACGCCCTAATGTTTGGCAAAATTTTCTATTGCATGGTCTCGAAATTCCTCTAAATGCAAGAGCTTAGCTAATCGAGCTTCCCTACGATCTCCTCCATAAAAATCGTTAATGAATTGAAGCGTACGAATCTTCAGAATGATGGGGAATATAGGCTCTAGGCCATAGACAAGGTGGAATGGGGAATCACCGAGGGCAACCTTGTGGCGAGTGCGATCAACCCAAAGGGTGAAACGGAGCTGGGTATGCCAATCCTTGGGATTCCTATCTAGTAGCTTTTTTATCACAGTAATCAGGTTTTTATTTGTGGACTCGGCAAGGCCATTGCCCTGAGGGTAGTAATTGGATGAGAATTTAAGGGCAACCCCATAGTCAAATGCCCAACTAGAAAATTTTAATGAAGCAAATGCAGGTCCATTATCACATACCAAAGCATACGGACAACCAAAGCAATTTAAAATGAAACTTTCTAGGAAATTAGTAACTACTTCAGTTGTGCATTGCTTACATACTATTGCTTCCGTCCATCTAGTATAGTAATCAGTAGCGGTAAGAATGTACCTATGTCCTGTAGATGATGGAGGGCTTATCGGACCGATGAAGTCGAGAGCCCATTGTGCAAACGGCCTTACCTCTAGCATAGGTTGCAATGGGACAGCAACATTCTTCTCCCTGGTGGTAGCGGTCTAGCATGTGTGACATGAACGAACATGGAAATGGGCATCCTTGAAGATGGTTGGCCAATAATATCCTGCCCTCAATATTTGATGTGTCATGGAAGAACCAGAACCATGGCTAGTGCCAAATTTGTTGTGAAACTCTTTCAAGACTCGATCTGCTACTTCCTTGCCAAGGCATCTCAAATAAATGCCTTCATAGTTCTACTTGTAGAGAATGGAACCCTACAGCATGTAGCCATTTCTTTTCAATCTCAGGGCCCACTTTTGGACTCCTTGTAGGTGCGGCGGACACTTATGTTTCACCAGATAGTAGACAACATTCTGGTACCACTATCCCGGGGAGACATCTTCAAGCTAGTACTGCTGCACAATGAGTTTGGGTCCAGCTTCTGCTATGGTTTCAACAATTGTGTGGGTGACTGTCTATCCTCTCACTAGTTCCATCAGTTGGATCTCCATATCATACTCTTGGAGTAGGGTGACCCATTTAACTCTTCATTTTCCCAATTCATTCTGCATGAGCAACATTTTTACTGCTGGGTCGGGGACAATGGCAAACACCTTGTTGCGTAAAATGTAGTGTCTAAATTTCTTCACTCCTCTGACGAGAGCATATGCCTATTTTTCAATTTTGTGATATCGCAATTCAGCATCCTTGAGGGGAGCACTCATAAAGGTGATCGGATGCTCGTTTCCTTCATCGTCCTTCTAAGTCAACATGCTAGCACAGGAATGCTCTGAAGCAAATGAGTAGATGTAGAAAGGCTTCAGATAATCCAAGCTAACTAACATAGGTGCCTCAGCGATGGCCTGTTTGATTTTTTTGAAGGATTTTTTGGCATCAAGTGTCTATTCAACTTTGGCATCTTGTTTGAGCATAGCATTGAGAGGTTTAACAATCTTTGTGAAATCTGTGATGAATTTCTAGACAAAGTTGATCTTTCCAAAGAAAGATTTTAATTCTTTCTTACTTCTTGGGGGTTGGATTTTGAGTAAGGACTTGATACGTTTAGGATCTATGGATATTCCCTGCTCAAAAATAATATGCCTGAGCAATCTACCTTCGGTCACTCCAAAAATGCACTTCTTGGGGTTGAGAGAAACCCCGAACTCCCTACATCGCTAAACTACCTTGCACAAATCAGAGATATGATCGCCTCACCTTTTAGA
Source organism: Sequoia sempervirens (assembly GCA_007258455.2). Classification (NCBI taxonomy): domain Eukaryota; kingdom Viridiplantae; phylum Streptophyta; class Pinopsida; order Cupressales; family Cupressaceae; genus Sequoia; species Sequoia sempervirens. The sequence continues at coordinate 472,608,238 of VDFB02047230.1, forward strand.
AAACACTGTCGAATCATCCATGTAGATGATTATGCACTTGCCAATTAGGTCCTTGAAGGTGATATGCATGGCATGTTGGAAAGTGGCGCCAGCGTTGATGAGCCCGAAAGGAATTCTTCTGTATGTGAACATCCCCCACTTAGTGAACGGCATTTTGTGATGATCCTCATATTGCACCATTACTTGGTTATATCCTGAGTATCCGTTGAGGAAAGACATCATCTGGGAACCGTTGACGATCTGCAACACCTCATCCAATGAAGGTACTATATAGTTGTCTTTCTCCGAGGCGTGGTTTAGATTGCAAAAAACTAAACACAATCTAATCTCCCCATTCTTTTTTCTGACCAAAACCAAATTGGCCACCCATGTGGAGTGGCTGACTGGAAAGATAATTCTTGTTGAGAGCAACTTTTGTACCTCCTTGTAAACGACAGGTTCCAGCAAGGCATTGATAGGGTGATGCCGCTGGCGGAAGGGCCTCACTTCTGTCTTAAGGGGGATGGTGTGTGTAATGATAGATGTGTCATAAGTTTTCAAATATTTGTAGCTCCATGCCACCACATCATGGTACCTTCGCAACGCATCCATGATTCCTCTGAGCTTTTCCTCCAGCGTGCACACCTTGCCGATAAAAATATTCTTGATCTCCTCAGCTGTCCCAAGGTTGTGTGCATTGCACTAGTTGCTTATGGCCTCCTTTTTCATTTGTTGATCCTAATCTCTGATCTAGTCCAAGTCAAATATGCACTCCAACTGAACCATGCCTCTGGGTATTGTGTTAGTTTTGAGGTTAATAACCCCCTCTATGTCTAGTTCGACTTCCTGTAGATCAGCTTCATCAATTACTTAAGCTGCGAAGTCATCAGAACTTGTGATGAATTGAAGGATATGCTTGTCATCATTTAAGACTTGCAAGCGGGTAACATTATCTGGGACTGATGGCGTGGACGTTAACTCAACCATGAATTTCTTGAGCCCAAACAGAGAGGGGTTATAAAGTGCTAGCGGCTTGAGCTAAGACGTCAGCTGTGCAATTATGAGCATGAGGGACCAATTGTATATTGAATGCATCTAACACCTCCAAGAGATCCCAAACCCTATGCTTATAGTTTGTAAGTCTCTGGTCATGATAGGAATATAGCTTCTTGACCTATTTAACTACGAGCTCGAAATCCCCAAAAACTTTTAGTATTTTTACATTTTTCTTCAAGGCCATGAGGAGGCCAAAGACTAAGGCCTCGTATTCCGCTACATTGTTGGTACAATAGAACTACAATCGATGGGCAGCTAGAAATGTCTTACCCATTGGGCTGATGAGTTTGAATCCAGCCCTAGCTCCCTATCTGGACTTAGATCCATCAAATCATAGTGTCCAGCACGAGGAGGGTTCCTTTTCTTCAGGTCTGATTGAGCTTCTATTCCCTTTCGGCTGGACAGCTAGCCCTGTGACTTTAGGAGAAATTTTTGGTTCGATGTATTGATCAATAGGTGGTTCTATTGGTGCCTCTATTGGCATTTCTATCTGAGGAGTAGCTAATTTTCTAACATGCGCAACTACTGCTTGGCACAAGTAATAATCAAACTCGGAGTGTGTAGCATTGTGAACCCTGCACCAGTTCGGTAACAAGAGATCCTATAAATTCATTTGGGTCCCTAAGCTGAGCTGATCCTTTGTGTATTTCTCCATGAATTACTGGAAGCCATTGAGTAGTCCCCAGTCGTCGTCCTTATCAGGTACATCATCGACTTCTATCAGTATTTCTGTGTCTGGGAGCATTTGTGTAGAATCACTCAAAGGACTACACAACACCAGTAACACTTCATTCGCACCTCCTTCCTGAAGCTCGGCCTCATTTTGGTGGGTAAAAGGGTGATAATTCCCCAAGTCAGTCTCGGCGAACAGCACCTCATTGAGATTATTGTACTCTGTGATCATGTATTTTATACGGGGTTCACGGTCGATATAGATCTGATTGGGTAGCCCCTTCCATGGTAGCCACATGTGAAAAAGGTCTTTGGTGGTGTGTCCATTTAGTGCCTTGGTGAATTCCCTTCTGAAGATAATTCCATATGCATCAGGAATGTCAGCCACTTGAATATCAATGACCTTTTCTATCCACGGGTCTATAGCAATCTGCATTAGGATACGGTTTATTTCACCCACGATGTTGATCTCTATTTTGTCTAGCTGGGTCACCTTCCTCTTTGAAGGTGTGGGGGTGATGCCAAGAGCTTTGCATACTACCAAGGGAATGACATTGGTAGACACTCTTGAATCAAGCATGAAGTTATGCAGGTTCTTCCCAAAGACCCTAATGGTGATTAGGAAAGGGGGAGTTTCCGGTCTCCCCTGGAGGATGCCCGTAGGTGTATCTATGTGAGCTATCTGACCTTTGTTCTTATCATTGTCCATATCCCTAGTTTTTTGAAACAACTGGTCCTTGGAAAGCTGCCTATTAGCTCTTTTCGGCTCCTTTTCAATTTGTCTACTTGCTGACTGATTCATGGGAACATCTTTCATTTTCCTGGTATTATCTTGTATCTCCGGTTTCTTCCTGGGTTCTTCAAAGGTAACCCTCTTAGCTAGTGTTTCTTATGTTGTACTAGAAGATGGAGCCCTATTAAGAAACCTAAATAAGGCATGCCTCACAGTGGGGACTTTGAGTAATTCAAAGGCTGAAAAGCTGTTTTTTACCTTCTTGAACTCTTCTGCCACATATTCACCCATTTGTTCAATTTCTAAACTAAAGGCCTAGCCTATGGCAGAACTAGGAGGTTGGACCTTTGTTTGACTAGACGGATTCTAGGATTATCCCTGAGGCTGATTTTGTGACTAGTTTTGAGATCCATTCTTGTTGAGGTTTTGGGTAGGTATGTGAGGAAGCCCAGGGTTATTGCTGGCATTAGGATCAGACGAAGTGGCAAAATTGTTTGGTGGGGTAGAAGTTGTAAAGGGTCCACCCGCCTGTCTATTCCTAAGGAAATAGGGAGTTGATCATTGATGGAATATGTGGACCTCATCTACAAATGGTTCTTCTTCATTTGTTAGACCATTATCTACTAAATCAAAGAGTTAAACCAAGGTTTGTTCATTACTTACCTCTTGCGCTTTCTCACCCTCAATAGGAGTAGACTCGACCTCAGGTTCGTTGTGATTACCTCACGGAAATGGTGCTTGACTAACCACGAGATAGGAGGAATTGTATGGCTCGGATGGGATGATGTCCCTGCAATTGGCATTTTAGCAGCTGTCTGGAATTTAGGACAATCTAATTAAAAATGTCTGCTAGTTTTGTGAAGTATACACCGCTAGACATTTTGTCATTGCTTTCCGGTTGATCGAAAGGCGTAGAGACACCACCATTGTTGGGCCTAGTGTTCCACATGCGATTCTGCCTCTGAGAAGGTCTCATTTCTACATTTTGATTGGCATTTTGCCCCATCTCGTAGTTCTGCCCAGAGGAAGTGCCTACTTCTCGATTATCCTTGTTGTCCCTATTATCTCTAATGTCCTGGTTAAGGTTGGCCTAGAAATTACGCTGGGTGGCTTACAACTGGTTATTCTAGTTCTTTAGGTGCGTCATTTTCATGGACATTTTCTTTGTCATCTCAGTCAGTTCCTCTAACTTGTCTTTCTTAGTCGCGCTTCCTGGTGACGGTGCCAGATTTTGGAGAAAAGCGTGTGGGGCTGCCGGCTAATTCTGATAGGCTGGAGGAAACTCTTGTCCTGATAGGTACAATGGCACTTGGGGATGCTAGGGATATGTCTGCTATTGTGGAGCAACCTGAGAATAGTTATACTGCTGCTGAGGCTACAAGTAGGAAGGCATGGGAGGTGCATAATTCAATGGTTGCCTTGGATGAGGTACTATGGGCAATTGAGGTACTTGGTTCATAAGAGGGGTTTGGTGAGCAAACACCTGATTAAGCCCTGAATCTGCATTGGGTGGGCTACCAGCCCCAAAGAAGGCAGCAAGCTGAAAATATTATGTCCCAAGTCTGCACTAGCGACAACGACCTCCGCATAGGTAGTCACTAGGGTAGTGGGCGGTGGGTGCATCATTTTCACCAAGGCCGACGTGAGGGTTTCTAGCACTGCATAATAAACTGGGAGAGCTACCACGTCATTATGGAGGTACGGGTCCTGAAGCTTTGTGTAGGCCCAATAGAAGTGGTTGTTGAAGGAGCCAATAGGTTCTTTGACTTCCCTCCTGATAGACATGAATTGTCAGTAAAGCTCCGAAGGGCTGATGGGGATCTTGTATTTTTGTAAGAAGGCATTCTTCATTAAGTTCCGTGAGGTAATGGACCCCCTTGGCAAGTTGATGTACCAATAGAAGGCCTCTTTCCCTAATGAATTTGAAAAAAGGCGGCATGCAACATCCTTTTGGTCAACTTGTATTTCGGTGATCGTTGTCTTGAATATTTTGATATGCTCCTCAGCTATTCTTTGTAGGTCGCATGGATGGAACTTTGAACAAAATCCCTTCGGATTCTTGGGCATATCATTGTAGGCAGCGAAATGTATCAGCAAAGGGTTTTGTGCTAACCAAGCCATGGAGGGTGGCAGAGGTGGTGTTTACTGTTGGAAAATTGGAATTACAACATCAATCTAGGGCTTCACCTGAGCTATGGCCGACAGGACTGTGTCTTGGGCTAGAAAGGCTGGGAGAGGAGCAATCCCCTGGCTACCGGAGGTAGGAGGTGCAAATGCAGTTTGAGATGGTTGGGTGGAAGATGAAGGCTAGCCAAATGGAGGTGAGGGTGAAATTTAGGTAGATGGAATGGAGGCAGAGGAAGAGGCAATGCTACTTCCTTGTGCTCGCTTCACCCTCGTAGGAGGCTATAATTCTTCAAACTCTCCCTTGTTTGGCATTGACCATAGAACTCTTTGAAATCTTTCCAGGGTGAATGATCCGATTTGATCCAACTTCACTTTGTCCCTTAACTTGATATTTCCACCGCTACCCACCTTCTAGCGACAGTTCTCTTGATGGTGTTTTTATGCACTTCTCAACACAGGCAATATGTAGATGCACTACCTCTCTTGAAAGACAATACTCCACAATCAGATTGCAAAACACTATCCCAAAGTCTCTCCGATGTCAGGTCTTGATAGTGCTTGGATACCTTAGTAGTTTTATGTGATTTATTGGAGTCACAAGGTGGTCTTATACGAAATACAAAGTAAGGACACAAAGTATGGAAGTTGGACCTTGAAATGGAGTTCTTGGGATGGGAAGTTGCTATGCATAGGCTCTAGGTTCAAACAGTGATCTTGGACTCCATTTAGTTGTTGGATTTGGCTTTACAATGTGCAATGAACCTTAACATAGGTCAATTACCAAAAAAAAAGGCAAAGAGAAAGAAAAGTTTCTAAATCTGCAACTAGCTATGAATAGTGACAATAGAGTTCCTGCAATAGATAATTTCTTAAAACAATATCCCACTTAACCAGGGATTTCACAGTATCATGGAAATTGTGCTATCTTCTAAGGTCTATAGATATTTTATCCTTCATCCACCACATATATGCATGAATCAAAGATAAATGTTTAGAGCAGCTTTTAAATCAAGTCCAAGCTAGCTTTGCACAGCTATCTACCATCGGCAAACAACAAAAAGTATGGACAAAGGAATCATCAACAAGGTAAGAATTTTCATAATCACCCAACAGTATTTCTAAGATCTATCCAAAGAAATAAGATAACTAACTAAACAGCAATGAGATCTAAGTCAAACATCTAACATTGTAGATTGAATCAAGTAACATGGGAGAAACCAAGAAAATACACCAAGTCAATGCCCTTTTCTTATAAATTTTTGCAGCATGTCTTTACAACAACTCAACTCTCACTTTACAAATGAGAGGAGGGCTCTATTTATAGTTTTCCAAAAGTTAAATGAATGGCCAAGATTCATTCTCATTGTGTGGCCAAGATTCATTACAAAATAGGGTTTCACCTACCCCCAAATAGATCACAATTTAAAATTATATTTGTCTCTTCCTTATTTCATCCTCTAGCTGATGGCACTATAGTTCTTTTGTCCTGTAGCTGATTGCTATTTTTTTGCTGTAGCTACTCTTTAGGAAGCTCTTCATCTTTGGCTGGGTTGTCCTCTTGTTCCTCAGAAGCTGCATGTTCTATGTATTTGAGGACGACTGCCTGGAGCTTGTCTATTTCGAGGATTTCGCACCACAGCGCTTGATAGATCCACTCCTTAGCATTTTCTTCTAGCCTTTTCCAATCCTCATCATACTTTGAGCCTTGGTCTCTGAATAGTTCTGATTGGTCGAAGGCGTGGGCAGCAAAACTCAGGAATTCCATCAACTAGTGATCTTTTTTTAAACTCTAGCTTCTCCTCCCACGTGGCCTCAAGCATTTGAAGGATAGCTTCGATCCTTGCAAAGGTGGAGTCATAGGTTGTGGGGAAATTGGTGCAGAGCCTCTTTGTGCTCTCCAGAGATTGCATCAATTCCAAGAACTTGTTGGCTTTTTGCATAGCCCGGCTAATTACTATGTTTTCGACGTATGAGACTTGTTGGAACCAATCCTTGGTGAACTTCTCCAAGTTCTTCCTTCTCTCCATTTTTTCAATCTGCTCTTTGGAGAGCAGTTGTGGTGCTATCATGGAGGTAGTGGGCAGGTTGTCCATTGAGGACCATTGCTTTATATAATCTGTTAATGCTGCAACATGCGCTTTGAGCTCATCCTTGGAGATTTTATCCTGCTTTATTTGGTGCACCACTATGGACACTGACTCCTCAAGGTGCTTGACCTTTTGCTCTCTAGTTGCAGTTCCCAATTCAATGGTAGAGATGTTATAACTCACCCCTGCTTGGCCAATCGTAGGCGTTGCAATTTGTGTTGCTCGAGAGTCAAAAGCATTCATGGTTACTTTGGATCAGACCTTGGGCTTCTTCTCCTTCTTCATTTTGATTTGGACTCGAGCCAAGATGGCTTCCAACCTCGCCCTTGGGTCCTTTAGTACAGAGGTCATTTTCTCAAGTTGCCTCTCCAACCATTCAGGCACAATAGACTTCCCTTTGGGCGAATCACGGTCACCCTCACCCCACTCAGTCAAAGGCAAGACCTCTGCCTCTTTTTCCTTTTGGGATTCTCCTCTCTTTTTGGCAACATCCTCCTCCTCTTCATCAGAGTCATGAATGAACACGAGGCGTTTGACAGGTAGCTTGGTGGATGGTTTTCGGAAGGGACTTCCTTGTTTTGTTGTTTCTTCTTTTTTCTTCTCCTCAGTATCCCCAGCCTCATAACTTCTAACATGGGTTTCAGCCTCGATTAAGTCCTTTATCTGTTGTTCTTCTGGTGGCTTCCCCTCTTCACCATGTGGTGACTTTTCTGTTTCCTCCCCAACATCTTTTAGTTGCTGCACCATTTCTTCTTCAAGGTCATCATCAAAGGTCTAAATGATTTCCTTAGCACCCGATCCACCCTCCTCATCCCCACTCTCGGAAGACCCTATATCCTCCTCCCCATAAACCACCATGTCGATGGTTCGGTGCCTGTACTCTGGGTGCTTGTGATACTCATCAGCCTCCTCTTCAACAGGCTTCGAGGCTTCCTGCTCTCACTCCTCCAACTCCTTCGAGATTAGTATTGTAGCTTCCATAGCTGGCAGCCTTGTCGGTGGTTGTGACAGTTCAGCCATTGTAAGGACTTGGGTGAGGGCTACTTGGAGAGTTGGATCCATCAAGATTTGGGAGATCTCAGGGGGAAGGTTTTGCATATGTCGTGTAAGAGTCTCAGGCATAGTGGCAATGGGAATATGCGATGTTATGGTTGCAAGAGGGAGTGATGTGATTGGCGACATGGCAGCAGAGAAAGGGGGAGTAGTCACGCCAGAAGAGGAGTCAATGATTATTACCGATTCAGTCGGAGGTGAAGGGGCAAGATGGACAGAAATGTCCACTACCGACGGGGAAGCGGCGACCATAGCCAAGGAGGTGGGTGTTGTTGTAGGAGGGGCAGGAAGAGCCAATGGAGGCTACAATTCTATTGCACCCACCGCTTGTTTAAGCCTTTTGGAGGATGAGATTCCCTCTTCTTTCTTTACAGAGGCCTTGGGGTATGGAGACTACACGGTCTCTGTTCCTTTTCTTTTTTGGGACCTGGTGATGGGAGGAGACTTGGAGGTCCCGCTAGTTGACGTGGTGGCTACAACATCATCCATGGCACTGGTCTCACTTTTGAGCCCCTCATACGTTAGGACTACTCCTTGCTACTTTAAATGTGCCACCTACCCATCGATCCACTCCTTGGTGTGAGCTAAGACCGGCTGGGTGATGGTGTCCAGGTCATCGACCTCCTATTCATCCCAGTCAATCGATGGTATTGGTAGACTGGCGACCACTGGGTATCCCGGATGCATGATGGTAGACTCATCCTCCTTGACCTAGTCTGGCACAAGGAATGGCTACACCCTTCTCAGGAACTACACAGTCATGCACACGTAGTGCCTTGCTCGCACTTCTTTGTCATCCTAACAGATGGCCCAAAAATCCTCAATGTGATATTGATGGGCATATGCTGGCCCTAGTGCTTTCCTGACATGGCGATGTGGGTGCATCCATGGGCGAGGGGTGTGCCAATTGAAATGGTACTCCTTCAGCTCCTTCTCAGAGTTACCAGCACATTGTGATGTCTATAATCGGTACATGCCCTGGCCGAGGGTCATGGGGTAGGAGATCCCCGCTATATGCTTGCTGCTAAAGATGGTCTACAGGTGTTGGAGCTGCCAAGAAAGCTCTAGGAGGATGATCATGTCGTTAGGGTACCGACGTAATCTATTCAGCCTTTAAGTGAAGCCCTGAGCGTGGATGTATGTAAACTTTCGGTACTAGATGAAAAGAAAAGCATATTGCTTTAGAAGTGCTCTGGCACTGTGGGAGACCCTCCTCTCGAATTCTCCAGTGATCAACCTGATGATATGTCCAATGAAGGCATCATTGACCCTGCAATAGTCTTTTTTGAAATTCTGGTACTGGAGCTACAGATATTTGTCAAAGGATTTGAGTCCTCGCTTCTACCCCTGATCGGGTGCCACAAACAATCCGTTGTACTGTCTTTGATCTACCAGGGAGTATACAAGGTAGGAGGTCATATAGAATTTAGAACTCTTCTTTACATTAACAAACTACTCATGGAAGCAGTTGCTTATGATTCCGCCCCAGTAGAATGAAACCTTGGTTATGACATCTTCGTTTCCTCATAGGATCTGTTCAATGAAATAGGCCATCCATTCCTGGAAGTAGGTGGCCTTTGGAAGAACCATAACCCTGCTCAACATGGTTACCAGGTTGTGGTAATCCTCATGGAAATCGCTATGGAAATGCTCTTGAGGAACTTTCACAGCGCTTCCCCATCTCTCCTTAAGCCAATGTAGGTTTATCGACTTCTTGCATCCTATTGGGTTATCATCCCAGGCCGCCTAACATTCTTCTAATGTGGGGACCTCCATCTATTGGAATGTGGGGATATGAAAGGTCTTGGTGATCCCCTCTAGCGACATGTCTGCGAGGATGTTTCCCTCCTTATCGACAATTGTTCTGGTATCTGTCTGATACGCTTCTCGGTAGGCCATGACCAATTTGGGTGCCACGATGGATGGAGGGAATCTAGTAGCCTTAGCTATTCCACTCTGCCTTATCAATCTGACATTCTTTGTTGTCGGGTTGACCCTGACCCTCTATGTGAATTCATCAATATCCACCTGGCCAATATTAGTGTCAGCGATTTCCTTCCAATCCATTGTGACCTTTGAGTGGAGCGTCTCGCCCTAGAATTGGTACTTCATCTGGTGTTTTTCCTCTTTCCCTCGAGGGGTCCTTCCTAACCTCTTACCCCTGTCCCCTTCAGTGAATGCCCCTGAAGTTCCAGCACCTGATTCCATATATTCTACAAGCAAGGGTGAAGTTAGCACAATGGGTCATGAAGGAACTCATGTTAGTCCATATCTTGAAAATAATATTCATTTCAACTAATCAACCAAGCATATCATGAACTTTCATCTCAAGATGTTATTGATCTTTGTTTCAGGGCATTTGGACAATCTAGGCCCGGAGGACCGAACTTCCCTAGTAGGAATGTTGTCTGGAAGGGAAAACACAGTGGAAAGCCCCCAAAGACTTTCTTTGGTCAAATTTCAATATGCCAAGAAGTTCATGATGAAGAGGAGCAAAATTCAGCACATGGGTCGAAGTTAGATCTTGGATTTGGGCTTGTTAGGATCGATTTAAGGGAGTACGGAAGTACCAAGCCAGAAAGTTGTCAAGAGATAGCAGTTTGGAGGGGCAGACAGCTGACAGAAATCTGAGGATAGAAGTCCAGGGTTTTGGGCCCGGAGGGCCAAAAGGTAGCCGGTATTAAGTCATTTCACTTTAGAGGGCTCATGCCGGCGACCCTGAGATGGCGAGCAACCTTCGTCGTTTGGGATGACAAACACTGGGCAGAAGTCCAAGAGGGGAAATCCGGTAGGGGAAGTTCGGCAGCATGGTTTCATGCTTAAAGTTTCACGTAAATTGGTAGGGTGGAACCCGAAAGCCGAGATGACAAGAGGGATTTTCTGCTTGGAACGGTGGGCGAGGACGGGAATCCCGGGGCACGGGGCCCAGAGAGCAGATGGCCGCTCAGAGTTTCGGCGATATCCCATGGCAAACAGCGCATCAGGGCCCGGTGATCAGAAGGACGGGGTGAAATTTCCCTGAAGGGGGGAAAGTGGTGGACTTACGAGAATGGAAGTCCGAACACTGGGGCCTGAAAGGCGCAACAGACGCGGATGTGAAACACAAGCCAATGGCGGGGCAAAGGTCGGGGTCCGGAGGTCGGACGACATTGATGAGTTCGCTAAAAGACTTCACTATGGAGAATGGTGGAAAATTGAGCACGGAAACACATCGTCCGGGGCCCGAAGGTGAAAATAATGCATCAATTTAAATTGCAAGGGTTTAATCAATGGAAGCACTGGCGGAGCCCGAAGGGCGGGACACCGGGCGACGTTCACCGTTTAAGAAGGAAAATCACCCGCGGAACTCCAGAGACAGAACTCCGGGGTCCCGGGCTTGAGATGACTAAAGGACGCATGTTAAGTTTCAAATTTTCACGGTGAAGAGCATGCCGGGAGGCAGGGGAGGTTTATTGTTTGGCACGGCGAATAGCAGTCAGAACTCAAGATGGAGAAGTCTGAAGACTCAGGCCCGATAGGTGACACTACCGCTAGCAAGATTGTTTGAATTTTATAGTTGGACGTCGAAGGTAGGTCTCGGGCCCGAGACAGGCATTTTCCCTACGAGAAGAACGACCGCGGCAGGGAGAAACTCCAGATCGGTAAGGAGGGCATTTTAAGAGGTTTGCTTGATTTTCTAATATATGGGTTTGGTAAGCAATTTGGTGTTCTATCACTTTATGCCCTCCTAATAATTTTTTCATTGATTTAAATCTTTGAAAATCATGAAAAAGATGCACGGGAGGGCAAACGGATGGCCTACCTTGAACACACGGAGTGGGGAGATGTGGGATCCACCTACGATCGATGGAATGACGCTAAGGGTGATGATCGTGACGTTGCCGAAGATGGTAGGCTCCAAATGATAGCTTGTCCAATTCGCTTCCATCTTGTTTGATGAAAATGACTGGCCGGATTGGGCATTTTATACCCTGACCATCATGAATGAGCGCATTAAATGCAGGTACAGCTGGCAAAAAGTTGGTGGATTTGAAGTCAGAAATGGCGATGGGAAAGCTGGGGCCTGTCGGCCAGGAGGGCACAAGACAACGGTCGTCACTTGAAGTTTGATCAGTTAAATGGTGATGGTGGGAAGTGGGTCGGGGCCCGGAGGGCGGAGCACCTCCAGAGATCCACCGTCAGGGACAGCGGAACTGTCACAGAATTCCAAAGATGAAATTCCAAATGGCTGGGCCTGGAAGACCCCACGGCAGACAGGGGAGGACACCAACCTCAAATGACGAAAGAACCGGCAGGACCCAGGGAGCAAGACGTCGCAGGGAGTCTGTTGTCATGGACAGCGAAACTCAAATGGAACCCCAAAGGAGGAACTCTGGGGTCCGGGACCCAAAGGGCGGGGCGCCGCCCAGAAAATTTGCAAGAAGTTTTAAACGGTGGGTGGGGATTTAGACCCCAAGGTCTGAAAGGATGCCCAGCAGACGCCATAGGAACAGTGGTTCCAGAGGGGAAACCCGCAGAGGGAATCCCAGATGCCCGGGCCCAGAAGGGCCCAGGGCTGTTTTCAGGGCCAAATAGCCAAAGGGACCCCGCGAGGTGCCAGAACGTAGCAAAACCAAAAGGAGGAGGCATGGTCAATTTATGATGGGACTTTGAAGCAACATCGACCATCTGAGACATCAAAAAGTGAGGCACGCAAAATGAGGCAGTGACAAAAATGACCTGGCAAGGCGAAAGAAAAGAGGTTCCCTGTTCTGAATGGAGCGTGTGTGCTAAGGGTACAACACCTTCTTAGGTTCATTTAGGATCAAACCAAACACTTCATTCATTTGAACATTTATCATCCCATCCCACCAAACAACTTTAGAACTTTGGAAACATCATTCTAGACTTGGGTAAATCATCAAAATCAAAATCGCCTTGTTTAGTTAGGAGTATTGGAGTGCATCCTTTCTCATACCTCTAAGTTAAATTATCACCCCTTTGAACAATTTCATCTTAAGATAACATCCAACATCTTATGGCTTACAAGTCCATTATCCAAACCCAATCAAACCAATCAAAATAAAACCCTAAGTCTAGCATTGATCCAAAGTTCCTAAACATTCAACATCCATATCATTCACCCCTTTCATCATTCATCTCATCATTGGTCCTAAGCACCTTAGAGGTCAACAAGGTCAAAACACAAGAAGAACATGGAATATAAACTTGATCCATACATCACAAGTAAACCAAGTCAACCAAACTATCAAATCCTTGCAATGCCAATTGATTACCAACACTCACATTTATACAATCCGTACAAGGGATTAATATCTCCTACAAACCTCAATGATAAACAAATTTGAGTATGCCCATTCAAAAGTTTGGAACACCTTTCCCAATGGTAGGTTTAAATCCAAGTCCAAACCTACAAATCTATCAACCAAACACCCAATGCATGAGCCTTCAAATGAACATCATCCCATCAAATCCCTACATGCCAAATATGAATGTACCAAGTAAAACTTTACCAAACATGAACATTTTGAATCCAAAAATGGAAAAAAATAGGATAGATATGTTTTCAAATCACACAAATGTTGTTCAAAGTCCAAACACGATGTTAATGACTCCATGTATCAATCCAAGTCAAGGTAACACCATACAAAATTAAAGTTACCTAAATCAAGGCAATGTGATTCCCAACACCAAAAATGTTCAATTTCAACCTATCATACCAAATTTGAACACCATCCCAAATTAGAATAGTACCTAAAATCAATTTTTCCACGATCCCATTCAAATACCACAATTCTACATTCCAAATCTGCTTGAACAAAAGCCAAATCAAGGGAGTTAAATTCAAAATCAAGATCAAATTTTGCTAGAGAAACTTGGTTCACATGCCAAACTAATTGAATTATTGAGCCAAGAGATATCTTCACTCCAAAACCACTAAGCACCTTGAAGTTGTTTCTACTTCATCCAATGATCAAATCAGCATATGTCAAGAGTCACTTTTCAATCATGATCAAAATCCACCAACAATTCCCAACAAAAATCCAATTCAAGAAATGCCAAAATCACTTGACCCTATGGTTGAAGACATTCACAATATCTCCGCCATGATTGTTTAAAACAATGTTCAAGATCTCTCAATTAAGGAGCATATTGAAGATATTTTTACCCCATTCGATGGTCAACTCACCATACATCAAGAGCCACTTTTTAGTGATTATTTCAAGGAGTGTTAGGATTATTTGATCCTATTGGCATAATGCATGAACCATCAACCAATGATCATGTTGAAAATGTCTCTACATCACCTTGTGAGTTAGAGGACATATCTCAAGAATTTATCCCAAAGCATGATCAACATCTTTAACCAAGATTTGGCAATGGTCCTTTCCAAGACATATTGACATCCTTCGACCTCATAGACTTTACAGATATTGAAGGAACCCTAAACTCAACACTTGAGGATATTGAACCACTTACCATGTCTAATGATGACATACAAGAACCCTTTGTAAGAAATCCATCCTTTGAAACTGACCCATGTCAAGAACTTGATCCAAAGCATGACAAATGCAAGTTCAAAATTAATCAAGATCAAGAATTTTTATCTCCAAGATACTACAATGATGTAATGGACACTCTCCTATCTATACAAGATGTCGTAGATGATGATCACATCCATATAGCACATTCTCCTCCATCTACCTATGAGATGCTTTATGTGGATGGACACGTAGATGATCTTCATTTAGAACAGGACCCCTTTACTCTTGACATTATTACACAAAAAGAGTATGTTATTGATTCATATAGTGAAATAGATTTTTCAAGATCAGGATTAGATATATCCAAAATCCAAACTAAAGACACTAGGTATGCGGATATCCAACATTATCCACTCAAGGAAACAAGTCAAATAGAACATTATAATTTAGAGTTAGTGGAGCAACAAATTGAAACATCACCCACAATGACCATTCATCAGAGAATGCATTCTAAACAAGAGCTCTCATAATAGGTGGAATCAAACCATGAAGGTACTACTACCACCATACTAGGGACAACTTCGTCTCAAGCAAACGTCAACATAGGGAGGACGAAGAATCCTTATGATAAAATCAATGCCAATACTACAACTAGTCACATCATGAATCTTCTTCCACCCATCACCCCATCCACAAATTGGTACCAACATCAAAATAAAGATTTGAATCAAAGTGCAAATAATTTTATCAAAGAAAAAGAAGCTAAGAAGCATAATGCACTTGAATCAAATACAAATGGATACCAAAGAACACAAAGAAATATTATCCTTATCAAACTCCATCAGTTAAAGAAACTATGGGGCAAAATTAAAAAGGGAAAAGTATCCATCAAAGATGTCCACAAAAGTAAAAACAAGCTTTTCAATTGACGTATAAAGTGTATCAAGTAGTTGGTCCTAATTCCATGCACACTTTCATATCCACCCATCATTTCTCATCTTCCCAAGTTTGGAGACTCAAAGGTTCCAAAATGTCAACCAATTCTTCTCTTATCCCTAAACACACTCCATCCATGCCTCCACATGTGATATCTAATTCTTAAACTGACCATATATTGGAAATGACCCTTCATCATAAGGATACAAAATGCACTCTATCACGATGTGTGCGTAAAGACAGTTAACTACGGTATCAACAAAGTAGATAAGAATCCCAAAAGTTGCATTCTAGTGTGCACGTATCTTAGCAAAGCAACTCCTTCAGGAAGGATATCAATGGCACATTATGACAAGGTCATCTACATCAACAACACCTTGTGATTCAACATGAGCTTAAAATCTTTCAAAAAAATCAAAAAAATCAGAAAAATTAGAAAAAGGATTGAAAATAGTAAAGATAAAAATCGTCCTCTAGTGGAAACCACTACGGTGGCGCTTTGGGCAAGACCATGATGAAAACCTAGCAAACATGCATTGTGTGTAGAATCGAGCATCTACGTGCACTATTTCAAGAGAAAGCATCTCATCCCATCCATAATAAATACAACATTTCATCCATCTTATCCATAATAAATCCATTCATACATGAACCATTTATCCAATCCATCCACACATATCTACATCCATAGTCTGATTCATCTTGATCTTGACAAATTTTGGTGCACACTTTACACCTGCGTATGGTAAACATCTTGACATGGGTAATTTTCATTGATCCTATACTACCCAGTGTTATCTGAGCCATGAAGCATTATCCAATAAAGCATTCCACCATTTAAACAACTTATCTTATCACAAGATAATCTTTGGCATCCTTTGTGTGCTTACCATATCCATCTATCTGTACACCTATCTGAGCATCCACCCATCGCATTCCATACATTGGTAGACACTAGGGGCAGATATTTGCATCTTGCTTTAGGAATAAATCTTGATCTATATCCTCCAACTTATGTGGCGATCCGAACAATTGCAAACATGAAATCAAATTGGTCAAACCACTTGTGAGAAAAAATCCAAATCACTAACCCATGACATATTTTGATGAGAAAATGTTCCTTATCAAGCTTCATCTTTCATTGAACATCAAGCCAAGCAATCACTATCAGTTGCATCTAAGTTACATGTCAAACCTCACATCAAATCATCCAAAAAATATTTTGTTTCAAACCAAGATTCATCAATCCTGATCAATCAAATCTGTACATTGTTGTGTATCCTCAACAATGTTATCATCATCAATCTTGATCAATCAAATTTGTGCATTGTTGTGCATCCTCAACAAGGTTATCATCATCAATCTTGATCAATCAATCCTTGCATTGTTGTGCATCCTCAACAATGTTATTGTCATCAATCCTCATCAATCAAATCCTTGTGTTGTGTATCCTCAACAATGTTATCATCATCATCAATCCATCAATTCGATCAGTCAACCTTAGCTTGGTCTTCAAAAAAATCTCAAATAGAGAACTAATATTGTCACACATGTCCATATCCAAATCATCTAAAGCATCAAAAAATCCAAAAACATCCAAAACATCAAAAATCCAAAAACATTTGTAAAAGTCAGAAAATGTCAAAAACATGGAATCCAAACTATGTCGTCTCTAAGCTTAAATGCGGGAAAGGCTAATATTTGATCAGCCCCTGAGACATCAAAATCCAAAAATATTCAAAAAAAATAAAAATCCAAAAACATTCATAATATCTTAGAAAAGCCCAAATTATTCAAAAAATCAAAAGTTCAAAACATTTGTAAAATCTTGAAAAAACTCAAAAACAACCTCAAAACATTCCAAAAATGTCATAAACATCCAAATATTTGAAAAAAGAATCCATCCATCCCCATCTCACCTTCACCCACAATAATCAATCATCCATAATAAACTGATCATCACCTTCATCCTTTGGCAACACAAACAGAAACAATCAGAACAATCAACAAAAGAAAATTTCAAACATAAAATCAAAATTAGAAAAATAAACTTTAAATGCAAAATAAAACTCTTGATCATTTTCAAACATGTCAATTGACCTTGTATCAAATAGCCTTTCAAACAAACCTATCAACTTGCCACCATCCACTAACATGTCCTACGATGTATCCTTCCTACAATGGGCATTATCTTTTGGAAATATTTTTGGTTCTTATCATAAAAACAAAACAAATCCCTTTGGCTAGAGGTATGATGAACATTGACTTGTTTGCATACTTGATTGTTTCTTTTGATTTATCTTATTGTGCTCATTACAAGGACCTCTTGATGATATTCGAATGAAGGATTTAGAGAGATAGGAATGGGACAATGATCATTATCCTTTTGTCTATTGTGCTTGTTGAATGTTCTTGTAAAATAACTTGTTGAATACTTGCTTTGTTAGGTATGCCCTAGCAAGGTTTCTGTATGTCAAGTGTGAACAAGAATACTCCTATCTGATTGTCAAGTCAAAGTCCATCTCACTGGGTGCAACACAATCCTAGTTCTTTATACCTTGATGCATCGTACCTATGTGTGTTATCAAACATAAGGTAAGTGACCCTTTTAAAATCCCAATCCTTGATAGTAAAATCATCCATTTCTCATCATCATTTCTCATCATCATCTCTCATAAAGTTGGCTTGTTGGATCCTCTTTTCATCATCTAATTTCTTCTTTTCAGCACTAACATCATGTCATGAATAGCTAATCATCATCACCAGTGCATCCATCCTACATCCAAAAACCATCATTATTCTACATATCATCTCACATGCATGTTCATCATCATAATATAGATCTGTTAGTCTAAGCATCTAATAAATCATATATTTTCATAAAGCATCCATTGCAAAATCATATCATATCACATCATCGATCTCATCCATCTCACATTGTATCATCATTTAAGTTGTTCAGGATAATATAGATTGGTTATACTAGGCATCTTAAAACCATCTCATTTGCATCATCATCCATAACAATCCATTTTCAACCTCTCTATTGTGAGATCAACCCTCAAATAAAATATTTTCACTCAATCTCTCGAGGGGGAAATGTACTAGTGTACTTCTTTCTGCTAGGGCATCCGAAAAAGAAAAGAAAAATTGTTCACAACAAGTTTATTCTTTGAACCAACATAGCAAGTACATTGCTTTAAAGAGGGGAAACATATAGACACGCAAAATATGCATACATTACAATCCACTAGTTTAATTAAATAACCTTCATTTAATCAAATCTAACATTTCATCCTTCAATTAAATAAATTCACTTCATCATTACCTCTTTCAAAATAAATCAACCAAATCCTAACATTTTATCTTTCATAAATCATATCCTAGATTCATCTCTTTCAAATTAATCAACCTTTATCTTACATCCCCCTTTTAATTAAATAAACCAAAATTTATTTAATTAAATCCCAAATGCATTTTCCATCCCTTTTGATTTAAATAAATCAAAATATTTAAATCAAATAAGTCAAAATCACCTAAACATCATCTAAGCTAATCTAATCTAACCATCCATCACATCCTCTAGCTTTTCCCACTTGCACCAATAAAGAATTTAAATTCATTTATAAATTCCTCATTTTCCCTCAACAAAGCATCTTTTGGGAATATTCTCCAAGTTTGAATATGAAGGAAAGTTGACATGTACATCCAACATGGCAATAAATTATCTCTTACATGTCCCCCACTAAACATTTAACTCTCAAATTAAAATTTGAATCTCCCCCTCTTTGGCGCATTGGCCAAAACTTGCACATTCCTCAACTTATCACAATGTGATAAGTGGCTTCATCTCATTCGCTGAATCTTTGTCCCACATTCATCAATTTGACTATTTCTATTATCAAAATATTCTATAAATGGAAGGCTTATTCTTCATGAAATCATGTACACTCTCATGCAAAGTTACTCTCTTCAATTGAGAACTAATTTTTCCCATCACCATTGCATTGCATCATTTGAGTTTTATCAAGGATTGGGAAAGGGTCATTGGCATAATTGACACAAATCTAATATGGAATAGGTACAGTTTATGATTTTTCAATGTATTTTTCATCACTTTTGTTATTTGTTGCATTTCAAAGCATAAGATGTTATTTCATAGGAGCATTTGATAAATTTGCATGTAACTAACCCATGTTTGAGGTTTTAGAGTTTATACAGATTTTGAAGGGTGATTCAGGCATAAACAAGTATAAATACAAGGTTATTTCACATAATTTCTTATAACAAGCTAGAATTTCATAAGTAATCAAGAGTAATTTCACAAGAGCATTCAAGGGATATTTATAGATGATTATTGCAGTAATCAAGAGCCATCTCATCATGTCAAATATTTAGGTTATCATGCATGTTGTTGAGCTAATGTGGTGATGTAGTATTGGCGATCAAGTTCAAGCATTCAAAGTCTTTATCCTATTCACATTTCATGATTGAGATCTACACTCATCGATACCACTTCATGCTTGTTTTCATATTTTCAATCCAAGGTTTCAACAAGGTTTAGTGAGTTGTTACATGATTTTTTTCATTCATCATTCCTCTATGCTTTCATATTTCATTTCAAGGTTTAATTACCAAAATGGGGTTTGACCAAGGAAAACCCCTACTCCCCAACACAACAAAATTTCTCCCTCTTCATGTGTGAATTAAAAATCTTAGTGAATTGGAGCATGAAGATCCTTTGAAGAAAAAGTTACAAACATTGTATAAATTTTCAAGAAGTTGTCATCTTCATAGAAACTCACCTACAACCCAGAATTCAGATTTTCAGACGTAGAGATCGAAAAGATTAAAACTACAGAAGACCTCTTGAGGCTACAAAAGTTTTAGTGAAACCATAATAATAGGAAGAAATCACCACCTTGGGCATATGAGTCTCGGTATACCTGTTTCTTCTAGTTTTTGTACATCTTGATTTGTCAATAGAAGATTCCAAATTCTACCCAGATTCCAAATTCTACACTTTAGAAACAACAAATTTTAGGGTTTTCAGATCTTGTTTAGACATCTCCCATCCTCTAGGTACTTTTTTGTTTCACTCTATTTAGTAATTTGATTTCATCTTTTAATTTTATAGGTTTTATTGCATTAGGGTTTTCATTTCTCCTTTGATGCTTCATTTTTATAGTGAGACCCTTTTTTAATCACACCTAAGGAAACCTCCTAGTAGTCCCTTCCCTCAATTGATTGACTTGGTTGAGGGATCTAGGTTTTCCTAATGAACTAAAAATTAAATAGATCCTAAGCACAATTCCATCTCCTAAAAGGTGGACACCCTATTTCCTTTGGTTCATGTACAAAATTAGAGGAAATTATTATTATTATTATGTGATGTAGCAAATTATCGTTCAAGAAAAAAGTCACTAGGTCACTATATGGTTTATTTAATAAAAGTTGATAGTTCCCCATCATTTAATCGAGTAAAATATTTAATTAAATTAACTTGGAAAACTTAAATGAATTAATAAAAAACATTCAATCAATTTTTTTTCAATATCAACCTTAAAACACATAATTCTATGACTACCTTGTGTGGATAACTTCACATAATAGTTAAATTATAGAACATGGTTAAGTTAAAAAGGATAAATTCTCTAATCATCAAATATATGTTAAGGAGTGACCTTGGAGTGTTAAATCCATTGCAATTGATGGAATTGTTATTAAAATCTTATGCTCATTTATATGTTTTCAATACCAATGAGTGTAGATAATATTATATCATAATGGAAATGATAATATTTATATTTAGTTTTTTTTCATTAAAAAATTGGGTTTTCATGTCACTAAATGTTGGGCATGACATATTACATCATAATAATATGCATTAATTTAATTATATTTAATAATTATAAATATGATTAAGTATTCTAGTTGCATGAGAAGTTATCTTAGTAGAAATAAAAATTCTTAAGATAATTTTTTAGTGCTATTAATTTTTTTATTCCAATATTGATAGATGGTTATCATTAATTTTATTCTTATGTGTGGTATTAGTGTCTATATTTATTTATGGTTCTTTCATAAAATTAGATATAAATCTAGATTGTTAAATTTGTTGGCATAGTTCTACAAGTATGAAGGTGATCTCTATAAGTGTGGATATGAACTTTTATGTAAATCTAAACTTGTAACTTATAGGCTTGGTGTCACTAAATTTTTCTTTCTAAGACTTATGGACCTTGATATATGTTCTTTGATTTTAAAAAAATATATCATGCTTATAAATATATTTAGATAATTTATTAAATTACAAGGTCCATGCTCTAGTAAATCAAATATCTTGATTGATTAATTTAGGAAATATGAACTAAGTTCAATAATAATAGGAAAAAATGGAATATGAAATGATAAAAAAATCCTTTTTAATATTTTGTATTTTTACTCAAAATGTGCTCATTGGCTTCCTAGATTACTAATTTTAAATTAGAGTTAATATTTAAATACACCATCCTAGCATGCAATATAAAATATTTTAGGTTTTCTAGTTGGCTAATAATGACTAGTAAGGAAGGGAAGCTTGAGTCTAAATTAAGAAAGTAAAATTTAAAGATTTTGGTTTGAACTCAATAATTAGGAAAGTGATTTAGATAAATTTTACATGCCGAAATCATTTGAACTAGTATGATGAATTAATAGATTTAGAGATTAACTCTATGTCCTAAAGATGATGGATAAAAATAAGAGGAAAAGATAATCTAATCATGTATCAATTTTGATAAAAAGAAATATCATATTATACATTAATCTACAAATAAAAAGTAACCTAGTGATTTTAATCTCAAAACTTATGGAACAAGTAATTGGTAAACAATTTTCACTATTACAATATAGTTTAGGCATGCTTTACAATTTTCATGTTGTTTAGCTTGTTCAATTATATAATTAACAACATGAATATGGAGAAATTAGATATTAATTATATTTTTTAGATATTTATTTATTATAATTTAAAATGTTGAATTTATAAAAAGTAAAATAAAGTATTTCGTAGCTTTAAATTTTTCTACTAAATGTTTCTATTTGAAAATTATAATAAAATTTTCCTTTTCATATCAAATTCCATTTAATATTGAACATATTTAAATGGAATGACTTGATACAAATACATGTGTTCAAGTAATATATATGTTGTTTTAAGTTCAATTTATAATCAAATACCTTTTGTTATTATTTTATCCCTATTAAAATCTATTTCCATAATCAAGATTATCAAGTTATTATTTTTACACATTCCACATAGTCTTGGTATTCAAATTGTGTAAAGTAGCCTAAACATTTGTAAATTTTCCCCGTTTTAGTGAAAGCATTGCAATATCCATCACTCTCACTCTGACGTATAATTTTAGTCACCCCTATCCATTATATAATTTTTTTATGATGGTTTAGCCATATAAATTGCTTTCATTCAATATTTTAAGAAAAATATAAATTCTCAAATAATATGTTTAATTTATGAAAAAAAAATGTAAACATTCTCTATTAAAATACTTTTATCTGTTGCACTAAACATATACATTAAATTTGAGAAAAATAAACATCCATCTTTAATAAAGTAATGAAAATTATTGAATTGAATGATATTAGAATGAAAATGCAATAAAGAAAATATCTTTTTCCCTTGCTAAAAACTTGCATGATTATCACATTCTTAATAGTCACCATCAAAGCACGTATATTTTTTTTAAACAAACAAAAATCTTATTAGCTTGTTGTATATATATATATATATATATATAAGAAACAATGATAACTATTAGTAATAAATGAAAAAATCCTAAATTTACTCCTACAATTCACAACAAGTTTCTAAATAGATATAAAAAATATTCAAGATAATTTGACTAAAACTATTCTATAAAAAAAATTAATTATATTTTATCTTTGAAAATATTCCAAATAATATGAATTTTTATAATAAATATTCTAAATTGGTGTATATTAATATAGAACAATTAAAACCATTACTAATAAATGTAAAATCTTAAATTTATCATTACAATGCATAGTAAATTTCTAAATTCATATTAAAAAATGTTTGAAATTATATTACAAAAAATATTCTAAAAATTTAAAATAATTATATTTTATGTTTGAAAATATTTTGAATTAAGATATTTTCTATAAAAGAATATTAATATTATAAATTAAATTATTATTTTAAATTTATGTATAATAAACTTTAAAAATTTACTTTCGTAAAAAACATATAACAAGTCAAACTATATGATGTAATAAATTGTAAAATTGCAATATACTTAAAAGGGTCATAGACCATAGAATTTCACACCTGCTCTTGCTTCTTCAACTCATCATGTAATAAACGTCAATCAATCCAATCCTATAAAAATACACCTTTGACTATATTTATTAATTAACGAAAAATACAATCAATTCAAAAATGCATTTTCAGAAATAAATAGACAATATTCACGATGCTAAAGAGTATCATAATTTTAATGTGTATGTAAGTCAATATAATATGACATCCATCACTCTCACTTCGTCAACTCGTGATGTGAGTATGTGTCAGGTCGATACAGTTTTCCTTTTAAAATCTCCAGAGGTAATTGTCCTTGGTTATGTCCATCCACTTCAAAATTGAGCTAAACGCGTTCAAATCTCCACATGACAAATGCACAGATTCATTCCATCGAAGGGCTAAGTACATGTGAAACTTGTGTATGGGTAAACCTTAGCCTATAAATTTTTGACGAATGACAACACTTCTCTCACAAAACAAATCTCATCTTAGAGTAAAGCTCATCTTTGTTGGGTGATAATCAAGCGAGGTGGGTTTTTGCTTCTCTTTCCATAAGATGGATCACACTTCTATGTTCAACACCATACCCATCTTTCCCACTCTTGTAATTCTTGTCATTATATCTACTATACTTTTCCATTTAGTGAAGTCATCAACACACCAAAGTTCTATGGCTTTGCCTCCAAAGCCACAACCTTGGCCACTAGTTGGCAATTTGTATCAGTTAGTGCACAATGGACTCGGTTACAAGTGGGTTCACTCTCTCCACATTTATGCTACCCCCATCTTGTGCGTTCACCTAGGAAGCATCCACACCATTGTTGTCAATAGGTTGGACATACCAAGAGAGTTCCTTAAGAAACACAACACTATATTTGCTTCTCACCCCATCACAATGGCTTCTAAATATTGTAGCAGAGGATTTCTATCTATCATACTGGTTCCTTAGGGAGATCAGTGGAAGAAAATGAGGTGTGCATGTAATGCCCCTCCTTTTTCCTTGTTTGGATAGCTTCTTGGATTTCATCTAGACTTTATGAGGTTGTTTATCTTTACTTTATGTTACTATTTTATAAACTTTATGACACTATTGGATGTTACTCAGACATGGTGATATTTTGATGAGTAGACATTATGGCTGATTATTTGTTTATGACATGCTTTAAAATTAGCATAGTTGTTATTTGAGTTAATATTGATGTATGCTCACTTATTGATTATTGGTGTTTTAATTTTGTTAGTATTGATGTGACTATATTGGTGAAGGGGATGGTATTAAATCACTCACTTGCATGTGCCCTACGATTTCCATGATTATCTCTTCATAGTGTAAGAATGATTATCTAGATACATGTATAACATTTTCTTTGTTTGCAGATTTATAGGTACATGAAAACGGCTTCACCTGGTTTCACAGGTCTGAGTGTGTCCACTACCCAATAGTAATGTTGATTGGGAGATAGTAACGAGTTAACCTAGTCAAACCTTTGCCCTAGTACAGTGTGTCGTTAGTCCGTGTTTTGGTCATATTCTTTATCTAGGTTGGTTTTGGTGTTTTGTTTATCGTTTAAGTTTTATTGTGAGGATTAAATGATATGTTGTGATTAAGTATTTAATTAATTTGTATTATTAATATGGTGAATTTATTATAAATAAATTTATTTATTTATTTTGAGTTATTTTAAAGTAATTTTTAATTATTAGATTAAATGTGAATTAAAATAAATAAGTGATTTAAATGTGATTTGAATTAAATAAATTATTTTTAATTTCAAATTAATGTATTGGGAAAAGATCTTAGAAATATCTTGGTTATTAAAGAAAATATATTTGTTGTGTTAACTGGAAGTTAGAAGGTTTTGTTTTCTAATTGTCTTAAAATTGATTTCAGGAGAGATTGATTGAAATTGTGAGAAAAAGAGGAATTTCTTTAACAGCAAGGAAAGAGAGGTTTTTGGAAATGGTAGAATTTTGTTTGGAGGTTTGAGGAAATTGGGAATCTTAGAAGCTCTTTGATAAATTTAGGAATCTAGTTTGTTGTATTCTTGGTTGTGAATTATATTTTGTTCTTTGGCAAGTGGTTATTCTTCTAGAGGAAGCTTTGGGAAATTGAAGATTAAGGGAAGCTTAGAATCAATCTTTGAATCGTCAGATCTTTTGGAACAAGTTTTTTATTGCTTTATAAATTTTAATTTGAAAGAGATATTTAATTATTATTGTATTAAAAATTGAAAAAGTTTAGAAGAGGATTTCTTTTATTGTAGAGGCTTTTTGTTTTAAAAGATTATCGTGAATGTTTACAACCTCTGTAGAAAATATATTTTAGATTCTTTGTTAAAAATTGAATTGGTTTTTCGTGCTACCCGATTCTTGCAGTCTTAATCTAAATGAATATGGTTAAACATGCACATGCATAGAGAAATAATAAGAATGATTTTATTGAAATTAATGAAATCCATTTATTTTAATCTATGGTTCTAGGTATGTGTGAAGGATCATGATGGGCCAAAAAGTGGCAATATGATAGGTATGTGGCTAATGACTTTTTTTTAACCTAAAATAGATTAAACAAAAAGGGTTTTTAAAGGAGATTCTTAGCTTTCCACCAATATAAATTATGTTTTCTTTTTAATTTAATAAGTAATTATTATTCATTCTCTATTCGAATTACAACTAAAGTCCTGATTGATAGGCTGGTTGAAAAATATTTATAGCTTTCAAATGGTATCACATTTTTTGAATCCAAAACATGTGTCACATTCTATGGTTCACATACTATAAGATTAAAAAAAGGAAAAATGAATTTCATGAAGTTTTGACCAAGTTAAGGTGGTCAAACATATGATTTTTTATATTTTTCAAAAGTTGTAATAAAAAATTCATAATTAATTATTTGCTTGGAAAAAAATTACAAAAAAATATGCATCAGATCAGGAAATGAGTCCTCTACTTATATCTAAAATCTTATAAAAAAATATTATAATTTTATTGTGGTTAGGGTGGTCAAACAGACACCTACTTATTTTTCCCTGAAATTTAAGTATTACTGCATTGAAATTTCAAAATTTCACCATATATATAACAAACCTAGTAGTTTAGAAACTACATTCAATTTTCTACATATTCTATTCTTATATATTTTTGAAATAATATAGATAACTTATTGAAAATTTTACTTCAAGTTTCTTAACTCTGATTTTTCTAAATTTTTTGCCACTTAAGGGCCTCTTTTTTCCATGATGATCCTCTACATACCCTTATGTATTCTCTATCTCTACTTTGAGGTTTCGATCTTCCTCTATTATTTTGTCTTGAAATTTAATTTCAGTTTGCTTGAAACTTTTACATCCTTACTAAATGAAAACTCACATGGTGTGAATCCTCTATGCATGAGTATCTTCCTCATAGCATAGGTTTGTTTAAGGAAATATGTTTGATTTATTTGAAGTCTAGAAACATATCATTGAAAATTTATTTAAACTTAGTCGATCTATAATTTGTCTAGATGGTGTCGCCCTATTTTTTTCTCCTTTACTTCCATGCATGCTCTATGTAAATCGACATGTTTGGAAGCATTAGATTCTCATGCATGCCTCTCCATAGCTCTACTCTCACCTTCTTGTTATCTTAAGTCTTTTTATTCCAACATTTCAATTTCACTTAAGCCGTCACCCTTGCATATATATTGTCATTTCTTAACTTCTTGCACTGCATTTGTCAACCCAAGAGGAAGTTCTTTGTTGGTTGTTGAAGATTGACACATACAATCGATTTGATTTTCTTTTTGGGATTTAATCTTCTTATTTTTGGTTTCTTTGATGTCACCATTGAATGGAGGATGTAATTTCTACAAAAATCTTCCTTTCCCCTATTGTGCCCATGTATATTTCGATCTGCTCTATACTCTTGGTTGGTTTGACTAGTGTTGGTTTCATTTTAAGTTGCCTTATGAAATTGTTCAATGTCTCCCTCATTTCATTTGCTTGCAAGCCCTATTTGGTTTTATGGATGGTGATCTTTTGTGGCATTGGCCTTATGCATTCTTTTATTTGTGCAAGTTTGTTACATTTGAGATTGCTTCACTTAGAATTATCAAATTTCATGCTTTGCAACTGATTATGGTGCCTTGTTGCTCTGGGTTGAACCTTTGCATGCTTAATTATTGTCTTGCATGACATATATATTTTCAGGGTGCATGCATAAAAAAAAACTATTAGTTGTTGTTTACAAAGGTGTAATTAATTTATAATTATAATGGATATATTTGTATGTATATATAATTATATATAATTATATATATATATATATATATACATATTAAATATATTTATATATGGTTAATTCAAAATGAAAAGTAGATATTTTAAAATGTTAGTGGGAAGAGCATAATGGATTTTGTAATTAAATAATATATATTTTGATATGTATATATAATTATAATTAATTATATATATGTATAAAAGATATTTATTTAATGGTTGTTATCACAATAGTACATGCAAATGCACAATTAGATACTTTAATATGAAATATTTTAAATAATTATTATGTTGTTAATTAGTGCATGCAATGCACAAGTAGGTGTTTTATAATAAAATAATTTTATTAAAAATATTGAGATTTTTTATTTATGTGTTTGTGAAATTTGAGTTAACAACTAGTTTTAATTTCTTTATGGTTTGTAAACGGAAGTATATATTTTAATATAAGCACACAAATGCATGGACTAGTGTGGGAAATTTGAGTTGAATATTATGAGTAATTGTCAAATTGAAAGTTAAGCAATTAGTTTAATTCGCTATTGATTTGTTGGATTTAGGAAATCCTAATGGTCGTTTATTTAATTACTTGTGTGGCTTATTGTAATTTTGTATTCTTTTGTAATTGTGAATTGTGGGGGATATTTGTTGTCGAGAAAATGTAAGTATTCCAAAGATTGTAAAATTGTGAAAGGGTAGTTGTATCTTTTGTTCAACCTTCAAGAGTTCCTTAGGTAGTGCACGTATTTGAGATTCAGTATTTGGCATCCATAGGGATGGGTGAATTAGTTTGAACACCTGGTTACTATGAATGAATTGTGTGATTTAATTTGAGCACCCAGTTACTACAAACATGATGTGTTCTTTGTAGAATGGTTGATATTTGTTATCATATTTTGTGTGTTGTCTACCCTTGGGTTGTGGAATATGTTATTGTGTTGTCAATAGTGGAGTGGCTTTCAACAAGGATCGGGACACAAAGTGCTCCCAAGACAACTCATGTGAGAGTCAATTTAATCAATGGAAATTAAATAACCTATATTAGGGATAGATTATCTTAATACATTTGACTAGATAATTTAGCCTCGCTCCTTGGCTCAAGGGCTTGTGTGAGACTTGAGATGATTTAGGAAGGCTTGGAATGGAAAGATCGGTATCTTGTCTTCTCGAAAGATAATCAATTCCACACTAGTCTACATGTTGGGTTGGGTTCATGAGAGGTTACTAGGATAACCCAAGAGGGCGGACGAGACCTAGGAAGATATCCTATGGATAACCAATGCAACCTTTGTGATGAAACTCCTCATATGACAACAATCGAGTTGTATTGTATAGTGATTGTTCTTGATTTAGTGATTTTGGAAGCAATGTAACCTTATGTTTTGTGTTTACTAGTAGAGTGTTGTTATGTATTTACTGGTATAGTGTTGTTTTGTGTTTTTCCTATGTCTAGAGGTAGTAGCTTTGTTTTGGTTACCTTTTACTATCTCCTAGCATGGGGGTTGGTCCTATGGGTACCACATGGCTGGGTGGTGTGCACCTTACACTATTGAGTTTTCTCTTCATGTTTATGATGGTGGGATCTTCTAGTTTGAGGAGCTCGTGTGTTTCTATGGGTATGTACTTCTCTTATATTCAATGTAATAGTGGGACACTATGTATTTTTATTCCTTATTTGTAATCAAGGAGGATCCTTGTGTTGTATTTGTAACATTATGTATGATTTATTCATTATGCGACTAAATTGTATATATTGTGTTATATGGTGTTGTATCTATGGAAATATGTTCATTACATTTCTATGTGATAGATTTATTGTGCAATGGGTTAATGCTTTGATGTATGTTGTCATCATGAGTTATTTTCATATGCTATGTTTAGAATAATTTTGTAAGTTTTAGAATTCACATGTTGACGCATTGTGTGGCCTAGAGGATGTATGTGCTAGAGTAGATTACTTTACTTGTTATTGTTACTCTTTTTAAGAAAAGAATTAGTTGTGCTTCTGCAGTGTTGCATCATCATCTAGGTTGTGGCACAAGGTTTTACCATTGGTATCAGAGCATAGGTTTAAACACTCGGTGCTTTGGAATAATGTTAAGCCCACTAGGCTATTAGTTGCATAAGTTTATACATTGGGCACTATGAGCCCATTATGTTGACCTAGGTTTTGTACATTTTAGTTATCTTTTTCCTTTTTGGGTTGTTCTCACTTGTCTACCCAAAATTTTTAATTAGGGTGTTGGTCCAATGGTGCAAGAAACCAGTGGAAAGGATAGGACCCTCAATGTAGTGCACAATGCACTGATATCCTTCCTACTAGAAACATGCATTATGGATGTTTGGGTAGCATGTGTGTGTGTGTGTTATCCATTTTCTATTTGTAGGCTTCTAGGAGTAAGCCTAGTCTTGGGAGGGAGGATGTAATGCCTCTTTGTTTTCCTTGTTTGGATAGCTTCTTGGATTTCATCTATACTTTATGAGGTTGTTTATCTTGACTATATGTTACTATTTGAGAAACTTTATGACATTTTTGGATGTTATTCTGATATGGTGATATTTTGATGAATTGATGTTGTGGCTGATAATTTGTTTATGAAATACTTTTAGATTAGAATAGTTGTTATTTGAGTTAATATTGATGTATGCTCATTTATTGATTATTGATGTTTTAATTGCATCACTCTTTGTGTGATTGTATTGTTGAAGGGGACAGTATTGCATCACTCACTTGTGGGTGCCCTATGATTTTTGTGATTCTCTCTTCATTGTGTGTATGAATTATTATCTGGATACATGTACAACATTTGCTTTGTTTGTAGGTTTGTAGGTACATGACAATGGCTTCACCTAGTTTTACAGGTCTGAGCATGTCCACTACCCAACAATAATGTTGATTGGAAGATAGTAATGGGTTAACCTAGCCAAACCTTTACCCTAGTATAGTGTGTTGTCAGTTTTTGTTTTAGTCATATTCTTTATCCAAGTTGGTCTTGCTATTTTATTTATCACATAATTTTTATTGTAAGGATTAAATTATATGTTGTGATTAATTATTTAATTAGTTTGTATTATTAATATTGTGACTTTATTATAAATAAATAAATTTATTTATTTTAAGTTATTTTAAAGTAATTTGTAATTATTAGATTAAATGTGAATTAAAATAAATAAGTATCAATCTAAATGTGATTTGAATTAAATAAATTATTTTTAATTTCAAATCCATGTATTGGGAAAAGATCTTAGAAATATCTTGGTTGTTAAAGAAAATATATTTGTTGTATTAACTAGAAGTTATAAGGTTTTGTTTTTTAATTGTCTTAAAATTGATATCCGGAGAGATTGATTGAAATTGTGAGAAAAAGAGGAAGTTGTTTCATGGGAAAGAAAGAGAGGTTTTTGGAAATGGTAGAATTTTTTTTGGAGGTATGAGGAAATTGGGAATCTTAGAAGCTCTCTAATAAATTTAGGAATCTATTTTGTTGTATTCTTGGCTATGGATTATATTCTATTCTCTGGGAAGTGATAATTCTTTTGGAGGAAGCTTTGGAAAATTGAAGATTAATGGGAGCTCATAATGAATCTTCAAATCAACAGATCTTTTGGAACAGGTTCTTTATTGCTTTGTGAATTTTAATTTGAAAGAGATATTTAATTATTATTGTATTGTAAATTTGAAAAGTTTAGAAGAGGATTTCTTTTATTGTAGAGGCTTTTTGTTTTAAAAGATTGCTATGAATGTTTACAGCCTTTGTAGAAAATATATTTTAGATTCTGTGTTAAAAAATGAATTGGTTTGCATTGGAAAATGAATATATTTCCTATGGAAAAGAATTACTTCGCTAAACATGCACACGCATAGAGAAATAATTAGAATGAGTTCTCTAAAATTAATGAAATTCATTTATTATAATCTATGGTTCTGTATTCTCCATCTCTTATTTGAGGTGCAAATTCTCCTCTATTATTTTTTCTTAAAATTTAATTTCAATTTCCTTGAAACTTTTACATGCTTATTGAATGAAAATTCACATGGTCTGAATCCTTTGTGCATGCATATCTTCCTCATAGAATAGGTTTGTTTAAGGAAATACGTTTGATTTCTTTGAATTCTAGAAACATATCATTGAAATTTTATTTAAACTTAGTCGATCTACAATTGGTCTATGGTGTTGCCCTATTGTGTTCTTCTTTACCTCTATGCATGCTCTATGTAAATTGGCATCTTTGGAAGCATTAGATTCTCTTGCATGCCTCTCTATAGCTCTGGTCTCACCTTCTTATTATCTTCCATCTTTTTATTCTAGCATGTCAATTCTACTTAAGTTGTTGCCCTTGCATATATATTGTCATTTCTTAACTTGTTGCACTGCATGTGTCGACCCAAGAGGAAGTTCTTTGATGGTTGTTGAAGATTGGCACATACTATTGATTTTATTTTATTTTTGGGATTTTATCTTCTTATTTGCAGTTTCTTTGATGTCACCATTGAACAGAGGATGTAATTTCATCCAAAATCCACCTTTCCTCTATTTGGCCCATGTATATTTCTATTTGTTCTATACTCTTGGTTGGTTTGACTAGCATTGGTTTTTTTTTAAGTTTCATTATGAAACCCTTCAATGTCTCCCTCATTTTGTTTCCTTGCAAGCCTTATTGGGTTTTATGGATAGTGATCTTCTATGGCACCGGCCTTATGCATTTTTTTATTTTTGCAAGTCTATTACATCTCAGATCGCTTCACTTAGAATCATTGAATTTCATGCTTTGCAATTGATTATGGCACCTTGTTGCTATGGGTTAAACCTTTGCATGCTTAATTACTATCTTGCATGACATATACATTTTTAGGGTGCATGCACAACAACAAACTATTAGTTGTTGTTTATAAAGGTGTAATTGATTTATAATTATAATATATATAATTATATTTAATTATATATATAATTATATTTAATTATATATATATAATTATATTTAATTATATATATATATATTTAATTATATTTAATTATATATATATATATATTTAATTATATTTAATTATATATATATACATATTAAATACATTTATATATGGTTAATTCAAAATGCAAAGTAGATATTTTAAAATGTTAATGGGAAAAGTATAATGGATTTTATAATTAAATAATAAATATTTGTATATGTATGTATAATTATAATTAATTATATATATATGTATTAAATATATATATATATATTTAATGGTTGTTATTACAATAGTACATGCAAATGCACAATTAGATATTTTAATATGAAATATTTTAAATAATTATTATGTTGTTAATTAGTGCATGCAATGCACAAGTAGGTGTTTTATAATAAAATAATTTTATTAGAAAGATTGGGATTTTTATTTATATGTGTTTATGAAATTTTAGTTAACAACTAGATTTAATTTCTTTATGGTTTGTAAATAGAAGTATATATTTTAATATAAGCACGCAAATGCATGGACTAGTTAATCATAAAATAAAATGACTTAAGAGAGAAATTTGATTTATATTTAAATAGATATTGTGTTATTAAAACGTTTAATGTACAAGTAGAGGATTTTATAATGCAATGATTGTAATAGAGAAATTGATTTTATTATTATATGAAACTATGGAATTAAAGTTAAATAAATAGTTTTATTTTATTTCCTTATTATTGCAAATGGAATTATATTCACTTTGAATAATTGCATGTGGTGAGATATTGATTCAATTTGAATTTAGAAAATTTGAATATTAGATTATTTAAGTGTCTAAATTGTTTTAATCTATGTTCTTTTCTGCTCATGTTTGCAGGCATTTTGAGTTGAATATTATGAGTAATTGTGAAATAGAAAGTTAAACAATTAGTTTAATTCATTGTTGATTTATTGGATTTAGAAAATCCTAATGATAATTTATTTAATTACTTGAGTGGCTTATTGTAATTTTGTATTCTTCTATAATTGTGAATTGTTGGGGATATTTGTTGTCAAGAAAAATAAGTCTTCTAGAGATTGAAAAATTGTATAAGGGTTGTTGTATCTTTTGTTCATCCTTTGAGAGTTCCTTGGGTAGTGCATGTATTTGAGATTTAGTATTTAACATTTGTAGAGATGTGTGAATTAGGTTGAACACCCGGTTGCTATGAATGGGTTGTGTAATTTAATTTGAGCACCCAATTACTACGAACAGGATGTGTAGTTCTTTGTAGAATGGTTGATATTTGTTATCATATTTTGTGCATTTTCTACCATTGGGTTGTGGAATATGCTATTGTGTTGTCAATAGGGGAGTGGCTTTCAATGGTACTCGGGACACAAAGTGGTCCCAAGACAACTCGTGTGAGAGTCAGTTTAATTGGTGGAAATTAAATAACCTATATTAGGGATAGAGTAACTTAATTGATTTCACGAGATAATTTAGCCTTGCTCATTAGCTCAAGGGCTTGTGTGAAACTTGAGATGAGTTGGGAAGGCTTGGAATGGAAAGATTGTTATCTTGTCTTATCGAAAGATAATCAATTCTACACCGGTGTGCATGTAGGGCTGGGTTAGTGAGAAGTTACCAGGATAACCCAAGAGGGGGGGCCAAGATCAAGGAAGATCTCCTATGGATAACCAATGCAACCTTCGTGATGACACTCCTCCTGTAGACATGTAAAATATACTGATTGACCTTGTGCACTTGATCCTGATTAACTAACAAAATTTCATCCTAAATCACCTCTTCAGCTTATCATCACTCTCTGTCCTTTAATTAAATAAATAATCATTTATCTAATTAAGTCATTCTCTCTTGTTAATTAAATTAATCAATTTGGTTTAATTAACCCTAGTCCCCCTTTAATTAAATAAATCAATTTTATTTAATTAATCTCTAGAGTCTACCTATTAAATTAAATAAATTAAACATTTATCTAATTTAATCTAACATCACCTCCCTTTGGTTAAATAAATCCAAATATTTATTTAACTAAGTCTCAATCATTTTCATCTCCTTTTGATTTATTTTAATCCATGAATATAAATCAAATGGGTCAAATCACTTAATCCTCTCTTAAATTAATTAAATCTTGATTAATCTAATCTAATCCATGTCACATCCTCTAACTTTTCCCACTTGCACAATAAATCAATTTATTTGATTTATTATTTCTTCTATTATCTTTTAAAATGGCATCAAAAAGGGAATATTCCTCCAAGTTTTAAAATCTCCCCCCAAAAGGACTTTTCCTCCAACTTGGCATTTATGAGTTCTTGCATGTCTCTTACACAAGTCAACTTGGCATTTAATTCATTTTTCAGCCCCCCTAAACATGTCATTTCATCAAATTCAAATTTCAAACTTGCACAATGATCAAAATGTGTTCAACCTTCCTCCATTCACATTTGGACAAGTGGCACCTTGCCATTGGTTGAATGTTAGTCCCACATTGCTCCATTTTGGGAATTTCTCCATCCAATAATTCTATAAATAAGAGGTTTGATTCCTCATTTTAGCATCCACAACTTGATTAAACTTATTATACTCAAATTCATAGCAATCTTCATTCATCTAATTGAGTTTCATAGCTAGGTTATACAAATTTTATCTTGGAGCACATTTCAATCATAAACAAAGTGGATCACTCTTTATCATCAATCAACAAAGCTTGCATAGGAGTTGGGAAAAGGCCAATTTCCACATCAAATTGGCACCAACTCCCTTAAGAGATCAAGATTTGGCATTTCATTTGAATAGGATTTACTGTCTTTCATTTGTGCTTGTTTATGCTCATCATATCATTTCCTTTTCATTGAAATTTAAATGGATTTCTTATTGAAGCATGATACTAACTTGCATTTGATCTAATAGGTTGTTGGTTTCTTGTGTTTGTTTAGGTTTGCAATCTTGGTTCACATTTGGCGCTAGAAGCAAGGCTTGAATCACAAATCTAACACATTATTTTAATAAATTTCATTATTTTTCAATAGTTTTGTTCTTTAGTTGTTGTTATAGTGCATTTTCAAGATATTTCAGCGCATCCACACTCTGTTACAGAACATCCAAACCCCTTTTTGGCACTTTGAGCACCCTTTTATTGCTTCTAAGCATTGTTTTAGCACTTTTGAGAACTGTTTTAGTGCTTCTGAGCATGTTTTGGTGCTTTTGAGCACTGTTTTGGCACTTTTGAGCATTCTTTTGGTGCATCTGACCATTCTTTTGGTGCTTTGAGCACTATTTTAGTGCTTCTAAGCACTATATTTAGTGCTTTTAGAGTCAGTTTTAAAATGGCTATATCTTTGTAATATATAGGTCTTTCTTCAAGCTCTTTTTTTTTAAAATGGGGTAGAGTTTCTTAAGCTATCCAATGGTGTAGGTGTTTGTTAACTATTAATGAGTTAAAAATTTTAAATTTACATCTAAAGTTAAATCACATTATAACTTGGTCCAAGTTTTAGGGTTTTTATTCTTAATGGAGTGATCTTGGACAATAGTGGTTTAAAAGTTTTGGCCAAAGTGGACACTAAAATTATTATTTTTAACTCAATCTTCTCATTCAGGTACCTATAGCGGCTAAACCATGAAGAATTTGAAGATAATGAAAACTAGAGTCTCGTCACATTTTGTCTATAGATTCTAAAAATATTTTTTTCAAAATTTTTGGAATCATTTTACACTTCCTTTTCCATCTCCCATGAAAACTAGTTTTTTCAAAAAATAACTTTTTTAAAAAGTGACGCAGAAAGTATAATGCATAAATTTTATCCCATGAAGGATAAAATTCTATTTCTTTCGAATTTAGATTCATAACTTTGATTTCTAGTGCTTCCACTTGGTTAGACAATTTTTTATTGAATATTTTTTTTTAATCAAGTTTTGAAGTCAAACTAATTACAATTCAAACATAGCGCGACGGTATAACACAACATTTTTTTAATATATCGAAATTCATTTTTTTTTTGTTGGATCAAGGACTTCAATATCTGGTGCACTCATATTTATCAAAATTTTTTTTGATAATCTACTATTTTTCCACATGTGTAGAACATAGACCTTCATTTTTTATGAAAAACCTATGTATAATAAAACTAAAAACACAAATACGTAATAAAACCAAAACATATTAAGATTATATTCATTGGATAGATTTTTTCAAGGACTACTTGATTCCAATTGGGTTTGTGAATATTCTTCCATTTTCATCATCAACCTGAGCTCTGAAGTGCCAAAATTCAAGGTTTTTTCTGTCTCATAGGGGGGATGAGGAGAAAGGGGGGTTCAAATGAACCCGTAGGGGTTCGAGCGAACCCCCCTTTTATAAGGGGTTTTTTAGATTTTTGGAGGGAAAGCATTAAAAGGGTTCACCTGAACCTAGGTTCTAGCGAACCCCTAATGTGTTCAGTCAAACTAGTAAGTTCATACGAACCCATAAAATCAAGTTATTTTCCATGCATTCATTTTTTGTGAGTTTTCCTTCCTCATTTCAATTGTAAACCACTATTGTGGCTTCACCCAATGATTCATCTAACCCCTATATCCTTTTGTTTCTTGATCTCATCTAATATTTTGAGCACTTTTGTAGGT
This sequence comes from Sequoia sempervirens, assembly GCA_007258455.2. Lineage (NCBI taxonomy): Eukaryota > Viridiplantae > Streptophyta > Pinopsida > Cupressales > Cupressaceae > Sequoia > Sequoia sempervirens. Next base: position 472,645,517 of record VDFB02047230.1, read on the forward strand.
TAGGAAATCAAAAAAAGGGAGAAGGAAACAAAATAAAAGCTTCTTATCACATCATTTCTCTATTTTATCAAGTGTCTTTAGACACTCTCGTAAGAAATTATAATTCCAAGTTTAAGGATTTTATCTCTTCAAGCTTGTAGGACTCAATAGATTTCAATTTGGGCTCTAGAAAGAACAAGACAAAAGGATTAAAAATAACCTTAGGAAAATTTACTAGATTTTGTTTAAGGTTAACAATTAAACAATCAAATCTTACACTTCTTTTGGTGCACTAAAAAGAATTCTCTTTTTCTTTGTGGACTTAAAATGAACAAGTGGGTATGTGCAAGATCATGATGGGCCAAAAAGTGGCAATATGATGGGTATGTGGCTGACGACTATTTTTTTACCCAAAATTGATGAAATGAAAAGGGTTTTTAAAGGAGATTCTCATCTTTCCACCAATATAAATTTTTCTTTACTTTGAATTTAATAAGTAATTATTATTCATTTTCTATTCAAATTATGACTAAAGTCCTATTTGATAGGCTGACTGAAAAACATCTATAGCTTTCAAATGGTATCACATTTTTTGAATCCAAAATATGCATCACATTCTATGCTTCCCATACTATAGGATTAAAAAAAGAAAAAATGAATTTCATGAAGTTTTGACCGAGTTAAGGTGGTCAGATATATGATTTTTTATATTTTCTAAAAAGTTGTAATAAAAAATTCATAATTAATTATTTACTTGGAAATTTTTTAAAAAAAATATGCATCACATCGGGGCATAAGTCCTCTACTTATATCTAAAATATTATAAAACAAATATTATCATTTTATTGTGGTTAGGGTGGTCAGACAGACACCTACTTCTTATTTCTTCCCTGAAATTTAAGTACCATTGCATTGAAATTTCAAATTTTCACCAAATAGATTTTATTTGTTTTTAAATAAACCTAGTAGTTTAGAAACTAAATTCAATTTTCTATAGATTCTATTCTTACATATTTTTGAAATAATATAGATAACTTATTCAAATTTTTACATCAAGTTTCCTAACACTGATTTTTTTGAATTTTTTGCCACTTAAGGGCCTGTTTTTTCCATGATGATCCTGCACATACCCAAGTGTTATCTTTTTTTGTAATTACTTACACAAAGTAATATTATCAAAAGATGTATGCACTTCTCTCGTGCCTCACAGAAATCTTGAGAATCAAAAGGATTTTGGCAACATTAATTTGCGTAAGTAATTTCCCATACACTTCAATTTGGGTTTAAAATTGAACAACAAATTTTGTGAGTGTGAGTGGGCATATTGCATGTGTTCTCCCTTTGTTTCTAAACAAATTTTGATTGAACTATGAATATGGTTACTCACTTTTGTTTATATTAGAGGACCTTCCTTGGGGAAAAAGTACTCACTCCAAGGAATGACTCAACTAGTAACACTCTAAAGCCAAGAATATTTCTAGTTGGGATATAAAAGTGGGTGCTAAAAAAAGGCCAGAATCACACGGTTTTATTTGATGAGAAGGGTAGTAATGGTCTCTCACCACATTGGGTCAACTCCTATGAATGGAAAGTCTGAATTAATATCCTTGTTGTAGAAAGGCCAAAATCCCTATCTATTTGTTGGTGCAAGAACGGTTGTTCTAAAGCTACCCCACACTTTTACAATTTTTAGTAGAAATGGAAATTATGCCATGGGAGTTTCATGGGTACTTCTTGGCTACCCCAAGAAGTGAGTGCCATGGAGGGGAACCATTGGGATCAAGCATCTAAGAATTCACTAAAAATAAGCATAGCTAGACTTGTCCAAGTGGGGATTCAACAAATATTGTCTCAAATATCCATAGGATTTTGCTTGTTCTTGGTTACAAAACACTTTGCTTGTTCAAAAACATTGGGAAAAACAATTCAACATGAGCATCAAATCTCAAACCCTTTAGGAGAAGCAAATATCCTTGAAAAAATCCACATGCTATTACTTGCCCTTAGGATCCTCATCCTTAGAGGCTTCTGAGCATTTGGATTTCATCTTAATTTTCTCCTACTAAAGTCAACAATAGGGAAATTTTTCCTTAATTTCCCCAATTTTCACATAACACACTTTGTGGCATGATAATAGATTAGGACATTAGACATCTAGTTTAAAAATATAATCAAGAAAGTGTTTGTGGTAAAAGCAACTCATTAATCAAGATGGCATAAATTGAACCCCACACATGTACTTGTTTATCTTTTGTCTTATGGTCTTTTGAGAAAATATGTATCTCTTGGTTTGAAGTACTCTTAGGGAAAAGCATGTTCTTCCAAACCTTGGTCTTGTAAACATGTCCCTCTTAGGTTCATTTAGGATCAAAACAAACAATCATTTCTTCCATCTTCAACATCAATCAAAACCCATCTCACAAACAACTTTTGAACCATTGGAAAAATCCTCTTGAAATCAAAACATAATCATCTTATGTGACTAGATGTGTGTAAATGAATCCTTCTTCATACACTTAGTTAAATTATCTCCTTGTGGACAAATTCATTCCAAGAAAACATCTAACCTCTTGGAGTTTATGAGTTCATTATCAAATCCAAATCCAAATCAAAATCTAAAATCAAAAATCAAAAATCAAAAATTCCTAAAGTCTAGCATTGATCCAAGGTTCCTAAATGTTCACCACCCATATCATTCACCCCTTTTATCATTCATCTCATCATTGGTCCTATACACCTTAGAGGCCACTTTTGCAATAAGGTCAAAACACAAGAAGAACATGGAATATAAAATTGATCCATACATCATGAGTAATCCAAGTCAACCAAACTATCCAAGCCTTACAAAACCAATGGATTATGAAAACTCACATTTATACAATCCATGATGCAAGGGATCATTATCTCCCACAAACCTCAATGGTACAAAAAACATGAGTATACCCAATCTAAATCTTGGAACACCTTTTATGATAATAGATTTAAATCCAAGTCCAAAATTACAACTCTATCAACCAAATACTAAATGCATGAGTCTTCAACAAAACAAAATTATCACACCAAATCCATACATTCCAAATGAGAATATACCAAGTACAACTATAACAAGCATGAACTTCTTGAATCCATATGTAATGCCCTGTCTTATAACCTAAGGAATGTTGCAATTGTGTATATAAGTGTAATAAAAATTAATAAAGTATTAATATTAAGTTAATTAGTTGCATACATTCACTAAGTTACGCGATGTTACACTACTTGAGATTTCATAGACGACTTTCGTATTTAGCATTGCACATATTTAATTAACATAAACTTAAAAATAAACATTGAATATCATTTGAATACCATTCATGAAAGTATAAAGTACAAATTTGATTATTACATTGCATTGAAATAATATTACAATTTTCATTCATCTAATGAGGTAGATCAATAATAGTTACAATTACATTTTACAAATGTTCACCTCTTAACAATTGAGGGATATTTCAAATACAAGATTTCCAATAATGCAATAAAGAAATACACATATGTATCCAAGTATGAGCTCTCCATCCATGAAGCTCTCATTACCACAAACATAAACTAGGGACCCAACGGAGTAGGTGCACGTTCCACCCAACCATGTGGTACTCGTAGGTCCACCCCCCGTGCTAGGAGATAGTAAAATGGTTACCTAGAAATAACCTATTCACCCTAGACACAAGTACATAACTAGCTGATGGTTACATTGCTTCTAGATTTGAGACAATCAATTATGCTAAGTACACAAGGTTAACTGTTATTTTAGGAAGAGTGTCATCACAATGTTGCAAAGGTTACCCTGGTGTTTCTTCTTAGGTTTCGGCCCCCAACTTGGGTTACCCTTGTAACCTCTTACGAAACCCAGCCCCATTTGCAAACTATTGCGGAATTGAATATCTTTTAAGGTAACAAGATATCAATTTTCCATTCCAGGCCTTCTCATCTTATACTCAAGACTGAACTAGCTCAAGGGTCCATAAGTGAGGCATAATCATCTTATTAAGGATTTTAATTCTAACTACTATGTTACTTAGTTATCACTGACTTACTAACCCTTTGTAAGTTACTCTGACACCACTTTGTGTGTCAGCCTTTATAGAGAGCCACTCCCCTAAACATAACAAAGGAATTATAAGTTTCCCCGACTAAGGTTGACAAGATATACAAACATACAACATGAAACTCTACACTTTTCATAACAAACATCAAGTCTATGTTCACAAACTCAAGTGTCTAAGCACCATACAAAACCACGTACACAACCTTAGCCAACACAAGAATTCAACTTAAACAATCTCAACCCCCACATTATCTAACTTGTATGGAAGACTTATACATTTTAAGACATTCCCAATTTTTTCAATAAAAGGAAACACATTTAAAAGCAAATTAGGAAAAATAAACGTCTACTATTCAGATTTACTAAATCCAGTCATTCAAAAGAATTAGCAAGAATTATACCAACTTAATTGTAATTCTTTTCTCAAACAATAAAGGAAATAACATCATTTAATTCTAATTTTAACTTTCACAACTTACTTATCAATATCTATCAAATTTCATTTATAATTTCAATTTCAATTCCACACACATAAGGCACTCAACATAATAAAATAATTATTAATATTTTTATACCAAAATATTTATTTAATTATTTTATTATAACAATTAATCAACAATAATATTTCAATTTCTAAATTTCCTAATATTCAATAATTGCATATTTATAAATACAATATATACATATATATATATTATATATATAATACATATTATAATAATATATATTATATATAACATATATATTATGATTATAAATATTATATGATAATTAAATGTGCATAAAAGAAAATTCTTTAAAATAAAATAAAGCACATATTAAACTAAACAATCCGCAGCCAATGTGCAACCATAGCAAAGGCTGTGGATGAGGCTGCCTCCGCAACCCTCCCCACAGGGCCGCGCTGTGGAAAGTAGTGCCATGCGCTGCTTGTGAAGGCAGCGCTAGGCATTGCCCTCCACACCGTCTCCCTGTTTGGAGTCGGCAATCAGGGCAGTAACCCCTGCCGCCTCCAATGCAATTTAAAAATATATATATATTAAATCTGCCATACAGAAATTCACCTGAGCGGCAAAAACATAAAAAAAATAATAACAATTCTTTGTTCAAACCCTCGCCTGTATGGCGATTGCGTTTTTAATATAAATATAAAAATAAAATTACTTTCACAATCCAATTAATATATGAAGATAAATATATATATATATACACAAATATATATATATATATATATATATATATATATTAAATTTCTTCAGGGATTTTACAGTGGGGAATTTAAGAAAATTTTACAGGGTTTCAATGGGGAAATTGGGGAAATTGTAAAATTTCAAGAGGGTTTTCAAAGAAAAATATGCACAGCATTTCCAATCAAATCCTAATTTATTCCGTGAGGATTCAATTTCTTTTTTTAACAATAATTTCCCCTCACAATAAATTTACTCAACCTTTTCTACAAAGTGAAAGCTACAGAAGTTTTCTGAAACCAACCAAATCCTTACAAAACAAGAATACAGTGAACAATTTCCTGAGAAATACAAGAATATTAATAAATGAAATTTTCTTTTCTCAAACGTTCTTTTCAAAAACAAGAAATTAAAACACAAGGGAAATACCTGTTTCCTTAGCTTCAAAAATTTGTCTGGTGATGAATGCCTCTGTTGCCTGTAGCTTCCAAAACCTTTCCCGAACACCAATTCCCAAAATGCAAACCAGAGAACTTCCACAAATATACAATAATACCAAGGGATATCACAAAACACTTTCAAAGAAATTTTAACAGCAGACTATAATTTCATTTCCCATGAAGAAAAAAGATCCACTTCTTTGTTTCCCCAAATCCCAGATAACCTTTGAAAAATTCCTCAACCAAAAACAATAAATTTAACTGGCACACATGTCGAGAAGAAGAAAATATCTTCAACAACTTCCGAGAAATCTTTCCTTTCAAGATTTGCATGCCTTTAATTTATTTAAAATTTACAATTTTCAAAATGCAAATCTATTTACAATTAAAAATGCCATTTCCAAAATAGTAATTAATTTAAAATTAAATCTATTCACACGCATTTAAAACAATTTTAATTTAATCAATTTATTTATTTAATTAGATGAATTTAATCTCTAAGATCAAATTATTTAACCAAAAAAACTAGCTAATTAATTAAATAAAATATAAAACTTATTTCTTTAACATTTAAAAATTAATTTAAATAAACAGTATATTAAAGCATAACAAACTATCATAAAATGATAAAATTTTCCTTTCAAGAAATTGATCCAATCAAGGACAAACAAGACCATCTATGACTCCGAACTAAAACTGACAATGTACTATGACTGGGTTTAAGACTAGACTAGGATGAACCATGCTACTACTTCCCAATCAACATTTATGTTGAGTCTTGACACACTCATACTTGAGTAACCAAGTGGAGTCCGTGTCATGTTCCTGCAATCCTGCAACCAAAAAAATAACAAACATATATATATAATCCATAATATAGGCACACCGTGTAGAGAAAATCACAGACATCACAGGGCACTCGCAAGCAAGGGATGCAATTCCATTCTCCACACCAATACATGTCACATCAGACTAAAAAATTAAATAATAGTTAGTCCATCATAAACATATACATAGCAATAACATCTGAAGGGAAACATCTACGCTATCACAAAGCATGTTAGAAATCAAATATCACCATACAATGTATCATCATATCACAAAGTGAATCCACTGTCACTCAAAATCAGCGATAAAAATATCCAAACCAAAGTACCAAGTCTAACAGTGTGAAAACATGCAAGCAAAAAACATAAGCATAACTGGAGGGATACTACATCCTCCCCCCCCCTAGGATCAGGCTTGCTCCTGAAAGCCTGCGAACAGATAGGGATAAAGTTCCCTCATGCATGTCGCATCCTCCCAAGTAGCAGAAGCCTCATGGTTAGGATCCCATTGGACCCTCACCTGATCAACATCTCGACCCCTGAGACCGAGCGTCCGATGCTGTATCATGGCCACGGGCTCCAAAGCCAACTGCCCATCCTCTACCTGTAACGCATTCCAATCAAGTACATGAGAAATGTCAGGATGATATGGTCTAAGTACTGATGCATGGAAAACATCATGAATACATGACAAACTGGGTGGTAAGGTGAGTTGATACACCATAGGACCAATCCTCTCTAGGATCTCAAATGGTCCAATGAAATGAGGCACAAGCTTAGAGCCTGTTCCATAACGGATTGGACTCTTTCATGGTCGCACTTGAAGAAACACTCTATCACCAACTGCAAACTGTCAGTCTATTCTATGTGCATCGGCATACTTCTTTTTCCTATCATGTGCTGCTATCAAATGTTCCCTAATACGGTCAACCTGTTGCTCCATGTCTTGAAGCATCTCAGGACTAAGCAATACTCTATCCTCTAGTCGATCCCAACTCAATGGAGTTCGACAAGGACAACCATATAATGCCTAAAATGGTGGCATACCTATGGAACTTTGATATCCGTTATTGTAAGCAAATTCTACTAAGTACAGATAATCCTCCCAATGTGATTGTTGGTCCATTATGTACATTCTAAGCATATCCTCTAATATTCGATTAACTCTCTCCATTTTTCCATCGATTTGAGGATGATACGCTGAACTAAAGTTCAACTGTGTACCTAGAGCATGTTGTAATGAAGTCCATAGGGCTGAAGTAAATACGGGATCTCTATCAGAAATAATCCTACGAGGAATTCCATGCAATCTAACTATGTCCTCCATAAATATCCTAGCTATGGATGAAGCATTGTAAGATGATCGTACTGGTGAAAAATGAGCTACCTTAGTCAATCGGTCAACAGTTACCATAATGGCATCATGTCGACATGATGACATAGGTAACCCTACAATAACATCAATAGATATAATGTCCCATTTCCATTCAGGAATGAGATGTGGCTGCAATAATCTAGCAGGATGTTGATGCTCAGCTTTAACTCACTGGCATTCAAGACATCTCGATACATAGTCAACAATATCACGTTTCATACCATGCCACAAATACAATTGCCAAAGATTAGCATGCATTTTCTTAACACCTAGATGAGCTGAGTATGGAGCTTGATGTGCTTCAGTCATAATTAATGTATGAAGACCCTCAAAATATGGTACATAAATATGACCTAAATGTTGTAATATACCATCCAGTTCAAGAAAATATCCTGCAAATCAACCTTCTAAAGGTCTACCAAATTCAATCTCTGACCTTATTTCCTGATACAATCTATCAGTAGGAAGTGCTGCTAGTATTTGACCTCTCAAATCTACTTCAAGAGTAGTAGCAGAGATCTCATGTCGACAACGACTAAGAGCATCAGCCACTACGTTCTCTTTTCCTTGAACATATTTCACTTCAAAATTGTACTCACACAAGAACTCCATCCACCGTCTTTGTCTAGCATTCAATTTAGGTTGTGTGAAAATGTATTGTAGACTATGGTGATCAGTATGAAGTTCAAAATGATGACCTAATAAGAAATGCCTCCACCAAACTAATGCATGCACTACCGCAACAAGTTCTAAATCATGAGTGGGATAGTTTTATTCCTGATCCTTGAGTTTGTGAGACTCATAAGCAATCACATGCCCATCTTGCATCAGTACTACTCCCAAGCCTTCTAAGGATGCATCAGTGCAAACTAAAAAATCCTTAGTAGGATCAGGAACAATCAATATAGGTGCATTAGTCAACTTTTCTTTAAATGTCTGAAAAGCCAACTGACACTGCTCTGTCCAAACAAACTTCTTCCCTTTTCTCTAAAGAGAAGTAATAGGATGACCAATTCTAGAAAATCCCTCAACAAACCGCCTATAGTAACCAGCTAGACCCATAAAACTATGCACTTCACCTACATTAGTAGGCATAGGCCAATCTACAATAGCTTGAATCTTTGAAGGATCCACATCAATACCTTTTCCAGAAATCACATGTCCAAGGTATTTTACTTCAGTTTGAAAGAAGTCACACTTCTTCAGGTTCGCATACAATTGATTTTTCCTTAAACATTGCAATGATACCTGTCTCAAGTGTTCTTCATGCTCCTTCATGTTTCTCGAATAGATCAAAATATCATCGAGAAATACAAAGAAAAAGCGATCATGGTATGTATGAAAAACACCATTCATTAAACTCATGAATACTGATGGTGTGTTCGTTAACCCAAATGGTACTACTGTGAATTTGTAGTGCCCATAGCAAGTTCGAAATGTAGTTTTATGAATGTTAGCTTTAGCAATTCATAATTGATGATAACTAGATTTCAAATCAATTTTAGAGAACACATTAGCTCCCTTGATTTGATCGAAAAGATTATCGATTCTAGGCAAAGGATAACAATTCTTAATCGTAACCTTGTTCAATTGACAATAGTCAATGCACAGTCTAAGTGATCTGTCCTTCTTCTTTACGAAGATGACAGGTGTTCCCCAAGGGGAAACACTTGGATGAATAAAACCCTTTTCTAATAGTTCCTCTAACTGGATACGAAGTTCCTCTAACTCATGAGTCGTCATTCTATATGGAGCTCTAGATATAGGCTCAGCTCCAGGAACTAGGTCAACTCTAAAATCTATATCTCTTTGGTGGCATTCCAAGTATGTCATCAGGAAATATGTCAGCAAATTCCCTAAGAATAGGATGATCATCAAGAGATACCTCTCGACTCTCACCTTCTTCCAAATTAGTAACTGTAGTTGCGAACAGTTGACAACCCTGATGAAGACATCTCTTTAATTGCATAGCACATATCATCCACAAAGAGATAGGTCTTTGAACACCTATGATTTCCACTTTCGCACCTAAATCATTAATGCAACTAACTGTCTTAAGTTGAAATTCAATCATAGCATGATGAGATGCTAACCAATCCATACCTAAAACTATGTCATACGATCCTAAAGGTGTAACATATAAATCTACTAAGGTAGTTAACGTACCAATTTTAAGTTCACAATTATGTACAAGGTTTTCTACTGCTACTTTCACCCCATAGGAAAATTCAACCTGCCACTTAACGCCTTGCTTTACTGCCACAAGACCACAATGGTCAATGATGGTTAGTGAAATAAAGGAGTCGGTGGCTCTGGAATCAAAAAGAATGGAAACACTAACACCATGTAACTTACCTGAAGTCTCAACCACTATGTTATGGTGATCGGCTTGGTGGTCATTAACCACAACATAAATTGTATGTGATCATCTTGCATCACCCACTATAGGCTCTAAAACTATAGGTCGAGACCCAAAACCAGAAGAACTTCTCATCGGATACTGCCTAGCAATGTGTCCCTGCTATCCACACAAGTAACAACCTGTGCCTCTACCGAATCCTCTACCACATGAAGGTGCATTGGATTGTTGGAAACTACCTCTACTGATGGTATACTGAGCACTCTGAGTAGGCTGATCATGTCTATTGCGCTTGTTGCGCCACCAGTTGTGACCCTTTCCTGACTATGGGCTATTACCTTGTGGTTGTGGACTATTATTCTTTTGAGGTGTACGTTGTTGCTATTGCTGCCCACCCTTAGAGGGTGTCTATTGGTTCCTAGAGGAACCCCCTATCTTTGCTTGTCCACCTCGTGGACTAAAACCTGCTACAGGAGCACTGCCAATCTATACTCCCGTGTGACCACCTAACGCCATAACAAGGTTCTCTTCCACTATTTGAGCCTTCTCCACTGCCACTCCATAGTCTTTGGCTCAAAGACTCTGACTCCACCACTAATGCAGGCGTTTAAACCCCTGATGAAGTGTTGAACCAACATAGGCTCATCATCGCCAATACCTGCATACTGCTTAAGTTCATAGAATCTACATTCATATTGCTCAACAGATAGAGCCAACTGACGTAGATCATGAAACTTGTTAGCATGTCCCTGCCTCCAGTGTTCTGATAGGAACTATGCTCTAAACCTCTCTAGAAACATCTCCCAAGACACTAACCCAATATCTAAGTGGAGCTTCTACTCCTCCAGGTGCCACCAAGTAGAGGCGAATCCTCTCAGATGCATAATAGCACATCTCGCTCGAGTATTGCTACCGTAAGGGTGCATGGTGAAGCATCTACCCAAATCCAATAGCCAATTCTTTGCCTCCAATCCACCTCCTATACCATCAAAAGTAGGAGGGTGTGCCCTTAATAAATCCTGCATGTGTCCTATAGTAATAGCATCCTAATGCACTGTATCATCTACTCTCCTTGGAGATCTATCATGCTCTCTAACAACCTCCTGCTCAACTTCCTGTCTAGGTCCAAGTTGAGCTAAGACCTCCTCTAATAAAGGACGTATCTATGAACCCTCTACTCCTGACTGTTCATGATTATGTCCCTCATTCGTCTAATCCAATTGCTCTACCTGATCACTCTGATGAGGGCTCAGAGGGGGAGTAACCTAAGGGATTGACCCTCGGCCTCCACCTCAACCTCTACAATGACCTCTACCACCTCGTCGAGGCATGATCCTACACATGAACAATAACGAGTCTTAGATACTAATCAACCAAGGCTAACAGATAGCAACACTACATACTAGGTCAACCTAATGGGCTCGCGATTACCTAGAGCATCCAATGTTAGAAACCTTTGCTCTGATACCAATATGTAATTCCCCGTCTTATAACCTAAGGAATGTTGCAATTGTGTATATAAGTGTAATAATTTTTTTTAAAGTATTAATATTAAGTTAATTAGTTGCATACATTCACTAAGTTACACGATGTTACACTACTTGAGATTCCATAGACGACTTTCATATTTAGCATTGCACATATTTAATTAACATAAACTTAAAAATAAACATTGCATATCATTTGAATACCATTCATGAAAGTATAAAGTACAAATTTGATTCTTACATTGCATTGAAATAATATTACAATTTTCATTCATCTGATGAGGTAGATCAATAATAGTTACAATTACATTTTACAAATATTCACCTTTTAACAATTGAGGGATATTTCAAATACAAGATTTCCAATAATGCAATAAAGAAATACACATATGTATCCAAGTACGAGCTCTCCATCCATAAATCTCTCATTACCATGAACATAAACTAGGGACCCAACGGAATAAGGTGCACGTTCCACCCAACCATGTGGTACCCGTAGGTCCACCCCCGTGCTAGGAGATAGTAAAATGGTTACCTAGACATAACCTATTCACCCTAGACACAAGTACATAACTAACTGATGGTTACATTGCTTCCAGATTTAAGACAATCAATTGTGCTAAGTACACAAGGTTAACTGTTATTTTAGGTGGAGTGTCATCACAATGTTGCAAAGGTTACCTTGGTGTTTCTTCCTAGTTTTCGGCCCCCAACTTGGGTTACCCTTGTAACCTCTTACAAAACCCGGCCCCATTTGCAAACTATTGCGGAATTGGATATCTTTTAAGGTAACAAGATATCGATTTGCCATTCCAGGCCTTCTCATCTTATACTCAAGACTGAACTAGCTCAAGAGTCCATAAGTGAGGCATAATCATCTTGTTAAATATTTTAATTCTAACTACTATGTTATTTAGTTATCACTGACTTACTAACCCTTTGTAAGTTACCCTGACACCACTTTGTGTGTCGGCCCTTATAGAGAGCCACTCCCCTAAACATAACAAATGAATTCTAAGTTTCCCTTACTAAGGCTGACAAGATGTGCAAACATACAACATGAAACTCTACACTTTTCATAACAAACATCAAGTCTATGTTCACAAACTCAAGTGTCTAAGCACCATAAAAAACCACGTACACAACCTTAGCCAACACAAGAATTCAACTTAAACAATCTCAACCCCCACATTATCTAACTTGTCTAGAAGACTTATACATTTTACGACATTCCCAATTTTCCCAATAAAAGGAAACACATTTAAAAGCAAATCAGGAAAAATAAACATCTACTATTCAGATTTACTAAATCCAGTCATTCAAAAGAATTAGCAAGAATTATAGCAACTTAATCGTAATTCTTTTCTCAAACAATAAAGGAAATAACATCATTTAATTCTAATTTTAACTTTCACAACTTTACTTATCAATATCTATCAAATTTCATTTATAATTTAAATTTCAATTCCACACACATAACGCACTCAACATAATAAAATAATTATTAATATTTTTATACCAAAATATTTATTTAATTATTTTATTATAACAATTAATCAACAATAATATTTCAATTTCTAAGTTTCCTAATATTCAATAATTGCATATTTATAAATACAATATATATATATAATACATATTATAATAATATATATTATATATAACATATATATTATGATTATAAATATTATATGATAATTAAATGTGCATAAAAGAAAATTCTTTAAAATAAAATAAAGCACGTATTAAACTAAACAATCTACAACCAATGTGTAGCCACAACAAAGGTTGTGGGTGAGGCTGCCTCCGCAGCCCTCCCCACAGGGCCGTGCTATGGAAGGTAGTGTTGGGCGCTGCCCTCCACACTATCTCCCTGTTGGGAGTCGGTAGTGGGGGTAGTAACCCCTTCTGCCTCCAATGCAATTTTTTTAAAAAAATCAAATATTAAATCCGCCATACATAAATTCACTTGAGCGGTGAAAACATAAAAGAAATAATAATAATTCCCTATTCAAGCCCTCACTCGTACGGCGATTGAATTTTTAATATAAATATAAAAATAAAATTACTTTCACAATCCAATTAATATATGAAGATAAATATATATATACAAATATAAATATATATTTACATATATATTAAATTTCTTCAGCATTTTTATAGTGGGAATTTAAGAAAATTCTACAGGGTTTCAATGGGGAAATTGTAAAATTTCAACAGGGTTTTGAAGGAAAAATATGCACAACATTTCCAATCAAATCCTAATTTATTCCCTGAGGATTCAATTTCTTTTTTTAACAATAATTTCCCCTCACAATAAATTTACTCAAACTTTTCTACAAAGTGAAAGGTACAGAAGTTTTATGAAACCAACCAAATCCTTACAAAACAAGAATACAGTGAAAATTTTCCCGAGAAATACAGGGATATTAATAAATGAAATTTTCTTTTCTCAAACATTCTTTTCAAAAACAAGAAATTAAAACATAGGGGAAATACATGTTTCCTTAGCTTCAAAAATATGTCTGGTGATGAAAGCCTTTGTTGCTTGTAGCTTCCAAAACCTTTCCCGAACACCAATTCCCAAAATGCAAACCAGAGAACTTCCACAAATGTACAATAATACCAAGGGATATCACAAAATACTTTCAAATAAATTTTAACAGCAGACTATAATTTCATTCCCATGAAGAAAAAAGATCCACTTCTGTGTTTTCCCAAATCCCAAATAACCTCCGAGAAATTCCTCAACCAAAAATAATAAATTTAACTTGCACACATGTCGAGAAGAAGAAAATATCTTCAACAACTTCCCGACAATCTTTCCTTTCAAGATTTGCATGCCTTTAATTTATTTAAAATTTACAATTTTCAAAATGCAAATCTATTTACAATTAAAAAATGCCATTTCCAAAATAATAATTAATTTAAAATTAAATCTATTCACACACATTTAAAACAATTTTAATTTAATCAATTAATTTATTTTAAATGAATTTAATCTCTAAGATCAAATTATTTAACCAAACTAACTAACTAATTAATTAAATAAAATATAAAACTTATTTCTTTAACATTTAAAAATTAATTTAAATAAACAGTATATTAAAGCATAACAAACTATCATAAAATGATAAAATTTTCCTTTCAAGAAATTGATCCAATCAGGGACAAACAAGACCATCTATGACTCTGAACTAAAACTGACAATGTACTGTGACTGGGTTTAAGACTAGACTAGGATGAACCATGCTACTACCTCCCAATCAACATTTCCATTGAGTCTTGACACGCTCAGACTTGAGTAACTAGGTGGAGTCGGTGTCATTTGCCTGCAATCCTACAACCAAACAAATAAAAAATATATATATAATCCATAATACAGGCACACCATGCAGAGAAAATCACGGACATCACAGGGCACTCACAAGCAAGTGATGCAATTCCATTCTCCACACCAATACATGTCACATCAGACTGACAAATTAAATAACAATTAGTCCATCATAAACATATACATAACAATAACATCTGAAGGGAAACATCTATGCTATCACAAAGCATGTCAGAAATCAAATATCACCATACAATGTATCATCATATCACAAAGTGAATCCACTATCGCTCAAAATCAGCGATAAAAATATCCAAACCAAAGTACCAAGTCTAACAGTGTGAAAACATGCAAGCAGAAAACATAAGCATAACTGGAGGGGTACTACACCATACTTGGTAAACTTTTGGATAGATATGTTTGCAAATCACATGAATGTTGTTCAAAATCCATCACACCCACATGTCCCTCTCACTTTTCATAATCCTAATGACCCTTCATCATTGTTTCATGCAACCCCTCAAACCTCTCTCCATACGACCTCACAAGGAGAAGGTAACTTATTTGGATCAAGGGTAATTTTTGATCAAACATCATCATTTCCCCAAGGGAGCATGCCACTCATTTTCCCACCACTCCCACCCTTGCCATTAACATTTATATCACCTCTTTGTTTTTGGCTACCTTCACTACCACCGCTCATCCAAAACATCCCCCCAACCATCAATCAAGGCATCATACCAAATCCTTCCCCCTTTCCATTGATATCATAACAACAAATGGAAATCATCACCATAGCACAAGAAACCAACACATCATCTATCATCCCTCAAAACATGGTCTCTCAAGGACTAACCATATTGATCGCACCATCCACCACTAAAATCCCAATCATCAATAAAATGGTACCTCTTATCACCACAACAAGCATTATTTTGTACCCACCTCCACCACCACCACCACCCAAACCAAACACATCAAACCAATACACCATTGTGTTGCAAGATGCTCAACAGGCTACTTATCAGAAGGCACTCCAACAAAACTAAAACTGACAAGATGTACAACTAGCTACTCAGAAAGTTGCACAAGTTGCTCAAGTTACCTAAGCCACACTCCAAGTCCAACAAGAACAATCCCAAGCTCAAGTTCAAGTGCAAGCTCAAGCCCAATACCAAGCCCAACAAGCAAATGTTGTTCAAAATCCCAAAAAAATGTTAACAACTCCACGTATCGATCTAGGTCAACGATCACATGATCAAAACCTATCCATCAACGAACACATCAAATATTTTTCTATGTCATCCAAAGATCAAATCAACATACATCAAGAGTCACTTTTTGATCATGATAAGAATCCCTCAACAATATCTTACAATGATCTATTTCATTGAGTGTTAACATTATTTGATCCTATAATCAACAAGCTATTGACCAATGATCATGTTGAAAATGTCTCTACATCACCTAATGAGTTAGAGGACATATCTCAAAAATTTATTCTAAAGCATGATCAACATCTCCCACCAAATTCTAACAATGGTCCTTTCTAAGACATATTGACATCCTTCAACCTCATGATTGTCGATATTGAAGGAATCTTCAACTCAACACTTGATCAAAATTCACTCAAAGATCAAGAGGATATTGAGCCACTTCCTATTCCTAATGAAGATATCCAAGAACTCTTTGTAAGAAATCCATCCTTTTAAATTGACCCATGTCAAGAACTTGATCGAAAGCATGTTGAAAGCAATTCTAAAATCATTCAAGATCAAGAAATCATATATCCAAGATATTACAATGATCTAATGGAAACTCTCCTATCTATACATGATGATCATATACATATAGCACATACTCCTCCATCTACCCATAAGATGGTTTCTATGGATGGGAACATAGATGATTTTCATTTAGAGTAGGATTCTATTACACAAAAAGAGTAGATTATTGATTCCTATAGTAAAACTGAGTTGTCAACATCAAGATTATATATATCCCAAATTAAGACTGAGGAGATCATGTATGAAGATATCCAAAATTATCCACTCAAGGAAGCATGTGAGATAGAACAGGAAATTTTAGAGTTAGTAGAGAAACAAATGAAAATAGCATCATCTGCAGTGGTCATTTATCAAAGCATGCTTACTAAACAAGACATCTCAAAATAAGAAGAATCAAGGAATGAATGTGTCACTACCACCATAGTAGGGGAAATTTTTTCTCAAGAAAACATCAACATAGAGAGCATGAAGAATCCTTATGATGAAACTAATGCTAATACTACAACCAACCACATCATGAATCTTCATCCACCCATCACCCCATCCATGAATTGGGACCAACATAAAAAGAAAGATTTGAATCAAAGAACAAAGAAAATTATCAAAGAAAGAGAAGCTAAGAAGCATAATGGACAAATTAAATACACGTGGATACCAAAAAAATACAAAGAAAGATCATCCCTATCAAACTCCATCATTCAAAGAAACTATGGGGAAAAATAAAAAATGGAAAAGTATCCATCAAAGATGTCCACAAAGGAAAAACCAAGCTTCCCAAGCAACGTACAAAGTATATCAAACAGTTGGTCCTAATTCCACGCACACTTTCATATCCACCCATCATTGCTTATCTTCCCAAGTTTGGAGAGTCAAAGGTTCCAAACTATCAACCAATCCATCTTTTATTCCTAAACACAATTTATCCATTCCTCCATGCATGATATCCAGTTCTCGCATTGACCTTATATTGGAAAGAACCCTTCATCATAAGGATTTAGAAGGCACTCTATTGCGATGTGCGCATAAAGAAAGAGTTAACTCCAATATCAATAAAATAGATCAAGAATCTCAAAATTTTTATTCAAGTGCACATATCTTGGCAAACCAACTTCTTCAAGCAGGATATAAATGGCACATCATGACAAAAGCATCCACATTGACAGCACTAGGTGGTTCAACATGGGCTTAAAATCTTTCCAAAATAAAAATACAAAAAAAAAAATCATAAAAAGGATTGAAAAATGTAAATAACCATCCACCAGTGAAAACCACTACAATGGCGCTTTGGGAAAGTACCATGATGAAAACCTAGTAAACAGGTGTCATGTGTAGAATCAAGGATCTACATGCACCCATTCAGGTGGAAGCATCTCATCCCATCCATAATAAATCCATTTATCCAATCCATCCATCTACATCCATCTTCCACATTATCTTGATCTTGATGAAATTTTGGTGTACACTTTATACTTTCTTATGGAAAACATGTTGACATGGGTCACTTTCATTGATCCTATCTAGGTACCCAACATCATTTGAGCCATGAAGCATTATCCAAATGAGCATCTTCTGTTCGAACACCTTATCTTATAGCAATATAATCGTTGGCATCCTTGGTATGCTTACCATGTCCATCCATACATCTATCTAAGCATCCATCCATGGAATTCCATACATTGCTAGACACTAGAGGCAGATATTTACATCTTTCTTTAGGAATAAACCTTGACATATATCCAAAAACTTATGGGGTGATCCAAACATTGGCAAACGTGAAATCAAATTGGTCAAAGCATTTGTGAGCCAAAATCTAAATCACTAGCCCATGGCATATTTTGACAAGAATATGTTCCTTATCAAGTTTTATCTTTCATCAAACATCAATCCAAACAATCAATTTCAGCTACATCTAATTTTTAATTCAAACATCACATCAAATCATTCAAAACAAGTTTGTTCTAAAATCAATCTTCAAAATCCTTATCAACCAAATCCAATAAAAAAATCATCATCTTGGGATATCCTTCCCAATCCTTGTGTTTCTTAACACTATCCTTGCATTTTTGTGTATCATCAACAATTTTATCACCAATCAATCCATCATCATCTTGGGATATCCTTCCTAATCCTTGAGTTTCTTAACACTATCCTTTCATTATTGTGTATTCTCAACAATGTTATCATCATCAATTCATCAATTTGATCAATCAACCTTAGCTTGGTTTTCAACAAAATCCCAAAATAGAGAACTAATATCATCATCCATATCCAAATCATCAAAATCATGCGAAAAATCCAAAAACATCCAAAAAACCAAGAAAACCCAAAAAATATCCAAAATCATATCAAAATCCAAAAACACTCATATAGTCAGAAAAATGTCAAAAAACTTGGTGATTTAAACTACGTCGTCTCTAAGCTTAAACGTAGGTAAGGCTAATCTTTTATTAGCCCCCGAGAGACAAAATCCAAAAACATTCATAAAATCTCATAAAACACAAAAATATTAGAAAATGGGAAAATCAAAACATTTGTAAAAATTTTGAAAATACTAAAAAAATAGCCTCAAAACATCAAAAAAATCCAAATATTTGAAAGAACCCATCCATCCCATCTCACTTTCACCTGAAATAATCTCATCCATAATAAATCGATCATCACCCTTATCCTTTGGTGAAACAAATGGAAACAAATACAACAATCAGCAAAAGAAAGCTTCAAACATAAAATCAAAAGCAAACTTCAAACTTTTAAATGCAAAATAAAAATACTGATCATTTTCAAACATGTCAATCAACCTATGGATGCTAAATTTGTATATGTTTAAACCTTAACATAATATTGTTATGTTACTCATTTGAAACACATTAAATTAAACATCCCTATGAAATAATTAACCATGCTAAAATATGCAAAACTAAATAGAACAAAAATAGCTAATTGAAAGCATATAAAAACATGATCAAACTCCTATCTCATAGTGGATTGGTTCTTCTTTGATGTGGAAAGAATCCCTTTCCCAGTCCTTTGCTAAGCTCCATGATGAAAATGATATGAAAATGCTATGAAGATTGTGGAAATGATGCTCAAGATAAAAATTCTAACTTGGACGAGTTGTAGAGGATTAATACAATAGATGAGGCCTTTATTTATAGCCAAGAATGATAATAGAATGCCAAACATGGAGGATGTAGGACTAAAGATCCACAAATAGGAAGGAGCCACTTGTCAACTTGTGATAGGTTAAGGAATGAGCACATTTTGGTCAATGCGCCAAAGAGGGGGAGATTTGAAATTTGAATTTGATGACAAGATGAGTTAAATGCTAAGTTTGACCTTTGCAAGAGACATGTAAGACCTATTAAATTCTTTGTTGGATGTACATGTCAAATTGGGGGGAGATTTCAAACTTGGAGAATATTCCTCAAAGATGCCATGTTGAAAGAAAATGATGAATTAATAAATCAATAAGTTTATTTATTTGTGCAAGTGGGAAAAGCTAGAGGATATGTTGGGTGATTAGATTAGATTAATTTATTGAGGGATTAGGTTATTTGACCCATTTGACTTAGATTTAGGGATTTAACTAAATCAAAGGGGGATGAAAGGTGATTTCAGACT
Source organism: Sequoia sempervirens (assembly GCA_007258455.2). Lineage (NCBI taxonomy): Eukaryota > Viridiplantae > Streptophyta > Pinopsida > Cupressales > Cupressaceae > Sequoia > Sequoia sempervirens. The sequence goes on from VDFB02047230.1 coordinate 472,666,000, forward strand.
TGATTAAATAAATATTTGATTTATTTAATCAAAGAGGATGTTGTTAGGATTAAATTAAATAAAGTTAATTTATTCAATTTAAATGGATGACCTTAGGAGATTAATCAATTAAATTCGGTTTATTTAATTGAAGAGCGAATATGATTATGCATGATTTCAATTTTGTGTGTCTACACAACCTTATATCAAATCCTAACAAACAACTTATCAACCCATAATCATCCTATACAATGCATGTCCTAGGATATATAATTCTAACAATGGGCATTATTTTAGATATCACTTTGGAAATTCTTATCCTAACCAAAAGCGCATCCCCTTGGCTAGAGGTATGAAGAACATTGACTTGTTTGTGTACTTGACCTTTTCTTTCTAATTTATCTTATTGCACTCACTCTAATGACCTCTCGATGATGTCTGATCAAAATGATTTAGAGAGAAAGGAATGTGGAATTGATCATTATCTTTCTTCTATTGTTCTTGTTGGATGTTCTTGTAAAATAACTTGGCGAATACTTGCTTTGTTAGGTGCATCCTAGCAAGGCTTTCGTATGTCAAGTGTGAACAAGAATACTCCTATATGTTTGTCAAGTCAAAGTCTATCGCACTAGGTGAAACACCATCCTGGTTCTTTATACCCTGATGCATCGTGCTTATGTGTGTTATCACACATAAGGTAATTTTCCTTTCTAAAAATCCCAACTCCTCGGTAAGCAAATCATCATAATCATCATCATCATCATCATCATCATCATCATTAAAGTTGGCTTATTGGATTCTCTTGTCATTGTCTCATTTCTTCTTAGTTCCCTTTGCACTAACATCGTACCATGACAGTTAATCATAAATCATCAACATTGCATCTATCTTGCATCCACAAACTATCAGCATACTACATAGTACATGTCATATCATATAGAAAGCATTAATCATACAGTAGGACCCTAAATCTGCAATATTCCTCAAACAATATTCACCATTAACTTGGTTAATTTGTTTAGAACAAGCAAACCTAAGATCCCCATGAAATAATACATACATGCTTCCCAAATGCAAATAAATGGCAAAAAAATTAACTAAATAAGCACACAAAAAGCATGATGTATGTTTATCTCATGGTGGATTGGTGCTATTGTTGAAAATAGCCCTTTCCCAATCCTTGATAAAATAAGCTAGATGATGAAATGCTTTGAAGATGGAAAATGCTAAGATTCAATAGGATCTAATCAAAGATTAAGCTCTCATATTTAAAGATTTTCAAATGATAAGAGTGCCAAACATGGAGAATGTGGGACTAAGATTGGACAATGAGAGGAAGACATTTGTCAAGTGGTGAGTGGTTGATACATGTGCAAGATTCTGGAAATGTTCCCAAGAGAGGGAGTTTCAAATTTGAATTTGAGAGGCAAGATGAGTGGGGGACAAGAAAATGATTAAAAAAATGCAATGTTGGAGGGACAAATCAACTTGTCATATTTTTCAAACCTTGAGGAAATATTCCCCATAAATGCCATGTTGAGTGAAAATGAGGGTTTAAATAAATCAATAAATGGATTTATTTGTGCAAGTGGCATAATCTAGAGAATGCAAGTGGGTGAGATTAGCATTTAATCATGGTTAGATTAAATTAATGATGATTAGGTTAGTTTGACTTTCAGGACTTGGATATTTGATTTATTTAAATCAAAAAATGATGTAATATGATTTGGGATTTGATTAAATGGCCATTTGATTTATTATTAAGAGGTTGATGATAATGTTTATTTGATTTTAAATAAATGACCTTAACAGATGGAGATTAATGAAATTACCTAATGAAAGAATGAAGGTGAACCTGATTAATTGATGAATGGACCTAATGTGAAATCTAGTTTAGTTAACGAATGAACCTAATCAAATGTAGAATGTTAATTTTGCATGTCTACACATACCACATGCATTCATCCCCATCATTGCATAATATAGATTGGTTATTCTAAGAATCTCATAAACCATACATTTATTATCCATTTGCATAATCATGAAAGCATCATCATATCATATCATTTCCATCCATATCATTCATGCATCATCATATCATCCATTGCATATAAACATCATAATCATATCATATATATATCATCAATAATGTAACTATCATGGTAAAAAATCAAGATCAAGTGTGTGTAATATATCAAAGTAGACATGAGGTTACCAATGGCCAATGACTGTATACATCATCAAATTTTTCTACATCAAACATATGAGCTGAACTAATTTTGAACCTCTTTGTCGTGAGATCAACACTCAAATTGAACATTTCCGCTCAATCTCTCAAAGGGGTAGTGTACCAACGTAATTCTTTCTGCTAGGGCAATAGTGGGGCATCCGAAAAATTAGAATTTTTTTAAGTTTGATTGTGGAAAGATTATTCTTTGAACCAATGTAGTAAGTACGTTGCTTCAATGAGGGGAAAAATGTAGACACACAAAATATACTGATTGACCTTGTGCACCTGATCTTGATTAACTAACATTGTTTCATCTTGAATCACCTCTCCAGCTTATCATCACTCTTTGTCCCTTAATTAAATTAAATAAACATTTATCTAATTAAGTCATTCCCTCTTATTAATTAAATTAATCAATTTGGTTTAATTAACCCTAGTCCCCCTTTAATTAAATAAATCAATTTTATTTAATTAATCTCTAGAGTCTACCTATTAAATTAAATAAATTAAACATTTATCTAATTTAATCTAACATCACCTCCCTTTGGTTAAATAAATCTAAATATTTATTTAACTAAGTCTAAATCATTTTCATCTCCTTATGATTTATTTTAATCCATGAATCTAAAACAAATGGGTCAAATCACTTAATCCTCTCTTGAATTAATTAAATCCAGATTAATCTAATCTAATCCATGTCACATCCTTTAGCTTTTCCCACTTTCACAATAAATCAATTTATTTGATTTATTATTTCTTCTATTATCTTTCAAAATGGCATAAAAAAGGGAATATTCCTCCAAGTTTTAAAATCTCCCCCCAAAAGGACTTTTCCTCCAACTTGGCATTTATGAGCTCTTACACAAGTCAACTTGGAATTTAATTCATCTTTCACCCCCCTGAACATGTCATTTCATCAAATTCAAATTTCAAACTTACACATTGATCAAAATGTGTTAAACCTTCCTCCATTCACATTTGGACAAGTGGCACCTTGCCATTGGTTGAATGCTAGTCCCACATTGCTCCATTTTGGGAATTTCTCCATCCTATCATTCTATAAATAAGAGGTCTCATTCCTCATTTTCACATCCACAACTTGAGTAAACTTACTATACTCAAATTCATAGCAATCTTCATTCATCTCATTCAGTTTCATATCTAGGTTATGCAGATTTTATCTTGGAGCACATTTCAATCATCAACAAAGTGGATCACTCTTCATCATCAAACAACAAGGCTAGTAAAGGAGTTGGGAAAGGGAAAATTTCCACATAAAATTGGTACCAAATCCCCCAAGATATCAATAGTTTGCATTGCATTTGAATAGGATTTACTATCTTTCATTTATGCTTGTTTATGCTCTTCATTTCATTTCCTTTTCATTACAATTTCAACGGATTTCTTATGAAAGCATGATACTAATTTGCATTTGATATAATAGGTTGTTGGTTTCTTGTGTTTGTGCAGATTTGGAATCTTGGTTCACACCTCCTATGACAATAGTTGGTTTGTATTGTACGGTGGTTGTTCTTGATTCAGCGATTCTAAAAGCAATGTAACCTTATGTTTTGTGTTTACTAGTATAGTGTTGTTATGTGTTTACTAGTACAGTGTTTTTTTGTTTGTTTCCTCTATCTAGAGGTAGTAGGTTTGTCTTGGTTACCTTTTACTATCTCCTAGCATGGGGTTTGGTCCTACAGGTACCACATGTTTGGGTGGCGTGCACCTTACACTGTTAGGCTTTCTCTTCTAGTTCGAGGAGGTCATCTATTTCTATGGGTTTTTACTTCTCTTCTATTAATTATAACAATGGGACACTATGTATTTGTATTCCTCATTTGTAATCGAGGAGAATCCTTGTGTTGTATTTGTAATATTATGTATGATCTATTCATTATGGGACTAAATTGTATATATTGTGTCACATGGTGTTGTATCTATGGAAATATGTGTATTACATTTCTATGTGTTAGATTTATTATGAAATGGGTTAATGCTTTGATGTATGTTGTTATCTTGAGATATTTTCATATGCTATGTTTAGAATAATTTTTTAAGTTTTTGAATTCACATGTTAGCGTGGTGTGTGGCCTAGAGGATGGATGTGTTAGAGTAGATTACTTGTTATTGTTACTCCTTTTAAGAAAAAAATTAGTTGTGCTTTTGTAGTGTTGCATCATCCTCTAGGTTGCGGGGAGGGGTTTTATAGTGTGCTTGCATCAGAGGTGTTAACAACCTCACACTTTAAGTGGTTGCAAGGCAAGAAGATGGAGGAGGTTGACAATCTGGTCTAGTGCAGAGGAGGAAGAGTGCGTAGAAGCATTATTCAAGGCATTTTCTCTTTTGTTTAATATGTGCATCTTTGATTACATGTTGTGTTTGAGGTGGCTGGATATCAAAGGTAATGAGAAGGCCATGAAAAAATCCATCCACACTATGGATAAATATCACAGACCACTCATTGAAGAAAGATTTTGTTTGAGGTGTGAATGTACCTCTTTAGAGGAATCATAAGAATTTTTGGAAATCTTGATTTCTATAAAAGACTCCTCTGATGGTAAACCCTTGCTCAGCTTGGAAAAGATCAAATCTCAAGCAATAGTAATTATCAATAACAATTATCAATAATTAGTATGGTGATATTGTAATTAAAGTCACCTATATATTTTTTAATTAAACTAATGCTAATCTAATGTGAGTCTATTAACATTGGTGGTAGTTGATAGTCTAGCCAATGCCATGGAATGGGATTTAGTAGAGATCTTGTTGCAACAAGAGATAATGCAAAAATTCATGGATCAGATTGACACAGTTGTGGGAAAAGATCAATTAGTAGAAGAATTAGACCTTATGTAGTTGGTGTACATGAAGGCACATCCAAAGGAGGTGTTGAGGTTACATCCAATGTCACCCTTAAACCTTCCTCACATGTCCATGGAGGACAACACAGTGCCTACATACCACATTCTCAAGGGAAATCATGTAATACTGAGTCGCGTCGGATTGGGGTGAAACCCATGCATAGGGGAAGACACTCTGCACTTCTTCCCCTATCATTTCATGAAAGATGGAAGTGATGTGGGTGTTTATTTGAGCGACCCTCAACTACGCCTCCTTTCTTTTAGCACTAGAAGGTAGGGATGCATGGGAGTTGTCCTCGACATTTCAATGATAGTGATTCTCTTAGCCCATTTGTTGCACTACTTCAACTGGTCCACTCATTTCGTGGCACCCATTCACCTTCAACAAGGTCCACATGATCTCTTCATGGAAACCCCTCTCCATGAAATCACAACCCCTCACGTTCCCCACCACCTCTATCCATAACTATTGAAGAAATAAAAAATCTAAAATAAAAAAATTAGAGTGTAGTAAATAAAAAAAAAAGTTTTCTTCTTCATACATAATTTTAGAAGTATTTAGAATGGTTAATAAAAATCCTAAAGTGAAAAGTATAAAAGAAAAGGAAGGTCTAATATGTTGGAATGTTTCATAGACTGTGATTTTTTAGATACATTTCATAAATAAATATTATTTCTAAATAGTGGAGTATTTTGGATACATTATATTAATAAACATTATTGTCAAGACCTCTCATAATATTTATTTAGAGAAAGATAATCACAACATTTATTATATTAATAATTATATAGAAACTTCCTTTAGATATAACATTTCCCATTGACAAATTTCTCTATACTAATGCTTTGGTAAATATGCCAACACTTTAATCTTCTATTTCACAAAAAATTAACTCTATTACTTTTTTTTCAGTCAAGTCATGAACAAAGTGATGATGTACTTCTATGTGTTTGGATCCAACATGATATAAGATTTTTTTTCAAGCTTAATGGTGCTTTGACTATCACAAAATATAATAGTTGGACAATCTTGTGGTTGTTGTGTTTCTTCAACTTGTTTTCTAAGCCATAACACTACTTGATATGCCTTTGATGAACCAATGTACTTAGCTTATGTGGATGATAACGATATTGTTGATTACTTCTTACAAGTCCATGAAATTGGTCTTGAACCAAGATGAAAAATATATCTAAAAGTTGTTTTTTTAATCATAATAGTCACTTGCATAACAAGAATGTGAATATTCTAATAGAATAGGCTCTCCTCATATTTAAATTCAAATTCAAGCTGATAAGTACTTGAATATATTTTAGTATTCTTTTAGCTACTGTCCAATATTAAAAATGTGGACTTTCATGTACCTAGATACAATGCCAACTGCATATGCAATATCTTCTCTCATTATAGTGAGATACATTAAGAGACTTCCAAAAATCTGTCTAAACAATTTACCATATAACTTATTTTGAGTGGAATTAGCACTCAATTTTAATCCTACTTCACATGGTGTACTAGATGGTGTGTCATCCACATTACATTTTCTCAATACATCAAGAGAATATTTGATTTGAGAAATCATGATCCTTCCTTCTTCTTGAAATATTTGCATATCCAAAAAATAGTGCATCAATCCTAGATTAGTTCTTTCAAAAGATTTTTTAGGTTGATCCTTCATATTTTTAATGTATTTTGTGTGATCTCTTATAATGATTAAATCATCTACATATAGTACAAAAATATCAATTTTACTATCACTATCCTTTACATAAACATCTAGAGTGTGTGGAATCAATTATGGATGTTATCCCCTTAGTTTTAAAATGTCTTATGTGGGATAAAACAATACCATTATATACATATAGTTTCCTTTTTGTTGGTAAGAGAATTTTAAAACATACAAAAATTCTATTAACTAATTCATTCAAATCCTTGAAGGATCTTTAAATCTTAGTTTAGCAAAAGATATATTTTTATAGGTCTAACCACTTGTTTACTTGAGAGGTATTGCATTGTTAACATAGAATCCTAATTTATAGTAAGATTTGTGAGGTTTTATTTCACAACAACAAGAAGTTTGAACTTGCATCTCATAAATTCAACAATATTGTTGGAGGCTTGTCCAAGGTTTATGTTTAAATATAATGTCTTGAACTTTAAGATATAGAACATGACACAACACCAATAACAACAATATTAATATGGGCCCTAAGGTGTGGTAAAAATATAGGGTAGGGTTTTTTAAATAAATTTTTAGAGAGGGATAGCTAATAGAGAGTCAATAGTAAATATCACAACTTTATATTTTTCAGTAAAATAAAGCTTTTCACTAGACAACACATTTATATTTTTCTTTTTATTCAAGAAAGATTTAATATTTTCTATTATAACTAGCTGATTTTTTTATATCAATATACCCTTTGTGGTAGTTTATTTAAATTTCATTTAATTCTCATCAATCATAATGAGCCATATACAAAAGATGTCAGAATTATTTTTAATATGGTTATAGTACATTGTGTATATTGGTAGTTGTGCAGGTGTATACATTTAGCTATATATAATTTTTGTATTCAACCTCTCATTGAAAAAATGATCACTTCTTTTGATTGTGTAAATTTCTACTAACTCTATCATTTGTATTTTCAAACATTTGGTATCAAAGCATGTAATCAGACTAGGGACTGGTAGTCAAAGATTTGATGGTCTACACAAAATCACATTGTTGTACTTGAAGGGGCTCTGAAAGATAATCTGTCACATGCACTCCCCTTTAATAACTTGGTCGTTAGCTTCAATGTAAGGTATCCCATATCAGACCATATGGAAATATTTGTGGGTATATTGAATGTGTGAACAGGAGAGAAAAATGGCTACACATCAAGGAGGACATACAGTGGAAAATCTAATTTTATTGTTGAGGATGGATTCCTTTCTCAGAGGAAATGAAGTGAGACCCATGGTAAGAGACTATTTCTATGCATTGTGTGGTGATGACTAAATTTTTTTGGGAAAATAATGCATAAAATGAACATGATTTCCCTTTCTTGATCTTTTCATATGAAAATCCAACCTAAAATGTTTTTTTTTTCCTGGTGAGTGTGTAGTAGTTTTAATCTGATTTAAATAATGTGGATCTATGGTATGATCAATTCCTATGTATAGATTTCAACTTTTGAATGTTTGGTGGTTAGATTTCAATGTTTGAACATTTGGTGGTTAATGATAACTTCAATAATGTTGATAAGTTGAAATTTGTGCACACTAAATTTTTTGAAGAATGATAAGGAAAGTAAAGGTGTTTTTGAAAGAAAAACTAGCTACAGGTGAATGTTTGAGTTTAGAATCTTCGAGCTTTCTGTAAGTTCCTCCTAAATTCTTTGTACTCTAGGGAGGCATGTTTCTAAAGGTATGTGTAATCTTATTTTACACAATCTTAATTGTTAGGGAACTCAAGATTTGAGCAACATTAATTATTAGAATGAAAAGGATACACTCCTCAATAAATAATTGTTAGGAAAATGATTTGTAAGGGTGCATTATTTGTTAAAGCTGAGTTTCTTTTTTCTATTAGTTCATTCATGATGAATGGTGTACCGACTAAAGGAGTTAATCAATTTTATGTGATTGTCACTTTCACAAAGATTATGCGAGTGGACTCGAAGTAAGAAAAAATGATGATATATAATTCTAAACAAAGGTTATGAAGAAGAAAAATCTATGATTTTTTTCTTTGAGGTTGAGGAAAAATCAACAAAGTATGTAGCTCCACATAGAAACAAGGATTAGAAGGCATTAGTTGAACATATACTAAAGGTGGAAGAAGTTATTCTTGATTGGAAACATTACTTGTATACTATATTTTCTCTAAAATCAAGAATGAAGCTTCATAAGTTTATACCTTGAGCCTTCAACATTGAAGGTTGGTGGCACCTGAGGATGGGGGAATTTCCATAATCTCAAGTTAGCTTCTCACTTTGATATGATGCTTTGCATGAGAAGCGATTTTGGCTTTAATTTCTTGCTTTTTCTTATTATTGTTGATAGATTTAAAGAATACATATATTGTGAAGTTTTATTTTTGGAGACAGGTAAACCGTTTGGTGAAGAGCTTGGTATGGATTTTTTCCCAGAGAGTTTACAAGATTGTGACCAAGGATGATACCTTTACGAGGGTCAAGGAGACAACTTGGAGGATAGTTGTCCAATAATTATAGTCTAGATCAAGGATTATACCTTTATGAGGGTCAAGAAGACAATTTGGAGGATGGTTTGAATCCAATAATTATGGTTTGGACCAAGAATTATACCTTTATGAGGGTCAAGAAAATAACTTGGGGGATGGTTTTCTAATAATTACGGTTTGTGATTAGGGAGTTCATGGGAAGAAGAACTCGAGAATCCAACTCAGAGTTGTGCCTTTGATCTATATAGGATCTAGACTAATTGCGAATCTAAATGCTTGATTATAACAACTTAATGGAAATATAATTCATGCATACATTATAGAAATTATGCATAAAAATTGAAAACTTAAGGTGAAAATCAGAACATGAGAGAGGAGAGAAGAAGTGTAAACAATTTGATAACAGAGTTCATCACAAACGTGACTACATCTCCAGGTCCGCTACAATAGAGTGAGATTGATCCAATTAATCTCCAAAAAATATTACAAATGCACCAAGACCATTCTCCTAGCACTTTGGCAGCATAACAATACTCTGTCATATGAAAATGGCTCAAAAATCTCCACAAGACCTCTCTTTCATGTCACATGTTCCAATACTTCATCACTTGACTGCCAATATCTCGATCATACGATGTCGGATTTCAATGAAACGGATGTTGCCGGAATCGTCTTGACTAGATCTTTGACTTGATGCCACTTCTGATGATTTCTGAAACAATCTTTTTTTCCCACTTCCTGGACAACCCTTCATGGTAGTTTGACACAAGGTTTGACTAGCCATAACTTGTGCAAATGGACTCCTTTTCACTCCATTCAATTTGAGCTAGAATCAAGACACTGAAGTCTTTCTAATGGTGTTGAAATATGGAGTATCAGAGACACTTTAATTTTCACTGAAAATATCCCCTGAATCAGACCTCCCCACTGGAGAACTTTTGGACCTCCAAAAGTGGCATTTATTCAACCATTGAGAGAGGACTGGGCCTCCCCACTTGTCCTATATCATTTGTACATCTGAATACCTGGCTCACAATCACAATAAAGACTGCAACAACATTGTTGAACATAAACATCACTTTATCACTTCCATAAGCATCCACATCAACTGTTGTAGCCACTAATCAACAAACATTGACTAGCATCAAGCTAAACAACAATGCAGAGATGAAAGAGAATAAATCAACAACATATCGATCTTTCATATGAGAAGCATTTTTACCCAAGGGACCATCAATGCTTTCAATCACCATTCCCTCATGATGTACTGTGGGTGCATCCTGTGACATTTGAACCTAGTTAGATACTCCAAGTTCTTGTCTAGAACCACCTGTGCTGACAGATATAAGAGTTAATTCTTTACTTGCATTAATCACCCCCTTTAATTTCCCTGTGTTTGTAAAAGAACGATCAGTCTTAATCCTGTGAGAATGTACAATATACTGAATTCCATCTTTAAACAAATGATAATGATTCTTTTCCTTGTAGAAAACAACTTTCTGATCTTAAAGATAAGGGCTACCTAGAAATATCCCATAGATATCTAGTGGAACCACATCAAATCTTACTTCATCCACAAACTTACTAGTGATTGTGAATCTCAAAGTGCATTGTCTTGTTACTTGCAATTTATCATTCTCACAAATCTAGCCTAGGGGATAAGGTTTCTTATGCAATGTAGTTTTCAATCCCAAGTTCCTTACAACATCTTCAGAAATTAAGTTAACTTGAGAACTACTATCTATGAGTGTATCAATCTTAATGTTCTTAGCAACAACCCTTAAATGAAAAAGCTCATTCCTTTTCTTATCTTCAGAGACATCATTAACTTTAGAAGTAGAAGCTCAACTATCAAAGGAAACATTGGAATTAGGAGCTTTACGTTTCAAACCCATAGTTGTTATCTTAGTTTCATCATCAAAATCAAAACCAATATCCATAACAACATTTGTGGCTTTCTCCTTACCCTTTTGTTTTTTATTATGTCTCTGAGCCCACTTAGGCTTCAATTCAGAATGCAACTTCTAACAATGATCTTCATCATGACCCTTCCTATCACAATGAGAACAAGAAAGCTTGTCATCCTTCTTGATAGTAGTCATCTTCTTTCCTTTCCCTGTCTCTACATTCTTAGAAGATTTCTTTACAGAGTTATCATTATCAATGAAAGAACCCTTTCCCCTTGACTCTAAGTGTGTAGCTTGAATAGGCACTTCATCCAAATTACAAGGGTTCAAAACCAAAATGGAATGTCTAAGATATGAGTGAAGACCTCCTATGTACTTTAACAAAGTATCCTAGGTGTACAAAGGTACATTTAATGGAATAGCCTTCTTTCTGAATTCATGGGTGTACTCTTGGACAGTTTGACCTTTCCCTTGCCTAAACATTTTCCAGTCCATCATTAACTATTGCATATGTCATAGGGGATAAAACTGCTTCTTAAGAGCATTAACAAACTTTTCCCAAGACAAATTAACTCTACCATGTTGTGAAATTTCTGCTCTAGTCCTACTCTCCCACCAAGTAAGAGCTGAACCTCCCAACCGAAGAGTGGCTAACTAGATCCTAGAAGCATCATCAAAGAGATTTTGAACTCTACAATAAACTTCTACTTGTTGAATCCAATCATCTAGTTTTTTAGCATTTAGTTCACCACAATACTTTGGTAAGTCAAATTTTACATCCAACTTAATTTTAGGCTTATGCCCATTCTTGAAAGGATTAAAAGAAATAGAATGAGGAGAAGATGGAGAAGGAGAAGAGGGAGGAGAAGGAGAAAAGGGTGGATTTGGTTGCTTGTCACCATCTCCATGATGTTTCCCTTTCTTTTCTTTACGAGCATCTTGCTTCAATGAACCTCCTTCAAGTTCCTTCTGCTCTTGTCTCTCTTGGAAAAGTATGTCCACCTTAGCCTTCATCTCGAGGATTGCTCTACGAAACTCCTGCTCACTGATTTCTTCAGGACCCTCCATTCCAGACAAGGACATCTTTGGAAAACTTCTTCGCTTCCCAATCTTAGGATCAAAATCTTCTAGCTTTCCTTTTCCCTTCTGAATCCTGGATCTTGTTAGAATTCAAAACAAATATGCAATACTAGCCACCAAAAGCTCTAATACCACTTGATATGTATAGGATCTAGACTAATTGTGAATCTGAATGCTTGATTATAACAACTTAATGGAAATATAATTCATGCATACATTATAGAAATTATGCATAAAAACTAAAAACTTAAGGTGAAAATCAGAACATGAGAGCGGAGAGAAGAAGTGCAAACAATTTGATAATAGAGTTTGTCACAAACGTGACTACGTCTCCGAGTCCACTCCAATAGAGTGAGACCGATCCAATTAATCTCCAAAAAAGATTACAAATGCACCAAGACCATTCTCCTAGCACTTTGGCAGCATAACAATACTCCGTCATATGAAAATGGCTCAAAAATCTCCACAAGACCTCTCTTTTGTGTCACATGTTCCAATACTTCATCACTTGACTGCCAATATCTCGAGCATACAATGTCGGATTTTGATGAAACGGACATTGTCGGAATCATCTTGACGATCTCTTTGACTTGATGCCGCTTCTGTCGATTTCTAAAACAATCATTTTTTTCCACTTCCTAGACAACCCTTCATGGCAGTTTGACCCAAGGTTTGACTGGCCATAACTTGTGCAAACGGACTCCTTTTTACTCCTTTCAAGTTGCGCTGGAATCAGGACACTGAGATCTTTTTGATGGTGCTGAAATATGGATTATCAGAGACACTTTAATTTTCACTAAAAATATCCCCCGGATCAGCCTTTATGAAGGTTATGAGGCAACTTGGAGGAGTTCCACCTAATTCAGGATTTGTTTCTTCAAAAGGAAAATCTTCTAAAAAATGTATACATATTTTTCAATAAGAGGGTTTAGTCATGTAAACCTTAGTGTGTGGGGGGGAGGTGGAGGGGTCCCATGGCAAGGTAACTTTGTTGTTTTAGGAATGATGTAATAAGGGGAAAATGTTAGAATTATTATTAATATTACATTATCTATAGTGGTGAGTTTATGGTTTTATACACTTAACTATCTATAAATGTTTCATTAAATCACTCATTCATTCAACTGCTCACTTCTTTTTCTTGTGTAAATTCCTTGATATGCATTAATGAAACTCACTCAATCCTTCACATTTTCCAAAAAAATAAAGGTAAGACCATGAAAATAATGAGAGGCTATAATTTAAGTAAGATATAACTTTTAAGTGTAATCTTAGATTTAATTAGTATATTAATTTGAATCAATTATTTCTTGTCTTAACATTGGAAAACAAACCAACCAGGGTGTTAGGATTGGCTAACTACCTAAAAGGAGAGCTAGGTTTCTCAAGCTTAGTTCCTTTGTCACAAAAAAAATAGAATCATTGAATATGATGTAGCTAGCCTAATTATTATGAAGACCTAATTTTAAAATATGAATAATTGTATAAAAAATAAAAAATGATAAAATAATTGCAAATATGGGAAGAGAAAACATAGGGGAACCATGATAGTAAAAAGGGCTTTAAATGACCAAACAAGGGCAAGGGTGCCCCAATCTAAAAATGAGGTTTTTAAACACCGTCAATTGGGATCTAGAAGTTATAGGTCTACATTGTACATTCATTATTTGAAATATATTTTCTTCACACCTAAATATATAAATCATAGAAAAAGAGAAGAGAGGGGTTGGCCATATATGATTTTTCCTTAGTCAAACCTCATTTTGGTATTTCTACCTCCATGAAAAATTGATTTGATAATAGATAAAAGTGTGTTCTTGCAACCTTAAGTGTGCTTAAGGCTATAACAATCAATGAAATGTAAAATAACGATAAAAACCCTACAAAATTATGTTAGAGTGGAGTTCTATATGACATAATTAGGAAAATGTAATATCCAATGCAAGATAAATTAAAATACTCAAGGGAAATCCAATATGTTAAAATACTTAACTTAGGACAGAAAAAAAAAAAATCAAAGTCTAAAGATGAGAACCTACTCAAACAAAGTCAAACAGTGCTTGAAAGATTCCAAAGCAATCCACAAAGCCTAGATTCCACTTTATCCTTCCATTGGCTTCAAACTTCAATAATTGTGATAAAATTTATAAATTTGAAAAAAACTTCCATGTAATTCTATAAAATAGGATGTCAATTCTAACAAAGCTTCATTGTAATTGTAATTGTATATCTTTTGTACTAGAGTTTTATGTTTAAATAAGGAAATGTAGGAATGAATTTAAGTGTAGAGTGATTCATTTCAATTTGAATTTCAAGAATATTTTACCACCAAATATTTAAATTGAATTCACATCACACAAGAAAAAGGCTAACCCTAACTTATGACCTACATTTTCAAGAACAAAAATAATACTATGGCACCCTCACCATTGAATAACACTAATATTAGTTATTAGGACTAATATCTTAGCTACATATGTGGTTGTAATATTTTTGGCTATTTTTTGGTTGTATACTATCATAAAGTTGTTCTTCATTGGTGGAAGTGGTTCAACGACATGATTAAACATAGTTCAACTCATTTTTCTCATATCAACACAATGTTGCAAGTCAAGGAAGGCTATTGAATTTATAAGTGTCTCCATGATTATCTAGGTGTATTTAGGGGGTTCAACAAACATCTTGAATAGAAAAATTATGGAATACTATAAATTCAACAATACTCTTTCATCTATGTGTCTTATCTTGTAAGCAGCATGCTTTGCTTGATTGGGTTACAGATCCCATCAAAACTCATCTATAATGGGTTTCGATTCCTGTAATAGGGAAACAATTGTTTTGATTAATTGCAAGTAGCATAATAAATTAAACCCCAATCAACAATAGAGCACAATGGAAATCAAGAAACATAATAATATTGAAACAATATCACCTAGTCTTCAAGCCTCCATTGATTGACCTATATTAGCCTTCTCCATCTTGCTACAAATTGTATGATTTCACTGAGATTGAAGTGCAATTATTACCTATGCCTAAGAAAAGAAAGATATTGAAGTATTGTATGCTCAAGTACTCAGAGTTCTCAAGCATGCTATGTGTGTATGAATCAAAATGACTAGAGAGAGACTATTTTTAAAGAATCACAATTTTAAAATGGATGGCCAAGATTAGAAGTTGGTAAATCCCTAACATCAAAGGATAGAATTCAATGTGATGAGGAGCATTAGGGTTTGGGAAACATTAGGTCAAAGTTAGGGCAAGATTTGAAATAAAGAGTTGGGATTTAATTGGAGACAATTAAATAAAAGATGAAGAATAAATGAGATAGAGGTAGTTGGAAAATAAAATAATAATAGAAATTATTTGTTTTATGGAGGAAGGCTAACTTTTAGAAAATAAATTCATAAATGGGAATAAGAAAAAAGACAACAAATAATTATTTTAATTATTTACTTGTGGGATGAAAAGTGGGTTAAATGAATAATTTTATTTAATTGGAGAAGAAAAGGATAATGAAAAAATTAAATAATTAATGGTAATTATTTAATTGTAGGTGAAAATGGAGAACAAGTAATTAAATAAAATAGAAATTTATTTAATTATTGGAGGGAATAAGGATTAGTTAGTGGCATATTTAAATAAATAAATGTAAATTATTTATTTAAATAATTGTGGAGGAACACTTTAATTATGTGGGGGAGAAGTGTGGTCATCATAAAAAAATATGGTTTGTGGGTCTAGGCCACTTTTATATGTCTACAGGTCCGATCAAAACCTATTTTACCCCTAATAAAAAAAAAAACTCTTTCATTAGCTAAGAAATGCTTATTTTTATTTATTTATTTCTTTATACATATCATGATCCTCTGTTCAAGTATAATATCTCATTTTACTTCAAAAAAGTTAATCAAGGAAAATATTTTTTGGTTAGGAGCTTTGTAATTTCCTTAACTAAAAATTATAAAAGGTCCTTTATGTGAAGGTTAGTTTAAGGATCCTCAATACATAAACAATAAATTTATATACAAGTATAGTTTATAATAATTAGAAGATCATGGAGATAAAAAACAAGCACAAGTGAACAATGTCAAATATTGTATTTAGTCAACCCAAATTTATAAATGAGGAAGCCTTTCACATATGGGCAAGAAAAATACAATCCACCTATCATGTGGCATAAATGAGTAGAAAAGTTTCCTATAGGTGTCAACCTCTGGATCACTAGGAATGTGAAAATCAACAACCCATTTGACCAAGTCATCAACCTTGATGCCAAGTGTTGGGTGACATTTGAGGTGAGATAGAAATCCTTCCAACCTAAAAAGGTTTGTAAATGAGGTTTTCCAAACAACTTGGTAACCTTTAGAGGCCTAAAATGTTTCTCTTTCAGTTAAACAAGATGTTGTCTAACCTCATCAACCTAATTACACTTAATTATAGTGCATAGATAGTTTTTTCACTCTAACACCCCCCTTAAGTGATACTTGGGGAGATCACAAAAATCCAATAGATATTGAAATGGGTCCTAGCTACAAGGCCATGTTAGTTACCATATACAATGTTTCTCATAAAGTGGAGCAAAGGAGAAAATCTAGTTGAAGAAAAACTCTTCTCCAAAAGAGAAAGAGAAATATTTAAGACCCTCTAAAAAGATATCATATGATGATAGGAACATCATGATGAAGAACTCTTGAATCATTTTGCAGATGAATTGGTGTCTATAGATCAATATAAGAGAAACAAAATGTTGCCTAAGTAAGCATATGAACACTAATCAACCATGAATACACAAAGGAAGTCAAACTTTCTGAAGTTAAATATATAGCTATTATTGTGATTAGGAGTACTAAAATCTCATAAAATAGGACCCCCTTAAATAATCCCCCATATGAGAGATCAAGATAGAAGGTCTATGCAACTCCCAAAAAAGAAGGTTCCTCAACTTCTTCATTGAAAGAAGCATTAGCATATTGAAAGAAGCATTAGCATAGCATTGTCATAATCCCCCATTAATTCTAGGAGATATAGCAAACCAACTGAAATCAAGCACAAGAGTGTGCAAGGAATTGAGACCTAGAATTAGATCCAAAAGATATACAAGAAACTGAAAAAGGGTGTGCATCAAGGAACACATGCATGAGGCGAGAATCATGAGGATCCATTGTTGTGATGGAAAATGAAGGAAATACACACCATGTGGAAAGCATCATGAGGATCCATATTTTTTATGTCAAATCAAGGATTTACACAACCCCTCATTACACTTTATAATTTTGTGTAAGTATAAAAATTCCCAAATTTCCTACCTAAGGAACACATTCAACTTTTGTAGCAATTTATATGAGTGCATTTACAAAATTAATTTTTTGTTTTGAGTCCTTACAAGTTTATTTCATTTATTTCATGAGGTAAATAATAAATACATAGATTAAGTATGTCTTTCAAACCTCAAGAAAATGATAAAAATAGAAAATTAAAAGCCCCTATGAATATGACAAAAAAATTACCCCACTTACAACATTTTGACAACTATGGAAAAAAATATCCTTCCCATTACAAACTTATGAGAAATTCATAGCAATTAAATAAAACACTAAAAATCAGCATAAATTATTAGCAAACCACTAATGGTGAGAAAAAATGTTTGTGTATTTGCTAGATTTGTATGATCCCATCAACTAACCTTTCACATCATAATGGCTTGCTTAGCATTTAACTAAAAACAATGAAAATTATGAAACCACCAAAGAAGTAAGTTTTAAGTGGGTGGCAAGTGATAATTGTAGGAATTGATGATTCAACCTACAACTCCCATGAATCACCTGCAAGCAATTACCTATCACAATAAAGAAGATCAAAAGCAAGATTCTACTCAATTACCTCAAAATTCTATTGATTCAAATAACTTGGATGAATATTATAAATGAATGTGCAAGTTTTATAAAATAATTGCACAAGCAAACCCTACATGCAAATTTGAAAAGATAGTGACAAGGGTTTGAATCTCATGCAATGAGACAACTTGTCCTAAATTTGGTCCAAACTAATAATAGAATCAAACTAAAGATTGAAAAGTAACTCTTAAGTTTAGCTCAAGTAATTAAAGTAAAAAACCTCTAATAATTAATTGATGATTAATTAATTATCAGAGAATGACTTATTTACTCCAACAATAATGCCATAGACATGAATATGTGTCGAAATAGACCTCCACATGAAGGATTTTTTCGACAAAATCATAGACAATGCACGAGGTTTATTCAAGATGTATGGAAGATTTGGACTATTGCATGTGCAGGAAGAGGAATAAAGATTTTGAAAAACTCTTGAATTCCATTTCTTATATGCCTCTTGAAGCTATGATAGGAAGATTTTGTTGCATGAAATTAGAAAATAAGGCCACACCCAGTTGGAAGCATAATGCAGCCTATTGAAAGAACCAAGAGGTTCTCTACCAAATCAATGGGCATGGGTTAGGTCTCCTCATATCTACACACCTCTTTTGAGATGGCACAACAATATGTTTTCAACCATGTCCAAAATCCCATGATAGATGTCTAATGCATAGGCTAGCTGAGGGAAACAATGGTGCATGAGTTGATGTTCACTGAGGGGAATGATGGCTTTAATTGTTGCGTTCATTTCTCTAGTTATCTCTTGAGAGATTGTTGCATGAGGATCACACCTATAAGCTCCCAATGAATGATATCGACTATGAGGAATGTCACCAGGTGTTAGATGCAAATGACCTCTCTATAATAGTGATGTATCTTTATGAGCAACAAACAAAAATTTCTGGAGCCAGATTGAAAACGCCTAGAAAATAGAGTTAAAATGTCCAACAAATAAATATTTAAAATCTTGATTCCATGAATAAACACATAGATTCACATTTGGGGTGGGGTCGATTCTGTAAGGAAATTAGAGTAGTAGAAACAATAAACAACTATAAAAAATATAGAAACACATTCAAAATCTTGAGAAGAGAGATTATGCAAAATTTAAAACTAATCTAACAGTTATAGAAAATCTAGAATCACATTTAACAAAAAAAAACATTGAAAACAAGATATACATGGGGAAAACCCTTTTGGGTGAAAAACCCCACACTCCAAATCTTGCTCATTGTATTTCAAATCCAATAGCAAGATTACATACACTTGCAGAGCAAGTATTTTACAAGAGTATCACGAGTAAACAACTCCAGAAGAATTTTGGTAGTAATTTGACAGCATAATAGTTCCTACAAACTCAACACACAAACTACTCTTCAAGCCTTCAATTTGTAGACCTTCGGCTATACAAGAAACCATCTATGATTTACAAAACCATGTGCAAAACCTCTCATGAGGTGTATTGCCAAAAAATGCAAGATTTTGATCTAAATTTTAGGCTCTCACATCCATAGTATTCTCCTTGATTTTTGACCCTCAAAAATGTCATAATATCTCTAAAATTAACTCTTTGATGATATGCTATCACATGGGCATCTTTTTACAACTAATATTTCTATTTTCAAAGCACCAACAATGTGTAACAGCTATAGGAAAATATTAAATAAAAACAAATCAAATCTACATAAATAACAAGGTTGAGACACCTCATTTACAACATTCTCCCACTTGTAAAATACCTAATGAGATCCAAGGGAGACCTATCATAGATCAACTACTAGGGGTTGAAAGGCCCATAGACTCATAACACCACCTAAATTTCCTTGGGCTCACGGGCTTAGTTAATGCATCTACAAAATTCACCACTACCTCTATCTTTTCCAGATTCACCCTACCATCCTCGACCATATGTCTCACAAAGTGATAGTAAAAATCAATGTGTTTGATCTTGGCATGAAAATTTAGGTTCTTCACTAGGTAGATTGCACTCTGACTACAACAATAAAGTGTAACTATGTA
The DNA here is from genome assembly GCA_007258455.2 of Sequoia sempervirens. NCBI lineage: Eukaryota > Viridiplantae > Streptophyta > Pinopsida > Cupressales > Cupressaceae > Sequoia > Sequoia sempervirens. The sequence goes on from VDFB02047230.1 coordinate 472,686,157, forward strand.
GTACCCCTCCATTTTTCTCTTTGATTGAACAATGTTCTTCTATGTATGCTTTATTTTGTTAGCACTTTGACTATGGTACTTGGTTCTATTTGATTGCAATTGTTAAGCAATGCTTATGTGATATTTTGATGTGATGGTATTTTTCTCTGATGTTATCATTATGGCATGTTTTAGATTAGCCTAGCCAATATTTAATTAAAGATGCTTTATGCTTTTATTATATTATTAATGTTAGACTCGTCAGTTAGAAAGTTTGTATTGGTGAAGGGGACGGGATTGTATCACTTGCTTTCAAGTGCCCAACGATTATGAGATTTCCTCTTCATGGTGTGTTTTATTATATCATGTATATGCATGTTTGATATACTCTTTGTTCGCAGGTTGACAGGTACAAGACATCAACTCCACCTGATTTCACAGGTTTGAGCGTGTCCATTGACCAATGGTAAACGATTGGGAGATAGTAGCTAGGTTTTCCATGTCAAGTCATCAACCTAGTCATAGTGTGTCACCAGTTTGTAGTCGAGTTTAGTTGTTTTATTATTTTCCATTTCACCTGGGGTGTTTATTTAAATTCAAATTATAAAGGTTATTAAATGGTGGGTGTAGTTAAAATGATTATTAAATTTATCTAGTTGCATTTATGAAATGTTATTTATTTTATTGGTTAATTTAATTTAATTAATAAAATAATCTAATTTTGGATTAGATTTAGTTATTGATTAATTAAGTTAGTTGTTTTGGCATTATTAATATTTAGATTTAAATTTAAAAAATGGAAATATGTTTTAAATTGCACTTTTTGAAAATTAATAAGTAAAATAATTTCTTTTCAAAATTTTGAATTCTTTTTGTAAAAAGAAATTTTTAAATGCATGAAATTTCATTTGAAAAATTATTTTTGTTTTAAATTTCAAAAAATGAAAATATCTCCAAATTGCAATATATTTAATATATAAGAGATATTTATTTTTGTTTTAAAAATTCAAAAAAAGAAAATATCTCCAAATTGCAATATATTTAATATATATGAAATATTTATTTTAAGGATTTAAAAATTTGGGGAAAACTCTATTTTAGCAAATAAAATTTCATATAATTTGGGGAATTTTCCAATTTGGGGAAAAGATTGTTGTTGTGGCTTGTTTGGATTTGAGGAAGAAGGTTGAATTTCTTGGTGGGCTGGAAACAGATCTGGAAGCACCATTTGATTCCTTCAAGCTTTGGAGAAAAAATTCAGGTTCTGATTTTTGTTTCATTTTGAAAGAGTTTCAAAATCTTTGTTATGCTATTGGAAAATTTATAAATGTTGTTTAAAATTCAATGAAAACCCATGTGATTTTGTTTCAAAACATGCAAAATTCTGTTGAAATTTAGAGAGCAAACAAAACAAGAATCATGGAAAAATTGAAAGAAAACCAAAAGAAAATTTCTTTTTTTAAAACTGAAAAACTTAAAACCAATCATGGTGTTGCCAATTTTATTTTTTTATTACAAAATTTTGTTGTTAAATTGCACAATTTGGCTGAAAATGGAGATTTTGGGTATATATATTTATAAAAAAATTATTTAATTAGAGAGGGGAGGGGAGGCCTGCTCCCACAATGCCCCCCATATGGGAGGCACTATGTGGAAGCAGCGCCGCTACCTGTAGGCAACGGCACTGCCCACACACACCCCCATATGAGGGTGGGTGCATTGGCAACCACCTCTCCCTTTTGGGAGGGGATGCATCCCAACATATTGACTTTATTTTTTTTTATGATTTAAAATTTGTTTTTTTAAAATTTATTATTAAATTAATATTATATATATATATTATATTATATATATATATATATATATTATATGTATATATATATATTATTTTAATATTTAAATAATTATTTTTGTAATTAATTATTTATATATATATATATTATGTATATATATATATTGTATGTATATATTGCATGCATATATATATATATAATGTATAAATGCATTATGTATTTTTTTAAAAATAATTAATTAGTTGAGTTTAAATTAGTTATATTTAAATGATAATGACATATTTAAATATATATACATTAAATATACACTTATATATATATATATATATTTAATATATATGTGTGTTTGATTATAGCTAAATTTATGCTGATTATTTATATTCATAGATAAAATAAATATTAATTCATTTTATTCAAATGATTTTATTTATCAAGTTATTTTGATTATTGAATATAATTGTGAAACTTAGAGTAAATTATTGGTTTTTAAATTTCTCAACATCGTGAAATAAATCTTATGTATTTTTTTGGATAAATGCAAGTAACGTAGATTGAGATTGACTGGATTTAGGAAATCCTAACTTCAGTTGATTTAATTGTCTGAAGTGCTTTCTAGCAATGTTTTGTTCATTCTCGATGTTGGGGTAATTGGGTCAATTGTTATGAATTCTTCCAGATTGAGTTTCATTTATTTGTATGGGTTGTCGTTATGATGGTCAACCTTTGGAGTACCTTGGGTAGTGCATCTAAACATATCTAGTATTATACCTAGTTATTGTGAACGGGATGTGTGGACTTGATGTCTTGTATAGGAGTCATTCTCCTTAAGTTGCACTTGTGTACCCTTGGGTGTGGAGTTATTCCACGTGTTGTCTTAAAAGAGTGGCTTGCAATGAGGGCTAAAAAACAAAGTGGTGTCAGGGTAACCCTTTACAAGTTAGTTAATTCAATGATAACATAATAAATTTTTAAGAGCTTAGGTTGCATCAAACACTTAACATGATTAATTTTGCCTCCCTCATGGACGCAAGGGCTTGTATAGACTTGGGATGAGATGAGAAGGCCTAGAATGGAAAGGTCATCTATCTTGCCATTTTCTCATCTAACTAATTGCACCACAATTAAGAGTAAACACATATGCATTGGTGGACCTTCTGTTATCAACTTCGCCATCCCAATTTGAATCCACAAAACCGTGAATACTCAAGGAATGTTGATCTCATGTACCATGAAAACATATAGAGTACTCTATTGTACCCCATAAATATATGAAGACCCTCTTAGCTACATCCCAATGCACTCTTCCAAGATTAGACATAAAATGAGAAAGAACTCTCGCTTCTTGGGAAATGTTTGACCTTGTGTAGACCATAGCATACATTAAGCTTCCAATTGTACTATGGTAAGGCACTTTGCTCATGTCTTCCATATCTGATGGGGATATAGGACATTGTGAAATAGAGTCTTTGTTCCCAATGTAACAAGAACAAAAATTAGTTTATAATCCTACATGTTGAACCTTTGCAAACCAAAACAAACATACTTACTTTGGCCAAGCCATGGATTTTTGTTCTCACAATCTCTTCTAATCTCCATCCCAAGTATGTTCTTTGTTGCACCAAGATCTTTCATTTCAAATTTCATAGAGAGTTGAGATTTCAATTTTGAAAACAAACCTTTTCCTTTCCCAACAAACATGTCATTAATATATAAAGCAATTACTAGAAAATAATCACCATCAGATTTAAAATATACACAGTGATTAGATTTAGACCACAAAATTTACAAATTCAACACATATGTATCAAACTTCTGATACCACATCCTAGGAATTTTTTTAAGGCCATACAAAGATTTCTTTAATTTACAAACTAGCTTTTTTACCTTTTACCACATATTTCTCTAGCTATGTCATATAAATTTCTTCCTCCAAATCACCATGAAGGAACACAATTTTCACATCCATTTTTTCCACCTCTAGATCACTAGTTGTTGCAATAGATAATGAAAAATAAATGGATTTCATTTTAGAAACAAGAGAATAGATCTCACCATAATCAATACCCTCAACTTGAGAGTACCATTTCACAACCAACTATGCCTTATAATTTTCAACATTTCCATCTAAACCAATATTTTTCTTAAACACCCATTTACATCCAACAAATTTCCAACCTTCAGGAAATGGTACAAGGTCACATGTATCATTCCTTTTAAGAGCTTCCATCTCTTCATTCATGGCTATTTTCTAGGATGCTACATCATTCATACCCAAAGCCTCTTGCATAGATATCATTTCATCAACATTAGTACTCAAAGCAAATATACACTTCCAATCATCAAGTGAATACCCATACCTTTGAGGTGGTTTTCTTTTCCTTGTAGACATTTGAACAAGCTGAGGTGGAGGTTCTTCCACTTCTTCCTCCTCTTCTTCCACTTCTAAAGATTCAGAGCTTGATGAGCTCTCCTCAACTTCATGTCTATTTTGGAGTCTTGATTCAACTTCCTCAGGCATAGTAGGAAGTTGAACCACATCCTTTTTTTTTAATTTATTTATGTTGTTCTATTTGAAAATTAATAGGAGAAGATTTAATCTCTCTAAAAATAACACTTTTGGAATAAAATACCTTTTGTGCAACAAGGTCCCAAAGCTTGTGTCCTTTCACACCATAGTTGTAGCTGATGAAGATACATTTGATAGCCTTAGAATCCAATTTTTTTCTCTTCTCCTTAGGAACATGTGGATATGCCACACAACCAAAAACTCTCAAATTTCTAAGTGAAAGATTTTTCCCTGACCACATGCATCCATTGGTATTTTATCAACAAGCATTGATGTAGGAGATATATTTATTAAATAATAAGTAGAGGCAATAGCTTCAACCTTAAATTTGTTTTCTAAACCAACTCCATTCAACATGCTCCTATACTTCTCCATCAACGTTTTCTTCATTTTTTCTACAACTCCATTTTGGTGTGGAGAATATGAAGTTGTCTTTTGTATTTTAATCCTACAATCCATGTAGAATTTGACAAAGTATGCATAACAATACTCACCACCATTATCAGTTCTAAAACATTTAATTTTATTTCCAATTTAAGTTTCTACCATATCCTTAAACTCCTTCAAATGATTGAAAACTTTAGATTTACTCATTAAAAGATATACCCATGTTCTCCTACTAAAATCATCAATGAAAGTACCATAATAAACTGATTTACCAATAGAAGCAACATGAATAGGACCAAATACATTAGAATGAATCAGATCCAAGATACATGAAGAATTATGAGAAGAGTGAAATTGAATGCAAGTCTATTTTCCATAAATACAATGTTCAGAAAAATCAAACTCTAGATTGCAATCATTCAACCCCTCAATGAGGTTCCTATTTTTTAGGGATTTTAAACCTTTGTATCCAATTTGGCCAAGCCTTTGGTACCATAACATGGTCTTCTCTACAGGAAAATTTGATTCAATAGACAGAGCACCCTTGGGTACCCAAATCCATGACCATCAATAGAAGAGGAAAACATTTCTTTTTTCAGCGTAGTAGTTTTAGCTTAATCTTATCAGCAGTGCTATTGCATTCAACTATGCATGCATCAAGCTGGTACAATGTACCCAATCTACTTCCTCTCACTATCACAATAACACCTCTCACCTTTTTCACACCTGCTTTAGAAAATTATACATGCACACCTGCATCTATTAGCTTTCTAACAGATAATAAATTTATTGCTAGTCCTAGGATATGCAAGACACCATCAAATCAACTAAATCTACCATCAAAAAAATTCACATGAATACTACCACGACCAATAATATCAAGGAAAGAGTCATCACCCAAATACACCTTACCATCATCATAGTTTTCATACTTACTAAACTAGTTTATGTTAGGAGTCATGTGGAAATATGCACCTAATTCTATCAAACATACATTATCACCTACACAAGCAGCCAAGGCTACAATAAAGGTATCTCTATCTTCCTTTTCAAACTTAGAATCTAAATCTTGCTTCTTCTTCTTCCTTTTCTTCTCTTCTTTATATTCCTTTTAGAATTTTTTGGGTTTTCCATAGTTCTAGCATATTTCCTTGGACTTACTAGGAGATTTCGATCTCCCCTTTTTTTTGGACTTGGAATGACCACGCTGCTTCTCATCTTTGCCTCATTCTTTTTGTCTTCCTTGAACACCTAAAGCCTCTTTGGTATTTGGAGAGACCTTCCTTCTCATCCCTTTGAACACTAGAGAACTAGCAATGTCCTCCATCTTCAAGATGATAGAAGTTCTCCTAATGGCCATGAATAAACTATCCCATGAGTCTAGCAGTGAGCATGACAAAGTTTGGCACCTTTCTTCTTTGTCCATATTAACCCTAACAGAGGTCAATTAAGTCACCAGCATATTGAATGTTTCCAAATGCTCAAAAATCTATCGACCATCTTCCATTCTCAAGGAATATAACTTCTTCCTCAATAAAATCTTATTTACTAGAGATTTGGATTTGTATATCTCATCCAACTTCTTCCAAAGATTCTTTAAAGTGGGTTCTTCATGGAAATTTATTAGGATTGAATTTGCAAGACATAGTATAATGAGGCCTTTAGCCTTTCTATCCATTACATCATATTTTACAACCAAAGATTGATCTGTAGGCCTCTAGACATTTTCATCCACTACATCCCATAGATATTGATCAATCAATAGATCTTCCATCTTCACCTTCCACATTTCAAAGTTCATACCCAAAAAATTCTCTACCTTAATCCTCCCAGATGTGCTCCTAATTCAAGAAAGATATATGCAATAAGATCACAAAATATCCTCTGTACAAGCTCACCTCAAACCTTGGTTAGATAAAAAAACCCAACCCACAAGTGAAAACAAAGGTGATCAAGCTTCGATACCACTTGTCATTAAATTAGAGTAGCGAAAAAAAATTCCTATGCCAATCTTGAGAAGAGATATTATGCAAAATTTAAAATTGATCTAACAGTTATAAAAACTCTAGAAACAAATTCAACAGAATATAAATAGCGAACACAATATATAAATAGGTAAAACCCTTTTAGGTGAAAAATCCCACACTCCAAAGCTTGTTTAATGTATTTCAAATCCAACAACAAGTTTACATACACTTGTGGAGCAAGTCTTTTACAAGAGTATCACTAGTAAACAACTCTAGAAGAATTCTAGAAGAAATTCAACAACTTAACAATTCCTACAAACTTAACACACAAACTAATCCTCAAGCCTTCAATTTATGGACCTTCGGCTATACAAGAACATCTATGGTTTACAAAACCATGTGAAAAACCTCTTGTGAGGTGTATTGCCCAAAAATACAAGATTTTAGTCTAGAATTAGGATCACGCATCCACAATACTCTCCTTGATTTTTTACCCTAAAATATGTCATAAATTCTCTAAAATTAACCCTTCCATGATATTCTATCAAATGAGCATCTTTTGACAACTAATGTTTCTATTTTCAAAGCACTGACAATGTGTAACAATTGTAGGAAAATATTAAATGAAAACAAATCAAATCTATGAAAATAGCAAGGTTGAGACACCTCATTTCCAACAAATTCAATCACCTTGGTTAAAATAGGAAGGGTTGATTCATTGTGGAGAAAAGGTGTGCACAAAAAAATCGTGCCCCAAAATCACCAAATAACAGTGACAATAGCTCCCCAGATTTTCCCTCTCAAACCCTTGACCTTCCTGTAGATTACGGATAGGCAAAAGAAAATGAAATAGACAAAAATACAATAAAATAGTTCACCTAAAGGCCTGCAATATCTTCCATTAGAGCTATGATACCATATAAGAATTAGGAGATCATGAAGATAAAAAACAAGTACAAGTGAGCAATGTCAAATATTGTATTTAGTTAATCCAAATGTACAAATGAGAAAGTCTTGCATATATATGCAAGGAAGAGGAAATCCACTTATCATGTGGAATGAAAAGTGTCCCATGATGTGGCACAAATGAGTAGATAAGTGTTCTATAGGTGTCAACCTATGGATCACTAGGAATATTCAAACCAACAACCTATTTGATCAAGTCATCAACCTTGATGCCAAGTGTTGAGTGACCTTTGAGGTGAGATGAAAATTCTTCCAACCTCAAAAGGTTTGTGTGTGAGGTTTACCAAACAACTTGGCAACCTCTATAGGCCTAAAATGTTGCACATCCAGTTAGACAAGATGTTGTTTTACATCATCTACCTAAGTACATTTAACTATAGCGAATAGATAAATTATTCACTCTAACATAGTTTGCTATTATTTTAAAAGTTTAAACTTTAGTGTGAATGTTCTTTCTTTTGAAACACCGCCATAAATGTTAAAATAAACTATATCATTATTTTGGGATTTATTAAAATATTGAATAATTTAACACACACATAAGTAATTTAATATCTCATCTATTTGCAAATAATAAATAATTATAATTAGTAAAAAAATGATTAAATAATATAGATTATAATGTCAAAATATCTCCTAGTTGAAAGAAAAGTTGTAATACAATTTTTAGGATAGATTCGATAGAAACTCAATCATTACCTATCTAAACCAATGTCTCTATTTTTTCCAATTAATTCAACCAATATCACTGATTTTTCCTAATTAATTTAGATTGTGTTGTTCATAGTTGAATGATTATTTAAGTTAACTACAATCATGTCTCTATATAAGCTATCTTTTCTTCATTACTTGTATGTTGAATATCTATTTAAATTTTTTACATTTTTTTTAGTTGAAAAATATCTTTTTGATAATATTATAGCAAAAGCACAAATCTAATTAATTAACTTTAGATATTAATGACTTGAAGAGGAGTTGTCTTCATATTCATTTTCATGGTTCTAATATATACCAATCATTTAAATTGAATATTTTTTTTAGACTGAAACTTCATAGTGACACAATACTTTTATAATTTACATAGAATATGAATACATTTGATATACACACGTTGGTGTGCAATGGGTACACCGAAGAGGCATGCAAGGTCAATGAGGAAAAGAATTTGTCTACTAGTTGCACACATTTGTGTAGTACATGAGGTCAATTGGTAGGTCATTTAGCAAATGATGTTGCTTGTGCAACAAAGGCCTTAATGGAGAAGTGATAGCTTCAAATCAACCATGCATCCACTTAGAAAGATGCAAACGCAACTGAAACAAAACCTTTGAATTAGGAAGATACATAGGCTCCATTATCAATAAGTTCATGTTATGTTTGCAATAGGGAAAGAGGAAGAAAGAGGGAGAAATAGGGAGAGAGAGAGGGAGAGAGAGAGGGGGGGAAAGGAGGGGTGGGAAGAGTGAGAGAGAGAAAGGGGTAAGGAGAAAGAGGTAGAGATAGAGATAGAGATAGAGATAGAGATAGATGGAGAGTAGAGATAGAGATGGAGAATAGAGATAGAGGGGAAGATATAGATGGAGAAGGAAAAAAGATCGTCTGTTTCAAATAAGGAATGTCTTGACATAATAAAAGATATATTTTTATACATGTTTCATCTAAATTCTTAAATTATCTAAAATTAATCCTTAAAATACCATAAAAAAATCATAAATAAAGTATCTCATCCTCTGAATCAACAAATAACAGTTAAATAACGATGGAGAGCGGATGGGAGGCGGTGGGCCAAAGTTGATTTTGAATCGTCCAAATTCGCTCCCCAACCCCCTTCCCCCACGTAACCAGTGGATTAATTGGAAAGGGTGGACCCTCTATTTCCTCCCATCCACCCAGGATAAGTCCTCCCCCCCATCCCATCAAATCATGCATCCGGTCGTCTCAGTCCCAATGCCGGTCAGGCTGCAGTTGGGCCACTTGGATTGAGGAAACAATCACTACCCAGACGATGGCTTCCAAACGAACTCGATGTAAGAATGTGCCGGAGAGAATTTGAATACTTTTTGGTTGATTTGAAAGTGGAATTTGAAAACGTGGACAAGTATTAACATGCTAAGAAGAGGGCGAAAAAGACGATATATGATTTAAGGAAAGCTTAAGAAAGCCATTGGCAAAGTGTAATCTTCCGGCAATGTTGCATTTTTACTTAATTAACATTGTTTGCCATGTCTCCTTCGATTTTCTATTGCTCTTTTTCAAGCTAATCTCTCGGCATTGTTTCGAGTATTATTGCAATTCTTCTTCTTTCGGAAAATGCCATTTTTAACAAATCGTTTGGATGGGAACGTAAACATTCCTGTAAACGTTTCATACGATTAAACTCTCCTTCTTTGACCAGAGTTTTCTAAGGAGGTGTGATATAAATGCCGAGAATTGTATTTATCTTATTTAACGAATGCTTTTATTTGAAACTTTTGATCGTTCAAGCTCATGCAAAAGCATGGCTTTCCAACTTCACATTTAAAATAATGAAAAAAAAGATGTCGACGTGAATTGTTTGACGTAAACATTCCGTTTTAAGCACGGCAACTTTTCGAATGAATTGTTTGACTTAAGACAAGTATCAACTTCAGCGATGAATCTTTTTGAGAGCTCTTTGTCCTTGGCAAGGCATCAATATCTTACGGTCATAGTCAAATAATGTTTTAATGATAAGAAGTTTTTACAATTCATTGTGATAATTGTTTAACAATTTTTTAAATTCGATTGTGTGATATATTTTATATTAGTGAATCTATTTCATTGTTAAGAGATGTTAGTTGAAAATATTAAAGTTCATCTATAGCATAGTGATGATGCTCCACTCAACATGTCATTTCCTTATAATAGATTTACATGATAATAATTTGTATGATTTTAAATGTTATTTAATAATTAGAAAGGGGAATAAATAAATAGTTTAGTCGTGTCATGCCTACATTTCACAGGTACACATAGCACACAATTTGTATTTCTTTTATTTTGCATTCAAATCATTAACTCTTATCATGATAATCTAACTTTATTTTGAGCATCTAGCTAAGAAATTAACTTAATAATACTTTACATCGCTTTCATTAATTTATTCCACTATTTTGGAAATTAAGAAGAATTAAATCAACTACTATAACCCTTGATAAGGAAAATAAGTATTGACTTTGTCTAAACCTTATCTATTTGACTTCCTCATGGGATTTGTTCTCAAATTTGATTTAATAATCTCCTAAAATATTTCACCAACATAATGATCATTAAGCATCACAATTAATTTAATTTACTAAGCTGATTATCTATAAAAATTAAATACATTTTATTAAATCGTCACACAATTCAAACTAGCCTTAAATTGTCACACAATTTAAACTAGCCTTACATGCCATAGACATAATCCACCTATAACTAAGGTATCTTCATGCCTTAATTAAATAACCATCTTCCTTAGAAAAGAATTACTCTAATCGATTGCAGGTAACTAAGTAGTCTACTAATATTAAGTATTGGTTGAAATAATAGAGAGAGATGATTCGCTCCTCTTTGATGGTCTAGATAAAGAAAGATTTATGTTTAGGTTTTGATGATGTTATACTTCAATAAATATAAGACATTTATATTTTTTCTAAACCCAGTTTTTTCTAGTTTGCACAAAGAAAACTATATCCATTTGACATTGCAAATTAGTGTCAACGATTTATTTAAATAATCGATAAATGAAAGTAACTATACCCATTATACATACTTACTTAATTGTATTGTCTTAAACTCTCAATTCATAAATTTAGCTCAAATTTAATAATTTCATCTAAGTTCTAGAGTGGTACTAAATTTGATAAAATGATTAAAAACTACTCAAGGAGGTTCTTCTCCTTTATTTAATTAAGGAAGTATATTTAATTATAAAGGTCCCAACTCAAAATATAACAGGTTATAAGGTTATTTAATTGAGTCCCAAAGGTAACTTTAAGTCTTAACTTAGATTCAAGGGCCCTAGTCTCATAGATCTCGTCTCTAACCAAAATTTTAAATTTAAAAGAATGAATTGAGATTCTTAAGGAATGAGCAACAAATCCCATCCCTTGGATGAGACACAAAATTGACATTTATATCTTAAGGAAAATAGATACTAATCCTAACCATAAGAGAGCCTCAAATACTCTTTTCACTCTATTTGATTCCAATTTGTTCTTTGCAAGTTTGGGAGTT